>VCII01000009.1:0-1242500 GCA_006030095.1 Triplophysa siluroides | reverse complement strand
TTTGGACAAAGAGTTGTGAGAAAACCGAATTATTTTACAACTCCTAAAATCAAACACTTTCTCAAATATCTCGTTTAATCATGAACAAGAAAAACATACCACATTTTAAATTGTTTTTCATCGGATGAGAGTATTTTTATTATTTATTTACTGTTCCTTGAAGACGTTGCATATAATCATTTTTAATAATCATAATCATGCTCATTTTTATTGTAGAATTGAAAATGATTCCTTTCTTGATTTTTGAGCCTCACATGGTTGCATGAATATTATAAGCTGTGTATTTATAAGCAGTGTTGGTTTTGCAACTAACTTCCGGTTAGCATTAAGAAGATAATAGTTGGCAGGCCAGAGTTTTTCAATACTGCGTGTCAGTCTATGTTTTGATTCTCCAGACCAAAACTCTCTACTAACAGCTTTCTGGCCTTGGGTCAGTTTTCTTAGAATGGGAAAATATTGTAAATACCTTTGTGCTCTGTGAATGAGCATCAAAAGCAAATGCCGCTCTTATTGTGCTTCTTCTTGCCTCCAATTATATTGTCAGGGTATATAGCAGACAGCTAATAACACAAGGACATTTTTATTCTAAATGTGAAATTAGACTCTATACAGGGGAGAAGGATCGATGTCTAACTGGGAACTTGTCTGTAACTATATGGTTTTGTTACACAGTTACACAAATGCTTAATTTCTCTGGCAGTATGTTTGTGTGTGTGTGTTGGTTTTTTAATACCTGGTTTAAACCTTTCAGAATGTTGTCCTTCAGACATTCTAATATCATATTATTTGGGTAATAGCTTTTAGGTAAAAAAGTGAACTCAAAGAAGCCACACTATGGAATATCTATTAATGCAAGAGTCAACTATATTGTCGCTTTTAGGCAGAAACCTTGTTTTTTATTTCTTTTTCATCAATCATTACTAATGATCACCCTTCATGTGTGTGAGTTTGCAAATATTTAACAATAAAACAGAAAGCAACAATAGGCTATAATATATGTTATTGGTTACATTTATACATTGGTTATATTAAGGTACACAAATTCATCATTAACTTCTTGCTTATTTACAGATTTAAAAGGCTATATTTGTTGGTCTCACTTTTGTTGAACTCACTTTTTATTACGTGTGTTGAACTTTTTCATGACCCAAACCTGCCAACGTATGCACAGTAAATATAATATATCAGTACTTTTTTACTTTGGAAGTACACAGTCTGTAAAGACACCTGATATTATGTGTGAAAATTTATATATTTTTTAGATGCTACTTAAAATGGTTTGCGCTAGCCCTGGTTTCTCCTAGCTATAAACATAATTGTAACATTGTTCATCAAGTCTTATATTGTTATCATTCTCGCCCGTTTATATTCCATTGCAAAAGATTGTTTGTTGTCCTTTGTAATATCACAAAGACAGAAACTTTTGGTGACATTTCTGACTTTGTGGACTGTTCCTCTGCTTGGCCTGCGTTCAGTGGCCTGCTGTGAATGCTGGGAAAGCACTGCTGTTGATATAATAGAGCAGATTTGCTTTAGCTGAACACAATACAGTGTAAAGACCTGATCTGAGCTTCAGTGTCACAGCCAAAGCACTGCATATCAGAGGACACCGCAGGAATATAGCCCGTCCAGCACTTCACACACTCCCCGATGAACACAGGATGAGAGAAAGAGGATTAGTGGGAAAATCATATAAGCAGTTAATTGAACAACAATACCTTAATTCATAAAATGTTGGATCGGGATGTTGGAGAGTTGAGTGCTGGGAGTTTATGTATAAATTTGAAGATTTTTACAATGTCCCTCTTATTTCTATAAATGTAAATGAAAGTCATGACAAAATTAAAATCACTAATAATATCAAAAGTTTGCAACAACAAACTTCCTAATACAACGTAAAGGTTTTCTGGGTAGATAACAAGTTAAGTATTCATTTCTTAGTACATTTGGTATTGCAATGTAATGGACATTAATGCTGCAGTGTGTCTTTGTTACAGTGTAATAACACAAATAATTACTAATCTTTAGAAACTTATTATCAAATTAATTGGAAATGTATAAAATCTATAAGGGTTAAGTAAGAGTTGGTTTTAGGGTTTGTTTCTTTTAATTATACATTATTTACTTTTGTAACTGATACTGAATAAAAAAAAAATTATATTGTAAAAAATAGAATGTATTGAATTGTTATCTGACAGCAGCACACAAAAGTTTAATTTTAGGTATGTAGTTTTCGTTTTTTCACATGACCGCTTAAAGATGTACGTAAAATTTTACATTTAAATATCCAATTTACATTTATATTAAAACATATTCATATTATTTAAATGCTTATAAGTAACATGTGTTTACCAAGGTTGAGAAAATATTCACTTGTACATGACTAAAATACAGTAGTTATAACTCATTAGTTATTAGTTATGAATCCATTAGTTATAACAAACACCAATGTTGTGCATAACTTTAGATTTTTGTTATTATTAAAAAAGACATGTAATAAAAACAGTTCTTTTATAAGCTCCAAGATGTGTAAAAATTAATATGCCTGTAGTGTTTAAGCCTAAACAGCATAATTTTATCATTCAGTATGATAATGGAGACACATCTGTTCACATGCTGAATTTCAGTGCGTGTGATGGGATTATAGGGATTCCTCTGCGTTGTCTCTGGGGAAGCCGGTGTGTCCCTCGGGTACGACCACAGCGCGCTGGTTATGTGTTCCCATATAATGAGGGTCAACAACAGTTGTTTAATTTATCCTCCACAAAAGGGAATAGAAACCATTTTTTTTCAAATCGCATAGGCTATGACTGTCACCCAAATCAAGATGTATAAATCGAATGTCACTTCTGGGGAATATCTAATGGGTCAAGTTTTTCCCAGAGTCACGTCAAAAAAGTGTGACCTTTTTGAAACTTGTGACACAAAACATCAAAAAACAGGAATTAAATTTTTCTTTCAGAAACGTTTGTTTTGTATCTGTAAATGTTAGTTGAAAGTGTTGGTTGCAACATGCACTCCAAGATCATCTTTCTTATTAATACTGTATGTAATGTCCACAAACGAATGCTTATTAATAACAATATGCAATAATGTACAAATATACAGCAGTGCTATAAATGCTAAATTATTTGATCACCAAAAAGCTTCAGTCTTTGTTGGTTAGGCAGTGTTTACCATTTGAAGATGCTGATGAAACGTATGATTCCTAGTGTCGTCGGTTTAGCGGTTGTCTGGGCTGGTATTTGTGTAAGGGGGGAGTGCTGATGTAGATGTTGTATTTGTTTGTAGGGGGTGTGAGGGTTTCTCTTGCGCTCCACTGAGAGGAAAACCTGCTGTAGAGACCCAGCCTGATGAAAAGTAAGGCTACCGCTGGGTGCTGAGAAAATGAGAGCCATTACCGGGCCAAAAACACTGTCATTTGGGTAAAGAATGAGCCGGCGAGAGGTGCAGCCGGGCTGGGATACAGAGCTTGATGTTACAAAAGGGGGGGGCAAGGGGAGACGGCAATTTTACCTAGCAGGGCTTTGAGGTTCTAGCGAGACTGTAATCAGAAGGCAAAGGCCTTCTCGAACATTGTGCCGGGGCGGTGAGGACTGCACTAAAAAGGAGTCGGCAGAGCTGACCCATCATGCCCGAGGACTGGAGTCAGTTTCTGTGTAGGCCTCAAAGGCTTATTTTGATTTTAAGGCCACACAACTAAAGTAACAAAGCTAATTCTCAATAATCCTGATTCATCATCAATGCTAATTGATACAATTTTATACAACGTGAATCTAATGAAAATGTCAGATTATTAGAAAAAAGCAACAATGAAGCCCTGTCCCTAAACCTTAAACGTAAAAAGTAGATTGTACGAGTTATAGTAATAGGAATAGGAATAGTATAGTAATAAATAACATAATAATATATAATAGGCCTGTCAAACGATTAATAGCGACGTTTACATAATATATGTGTGTGTAGTGTGCATATTCATTTTTAATTATTAAACAGATACATATACATGCATATATTTAAGAAAAATATACAATACATTTTTTTATTAAATACTTTATATAATTTCAATTATTGGTAAATATAAATAAATACATCTAAATATTTCCTAAATATATATACATGTATGTTTATGTTTTTGTGATAATAAATACAAAATTAATATGCACTACACAGACATATATTATGCAAACAAAAACTTTTATTTTGAATGCGATTAATCGCGATTAGTCGTTTGACAGCTGTAATAATAATTCAATGTTTTACAGTTTTTGAGAAAATGTATGTGTTGCTTGTCCATGCAAACCCCACGGCCACAATGCTGAAGTTTTGTGGGTGGTTTCCAGGGTGTTGATATGCAATTCCTAGGGTGTTTTTTTGGTGAATTTTAACCTGTGGTCTTCTAAGTGGTTTTACATGTTGCTATGCTGTTGCTAGGGTGTGTTAAGTAAACGTGTACATCATATACATCTCTATGATATCTCAAGCCTTATCTAGAGACTAGTATTTGAGTTGTTTTTGTCCCAGTCTGATCTCATGGAAATTTGTAACTTTTGCATGATGTGGCGTATTGAATCGAACAATAAAAAAACATACGACTGTTAAAAAAAAGCAAGATTTAAGTCCCGTCCATACGCATAACCATCCTTGGTATGAAAGCAGATCATGTTAAAATGTACAATGAGTGTACTCATGTACTCATTGGTAGATGAGTATACCAATGAGATTCATGAATTTTCAAAAATTCATGAAAAAAATTATGAAATTCCTTGAGATGTTGTGTTTAAGTTTGATGAATTTGCAAAAAGTTAAAGTTTTATTCTTTGGGTAAGGGGTTTGTTAAGGAGCATCGTATTACTATGAACACTAATAAGATTATTTGTAAAAATAGCATTTTATCAAAATGTGTAATGTTATATGAATATATAATATAGGTATACATAAAAACACATTGTTTGGAATGTTTAGACACATTGCAAACTACAAATGCTGGAATCTTTCTTCTAATTTATCCTGCAAAAAATTTAACCAGAGGTCGTCCACCATTTGTTACACTCAAGTTTCAATTTTGCTTCAATTTCTTGTGTATTGAAAAGAAAGGGGATTTAATTTGAGCACTTTTCTAATTGATGGAGCTCATTTAGGCTGGTTGTGAATGACAGGAAACGCACCACTTCTTGTTTACGAAGCTGAATTTCAAATCACTCTGCCTCCACATCTGTCATCTTTAGGGTTAAAGGACACAGATGGCAGACTCGCTGGCATTCAACCAAAGCGCTGTGTGCCAATTGGATGCCAGGCTTTGAAGAGGGAAACTTCTCATCTCTCTGTTAACCGTCTCAGGTCTCTGTGACACCAGATGTCCCTCAACCGTTCTTGAGCGACAACTTATGTTGTTGCAATCTTGGTTTTAATCACTCTCATTTATCCAAATGGGCCTCCAATAGCTTTGAATAGAAAATTAGGCATCTCATGCTAAGGCTCGAATCATTTGAGGGGTTGACATCGCGCGCATAAACTTCGTCTGGTGCGGTTGGGCGGAAATGGAGGGAGCGTTTGATGGCTGCTGATACCGAGACGTTTAACACTAATCGTTTGGCTAAGTCCGTTTGTTTTGCTGACTGGCCGAGCATTAGGCCTCTTACGGACTTTAGTCGAGCAAATGCTCATCATCGTGATCTTCGATATTAGGTCCATTTAAGCCATAATTGAAGTCGGAGGGCGTCCGATAAACTGCGTGGCCCTCAGTGTCCGTCCAACACGCCGCAGTAAATGATATACCTCATGGTGTAAATATGCGGCTAGTATTGCGCTGAAATTTGAAAGCATATTAGTGTTATCCCTTCCCCTCAGGCAATTGGTCTTTTATGCCGTCAGATTCCCAGCTCTGATAATATTAAGTGGAATTTGCCTCTCATATCGGTGCAAAAATGGCTTTAGCGGCTAACACATATGAATATGTTAATGTTGCGTGGGGAAATCTGCCACTTTACGAAACGACTGATCCATTCTGAAGATCTTTAAGGTAAAATTAAAGCAGAACTCATATTTAGTATCTATTTGCCTTCGGATTGAGGAATTTAAATGGGACTAAATGACGTTTTCTTTAATATCTCGGCTTGAGACCATCTGGCTTTGGCGTCGTAGTCGTCGATGATTTCGAATGCATGAGGTTTTAAAAGCAGATATGCATATGCATAACCAAAGTACGTCGGACGTCTCCGCCGGTTTGCTCGGCGTACGAGTTTCTTCATACAATCTTCGCCGGCGCCCGAGACAATATTTATTAAACGCTGTCTGTGCTGTTTTACAGATAAAACGCCTTCGCAAACGATCGAAATTTAATTAGCAATATAAATGCCACAAGGAGCACATTATGTGCAATTGTCTTGCTATCTTTCCAGAAATTAGTCTTTTTAAATGAATTTGCTGTATTAATCATCTTCAAAATATTTTTGATCACTGAATTAATAGTTTTCCGTCCTGTTTTTAGGTATTCATTGACATAGGTGATTGCCTCTTAATTACTACAACGGCCTCCTCCTATTCTGTCTTATTAATTCATGTTTCCTGGCACAGTCCCAGAAGGCAGGCTTGCCCTATATCTTCTAATTACTTCTGTAATTGAATTTGCTCACTGTTTCTCGGCGACTTTTTAAAAGGAACTGTTTGTTCGCGGGTTTATTGTGTCTTTGTGCGCCGGCCCTCGGCAGACAGAACATGTCGGGCCTCTTTTCTCTTTTCTCATTAATTTTCCAGAGCCTGCCTTAAGTTATTTATTTATTATTACCTGCCGAGGCGGCCCCTGCCGCGCGAGTCGAGATGGAGCAAACCGGGTGGAGGAAATTAATTAATGAGGATTGCTGAAACAATTACCACGGGCCTCTCTCAGTCAGTTATTTGCTGAAGCCTTCGCCGATTTGAGAAGTACTTTGAAGTGCCAATACGAACATGGAACCACACCGCGGCTTTACGAGGTTCGAGAGCGTTTTTTGGGCGTCGTGTTTTCAAATAAGTGTGAAAGATTTGTGTTAAGGGATGTAATTTAATCCATACGAAAGGATATATCTTGAAGGCGACCCTCAACGCATCAAAGAGCGGGCATAAAAGTCACTCAAAGTCGGCTGTTCCTAATGCACAGATTAATGCTGTAATTGAATGCGTCGAGGGATGGCACGGACGTCGCCAGGGCCTCCCTGAAGCCTGGTGCCCAGCCGGGCGGACGTTCGTCTAGGCCCTTATCTGAGCCTATCGCGGCCGGTTGACTGACCACCGATGGACCCTCAGGGCTCATTGTCCTCGTGTCAGAGGCCATTATCCGCCCGCGTCGCCGGAAAATTCTTCCCCCGCTCTGACAGTGCATGTGTGTCTTTGAAAAAACTTTCCCCCACTCTGCCATTGATTTATTTTTCCTTTTCGCTGCTCCTATCTCCCCTCCTTTTGTTTCCTTATCGTCGCTTCAGGTTATTATGTGCAAAGTATTGACAGCACTAGAAGGCCTGTGGTCGATGACGGGCTAATGCATCCGTAATCCCGCCTTTGTTGCGGCGGAACGTTTCGCGCGGGTCTCCGATGAGGAGAGAGGTGCAAAGCTGTTGATCCAGGTTTTATTTGTCACGAAGCCCATCCATCAATCAAACCCGGGACCATCTGACTGACTGAATGACACGGCGACTGGGCTGAGGAAATTTGATAACGCCGTATTGTCAGCCGGCTTCTCTGACTTTTTTCCTTCTCGATAAGAAATACATTTGACTGGAGCTGATAAGCTCACAAGGGGTAAAGCCTTAAAGAGAGAGGGTGACACGTATGCCATAAGAGGGGGCTTTTCTTCCTTTAAGAGCCCTGGTGTAAATGATAGGTTTGGCAAACAGGACAAACACAGATTCAAAAGCCTGCAACATCCAAGAGCAATGGATATACCTAGATTATTCAGAAAGATGCCCGATAGTAACAATTCCCCATCTGTTTGTGCTGTTGTGGAATCAGCATGCTAGAGTAATGCTGTATTTTCACAACCGGGTTTAGGGCCTGATGCATTGTCAAGCTCTTAAAAGATGCGTTTAATGCACTGGTAGTCAATGTTAGCCCAGTATGTATCATAAAAACGCAATATCTGTGAGAGGAAAGAACATACAAAACTTTTACTGAGGCACAGTGTCCAAATCCCTTTTGCCGTGCTAAACAATGCAGTGTTTCATCTGTATTAAAAAACGCATGATGTTTATGTGAAACACCTGTTCACCTGTATATCAGACAGAACTCATAGAGGCCAATTATTATTATTTGTATAATTTGTATTATTCTTATTATTTCTTACACTAACATATCTTTTGCCAAAATTAAAACATTTTTTAATTTTAATTACGTTTTCATTTTACATTTGTGTTTTAATATAAATTAATTTTTTGATTAAACATATATATATATATATATGGCTTTGAATACTGCTTATCCAATCAGATTTCAGAGTCTCAACTTTTATTGTATTATTGTATTAATAAGTGAGTTCTAGTCACTTTTCACAATGAGGCCCATCTAAAGTTTCATGCAAAAAAGATTGACAAATGCTTCGGCTATTTTTTCTACACTAAACCTAACTGCGTATACTAAATTGAGTAAAACTTGTGAATTTGTGTTGATTTGCTTTAATCTGTTGTTTTAGTGGAGAATTACCTTTATATTTTATAAAAATGTTTATCATATCTGCAGTATGTAACTTTAGCCTCTCGGTCGCCATCTCTGTTTAGAAAACAAAATTGCAGGTCACTTTACATACTTAACATGGGTGGAAGTAAAATGTCATCAAATTGACATTTGGAATGAAATTGTAGCATACCCTACAGTTAAATTTATAAATCAAGCTTGCTAGTCGGGGTAATGTAAGGAGACAGTTTTGACATATTTTTTTCTTCTCATGCTCAACAACTGAGTTTTGTTTATTTTTAACCAAACAAAGTAACAGATCGCAGCTTAAACGTAAAAACAAAACATATTAAGGTATACACTCAAAAATTCTTCCAGCAATCTCTGACAATTGGCCCGTCCCACTAACAGCAGAAGGACACTGACCCAAAAAAAGATTTTTGAGCGAAGGCAAAGAAAGCAATGAAATTACCAGAGGGCAAGAAAATGGACGTCATTGTGACCCGTACATTAACACACTGTATGATTAAGTAAGTTTTTGTGCCGTAATGACCAGAGGCTAAAGAGTCCGAAAAGAAAAGAGGAAAAAAAATCAATGTAAGACTGCAGCAGATTAGCTTGACAAATTACATGCGCTCGACTGGCCCATTGTACAGTATGCCTCCTATATTCCTTAAGAAGACATCACAAAATAGAGCTGCCAAATGGTGTATGGACTCCTCAGATCATTTTTATTGATTTTGCAAGGATTGGGGTGGTCGTGTGCTTGTTGTGTCTTGGATGTGTGTCAGGATGGGGCCCGAATGCCGCTGCATCAATACTGGGTCAGCCAGCATACATTTGCTATTGTTCCTAGCGATGGACGCTGTTGTTCACGAGATCTCACAACCGTACTCCAGAGACTGAGTTTTGACATAAAAAATGTTCTGTGGCGGTTCACTTGGGTTGCCTGTTATATTTCAAAATGTTATTTGTTTATATTTATGTAAAAACTAGGCTATTATTTACACTGTTTTTAGATATTAAAACATTATGCGTGTTTTCGTTTGCACATCTCTGTGTTATTTCTAGGGCAACACGTTTCGTGTACATTTAACTCAACCTGTATTGTTCCTTTTATTTATTTTAGACAAAATCAACAAAAGATGACACAGAATGTGTCAAATAGCATAACACAAACAATGTTTGTGATAAAGTATTAACACAACCTTTTTGAGAGTGTACGTTTATTAAACTAGCTGCTGACATAAATCACATACACATTTGTGCAACCTTTAATAAGTTATGTGTTTTTACAAGACAGCAAGAAGATTGAATTTGGTTGAAATTAAGACTTAGGCTTAGGTCTCATGCTTATTTTTCTCAGGAAAAAGTAAATGTGTGTCTTATCTTGAGTTCCGGAAAAATCTTAACAATGTCTCAAACTGTGCTCAGATTTGTCCAGAACACAAACCCTGAGGATTTGTTTTGTTGTTTATTCAAAGCTAAGGAAACTGAAAGTAAGATATACCTAAAATGTTCTCTGAATCTTTATTGGACAAATGTGAGATTATGTGAGACGCATTAAAACAGAGCAATTTTGCAGAAAAAAAAAATCAGATCATATTTAAATCATAAATCTCTTATTCTTTCCTGTTGCTCACTTGGTAGATCATTGCGCTAGCGACGCAAGGGTTTTAGGTTCGATCCTAAGGAACACACGTACTGATAAAAGGAATGTATACACTAAATGCACTGTAAGTCTCTTTGGATAAAAGTGTAAATGTAAATGCAAATTTGTGTTATTGTCATCATAAGGTTAAGTCTGCCATACGCAATTCTATACTGCTATTTAAACGAATGTTTCTCATCCAAATCTATACTGCCATCCAAATAAATTTTTACTCTCAGTTTTGTCTCAATTTTTTTTTTATCCGAAGCAGTTTTTCATGTACATGACACATAAGCTATGAATGAGAGACATACGATCAATAAAATACTCATCTGGGTTGGCAGTTATGTGGTGACAGACACTCACCTGACATAAAGGCTATTATTATTATCATAAAATAAATGGCTTCAAAGCTTCACCAGTTTCAAGACACATTCTAGATATGCTTTCCAAAAATCCAAATAGGCTTTCTTAATAAACCATTGCGCCTAATTGGATTTTTAAAAGATTCACAGTGAAATAAAAAACACAATTAACTCCAAGAAGTCAAGTCAGGCTTGAGTGCCTTCGGTCTGTAATATTCACTCATGTACGCACACCTAACACATAAAGGTCTCGCGCTCAAACAGTCCGGCCGTGTCTCCAAACCCAATTTTCAGTCCTGGGCCATTCTGTCCCCCTTGTTTATACTGTAGTTGTAGAATTTCACAACTAGCCCATAAATACCAATGGCCCTCGGGAAGATAAATCACTAACGTTTGCTGCTGTGTGAAAAGCAAAGAAAACGTGAGTTATAGAGGTGTAGGAACGTCCATTCACGCACAGCGAGACGTGGGATTGCTGTGGGAAACGACGCTGGCTTTTAAAAGGCGCAATAAAGCACACATGCGCGTTTACACACAGCGAGGCTTGTGACAAGTGCATGCAACAGTTTGCAGCATCTGTGTGTGTGCGTGTGTGTGTGTAAGCTGCTCTATCACCTCCCACTGTTAACATCTGTTTCCGTTTAACACTGCCATGTAACTGTGCCACGCTGATACATGGTAATAGAATCAAATGAATCACGCTGCCAGTTCTTATCACGTTACGTGCCTTCATCTCCACTTGTTCGCTGATAGATGGTATTAATACATCTCCAACGTGTAGAAATGCAAGATATGAAGCGTAGAGTCTGAAAAATGGGTTTCGGTAAAGAATAATCTGACTTAAAACTAGCTGACTAAAATGAAAATGTCTGTCTTTTTATTGATGTCATTTACACGTATGCTGTAATTTCATGTACATTTAAACCATAACTGAAAAAAGTGCAATGTTTTTTTTCAATATGTCTGATTTTTATTCGTAAACTCATAGAAATGTCGATGATGTGGTTTTGCTTATCCAACTACGCTGACGGCAATGTGTTTTCGATGTAATTTCGAGCAGCCTAACAGCATCTCCAAAAAACGTCTATAGTCTCTTTTTGTCTGCGATACGGTGGGGGTGCGACACCGCATTGATCTTTTTCTTTTCACAAAGGACTCGTCTTTATTTTTGCTGGATTTCCCTTCGCTCGAGAAAAAGTCCGTGAGATAGCTGTATTGATCCACTGCATTGGACAGGCATCAAACCAAGTCTCTGCTTGTCTCAGATGGTGGTCCAGAGCCAGTGTCCGTACAGCTATCTCCACACAACCTGCCAGAGCCCAAACAAGAGATCCATTCAACAAGGCCAGAAATTGAGCGAAGCGCATGTCCCAGAGTCCATCATGTTGGGTGAAAATTCTCCAGTGAACAGTGTGGGTCTGTGAGAAAATGCCGCTGCAGGTCATGGAATGGTGTCGATGGAGCACTGGTTTAAATTGAAATGCTGGACAAGATGTAGAGTGATCTTGTCTTGCTGTTTTGACAAAAAAGTTTGGAGGAAAGGTTAAGATGTTTCTGCAGCCATGACGCAGTATGGGTGATGTTTTAGAGTACATTTAAATGTGTTACGAAATTGTCTAATCCATTATCCCAGCTAACAAGAGATGTTCTAAGAACGTTATGCTAACGTTCTCTTAAAATGATAAAAACATTATTTCGGAGTGTTTCTGAACATTCCACTAACAATGTGAGAACCGCATTTTTATGCCAAGGTTTTTATAATGTTTTCAATGACAATGACATATAAAGTTGACATTTTTTAACATTACCACAAGAACATGAGAGAACATTCCCTGCTAGCTGGGTTAGTGATGCTTGTGTTTAAGCTGAGGGCTCTACTGTTGCTTTTTTCTAATAATCGTACATTTTTAGGCGATTCACAACAAAAACTTTTTGTATGTTAGTATGTAATTGTCACCCTGAAATAGCAACATTTTCCTGTAATATCAGGTTAAGGTTTCTCTTACAGTTGCAAACCCTTGAAACAAACTCAAGCAAATGTTTTGGTGAGATGTTTTTATTCAACTTTGCTTCAAGTAAGTTGGGTTATAAATCATTTTCCTGTAGGTTAATTAGTATTGTTCCACTAGAACCACCAGGTGCACAGACAGAAAAACGGTACAAAACTGTACTTTTTAGGTACACTTTTGTGCCTAAAGAGTGCATATAAGTAACTTAAAATACATATTGATACCACGTATGTACATAAGAACCGTTTTTAAGGGTAAATCCCATTGACACGTTTTTTTTTGTCTGAGAACGTGGTCAATGGGTAAATTCCGGGTGAACACATGTACTGAAAGTATACAAATGTATGTCTTAAATTCACTGTCAATTCCTATGCTGTTTCTGCCAAATGCTATTTGAAAATCCCAGAACACTTCTGCTAAGAGAAAGTCAATAAGATCAAATGATACTAACAAAAGATGCACTCAAGCATTAAAGGAAGCCAAGGCATTCTCTTGCTGTGATCTTGGCTTCTGCATTTATGTTACGTTTCTCTATACGTGTCTACTGATGCTCTTGAGATGAAATGTGAGTGACACCTGCAAGGTGCTCGGCCTGGCCGCCGTCAATGTCACCAGAGAGGTATCATCCCGCACTGTGTCCGGTTTCTCGTCTGGATTTGAAACAACTCTTCACACTTAATTACGGAGGATGAGGGAAATGCCTCATTTCTCTTTGTTATAGACTAAGCTTCCAGTAATCCCAAACAAAAGGACTGGCTCTGGAAGCTGTAGGATTTGCTGGTGGGATTATAGTCTCATGGATAATGATGTGCAGTCAGCGAAAGCAAAGCTTTATTTGAATTCAAATTGGCCTGTAAACAAAACCCATCGGTATGTCTGCCGGTTGGGGTATCTGTCTAGTAAGCACTGTCAATGCATCGCCAGCTCTGTGCCATTTATACGGATCTGTTATTGCCATTACAGTGAGCAAGTGTTCTGTTATCTGCTTGTTTATTATAAGGGCTGCCTGAGCTCTGTTTAAGTATGAAGTCTTCATGCTACAGAGCTGTATCCGGCTTTTTTTGATAGCACCTGGGCTCTTGTGTTTGTGGACTTTGATGAACAGGCGTGTGGTTGCATGAAGATTAATTTGGAACCAGTTTGTGAAGGATGTATTGTACAGGAATTTTATTTTTTATAAAAATATAACTCGCTCAACTACTAGATTAAAGTTTGCATGAATCCGGGAAGCTAGATGCCAAAGGTATCACTTATAGGGGTGTGTCCGGTAACTCCGTTGCTTTCAGCAACATACCTTTGGTGTTTTTTTATCATACATATTCTTTCACAATGTTTTAATTTTATAGCCAGCTAAAATGTGTCCATGCTTGCAAAGGTTTTTCCCCCTCAAGAAGCTTATGACATTTCTCTGCAACATTATTTAACATTTTTAACATTTTTAACATTTTTAACATTTTTAACATTTTTTTTTAACGTTTTAAACGTTCATACGTTTTTAGGTTCAGTCAAATTAGCTTTACATATCATTTCAACTTAGTATTTTCAATTAAGTGGTTTAGCTGATGTAACTTATGAATATATATTGACATTTTGATGAGGTAAAGATATTGGCAAAATTGTAAATGAAATGAAAACTTGTAAAGCCAATTTAAAATGTTTAAATATCATATAACTGTCACATGCAGGAGCATATGGGGGAGAAAGTTTGATTCTAAGGGCCCACGTACTTTTGGGGCCCCCAGAGATCTGTTTTATTAGTGAAAACAGTACTAGTAGTAATGTAATAGAAATGATAAATGTATTATTAAAGATGGCTTGTATGTTTAGTGTGGTAGGGGGCCCAACCTCATATTCTTTCATAGGGCCCAAAATTGCTAGCGGCGCCCCTTGTGTCGTCTGTAATGTTTTGGTTTTGTCTTCTATGTTCCTTTTGCCCGAGTTCTTTATTCGTTAACTAGCTCCTCACCTGTTTCTGTTTCTCCCTTGATAACGTTTCCCTGTGCACTAAAGCCCTGTGTTTTGCCCCATTCCTTGGTCCGGTATTGTATTTATGTGACGTGTGGCAAATGTCCTTTTTTGCTTCGCTACCTGTGGATTTATTAAGCTACCTTTTTTGAACTCTACTCCATCGTTGTGCGCTTCATATATAGCCTCCTGTGACATCAACATTCAAACTAAGTTTTTTAGGGGTTTAAACTAACTTTTTTTATTGCTGTAAACTTAGGCGTGTTGGTCCTGTTTGTGATTTTTGTCTTGTAGATAAATCACTCAAATAAATCCCATACACTCGCGTTGAAAAACGTTCAAAACAATCTAATGGCAGTTTGTAAATATTTTACAAGGTGGCTAATTCGTACGATCATGACAGTGATGGTTGGGTTTGGGAGTGGGGCCAATTAAAGCAAATGATCAACCCTATAGACAGTTTCAGTGGCAACAAAATATAACAAACGTTATGTGGACCAAACTTAACTTCCGGTACCACTTTGAGGAGTTTAATTGAAATAAAACGAAAAATTATTTAAAATAATAATGCATTATCGCTCGAGTAGGAGTGTATTAGTGCTCTCATATCAGCATGGCTGTGATTCGGCCAGATCCGCTGATATAAAAGCACAATCACACGACTACGAGAACGATATTACGATTATACAACAGTTTGGCGCAAGTTTTTAGATATATCAGAAACCGTGGTGATATGGTGGAATATCTCATGGTTCTCAGCCAATCAGATTCGAGAACCAGAAAGAACTGTTGTATGAATTGTAATATTATATCCAAACACCGATCGGATGTTACCTTTGGGCCAGGTGTGGGCGTCCGATGAAACCATCTACAAATAAAAAAATCAGGTCTGAACCAAGCCATATGTAGCCATGAAAAATCATTAGGTTTGGGGTGGCTCTATTGACAAGGGGCAGAATGTTACCACCTACCAACACCCTAACCACCACCCAACACCTTCTCACATTTTGTTTAGTTTTTTTCTTTGTAATACAAAAAGACAATGTTTCACTATTTTACAGTGGATTAAATATTGACATTTTAAGTTACCAATAAATTGCGATTTAGATTTTGCAAACTGCATGTGTTGTGTTTGTCTGTGATCGAATCAATACTTGGATTGGTTTGGTAAACCCAGTGTATTTTAAAGCATCAGAGTGTGTCAGCTTAGTGTCACGGTAGTCTATATTTTCAAGTCAGACGCTTTTTAATTGAATTTAACTGGAGCGAGACAAGATGGGTAAATATAAGCCATATGTTCTTTGCACCTTATTTGCTGTCGGTGGTGATTTCTAATAATGTCTTTTATGCTCTTCTGGGGGTTGAGCAAACTGCTCGACTCTTTCAATTCATGTTCCTGATGATAAAGAAAAGTCATTTAATTAAACATTTCAAAAGCGAGAAGACCTTGAGGTTGTAGAGCAACGGCGAATACCTGGGAAAATAATACACAGCTAAACTTTTCATTTCTCGTCTGGAAGTCTTGCCGTGGATCTGACCTTAGAGACCATTCTTAATTCTTTAAAAACGTCATAGAGTCACATCAAGTACAAACCAAACAGTGTCTTGGTAACTCAGTGTTTTCGATACTGCTAGCCTGAACTGTATCCACAACACGCTTCGCCTGTGAAACTCAAAGCTTTCATCACTTGACGGTTATAGTTTGATGCTGTGTTCTCTTGCTGTACGTACTGGGCTCAGGATGTTTTGTCTATGTGATGGTTAGATCACACACTATGAAGTGATCATATCGGTGAAGGACGTACTTTTTCTGTCTTATGAATACAAAAACATCCCTAAGAAAACATAACATGTGCTTACACCTTACCACATTCGAAGGGTGTCGTCGCTATGCAAGCAAACCGGTCTTGGTGTTCAGGCTGCATTAAGGCTTAATTGTTTTAATGCATTATTAATGCATAAAAAAATGCATATTTTTATTTTTATTTGTTTGTTATATTTTATGAGGTGGCTAATTTGTTTGACTTTATACGACGGAGGGTAAGATTATAATTAAAAAGCAGTAATTAAGCCCCACCCCTCACCCCGCCCCTAACTGCCATTGGCTCAAAAGCAGATCTTACTAAACCCTAGTTAGAATTGCTGTAAAATTGGTCGTTTACATGAGTTTCACCTATTTGTATCATATGCATTTATGCACAGATATCTGTTTGTGCATGATTGCACATGATTAGTTTTATACTCTCAATTTAAAAAAAGCAAATTAAGCCATTTATGTAACACAGCAAAACTGAGCTAATTTAATAACATAAATGCTATTATGGCTCCTCAATAACACACAGGGAGTGTGTGGAGCAGTCCCACTGGAGCTGTGTTCATTCAGCCCTTTAAGAAGTTCACACGGAGGTTCATTCGGGCTGTGACTGACAGGTCTCGAACCCTGAAACGCTTCCCCTTGATTACAGATTCAGCGGGGCCCGAAAGGAAGAGCACAGGGGTCTAAAGTGTCATCCTCCCATTAAGCTCAGCTTGTGTAACCATAATGCGCACAAAATAGCAGTGAGATCACACTCATGCATATGGAAATGAACGGCCATTCATTCATATATCAGCAATACAGACCGGCTCCATCTGAAACGCATTAGTATTCTACAGAACGCAATGCAAAAGTAAACCAGGGTAGGTTTAAGCAGTGGCTGGGACGTTTTTATCATTTGTTTAGTCACTTGTTTAATAGCTGTCGAATAGTTGATCACAGTTTGATATTAGTCATGAGATCAATTTAGTTAGATCAGTCTGCAGCAAAGCACAATTCTGGTAAATCTGTTAATCTTATTAACAATAATACTCAAATCCACAAAACAATCCAGTTTTGGAAAGTTTTGGAAAGTGAGGGAGTTTTGGTTTGCGAAATAACGTACATTTTGGCAGATCAAGAACAACCAAATGATGTCAACAATAATTCTCTATTTTTGTTTTATTATCACGATCATATTATGGCCTCTACACGCATTGCTCTCTTCGCCCGCACCTTTGCAAGCTCATTTGTCAAGGTGGTATTTTGATTGAAGTCATTATTGCTTTCCTTTTGTAAAAGCACGTTAGAGATTAACACTAAAGCATGTTGCATGAGTAGACAAAGCCTCCACAGCCAGTGCTGTGGATTACTGTCAGAACGAAGGTATAGGGAAGACCAGGCAGCCCGTAATTCCTATAGAAAGGTAGACAAACACACAGCCACCGACCCACAACTTGTCCCGCTGAGGCCTTTTGTCTTGCCCTCTTTCTTTCTACCCCAGTACCCGGTCAAAACTGATGAGAGTGACACTGATACTGGCTGTTGGTTTAAAGAGTCATGTTTAACATTTGTTTTTTGTTATTCTCATATTTCATTTTTGTTGGAGTTTCTCAGAACATTTGTCTCTGCAAATATATGAAATCTGATGTATCAGTGTACTTATGTGACTCATTTATGACCACTGTAGTGGACTTTGGCACTTTATCCATTCACATGTTTGCACATCCATTCAAATTAATTTTCTATCAGAATAAATGTGTAGTTATAAATCAATAACCTTGCCAAAGTTTAAATTGCCTAAATAAATAATAATAATAATAATAGCCTACATTAGTATTAATATATTATTTTGCAAATATATATTTGATTTTTGCTGTTGTATTGTCGTTTGTCAGCACGGCATGCGCCATGGTTATGTGTGACATGGCTTTCTGAAGTAAAATCTTTATCAAATAGCCATTCTTTGCCTTTGAAAAAAGCCAGCCCATTACCTCACGACTGCTTTTGTTGGTGCTTTTCAAGAGCGAACAAAAACTGTTATTCAGGAGAAGGCTTTAGATTTTTATTGTTGGTGGAGCTCACGGCGTTATTGTATTAAAAAGAGCCATCTGTGCCAGAAACAATGGCTTCAAATTATCTCTGAACACCCAGTGAACAAAATATCAAGCTTTTTCCTTCTCATTATGTTTGGTGGGGGGTTCGTAGACTTGCTATAAGTGACTTTTGTTGTACTTGATGCATTCTTCTTTTGCAATCGTCCCCTTTTCAGATGGTGTGGAGCTGTGGATGGGCTGAGGCGAGGGAAGACGGCCGCGCAGAGCGCGCTCTGACCGGGCGCACGCAGCGAGTGGACGCTGATGGAGCGGCCGCTGGAGGAGATCGCGCGCGGGGAGATGCGCGTGTGACGATCCGCTGTGTCAGTCAAAGTGACTGTAAGTAACTCTGCTGTGAGGTTCGCCCTCTGTCTGCTGGGACAGGAGATTAATTTAAATGCATTAAATTATTTTTTACTATTATAAAATATTGTGGGTTGAATAGTTGTAGGAAGATGCATTTTAATTTAGGTGGTGTCGTATTTTTATATACTACTGTGATGTACAGTATCTACTTGTTGACTGTTTTTGAAGATGCGTTTGATAAAGCAAATGTTTGTATTCCCGACTTGCCTTCATATAGGTTTTAACTTTAGTTTGTATTGGAGTTCACGTGTTTACATGTGCTTGCAAACTAACAATATGAAAACAAAGAAGAGATAATATAGACGTTTAATGTGTTGCAAAAAATACTTTTAAAATGAAACATCAAACCAAAACATTTAAGGTTCTGTGGCATGGATATGCAAAAGTTCTATAGATATTTATGTTTTATATAAGATACCATCTGATTGAAGTCTATAAATTTGTGTTATTTGTCATATTTTGATCTGCAGTCAGCACGGCCTCTAGTGGAGAAATGCCTCTCCCCTCTTTATATGTCTATACTTATTTGTAACTCGTAGCCTAATGCTGATGCTTAATTAAGTAACTGATATTTTTTTGTTGGTTTAATTGTTTTGTTTGTTTAGTATATTTATATATGGTAAAAGTTTTTAATTTAATAAAATCTTTTATTTAACGCAAACATGTTTGAAAATCTTTATTAAAACATACAAAGTTACAGGCTATATATTGTAAAATCAATAAAACAAACAAACAAGTAAATAAATACATAGAGCAGAGAAAAGGCCATGCAAATCCTGATTTCCATTGCGCAACTTGCGTGTTTTAGTGTTATGGTTCTTAATCATTCATTGGTTTTATAACATACTTTAAGTTCTTTTTTATTTGGCTGGAAATCTTCATCTTTAAAATCGTTATCAGGGTTTATTTTTGTATTTGCGACATATGTCAAAAGCAATATTATTAAAATAGATTTATATATTTTTTTTATTGGGAAGCATCACCTTTTTTGCACAAACTCTTAACAATTTTGAAGAACTGTGACAATTAACAATTTAGCCAAAGCAAGAGGCACTCTGGGATGTTAGAGATCCCCGCTGTTCTACACATTTCCATAAGAAGATTAGGCACTCAAATGCAGATAGAGAGAGAGAGAGAGCAGTTTAGAGTTGCATTATAATGGTGCATGCAGCATTGCCATCGTGTTAAAATTCTCACGTTGTTAGTCGCTAATAGGAGTTTAAGCGAAGTGGGGGAAAAAACACGTGGCTGGGACTTATTGACGTTTCTTTTTTAATGCACAATTCTAATCGTCCACACTCGAAAAATGGATTTCAAAATGTTTTAGATAAACACAATCTCTATTTTATATTCTGTAAATTGTGTGCACATTAAAATATGTGTTCTAAATTAAATAGGCTTATGATCATTTTTATATTTATATTATAAAGTTAATTAAGCTATACAAGGCTGCGTGTATGTGATGGAAATATATTTTAAAGAGCTGTAGTCCTCACCACAAGAGGACGCTGTTGAAACATAATAAGATCTATTTTCGTGCACCCTGAAATAAAAGTGATCCGACGTGTTTATCTGAAAGGAAGCCTGTTTGTATTAGTTTCACTTCTTTTGTCCTGAGTGCCTATAGTCAGCTTTCGAATTTTTTTTAAATCAGAACTTTTGTACAAACAACACGAGTAGGGCTACTGCCTGCTTTACCCGTTATGAAGTAGTTTAACTTATTTCTGTTTCACAGTGTACGATTGTAAGAAAAGGTGCTGCTGCTTTCATTTTATTTTGAGGAGGTTTCATCCGAATTATTCTGCCACTCTTCACTAAGTGAATTACAACAACTCACATGGTCGGGGAAGTCAGCTTTTGTACGGCTTTTGTTCGGCGTGATGTAATGACAACAATAGAAACAAAACTATTTTGTGATGAAGGGTCCTCTATTTTTCTTTCACAGTATTAAGCCAGCTAATTTCAAAATAAACACAGAAACCCACCGTAAAAGATTGTTAATGTGATTTCATAACAAGACTAAAATCAACAGCAACTATAATAATAATAATAATAATAGGCTAGTCTAAAAATAATAATTGAATGTAAATTGTAACAATGTAAAGGCCTAGTTTATTAACCAGTATTTCGATATTTTATTTAAAGTTTCTAAGCGTATAAGACAAGTGACTTCACGTTCCATGTAAACATTTACTAATCCAGTTCGTTCTAACAGTCCAGTTAAAACTATTGAATTATAATTATAAACTCAGTATATAAAAAAAAAATCTGTACAGAAAGCACACACCATGAAAAATTACCCATGTTTGTTGTTTAAATCTTCAGATCACATGTCTTTGTGTAATATAGTTTCATTAGAAAGGCATTTGTGTTAAATGTGCTCACTTGAGTCGTTGCACTGATAGCACACACACACCGTTCATTGGTGGAGAAGCGCTCGGCGCTGCACTGCTGACCGCTGCTAACCCCGCCCCTTTATGTAAATCAAAAAGACACACAGTCGTCGCCGAAGGAGCAGACGCGCTCTGATTGGTCAGCGACAAACCCATTTATATTCGCTGACAGGCGCTCTATGAATGGTTGTCTATTAACTTGTTCAAAAAGTATTAGGAGTTGACAAGGGCTCTGGCGAGGAGGGAAACCGAGTTTGTGTTGATTCTTCAAGAGTGAGAAAAGAAGTTTGTGGGCACAACAGGACCTAAGAGTAGCCTACCTACTTCCCCAGCAAAGTTACCAGAACTGGTAAGGTAACTTCAGCAACCACAATTTTGGACTTGTTTTTTGTTTTTTACCACTGGCGAGGAAGACTCCAAGAAAATCGTTTTAAATGTACAACATGATGGAAACCGAGCTGAAGCCCCCGGCCTCTCAGCCGAACACGGGGGGAACGGGTAACACCAACTCTTCAGGAAACAACCAGAAAAACAGCCCGGACCGGGTCAAGAGACCCATGAACGCATTCATGGTGTGGTCGAGGGGACAGAGGAGGAAAATGGCACAGGAGAACCCCAAAATGCACAATTCGGAAATAAGCAAACGACTCGGGGCCGAGTGGAAACTTCTGTCCGAAAGCGAGAAGCGACCATTTATCGACGAAGCCAAGCGCCTTCGGGCGCTCCACATGAAAGAGCACCCGGATTACAAATACAGACCCCGGAGAAAAACCAAGACCCTGATGAAGAAGGACAAATACACCCTGCCGGGTGGGCTTCTGGCGCCGGGTGGGAATGCCATGGGTGCCGGTGTAGGTGCTGGTTTGGGCGCTGGGGTCAACCAGAGGATGGACAGCTACGCTCACATGAACGGCTGGACCAACGGAGGCTACGGCATGATGCAAGACCAGCTTGGTTACCCGCAGCACCCGGGGCTGAACGCGCACAATACGGCGCAGATGCAGTCCATGCACCGCTACGACATGAGCGCGCTCCAGTACAACTCCATGACCAACTCGCAGACGTACATGAACGGCTCACCCACCTACAGCATGTCCTATTCGCAGCAGGGCACGCCGGGAATGACGCTGAGTTCCATGGGCTCGGTGGTGAAGTCCGAGTCAAGTTCAAGTCCTCCGGTGGTCACGTCGTCTTCTCACTCCCGAGCCGGACAGTGTCAAACGGGGGACCTGCGGGACATGATCAGTATGTACCTGCCCGGTGCGGAAGTCCAGGAGCAGAATGCCCAGAGCAGACTGCATATGTCCCAACATTACCAGAGCGCACCTGTGCCCGGCACGACGATTAACGGCACGATTCCCTTATCGCATATGTAAATTAACTTTTTTTAAACTGCTGGACTCCTTCGGACTATTTTTGTACAGAACATTTTGGGGAGGGAAAAGTTGTAAAGTGCTCAAGGAAAGAACACAAAACTTTTGCTTTATTTAAAGAGGAACGGTAGGAACTCACGGTTTTTCGTTCTGTTTCCTTTTTTAATCCCACAAGGTGTGTGAGATTTGGAAAGTGGAAATGGAGGAGCGTAAATCAAATGTTCTATTATTGCAATCGACTTTTTTGTACAGTATTTATCAAAGAAACATAATAACAGCCAGATGTAATGTTTGTCAACAGCAGGAGGTTGCGTTTTTACAAAAGCTATTGTGCAAAAAAAAAAGATGGCAGAACTGATGTTAAGTTGAGAATGCTCCAAAATTCTGCAAACTTTGAAATGAAAGGACTGAAAAAGAGCTTCTTATTGAAGGTACACGTTAAAAAAAATCATCATTGTTATTATTATATTATTATTATTAGTTCTAAATGAGAGAACAACAAACCAAGGCACTCTCGCAGGTTAGATCTTTTATTTTATATTCATTTTTTGGTCTCCCACTCTTCATCTGTTAAGTAAATGAAGTTTGTGTTCTTTATTTTCTCATGGTTTGTAAATTTTTTGTATATTTACTGTGATATTTTAAGTTTTTATTTTAAAACTTTCATTTTTCGTAGTTGTATTTTAAATGTGGCCTGTACGCAGTTGCCAACGCTCCATGTATATATATTTTAACTAATAACATTATAACAGTTACAATCTGAGTTTTTTTCAATATGCAGTTTGAAATGAATAAATTTTGGAAATTTGGATATTTGAAATTGTTTCTGGTTTTGATTTGATTTATAATTTGATCAATATTCACGTGCTTGGGTTTTCCTATCTAGATTTATCTCTGTTATTCATTTTCAAAAGAAATTCAAATCAATTAGCACTCAAACATTGAAATGCAATTCAAAATAGCAAAATTAAAGTGCATATTTTACATAAACAACACATTATTTGCATGTGTATTTGTTTGAAGATGACACACATGGGGTGCAGCTCTTAGAAAGTAAGTATTGGAGTCTGAATCTTATCTGCATGTGCACAATTCATGACAGTGTTTTTTCTTTCGTTGTTTGATACAAACAAAGGAAGGCGAGACGTTAAATAAGTTTAGAAGTGCACATCACGTTAACTCCGTTTCTGTTTTTTAGTGAAAACGAAGACACTGGTGCGACACCACAGCGTTTAAGTTTCTTGTCTGTAAATCTCTACACTGGTGGGGGAGATAAATCGTCCCAAACGAAATGAAGACGCACGTCAAGGTAGTCATTTCATGTTTTTGGTTTTATTTTTCATTAGCAATTTTTTCTGTACGACTGCAAACATTTCCAAAGACTGCGTTTTTTGTGCGCGCAAATAAATAGTTGTTTTTTTTGAGTGGAAGAATATTTTCAATCAATATACATTTTATTTATTATAACCTAATATATTCTAACATAATATTATAAAATAATAGCATGGAGTTTATTATATAATTACAAATTAACGATATTATATTATATTCTATTATTACAAATACATTATAGGCTAACACACAAAATTATATAAATATGATTATTAAATATTGCACTGTGTTATGAATATTTTAAGACAATTTACATTTATTTGATGTGTATTTGTAGCCTATTAATAAAAAGCAAAGTATGAAGTTTTTCATATGTAGGATATTACTGTTGCGCCCTGAACATAAGACTGACTTTGTGTTTTACAGAATAAAAGAAATGAACGGGAACAGTGCATATTTGCATTGCGTGTCAGACAGTGCCACAGCTCTGATGAATGTCTTGATATTAATGTACTAAACTGCTTGTTTAATGTTTGGAAACACAGATGAGAGCCGCAGGGCACGAAAACACGCTGCTGATGTTTTTCGCTCTCATGTGTCAGTCAGTGTTGTTTGAATCAAGCTGATGATAAGACTATGCAGTTGAATTGTGTGAAGTTTAAAGGCTGAAGGGTGTCAGGATATTTTGCTGTTTTGTGGTAGTAGATCAGTCCGGGTTCTTGCCAAGGCACCGAGGCATCCATTACAGAAGGTCTCGGGGGAGAAGGGCTCACATTAAGCGCTAAATGAATATTTGACGAGGTCTCATTCCGACAAACGTGTCCCTGCCGGACTCTCAAAGGGTCAGGGAGCACTGCTTGAATCCATTATTTATACAAGCACAGGAATCGGTTGTAATGGCTGAATCTGTCGGATAAACTGGCAATTTAAGGCTGGATATGAGTGGATTGGGCACGCATGTAACGCATAGGGAAACTGAGGGTTTGATTCAAAGTAAAACAAAATCACGAAAATATAGAGTTTTGATTTTTTGTTTTGTTTTTTGTTAAGGTCTTTCACAAATCTACTTTTAAAACAGGCCTTATTACTGATTTCAACTATTTACAAGTTTCTAATATTCTTCCGCTGTTGATAGAAAACAACTCTGCTGTTAACAACCATTTCTCTGATTATTAATAAATACGTTTGACCAAGTGTATATAAAAGACTTGCTTATTTTGCTTATTGTAAGTATTTATTTCGCTGACACTGTCTTAGGAGAATGCGAGATAAATGCAAGTAGGCCTACCTGTAATAATAATAATAATAATACGAAAGTGTTGAGAGCTTGGATACAGGCACTTCGGCGTGTTTTTTGTCGTGTTCACAAACATGGCTTTGATGCATCAGCAGATATCTGTAGATCAACAGGTGGGAAACGCTGAATTCTGCTTTACTAAAAACTCTCGTTTAACCCCGCGATAAGAGCGGTGAACAAAACGAGCCCTGTGTGGAAATCTGAACTGACAGCATCAAGTTTTTATGACAAATGAATCATTTTCAAGTATTGAAATGTTTTCACGCTTAGGCCTAAAACATAGTAAACTAACTTGTCCTTGAAATGTTTTATTGGTTAAGAGTATCGGCGTTTTTTGTTTGTTTGTGAAAAACAAAAGTCTGCACGGTGCCCACGTCATTATCATGTGGGCAAATAATGATTGATAATATTTACACTGTGTGTGATTTAAACCTTATTTAGTACAGTCACTACAGTATAGCGATATGATCTAACCAATAAGAATAGACAAACAATACAATTTAAATATTGCTACCACTATACCACTACTACTGCAACTAACCCTATGTAAATTATGAATGGTTTTATTATTATTATTATTATTATTAGGCCATACAACCTCACTGTACACGTCAGAGCTACATCAGATATATTAAACTCATACATTTCAGACATGTATGCTTCTGTCTTTGTTTTTGTAAACTGGTGTATGTTGGCTCTGATAATAAATGGTTGGAGGCGAGAGAAAACTATTTGGAGAAAGTATGAGTTGTTTTTTCTGACCGTTTTAACGGGAGGGGGCTGTGATGTTGGGGGATTGAGCATTGTGAGATGGGCTGAATTGAGAACTGTCAGAGATGTCTCTCATTGGGTGAATGATCCAGTGCAGGTGCAGGAAAACAGGGGGATGGGGGTCTCAATAAGACCACACACTGTCAGCCAGCACCACATCAGTCCCATGCCTTCAGCCGAACCGAGCCTGAGCAAACAGAGCAACATATTTGCCTATTTAAATGTACGAATTTTAACAACGTTTGCTGACATAACCGCCATAACCGAACAGTTAAACATATCATGTGTGTGTGTATGTATGTAACCATGAGTAATACTGTGAAAATCTTTTGTTATTTAATGTGTTATTTAGTAGCTATCAATGTACAGTTTGTCATTATTCTTTGTCATAAAGAGTTTGGCCCATAACTTCAAATCTGCCAAAATCTGACAGGAGCTTGTCATCATTTTCAACCGTGCCAGTCTTTTATTTTCAGCATGTTGTGCAAAGTTACTTTTAAGTCAGACCTTTCTTGTGTGCAAACGTCTGCATCCCACCGCACATGCTATGCGCAGAATGCGTATTAATACACTTATTATTATTATCCAACATGCGTTTAATTGTTGTCATGCTGTTTATTTATGCATCGTTTGGCTTTGTTTTACTTTTGTCATATCTGATTATTGAATAATAATTATTAAATAAATGATACGTTTTTACAAATGTTAGTGTACACGTTATTAATGACTGCACAATTAGAATAATATAAATCGCTATGTTTAAATGTGCAAATAACGCTAGATTAGACCCGACATGCAGAATAATGCAAGAAGTGGAGATTTTAAGATTGTAATTAAATATGTATTAAATTTATATTGTCAGTATATCACTGCAACTCTTCTTTGTAATTATGGACATTCGGACCCTTCCTTTTAATTGTAATTTATTATAGTCGCACTATTTTATTCTAACGGTTTTCATTATTGGCTTTCTCTTAGTATTTCAAATTAAATTTTAAACATGAATTTATTCAATTGCTTTTGGGCTTTACTGTAATAGTCGCATTGCTAATACAATTATTTCGTTTTTGCGCATTTAATGAAAAGTTAAAAAACATTTTTTTTCCAAAAGCTGAAATTCAGCAGTTTACATGTGGATCAGATCTGTCAGTGTCCAATAAAGTTACATCAGTTCATGCAATTCAGTATCATAATGCGCAGCAACAGGTTAGCCATGCAAAGAGATTCGAGTATTTCAGCCCACGCTTTCATCAATCGCTGCTTTTATACGTCAGATCAGTCACAGCAATACGGATCCAGTGCGATTTTATGCACCACTGAGTCTCATACAATGAGACAGAGGGGGATTGGAGCTACTTGTGTGATAGACTAGTGTAAATTAAAGTATTTTCCAAAACATTTTAAAATAAACAAACACAAAATATTTTCACATATTTGAATAATTTTGCAGCCTTTATAAATCTGCACATATACAAAACCAAAAAGAAAAACACGTTGTTATTTATAGAGTAGGCTATACAAGAGCGATGCATTTATTTGTGTTAATTGTTAACGTGATCTGAGTTATACATTTACGAATATTGCGTTTTGACCAAAAAAAGTGTCATTATGAAAAAATATTGTTAGACAAACAATTTGACATTGAGTTCTCTTTCATGATTTCTTTCTATTGGTTATTCATATTTCTTAAGTCGCCATGTAATTCTCTATATCGCACTGTGTGAATGATTCATCTTCGGCAGAATCTGTTTTATTTTTTACTTTCCCAGCGTTGGGTTGTGGGCTGTTCGGAGGTTGTCATTGGCTGACCCCTCAGAAACAGCAGAGCATTGTTCTCCTCATTTCAAGCTTCACTTGTACATGGTCTATATGTTGATTAATGACACAAAAAAGCAACTGGGTCACCCTTTTCTAAAAGATTATATTAAACGTCCATTACACAATTTGCATATATTATTTTTTGGTTTGTTTAAAGTTATAAGGCTTTTTTGCACAAAACCTTCAAAATTCCTAAACTAAAAACAGCACAAGTGGACTGGCATATTGATAATTGCGCAGGGAAATAATGTATTATTGAGACTATGCACAAGGCTAATTTTAATGTTCAGTTATGAGCCAACCAGACGTATGTGTGCTTTCAGAAGAAAAGGTTTACAAAAGTTTGTCTGGTCTCTGAATGGGCCCCTCATCTAGCCCATTATGTTTCTCTGGTCACCCCCGTGTCATCTGAATGGAACGCGTGGGCTTGTTGACAACTAATTTTCTCAAAATGTTCACATCTCCGTGGCCCTTCGTGTATCTACATTGCGTCGTGATTTTCCTCATAACTCACAACTCTTGAAACAATTAATCGATTCAACCTTTTCGATACAAATTCGATTATTTTTACGACATTATCCACTCAACATT
Source organism: Triplophysa siluroides (assembly GCA_006030095.1). NCBI lineage: Eukaryota > Metazoa > Chordata > Actinopteri > Cypriniformes > Nemacheilidae > Triplophysa > Triplophysa siluroides. The sequence goes on along the minus strand of VCII01000009.1, from coordinate 1,214,035 downwards.
TAAGATGGAAGCCCATAAAACGAAATCTCTAAACTATTTAAATACTGACACAAGTATTTAATATCAAGCCCAACATTTCTTTTTTATGTCAAATGTTTGGTCATATTTCAGAGTAGGGGGAAATTCCCGCTATTGACAAACCATTTACTAAGACTTTTCCCCCAATAAACTCTTAATTTGTTGCTTATTAATAGTAAGTAAGGTGATTGTTAGGTTAAGGTACTGAGTAGGATTAGGGATGTAGAGTATGGTCATGCAGAATATGTGCTTTATAAATACTAATAAACAGCCAATATGCCAACAAGAGGCATGCTAATAACAACTGGTTAATAGTGAGAATCGCCCCCTATTCTGAAGTGTTACCCAATTTTTATTTACAAAATAAAAGGGACAGAATTAATTCTCTTTATCTTTTATATACGTATAAGGTTCTTGGCGTGTTTTTCTCTGCATCAGCCTCATGTTCTTTATTGTGAGTGGTTGACCTGCATATTCGTTTCTAAAGAGCTTTTTAAGTATTTGAATGCAATTTACTTATTAGTTCGTTGTTTGCTTTGTTTTCGTTGTTGCTTTTTTCCTAGACCAACAGTTGAAACATTTTATTTCACCGTTGACCAAATATATCTCACGTTTATTTTTGAAAATCAAATGATGATTAACAATGTCTGTCTTGCACGAGTAAATAATACTCAAGTGTGGTTAGTGGGTCTAAACTCATTGAATGGCCCCCATGCGCTCTCGTCAGAGACCCCACAGGAATGTAAAGGGCTTGTTTCCCTTTCGTTCAGACCCCAGAACCAACTCAAGCGTTCAACTGTAAGTGACGGAACGCAACACTTTAAATAGGACAAGCACGCATCACAATCAAACTACAGTCTGAATTAAGCGCGTTTGTTACTACTTGGGCATCGGGTTTCGTTTACTTTTAATTCAACCAAACGAATGCGTGTTCGTGTCATTAACACATCTACAAATTGCGAAAATTGAATGCATGATTGAATAAAAGATTTTAACCAAAAAGATTTTTCAACACCTGATGTAATAAAAATCGAATGATGAGATCAACAGTGTTGTGTTTGTTAAAAGGGGTGTTGTTGGTCATATGAGAGATGGTGAAGGGTGTGCTGCCGGGTAAGGCCACTTGATTGTAAATAAGAGAGTTCACACGCCGATCGAGTGACTAGAGGAACAGGCGAACCATTTGAATCAGGTGCCTATCTCCCTATCGAGGAGATCAGAGCTCAGCCAAATGACATCTCTCTCTGAAAAGCCAATCTAGTCGCGGGATGAGATTTCACTGTCTTTGCGCTCAACCTGCCCGATTAACATAAGAAACAAAGAGGGTCCCATTAAAACATGCAACAGTTGGTGGGCAGTTATGGCATTAGGCCTGTGTGCCAACAACCCAATGCTGGGCTCCCTCTGAGCGATTCTCTCTCAGAAACAAAGCTGGAGTTGCAATCACTGCGTATTGATTTATTGATATCAGCTTGCACGTCACATACAAGTTGTGTTTTTATAATTCATGATTATTAACAATAGCAATATGTAAAATGTGCAAGGTAGGTAAAGTAATGACATGGCGCTAATTGGTATATTTATGTAATTAGTAGTGTAATTACTTGAAAATAAAATTTCTGTCTTTATATATTTATCCTCGCATCTCTTTCTTCTGTGGAACACAAAACAAGATGTTTTAAGAAATTTCTCACTGGTTTTGTGTCTATACAGTAGAAGTTAAAGGAGTTCAATGTTGTTCGGTTACCAACACTCTTCGAAATATCTGATTTTGTATTCTGCAGAAGAAAGAAAGTAGTACAGGTTTAAAATGACCTGATTGGGTGAATAAATTATAATTTTTCTTTTGTTTTGTGTTTCAACGTATTTCATTTCATGCTAACAACAGTATTTTTCTGATAGTTATATTTCATAATAACTAGAAAATTATTTAAAAAAAGCTAATAATATTATTATAATAAACCATAAATAATTATTTATTTCAATTCAAGTTTATTTACGTGGCTTACAGGGAGAATAAAATGCAATTATTGCTTGCTTGTTTATTTGATCTGAGAACCTGTTAAAGCTTTCCCATGCCAAGAAAAACTAGCAGAGCTGTTTATTTGTCTATTGATTGTTTATTGATATTGATACAGTATGTCTATTATGTTGCTTTGCTATGTGTGGAATATGACCAATTAAACTCTTTTTGAATTGCACCTGCCAACATGAAGTTCATAAGTCGAAAGAGAAGCTAAAAACGCTTTTTGATTTTATTTTACATGTATTATATGGTCAAATCCTGACTTGGGAATGGATTGTCATATTTTTTTCTCTCTTCAAATGACAGTAATTGTGTATTATGGTGAGCTTGTTCTCAACATGAAGTCAGTGCTACTGTGGATTAGATTTATTCATAAGACCCATGTACAGATTAAGAGGAAAGACGTTAATGAATGTTTTGTTGGAGGGTTAATGAATGCCTGTGCATAGGTTAGGCAACCCTGGGTTCCCCGTCCATACAACAGCAAGTGTACAAATACTTAACCGTGTGTAATTTTTTAATCATACCTAATAACCTCTCAATAGGTTCAGGGAATACTGAAAATTCATCCTTGAGACTTTTCCGCTTTCGGAAACAAAATCAGTGTCGAAAAAAGTTTATTGTGACAGCTGAAAAATGACATGAAAGGTCCAGTTCTAATGAATATCTCCAAACTGCAAGTATATCCAATTTGGTCAATGTTGTATTGCATACGGCTCTTCTTATTAATATAGCCTACCTTTTCTGAAGTTGTAAATCATCTTTGATGTTTTGTTTCCCTTGTGTCAACCTCTGTATCATTGCTTGGCAGATTATTGTAAAGTTTGCATCCCCTTTTCAGCCTAAGTAGGATAAGCATGGAGTGGCCTGTCACCGTGGAAACTGCCAGAACAATTCAGTTGAAGTTTGAAGAGGTCAGCTTGCAGGGTCAACAACCCCTGCCTCTGCCTGTGCCAGCTTCTGTTGAGCCTGGGACATTTTGGGGGAGCGGTAGCTCAACCTATCCCTGGGTGGTAGGCAATTCTAAGACTGATATACATTTTTTGAGTCAGTTTGCGGGCTAGGCTCTCCAGGTGGCCTGCGAAATCGATTTTAACCCCGTGACCCTGTCTTGGAGAAGCACAGACAACCTGGGTGAGAATTTCGCTGGGCCTGACAGATCTGCTGCTCTAAGAGTAAAGAGGGTTCGAGAGATTCATCTCATCGACTATGAGCTAGAAGTGGTTATTAACACCTTATTAGAAGTTTGAATGGTTTACATCAACTAGTGACTAAATGTGTTCAGCCTTACAAAATGTGTTAACCCAAAAGCGATGTTAGTCTGAAATCTCATGGCAATTCGTGAACATTCCCAAACATTTCCCAACCATGTTATCATCTTGGACCAATGGCAGGCAGTCAGGTGCTTAACAATAGTAGGACGTTTCAAACCTAATCTTTTCGTGGCAATTCGCACGTTCAAATAAAGTTTTTAGGAACGAACGAGAGCGTAACGTAATTCAATGCAACACAACATAACATAGCATAACGTATAAACGATAGGCCGCATTTTAGCCCCCGGATGAAGGATTCGTGTCTACTCACTTTCAACAAGGCCAAACTACATGTGGCCCTGAAAATCTGAGTCAACTTGCTCAGTGATTTGAAATGATTTCGGCCGGTCACAGGGGAGATGGCGCGATCAAAGGACAGACTCACCACGCAGATCAGAGCCCGGACTCCTCTCTCGGGGGCCGATTCCATCTGTCACATTTAACAGACTGGGGCTGTCTGGTGGGCACTCAGCGAGCGAGTGAGGAGTGTGGCGAGCGCGTGCCAGATTGTTGCTGATTGTATTTGATTGCATTTGAGTGCAGCTTTGCCGATGGGTCTAAGAGCTGGTATCATCCCACTCTTGTCACATCACGGGGAAAAAAAGGGAAACACTGCTCAGAAACGTTGGACCCCTTGGTAAGTCTCAGAGAGAAAAAAGTATTCTGTTATCTGGAGAAGATAATACTCAGAGAATGCTCGCAGGGGATTGTTGATGTGGTTATGACAGACGTGAACCGTGATATACTCATAGCTTGGGTGCAGAACATCTCGGGTGCTCTCTTTACTCCTGTTAGGAGTTCAAGCTGTTATTACAGCGTCAGGGAACTCGCTCGTGGCTGAAGTGAGTGACAGAATGTTTGCTTGGTGTGTGAGCGTGTAGGTTTGTTTACCTCAGCATAATGGCACCTTCGCCACCATTTTTTGATTCATTAGCCATACCTTCGAGTGAAACCTACACTTTGCCACACGGCCTTTCTTTGTACATTTTGAAGGTAAACATTTTATCAAGGTGAAAAATTGTGAGGTGGCCTCCAATTGCCTTTCCTTTTATCGCTTCAATGGTTGTCGACGTTCAAAATATTAATACTTCGATTTTTGAGATCTTCATAGACTTATGTGAGCTTTGACTCTTTTGTCTCCAAACCACATTTATCTTAAAGGTCAACATGAAGTTACGTTCACAAGCCATTTGACTTCTACAATGATTTTTGTCTGGATTTGAAATGTGGTCTTTTTATGAGTCGCGTGCCTTATACATGTTTATTCAATAATAAGATATTAATGAAGCCAACTCTCTTTTTTTCTTTTTGTTCAAATTTCCAATACCCGATCTGTGCATAAATAACATGCTGTTGCAATATCGTGTAATACGTACGGCAAAGCTCTATCGTGCGTGCATATGATATGCCAATGTTTGCGTGATCCTCGGTGGAGAGCAACCACTTTGATACGTACATGAAGACGAAACGCAGAAATAATTCAAATAGTAAACTAATGTCACATAGTGGCAGGCTAGACGCTGCACAGCGATAAGCAGATTTTAAATCAAACAGGTGTTTCACAGTACCATATTTTGTATTTTAGCAAAACTGTAGTTCTGTATCGACCAATCAGCATCCATCCCTTTTATAACACAGAATGCAGCATGTTGTTATGAAACAGAGAACGATTGCCATTGATTTCTATGGAGCTGTTTGGCTTATTGGGCTGTTTGTGTGTGTGGATACGTGTGTGCTAGCGTGATGATTAATGAGGTATTTTTGGCAAGTTGGCATTACTCATCAGTGCCATGACGGTTTTGTTTCAAAAGTGCTGGAGTTAGAGAAAGAGGGATTTTAGCCCATCAGCAGTGTGTGATGTCAGCACACAGGACAAACAAAAGAGAAGTCCAAATCCATGGTGTTTGCAGCATTACAGGGGCCCAGGCCGGGCTGAACACAGGCCCTCTTTTCACGGGGACAAACATACCAGAGCGTACACGCACACACTCCTGCAGGGTCTCTCAGCAACCTCCCCACAAACTGTCTTCTAAGGCCGTGTGCATTTGCATTTGTTCATGAATTAAATAAATGATTGCGTTAAGGTAGAATGTAATCGTGCAAAATGTTGTTTTAGATTTTATTTAGATTGTTGTAACCTAATATTGTTGACCTGATTAAATCTAACGTTTCCGCATGAAACGGTACCTATATCGTTCATGGAAAATGAAATCCATACGTTTTTCTGGATTCAAATTGTACGTTTTTGTAAATCAGTGGTTTATTCTGATGAATTCTTTCAATTTCTTTTGTGTGATCTGCTTTTGCCCCAGTGAGAGTTGTGTTGAGTTGTCACATCGTACGAATGAACATGACCATGTAAATTACGTTTTTCCATGAGGTCATATTGAATCGAGACACGCCGGAGTGAAACCTACTGTAAGTCACATCTTCTCACAACAAATACAACACTGACCAAAGGGTTTTTGTCATGGCTCAGCTTTGACAAAATTGATGTTATTCTATGAAAAAAGACATGCTACAAACTATTTCATTGGGTTGTAGATACTGTTATGTCAGTTATGTTAACTGTTATGTCATTGTAGATGGATATGCGTGCCATTTATTCATTTTTATTGTGCGAGATGAAATGTTAACAGAATTAGCAACACTTGCGCACCCTTGTTTGTTTAATTCTGTGCCTGTAACAAACCAAACCCTATTGTGTTTTCACTTTCAAATCTTGATTACATACCCAACTATCACTTGTGAAGGAAAAGCAGATGGTTAATATTTCACCAAAATGTCTTTCTTGCTCGTTTTGTGGGAGCTTACAAGCAACTTGTGATGAGCAAATAAATGTACCATAACAGTGGTTTGTTATGTGACCTAAATATAGAGAGAGCTTCTAATAACAAAACCTTTTCGTGCTGAGTCGAAATTATAGTTAGGCTAGTGGTGGTATTGCAATTCACAACCTTTGACAACCTCGCAGAGCGAGATACCTACCCAGACCTGATTAACTTGCAGTGTTTACCGGTTACATTTCATTCCTTTAGGTTTTTTTCTAAGCTATTAGAAACAAGAGATGGGCACCGTAGGAGTGGCAGGGCTGTGTCGTTTTCTCTCATGTCATTTGTAAAGGGCTTAACCCTACTTGGACCTGTTTATTTGCATCCCTCAATAAGTTTCTCTCATTCACAATGGCCAAAACACGCTACTGTACCCCGATAAAGCCAGAAAACACAGTCAGCGATGGCATGAACTGACTCTGAAGGACGGGTATTGTGGATGTTGCCAGTGCCCAACAAGCCCCCTTTATGATGGGAGAAATTATGATGGCCATGTTGAGCGGTGGATATGTGAGATTGCTGGTGGCAAACAAGATAAGTCGGGTAATTGTCACTTACTGTAACAGCGACTTCCATTCATTAATGGCCCGTGTCTAATAAACTACTGGAGGAAAGAAGACCAGCTGTACTCCGATGCCTCACACAAGGCAGCTCTTTCTCTTTCACGACCCTAAACTTTGTCAAAAGGCGAAACTGTCTATGAGGCGCTCAGTGATTCAACAAGGCCAAACAGAGATTCCAATAGAGGTTTGTCTTGGGGAGCAAACAAGGCCTTTCTTTTTGACTCTGTAACAAAAAATAGGCCGTTCACGAGGGACGGCAAAAATTGGTATAGCTTCTTTTAGACTATAGTTCCAGTTGAGGAAACCGGAAAACAAACAATTCAGAGAATACTTGATACTTGTACTTTACTAATATGTCTCTATTATTTGAAGTAACACTCATACTGCCAAACAGGTTCATATTCCATCCCTAAAAGAAAAACACTTGATTGTACTTTGACATACATGTTTGTATTGTAAAATAATGCTGAAATTCCTACTCATTCTACAGATACAGAAACCAGATACATTGTGTCACCCATTAATGAAAGCCCTCCAAATCCAATTCTAACATGTATTCTTATTTACAATTGAGGGAATTCCACGCAAAATTCCTTTTCTGGGATAATGGCAGAGGGAAACCCTTCGATTTGGGGAGTCTTTGCTGGATCATGGTGGGCTATTGTGATTCCCTCTCAACTTCCTCTCATTTACCATCTGAGGGAGGGTTTGGAATGTGACAAGTCCTTGTGAACTATTTCCTTTCTTTTCCCCAAAAATATTTGCTTTAAGGAAAAGTTACGTTTCCTCACTTTTCAAACTGTCCGAAGATAACTTATTGCCTGAGAACAATGTCATTCTTATGGGAAATTTGGGAAGCCCTTGCAATGTCTCACTATAAAACCAATGTAACAAAACATATTTTGATTCAAATCCAATTTCTATTCGTGTCTCTTTAGCATCCGTGGCTGTGCGGTTAACAGTCAAACCCATCCGCATGGACGTGGGTTTATATTTGTAGAGCGATATCATTTTTGCCGGGGCTCAAACAGAACTCCCACAAGGATATTTGCTGTCATTAACTGAGCTCATGGCAGTTTAGCACAAACCAATTAAGACTCATGGTTTGCTTATCCAGTTGTTATGTTCCTTCGAGCGCTATTGTGACTAAGGCCATACATCCCATTGTTTTCAAATAATGAATGATTCCTCGGTTTACTTTGGGCTAAACTGGGATATAAATTTAAGGCGGCCATAAGAATGGGCGAGATATTCTTCAAACCACAATTCAAACACCAACGCTCTAATGACAAATGACGAACTTCAGAAGGTCACAATTAAAGTCAACAAAAGTGTTGTACCACTGTCACACGAAAGGATAAACTGAAGAAGGTTAGCTGAAGAGTTTTAAAAGATAGTTGGATTATTAATTATTGGATTATAGTTGGGATTGTCTGTTGCAAGCGTCTTCTACCATTGGATTTGCAACCATCTGCTTGGATGGGACTTTAACCCACGTATTTGGGAGGGATCAATAGATGCTTGCTAAAAGAGCTCTCTCTCACTTTCTTTTGCAGTTTTTAACATACTCCTTGAAGGGGGAGTGAACCTCGGGTCTTTGTCTTGATAGGGGGCAAACAGTGGGATCCAACAGGAAAGGAAACACACGCCCACTACTCCAACAACAGCAGGAGGAGAAAGAAAGCCCATTACATGCTTGAAAATCAGCCCACTGCCATTATTTTACGCTCTCGCTTTCAGACTACAAGTACTACAAGTTGTGAGATGGGCGGATGAGATTTTCCTTGAGTCAGGCATCATAGATTTCCTGAATGAACCTGCAATTGTGGTTCTGTATTGTTGTGTTTTGTGTCACATATCATAAATGAAAATGAGGTAAAACAATGAAAGGGAAGTTGATATCAATAGCACGTGTGTCACGTAAGCCTGGCAAGAAAACAGGTTTACTCGAAAACCCGGAGTAGAAAAACGTATTACCAGAAAACTGATTCATAAACTGCAGCATGCCTGAGAATATGCAATAACAGACTTCTAACCACTGTGGACATGCCTGCAAAGTCTGCGATAAACATATGCAGAAATATCTACTGTACATGAATTCTCAGCCAAGTTTAATAACAGTAGATGTTTGACTTGATTCTTCCCTCCTCTCTCTTTCTGTTTTTGTTTTTTTTGCTAGGTTTTTTCTTCCAAGCATGGCGGTGATAATTGGATTGTGTGGACACCTGTATGAGTGCAGTATATCCAGGGGATTAGAGGATGTGATGGGTGAGTCAACTTAAATTATTGTCACGTCAACCCGTACAACTGGCAGCCTGAACCCCTGCTACTTACTAAAATAAGGTCCCAGAACTACTCCAACTTCAGAAACAACCATAACAGCACAGCATTGTTGTTTTCCATGCTGTCTGCAATCTTATCAGAACACATCTGTGACCTATTTCACCCACTATAATTGATAATAACCAGCTTTAGATAAGTTAAGATAAGGTGTGATCTATTGGCCTTTTACCTTTTAAAGGCATTCCAAAAAATATTGTATCGTTTCATTTTATAATACATAATACGTTTTAGACACGGCTGCCAGCAGCTCTTGTATAAGCCGGTCTGGGCGGCCATCTTTAGCAAGAGTTTGTAAACAGAGCACAGAGTGTGTAGTAGGGGAACAGAGGTGCTGAAAGACGAGACAGCAATAGTGAAACTCAAGCCGGTCGTTGGCGTAGGGAAAAAGGGGGGGTTGTTTGACCACCGGGATGAGCGATGAGCTGACGGTCCCATCAGAAAGCACTGCCACGGCAACTGTGTGGATTCACTAGGTGTCGTCTAGGCAGGTAATTCATCAGCCCATGCAGGCCTGGGCCTCTGAAAACTTCCCATGGTCACTTCTGAGTGCGAATACGTAATGAGCTGGAGGGCTCCACATTTGCCACGGCTGATTAGACGAGAACAATAGGCCCAAACAGAGCTGGCAGCACTCACAATGGGGACTGGAAAGCCTCAAGGCATTGCCTCCATATTTCTAGAAGAGGAACTTTGTCGCCAGACTCCGAAAGTGGGTATAAAGCTAAAGTTTGCAAGTTTTTCGATAAAATATGTTTTTTTTCTGTGAATACACAGTAAATACATTATTTAAATTGGTAATAAAGTAATAATACTTCATTCATTTTTGTTGTATGATGGTGTAAGAATTGGTTGTTAATGTATTTCTATGTGGTTTCTAGAGTAATTTCTGGCCTATGTCAAAAGTGCCAACCCCAAGTCTTGTATCATATTCTGTTTCTCTAAATCCTTTGTAATTCTATTTCTCACTTAATTTATCCTCGACCAGACCAAAAGATACATCTGAATGCTTAGAAAAGTTCACAGTTTGCACAATGTCGAGGTGCTATTCATTTACAAATGGTGAAGGACTGTTGAAGAGTATAGTGCTTTGATACTAAAGCACTAAACTAAACATAACTTTTGCCTCTCTTTCTCCATCTCTGTTTGAAACATGAAATTCAGGTGTCTTCACAAAATGATCATTACGTGTCTTGAAATCGAATGTCGAAAGATGAACTGTTGCGCTGCATGACAACGGTTTGTTCATAATAGGATTGTCGTGTCGCCCGCATCCAGTGTGGACAAACTGTAAAACTATTATAGGTTCTAATGCGTTCTATTGTCTTTTATCGTGTCGTGTCGCACAACGTCCGGTGTAGATATGGTGTAATCGACAGTTTTAAACATTGGTTTTTATTTACTAGTTCTTGCATGTCCCCGTGAACCTGTAGTTAAGATTGTTTTTACTTCCATAATCTGACGCATTTCAGAGTGAAGCCGAATATCAAATGAGAAGAATAGTGGGTGTTTTCCATTGCGAATGGCTTGGATCTATAGACGGTTTCGTCAGACGCAAACACCTGGTTTGAAGTTAACGTACAGTCTGTGTTTGGTTATAATATAAACATATTTTATATATTATAAGTACATTAATATTCATTTATGTATATTTATTGTATAAAATTCAATTAAAACTACTTTGATTATTTGTGATGGTCTACTGGAAGTTATGTTTGGGCCACATAATGTTTCTTTATGTTGTTGCTGCTGAAACTTCTATAAAAATACGCATTGCATTTCAAAATGGAACTGGCAGCAGACTGACAGTGGGGAGGAGTTAACGAATGCTCCACCCTAGCCGTCTAACTGATGTCATCAGAGATGAACAGCCTCTAGAGGGCGGACGTGCATTTTTAGATTTTGATTGAAGATTATGAGGGCACATGATTTTGAAAAAGAGAATGACCCATCACAGTGATAAGCTATTTAACACAGCAATAGTGCATAACAAAATACAAATTGTCATTTTTCTTCACCGGGATTTACAGATTGTAGCTCTAAGTTTGAGCAACGATAAACAGCTACGCTTAACTAAGCAAGCACAGCTTAAGACATACTGAAATACTCATTGCTGATTATTTGTGTGCAGTATTAATGTTACTGTTTATAGCTACATTAAAATGAACAGTCCTTTTCTGACCCACCAAAAATGGTGATAATCTTAAATAAGCAATTAGTAGGCCTGGAAAAGAAATCCACTTCATTAGTGCCTTTTGTTTGACAAAGAGAAACTGGTTTGTGCGGCGCGTCCAATCTCCGCAGCAACAGTATCTCTTTGAAAGCGCTCCACAAAATGAGTTTCTGTATCAGTTGGACACCGTTTCGCAGTCGACTTTAAAAATAGAGCTGATGGGAGGGAAGTCCCTGGAATATTTATTGGGGGTGTACGAAATCCACAATCCACTGACTAGGAAATCGTCCTTCCTGTTCATCACAATTTTTCTAATTGGTTAACAGTATTTACATATTATTTCAGCGAAGAGTGGCAGAAACACGCGGCCCGGCGACGAGGCGCTGAAATAATTCAGGCTTAATTGTATTTCATAAATCATATTGGGAACCCCTTCAGAATAAGCACCCTGTAACAAAATGATAAAATGGCCAATTATGAGAAAATTCCAGGGTTCTTAATTTACTCAACATACTCAAGAGAACGTTTTTGAGCACGCCATATTTGACTCCTTGAATACTGTTCCTATACATTACACTGCATACACATACAGGTATTCACATTCACATTTATGCATTTGGCAGATGCTTCTATCCAAAGTGGGTATACACGTTATCTGCATGTTATGCAGAAACATATGGAAAACTCAAAAATATAATCAAATACAATGATGGTGTCCCCTGTAAGTGTTCTATAGAAATACACGTCACATTTACTAAATGTTACTATTATCAACTGTCCAGCCCCCCTCCATTGGCCACACTAGACCCAAAACTAGTATTTGCTGTCTTAACTATAGGCTTTTAAATGCAAATAACTTGAGTGATAGTGAGAGATAGCACCTCCATCACTCTCAGAGCTGCTCAGATTTCTAATCACAGTATTTGTTTTAGGTGTTGCAGGTTCTGTCCGAACCCGTGGCTCCATGCGCCTGCAACGCTTCACCTACAGGTCACCTACGGGAGGGTCAGACCTGCAGGCATCATCAACTTTGACCTCAAGGTGAATGAAAGCGTTGGATCGGTGTTTAAATAATTGTGTTTACTGTATGTAAAATGTATGTATAAATAGTCATTTTGTTTTGTGTGACCGAAGTGAATATTTTTTTATAATGTAAGATAATAGATGGCCTTTTAAAAAAAATCCTTATAATCTTTTGAAACCACAAAGTCTTGTTGTTTCTTTGATACACTCAATAAGCAATAAAAAGAATGCTTTAAATGTTTGTGGATTGTTTTGTTTGTTGTTCTTTTCTGAGAGATATGATGCTTTTAATCTTTATTTCAGCTCCTAGATTTACTGTTTTTGTTTTACAATCCCAAATGTTACAATCCAATTATTATACTATAAAACCACAGTTAAGCTATTAAAGGGATATATAATATCTTTTTTGTTTTTTTGGGGGGGTGAACTGTCCCCCAAATTATTTATTATGTATTTGTTATTGTGGTCTTATAATAGACCAACAACTCTTCTCTGGGTTATTTCTTTTTGTTTTATATAAAAGTTTTAGATTGTACTGTTTTTGTTGTTTGTATTTATTTATTTGATCATTACGATTTTTATTTGAACGTTTGGGAATGAATTAATAGTAATAATATTTCTGTAACCAATAGAGCTTTTAAAGTGAGTGACCACTGTTGTATTCCTTTGCGGTCTGCACCAGAGAGCGGGTAAGGTGATGGATGAAAGGTAATGTGTAGTGTTAGACTGCATTATATGTAAATGAAGACAGTATATGAGTCATAATTAATCTTAATGTTGAACCTATCATTAGAATACAACACAGAGAAGGTGTAACAGGAGAAGTCTTATAGAGTATCAATGTAGCAGCCCTGCGGGGCTGAAACTCTGTCACATTACCCACTCTCTCTCTCTCTCTCTCTCTCTCTCTCTCTCGCTCTCTGGCTCGCTCTCTCTTTCTCTCGAAGCTCCGAGGCCAACGCTGCACTCTCTGCATTCACCGCTCTCTTTATTTAAACACAAAGTGTTGCGCAATGCTGGTCTCCATCATCTTCCCTTTCCTTCCATCTACGTTCATATTTGGCCATTCTGGCATTTGCGGTCACACCTCACTTTTTGTGAGAAATGATATTAACTCACGTGACTGGCTGTTTTTGGACCGAGTCCATTTGTGATCAAGTGGAAGTGGACGTCAAGGCCCCGACATACCAACCAACCCATGCTCCATCTCCAGTAGTGCCGCATCTCATCCTACATTTTCTCAGGTTAACACCAAATGTTATTAAAGTGAGTTGACCGTGGGGTCAGCCTGAGAGCAGCCCATGAAAACAAACAATTAATTTGGCACGGAGGTGTAATGGGATGATCTCCCGGCAGGGCCGGATCTATTGTTGCGCTGGAATTAACCGTGGCAGGTCATGTGTCACTGGGCGCTGACCTCGGTCCATTCACTAGCCCACACTTGCATTAGCCATGGCCCGGCAAGGGGTCAAACACGGTTACAAGCCAACCAAACACCCCTCCCAACACACAAAACACACAGTCCTTTACACTCGCTGCCCACTCGGTGCAAAGCTTCTGCCAAACAAAGGCACGGCATTACCGTGGAAGTCGCCGCTGATATGTGGCGGCATCCAATGTTGTCAGCAAGATGTTCATCTCCTGCGAGGTGAAATTTAGAAATTCGAAGTGAATCATCATTTAAAATCGAAAGTCACTTTTGCCCACCTTTCATCGTGTTTGCTGTGACATATCCAGCACAGGCCACTCATCCGAATCATTTCATGTTGTCCATCTCCTGTAATTTCTTAGTCTCATTGGATGTCAGTAATCCGAGGTGAAAGTTCTGGCACACGGCGGATAGAAAGAGGCGGTTGGTACGTCGCTCCGCCTGACAGATGTGCCGTGGAACCGTGGCATGTTGACAAACATCTGATCCCGTAGCCTCGGGCTGCAGATACAGCAGAAACGCGTTGCGCGGATGACAGGCAGATATGCAAACTGATATTGACGCTCATAATCCTATTTAGCATACATCTGTGATGTGACTGCTAGCGTTCGTGTCTGTTATCTGGAATGTTTCGCGGGTATTTCATACATATTTAAATGCGAGCAAACAACAGCTGTAAGTTGCCGTTTCTCGTTTTTCCGTCAGACTCGGGGAAACAGGAAGTCTCTTTCTCCGTTAATTGATTGGGTGTTGAGTGGGTGGAAAGGGCCTCGCCGAAGCCCCAAAGCGCAAGGCCTGAATTAAAACTTCAATCCCCCGTGTAATACTCAATTTCATCCGTGACCTGACATTATATAAATGTGAAGGGAACAGATAGGTACCTCCTCAGATGAAGCTTTCCCTGAGCTTTTGGGGCGGTGAGGGGGAAGGGGACTGAACCTGTTGTTCATCTTGTCTCCGTCAATGAAAGAACATCAGAGACGTTTAATGGATCCTTTAAACACTTTCATTTTACAAAGAGTCAACAAGGCTGTGACTGGCCGTCTTTCAGTTATCTGTTAAATTTAAATTTACGCATTTATCAAAAGCAACTTACATTACGTTCGTGAATCGAAACCCATGACCTTTGTGCTGCCACAATACTCTACCGAGTGAGTTACAAGAATCAGGCAGGAAGAACAAAACCCTTAAACTTGTTGATGTAGTTAAATTGGTAAAGCATTGCATAACCAGTGGCAAGGTTGTGGGTTCGACTCATGGAGAACACAAACACTTATAAAATGTAAGTGAAAAATCTCCAAAAATTGTTGGGGCTCATGTAGACCCCAGCATGATTTGCATAAGCAAAGGCAAAAAGTTTCATGCATGAGAATGAAATCAAAATTGAACTTGGACCAAATCATCCAACCTGGTGTGAAAACTAATTGAATGAAAGAATTTGGCGAGAAATTCTTCTGTCCTTTACACTGAAAATCTGGGGGTTCAAAAATAAAAAGTAACTGAGCATTTAAAATGTAAAGTGACCTTATGTTTCAAAAGGTTATGGACGGCAGCTTGAAATGATATTGTAATCTTTTATTTGCAGACTTTTTATACCACTTTTAGGTTAAGGCTCCCGTGTATTGGAATAACTTAAATACATACTTTTTTTTACTTGATTTCATATGTTTAAAAGTGTTATGTAATGAAATGTATGTGTATAAAGACCCCATCAAAACAAGATGGTGCGTCTCAAGGCGTTTATCGACAGAATTTTGTTGAAAATGTAAAACTACATAGAAGGACACTTGGTCATGATTTAACCTGTGTGTCTAGGTCTGTGGGTTCTATTTTCAATATTTACTAAATATGCTAAAAATCAATTGTTTTTATTCTAAAAATGGTTCAATTGTTTTCTTTAACCTCTCAACGCTTATATTTATTCAAGATCACTTGTTCATCCGTATCATAGATTTTCTTTTCAATACTTTTATTTTTACCAAAAACAAATAATCATTCATGAATGCGATTTCACATAAGAAATGACAAATATGACCCCATATATGCTATCTATGTTGTATCTGAAATTAACATTTGTAAAGTTTAATAGCTGTATCGAATAATACAAAAAAATAGATTAATGCTGTAGGTCAACTATAGAGTAAATGAGTCTATAATAGTAAAAACTATTGATTCCATTGTTGACTAAACACAAACCAACACATCATCATATAGCCATTGCTCCTTAAAATGGAGGACAGTGATATTTCACTGAAAAGTGTCACTGTAGGGGCCAGGAGGAGCCACTAGAAACTGATTCATGAGTCCCTTCATTGGCGTGATGACTGGGCATATTCTTACAGCCTCCATGGGGTAGGACGATGTGAACAGTGCAGACTTCATAAGAGCCCACACAGGATGACTGTCTGCTCTTGACTGAGGAATTGTTTAGTCCTTTAAAGCGAACTGTGATGACAGAGGCATTGGCAGATCTGAGTTTTTGTTTTGAGACATAAATGCTTGCTTTTGGTTTTGTTTCTGCATAGAGAATGTGGATTGTTTGGTTTTGATCATTTTTATTGTCATTATAATCAACCCTGGTATTAATTATTTTAAGTAAAACAAAATATAATAATGTGGTGGGAAACCTGTGTTGGTAAGGCAAGGTATCACTCTTTCAAAATTAGCATTGTGTCCTTTTCCCCGGAGACGGTTAAATCAGTCGCTCAGAGAGTAGCATGTCACAGGAATCTTTGTAGTCGCTAGATGATATCTGGGCTGCCGAGGACTACTTGCCTTCTGGCGTGGCCATACAAACTGTATGAATGGGGGACGTCTGGACTCTGATACAGTAACTTGAACTTAAAATGGACAACGGCAACAAGTCATCTAGAAACTCTGCTTGCACCCAGTGTTTAGGAATCACTTACTGCAAATGGCCATACTTAAAAATCTTATAATTTAAAGATAAATCTAACTACATTTTTGTACAACAAGCTCAGCTGTTTTAAGAACAAATTAACATTCCCACTAACATACTTTTTAAATGTATTTTTAAACTATAAAATGATCTCTGAATACTTAACATTAACAATTTGTACACTGTATTGAATTACCACAATAAACAACTGTTTCACCTGTGTTTTGAATGTTTCATTGCGTTGAGTTGTGTTTTAGGGTTTATGGAAATTAACATTACATGGCAGAACATTTCCTATTTTTCATGCATTTTTTTAACAGTTCAGAGGTTAATGTGAATTAAATGAGTTCAGTGTTCAGAGAAGTCTTTGTGCTGTCTCATTAATCTTTGCATATCGCTGCTGTCCTTCTGAAACCTCATATCTCCATATTTCGTTTTTTTACATAAATCATTACTATTTGTCACCCTTTATGTTTGTCATTATATGACAAATAAAAAGGGCTCGTCAACTTTGACATTTTATCATACATTATTAAAGTACAGAATTTCCTGAAAAATTGCGAAATTGGACATCTGAGGTTTCGGAAGGACAGCGAAGATTTGTTTCACACTATATTGCAAATAATCATATGCGTTCAAATTATTTATAATAAAAAAATAGGCTTAAAATGTATGTGTATTGTTGCTTTATAAAGTTATGTATTACAAAAGCACTGTTCTTTCTATGAAATTAATTTGTTGTTATTAAGGTCCAGAATATGCAATAATGGCCAGAAATGTCCTGATATTGGAGGATGAAATATCACAGCAAATAGGACTATTTACTTTTACATTAGATGATTAATCTACCAAGTTACATTTTGGTATTAACCCGAACCTAGCTTGGTTGTTAATTCAACCAGATCTCACAGGAAACATTTCTATTTTACGAGGTGGCTATCATGTGAATCCTCCAAAAAGATTATTAGAAAAAACAATGAATGAAGCCCCGCCCCTAAACCTAACCATCACTGGGAAAAAACAGATAATGCACCAATGAGATCACACAAATTTATATAAATTAGCCAAAACAATCTCACGGGAATGCGTAACTATTTTAACTAATTCATACAAATTGCAATTGACATAAGTTTGTGTTTTTTTCTGTCAGATTGTGCTCATTTAACAGTGTAACGTTGAATCTGTTGTTGGGTTTGTGTACATTGACCAAGCTATTAAGCAAAAATCTGGTTTCTTCTCTCCACTGTCTACTACATCGGTCAGGAATGGTTTTCTGCCTTCTATTTCCAGTTGATTTCCCAGATGGAGTTTGGGCTCTTTCTGTAAATGCAGAGACAGAAGACCGGAGCCAAATTCACACATTTTGCAAACATAAAGATTGACTTCAATCCAAAATCTAAAAGACAGTCATGGGAGTGATTTAACCAACATATGGTCTGCAATTCTGACCACTTTCAATCAGAAACTGTCTCATGGGATAATCTTTTTGGAATAGCAATACATGCTGTTTTTTTTTTATTTCAAAGCTTTCTTTTTTTAAAGATGCTATGGATATCTCTTTTAATTTAATCCTTGACTTGCCACTAGGAAAAACAGCAGGTGCAATATCATAACATGTATCACCCATAATACCGGCCTCTGAAATGATTCTACAATGCTGATTTCCAAAATACTGTATATTAGGTTTTAAAGAAGCAAATGTCTTAATAAAATGAATTTTTTTTTTAAATTATATATACTGTATATATATATATATATATATATACACAGTAAAAATTACTACTTTTTATCTGTTTATCGCTGGTATGTGTTCCCACTCGACTAAAGTAGATCATGTGACCTTCATTCTCCGATTCACATTGGTACTGTAGTTACGACCTCACTTTTACATTCATGCATTTTCATCCATGCATTTGGTGGATACTTTGATCCAAAGCAATTACATCTTTTGCATGGCCCATGTCACTCATGTCATCTCGCTCTTAGGGCTTCTGGTTGGTTTGTTACTTCAGGCTTGCTTTATTGCATTGGCTTACACTGGGTGTGTTGAGCAGTCTCATGATCCAACTGGACATCGACCCAAAACAGAACTTTTATGTCCATTAGAGAGGAATGTGGCCGCTAGCTCTTGTGAGATACCATGCAGGGAAAAACTTGCTCCATGCTTCCCTGTCAGTCACCCACGCCATCCTTGTGCTCCCATTCATGGAATCTCTCTAATGAGAGTGGAAATGTTAGCTATGATACACTCGGAGAGAAAAAGAGAAACAGGGCGACGTACAAAGGGCTTTTATGCTGCCTGCCTAGTATTTTCTCCACGCTTGTATTCCGGCCGCTTTGTGACTTGATTAGTGGATCCTCTCACACATTTTCGCATGTGAATTTGCTTGGGGATTATTTTTAGCAAGGAACAGTCAGCCTACATTGCTTGGAGTGTTGTGCTACATCAGACCGTTGAGGATAACAGACACACATGTGCTTAGCAAAACCTGAAGTATACCTCATAAGTATACCTTCATGTACTGTTCTACACATGGGTTACTCAACAGTCACCATGCAAACCGTGATGCACGTTGCTCAAGCAATGATGATATATTGTCCATGTGGAGCTCACTGTACAGGGCTTATTGTTTGAGATGGAGTGAATGAGTGAACGCTGGTAATGGAATCTCCTTCCAGTGATTTTCCAACTACAAAGAGGGAGAGGTGATCTTAGGTGCCACGCTGGACATGATCAATCAAACCCAGACAGTTCCCTCAGGACAGAGTCGAAAGGTCCATCCACCTGTCTCACTTTTGAAGATACAGTATCCGTATGTATTCTCTGTGAGCGCAGGACAGCTTCTAACGCCCATGTTTCTCGTCAGCATAGAAGATAGAAAACTGGTTATCAAGCAGCAGAATAGTTCGGTTGGTCAAACACACGTGCATTTACAATGGGAGTCTATGAAGCAATGCAGAAATATGAAGCTTGTGAATTTGTTGGATCGTTTATGTTAATGCTTGTATGTTATTTGAGCTATAAGGTTTTTCTAGAGACAATATTATTTTATTTGGCATTAGCACGGTTGTTGTATGTAACTCCTGTTTTGGCAGAAAAATGGCACATTCTTACATTCTACAATGCTGTCTTTGAAAAGAGATTAGGTGTTAAAGAAGCAAATGTGATTTAATACAAATAATAACGTTGATCAACTTAAACGTACTTGATTTACCATTTTTTGATTGGTGCATTCGAGCTATAGTTTATCAGTTTTATGCCAATCCAGTTTTTCCAGAAGTGCAAACACATTCTCAAAAAAACGATCTAGGCTGATGGGCTGGCCTTCGTGAAAGAGAGTTGTTTTTTGTGTCTGTGTAATAACTTTCATTAAGTTGGCGTGTGTTTACCATGTGAGTGTTGGTGTGTTATTGTGGTAGCAAATATTTCAGACAAACCCGACAGTGTACACTTCACATTTAAGTAAAACTAACTAACTGAACCATATAATTTAATTACGGTAAAAAGTCTGTGTAATAAGCTGCCAGTTCTTTTTCCGATTTTTTACAGAATTCTTTTTTACAGTATACTTTATAGGAATAATCGACAGCATGGCTACATGTGACTGCTTTTAGGCCGTATTCAAGGCTTTACTACAGTCAGAGCCAAATTATAAAAATAATGAATGATATTTTTCAATATTAAAACGTTCATACGTTCATACATGGTAATTGTATCAAACATCAAAATTCATATAACTATAAGCTCATTCGAGAGGTATAACAGATGACCGGTCACCTGTGATCACTGGCGGGTGCATGACGGTTAGAAATAAAGTTGACGTGATGTCATGTTGACGTGTTCCATCTGTTTTTTGAGACAAGAGGGCGCCCACAGTTTTTAGAGGCAAATGCTAACAAAAGAGTAATCATTGACGTCATAGCTTAATCGTTATTTTCCTAAAAACAACATTGGTTGTCTGTTATTCTTATATCATTTTTTATTAAATTATATACTGTATATTATTTTTATATTATACTACTTATATGCTACTTTCTTATATTTTTAATGTATCAGTCCGCTCTTTATTTTCTCATGGCAAGATGAATTTGCAACAAATAAAATAAAATATTTTGTAGTTCAATTGTTTACTTTTGTGGCAAGTAGCATGTGATAAGTGGGATAATGTACATTCAACCTTCTGCTTTGTGTTGGGGTTCGGATCAAACTCTCTGGCTTTACTTTGCCAAGCAGCTGGATGCACATTTTCTCCCAACTAAGTAAAATACAGTATAATACCAAATAGTTTGACATAAAATGCTGACAGACAAGTCAGTCATGTTTCATGTGAAAGTCTCAATACATGTGTTTTTTCTGTAAGTAGGCTATTATATTATTATATATGATACAATTATAGTCTTTTATATCTACACTGCAAAACATTCTTTGCTGCCTTACATTTTTAGGGACAGTCAACTTTACGAATCAATACTTTAAAATAGCAATTTCAACTTATTTCAACTTAAAATATTAAGTTGAAATGAGCTGTTAAGTTCTACTTTAAAAAAAACAAGGCAGCATTTTATATTATGGTTTAATGTTTGTAAAAGGACATACAGCACATATAGGGGATAAACATGTAAGAATAGTGGGAACCAGCTATTATGTTCTCTTCTCATGAAATCTTTGGCTTTTGTTCTTTCGCCCGTGATCTTGGGTTGAAAAGGTGTTCTGTTGTGGATAGAAGCGAGACACAGTCTGGTCTGAGAGAGCGGCTGGTTTTTCAACACAATCAGTCCTATGATAGTGTTTCATGCTCGCCCAGTTCACCTGTGCTTTGCCGCTTGCAGTATGATTAGAGAGAGAGAGAGAGAGAGAGAGAGAGAGAGAGAGAGAGAGAGAGAGAAAGAGGCCAAATCTCACCTGTTCTTTCACCTATTGCTTTGGGCTTAACTTGCCACCCACTCCATCTCTGGGTTGTTTTGAATAGAATACGTATTAGTTCGGTATTATATAGTATGTATAATGCACATTTTCTGTATGCATGGAAATGTTGGTACCAACAGTGTGACTGCAATGTACTCTACTTGACCTTCCATTTTCAGCAATTCTTAACACATATTTGATCAGACTGCCATAAGATAAGGCATTTTAACATAAAATGAAATTTTCATGGACACATCACGTGCAAGGTGAGGTCATGTGGCAACACTGATACATCCAAAACACAGCTTCACTTAGACCCTACTTAAAAAAAAAAGTGTATTTTCAAATTCTCTACACTTCTCTTACAGACACATAGACGTACTGACCGAGTTACTTGGAAACCCGCACGGTGTGTTTTGGAAAGCTCTGGGCCTCGCATGCCTGTTGTTACCTGTTTCGGATAAACAAACCCCATGGCAGGCCGAGCAGGAGATCGCCGCTGAACACCCCGCTCGCACACTAAGCAAACTATCACCAGGTGTGCACGCATAGAGCCGATCTTCCGTCAGCATCCTGTCATGCAGAAGATGTTTATCCAATTTGTCAAGATAATCTTTCCTCAAACACGGCCTGAGCCGAGGCCTCTCGGCACACACACACACACCGCAAGGCTGAAACACAAACCGTCTCCTTCGAGACAACTTATATTATATGTCTCTTAACCAAATTATCTGGCTTTGCTTTTACCGCTTTTCCGGCGTTTTGGGGATCTGTTTAATTCGTCGTGAGACAGATCATCCTGCACATTACACAAATTTAGACTCTTAGTGGAGTTGTGATCTGTTTATTTTTCTGCCTGGATTACTGCTTTCTTAATGATGTCAGTTCAACCGAAATATAAAACGACACGCAAATTAGCATAAAGAACACGCGGCACGACTGACGCTCCCTGACACCCTCTTAAATTACAGCGTAAGCAAAAAATCCCAAAGCTGATGATTTTATAATGAATCTTTTCATTTGCCACGGTGTGGATTATTTTAAAGGGATTTCAGTGGAATATTTACAAGTGTTTCATGATTTACAAACTTTATATTTAGAGAGGGGTGTATTTATCGGATATCATCTTAAATAATAAGCGTTATGATACAAGCCTCTTAAATGATGGGTGCTATAATTACGCAGCTGTGCCGCATGTGAGCTTTAACTTTGGGACAACATCTGTGAACTGGATGTGGAATATTTTAAGACTTGAGAGGGCAAAAGATGACAGTGTTGGAAATCAAATTATCCAAGGCACTTGGATGCCATGTTATGTAGTTTGTCATGTGGTGCCCAAGTAGTCGAACTAAGAATATGAAAAATGTAAATAGCATTTTCAAAGAAAATCAAGAGTGTCTGTTGATAACTTTAGGCACCTTTGGCACACAGACAGCTTAAGAGCAGGCATGAAAAGTAGATCTTTGCGCAATCGCATGAAAAATCAGGAGCAAACAGAACCTGAAGCCTGATAAGAATCCAGAGAGTCAACAGAGAATTCCAGCTAATGGATAAATCACAGACTAAATTGACCAAACAAACAACTCTTGTCTAGAAGTGACTTCACAGCATAGCTGAATCACCCCATGGCCAGAATGGTCCATTTTCTGCTTATTTAGTTGTTTATTTGGCTTATTGCCATTTGTTTGCATAGCTTTAAAAGACATTTGATAAATATATGTAAAATGCTAAGTTAAAGTCAAGTCAGTTTGATCTTTATAGCAATTTTAACGATTTGCATTGCATCAGCTGTACAAGAAAAAACAAATGCCAAAAAGAAAATACAAACCAAAAAGGAAATGATTTCCACATTTCAATTGCACACTTCTAAGTTAAATAAATTCGTACAATCTCATTTCTATGTTTGAACGATTTTCTTTTAAACCATGTGATGGTGAAGTTTAGGGGCGGGGTTTCATCATTGCCTTTTTTCTGACTATCATAATCAAATATATCATAAAATAGTTACAAATTCCAGGCTGGACATTTTCCACGCAAGGAGACCAGAAAGAGGAAGATTAACTTAAATGTTAACTTTACAGTAAACTTTACAGCTTGAATATCACATTTTTGTAAAGAAGAATTGCTATTTTCTCATTAAGAGAAATAAAGCTTTTTAACAAATATACAAGCTTTTACAGTTTGAATGCCTTGCCTCAGATAGTATTATTATTATTTGTGTGATCAAATTGTATTGTGATGCTTTATGCTCATGGGTATAAACTGATGTACTGAGCCACAAAAAATACTTTAATATATTTATAGATAGCAGATGTGCTTTATATTTGTAATTTACCTCATCGCATCTATTAAAAGGGGTGTGAACGTGTTCTAAATAAAAATCTTTTATACGTTTTTGGGTAAAACAAAACACGTTTCTCTTGATTTAATTTAATGTCTGATATAAAAAAAATGAATCACCTTAAAAAATAATATTAAGTCCTACAGACCAGAACACAACATAAGGAATAAAAAAACACCACAGCGAATAGAATTTAGTTTTGTCTGTGATAATTGACTTTATGTCACAACTGCTTTTTAACTGAACCCTGAACATTCTTTTACAGTCAGCACCTTCGAATGTGAAGTAATGGAAAATGCTCATTTTAAAAAGCAGTCAGGGTCACAAAACAGGTATCTACCCCCCCTCGAAACACAAACACCTCCCGCTCACCTGCCGTCTGAAACAACTTCTGTCCAGACGTGTACGCACACACACACACACACACACCTGTGGGCGGTAGATGCGGTTGACTGGAACGGTAACGCCCCAATACTGCTGTAAAGGCAACATCTCAAAACTTCCTGTCTTAGCAGCGTGCCGCCCAATGCATGTACCTGAACGCATCTAAATTCCTCAGATTTCCTTTTGCATCACTTATCAATGGCTTAAAGGCGGTCACAACATGGGCAGGGATTTCCTCTGCCATTTGTTTTATACTTCAGGGCGTCGATATGCAGTCGGAATTCAACTCTCAGCATGCACAACACTACCCAACCCTTATCTTCCGCTGCTGTCTTCCTCTCTGTTTTGTAGAGCGATCGGATGTTTTTCCCGCGGGTCTTGCGAACACCCTCATGGAGAGCACGGCTGCTCTAGATAGCACAGAGTGGAGAGACTGGTCCAGCCAGTCGTCCCTACTAGGTTTACCAACAGACCGGGATTAAACATGAGAACACCCACTAACTCTGGCATTTTTATCACAGGCCTTGGCAATCGGGAATGTTTTCGCATAAATAATCGCTCCATCTAAGCAGTGGCTTGCTCGATGGAGGTGCGGAAAAATAACCTAATGACAAGATGCTACTTGATTCACGTGGGCATGATCGCATGACTGCATGAGAATTCTCATGGATAAGTCGTTTTATAATGAATTCTTTAGAACTTTTCAAATGCACCAGCGCTGGTGCATTTTTTTCATTACAATCGCAAACGTCTGTCTGATATTTGGCATGACAAATATATGGACCTGTCTGCGACTCACACTCCACACTTTTGACAAAAATTTACATTGGTTTTGAAACTTTGTTAGTAAATAAGGGGATCGCTCCAAAATCTGAATCTACTATTTATATGTGTGTGTTTAAAGTTGGAAACCGAACAGCGCCGTCACCAATTCACTTCTATTGTATGAACACAAAACTGATGCAAGTGAATGGGTGCTGGTTAACAACATTCTTCAAAATACCTTCTATCTCATTTTTTATGTGACTGTAAATAATTATTCTATCTTTAATTCACAACAGCCTTGTGAAGCTTATAAACCTTAAAATGTGTCTTGGTTCTGGGACAGAGCTAATATCTGCCCTTATGTCATTGTTTTGAACCAAAGGCCTTAAAGGATACTGGACTGAAAGGTCTGTTAAAGTTGACTGATAAGGTGTTGAAATGCATAAATCTAATGCTTCAAAGCAGTCCTGTGAATTGCACAGAGACAGGCGGTATTTAAAGAAAGGATTTACAGGTACATTTCAGACGACTGACAGTAGATGTCATGCAGCATGACAAATGTGACACTTAACAGTCTTTACATTTATTTTACATTTATTTTCCAAAACTGCCTGTTTTGGACACTCTTTTATGTCAATAATGACATTGAAGAACAATAAAAGTATTTTGTCGCAATGCCGTATACTGTGAACTGCTGAAGTCAGTTCACAATATTGACCATTAAAGCGATGAACTCCAGAGCTCCTGTCACGCCGGCCTCATTTCCCACAGTCACACAACTAATAATTATCTTGATGTTAATCGCTGTAAGATGGCCATAAGGGATTGGCCTTTCACCTTGCCTTCATTCTGCTGAAGATCTTATCTGTTTGGCAGGCCTTGTAGGAGCAGAACGTACATGAACGTGTCCTGCTACCTAATTGGCTGGAAAGTGGACGGGAGGTCTTTTCTATTGGCAGGAAGTGAGGGGAAGATGATGAAACTCACTGCTGAGCACGAGACTGTTGTTTTGATAATAAAAAACTTAAATATGAAAAAAAAACATTTCAAACAAAGAAACAATTAGATTCCATTATGATAACAAGTCTGAAATCATTCATATTTCATGCATTCCAGACACCATAAAATACATTTGAAACTAATTTAGATTGTTCAAGCTAATTTTTATTCATATTTTTTTTTAAATATGATTAATTGCATACAAATGTATTGTCACAATACAGATTACAAGTTTTGTCTTATTTTATTTTCATGCATCCCTGAGAATTGAATGTGACGTTACGTGTTAGTAATCAATTAATGAAGAAATAAAACATAAATGTACATGTTTTGGCATTCCTGTGACCCCCAATAAAGATCAACAGCATATCAAAATAATTGAATGGATGGTTTAGATTATATTTTTACACTTACATGCACAAAACGTTTAGTTTATTTAAGAATGCAAACACTGTAAATATTATCGTAATTGTTTGGTGTTATTACATTTCCCCAATAATGTTTTTATCTTTTGTCTGATAAATTCTATTATCTTTCATTCTAAAATAAAAGTTAACTGTGAAAAGCTAATAAAACTGAAAATGTTTTTTATATTTACGAAGTAGCACTTGAAAATACAGTACAGTTATCAAATACGTTTTTCATAATAGTTTGTTAAACAAAAAGTATAAACCTTGAAAATGTTATTTTCTTTTGTGAATTTTTATTGCTCGGATCTCAGAACTACATGTGAATCAACAAGTTGAACTGTGGCACGCCTCCTACAGGGCAGACGGCTGAGCAAATGCGTAATGAGTGTCCGCAGACGGATGATTCCAGCTGTAATGTGACCAGCGTGGGCATAGGCGAGCCGTATCCCCTGCTTACACAGAGCAGCTGTCAGTGCACCGTGAGGGGGCTGAGGGCTTCTGACAGGCTGCCCTGGTGACGCGCTCGCACGCAGATGCCCTGTGACAGCTCTCTGCTGGGGTGCAGCTGCCCCCAGCCCCCTCCCGTCCCCTCCACTTACCGCAGCTGTATCCAGACGCACCGTGGCGGTTGGAGGGACGTTCCGGTGGACATCCGTGGACAGCCGCTGGTCTTTAACCCTGTTTGTGACATCGGCCAGTGATGCAGTGATGCAAACTTTGCTTTTAACTGCCAGTAGACCTCACAGGGGGTGCCGGGGGGTAGTTCACACGCAATGCAACA
Source organism: Triplophysa siluroides (assembly GCA_006030095.1). NCBI lineage: Eukaryota > Metazoa > Chordata > Actinopteri > Cypriniformes > Nemacheilidae > Triplophysa > Triplophysa siluroides. The sequence goes on along the minus strand of VCII01000009.1, from coordinate 1,186,834 downwards.
CAATGCATATCCCATATAATTCAGTGCATTTAAAAAATGCTTGTATCCAAAGCAATTTTTCAGTGTGTGTGTTCCCTGGGAATCAAACACATGACCTTTGAGCTACTAACGCAATGCTTTACCAGTTATGCTAAGTGATCATTTTTGGCACAGTAATGTTAGTCAAGGTGTTTCGTGCCAAGCTCGACTTGACATTAAATTTGTGAGTTTGCTACTGTAGGTTTAATACTTCTGTTTGTGAATGGACTCTGTTGTGACTGGCTGAACGCCAGTGTGTAGTGTTTGTGCGGTTGAGCCAAGTTGCTTAATATGCTAAATGTTGATCAAGGAAGTATGTAATACCTGTTGAGAGCTACCTGTTGGCATTCTCAATGAGCTTAATGGCAGTTCCTTGGCTTGCGTCGGACCCCCCAGATATACGCAAGCTGTTCGCTGGTACAGGATTTTATAAATCCAATCACCTGAGCCATTGATGTTATGTAGCTCATCCCTTTTAAGAAGAATATGAAATCTTGACATCTCTGACAGCTTTTCACTTGCTTAGGGTGTGGCATGGAAAGCAAAACGGGAAAAATAAACCAATTTCCCACATATGAAAGTCCCGGCATCTGCTGTACTGTAAAAATGTTTTGTCAGTTTCATCTTGAAATTCAAACGTAAAACTTGTAGAAGTAAAGCTGCAAGTTTTCTTCAACTGGTAATCTTCGGTAATCTTGCGGTAATTTGCGGTAATCTTCAACTTTGGTCAATTGACATCTTCGCTGTTTATTGAAATATATAATTTCAAATGTATTCAAATATTAAAAATAAGGTATTCAAAACTTTGTATTCGTGTTGTGTAGTTGTACTTGGAAAATAAACCCAAGCTCAGTTTTGAAAACTATTTGAGAAGGTTTGTCAATAAAATTACACAAAACACACAAGCAGAGTCAATTTCTATATATCTTTATAAGGATGTAGTTCCAAAAAGTGGGTCAACAAATATTAAAACCAAATAAATTGTAGTCAACGGATTCCTCATTTTCTGCAAGCTTTTAGTTTTTTCTTTGCATTTTTTGTATATTAGAACAAAACCCGTTCCGTGATATGCTGTGGTAAAAGTAAAAGTACGTTTGTAAAAGTAAAGTATATCCATTCTGTACCAAACTCCTAATAATTTGATGGTTTAATCAAACCTGAGGGAGCATGTCGTACAAAAACCCCCGAAAGCTGTATGGCATGTTTCAATAAAGCTCCTGGTTCTGTCAAATAGTGTCTTAATATGTAATAATTTTTTAGGTTGAAAAAATATGACAGCTGACTTGTGTTATGTTATAAAAATTATAGTTATATCTAATCAATTATATTATAAGACACACTTTTTATGCCAGTATGTAGATCAAAATGTTTTTCTTTAGAAATGACGATGGAGCAGGTCACATATGTTGATATGCAAATTAAAACATTTCAAGTCTGCTGTATGGCTGTGCATTCATTCATTCAATAAATGCACTTTGACTTGACATTAAAAGCATGTTTTCCGTGGCATGTCTACATAGAAAGCACACATTTATGCTTCATTTTTTTTGTTACTATGTCTGTCATGTCATGCTCCTGTAAAAGCGTCTGCTAAATGAATGCAAATGGTAGAGCATGGCATTAGCAGATCAAAGGTTTGATTTCCATGGAAAATGGGAGCATCTCAGTTTGTTTCCTTATTCCCCAAAAACCCGCTGAAGTCACTGTCTGTGGAGACATGGAGGTTTCAGTTACACAATCAGCATCATCTCTTATCATACTACATCTTCTGTTTGGGTTTCCACGAGCTACACATCACTGCTGCTTGTGTATCCCCTTTGATTACCATTCATTCTGCCACAATAAGTTCATCTGTCTCTTTTTGGGGACACAGTGTGTCCTTTGACAAAATTCCTTGGAGGAAGTCCTGAAATAACCAAACAACGATATAAACATCTTACAAATGTTTAAATTAAATCCGTTGTCAAGCTTAAGGGTCACATGTGTTACGTAAAGTCAGACTTTATGCTGCACTGACCTTGATTCACCTAAAGCAGGACACACTGTATGCCTGGACGTATTCATATTGTCATTGAACGACGGATCTTTTTAACATTTCCGGGTTTGGAATGCAAAAGTAAACAATATAACTGCTGGTATACACTCTAAAAAAAGATGGATAGTCATTACAGGGCGGAAGTGCATAATCAGATTTTAACTGAAGATTATGAAAGTACATGAATTTAAAAAAGAAAATGATCCACATTGATAAGCTATTTACTATAAATGCTGCAATATTTAGAAAAATAATAGAAAAAGGGTACATTTGGACATCCGAGGTTTTGAAGGACAGCGACGGTATGATGGTTAGGTACGTTTTGAAGCATGGCAGCTGGTTTGAGCTGGTTTAAGATTGTCCTGAGCAACTAGCTTCTGCTTAGAACCAGCTCATAACCAGCTCATGACCAACTAAAGACCAGCTTAAACCGGCTCAAACCAGCTGTGATGCTTCAAAACATGGCGTACAAGGTTTCCATTTCATGCATTTGTACTGGATTTTCTTCCACAGTCCCCCGGCAGGTCATTGCTATCATAAGATATAACACAAATTCTAAAACATGATAGAAAACAGTAAAATAAAAAGATTGTATTGTTAAATTTGCAAACTAGCAGCTAGCTAGCAAAAGCAAATGAATAATCACCCGCTCTGGTCATTAAACGAAAAGCCTTTGTAAAAAATGCTGTATATTTTCTTTGGCTTTAGATTTTTTAGCATTTAAAATGTCATCAATAAATCTGAAGATACGACTAAAGCCAATTTGGGAACAACTGTGACATCATTAGTTCAATAGCAAGTTGGGTAGATAATAATGGTCAGAAAATGTGGTCAAAATAATGTGAAACAGCATTTTAGGGTTAGGATAAGTGGAACGTCCATTCTGATCAACCAGTCATTTGCCTGATGTAATACGTTATGTCGGTATGATAAGGTTTGGAGTAACATTTGGCATGTCATGGTTTGATAGGAATGGGAACTTTGATCCAAAACCTTTAATTTCATCCTACTTGGCTAAATCACAGCATGCAAAGCCACTCGATTTGCCTAGACATATTCTCAGATGATTTTTTTAGAAACAGTGTTCTTCATATAGTTCTCATTCAACCTATTTAAAAATAATTTTTCACCAATAAGGATTACATCAGCCGAACGCGCTGCAGCACCGGTCAGGTGAAACTCTGGGAACTCTTCGTGAGATCCCAGGCGAACAAAAGTAAGCCGTACGTGCTAATTAGACCCCTGAACACTCTGCCTCGAAATCCAGCTTACGTAAGGACCTCAGAGTTGGCCCACTTCAACCACAGCTGCAATTATTGAATTAGTAGAAAAGTTCAACGCTTCCTCAGATTTCAGATCGTTATTAAGCTTCCTGATGAAATCTAAATCCCGTTGCGTTTGTTTCCCGCAGTGAGCGCATACACACCTGTGTGAGGGTTTGTTCAGGGAGTTGGCAGTACATTCTGTGTTACCTGGAGAAAGGAATGCATGCTAAGCGCATTTTCAAATCCTGTCATATCTGAATAGAGAGATGGAGTAACAGGTGTTGTATATGTTCAAACAGTAGACAGTGTGTAAGCAATGGGTAAGTGGACATGGCAAACATGGTATCACTCGAGAGGTTTTTTTAATACTAAAAAATCTAAGTCAGCAATAATTTGAGAGGTCCTGTTCCATGCTGGATGACAATTCTTTGTATTCTAAAGTCTTTTAACGTGAATGTACTATTGAAACTCAATTGAAACCCATTTTAGAGCCAATTTTGTGAAATAATGCACTTGAAAGCCATTGCTTTGTCAAATTGATAAACCCGAGATATCTAAGCCTATTTATTACATAAGCCAACTACCTTCAACCTATCAACAAATTTAAACTAAAGCAGCTATGAGATGGAGATATTAGCAATATGGCACACTGGTAGAGAATCCCAAGACTTACTCAACGGTTCACAGAAAGGGCATGATTTTGGCCACCCAAAGCGCCAAGAGGAAAGCTAATACTTAAGAGCCCCACCTTGTATTTGAACCTAAAAGTCTGCTGTACCAAATACACAGCCATCGATATCTGAGACACGAGAGTGAATGTAAGCAACATTTATTGGAATAGTTATAAATGAATGCACAAGAAACATTGGTAACGCTTTACATTAATGTTCCCTTCATAAAGCATTTATAAATGTGTTCATTAATGATTAATAAGTCATTTACAAATGCATTATAAAGCAGTTATAACTGCATAAATAAAAAGGGGGATTCTATAGAAATACCTGCCAAAAAGTAGAGCTCACATGTTATAAATGCTTAATAAGTGTATTAATTCATTATTTATTGGACTCGAAAGCAAATTCGTTATTATCTTGATGTTGTTTGCAAAATAGACTGTCAGACGGGAGACTTTAGGGTGTTAATTTGGTTTTTCTTATTATTGTATATTTCATATGTCACTTTAGAACTACTTCCAGAAAGTTAATCAAAACCACAACATTTATTTACTATTTATTGTAGAAACATATATTTAGAAGTATTGACAGCCCATGAAAGTGCACTCTAAAGAAAAGTGGATGCCTGTGAAGTATTCACATTTATTAAGCATTTATAACATGTGAGTTAAAAACGGCTCACTATTTGGCAAGTATTTCGTTAGAATCCCTTTTTATTAACACAGTTATAACTGCTTTATAATGCATTTGTAAATTACTTATTAAGCATTAAAGTATACATCTACAAATGCTTTATAAAGGGGACCTTAATGTAAAGTGTTATCGAAATATCTGAGGGTGCTGTTCATTCAACAAAGTAAATGGAGAATAAAATGTGTAAAAGTTGCAGTCATGAAGTTTAAATGTTTTTTGTAGAATCAAATGGTGGGGTCTGTCATAAAGTATAACGTTGCAGATATTATACTCAAGTGCTAAACATGGAAGGGCATTCCCCATTTACAATGAGAAGCAAACACGAGCCAGACGCACAGAAAACCAGTATGGGTGGACCTGGAGCAGGCAGGTGGTAAGCGAGGTGTTGGCCGTGGGTCACGAGAAATGGATCGTTGCGGATGTATTGACGCACTCTTCGTTGAAGCCGGGCCAAGTCTGCCTTGATTCATGTGACGTGAGCCTCGGCAGTGGAAACAATGTAGGGAGTGTTGTCATACACGTCTTTCGAGAAAACATCAGTAAATCATGGGAGGTGGGAGTAAGCCTAATGATGTATGTTATGTATTTGATATGAAGGAATAAGGGTGCACTTTACAGCGCTGCCCATTAAAAGTTGAGCAGTTAAGAACAGCACTTCCATAAATTTCCAAACATTTTCCAACCATCATTATATTTGGACTTCAGACATTTCTTATGATCTTAAGAGCTGTTTCAACAGTTTCATGTTTAACCAATTAATTCGTTCATTTGTTAGTTTGTTCGTTTGTTACAAATATTTATCACATGTTATTAAACGGATCGGTTAGTAGGCAAAATGTGCTCAACATACATGAGAACTTATTTAATAACGTATCCCAGCATGCATCTCAATGGACTATAACGTTACTGTATTTTTATTGTGGGATTGTGTGCTGCAGTTTTACATTCTGAATGCCTTTAAAACTTTAAAGGAAATTGTATGGCTGTCAATATTTTTATTATTCATTAGTTGGAAAGTAAATAAAGCAAAACCGTTCATCTTTATTATTATTGTTACAGTTGTGATGTTAGTTGATATTGTCTTATATTTAAAGTTGTTTTAATTTTCAGAACTACTATCGCCCTTAATGTAAACCGGCAATAAGTCTTGACTACAAATAAAGTTATCAAAATTTTTTTCTATAAAAAAACTTTGTTGAGGTTTTTAAGCGTTTGTTTGATAAACAGATCCGTTAAAAAAATCTAAAATCATGTTTTTTACTATGCATTCCAAGTGATATTAATCAAACTGCAGTGGGGTTAATTTGACAAAGTAATGATAACTCAAAAAATATATATCCAGTTAACTAACGTTAACTAAGTTATCAGTTCTTGCAAAATACTCTTCTTTTGTAAAGGCCCATTGTCATGCTACATTACACAGCCAAATGTAAACAGGAAAACAAGTAGAAAAAAACAAAAGTGAAATCACAAACATTATCAGGGTTTTAACCCTACGTGTTCAATGTGTTTCAACAACGTAACAACTAGCCCTGCATGGTCTCCCATATTAAATATGTCTTAGACACCATCAAAACAGAGCAATTATCCTGACCTTAGTTTAAAAAAGATTCCATCATCTCAAAATATGTTTAATGTTCAAAAAATATTTTGTCAGAGGATTAGTGTTGTCAGACTTTTGTTAAGTGCTGTGTCATTGAGTAGACACAACAGACACAAGAATGCATCCAAACTTGAGGTGGAAGTGAACCGTTGCGGCATCGGCTCAGACGTGATGGATTAGCTCCTGAAAACAGAAGAAGAAAACAGGCTGGTCTGTGTGGCAATAGAATTGTTTTTAAATATCTGACAGACAAATTGATCACCTGAGTTTGGTGTTTACCAAGTACAAACAACCTAAACTGAAACCCTTCTCTAAATAATCTTCATGGGTAAACATCACCACACATAGTTTGAGTTTATGGAACAATATGGAAACTGTAGCTAGAGTTGCTCTGTGAAATGTAACTTTTCTTAAGTATTTCAAGGATATTTGAAATGGGTCATCTTTATATGAGGCTAACAGGGCATCAATCAATCATGTTTTGTTGCTAAAAAACTTTTAATTAAAAAAAGTGGGACGTAACTTGATAAATGGAAGGGCAGCGGGGATGATTGTAAACATATCTTTACTTTTTAACATATTACTTTTTATGTGTATTATAGTTTTAACCTTTTCCTACACATAGACATCATTCTGAAATATGAAAATCCCTCAAAAAATGTTTTATTATAGTTTTTGAAAGAAACATAAAAACATTTTAATTTTTACATTAAATAATCCAGCAGATGCTTTTATTCAAAGTGACTTCCAAATGAAGGAGCATTTAACATTTTGTCTTATAATTTTAATTATGTCAAAATATGTCAGAGAGAATAATTTGTAAAGAAAAAATGTCTTTCCAACACCACAAGAGAGTTTTAGTGAAGAGCGTCCTTAAAAAACGTGTGGGGGACAGATTATTTTGTTGTGCATCATTTGAAGCTGTAGTTTTGTGCAGAAATATAATATAATAATAGACTTTAATATAATATTAACATCAAAACGAAAACATTCTTAAATGTTCAAAATGTCACTTCCACTTCAAAATCTTATCAAACAAATATATCATTTAGGATGAGTTGAAAACATTTCTCTGCAAAAGTTCTATGTAATGTTGAATAAATTTGTAAACAAATGATTTTTAAGTAACTTTATAAAAGACAGTTAATAGAAATACGATCAGACATTTTGTTGACATTTGCCACGTAACTATAGCATTCACTATATTAAGACAACTACTTTGTATGAATATAACATTTGATTACAACGTATTACTACAGATTATTTTTACCCTTTTTATTGCTGATGTGCGTATGATTAAAAAAAAAATTCTATAATTTCTCATCTCTATACAGATTTTTTCCTTTTGTCTATACTGTGTTAAATATGTTTTCTGTAAAGCTGCTTTGTTTCAGTGCTGTAAAATATCAATGGAATTGAAGTTTATTTGCACAACTCGTGTGTCAAAAAGTGTCCATTTGAAATAAAAAAAACACTTATCTGAAGGACTTATTTGAAAGATGGAGAGTAAAAATTTAATGAGAGAATTAAATGAATTAAGTAATAATAACTAAAAAAAAAGATATACAGTCAACTAATGTTACAATTACATATATAAACTCTTCTTTTGTAAAGGCCCATTGTCATGCTACATGGGTTGACACATGGAAACCTACCATTAAACAGCCTAATGTAAACAGGAAAAGAAGTAAGAAAAACAAAAGTGAAATCACAAACATTATCAGGGTTTTAAAGCTAGGTGTTGAATGTGTTTCAACAACGTAACAACTAGCCCTGCATGGTCTCCCACATTATAATGTCTTAGACACCATCAAAACAGATCAATTATCCTGACCTTAGTTTAAAAAAGACTCCATCATCTCAAAATATGTTTAATGTTCAAAAAATATTTTGTCAGAGGATTAGTGTTGTCAGACTTTTGTTAAGTGCTGTGTCATTGAGTAGACACAACAGACACAAGAATGCATCCAAACTTGAGGTGGAAGTGAACCGTTGCGGCATCGGCTCAGACGTGATGGATTAGCTCCTGAAAACAGAAGAAGAAAACAGGCTGGTCTGTGTGGCAATAGAATTGTTTTTAAATATCTGACAGACAAATTGATCACCTGAGTTTGGTGTTTACCAAGTACAAACAACCTAAACTGAAACCCTTCTCTAAATAATCTTCATGGGTAAACATCACCACACATAGTTTGAGTTTATGGAACAATATGGAAACTGTAGCTAGAGTTGCTCTGTGAAATGTAACTTTTCTTAAGTATTTCAAGGATATTTGAAATGGGTCATCTTTATATGAGGCTAACAGGGCATCAATCAATCATGTTTTGTTGCTAAAAAACTTTTAATTAAAAAAAGTGGGACGTAACTTGATAAATGGAAGGGCAGCGGGGATGATTGTAAACATATCTTTACTTTTTAACATATTACTTTTTATGTGTATTATAGTTTTAACCTTTTCCTACACATAGACATCATTCTGAAATATGAAAATCCCTCAAAAAATGTTTTATTATAGTTTTTGAAAGAAACATAAAACATTTTAATTTTTACATTAAATAATCCAGCAGATGCTTTTATTCAAAGTGACTTCCAAATGAAGGAGCATTTAACATTTTGTCTTATAATTTTAATTATGTCAAAATATGTCAGAGAGAATAATTTGTAAAGAAATAATGTCTTTCCAACACCACAAGAGAGTTTTAGTGAAGAGCGTCCTTAAAAAACGTGTGGGGGACAGATTATTTTGTTGTGCATCATTTGAAGCTGTAGTTTTGTGCAGAAATATAATATAATAATAGACTTTAATATAATATTAACATCAAAACGAAAACATTCTTAAATGTTCAAAATGTCACTTCCACTTCAAAATCTTATCAAACAAATATATCATTTAGGATGAGTTGAAAACATTTCTCTGCAAAAGTTCTATGTTATGTTGAATAAATTTGTAAACAAATGATTTTTAAGTAACTTTATAAAAGACAGTTAATAGAAATACGATCAGACATTTTGTTGACATTTGCCACGTAACTATAGCATTCACTATATTAAGACAACTACTTTGTATGAATATAACATTTGATTACAACGTATTACTACAGATTATTTTAACCCTTTTTATTGCTGATGTGCGTATGATTAAAAAAAAAATTCTATAATTTCTCATCTCTATACAGATTTTTTCCTTTTGTCTATACTGTGTTAAATATGTTTTCTGTAAAGCTGCTTTGTTTCAGTGCTGTAAAATATCAATGGAATTGAAGTTTATTTGCACAACTCGTGTGTCAAAAAGTGTCCATTTGAAATAAAAAAAACACTTATCTGAAGGACTTATTTGAAAGATGGAGAGTAAAAATTTAATGAGAGAATTAAATGAATTAAGTAATAATAACTAAAAAAAAAGATATACAGTCAACTAATGTTACAATTACATATATAAACTCTTCTTTTGTAAAGGCCCATTGTCATGCTACATGGGTTGACACATGGAAACCTACCATTAAACAGCCTAATGTAAACAGGAAAAGAAGTAAGAAAAACAAAAGTGAAATCACAAACATTATCAGGGTTTTAAAGCTAGGTGTTGAATGTGTTTCAACAACGTAACAACTAGCCCTGCATGGTCTCCCACATTATAATGTCTTAGACACCATCAAAACAGATCAATTATCCTGACCTTAGTTTAAAAAAGACTCCATCATCTCAAAATATGTTTAATGTTCAAAAAAATATTTTGTCAGAGGATTAGTGTTGTCAGACTTTTGTTAAGTGCTGTGTCATTGAGTAGACACAACAGACACAAAAATGCACCCAAATAATCAAATTAATAAATCAAATAAATAAAGACTTAAACAAATTTGTGTTTTCCTGCATTTGAGCACCCGTTGACCAAACAATAGTTTGACATGTTTTCATGTTACATACAGTAATTGCTGACAAATTATCATTTAATGTCATGTTCCCATTGGGGCCCAATATCACATGCCCAACTGAAGGGTGTTAACTGCATCTTTTATTCTGGGCAATAGTTTGGAAAGAGTTTTATAGTTTTAACATTTTGGAAATTAAAAGAAAAAGAAATGAAGAGAAGTGAAGTGAAAGGTCACAGAAACATACAGTAAAGACACGTGTGCATGGCCCTGTTCTGGAGAATCTTGTGTAACGTCTGTTTGCTGTTGATTTGGACTCGTTCACTCGGATGGGGCCCTCGATCCGACTGTAAATGGAAATGACAGGAACCCCACTGTGGGTGCTTGATGCGGCCGTGACCTCAGAGATGGGGCCACATCATTAGAGGACCGACCAAAACCCAAACTACAAACCATTTCTCCCTCTGTCAACAATTCACTGTCCATTAACCAGGCTGGCCACATAACTGCTGCTGATTTCTGATCAGTTTGTGTAACTGGAGATGGTGGTCGTAATGTCCATAACCAAAGCAACAGCGGTGATGGGTTTATGACAGACGTGCGCTGAGTGGACAGACAGCGTAAGGAGAGAGCTCTGTGTTCATGGTGATAAAGCCTTTGTGATAATGACAGACCTCCGTTTTAATCTACGACTCTCTCCTGTAAAAGAGCTTGCTGAAACCCGAGAGCTTACATCAACACGACAGAGAGAAAATTTAAATCTACAATATTCTTATTTAGGGCAGTAATTCATCAGAGAATTATAGACGTTTCATGCGGTCAAGAGTGCTTTCAGTATTTCAAAAAGTTGGAATGAGCGGGTCGCACTGCTGGAATGATGCTTTAATAAAATGCAATAAAGTATTCAAGTTCCAATCACTTCCATGTAAATATATCACGATGCTCGTCTGGAAATATAGTGACTGTACGTCGTTTTTGTTTATATGTGTACAGACAAATGACGTGGCGTATATTTTTGACACGTTACACTAGAGTAAATGTGAATGAACGTAGTCGACGTATTTGGTTTAAAGTACAGTTTGTTGTTTTGCATTCCATCTCCACGTGACAAAGAATTCGAACTTCCACCTCTCAATATCGTCTCAATCGTCAACCATCAACTCTGTCACCTCCAAACTGTCAAAACAGGATGACAACAGTTCCCTTTCACACGCAGTAACCCTACGCATTCATTGACAGCCTTGAATGACATCGTTTAAATCCACATTTAATATCTGTCCTAACGCCTCATTCCTCTGTCAGCGAGGGAATTTACTTCAGCACAATTAAAAGATTAGGCCAAGTGCCAAAGCGGGAAAGACAAGGTGACAGAATGGCATGATTCACACTGTCCGCCCTGAGGATGTTTGTTATCTACGTGAAGAACTGCTAAAAAGACGTACGAGAGAAGTTTGAGTGCAAGACGTTTGAGTTAATCCGAGTGTTTAGTCGAACTCACGCACCTCCCCGCCCACAGTCTCATTTTAGGAAGGCCCGCCCATCCTTGTTTGCTCTGTGTATCTCGACATAGATTCAATATAATGATGAACGTACAGACAGTAGAGCACAAAACCACTGTTAGAGTGCTGGAAATGTTCTCATGGGCTTTAATGGTGTTCGAAGAAAGAGCTACTAGTCAAACTGACTTTTGATGGTTGTTACACAAATCTGGTCATTTCTGTGAAGTACATTATACAGGTATGATATATGACTTAGTCAAGATATAGTATTTTAGTTATATGACATGTGATTTAAAAAGCCGTTTTTATATTTCATAAACAAGTATAACTGCAACAGATTTGATGTTCTGCTATGAGGTCATATTTTCCAGATATAACTATATAGAGCTGGTGTCCTGGGTGGCGTCCAGCCCTGCAGATTAACTCCACTTGTCTATCAGTATGGTCTACTGATCACATATTGAACCTGCACCCTCAATTATTCATACTGGGATGTATTTTGAAAACTCGAACTGGCCCAATTGGTGTCAAATTCAAAATTTGTTCCTCTTGAATAATTGATGCCCGAGGGCTGTTGGGGTAATGAGAGGATCCGAGCCGGGCACAGCGGCTCACAGTCGACACCACTAAAATAAAACAAATATAACATTCACTTGAGCATTTCTTTTTTCTTTGGCCGTTTGTTTTTAGCACAATTCAAATGTTGAAGATTAACAGGATCAACACGAGTAACATTCACAGGAGAAATGATTCAAAGGAAACATGTTTCTTTCTGTTATGTCATATTTTTTACTATGCCTCTATAATTAATTTAGCTACCCATGTATGCATTTTATTTGTCTATCATATATTGTTAATATTAAATATTAAAATTAAAATTGAATGTGGTCCCGATTTCTTAATCGTATACTCATATAAAACGATTCAAATACAATTACTGATATTCATTTGTGTAAGTGAAATCAATGTGAGTTGCCATTAAATTGAGAATGGGCATAGTCTATTTCTCCCAAAAGTGTCTTGATCAAACCAATAGATTAACTGGGAGAAAGTTGCATATGCAAACATCAGATTTACAGACATTTGCATTGACAGTTATACATTGATCATGTCCTTGAAAACACTCATATCCAAGTTAGATTTTTGCAAATGCCGATCTGTAAAAGTTATTTCTGAATGCTTTACTATGTTAATTATATTGTATTATATCTTTGCATATTTTTTTTACACAATTATTTGCACTATTATTTATTTAAGCTTACATTTGATAACGATGAGTATTGCAATTACATCATATTTATATTAATTTGATTATTTTAAATGCCTCATAATACAATTATTTTCTAAATAACTCTTTTACTCCTGAGTCTTTAAAGTACATACAGACAAAAACAACAGCTTACCACTGTATGAAGTCATGGTCTCTATCCATTTGAGATCACTGTCCACTTGCTTACAAAAGTCTTCAAACAGATACATACTGAATTATGACTCAATCCCTCTCGGTTCATTCATCTGCTCCAGTTATTGATTGAGAAACTGCTGCGGAAACGCTCAAACTTGTTCTCTGGGTCTGAATTGAGAGTAGTTGTTTATATGAATAAAGAGACGATTGTGTGTTTTAAACAGAATGGATTCAGTCTTTCTTATGGGATGCCCGGGAACAAAAGGCACAATTTTCTGCGACACTTCAGAACGCAGAGACACTACACAAACAAATCAGCAAACATAATTCATTATGACAATCCATCAAAATATCAACACAAATTAAACTAAAAGTGAAAAGGGCAGACTGAGGGCTAGTTGTTACAATTTGAAGTCCCATTCATATTTTTCAAGGTCGGTTTATTTTTAAGAAATGCATCCATCTACACTGTCCAAAAATATCTAGTTTGTTAACTTAAATGAATATTTAAAAATAATGATCATGCCAGAGGTCAGAGGTCACATTTACGTCAAAACTCAGCTCTCATGAACACTTGAACAAAATGTTTTACAGGAGCAAGTGTTTATAAGTTTATAAATATAATATTATTCTTACAAACCCATTGTTTCCCCTCACAAGACATTTATTTACCCACTGGGGTGTTATGTATTTATTTTATGACAGGCATATGTGCATAAAATTGAGGATCATCCTGTATCATTACAAAGAAGCATTTGTGGCATGTTTTTAAGAATAATTCGGTTTGTGTTTAGATAAACAAATGACGTCTTACATATCTGACATGGCATGAGCGGGATAAATGATGAGTTGAAATTTGAAAAAAACGTTTTTAAATATAATCCTTCCCACTCCATTAAGAAGATAAAGATAACAGTCAATGTGTCACCTTTCATCACCTGTTTTAAATTAGTCATATTAAGTATAGTACAGTGTATAATTATGGTAAAGGGAAAAAGGTAATTACCAAAAAGTGCTTTTGATGTTACACCAAATACTACACTGCAGTAGCTCACTGACATGCATTGCTTCAACTGTATTTTGCAATAAAAAGGTTCATTTAGAAATTACCCAAGAGGAACAGGCTACAGTAGCCACTGTATTTCCCCAACGAACAGCTTGAGTTTTGGTAAACGGATCTTTTGTGCGATCTCTCTGATAGACTGGAGCGCGCTGACGGGCTCCTGCAGGCTACGGGGCAACAGCTGGCAGGTGGAGTGTTGTGGGGCAGCGGCCCCAGGTCCTTCTCCCAGCACAAAGACTCCACGTCTCTGTTCCTGAAGCAGGCTCGGTTGCACTGAGACAAAGCTTGACAACAGATAAGTGTAATTACCTCTTCAGCCAAGTGCTCACAAACTATCTCCCTCCTGACAGACGCTGAAGATGACTTCAAATGAGTGTGTGGGAGAGAGGAAAGTCTCTGTCCTGCCCAACATGTGCGTGTTCTGAGACGCCACAATTGGTTGCATTGTTTGTTGAGTTACACAGACGTGCAAAGAGTAAACAGACTTTTTTGGATTGCTTTTTTGTAAAAGAATGTATTAATGTTATAAATGGTAAGCCGTGACAGGTGCGAAAGCAGATTGTACAAAAACATACAGATGAGAAATTAGTCACCTCATAAAAGAATTACGTACAAATTGGCATGAGCTGTGTCGGGCAGTAGAGCTACAAGTAGCGACGTTAGTTTAAAGGGATAGTTCACCCCAAAATGAAAATTCTGTCATCATTTACGCACCCTCACGTTGTTCCAAACCTGTATACATTTATTTGGTCTGGTAAACCCAAAGGAAGATATTTGGAAGAATGTCAGTAACCAAACAGATCTCACAGATCTTAGCCTTGGGTTTAGGTTTCCTGAACAACTTTTCATTGTGAAAATGAACGTCAAGCTCTATTAGCAGATAATTAATTATATAAGAGAGATCGGTCCCTTACATACATGTTTACATCATCGGGGTCAGAAATGAACAGAGGCTTTGGGAAATTGATACCAAGGTGAACAAAATGTCATCCGAATGCAAGATAAAAGGCATTCAAGATTTGCCGCTGCATAATACAAACTAAGTATGACAGTCGCGATCTAAAAAAAAAGAAAACTGGACGCATATCAATTACAGCTTACATTTTGATCTGCTACAGCGGTGAGCGTTACAACCAATCGCAGTTCAGCGTATGAATATACTAGCCAGTCAGAGGCGTTTACATGATTCACCGGTGAAGAGGAGCTGCTGAAGTGAAGAGCCTATTTATAGTAATTATAATAAACAACCGCGTACATATCAGTAGCGTAGCCACTAGGGGGCCTGTTGTTTTGTATTTATGACATACTCCTCATTCAGCCAGTTTAAAGACAAAACAGCCTTAAAATGTTTGTCCATTTCATCATTCATGTTTTTATTATTTGCTTTATGCACTTAAAATGATATCTTATAACATTAGATTTCAACATTAAATGTATTCATATAAAAAATATTGGTAACATTTAAATATATTTTACATGTGGACTATTTAATTCAATGTTTATTTCATCACTATCAAGTTTACTCAGTGTTCGCATTTGCTAAACCTAATTTTAGGGTCCGCTACAGATGTGTAAGCCAAAATAGCATATGGCCTTCTGGAAACAATCACAAATTTCCTGCCTTCTGGAGGGCAACAATATCTTCATCACTGGAAAAACAAATTGTATTGAGCGATTCTCTGCTTGGCGAGCACTTGGCCCATAAAAACAAAAGCCATTTTAGAGGCCTTGACTCCTTCAAAAGAATATTTATTTACAGACCCCCTTTGTTGGCCCCCCCTCTGGCCAACTGCTCCCATAAACACCTCCTCGGTGGGTAAAAGTTGGCTCTATTGGTGAGACTATCGTGAAACTTTCCAAACAGGTCAAGTAGACGTTAATTTCATGTGCATACAGCAAGCTCATTTACTATTCCGCTGTTCGGTGTGAGGCTGGCTGACTCTTCTGGCACGGCTGGCAGTGCCATCTGCCTGGCCGGGGGTAAGTGAGTGAGATAAACTGGTGATTGAGTGCAGGCCTGTGTGGCGCAAATGGGCAACTGGCACGAGGAGGCAAGTGCATGGGTCACGGCGACAGATTGGACCGGGGCCGTCTGGTTCTTCACTTATTGTACGTCACTGTCAACATACATTTGGACTTCTTCAGCGCAGGGTGACTTAAAACATAAAAGAATGGTCAAGGCACCCCATAAGAAAGCATCACAGATGGGATCTTACTAATATCTCAATTAATTCTCCTAGACTCCAATGAGATTAATTGGAGAGCAAATGGAAGCTTTAGATTGGGTCTCAGATATTTCTCCTGAGAAAAAGACACAGAAAGCTGATAAATCGTCTTTATTCAATAAAGCTCAGATTTGTCAAGTCTGCAATCAAAAGTCAATATTATTGAAGATCACTACATTAACTCAAGCATTTCTCATCAAGTCTACCCAAATCATGATTTTACCTCTACAATCTACATTCATTCTACACCTGCATGCTCGTCATGTGTTTCAACAATTACACTGTCATTCGATTCTAATTTCAGTTCCCTTTCTGTCGGTCTCTCGACGTTGTGTCCCTATCTGTCGTTCTCGACACAACGTCTCGTTCCCTCCATCAGGGAACAGAGGTTACATACGTAACCAAGACGTTCCCTTTCTGTCGGTCTCTCGACGTTGTGCAATTTTATGAGAAACACATGAGACTAAGTTGAAACTTAAATGAAGGACAACTGAGAACTCCGGCAATAAAATTTCCCTCTGGGACCATTTTTTACGATCTAATTAGTGTTTAGGAGCGTCCAGCGAAAGTTGGTAGGTCTACGGTAGGTCTTGCAGCTGTCACTTTGTTCTTAAGGCAGCTGGGCAGAAGGACCAGCGGGCGTTGTCTCAAGAACATTAGCTCAATGGGAATAAATCAAGCCATCCACACAATACTACTGCCCATTAATGCCACCAGCGGCCCATCCTCTGTGTCATAAACCCTACGTCTGTCTGCGTTTGGACGGAAATGAGGCCAAAACATACGTTTGGAGAGATACAATGCTGATAATCGACTCTTAATGTATCCCCACACTTTACGTAACTTATAAATCCATTTTACCTGCCTGATGACCAATTTCCAGGGGAATGCGACAAACTTACAAGTTTTGCAGAAAAACAGCTTACACAGGGAATGACTTAAACGTCGGCAGATTTGTGTGTAAAATAACTCGAATGAGTTGGGTTTACGTGTTCAAGGTGCAGCTGATAAGGCTAGAAGGATTTCTGCAATCTTTGGATTAGATCCTGCGTAAGGGATGAGGTGAGCTTTTGCTCTTTGATGTGGGACGTCTGACTCGAGTGTAGTTTTCTAATGAGACAATGAACGGGGGAAAGCGAGCTCTGATCTTACACCTTCCTCACATGTGACAGTGTGTGTGTTTTTGGGAAAGTACTGTCGCTAAGGGATGTCTCTATCGGTGTTGTGTTATCAATACGGCGGATGAAGGTCACTAAGCTAGTAAACAAAGGCTGGGGCTGGTGTTGGTCTGGTGGGCTCTTCCAGGTGGGCAAAACTAATGCTGTAAGACTCCTCAGCATCTTCTCAGAAGCACCACAGAAATCCTCTTTGCTCTTAGTCCTAAAGCACCTTGCAAAGTCGAGGTGGCTTGCAACGGATTGTCTTAATCTGTCCTTTTTGTAAAGAAAAGGGTAAGCCAGGCAGAATGTCAGTCTATATCAGTCAAAAACCAATTGGTTACAAGGAATTTTTTAGCAAGCAGTTGCAACGAACTTTTTTTAAAAACCCTTAACATGCTGACACCAAAGCACGGCACAAACGCGCACACCCCAGGTAATTTAATGTGTAATCATATGTGTGATTAATCCCCATGTTATGAGGAGGCCAATGCAATTTTTATGGCCCATCCAGAGGTCAGATATCTTTTCTGCTGCACTCAGGGCTTTCAGAGAGGCTTAGCTGTATGTAAATGAGAATGCTGTGCCTCTAAAGTGCAGCCAGTTGCGTTAGATTAGGTGTTAACAAAATTGTCCCCCTATCTGAGTGGCTTAGGCTGGTGGTCGAAAACTCATTACGCCGATCGAATCCGAGACAAGGGCGAGTCATTTCTCAGCATCGCTCAGGTGCTTGAAAATCCCAGGATGTACAATTTCATCCGACAGTTGCCCTGCTTATCGTTGCGAGTGGACTTTGCCTTGCTAACATTTGCTCTGGTGTCTGAGTTGACTAAGACGTCGATTACTCCTGCCATGAGAAAAACTGACAGGAGAATATGAGGGCACTTACAGTGGAGAAAAATGGCAGGTAACTGGCAGGTAAACATAAATTAGAGACCCTAGGAACTCGTTACACTTGCAAAAGTTGACTACTAACTTTTGACAGTTAGGAATTGTTGGTAACTGAAATTTAGTGGGGTGAAGGTGGTGTGTACATATACTTTAAAGTACTTTCTTATATTCTAGCTTAAAGGAAAAATTCCCCTCAAAATTAAAATTCAAGTTGTTCTAAACCTGTATGCATGTAGTTGTTCTGCTGAACACAATAAAATATATTTTGAATCCTTGTAACCAGACAGTTCTGGGGCACCACTGACTATCATAGTAAGAAAAACTTTAGCAATTTTAATCAATAGTGTCCCAGAACTGTCACATTTTTTTAAATATCTTCTTTGTGTTCAACAGAACAGAAAATTGATACAGGTTTCGAACCGCTTGAAGGTGAGTACTGAGTGACCAAATACAATTTTGTAATGTTTTACTTAAACCTAAAAAAACATGAATATTTTTTTTCAGAAATATGTACACAAAGTAACATTATAATAAAATGTATTATCTGTAATAAATCTATTTCTGCAATTTGACTTTTTTACAGCAATTAAGAAGTACATGACAATTCCGTAAAATATTTTTTACAATGTAGGGTATTTGTTACAAACATTTTCAAAAACACAGCTATTAAAAATAGCCCAAAATAACAACATCGCTTTAATAAATGGTTTGAGCTTTTAGTATGGGTCGAAGCTTTATGTTTGTCAGACCGATGGCAGACAGTGAGAGTGTTAAGGAAACCTGTTTGAAAACGTCTTAACAATTCTGTTTATTGATGCTAGTGGAGCAGATATGACTCATGTCAGCTTTGCAAGTAATAAACTGGAAATTAGTTTAGTTTAGTAAAAAATATCTCATTATATCTGCACTTACAAAATAAACCATGCATATATCTGTGTAACCACCCATATTTAAAGAAAAATTACGAATGAGATCTCTGCAGTTTCTTAAAGCATGCGTAACACATGGGGTTTCTACCAATCTCATACTAATCTTGAGTTTCTATAGAGTAGTATTGCATACTTTGTATCTTCGAAGAGTATTTAGTTTGATCACATTAAACAATAGACACGCTAGCTTTACGATTGTTTCCGAAAACATACAGCGCGTGCGGGGGGGGCAGGGGTAGGCTGAACCAAAGCACGTGCGCACCCATCGTCAACAAAACACAGACATCAGTTTCACTCACCACATGCGGTTCATGTCCGGCATCTTTAAGCACTGGGACGGCTCCATATATCAGTTTCAAACGATCTACAAATCCAGTGTTATATTCACAGTTTATATAACATTCATCACCCAAATGCAGTGAACAAACAAACACTTGAACTTCGTTATTTGACAAGTTGACCATGTTAAGCATGAGAAGACAGCACGTTTAACATTGTGAAGAAGTCAGAATGCATGAAACATCGTTTCAGGGCCGCTTTAATTAATTCTCCAATACATCAATGAGTTTCAGTTTAGAGCAAATGGAAACTTTTCATGCACGAGATTTACCAAAATTATTTTACCTATACACTCTACGTTAATTTTACAGCTCCATAGTTTCATTTGTCATTTGTTTTTATTTTCATCTCTCCTTAGTTTTAAATGTTTACCCTAAAATTACAATTAATGGTAGGATAACATGCTATGTTATGCATTCTGACTTTTTTTTTTCACTGTTAAACGAGTTGGATGTATGACGTAGTATTTCTGTGCTTGATACACTCCCCCAGGACTCCAATTTGTTCTCAGTTTTTTGTAAGTCTGGATCCCTGTTTCGTAACAGTGATCCTATTGCCCACGGCAAAGCGAAAGAAATAGCCCGCCCATGCACTAACCGACGAGCGATATGAAGACACGCTTATCAAGATTGGCTGCGCTGCGTCAAGATTGGCTGTGCTGTGGGCCTGCAGCTCACAGCTCTTGCGATAGTGAGAGAAGTTAAGGTGTGTTTGTTTGTTCACGGCATTTCAGTGATGGATGTTATCTAAACGGTGGCTATAATGCTGGATTTGGAGATCGTTTGAAACTGATAGATGGCGCGGTCCGAGTGCTAAAACATGAAATGCACACGGTAAGTAAAAATAAGTAATATGTCTATGTTTTATTGGCGATTGGCGCATACGTGCATAGTGTAAACAACACGAAGGGATAATGCGATGATACATTGTGTGCTCGTGCTGTAGTTCTTTCCCCCCTGCCTGTCTGAAATAATCAAAGCTGTATCCCTTTATAATTTGATCAAACTCAATACTCTTCGAAGATACGACGTATGCAATACTACTGTATAGGTACTCAAGATTAATATGAGATTGGTAGAAACTGCTTGTGTTATCCCATCTTTAATACTTTAATGAAAATCTCCTGAGCTATGAAACAGCAACGTCCCTATGATTTAGATTGTGAACATGCTCGTAAGAGAACGGCAGATATTTTTCAAGAGTTTTATCCATGTAGGATTAGGCAGACTCACTTCCTGTTGACAGGTTGGATCAGGCGGCTGGAGGCGAATGGGAGGGGGCAGTGAAGCGTGCAGAGGTGCTGTTACCTTAGGCAGCTGCACACAGACTCACTCTGGACCACACAGCGAGATGCCAATCTAGTTTCTCTTCCCAATCCCTCCACTGATCTAGGGTTAACCTGAAGATAAATGCACCTAGAGATAACACACAAGGTTTATGCAGGGGAGGTACCATGTGTCATGCGTTACACAGCGGAGTTCAGGCATGCCACTCTTAAAAACTCTCAAAGAAAATGTGGCAGTTGCATCAATGGCCATTATATTATGCAAGGTTGTCTGCTCAAGTACAGACGGTACCTTTTCCGATTGAAGCATATACACAATATTTTACACAGAGCTGGTAAATAGGACAGAACAGTTGCGCTTTGTAGCTTCATGCGATCACAAGAAAATTTGAGATGCACGCTGTAGCAAATCCACAAGGGGGCTGAAATTAATCTGAGGCCGCAAAAAAATCTTAGCCTTCTCAATTTAATGCTTGGAATTTGCAAGCGGTTTTATGCCTTTGAACCAGCTCAAGATTTATTTAATTCCATTAGTGGATAAAGTGGCCAGAGCTGTAAAAACGATAAATGTAAGGTGTGGGTGAACTGGCTAGGGTTTGACTCTTAGGGGCCAGTTTGGGTTGGTCTGGATGAGGTTTGGCTAGGTGGGAACTTGGACTGCTTGCTTGTCAGGGCTAAACGTTTTGCACGGCTAAGTGCACCTAACAGAGGCGGGAGGTTAACCCTGCTGACAGCTTGGAGCAATCGGACCATAGCAGCTCTAATCCAGCAAGACCTTAAACCAACCCACACACAGACAGAAAAACTTACATGGAAGTCTTGTGCTGCTAGTCTGCACATATAAATAACAAACATCATGCAACAACAGTCATTACAGCCTACACAGAAAGCAACGATAGCCACTGCATCAGTGTTCTATAAAAACACTGACACACAAAAGGACTTCAAGTCTCTACCGAATGAGATTTTATCATGCAATCATGTTTTTTCCTCAGGTGCTCTGCGCCGCTACTGCAAGTTAGCCCATGCATGCCTGCAGCTCTATCGTATTCAGACGTACCCCGCAAATGTGAGGTCTTTGATCTAGCCACCTTTGAATTTCAGGTATGGTATCCTGGCTGCGTGTCCCAAACAAAACACCGCACTGCCCGCCCCCTCTACCAGAACCACTGCACCAATAAAGAGCAACCAAGACATCTAGCAAGATGTTTATCACCTTCCCACATGAAGACTGCCACTCAAATCAGGTGGCAATCAGGACCGAACGCGAGCAATCATTGACGCGAATGAAAGTCATTACAGAGTTTGGAGTGGAATGTTATGTGTGATTATCAAATAGCTGCGATTTTAATGGGGTCATATGGCGCGAATATGTGTTTTTCTGTGTCTTTGGTGTGTTATAAGTTGCCCATGCATGTATTAGACGTGTGAAATTGCAAGAAGTTTAAGTGTCAGAACAAAAGATTAATTCTATATAAAAGCAAATGCTCACCGGGACCTGCCTGAAACGCCTCGTGTAACCACACCCCCACAAATCTACGTCAGTTCGTGGTATGAGTTGACTAAGACCACCCAAATGTGTACGCAAGTAAGGTGGGCGTACCTGTCAGTACAATTGCTTTGGAACCTGATGTTCCAGATATGGTAAGAGGTGTTACATTTCCGTCACACGCTTGCAGTATTCGACAAATCACTATGCACTGGTTAACTGGCCAATCATAGCATCGCTTTTCATAGCGATGAGCTTTGATAAAAATCTGCGCGTTTCAGAGAGGCGGGGCAAAGAGGAGATACAAACATGCACGGTATGTGGAAAATACAGCGTTTTTAACCTAAAATCGTGTATACACATTGAATTACATCTAAAACAAATTATAATATTCGTTTTAGCCTTTAAACAGTACAGGAAGTTCAGCCTACGTTGCATGGAAAAGGCACTGCTAGCGTGTCAAATGCCCCAATAGGTAGCTACTGCGTTGTGCATTTTTTGTTTTTTTTACGCATTTGTATTCCGAGTGACCCACAGTATGATTTTATCAGTGAGTTGCAACCTTTGCCCTGCTAACACAATAATCTATGAATTGAGCTACACGGTTTACGGATAGAAGATTGGGGTAAAATACACCAAGCGCCATCCGATTCTGGGACCAGACAGGCCCGTAGGCCAAAAGGAAACCAGACATCAAATAGCGCAGCAGCAGATAATAGTAAAATCTCGCTCACGGTCTCCAGCCGCGCGTCTATATCACTTATTCACGCACGATCGCAAACAAGCAAACTGTTTGTCAATGGAGCCCAAGGCTTTGAGCTGCAAGGATTCCCATAGTAAAAGTGTACACACTCCTATTGTGTTATCTCTGTCATGTAGCAAGAGCATGCAGCTGCATCTATTTCCTTTATAACTTTTACCCTTCTCACCTGGGTGGGCCCTGTCTGGATCCTCTGTTTGGATTAGGGCGACGATTAACGAAACAAAAACACATTAAACCAGAATCGAGTGGATATTGTTCGCACGGCTCGATTCACAGGCGAAGAATGGCATCGCACTTCCTTTTCATGTTCTTTCGGTGAACCCACCAAACAAACAGGTAGTCTGCACAGAGGTAAAGTAACGTCAGGCTTTAAGCTGTGTCTCTCAGTAGAAGCATTGTGTGTTTACTGCAGGCGATTGTAGGCTTTCCTGTCTAGCTGTACCGCGTACGCTGCAGGCAAGGGGAGCGGCAACTTCTGTACTTGGACAAATCACATTTCATCGCTAATAATTTTCATTTATTGTTGGGTATTGTCTGGCTCGCTGACAGAAGTGGTTTTCTGAGAATGGAAAGCATTCTAAGGCAGAGGATGTAATATCCTTTAAAAAAAAAAAAAAAAATTAACAAAAAAAAATAAAAAAAAAGAAAAACCATAAAAAAAAAAAACAAAAGCAAAAACAAAAAAAAAAATTAAAACAAAGTGAACAGAAAAACAACGCAAAAAAAAAGAAAATTAAAAATCAACACAACCATCAAAACAAAAATATAATACAAAAACCCGAAAAAATAAAACAACAACGCACGAACCTTTCCAAAAAAAACCCATTAACAATTAAAGACCCCACCACAACAACAAAAAACCACAAACCCAAACCCCCCCCCGCCCCCCCTTCCCCCCCCCTTTCCCACCCCCTTCCCCCCCCGTTCACCCCCCACCCCCCCCCCCCCCCCCCTCCCCCCCCCCCCAACCCACCCCCAACCCCCCCACACATCGCCCCCACCCCCCCTCCCCCCCCCCACCCCCCCACCACACCTCCCCCCCCCTCCGCCACCCCACTCCCCCCCCTCAAACCCGCACGCCCCCCTGTCACCCCCCCCCCCACCCCCCAGCCCCCCTCCACCACCCCCCCCCACCCCCCCTGCACCCCACCCCCCCCCCCACCAACCCCCTCCCCACATGAGTTTGCCCAAACCCCCACACGAACCGCCCCACAGCCCCACCTCACGCCCGACACTTTCCACCGTGTCCCGCTTCCAAACCCGGCCGAGCCTTACCAGCCCCTCCCCTCCCACCAAAACCAAACCCAGCCCCATCTTCACCCCCCCACGCCCACCCCCCAGCCCAATACCCCCCCAGACTCCAGCGTGCCCAATAGCCACCCGCCTCCGCACTCCCCAGTCCCCCCCAAAAGCTCTATTCCCCTCCAAAGCAAGCCCCCCACCACCCTCCCCCGCCCACACTACAGGGCCGCACAACCAGGAACCACACAAACACAGCCCCTCCCTCACCCCCCCCATCCAATTACACAACGGGAACAGTTCCACATACCAACGCATTCCTTCCCCCCATACGAAAGGACGCCCAGCCCCTTTCACACCCCCGATACCCCCCCCCCCCCACCTGACATCCCCCCCGCGACGCGCACCCCAGCGTTGTCCCACCACCGCGAGACCTACCCGCGGCCAACACAGAGCGCCCAACCCGCACGCCACCTCGCACACACATCCACGCTAAGCCCCCATCACACGACCCCGCCAGACCACGCTCCCCCCAACACCCATCGACAAAATCAAGACCCCCACCCCCCTCCCCCGTCTCCCACAACACCGCACACGAGAACATACAACACAAAATCCCAGAGGTCGGCCCCAACGACCGCTCACCACCAACGTTGCACCACGACACCCCCCATCCCCCCAACCCCCCACAGTCCGCCCTGCCCGACGCGCCGGGGGCCACTTCCCATACGCCCCCTCCCTTCAGTCCCCCCCACCCCACTTTCCACCCTCCTTCCCCCCCCCCCCCCCCCCCCCCCCCTCCCCCACCCCCCCCCCCCCCCCCCCCCCCCTCCCACCCCCCCCCCACACCCCACCCCCCCCCCTCCCCACCCCCGCCCCCCCCCAACCCCCCACCCCCGGCCCCTTCCCATTACCCCCCCCCCCCCCCCCCCCGCCCCCCGCCCCCACCCTACCCACCCTCCAACCCCCACCCCTCACAAACCACAACACCCAACATCCCCACCCCTTACCCCACCATCCTTTCCCCACCCCCCCACCCCCCCCCCCCCCTCATTCCTCCCCCCCTTTCCCCCACCCCCCCCACACGGGCGCGCGACCCAACCCACCCCCTCACCCCTCCCCAACCCGTTTCCCCACCCCACCACAGCCACGCATCACCAAATACCAACCAGACAAGCCACACCCAACCACAACCCCTGTCCCCCCGCCACACCCGTCCCGCACACTGCCAAAACCCCGGATAGCACCCAGACTACCCCAACCATCACAAACCCCCCCCCAAAACCGTGCAGGGGGGGGGGCCACCCAACTATCCCAACGGTGAACAACACCCCCCGCCCGGCCGTTCGCACACCAACTAGCATCAACCAAACCCCCCCCCACACCACCCCAAAGAACCTGACACTCGCCCCACCACCACCCTTCCCACCCACCCATCTCCCCGCTCCCCCCTTCCCCCCCTTCCCCCCCAGGACCCACTCCCCCCCCCCCCCTTTCCCCCCCCGCACCCCCCCCCACCCGCCCCCCCTTCCCCCCCCCCCCCCAACCCCCACCACCCCACCCTCCCCCCCCCCCACCCCCCCCCCCACCCACCCGCCCGTCCCCTTCCCCACAACTTCCCTCCCCCCCCCACCTCCCCCACACACCACCCGAGCCTACTACCCCCCCCCCCCCCCCCCCCCCCCACACCCCCACCCCCCCCAAACAACCCCCCCTTCCCCCCAAAGTACTTCACCCCCCCACATCTCCCCCCAAACACGACCCAGCCCCCCCCCCTCCCTGTACGCAAGCCCGAGCCCGCCCCAACACTCCCCCCCCCCCCCCCTCCCCCAACCCCCCTTCCCCCCCCCCCCCCCCCCTCCCCCCCTCCCCCCCCCCCCCCCCCCCAACCCCCCCCCCTTCCACCTCCTTTCCCCCCCCGCCCCCCCCCGCCCTCCCCCCCCCCCCCCACCCCCCCACCCCTTCCACCCCTTCACCCACTCCCCCCTACCCGCCAACACCACCCATGCAACATCCAGCCGAAAAAAAAAGCAGACTCGAGAGTCACGAAAAAGGCAAGACAAGCAAAAGTGGAGAAAAAAGGAGGGAATGGAATAAACAATAACGGGTGACAGGTGGAAGGGGAAAAGGAAGGAGGATAGAGTAGAAAATAGGGCAGAAGGCTTGGCAAAACGGAACAGGTAGAGTACGTGAACGAGTGATAGGAATAAAAAGAGAAAAAAAAAGGATTGAAAAAAGGCGACACGCTGGCGGACAGCAGTTGGGGAAAAGAGAGTGTAAAAAGAAATCATCAGAGTTTGAATAATAGAGTGAGGAGAAATCCGCTTCCCATCACAACCCGACAGAAAACCCGTGTCTTCCACCACAGACACCAGCCAAGCTTTGTCAAACCCACACAAATTAATAAAAATTACACCTTTAAAATTAAAACATAATAAAAAAAACCAAAAAAACAAAAAAACAAGGAAAAAAAAAAAAAACACAAAAACAAAAAAAAAAAAAAAAAAAAAAACAAAGAAAAAAAAAAGAAAAAATAAAAAATAACATAAAAAATACAAACAGAACAACACAAAAAGATTTCGCAAAAAAAAAAAACAAAAAAAAAAACAACCAAGAATTCAAAAAACAACAGAAACTAAACACCACGACACAAAAATCACAAAACCAACCCACAACCAAACAAAAAAAAACCACCCAACAAAACAACAATTTCCAACAACTAAACCTGCAACCAAATCACAGCCACCAACCCACCACACACACAAAATACAAAAACATGCGCCAACAAACCCCCCAAACAACATACGAAAACCCCACAAAACAATAAACCACGGAAGGACCGGCCCCCCGACCCAACCACAACAACAAACACCAACGAACAACCAAACCCCAACTTAAAACACCAAGGTCAAACACACCCACCCGAGGACACGCGGAACCACAAGCCCCATCACCGCGACCCGTCGCACACAAGATTACCGCACACACACAAAGGGAACAAACCAATGCCCCCAAGACACAACATCTTACCCGCACACCCGAACCCAACAACACAGGCATTAACCACAGAAAAACACCGCCCAAACCACTCACGCCCCACACAGAGACAATATTCAAACCACACACATAAACAAAAACAAACCAAAAATATACAACAAAAAAATAAAAAAAAAAAAACGAAAAAAACAACAAAACGCAAAAAAACTAAAACAGAACAAAAAACACCACTAAAGAAAAGAAAAAAGAATTTACAACCCGAAAAACAAATATCCCGAGAAAAACGTTAACCCAAAAAGAACCCGCAAACACCCATAACCCACATTAAACAAGAACCAACTCGCCGCCCAAACAAAAATACCACCCAAACAACAATCGAACCGCTAATTAACCAAACAAACACAAGACCGCCACAACACACGAACCAAATACTAATACCACAAACAACAAAAAAAAGACCAACAACGCAAACAAAAAAAAGCAACAGTTAACACCACCAAAACAACCCGATTACCCACACCAACCCCACACTTCACCCAACTTCCACACCCCGCCCTCCGTTACCACTGCCCACACACCCCCGACCCAGCTTCCCCAGCAGCCCCACAACCCCCCTACCGCCCCCCCCCCCCCCGCCGGTCCCCCCACCAACGCACCCCCAACCCACCACAACCCCCGCCCCCCGCCTCCACAAGCCCCACACCACCCCTCCACCCACCTCCTAACCACAACCCCCAACGCACCCCGTTCGCACCCAAAACCACCAAACCCACTTCCGACAAACCTACAGAACCCCCCCCCCCCAGCCCCCATGTCACCCAAAAGACCAGCACCCCCCTCCACCACCACCAACCCACACCACGGTACCCCACCCCCCACTACACAAAAACGACACACCCTCCGCTATCCCCAACAGTTCCCACACAGCCCCCGCCCCGCGCCAGCAATACAAAGAAATCACTTCAACAGGCAACCCCCAACACCCCCACCAACGACCCCACGACCCCCCGGGTCCCAAAGTCCTCCACAACGCGCACGCCACACCGACCCACGAAACCGCATTACACCTGGGGAAATCAAACACACAACCCGCGCCCCCCATGAATGGCCCGACCCAAGCACCCAGGACCCCACCCCCTCAACCACCCCGGATTCACCCGGGAGACACACCCACACCCGACGACACACCCTCCTCCACCTTTCGGGGAAATATCTCTGTAGTGTACAAAGCGTCCGCATTTGATACATTTTATCTCATGATATGATCTTGTTTTTCCTTTAAATCAGCGAAGGCTATTAGAGTGAATGTTGATTCATCTATGGTATAACTTATTGACTTCCCTGCTTTGCATTGCAAAACCTTAAATGTTGTAGATGATTTAGGTTTTTAGAAACACCCCACTCTTCACAACCCATGTACAGGATGTACTTAAGATGCTGATTCCCAACCAGAGGTACCCCTAAGGGCAGAGATGTAAAAAAAAAAATGCAGTCATTGGTGTGATAAAGAGGTACTCGAGTACTGCGTGGGTACCCAGAGCGTATGTTAATGGTTGATGTGCTTTTTTGCCCTCCTCTGGGTTAGAAAGCTTGTGTCTGGAATTTGTCACTCAGTCAAAACATTAGCATGCGATTTGCTCAAGACATGCACTGGACGTAAGGGGGCGTGGTGAGACTCAAAACACACAATGTAAGGCTTAACTCGCTATCCTTTATAACAACTCCAGCACACCTGTTCGCAGAGAAAATGCTGAGATACATGAAGACAAGTTCTCACACTTGTCTTACGGCTATATGCCTCCTGTAATTATTCACTGTTTAGCGTACAGCCGTGCCATTTTGCTTCCCTTCTGAAGCTTAAGCCGCGTAAATGATACATCTTTGCGCGGTCGGGTTCCTAAAGACCATGGTGAGGAGGACTTTGTCTCTTCATGTAATCTCAACACCGGCTATCACAGAAAGATCAACACTTTGAGATTTTGTTTGCTTGAGCTCAGCAGCGTACTAGCCACAGCACGGCCCAATCCAGAACAAGAGCACACAAACACATGGGCTAAACAAGCTGGAGCTTGCTGGAGGGAGACTGTTTGTGAAAGTCGGGAGCATTACGGGTTTATCTAAGGTGTGGTCCACCTTAAGCATTGGTAATTATCCAGGATACGACAGCTGGGGACTGTCAGAGCTGCACTGCTTTCACTTAACCCATGACTGACATATGGGCATACACTAACACTGGGGTTTGTTTGTTTAGTTTTTATTTGTGTTATTGGATTTTTTACTTTTTAACAGAGAATGCATCTGGAGTAATGTATCCTAATGTACAAAAATGTACCATAAAAATGTAAAATAATACAAATAAAATGGGATCTTTTTCTGTGCTTCCTTCTGTCATTTTAATTTTGTTTTTTAATCACACTGCTGGCTAATATGAAGTCACTACAGTTACTATACAGTATATAATAATGTTATATATATAATACCATTGCATTATCATTTCATACACTGTGCCCAATAGTAATATTTAAAAAGCTTAATTTGTTGTTGGGACCCGTTGTCTAACCCTTCTGTTGTCAGAACATCAAATAAAACACATTATCTACTTTTTATATCTTCTTTTTATTTTGGTGGACAAAGGTCTTCTTTTCTTCCACAGAACTCCTTGTGGCGAGAATATACTGTATGTCCAATGTCCTTTAGATTAAGACACCAAAATCAGCAAATAAAAAAAAAACTGGAGATTTCTTCAAGTTTTGTGACAGGTGCAGTTTCAACAGAAGCTTGTCGCAAATGACATAATGACCTATTCTGACAAATAAAAAAATTAACATGCAATAGTTGCAAAACTTACATGTAATAGTTGCAAAACTTTTGCAACTATTGCATGTATATTTTAGACCCCTTGTCGATGTCATAACATGGTTCCACCTATAAGGACCTTTAGTTTACTAATCATACAATATTGCATGTTTAGTTTGTAAAAATCATTTTGTGTAGTGCAACTCAGCAAAGGCCAATCATGATGTGGATGTTAGTCTTGCATGACCTACTTTTTCATTTCATAATCATTAGGTCGTCTACTTAAAGATCTAGATTGTGTGCACTCTGGTCAATGATATTGTTAAGTATTTATAGGAAATGAAGCTACATTTGCTGTAGAGCTTAACTGTCCCACAAACACGAAGTCAACGAAAATGTCACACATCCTTAATAGAAAGATTATCTTTGAGTTTTCTTTGTGTCACTTTCAAAACCAAACCTTACTTTCTAAAGACTGCGTACTTTCATCTTTTGTATTTTCCAGGGTAGTTTTGCTTGCTCATGAACTGAATGATGTCATTGACTGACCTTATCTGTGTTAGGAGGAGATTGTCACTGTTTGAGTTAGCTTTTTGTTCAAAGCCATATTCCTGTTATGCAGAGCTTTGTTCAAGCTCAAGCTTTTTCATTTATTTTCATTATAACTTCAGTGATTTGCATACTGAAAAGACATACAGTATAGTGTGACTAGCAAATGGCAATGAAGAGCTTAAACTAACCTTGCTCAACAAACTTGGAGTTTAAGTATCAGGATTTAATACTTTATTCAGAAGTTTACCTTAAATACAATGTTATTAAAGATTTAGAGTGATATTCCAAAAGCTATGATAGTGATACTGAAACCAGATATCACAGGTACGCCTGTATGTCTCCTAAAGATCTGGAGGTCTGGAAAACATCTGCTGTGTAAAACATCTGCTAACCGTCTTAGAAAGAGAAGTTTTTCTTAATCATAAACATATTACAGACATGTTTTAGATGTCTATATGATATCTGACAGTAGACGTCTCAGAGACGTATTGCAGATGAGCAAACAATTGTAAATGCAAATAGATGTCTGCCAGATGTATGTGTGCTATCAAGGGAGGACATAATTATAAATGATTGTTAAATAATGATTGATTTTGTCAATTTAATTAGACATTTAGACTCTAAATGTTACGCTCTAAATGTTAAGGACTTTCTCATTTTTGGTCCATTTGGATAAAACGAATAAATGTAAATGTTAATATTAGTTCCAGAATATCAAGCTATATACAGTATGGTGGGTACATGCACTACGTGGGAAGAATTAACTGCTTATTTATCCTCTCGTCTGACTGCAGAAAACTTACCATGGCATGGGAGCAAACAAGCTTTCACTTTATATTACTAATAGTGATGAATTCTTTTCATCAACAACAACCATTAGCATAAGCTCAGGCTGGGAAATTAATGTTTTACATGTTCTGTTTGATTAGAGCTGCTTCTAAACTTCAAACTCCTCCTTTGAAATGTGTGAGTACAAACAAATAATCAGGACGTGGGAATGATTCCCCTCTCAATGGAGATACTGGCGACGTGGTGATCCCCCAGCATGTTGCTACAGCGTAATTAGATTATTTATATCGCCTGTCTGCTCTAACCTGATTAGCACACATGCTACCTCTCCTGTCTGTTTGTTATTGGCTAGGTGACTAGTTAACTTCATATTAGCCTGCAATAAGCTTGTGCTCATGTTAGCCTATTAGCGCTAAAGAGGGGTATTTTAGCAGACAAGGATCGGTTTGGCAACTTGCAGTTGCTCGCTGCAACTAAACAGGCTTGCTTGTCAGACAAACACAATTTAATCCAGCGCTACGTGCTTGAGAAAGCCCTGATACTGTATAAGCGGCTATCACCTCTGAACTAGCTACCTTAAAGAGGATCATTCTAGAAGAATATGATTAGAAACACTTTTGAAAGTGTCAGTCACAATGTGACTGCTCAGGGTACGACTGTGTAGCTTAATGCTACAGTATGTAGCTTAGTCAAATTTGCAGTGAAAAACATAGTAGTCATTGTCCAAATGTGTTAGAATCGGTACCCTAAACTGAAGCAGGATTTTGTCGCTTTATGTGACGGCAACTTTAAAATAGGAGGGAACACTGAACTTTTCCTGGCCGCAATGCGCAGAGGAATAAAATGTTTACCTCACGCCTGCCCTTCATTACTTTGGCTCTTTAGGAGGGAATTCGCTCAGGGGATGAACCGACTGGAGTGGGAGCCGAGATTAAAGAGACAGTGTCTCAGAGCTGAAGGAGAAGACAAACTCAGAGGACATGTACTGTATGAAATTTTAAAAAACACAAATAATTTTAATGAGAAACAGCCTAGTTTTAGTTTACTTTGATAATAGGTTGTAGATGTGTAGATGTTTTTTGGATGTCTTACAGGGTCACCTCATTCCATAAACAGGGGACCTCCAGGGTGCAGAATTGAATGGCAAAGTCCAAAACAACCAGTCACCCTGATGTTAGTCAACTGTTGAACTGCCTTTTGATGCAAAAGCGACCAGATAACTTCATGATCTACAGAACTGAGTTGAGTTAAATTGAAATTACTCCCTGAAAAATGATGGGGGATGACGTACTTCCACAGAAATCTCGGCCATCTAAGCCACTTCCGCTTTCACAGCAGTGAGGTGATTTTTCACCAAGCGTTAATGATACATTTACTAAGAAAATGTTCAAATTTCATTGAACCAACAGCATTGTTAAGTGCATCTGTGATCAAGCCTCAAGTGAAATTGTACTTTGTGGATGTAGATTGAAACGTATATCCCTTCTCCTTTTTGGTTGACGATGTATTATGTAGTGTTTGGATAATTAGACTCCTAGGTGCATCTTGAAGCATCTGAGTAAAAAACTCCATTATTCCCTAAGGATGTGACAAAGCTGAAGTATTTTATCACCCCATGTGCATATTCACCTAAACCCAACGTTATTTTAATCCATTGTTGGGTCAATTATAAATATTTTCTGTGTCTCTTTAACCAGATGGTTGTGTTTGTCCACTTTTAAATTCACAGGTTGAATATAACCCAACATTTTGAGTGCATTGTGCTATATACAATATATGGTTGAATCTCATAAAACATGTCTATTAACCACATTTCACTTCAAAACTAAAAGAAAAGGAGATAAGACAATACACTCTAAAAAATTGAAAATAACATGATTATATTTCACCCAACAATGGATTTACATTGCAACAGTTTGGTTTGTCCGTTTTTACGCGCATAAACGCATACAACATTTTTGTGAATTAAATTTATAATTACGTACATTAACCCATCAAAATTCATATTGTAATCTTAAATGTATCATATTAAAGACAATTTTCAGTCAAATTCCTATTGAAAACAATAATTATTTTTGCAATCTTTTTTGGTACATAAATAATCAAATCAATATTCCCGTTTTTCCGTAATGTAAAACTTTTTGTATCTTTTTAATATGACTACTAACAGCTCATCTAGAACAACAGTACACAAACTCCCCTGCGTCGTTTGTCCAATGGCTTTAGTCTGTACTAAAATGTCACTGACGTAATAAATGATAACTCCAGCAAACGCCCCCCCTGCTATCCGAGCCTGTCTCGCTTCAGAGTGCCCGTGAATGAAACCAGAGTATTTTGTTTCTCTTCTGCTGTCTGTAATTTTGTTTTGATATCCACCTGCTGTCACTACTCTTGTGCATCATCCTTTACATGTGCTGCGAAAAACGTCGGGAGGGGGATAATGGCTTCCCCGACCGCATGTAAATACAACCACCACAATGAAAAGATGAGAAGCGGAGAAACACAGAAGTGCAATTTGCCTCAACAGAACCACAAGTGCCTTTCTAGTGAATAATACATTCTCCACCCCAGAGTGCCCATTTGCTTCCTGAGCTTTCTTGTTATTACGAAAGAAGAAACATTAGCGATATTTCAGAATGATTCGGGCCCTAGTCGGCGCAGGATAGCCCTGGCTTCAGAGCACGAGCATTGCCGTCTCCAGGGAATGGGAGCTGAGAGGATTAAATGGATGGCATATCAGTACAAAATTTAGATCAAAAGGCTAAGTTGGGCCGGTTAAAGGGTTGTGGCCCCAAAGACCAAAGGGATTTCAAAGCCTCCTCGTTTAACAGAAGCTCTTTTTTATCAGCTGCCTCCATCGTATTGGATGTTGGAGCTTGAAAATGGCCATATAGATAGAGCTTTGTTTTAAGCTTTAAATTATCTGGTTCGTATAGGACGTGTCAAAGATTGAGCATAAATATTCACACACACATTAATGTCTGGGCAATGTTCGATTTTTGATTAATGTTACTTCAATCTAGTTGGAATCTAAATTATAGACATTTTGTTGGTTTCACATGTACAGCATGTATACGTATAGTGTACTTACCCAACAAAATATTGGTAACTACATGCACTTCATAGGGTTTAGGGTTAACATCTGGTGCAGGGTTGGTCTCTAATTACATAGTAACAAAATAAGAACATAGTCATTACATAATTAGTAATTACACAGTTACACAGTAAGTTCATAGTAAGTACTTGTACAACAGGACTGTAAAATAAAGTCTTACCGTTTGAATCTCGGAATATATAGAAACATATCCGAAAAAGAAAAGTTTCTATGTATATTTTCTATGTTCAGAAACACATAATGTTCAAATCACCAACTGCAAGTATAAGAAGTAATGCATGCCTAAGCAGACTCCACTTTATTTAAGCATGTGTAGATATTATTGTTTAATATGATTATTTCTTTAAAAAGTTGAATACAAACCGGACATATACAAATACAATAGTTGCAGCCCCCAGTTCATGTTGTTGTACATGTCTGACCTGCAGGTCACCTTCTGGTCACCGCTAATCCTGTTAATGTCAAAGACAGGAAGAGAGAGGATGTTATTAGAGCTTTTCACTTGTTTCCTCTGTTTTCAGTACTTGGAATAATTTGAACTGCTTCTGATGTGACACACAATGACACTAGGAAGTTCAGCCTTGGCTGAGAAGTACAAATGTAGTCCTCTAGTGGACCTTATACTCCGAACAAAGCATTACTAGGAATGAAATTAAAAGAATTGAACCATTTTGCATCTCATTTGATTTGATTTTAATATGATTGTTTAACAGTTGCCACATGGCAACAACACTGCATTTAGTGCACTTATTAAAGGGGCAGTTCACCCCAAAATAAATGTATTCAGCTCATTCTTTGACATTAAAAAAAATCTTGTGTTCCACAAAGAAAAGTAAGTTTTGAATGACATGAGGGTGAGCAGAAAATTATATGTTTTTATTTTGGGTGAACTGCCCCTTTAATTATGGTATATATATGAATAATTTGGGCAAAAGTCGTTCATTTGCAACAGTAGACATAGTAGGCAGTATGTTTGTTTGTTTGTTTTGCAATAGAAAAACACATTCTAGGTTTATGGTTGATATATCTTCTATGGCATCCAGTAGCCTACTTTACATTTAGATTTCATTTTTTAGCTTTAGCAGACATTTATTAATTCCCTGAAGCTGTATATATGATGGCTGTATGTGCTTTCATTGAGTGATAACATTTTGGAAACGCTTTACTATTTTTCTTTTTGAGGGAACCGATTATTTAAAATGCTATTTTGCAGAGACATCCCAGAAGCTGAAAGCACCAACTGAACCAAATATGCAACTAGTGGAAATGACAATCCTCTGTATCTGATATTGCTATGTAAATCTGTTTCCCAGCTCTTTCAGTATGGCATACACCCCCATCACAGCTGATTCTGGACTTGTTTCAGTGTTGGATTAAAATGTTTATCAATTATCATTCCCATCAGCATGAGCACTCCATTCGCTCTCCCTCTAATTGAATCATTGAATAATTTCTGCTTCCTTAGGAGATGCGGCCGTTTGCAAACAGTGCCATCCCATCCCCTCTGGAGCCTTCTCGATTGCCAGATATGTTTATTAATTTTCCCGACCCCTGGTGTTTGGAGGCTGCACAGAGAACTGTCACATGTGCCCATCTCACCAGGAAATTGCTCTATTACAGATACACGGGAGTGCAGGGGTGGACCAAAGGGGGGGAATTATAAAAAATTAAGAGGTCCCCCACTGAGAAAATGTGTTGCAACCTTGGATTGGGGGGGTTGGGGTGTGCGGAAAAGAAGTAGGGGTAGAAAACATGACTAAACAAATGCTGTTATTGAATTGTTAGGAGCGGGACTATGTTGTGACTGGAAGTGCTGAAGTTCAGAGGTAAAGAAACAGCATATGCATGAGAACAGATCATTTGAGATGTGACCTGCGGGTGTGATGACATTGTGACTCATTTAATTTATTCAGATCTCATTTTCACATGTTTCTTTTCTGGTTATACTTAATCTGTCTATCCATCATTTATACATTCAGTTAATATCTTCAGTTGTTCTTTTCCATACCCTTATGTCTCCTTAACCATTATTCATTCACTCATTTGGTTTGTCTATCCATTCATCTACTGTATTCATCTATTCTATCTGTCCATCCATCCATCTACTGTATCCATCCAATATCTATCTTTCAATACATTTTCTATATGCACATCTGTTTATCCATCCAACAATCATTCATCCTTCCACATTATATATTCCTTCGTCTATCAATTCATAATTTTTTTGTTTCCATTTCCATTCGTCTATTTATTCATTCATTTGGCCTTATATGAATTTGGCCTTATGAATCATTTGGCCTTATGAATCATTCCATTGGTCCATCCATCCAGCCAGCCATCCATCCGTCTGTCCATCCATCCATCTATCTATCTATCTATCTATCTATCTATCTTTTCGTCCATCCATCCATCCTTCTATCCATCAATCAATCGTCTTTCCTTCCACCCTATCCATTCATCTATCTATCCGTCCATCCTTCGTCCATTAAGTCATCATTATTTAGTTTTGCATTTCCATATTCTCATGTCATCTTTCATTCAATAATTTCTTCATTCATTCATTGATTCATTAATTTCTGCATTCTGTTATTCATTAATTTTGCCTTTTATTTCTCTGCATATTTTTATCCTTTATATTCATCCAACCGGCTGTCCGCCCGTCCGTCCGTCCGTCCGTCCGTCTGTTTGTCTGTCTGTCTGTCTATTCGTCCTTCCATCCGTCTTTTCTTCCACCCTATCCATTCATCTATCTATCTGTCCATCCTTCGTCTATTACAGTTTTTCTCGATTGGTTTGGCTCATTTCTTGAAACCGAGATGACATTCTCAAAACCATAAGGTCATTTGGCCAAACAGTCTTACAATTCTGCTCAACATTATAGCTCACTAGCAAAATCAAATATCTTTCCCCAAACTCTTCTTCCATGCTTCAAAAGCAGATTCCTTTCCCACATAAAAGGTCAGTACAGTCAAAATAGCACAGATCCTTCTCAATTGCCTTGGCACATGTGCATTCATTTAGTGCTTTTGTCAAAATAACCTGGATGGTTTAGCACAACACCATGGATCCCCTGCAAAAGCTCATATCTCTCCCAAAACAGTTTATCCATGTGTCAAAACTAAATATCCTTCTCATATAAATAGTCAATGCCCCCAAAATGCATTATACCTTTGGCATTGTTTAAGCACTGCAAGTCAAAATGCTTAGACGTTTTGTCACTGAGGCACAGGTCTAGCAACAGAATACCACTATGAATAAAACTAAAAGATTTTACAGTAAAATCAGCCTCCAATAAACGACTCATACTCAAGGAAACTGTAAACATTTTTATTCGTACAAAGAAATGTTAACATTAGAGAACATACTGTGAAAAGAAAACATATACAGGATTCTGTAAATGTGAACAGTTATAAACACAAACAAAAAACAAAAAAACTCTAGCCTACCATACTGTAAATAAAGTTTCAGAACTATAGTACAGTAATATTTTCAGTGGTCGCCATTGTCACCCTCTCTTTCCTGGCCACCATCCTCATCTCCTGGCCATCGACGCGCTGCTCTCTGTTAGGCCATAAATTCTCATCCACATCGCAACGGATATTTTCTCTTGCGATGCAGCGAGGGAAACGGCGTGAATGTCTCAACCATCCCCTACATTGATCCCCTGTGATGTCCTCACATGCAGCATCCATTGCATGCAGCAGGGCCCTCTGGTCTTGAGCCTGATGCTCATACACCCTCCACCTCCAAGCTGAAAAAAACTCCTCAATTGGATTTAGGAAAGGAGAGTAAGGTGGAAGAAACTCCATTAGCATCCGGGGATGGGTGGTGAACCAGGTTCTGATGCGTGGGCCACGGTGGAAGTTCACATTATCCCACACAATGACATAATGTGGTAGCTGAGGTCCTTCTTCACCTCTCTCATTTTCCGGGATCAGATCAGTATAAAGGTGGTCCAAAAAATTGAGGAGCTTTTGTGTATTGTAGGGCCCTAAACTGGGAATGTGTGTGGCCACACCTCTTTCTGATATAGCGGCACACATTGTTATATTTGCTCCTCGCTGGCCTGGGACATCCACAGTGGCTCGGTGGCCAATGATGTTACGGCCACGCCTTCGACCTTTGGCCAGGTTGAAGCCAGCTTCATCAACGAACACTAGGATGTGAGAGGTTTCGTTGCCTTCTAATGCCATTATTCTCTACAAGAATAAAAATAAATCTAATCAGTCAAGTAGAGACAGATACTGCAGGGAGGATCTAAAGTACTGTAAAAAGAGGGAGTGAAAAACTGAAGACAATTTCTAGGCAAAATGCTCTAGTCACACAAAGCTGGATTCTGAAGGTAAAAAGGATAAAGCAAAACAAAAAAAAGTGGTAACCATGTCTTACTGTAATAGTGTTACAATGATAGACAACCAGTAGTTGACTTACATGCACATACTGGTACCGCAGCTCTTTCACTCTGTCAGAGTTTCTCTCAAATGGTACCCTGTAAATCTGTTTCATGGTCATCTGATGTTTCTTCAATACACGGTCTATTGTGGAGATGCTGATAGAGTTTATATTTTGGAACATTACATTGTCTAGAAGGATTGCATTACGAATCTGTCTCAGTGTGATGGCATTATTTGCAATGACCATGTTGCATATTTCTCGTTCTTGTTGTTCATTTAGAAGTTTTCTTCTGCCACCCACTTGAGGCTGTCGTCCAATCCTAGACATACAAGTCAAAGGTCAACACTGTAAATTTGTTACAAAATGAGTTACCAATGTAATTGTACTGCTGTTTTATGGTACTAAAAGTGTGATGCACTGCACAGTGACTGGAATACTATTCACAGTATTTTCTCCATTTTTTTTCTTTGTCATTTTATAGTATCATATAACATCACATGAAGATATTACAGTACTCTAGGCCTACACACACACCAACACTGAATAGTTCAATAGAATAGTTCTGTACCTGTTTTCCCTGCGAAAGGTTTGGATGATGGAGGAGACTGTAGACCGAGGCACATTAGGCTGCACTCGGCGACCTGCCTCTGCCATTGTGAGGCGATGGTTTATAACGTGGTCAATAAGGGTGGCCCGGATTTCATCTGGGACATCATGGTGCCTCCGTGCTCCTCGGCCTCTTCCCCCTATTCCTCCACGCATTCTCACTCCTCCTCTTCCTCTTCTTCCTCCTCTTCCTCGAGCAGGAAGTTGCTGTTGTACTTGGCGAGGTGCTTCCATGTTCACACTGCAAATGAAACTGGCCCCGGGCCAAGCTCTGTCTATATACTTTTGGCAGCAGTCATAATCATACACAACACCTGTCAGGTAACTAAACAAACTGTTTGATTGGTCATCTGAGATGTGGGAAACTGCTCCTTCGTTAGTTCTAATTTCACCTGATTGATTGTCAAGTACTGTCATAAATTTATCAAATGTTCCAAGAAATTCTTTCATGGTATTATATCTTTGACTAATTTTGACAGTTGAACAGACAATTGTGCATATGATGACTTACACAATGAAACCATGCTGATATGTTTTGGAGAGAGTAACCATTTCACTGAAAAATCAACTAATCAGTTTAGATCAGCAAGATCTATTTATTTGGAAAATGTGCTAAATGTGGGCTCATTGTGCTAACTGTAGCTACTTGTACATAATCATTTGAAAAAAAGCACAGAGTCACTTGAGACATGTACTAAAGCATTTGCAATTTGATAAAACCAATGAAAAATGACATTCTGTTGTGAACAATTGCAAGGTGGTTTGGAGATTTGTCCATGTTATTTTGAGAATGTCATCTCGGTTTCAAGAAATGAGCCAAACCAATCGAGAAAAACTGTAATTCAAAATTTCTTATTGTCACACACATGCATAAATTTCTAACTTGTAGTAAACGTCAAACTCTGTCAATCCCCTGACACGGTCACATCATGCTTGAGAAATCTCCTGGAGTTAATCAGCTGTGACCGCTGCACTGATGGCCGTGATGATGGTGATGATGATACTCTTTCAGAGTACTTAGAGGAGGAATGTATCCCAGCAATCAAAGCTCTCAGTGGAGTGTGGTGAGACTGTCAGCACAGGCTTATTTGATTAAGTATTGCTTTAGTGACTTGAGCCAATGGAGCTCATAGTTCAGGTGGACAAAGTACCACTATATTCCTCTAAACTCTTCTCAGAGATCAGATACGCATTATAAAACTGGGGTTAATAACTGTAATTACAACAAGCAGACCTCAGATCAACACAAGAGGTGCAGACACCTTTTAAACATCCAGTCAATCTATCCTTTTCTCTCTCTCTACATCCTCAGACCTGAAAAATATCAAAAAGACATATCAAACAGGCTGTCAGAGGTGAATTTAAGAACAACGTTTTTTCGAAGTATCAATAATAAGTTGTTTATTAGCCTATGTTGTACTATTGTT
This sequence comes from Triplophysa siluroides, assembly GCA_006030095.1. NCBI lineage: Eukaryota > Metazoa > Chordata > Actinopteri > Cypriniformes > Nemacheilidae > Triplophysa > Triplophysa siluroides. The sequence continues at coordinate 1,145,716 of VCII01000009.1, read as the reverse complement.
CTCTATTTTTTCTTTCCCATATTTTAGTAATATATGACTGTGTTTTACCTGATCCATCTGCTTTTTGTGTAAATGCTATTAATGTCTATACTTTTATAAATGACTCTTAGAGGAACTAGAAAACAAGTTATTTTAGCATCTTTGGTTACAACAAAAGCTCTTTTTATAGTAAGGAGGAATTCATGAAATATACAGTATTTTTTATTAACCTCTTATCTGTCAAACGATCACTTGAATTATACGAAAGCATTAACCACATATAAAGAAATTCATATGATCTGAGACAAAGAGACACAAGGAGAAAGTGGGCGTTGATAAAAACCCGCACAACTTTTACCCAAGTCCTTTACAGAGAGAGAAGATCAGTGGTTTAAGATGGAGCAGACTCCCGGTGCTGCGAGGACTCAGACATGTAATTTTAAGGCAAAAGCCGAGTAATGGGAAGAATGTCTCACATCACAAACCTCCTATCGCGAGGCTGTGAAATTTGCAGCTTCTGTGTCTTGGATCCAATTCATCACCGCTGTAGAATGTCCTGTAGATACATTCTTCAATTATTTTTCCCTCTTTAATGTGCCAACAGTAAATCAATATTTAGTCAACCAATGTAATTGCTCCTCATGAAATAAAACACATTCGATAGTACGAAAAAAATCAAAGAGGAGATAAATTGTCCCCAGGCCCCTTGAACATTTCCATATTTTGCTGTACACTTAAGGGCTGCTTCCACAATTTGACACAACAGTTGCTGAATCTTGGTTTTTAGACAAGCACACTTGGTGCTTGGGAATGGAAGACATAAAAGATTTAAATGATGAAGACTAAATTTAAAATAGATAATGAAAATACATATGGAAAGAATGTATTCTATAAACATTAACATTCAAGAAAATAATAAAATATAGAAACATTTTGAAATGAAAAAGAAACGTAAATACATCTTACCTTTTGTACTTAAAATACAAAATAATATTCATAATAATATAATTGTAAATATATTTAATGAAAAATAAACAGTTTTCAATTATTGACTAGCAAAAACAATCGTTTCGATATCTTATCATAATATATATTGGTATTTTTGGTAACTTTATTATATATTTTATTACTAAAAGGAATAAATATCTGTTAGTTTCCACTTTTATTTCCCCTATTTTAAAACGTTGAATGGGTCTTGAAAATGAGTAAACATGTCTAACATGGGAAATTTTGGAGGTCCCTGGTATAGAACCGAATATCAAAACTTCCAAAAACAGGTTTTAAGAGGATCTAAACTTCCAATAAACGTTCAGATTCCTTCCACATTTTTCTTTATAGAATTAAATGAGTTCTAATTTAAGCCTGTGAAAAACAGCAGGGAGGAAGGTTTCGTTCGGCGAGGGATCTCACTTATCCAGTTTCTTGGGTGCAGAATGCATTGCTGTCTGGCAGACAGCTCAGGTGGTTTTGTTGGGCCCAAGTCTGCAAGCCGATGCCAAGAAACCTAATCCTATTAATAAAACAAAAATCAAAGCAAACACGACAGTGCTAACCTCTGTGCGCCCTTCTGGCTCAACCCAAACGCACAGTGGAATCTTAAAAGCCAGTCCTGAACAAGCTCCGACGGAGCGTTTCCAAAACGTTGCGTGCCGTGGTTAGTCCCAGGTGAGTAGTGCAGAGTTTGATGTGTGACACGTGAACACACAACTAACAGACACTAAACTTTATCAAGACATGGAAAATAAAATAAGATACATGGCAAGATATATTTGCCACTCGCACATAATATAATGCATAAAGAATGTATAGGTCATGAATATATTCCTTTCAGCAGTCTTTCATTCCCATGCAGCGACTATATTTGAAATGCCACACAAACAAAGCTAATCCTTGCGGTAAAAGATCAGACATTTTCATGTCAGGCTCTTTCACATGTGTGCAAACAAGTCCAGTTGAAACTGGTCAAGTTCAACACAAATGACTACTCGAGGGTTGCTAAATAGAGCACGTTTGAAAAGGTAAGCCGGCCCTAATGGCGTAAACTTGCCCCTCCTGCGCTATCAGCTTCAACTTCTTGAAATAGTTCAGGCTAGATAGAGACAGCTTATCTCCCTGTCTGTTATGTACTCACTGATCGGAGCGGTGAAAACACAGGAATGTTTCGGAAAGTTTCACTTGTTGAAATGCAATGACTGTCTGGACCGGGCCCAATTACTATAACTGATTTATAAAAATGCGTAGGTGATGCACACTCATTCAGCATAAAGGAATAAACGCATAGATCATCAAGGCATAAAACAGGAAATGACATTTTGGCATAACTATATAATCACAATGATGAAAACAATATTGTATATTAAAGCAATAAGCCCCGCGAAGCAGTGGGTTACAGTGCATTTTATTACAGCTAAGGGGGTAGTGGCAAGATGCGAAGCTTTTATTAAATTATTATTCCATATGCTTAGCAAGGTTTTATCAAATAAAGTGAATGAAGTGATATTTAAGCTATGTAATGCGGTAGAACTCGGCTCAGCCAATTAGCATCAAGGACCAGTTTTATAAATACATTTTTGCTCCACTTATCACAGGTTTGACATATATCGTGTACACAAAATTTCCCAAGAGACAATGACATTTGTCTAAATGATGTTCAAGAGCTGCAGTGGAGATGGGGATTCAGATAACTATTATTCTGAAAGAATAACCCTTTCATGCGTAGAGCTCACCACCATGGACAGCTTTTCAAAAAGCAATTTCTTGTGTAACTAAATATATAAGTATATAACTCTTTCTTCTGTGGAACAATAAAGTAGATATTTTGAGAAATGTCTCGGTGTTCATACAATGATGGGAGTCGATGTTGTTTGGTTACATTTGAAAATTCTGTCATGAATTACTCACTCTCTAGTTGTAACAAAACCTGTATAAATGTCTTTGTTTGGCTGAACACAGAGAAAGATATTTGGAATGCTTGTAACCAAACAGTTCTTTGACCCCATTGACTACCATAGTAGGAAAAATTACAATGGTTGTCAAAAGTGCCGCAGAACTGTTTGCTGTCCTACATTCTTCAAAATATCTTCTTATGTGTTCAACAGAACAACACAATTTATAAAGTTATTTTTTTATTATGGTAGTCAAGGGCTTCAACAACTGTTTGGTTACAAGCATTCTTTCAAACAACTCTATATGTGTTCATCAGAACAAAGAAATTAATACTGATTTGAAACAACTCGAATGTGAGTAAATGATGACATCATTTTTTTTGGGGGGGGCTGAAATAACCCTCTAAAGCCTTTCAGAACCTTTTTCTAGAATTTAACAGATTCATTTAACCTCCTGTTAAAATAGTAACCTGAGCAGAGTGAAAATTTGTTTACATGGATTAAGTTGTATTCAAGTTGATGAATTACAATGCAGCCTTTTTAAGCGACTCTACCCATCAGCCTTTCTGTTGTCGGCCTAACACAAACATTTGGTTAGATCTGCTGTTGTGTCTGTTTCTCTCTTCACACTAAAGAGAGTCAAGACAACAGTTTACATGTGCACTGTTTCTGGTCCCTAGATGTTGCTTGGTGGAGGGGACACCTGCTAGAGCACTTTCAGCTGGACGAAAATGAAAAGCACCCATGAAGGCCATGAAAATCAGCTTTTGTCTTATCTAATGAATATATCCTTATGGTTATAAAGAACAGAGGGCCTGGGCCCTGGAGGGGTCCCGCACATGAATGACAGCAGCGCAGGGAAGTGTGCCTTTGTGCGAGTTGGCGTATGGGGGAGTCTCCGCATGCGCTGGAGGAAGTAGTAATTAATGTATAGTGAGTGACTCTCAATGAATAGCACGCTGACAATGGGGGAATGTTAAAGCTGAGTTAGCAGTGAGTAAAAGGGAAAGGGTAAAGTAAAAAAATGGCTGCCAATTCCAAACCCACATGATCCTCTTTGCCCCCTTCTTTATTTAAATATATAACATGATTCATTTGTCATCCTTTCAGAATTCAAGTTATTCCAGCAATACATCCAGTTATACTTAAATTGATACAAATCAAATAGAATAATTATCTTAACGTCTGTCTGGACATGTATGATCAAGGAAAACTCATGACAATATATGTTTTAGCAAACTGGGGGCTAATTCGTCCAATCATGCATTTTCCTACAATCTTGGGCAAATATGTCCAAGTGGTGGTTGTGTTTTAGGTGGTCTTCATGCATGCTTTTTTACACATATTCAGTTCACAACATACACATTTAATAAGATATTGCCATCTTGCCAAATCGTTTTTGTTTTCCTATGAGATCAGGTTGGCGTCAACATAATTCAGGATCATCTCGACAAATTCATTCAGTGAGATCTGCATGTAACGAAAAAACGCACTTGCAGATTTCTTAACATTTAACACCGTGTCTACACCAGAGGTGAAGGCACATGGCACATTTAAAGAAACAACTGTTTTATCCCAACCCGGTCTCATGAATTGCGTATAAATAACACGCTGTTGCATTATTGTGTAATACGTACGCCAAAGTTCGATTTTGCTTGTATATGATACGCCAATGTTTGCATGCACCTGGGGGGAGAGCAGCCATTTTGAAACGTACAGGAAGAGGAAACACTGAAATAATTAAAATAATACTGTTAGGTTTAGGGTAGAGGTCATAATATGCACGCACGCTATCATTAGGTTTAGGGTTTGGGTTAGGGGACAGGTTAATGAGACAAATTGATGATTAATATGCACACACGCTAAATTGGCGTATCAAATGCACGCAAAAATAGGCATATTGTATGCACGCAAAATCGAACTTTGGCGTACGTATTACACGATATTGCACAGTGCCTGTTATTTATACGAGTGGGCTCGTTTTATCATAGAACATTGTAGCCTCTTGTATATCGTTGTTGTGACTGGTTTGAACAAAAATACCTCCTCCCTCTTTTTGTGACGTCACGTCGTGTCTGGTGTAAAAACAGTTGACTTTTAATCCTTTTAGAACTAGCAATCAAACTGTACCTTGTAGATAAGCTACAAAACAATTACTGTTCGTATTTAAAACAAATTAAGTACCCACCACTGAAGCTATGTAGTTTTGAATGGCCACCTGCTTAAAACAAGAAAGAAAGCCAAGAAAGACCTCAGCACTATGTGTGTCTCTGATCTCTCAAAACGGATCTCCCAAATTTTTAGTAGTTGATTTTAGTGTCAACCAAACTAAATTTCTTATAACTTATTTGCAAGACGTCCTACCTTCAGGTTAGAATGACCATACAAAAATCACCATTTGTTTTGTGTTGTAATGTTTCGTTTCCGTTTAATTTTATTTCATTTCGTTTAGCTTTAGCTTTGTTTTGTTTGCAATGCCTCTGGGGAGCAATTTTTGTCAATAGCAAGACAACGGGTAGATGTTTCTAAAATGGCTGGCAAAAATCAGAATGAAAGAACATCTTTTGGATCAATAATTTTGGTTTGCTAGGCTTAAATAGTGCTAAAAATCACATTTATTTTGAGCGGCCATATTGAGCGTTCTATTCATCCCTCATTCATTGTACAGTGATGCATCTTGCTAATATCTATTATCTTTGGTGAGACACAAAATCATTAGGTGAAGCTGTCATAGCTGTGTTTTATTGTGATCAAGCACAGCTCTTGACCAATCAGAATTGTAGAAAAAAGAAAAAGTAAAAAGAAAGTAAAAGAAATTACTTCACAACAAAATAATTATAACAAACCAGCTACTATGCCAATATAAATCTATAACACCATTTTACTCATTTTCACGAAAACCAAATGCTGGGTTCAAAATGTGGGGTGCATATAAGATGTCCTGCACTGCACAACAGTATAGTCAGCAAAACAGAAAACATTCTCAAACTTTTTTGTTTTTTATTTATGTATTTTTCAACTTTTTCTCAGTTCAATTAAATAGGCGTGTTGTTAAATCCTTTGCCCTATTTTCTCATTTAAAATGAACGTCAGGATAAGTGATATGTACATTTCTGCAATGTTATTTGCTCTCCAGTGGTGTGTGGGCCTCTTAAAGGGCAAGTCTTATCTAGACGGTGTTTGTCTCCGTGTAATATAAATTGGTTGTTTAACCCCTGTTCGCCATACAAGACAAACAAATACAACAGCTCGCGCTACACCCCTAGCTGATTTAATGGGTACGTGGTAATGAAAGCATTAGTTTAGATGCTGATTCATGCAGGTAATGTTGATGAAAGAGGCGGTTGGGAGGCGTTTGGTTATTGCTGAAGAGGGAGGGGTGCGAACGACAGCGTATCAATCGCTAATGTGATTGAGCAATGTAAACAGCACTGCATGGAAAAACAAAGCCCTGGCTGTTAATATAAATTTAGATTTTAACATAATTGATTGCTTTTCATAGTGAGTTATTTATTATAAGTGTAGGCGTTATGTGAAGTCAAACATGTAATTGTGACGTTAAATGTCAATTTCACTGTAACAGAAAATATGTGGTCATAGTCACATAGGGTATGACTTGCAATGAACAATTTCATCTCAGACAGTTATACACTCGTATGATGGTGGTATGTCAGGGACTGTACAGCTGTCGGGTTGTGTACTGTCAGGTCTGTTCACATGTACAGATTGCCCAGGTGTCATCTTTTACTCCGGATGGAAGGAAGTTGGGATATAGGGGTAATCTTTAGATTACACATGAGGCAGAAGACACTTGCTATAGGATGATCATAACTGCGGCTCAGTTGTATCCGCGTGTCAGGACGTGGGGAACTCTTTTCATTTTCTTTTTTGAGAAGAACTATATTTATCAGAAGAAATGAAAGACAAATACGGTTCAAAACAGCTTACAGAAACACTTGGTTAGCAAAGCAAGTCTAAGAAAACATAAATATCTTAATATGAAAATAATAAGGGTTCAAGGTGCAGTCCAAAGTTAATGTGACACAGATTGCGAGGAACAAATGTTTACCGTTCAATATTAAAATGTGCTCTCTGGTTATTAATTAGCATCGATAGCTTTAGCTACTTCCTTTGTTTGCATAACACAGATACACGCTAGCACACAACATCATATCAAAATGAATAATAGTTATGCATTTTGCAGAACATTTCATCCAACTTCCCAGATAGCAAAGGTACATCTTTAAGATCTTGAAAACATCTGCTGGGTAAAAACATCTGATAAATGTATTAGAAACGGCAGTTTAAATACATTATAAATCGTAGACATCTTACAAACAATGACATCTGACAGGAAACGTCTCAGAGACGTATTGCAGATGAGCAAACGATCAATAAATTACATTTTGCAGATGTAAATGCAGACGTCTCCGAAATGTATGTGCGCTATCTGAGTTAAAGTGCATTCAATACATGTTTTATGAGTATGTGTGTTCGCTAACACAATGCTGTACCAACTGAGCTGCAAATGCCAGAGTTGTGTGGTCATGATCGACGCAAATCACCAACAACAGGTAAAAACTGCCGTGCACGACGCGAGTCAAAAATGTGTGAAAAACCGTTAGCGAAAGTAGCAACAGAGCGTCGACTTCTGAGGCGAGCGGGGAGCACAGCTTAATCACATTCATTTATGTTTCCAACAAAGTATTACATGTATCTCTTTAATTACTAAGAGGAAGTTTGAGTTTTATCCTTGAATCAAGTATCTAGGCCAAGATTCATTAACAAGCACTGTCAATCAAGCCCTAAAACAATGCATAATTAAAAAATCAATTTAGCTGAAAAAAATAGAAACGGGGACAGACAGAGAATCAACAAAAGGAATAGGAGACACTATTAAAGACAGGACTGAAAGCTGCGTTCGGGAGATTCTGCATTACTGGCAGCTGTCCTTATGGGTTTTTTTTTGTCTTTTTGTAGCAATACACTTCGAAGGATTTTTAATCTCTCTCTCTCTCTAGCAGACTCTAGCATTAATGAGCTTGACCTTGTAGCATAAGTTGTTGCACAAATATTCAGTCACTTGACGAAAATCTTACAGCTAGTTTCGCCCATCGTTCTCAGAGCCCTACTGTGTTTGAGAAATGTGTCACTAGATTGACAAAAACACACTTTATTTGTTTCTTCATGTGGTCTTTGATTTTCATTGTGCGTCTTGGCAGGGGCGCCTGCTGGATTTCATCAGGGTAGGCATGGGAACTTATTTCAACACAACCGCTTAAACGCATGTATAATGATTGGAGAAAAGTATCTATTTTTAGATAACAATGAAAATGCTCAATAAAACATCGGACAATTATTTTAAACTCTGTACCGGTAATTTTTTTATACATATTTTTCATATGAATTTAACTAAATTAGCTAATCTCAAACACATTTCTAATACAAACACTACAATTTAAGAGGAACATTTCAATATGATTTACAATATTTTTTTAATATTGATTATTTGTAACTCTTAAAAACCCATGTAATAAAAGTACACAAGTAACTGTATTTAATTTAAGAGTGCATTTACATTTACACTTATTCATTTGGCAGACGCTTTTATCCAAGGCGAGTTACAAGAATCAGAGCATTTAACATTTCGTCAACACGCTAAGCCGTACCGATACAAAGAGTAATCCCTTACTTTACTTTGATCAGAGAAAAAGTAATTTAATTACAGGAATTGGTTAAATAATGGTTAAATAATTATCCATTGCACACAACATGGGTCATAAGCGACTAAATGCATAACAAATAAACTTAAAAGTAAAAACATGATACTTACCTCATTATAAATACTGATGTGTCCATTGACTGAAAGTTCATAAGATACCTATCAAACTCTAAAAAATGCCGGGTTATTTACATCCCAATGTTGGGTCGAAAAGGTACAAATCCAACCGTTTGGGTTAAAGACATTTAACCCAATGTCTTCAACATTTTTGATTTTTATTTCCAAGAATACCAACATAACTTTATTCGTATTCATGCTCAAATGTTTGTGATTCCACATTAACCTCTTATGGCTGATCGTGCAATTATTTCGGTTAAATTCAATAAGCAACAGGACATTATGTGGCATTGTGCTGGGCAGCCCTGGTGAAATCTGCTTGGTCCAATTTTCCACTCCACAGTATAATAAACTTTTATTATGTTGTGACGGGCTGTAATTGAAGCACAGCATTTTGACTTCTCTTACAGTACATTTGGTTAAAACACATGTCACCTATATTCTTACTATCTCCAGCGCTATGATGTGCCCTTGCCCTGCTATCTCAGCATCATTTTACATTTGGCTGTCTGACAAGGCCTATCCCAGGACACAGTAGAGTTCTCACATACTTATATGCATCTCATCCTCTCCAGATATTTTTATACCTTCTTACGCTCTACTCCTCAAAACGACTTTCCATTCCACTTTAAGCACATTAATATTGCCTTTGCAGATCTCCAATCTCCACTTATCCCTTTGGATTCCAGCTCCTTCCTAAAAGCTTAGTGGCCCTCCGTCTGAGGCGGCACAGACAACCTTGTCATCACCAAATTAAGAAATAATCACTCCTCCAGTGCCAGCCAACTCAGACAATGTGGCTCTCAGACTGTGTTTGTGAACGCTTTTCTTAAGGGTTGAAGGAACAGGTTGATAAATACATTTGAAACAGGCTAAGATGGCTTTAAAAGGCAAATAACCTAAATATGACATTAACAGGGTGCAACACTTTTACCTATGAATAATGAAAAAATGATTATGACCAATCCCATCTCAAATAAATGTATTTGACATTTCAACACTTTCGAAGAGTACAAATATTTTATTGAACATTTATTTAATTGCAAACTTACATGACCAAATACATAACTCTGTCTCAAATGTTGTGTTAAATATTTTTTTTTATATTCCAAATATTTGTGACAGCCACAAATTAACATAATGTGGACCTTGGAAGAGTATAAAGTGTATAGGTTAACATTAGGTTAACGCTTTTCCATTATAACATTAAGTATTTAAATAACATGATCTTACAAACTTGATCATTTAAAGCTGCAATCTGTACTTTTGCCTCTCTATTATCGCCATCTCTGTTTGAAAGAGAAAATATTTAGGTTATTTAGCGTACTTATCTTTACGTGGGTTGAAAAACAACTACATTTCCCATGCAATCGACAGCTCAAATTATAAATCAATAACATAAACTTTTGTGACAACTACAGCGACCACAGTTTCAGCTTAGACCCTATCCACAAAAATGAGTTTTCTTTTGAAAACCATATTTTTCTCTCCATTTTTGGCCTTCCGTCCACACTGAGACAGCGGTTTTGTCGACGAAAACTGAGCTTTTCGAAAACACGCTCGAAAGTGGATGCATTTGAAAACGCAGTTTCCACGTTGTAGTGTGGATGAGGAAAACGGAGGTGTTTAGAAACAATGACGTGATTTTCGTCATGTGACTCAGTTGTTTCGGCTGCTCTCCAGTTTTATAGCATTAATGTCATTTCATGCATACATTAGATAGCATTTTAGGAGACAGAATATTTAATTACTCTCAGTTATTGTTTGGCAGCGGAGCTTTCACTTAAATTTTTGCAGCACAACATAAATGAATTGACCTATCGCTAAGCCCCTCCCAACAAACACAGATGAGCCAATGGCAACTGAGTATCTGTTGCATGGGAACCAGAATTCGGACAACTTTAGGTTTCAGCACCATAGAGAAGCATTGTAAAATTCGATTCGTTTTTACGGTGTTTATGCTAAAAAAATGGTTACATGATGTGCCTGGTGTACTGTAACACAGATTCCAGGTATCCTGAGAGGGCTGGGAATGGAATTTATTTGATTCCAACAAGACACAGTAAAATTTGGGGCGCAGTAACGTGGTTCGACCCCTGTCCCAAAGAAAACAGATGTTATTACTCTCATATTTCAACTTATCATTTTCATGTGCTCAACGTTAGCGAGTTCATGCTAACATACAAACCTAAATAGCTAACTGTTCTCACGTCATGTTCATTGCAGGTCAAAAACACATAAACGAAGGTCTACATGTCAATGCCTCTCCATATTAAACTGGTTAAATGTAAATTTATTTAATCTTACCCAGCGGAACATGAACAGTAGGCCTATTGTCATTTGCGATCATGATGACCAGCTTCTCCCACTTGCATTGTGATCTGTAAACTCTCGCTTTCAAATTAATCTGGTTTTCTACCATATTTACTCTAAAATATTTGATACATCCCTCCATGATATATTTAAGTCCCAGTAGAATGCTCCCCAACGGGATTGTGTGCAAAATGTGTGAAAAACTCTTTGGACAAGGCTTTCACACTGACAGCTCTCATTGTGCGACATTAGCGAACTCCGTGTGTTTGTCTATGCTAGCGGCAGTATCTAAGGGGGGCGGGGCTTAGCGATAGGTTAATTAACATCAAAAGCCTCTGTAGCGCAATGTGTTTGTATGAAGGCATCAGAAAACCTGTCATTCCTCCAGAGATTTTATCTGTCCCATCGGTAAATAATGACACCTTAGTCATAATCATGTCCCCTCAAGTTCTATCGGCTCATCTGTCTTGAAACTCTCGCATTTGGTCTGTTTGTATTGGTCGGTGATAAGGGCTCAAGGAAACTGGGTGTACCTCTCTTTGCATTTCCAGAGTAGGTAAATGAACAGCACAGGCCTTTATCAAAGCACCTGACGGTAGTTCAAACAAGCGCGCGGCCTTCAAACGCGCATCGACGTGGGGGACGAAGTGAAAATGAATTGTGAGGTTGCGGTACGAGTGAGGTGGTGCACTTTCGGCTCTAGACACGCAACAGATCATGGAGTGGGTGAGGATGGGGGGATCGTGATGAATTTCTGTGCGAACAAACAAGTGTGTGTGATATTTATAAACATATACATTTTCCATTATGGTTTGGCACAAAAAGCTCTCCTCAGTGTATTAGACATGAATAGCAGGATTAGGGAGAGCAGCGCAGGTTGGGAGGGCAGGGAGATAACTGCTGCTTCATTAAACACACATCCATACCCCCCTTCCACATCCCTTAATGTTCGATTGAAACACGGGACTCAATTTCCATAAAAAAGCCCCAGTGTCATGCAGGTAGGTAGAGCAGCACCCCCACCCATCCAGACGCCACCCCCCGATCCCGTATCACCTTCATTTATTTTGTGCACTTTAAACAGGGTGAAGATTCAGGAAAAGCTTCAATTACGCTCCATAGCAAACTCACTTGCTGCATTTATTAAGTGGTAATTTCGTTACACAAGGCCAAATGAAAAATGTCTCCGGCAAACATAAAAGCTGGCTAACACTCTTTTCTTTTCATCTAATCCAAATAGATGAGAGATGGGCTTTGCTTAAAAGTATGGATTTTTTGTTTACGTGCCGCTAAGAGCACTGCGATTTTCGAAGGTTTGTGCCATCACTGCACTAACAATATAATCATATATTCCCAGGCAAAACGCTTTTCTAGTTCAAAGAGGAGTATTTCTTTGGCATATTAGGATTTTTAATCGCCTAATACTCTCCTAGCGTTGCAAATCCTTGAGAATGGTTTAATTGCGTCTTAGAAATGTGCTCCCAAAGAGGTTCTTGAAAACATAACCTTAACCCATTGAAGTCGTAGTGTGAACCTCTTATCTTAACCATGTGACATTTCTCTCATATTAGTCAATATTAAAGAGATCTGCCTTCATTAAACATTTAGTAAAACACATAAGTGATGATGACATAGCATGCCTACTTATAACATGTGTGTCATTTTTGCAATATTTCACATCAGGACCGAATGTAGTTTCAACGAAAACACAGTTTTCACTCCCATGGTAGCTATGTCTTAAAAATAGCATTTTTATACATTTTTTAAACTTTGATGACTGATATAAGCAACCACTAAAATCAATTTACATCTATTACAAGAAATACATATATTTCTGTATCAAAATCTAGTGTCTACTCAATTTCTAGGCAATTCTTAATTATTTTATGAGGTGGCTAATGTTTATGAATTTTGTATGTTTAAGTACAATGGTTGGGTTTAAGGGTGGAGCATTTAGTTTTTCTGACCAAAACTGTTGTATTATTCATGCCAGGCCAGTAAATGATGTTGGTTGGTAAAGAAAGATGTAAAACATATGCGCATGACATCACCGATTTCACAAATTCGTCGTTTTATTTTTATGTGTTTCCAAAAATTCAGTATTTCTATAGCGCTTTTCACAATTTTGCATTGTGCAAAGAGCTTTACATTAAATGCATGCAAAATCAAGAAATTATGAAATATGTAGAATAGGCTACATAGCATTATTGGAAATATTTCAATAATACGTAGATTGATGAAACTAACTGAAAAAAAGTCTGTCCGTAATCACTTCATTATATTCATTATACTATTAAGCAAATATGTGTAACATTTTTCATATAATGAACTTTATCTTAGTCATACAAACTGTAGGAAAATAATGTAATCAATGCAATGAAAAATTTCTAAAGTTTGTGTTTTCAGGATCCCAAAATGCTGTTGCCATCTAAACGAACAGCTACAAGGTTAGTTTTGATTTGAAAATGGTGTATTGTACACAACACCTTACAGTCCCCGTGAACCTGAAGTTGCAAACGTTTTTACTTCCGTATTGTGACGCATTTGGTAGTGAAACTGAATTTCAAATAAGAAGACGTAGCTTGTTTTTTCACTGCGATTTAATTGGATGTATAAAAACAGCCGTTGCGTTTTGAAATGGAATTGGCAGGAGACTCACAGTTAAAGGGGAGGAGTTAACGGATGCTCCGCCCAAGCAGTCTTACTTACTTCATTTGAGATGGATAGTCACTAGATGGCAAAAGTGCATTTTCAGATTCTAACTAAAGATTATGAGGGCACATTAATTTTAAAGAGAATGACCCACTCTAAAAATCTATCTACAGGAAACGCTGCAATATTTCATGAATTTTTTTTTATTTTAATTTAGAATTTACTGGGACTTATTAACAGTCCCTGCGTCATGCTGTTAGCTTATCAACATGCTAATGCCAATCTTCATCATGTCAGAGGCGCTGTTTATAAGACGTAGAGAGTCACTGTGTATGTAGTGTAGAGTGTTCCAACTAATAATAATTGTTATGACAGTATGGTGTGGTATAAACTGGGGTCATCATGATAAATGTAAGGGGAGCCTGTATCATTTCAGATATAACATTCACAGTTTCAACTGTTGGAATTAAAGATAATGTCTAGTTTATAAAGCCTATTTCTTCAGTGATGAGTGACTGGCTGAACAGCTTTTCTGTTATTGTTGGCATGTTTCCTGTCATCACATTTCACATCATCAAACATTAAGTAAAAATATCTAACCACACCTGAGGAAGTGACTATCCGGTTAGTCACAAAAACAATTTAATTGCACGAACAAAAACATCTATTGGGCTACAGAAGCATGTGAGGATTATATTTTAAAACCACATTAATCGAAACAGATTATTATATATATATATATAAGACTTTGAACTTTTGTTTGCTGTACAGCTGCTTCATTATGAGTCAACTGGGCATTTTAAATCTAATGATGAAGGCCTAAGCACTTAATGCTGAACTTTTCCTGAACTCTGGAAAGGTCACCGGAGGTGTTTGTGATATATTGTCAGTATAGTTCTCGACCGCAATCCCTTTAGCCATGATAAGTTCCTCACTAAATCTCTGTGTTACTGTGTATATCCATTATTTAAAGTAACCTACAATTTTAGGGTTTAATCAGAGATGGCCGATAGTGAGACAAAAGCTACGGATTGCAGCTTTAAGACACATTTTCTTTTTATATTTTTATAACTGAACTATTATATATCTGAAATTCATTAGGAGCCCTAACATACAGAAAGGTTGTTAAAATATATCTGTGGGAAGGTGTTTCATATCAATTAATATAATGTGTCATAACTGTTTTAAATAATCATCATCCATGATCACAAATATCACAAAAAAATCACCATTTTATATTAGTAATTATTCATTATTTGGCACAATTGTGTCTTCATTCAACAACACACACTGTGACACTTAAAAAAAGATTCTGGCCTGTGACTCTTCACTGAAAATGCAATGTTTACATATATCTTGTATTTACAACAATTTTCAAATTCAGGTTTTGCTTAAAATGTTGCTTTTTGCAATGCCAAGTGTGTGTTTGCGAGATTGAAAACCGGACAAAAGAAGCTAGCTGCAAACGAGAGGTACAGACAGCTGAACAAGAAGAAATAAGATGCCTTTCTCAATAATTTGGGAAGCCAAATGTAATCTGGCTGTCAGAATGTGAGGATGCAAACCAAGATGCAAAGTTTGTAATCTATGTCAAAACAGCGGTTAAAGTGAGTAGCGCGAAAGGACGTTTGGAGAGGTTAGGGTCTGAAGGAGAGGGGGGAAAAGTCATTAGGTTTGGAGGAAGAAAGACATGTCATTCAGAGCTCGACTATCTTTGCCAATCGTCAGATGAAATGCCAGTTTTGCTCCAGGACAGCGTTTAAGCTGACAGAGAAAGCCTTGTTTGAGGATGTTACCTCAGGGCTGGCACAGACCGCAGCTTCCGCAGGCCTGCTGTATTTATGAATAAACGTGTCTTGATTCTTTTATTGTATTCTACTTGAGTGTGGTAAAATTAGTTTTGAAAGCAAAAGGCTGAGATTTTTTAAAACGTGTATAAAATTTATATTTAAAGTATATTGAAAACATCAACAACATTTGTACCTCTGCTATAGCTCACTGCACAAAATTGCTTTCTTAAAGCTGCAATCTACAACTTTTTGGGTTCAAAATAAACTTAAATCAGTCCAGTAATAAATTTACATTTATTAATTTGGCTTTTATCCAAAGCGACTTAAAGTAGTAGAGCATATAACATTTTGTCAAAAGCCATGCTACTAGTGGATTAAAGCTGGAGTAAGCAAGTGAGAGAATGAACAACAAAATTTTTACAGTTATTGATTAGTCAAATAAATGCGGAACAGGTATGTTTTGAGTTGTTTTTTGAAAGTTGTAAAGGATGCTGCAGTTCGGGTGGAGGCTGGCAGTTCATTCCACCACATGGGGAATCGAATGAGTAAAGGTTTTTGCAAGCGATTTGGTGCCTCGCTGTGATGGAACAACCGGGCATCGGTCAATTTCAAGCTAAAGATGACAGGAGGGGATGTAAACCTGGAGCAGTGCGTTAAGGTAAAGGGGTGAATTTGCCATTACCGTTCTGAAGGCCAGTGACAGCGATTTAAACTTGATGCGGGCAGCAATTGGCAGCCAGGTGAAGCGAAATCAGGAGGGGTGTTACATGGGTTCTTTTAGGCTGATTGAAAACTAGACGTGCAGCTGCATTCTGGATCATTTGCAAGGTCTTGACTGCATTGGTTGGAAGGCCGGCCAGTAGACAATTGGAGTAGTCCAGTCTTGATATGACCAGAGCTTGGACTAGCAGCTAAGAAGCATGCTCCGACAGGAACGGCCTGATTTCTGATGTTGTAGAGCACATAACTGCAAGTTCGAGTGGTTACTGCAATGTGAGAGTTGAATTTCAGCTGGTCCTCGAACATCACCCCCAGGTGGGTGTTATAGTTGAGGAACCAAGCTGAATCGTAAGGTGGTGTGCAATTGATGGGTGGGCCAGTATAACCAGGAGTTCTGTCTTGGAGAGGTTGAGTTGCAGGTGCTGCTCTTTCATCCAAGAAGAGATGTCCAGAAGGCTGGCAGAGAGATGGGCAGAGATGGTGGGGTCATCTGGCTGAAAAGAGAAATAAAGCTGCGTATCATCTGCATAAAATGGTATGAGAACCCATGTGCCTTCCTAATTGGACCCAGGCAGGTGGTTTATATAGAAAAGAGGAGAGGAGCAAGAACTGATCCCTGGGGAACTCCAGTTGTCAGCTGGTGAGATCTGGATGTCTCGCCTCTCCAGGATACCTTAAAGGATCTGCCTCTGAGATAAGAGTCAAACCAGTTGAGTGCAGTTCCAGAGATGCCCAGTTTGGAGAGAATGGACGACACGATATGCAGGTTCAAATTTATTAAGTGTCAAATGCAGCAGAGAGATCAAGCAGAACAAGGACAGGTGACAAGGATTTAGCCCTTGCCTGCCGTAGGTTTTCAATGACAGACAGGAGAGCGGTCTCCATAGAATGTCCTTTCTTGAAGCCGGGTTGTTGACTGTCCAGAAGGTCATACTGTGAGAGATAGGGGTTGGTTATCGGTTATCTGGCTGGGGTAGGTGTCACCACGCGTCTCAACCAATGAGAAAGCGGAAGGAAACAAATAGCCTGGAAAATACAAAAATTAACCTGGCTAAGGTACAAACAGCAACGATAACGAATTGTATTGCGTGTATTTTATGCAGTGTTAGGTGCAAACGCCTAGAGTCAGAGCGCAAACTTCTAAACTGAGTTCTCTTTCACGTCTTCTTACTCTGAAACAGACAAATAAACACAAAATTACATAAAAATTGCCATATTAGCAAGGGTCCATGTAAAAGTAGTCCTTTTTATGAATGTCAACAGCTGGAAAACAAAACGGACGCGTCACATTCTATTATATCTGTATCCGTATATCTGTATAGAGCGGTCTTAAAGGGGCTTTAAGTTTAAACTTGTTTTTCTATATCAAAGTAGACATAATATTAAGTCCCCTGGCAGTGGCAGATAGCTTTGGTTTTATATTTAATTTGATTACAGTAATGTTTAAGTTGAGATTTCCAAGAAATGTTTTAAGTAAAAAATGTTATGCTATACTATGTAAAGGAAATACTGTTGTAGAAAATCACATTATTTGTTTAAAGTGTTTGCAACCCAAATCTTATTGCACTTTTGTTCATATAGCAGTACTTTTAAAATAAAAGTGCACAATACACTACTTTTAAATTCATTATTGAATTTTACGCTTAACAGCGCGATTAATCGCGATTAATCACATAAAAGTCATGCGATTGATGCAATTTAAAAAAAACATCGCTGCCCAGCACTAAAAATAATATGATTTGTATTTTAGAACTACGCTGATTTAGTTTAACATATAATGTCCATAATGTTTAATCTTGTTGTTGTTTTGCTTTTACTGTTGTTTTGAAAAGTTCTCTCTTAGCGTTTATCCAAGACAATCATACATTCGTACACTTTAGTATGACCTGCTCTTGCCCCAGTGATGATTAGGTTTAGGGCTGGGGCCTAATATTCCACTATTCACATCATACAAATTCATACGAAAGTAGCCTTATTGTAAAATAGTTACGAATTCCTGTGAGACCAGGCTGGGCTTAGCTTCCTAAATACCTTTCTTAATCATGAAAGTACTCATTTGTACTACACTAACATTTATTCATTTGGCAGACGCTTTATCCAAAGCAACTTACAAGTAGGAGAGCATATAAACATTTTGTCAACACGCTAAACAGTACCGTTAGTTTAAAAGGCCATGCGGCTAGAAGGTATAAAGCTGGAGTAAGCAAAGGAGAGAATGAACAAAAAAATATATTTTTTTTTAGATAGACAGACAGACAGACAGTTATTGGTTAGTCAAATAAATGCAGAACAGGTATGTTTTGAGCTGTTTTTTGAAAGTTGAAAGGATGCTGCAGTTCAGCATTCAGAAGAGAATCAAGAACAAGACAAGAAAATCGCTGGCAAAAAACAGAATTAAATAGTATATTTGCGATCAATAAATAAACCTGACATGAACTGCACCATAACTTTGCTTTGCTACGCTTAAATTGTGCTAAAATCACCTTTTTCGAATGTCCATATTAAAAATTGCCCATTCATTGTAATGGCAGTGGCGCATCTCGTCAATATCTATTATTTTTGGTTTTATAACAATCTAAATGAACACTAAATATACTATTGAAAATTGAAAGTTTTGGCAATGAAAATTGGTACATTGTTATTTCGTGAACCCAGTATTGTGTATTGAATCCAATCATCACATGCAAATTTCTCCTAATGTAGACTTTCAAATACATTTCAGCAATACAGTGTGTGGCCTATTTACAGGTTTGTGTTGGGAGTTACACCTGCAGGGGCGAATGAATCATCTCTGAGTCACTCAAGAAAGCGTCAAATACCCTAGAGGAAGAAACGCTAGAAGTGTCTCTCTCTCTTTCTCTGAAGCTGAGTAACGGCTCTAGTAATGAAATCAAACCATACTGCATGTGATGCCAGGTGGAGTAGAAGGGCTTGAAAAAAACATCATAGGAAATGGGAGAGAGTGACGACTGATGTATTCCATTACAAGAGGGCCATGAGAATAGGTTAATCAACGCCATTAAAGAGGATCTTCTCACCTTCAAGACATGGCTAGAGAAATTATATCTGTGAATAAACAAGGTCTAAACGCTGCTCTCTCTGATCAAAGTGTTTTAGGTGGTGTTCGTGCTGATAAAGCAGGATTAGCGCCGCATACTGAGCAAATAATCGCCCTTCCTTTGAAATCCTATGTTTGGAGAAGAGGGACGCAGCCTGTTTGCTATAGAGACCACGATTGAAGATGGGCTCATAACACTGCGGATCTTCTCATTTAATTGTCACTATTAAAATGTGTTCAAAAATGTTATTTAAAAATAATTTTGTGGATACTCGCACTAACCAGTTTAGTTTTACGGTCAGCTTTAATGTTAAGATGTTTTCTATTGTCTTACCTTTTTAAACATCTTTTAATAAGAGTACACCTGTGGATTAAACTCTTAATCATCCTCACAGATCATGAATCAAAAATCTGTTTAATATGGAATTTTTGTACGTGGAATTTATCACTAGAAATAATCTAAAACGAAATCCTATAAAATAGACCTTTGAACAATACTAACCCTTTTTAAGTGCAAAGCACTAACAAACATTAACATTCCTCCAGGACAGAGTGATGGAGAAATATGGGTGAATGTCTCCAAAACAT
Organism: Triplophysa siluroides; assembly: GCA_006030095.1. Classification (NCBI taxonomy): domain Eukaryota; kingdom Metazoa; phylum Chordata; class Actinopteri; order Cypriniformes; family Nemacheilidae; genus Triplophysa; species Triplophysa siluroides. The sequence continues at coordinate 1,125,892 of VCII01000009.1, read as the reverse complement.
TCCCAGGTCACATTTTACCCCTGAATTAAAGAGACAGTTCACCCAAAAATAAGAGTTTTGTCATCATTTATTTACTCTTATTTTGTTTAGAACCTCTATATGACTCTTCCAGGGAACGCAAAATAAGATATTTGGGTAGTTGGCAAATAAGCTAAATATGTGTCCTGGTTTGACAGCAAAAATTTGAAAAAAGGATAAATCTCTAATATGTTATTTTATATTGTAAATATTAAATATTAATAATATAAAACATATATTATTAACAGTTTGTTTTCTACATTTTTGTCGAGTCACACCATGGGATACATGTATGGTATATATATCAGCTACCCTTTTTGAGAAATGTCAGACAGGTTTGGAAGGGTGAATAAATGATAACAAAGGATGAACTGTCCCTTTAAAAGGTGAGAAATTGTATTTTTTTAAAAGAAAACTAAAACATATGTTGTGTAATTCTCTTTATATAATAATTTGTTGATATGTTGTGTAATTATCAGTATTTTCAAAGGTCATCTGCCTTGGTGTTAAAACAACATGGAATTAATAAATGAATTAGATTTATTATGGCAATTATTTCCTTAAATATAAAACGTTACATTAGTTTATTATAAATACATTGAACATTGCAGTAAAGACAACAATATTTCTGGCATAACAGTGATAACATTTCAGCCATGCTACCATTCCTAAGACTTCTTCGTGATCTTCGATCAAAACATTATTAAATAATATCTGTCATATTAGCATCAGTGACTGGAAGATGGTTTTGCTTGGAGAAGTCGAGTTGTTTGGTGATCTCTTTTTCACACACAAGCTGTTTGGAGGAGTTAATTATCCATTTGTCTCTATGCCGCCAGGGACATAACCCCCTAATCCAGCTCAGCGAGACCCCAGCCCCACGGGACGTCCCACTACCCAGCCAGAGTTACTCTGAGAAATGTACACAAAGCTGCATTTACTCAAAATGTGTGTTTGTGTGTGTGTGTTCTTAACACATCTGTGTAGGACAGCACGGTAGGATAAGGATTGCTTTGATCCTTGCTTAAAACACACACATGTGCGCACGAATACAAGCATAAACACAGGCAAACAAATCTTTGATGCTCTCTGAGAAGAGCTGACATGCTTAAACTGAGTATGAATGTGAAATGCAAATCAATGACTTCAAACGTAAGGGCCCAGAGATATACGGCAGGCCCGGGCAATCCCTCTGACATGTTATGAGTGTTTACTGTTTCTGCGGTTTCCAAGAATCTTATACCAACAATTTAGTTGTGATTTTAGTCACATGGCTCATATCATTTTCCAAACGTATTATACATGATAGCTAATGTGTTGATTCAAGTTTTCAGGTTTTTGATTTGTTTCCATATAGTCTCAGACAGTTATTGGATTTGACTTTAACTCAGATACATTTCTAAAGTTAATATTTCAATAAATGAACTGGTGTGCTTTGCAATTTATAACTGTAAAGCTGTATTGGAGCATGTGGATATAGACAACAATCTCAAGATCAATGTTTTTTTCATAGCGTGGCACAAACACGTTTTCTTTTCCACATTCTTATGATAAAAAACAATGTCTTCTGGTTGTTAACCGAATCAAGGATGTTAATGCTGCACTTCATTAAACACAGAAAGTCAGACGTTTCATCTTAAGGCTAAAATACACTACAGGACTTTTGCTCAGATTTTGCCCAGATTTTCAGTCTGGACTTGTTGCAGAAAGTCTGTGCCAGTCTGCAGATTTGATCAGTTAGTGTGTGTTTCTATCTGAAACTTTCAAAAAGTCTGCAAGTGTTTGATGTCTAGTTAAAAAAAAATCTGTTCCGATTTTAAAAGTCTTGTAGTGTATTCCAGCCATTAGACCACACGTTCCAACACATTCTCGCAGGAATTTGTACCTATTTTACGAGGTGGCTAATTGGTAATTTGTCTTGACATTTGAGTTTGAAACAAGTTGCCATCAGTTTAGTCGTAGATCCAGTTTTATCGTGTCTGTCTCGGTTCAGATTTTTTCTTTTTAACAAATGTATTTATGCATGTCGAGTTCGGGTCAGGGCTGGGTTTTTTCCCCTCCAAAAATATCCAGCTTACGATTAAACAAAATAAAAATGAAATACAAATTTTTAAATACTCACTAAATACTTGTCTGTATGACCTATACAATAATGATCTGTTCATTTAATCACAGATGAGTCTAAACATTTATTATATCTGGCCAACCAGAATATGTGACCCCCCCAGTCAGGCCATGTCTATTCGTCTCTTTCACACTTTACAGACATGATCCCAAGGAAACTCCAATAATGTAAGCAACAAGCAAGTAAGGATACACCAATGAGTCAGACACCTAATAATACACCTGTGAAACAAATGCAAGCATGCATCCTATGCGATTTGGTTGCTAAGAGACGTTGTTAAGAGGCTTACACCTATAAAACTTACCTGCAAAGCAGTTTCTACTGCATCAGGTAGTAGAACACAGTTACAAGCAGAAGTCAGACGGACCAAGTTGGAGTATCCCATATCCCCAATAAAACACACCACCACAACAATGAAACATTTTCTATAGTTGATGTAATAAACTACGAAGCATTCACAAACATATCACCTTGAGACTAACTTGCATTGTCATCTCATGCATTGACATTCTTCTGTATCTAAATGACACTTAAATGTTCAAATACATTTTACTTTTAGAGCCACCATAAAAACATTTGTGTATATTTCTCAATACGGTAGCATTTTCCTTTCAGGCCTATTCAAAAACACGATAGAAAATGTCTACGGCATGTCCAGAAGCTCTTGGAAATGAATTGGAAATTGCTCCGAATGCCAATTATACGACGTGGTTTGATTTAAATGTGCCGGAGAAGTTCTAATGCAATAAGAAGTGTTAAAGCGCATCTCTCCTCCCACGTTAAAACAGCGAGCGGCCCTCTCTCCACCATCTCCTTCCCGCTGATGGAAACTTTTCAGAGATGAACAATACCCAATTACACATTGAGATAAACACATCAATGCCTACTTCAATTGTTTCAGAAACAGATTGGAATGAAATTAGAATGAAATTGCCGCTTTATACGACTTTTCTGCCTTCAAAAAATGACTCACTCCGCCACAATGACAGGGCTGTTTAATTTTGTAAATACACAATGGTTCTTTGTCTCTTTTGTTGCTTTTGACTTCCAAAAGCTCGCAAAAATTGTCTTTTCTCTCCACTTTTTTTTGGCAAATGCATTATTAATGAGCGGTGGCCTACGTGTACATCATGGGAAACACTCGAATGTCATAAAAGTGCAATTTTACTTGTTACAAAATGACTGACTAAATACCACATGTCAGTGTCATGTTTGAAGATGCGCCACATGATATCTTTGTCATTAAACAGCGGCGAATCGTGCTTGAAGACAAGCAATGTGAATAACTGTCAAAACAGCGCTCATTCAGAGTAAAAGCTGGGAGCGAACGCTGTAATTTGCTGTGAAAATTAATTTTCTTCATTAATAAAACTTGTGAAAAGTCCAAAGCGGGAACAAGAGAGACGGAGATGCTTGGAATTCTCAACACGAAGTCCTTAAATTCTCCAAGTTGAAAAATATGTTAAATGTTTATTTTAAAGAAAAGTTAAAGCGTTATGGATCAATGAAAACCATAAGCGATCCTTTTTTCCTAAATGGATTGAAAGCTTATGCAAATGTCCTAACAACATCATTACCCTCCAAATGAATTTATAGTCTCGAAAGAAACTCGTCAGGTTGTTCATGAACCCAAAAGGTCTAAACAGTCCATTATCCAATGATAAAAGAGTGATGGAGAGGAAACAATCCATCTACCGATCAATCAATCTCATCTAATCCACGTCTTCATGTAAGAGCACAAGACTTTGGCTTTCACTCCACTGCCTATGCAAAGAGAAAGAGTAAAGAAAACACGGCCATTGAAAATCGCTGTGCATGTGCCTCAAAACCCACAAGTGTGTCCGTCTATTTTCAGACCAACACAAAGATAAAGAGAACAATTGGACCCGGCAATACGTTCAGTGCCTTAGCAAAGGGAACAATGGCAGAGTGCCCATGCTGCACTTTCAGTGTGGATATGTACCACTGACCAGATAGCATCGGTAAACTTCCCGACAGGGAAAGAGGGGGATGGGATGGTCGGTGCTTTTTTTAAGCAACTTTGGTAGAAACCGAAGCTCTTGATGTTTTTAAGATGATTAGAGACCAAAGAGATATTTGCCTGTGATATCAGTAAATCGTGTGCCAATCCATTATACGAAGTGGCTTTTTTATATCAATTTATATCGTACATAAGGAAACATTAATACAGTTTTATGTTTAACTTTTTTATTTAAAAAATACTGATTTTTTTTACTAAGATTACAGACCAAAGAGATTTGATGGGATGAATTTAAAAAATTTGCTTTTCCAGTTTATGAATTGCTCTTAACACATACATCATTTTTATATTTAGAATAATGTTTATATATGATTTTTTTCAAAAAATAACTCTGTAATACATTAAACACTAAAGGTTGATGGGACACTTATCTAATTTACTTAAAACTGCTATGTTTCTTATTATTACATTGTTATAAACGTTTGTACAAATGAACTTTAACTTTACAAAGGAAACCAGAAACAAGTCTCGGTGGCAAAAAAACAGGTTTTAATTAATTTTAAATGGCACTTTTGAGAGAGTTTGAGAGCACTGGAATGGAAAGCTGTTGGAGTGGCCAGTGCTTGGCAACCAGACTAATCCATGCCCTCATTTAAGAGTCTTACATCAGCCTGTAGGCATCTAGAGGTGCTTCTTGGCCAGGTTGGGTCGGGGTACTCAAGTGTTGAATATGCAGTCCAAATCTTTCTGAAGTAGTGTCAACAAGTAGAGAAGATTGTAGGGGGTCATAAGAAGCATGACGTGACCTGAACATGTGAAATTTCTGTTTTGACCCACTCCTTTTAGTTCACTGTTAATGTAAAAGTGTGAAGAAAACGTATGGGATCCCGTCTACAATTCAAGCTAAAGTCAAATAATCTATTATTATAGTTATGAGATTAGAAGCATCAAAGTATTCACAGCCAAAAATTTACAAAAATGTGTTTTTTGCTGGATTACAGAGATGATATGATAGATTTTGAGACGCTGTACTATTTGTAATATGATAAAAACGGACTAATAATTTAATATTGAAAACAGATTGCTTTCTAAACATTGATATCGATGTTAAATATGTCTGTACTCAGTTCATATTAAAGAATGTTCTTTACATTATGAAGAATGCTTTTATGTAGAAAACAGCAAATCACAAAAAAGCTTGGTTCAAATATTTCCTTTGAAATCGTGGGCAAAATAGTGAAAATCCTCTTATAAATCCATGGAAAAAGTGCATCATTCAAAAAAGTTGTGGAAAAAACATTCTTACCTGTGATCTCACAAATCTCACAAATTCTTGTTTTGTTTTAGCTAGTGTGGCGCGCCATCAGTTATCTCGGTTCATGGAAGTGAACGTGCTACACAAAACCAGCGAAACGGCACACGTGAATGCTGTAGCGGCCTCTATGATGATTTTATTTTGTGTTGGAATTGTGCGGAAACAGTCTCCTTCTTGTTATGGTGCGGCTGCTCTTATCATTTTGTGGCCTACATGACGAGAGAGACTCGATAAGGGGCATACAAACGCTGCCTTTCTTTCTCCGCGCAACATGAAACTTCCACGCTCTCGTATGAGTGGCAGGAACATCCTCATTTACGCTCCATTTACGGAAAAGGACAAAACGGGGAGGAGTGAAAAGAAGATGTCCTGTTTTAAAAAGCTGTTTCAGTTTAAGCGTTAAAGTAGCAATAGTATTTGCACTTTAGACGTGGCCGTGACGACTTACCAATTTTATCACGAGCAATAAACAGATCTCAATGCCAAATCTTACAAAGTGATCAAACTTTGATGATTAAGTTATAGAATCATGAAAATTATCTGCAGGGGTTCGGATTTGTTTTGATGAACAGTTGTTGTTAACATTGCGACTTTGAGGTGAAGACATTTCACTTGAACCAGAAACTTCGCAATAAAAGATCTTTCAGTTCCCCAGACTTTGGATCACGGAGCAGTATTTGAAGTATTTGTTGCGTTGTTAAAAATTTTTCGATCGAGCGTTAATGTTAAAAAGCGCAGTTCCCAAAACTGTGATGGCCTAACCCTGGTTTAACTTCCTGTTGCTGTCGAGGAGCATTTCGAGCGCAGACTTTCCTTGCGTGAACGTCCGCACCCCTAATGAACGGAGGCTAGCACATTTACTTTCAGTGAGCCGAATTTGTGTTTGTAAGGAAGGTTCCTGGGGCCTTTGTTTTCAGGCCTTGATGTGTGACCAGCAACCCACAGGCCTCCCCTTCACCTCCCGGCCCATTCTGCCAGCGTTCTGCCCACCCATACTGACACAGCAGGGGGAAGGGTTTGAGAGGAGACCGCATCAAAAGCTCAAGGAGAAAAAATTGCTTTTCAGGGCTCTGATGTGTGGGAATCGAATGAGGGGCCTAGCTCAAATCCGGTCTCCAGGCAACCGCGGGTGATATGCCGGGGGAATATCATTAAAGTTGGAAACTAAGCAGTCTCTCTGAATTAGTAAACCTAATCAGCACGGTTTTAAAGAGACGAACGGGAGGGGGACAGTAAAAAAAAGAGCGATGACACACCGCGCTTAAATCATGGTTAGTCTAGTTTGTCAGGATTCGTTTGGTTAGATTTTAGGTGATTACCAGCAACTCCTCAAATACATTTTCATTGTTTTATTTTTAACAGAAACAAATGTACTGAATGGGAGGGAACAAACAAAAGGTATAAAGTTAAACATGACCATGGCACTCCCCGAAGAAGGTTGAGGGTGAAATACGGTAACTGCCACGGCTGCAGCTGGCCTTCCATCACAAGATTAATAAGTTGCCGTTTCCAAGCCGACCGGAAAATAGTGGGAACCATCCAGCGCCTCTGTGAATTGTGGGTAACGGCCTCACCACAAGCTGGCCCGGGTTTACTGCTGTTTTGTCCCTCTTCTTAAGTGAAAAAAACATCTGTGACTAGAATGATGTCACCGCAAAGGGTCTGCTGTGGAGTTTCAGAGACTGCAAACTGATTATTCAATATTCAGCTTTAAATGTTTTTTATTTTAAATCTATGAAAAATGAAAGCATATTATAAACAAGCATTGCGCTGTTACTTTAGATTATTAATATTCATAATTGTTGGGGTTTGTAATTTGGTGTTGTTTTAGCGTTGACATTTTATTATAAAAGAAACCGTAGTAGTAAAGTTTGCTTGGTTGGAGATATATTGTTTTAGTGGGCTGCTAAACAAACTATCAATCCGCCTCGGATCAATCGGTTTGTCCATTTTTCTATGGGCTATGCAGTGGTAGTGCCCTCTAGTGACACTTTGTACGCCACTTTACATTGTCCTGTGTGTGATTTTCCTCATACACAGCTAAAGTTTTTAAAAGCACATATATTCATTTCCTAATTCAAGCAGTACCATTTTTTATATTTAAGAAATGAACCACAGTGTTAGCTTAAAGGGATAGTTCACGACAAAAATGAATTCATCATTTATTCGCCCCCATTCAATTTCAAACTAGACTCTTTCTTCAGTGAAACACAAAAGAAGCTATTTTGAGAAATGTCTTAGTGGTTTTGTGTCCATATGGAAGTCAATGGGGTTCGATGTTCTTTGGTTACCAACTTTTTTTCAAAATATCATACATTTTTTATAAAAAGTTTTGAATGACATGAGGGTGAAATTTTTTTCTTTAATTTGGGTGAAATATTACAGTCTTAAATGTTAGACGCGCAGGCCTGTTTAATGCATTCTTAAAAATAAAGGTGATAAAGGTTCTTCACAGCGATTCCACAAAGAACCATTCAGTCAAAGGTTCTTTAAAGAACCATCTCTGTCTAACCTTTTCATAATCTGAAGAATATTTTTTATATACCTTTTGTGAAAAAGAAAGGTTCTTTGGATGTTAAAGGTTCTTTATGGAACCAATTTGACAAAAAGGTTATTCTATGGCATCGAAGAACCGTTTGAAATACCTTTATTTTTAAGACTGTGTCCCTCCTTCATTGTTTGTTAATAAGAACATCAAAAACACACAAAAATGATTTAAGTGTATTTGTATATATACATTTTTTTTATTTTTTTGTTAAAATGTTTCCTTAAAGAAGCTTGTTTCACAGAAGGTGTCTTCAGGTAATATAAAGGTAAAAAAACAAATATTTGACTGAATGGTTCTTTGTGCAACCAAAAGTGGTTCTTCTAGGCATTGCTGTAAAGACCCTTTTAAGCACCTTTATTTTTAAGAGTGCAGGTTGAAGATCCTGCTCTCGCTTATGAAAGTTAGTAGCAGTGTTTTTTTTTACCATTACCATTTGTATAACCACAGTTTTACTTTGGCTATTGTAGCAAAACCATTGTAAAATTATACTATCGTCTTCTGTATTTAGTTTTTAGTAAAACCAGGGTTAATTTTCATAAAGGACTGTTATTGATTATTGTAAAATGGCTTATATATGTGACTTCATATGGTAACGTTGCATCATTATTAAATCTAGGAGCAATAGGAGATGTGGGTCGAGGTCCGGCTCATTTCATCCACAAAGAAAATACTGTAAATATTGTATTATATTTGGGTGATTTCTTCTATTTTTCGACCAAGTTGAGGCCTGGACTCTATTGAAGTTGACTACAGTGAATACGGCTTTGTGTGCCAGTGTGCGTCAAGTTCAGATGAATCCAAACTAGCTCTTAACATTTAAACCGGGCCTTTGATTCAGGTTTCATAGCACTGTAAAGAATACAGTGGGTGTAATGAAGCAGTACCCAGAGCAGATAAGAGCCTATATTATAGGTAATCACTACTCTAATGCAGCTTTTAACACAAGAGAGAAAAAAACTGCCGGGCGATTATTGCACAGGCATTGTATTCACTCAACCTATAAGTAGAAAACACACGTATTAGCCATCATATTGAAAATAGACAATAATTACATCAAATTACTGGTGTCATAGTGGCAAAAAAACTTTCTCCACCCTGGATGCATTGGTTAACTCTCAAAAGAACTTCTTTGCCACGTGAATTGGTTCAGGCAAACCTTCCTTCGTAGTCAGGTTCACCTGTTAATAGATGGCAATGGAACAGGTGAAGCTCAACTTTTACTCCGCTGCTCCCGTCAGGTCCTTTGACATGAGCACACTGGACAGGGTACAAGGCCTCTACGGTATCTGCCGATTGCCCGCTGCCCTGGAAAGACAAACCCTGCTCCCAGAAGAAAAATTAGCGCATTTAGCTGTCAGCACCAGTCTCGCTTTTCAATCCTGACCAGCATTGAGAGAGCCCTGCTTTTCTTTGCTCTCCTCGTCCCCTTGCCTTTCTTTCTCGGGAAACTCGATCCCTACATAGCTCAGAGATCAAGAAAAAAGGTGTAAACTGCGCATAAAATGCAATAGGCCGTCCCTCTATCGGATTCTTTAGATCTGGAGGTGGTTTACGGCACAACTGCTTTTGGAATTTTAGACCGGAGAAAACATTGAATATGTTGTTTGCATTGAAACACATTATGTCAGCTTTTCAAATCACTCAACCGTAAAAGTGATGTCATCCACCGTCATGTTCCAAACCCGTGTGACTTGTTTTTTTCCACAGAAAAGACAAGAATAAAAAGTATTTTCTGTACACTGTGGAAAGCACTCAAATAGTGGATATTGAAATTTTCTGACAAATGCTCATAAACGTCTCTTTTTTTTTGTTTTACAGAAGGATGTTAGTGTTGAAACGTAGATGCTGTGTTGTATGAACTGTTGTGTAACATCATTTTTTTTTGTTTTTTAGAAATATGCTGCATTTCCTTACAAAAAGATTTGTAGTGGTAACCATGGTATCCCTTATACTTTATGTAGCAACTACTATATACTTGTAAGTGCACTTCTTCATTAATAATTGGGACTAAATTGGCCCACTTTTTAGTTTATAAAAAAAGTAGTAAAAACTACTAACAGTAGTAAACTTTGAGCATTCATTGACATAAAGTATATTTTTGAGAATAGATAAAAAGTAGACCTAAAAGTATACTTACTTTTTTTTAGTATAGTAAATGAATGAATGAATAAATAAATTGTTATTGTCACTGCATTGTCACAGTAGTACAAGACAATGAAATGGGGTTAGCAGCCCTTTAAAACCACTGCATAAAAAAGTTAAAAGTAAAAGAATAGCTAGTATAAATATAAACAATGTAAATGTGACAGTTTGTAGTTTAGAGTATTGTGTGCGTGATCATGAATATAGACATCAGTATTGCTTGTGTGATCATGAATGAATGAGTCCACAATACAACAGATGTACAATTGTAAACAGTTAAAGAGTATAAACAGAAATGCAGCAGCAGTGTATCATATATTTAGTAATATGGTAAGGCAGTAGCTGCTGACAACAACAGAATTGGATCAATGTATGATTTAGTTTGAAAGTATATTAATAGCAGACTTGAATAAACTTTTTCTGGCAAATAGTAGTATCAGATCATAGTCACTAGCCAATGAATACCGTGAGGCTTAACTCATTCATACGGTAGGCTATACAATGATATTTGCATGATCATTATTACCAATAACCCATTGAATTTCCATAAAATGTTATTTGCGTCCTATTCAAAATAAAACTGTGGTTGTACTGCCATACAATGACATGAGATGCTAACATCATAGTGCTTTTTGATATATTCATAAACCATGGCATTTGCATGCTACTCCAATGTAAAAGAATAGCAAGAAAAGGCCAAAGTACAGTAATGCTCTATGGTACTTATTTGTTAATATCCCGTAGAGCGTTTAGACAGCGCTCTATTTTATGCTTTTATTACAATTAGATTTTAGTTTTGTCACATCCCTCAATGTGTAGTTTAGATGTGTGTGCCGATCTGATCTCAAGAGAATTCGAGGTGGCTATTTTGAATGAACTCACATAAAATCGTTTGTACGATAAATCAATTGTACTCAAATGTTTGATTATTAAAAAAAGCAATAATGAAACCCCGCCCCTAACACTTAAACCTATGGCACCACAATGTGATAGAATCAACCACCTCGAAAAAACAGTTACGCGTTGAGATTGTGTTGGGTGTGCACCATGTACAAAAGCACTGTAAGTAACACAAGCTCTCTATTTACAGCTAGCTGAAGGTACACTATATCCCCTGTCATTCAGTCTAAAGGGCCGTTCTCGCTGGACAAACTACACTTAAACTTATGCAGCAGCTGTGGTGGGTCTACAGGGATGTGTTCACCTGTTCTCCTGAACAAGAGATTGGGATTGAGGTTGGCATGGCCAGTGTGTGAGTATGTGCCTGAGAGAGCGACTCTGTGTGTGCGTGTAGGTGTGTCCATGTCCCCACGGCCTGACCCAGATCACATTTGAGTCTCGCTCACTCACACGGCACTTCTCGTCTATCCGTCGCCAAGGAAGCAGACGGGATGCGGGAACAACAAGTCATTTGTACCTGTAGAGGAGGACACTCCTGGGAAACAAACAGATGAGTCTCCCTCTGAATAAAAGCCTTTCTCTCAGGGTAAACAGAACTGCATGAGAAACATACAAACTATCGGGAGCATCGCACTTAACCCTTTCACTGCCCACGGGCTGGGGCAGCCGAGCACGTCGGAGCTAATGCAGTTGTAGAGATAATGGAGGAACTATACTATAGGACTTTTACTCGGTTGGTTTTGTGCAGATGCAACACACGAGCTGTTACTGCTAGAGTGCGGAGTCGGAAAAACCAAACGCACACGAAAATGTAAACTGAATTAAAAAGGCAAACGTTGACTCGAAATTGACTTGAAATTTAATCAGAAGTATTAAATCTAGAGAGGTCTTGCCTAAATATCCTGAAGTAAGAAATACATTTATTTTCATCGTTTGAAATGAGGCCTAAACATAGCAAACAAGATCTTACAATACGTCAATAAAATTATACACTTAAAAAAAACTGTAATTTAACAGAATTTTCTTTTTTTACAGATTACAAAAATAAAATTCAATATAGCCAAAAACGTCAAATTACAGAAAAAGAGTGCAAATGAAAAACTAAAAAAACCTGTAATTTTAACTGGCAACTCAGCTGCCGGAAAATGATGTTTTTTATAGTGTATTTTTGAAATACTTGTACGGTGAAGTGTACAGTGTAGTTGATGTCAATTTCTGTATATTTTGTACCCTTGCACTTCTCTACTTGCTTTTACTATTTCTATTGCCTTTATGCTACATCGTAAATACAAAATGGATGAACCTTGCAATCAGATTTGAATTTATTTTTATATAATATTCGATTATCATTTCTTTACGATTTTGGTTTACAGTTAACCTATAATAAAGAAATAATAAAGAATTCATTTAAACACACATTTTATTATTAGTTACAGAGCAAAAGAAAGTTTACTACAAGTATTGTTTCATGGGCAATGCGATTTTTTTTTCACTTTCACGAAAAGGCCTTGAGAAACAAACTTTACACTTCATGTTTCAATGCATTTGAGCGGATCCAACATATTTGAAGTCCAATATTAAAGCTGACGCAGAAATCATTCAACCACAAATTGCACAACTTTTGTCTGCGCGATGACCCAAATGCGTGCATGATGACACTTCTGTCCTTCTCGAACCTACAGAAATGGATCCTCATCCGAACAATGGCAGTCCCGATATCAAACCACAGCAGGAGCACCGCACATCTGCTCCAAATACTCAAGACAATAAACAATTGAACATTTAATTCTGGCCCGCCGTCAGACAAAAGCAGAAATGAGGAGCAATCGTCCGACCGCTTCAACTTTCCCAGAGTTTGCGTTAGATCCCCATTATCTGGCGCAAAGTTAATTAAAGTGGCAAAGTTGAAATCAATAGAGGATTTCTCCAACAAACTGATGGTCAAACATGAGTGATAGGCATGACAGGAAGATTACGGAGGGATACAAAAACCTCCAACGGCCACCGAGTAACCGCTTCTGGATTACGCTGAGAGCGTTCCACTCGGAGGCAGCGGCTAGTCAAAAGTCCCTCATAATGTGAGCACATGGTGTAATTCCACAGATCATTACCAACTTTCCGAAACTTAATTTTGCAATTACACATGCAATTAATTAATATCTGTGCTGTCATTACACCCCCCAATGTATTCGCTGTTCAAATGAATGTCGTTTGAAATAAAGTGCTCAAAATGAGCCGGGTAGGGTGAAGATTGTTATTAATGGATTGCGCGGTTAATCTGGTAGGAAGCTGAGGGGGTACGTGAGCGAGAAGCGCTCTCCATCACACTCGAGTGTCTTGTGGGATCTGAAGGCGGTTATTGAGCGGCACGGAAAGCTCCCAAAGGACAGATTAATAAAATCTGTTCGCGTCGAGAATGGCGGGCATGTCTGAGGGCCTGCCGTAATCACGGGCATGACGCCCGCTGGCTCTGTAGGGTCCCGCGTCTGCTCTCTGGGTCTCAGACCGGCTCTTATCAAAAGACGGAAGAAATACGATCAAACAGCAGCAAAATGAGAGTATGACCTCTAATTTTAGAAGTAGACATGCTGTTAATGAGATGAGATCGTGACCAGGAGGTGCTGCCGTAAATACAGTCACGTGTTCAAGACGATGGCGGCTTTGCAGAATGTCTCCACGTTTCAGTGTGTTTACTGAACAAGTCTTCGAAGTCTTTAAAGGAATAGTGAACACAAAAATAAAACTTACCTCATAATTTACTCATGTCATCCAAAATAAATATTCATATTTCAAACTATAAAAAGTGGTTGTACGCACCTACGTAGAGAATCGAGTTGAGGCGTCAGAATGACCTTTGACCTCACGCGTGGCGTAGACATATCATAAAGCTCATGCAAGAATTTGAGAATGCAGAAGCGCAGAGGATTGGGGCTTAAAAAAGTAGTTCAATTGTGGGTTGAACTACTTTTTTAAGGCCCGGTGGGCACAGTAGAAGCAGCTATGTTGAGGAGAAAAATCTATAAAAGGTATTTGGAGAGACAAACCTTGAGAAACAGACTCAGCTGGACAAATTAATGACAATAATATATCACTCTATTACACAAAATACGCAGAACAGCTATTTTATGCCAAATATGAGGATTACTGGCATTGTATTTGTGAACCTTCAAAGCTCATTCGGCACATTTTTTTTAATGAATTTCAAAGCCAATAGCTGTTATAAATTTACCAGAGCAAATACACAAGATTTCATTCAAAAACCGTTTGAGACTAAAGGGATAATTCATCCAAATGAATTCACCCTCTTGCCATTTCAAACCTGTATGACTCTCTTTCTTTCACAGAACACAAAAGAAGATGCTTTGAAGGATGTTGGTAAACGAACAGCGGCTGTTCACTTGCATTGGTTTTACGATAGAAGTGAATGGGTACCAGCACTGTTCGGTTACAAGCATTCTTCAACAATTCTTCTTTTGTGTCCTGCTGAAAAAAGAAAAGCATGCCGGTTTGAAATGCCAAGAGGGTGATCAATTATGAAAGAACTTTAATTCTTGTGTCAATTTTTTTTCTGTAATTCCAAACCTCAAAACCTGTAGGCCGCCTAAACACCAACTACAGAAATAAAGATAAAGAAAAAACAAAACCAAAGCAGTATTGTTGTCTGTCCAAGCAGTGCGACTCACAAATGAAGTCTTACTATTACAATGTAAAACTTTTACAAGACTACAAACGTCAAGAACAGATGTGAAGTGATTTTGCTCGGGTTTGGACAAGGTCTCCGTGTGACAATGCAGATAACTTTGGTGCTATTTGATTACCACGACAAGAGTTAACTCTGCCTGTCAGTGACATAAAGAACGTTGAGGGGAGGAGGCGAGCGAACCGCAGGCTTTGTTTCGAAATTCATGGACAGTTAAAGCCACTTTTGACAACAAACCTGAGCCTACTTGCCATTAACCCCTCTTCAGTTACTAGATGATGTCTTTGAAGGGATGAATAAATGATAAGGGTTAAGCGCTTGAAGTTGTGTTTTAAAGCCTTTTGTAGTGGTAAAAGACCAGAGCGCAGGGATGAGTCACGGCGAAGAAGTGCATTACGCTTTACACTCACTTACCCATTCTCTCTTTACACACACACTAAACAGCATACAGTCTGTCTATCATCAGACTAGTGTACACTGATATTAGAAATAGAACTGGATATGCTTACACCGTGTCTACACCGGACGCGACGCGACAAGAGACGCATTTGAACCCATCATAATTTTACACAGTGTTGGGCATCGACAGAATACCGGTTCCAAGGTATACAGAGGTTTGAAAAAGACAAGGTTTGAAAACCACTAACATTTTCTGTGATACCGTTTCTGAGGGAGCTGTTTACACAAAAATACATAATTAAGTCATGTAATGCTATGTTTGATGTTTAGGCCTAATATATGGGCTGTGATAAAAATTCTTTTTTGAAAGTATTATAATATTACGCCTTTATTTTTTTATCCTGACATGTATGTTCTATGAATGTTGGTTAAAAATCAAATGTATTTGTGTCCAGTTGAAAAAGTTGTTGTTTGTATACGCAGACATTAGAAAATAACACATTTTAGTGTTGTAATTGAAATACCGTGAAACAGTGACACTATTGCTAAAGGTTATCATACCGTCAAAATATCATACCAGCCCATGCCTAGATATGCTCAAACTCTTTGAAATATAGGCCACATTACAATTTAGTTACAGTACAGTCTTCTTTCAGGTAATGTTTATGACCAATGTCCATATGTCTGAAAAATAGCTGCTATATTCCTAATAACATTTTCCAGATTAAAATGCTTAAATGACAATCAATCATCCTTGTAATACGTGGAGGTAATTAGTGACTGGGAAACCAAATTACTCTGCTGAAACTCGAATCCCGTCTCTCGTATTTCCTTCAACATGCTTCATGGGATTGATCAAATGACAGCTATCAAACGCTCTCCCAATGAGCTTATCTGATAAACCCACCTGCAAGATTTTTTTAATATGAATGAAATGTATTATATATGAAATACACATACTTAAACACATTGGGGTTCAAGAGTCTGACACGACTGGTTTAGAAAGATAGAAAAGAATAAATGTGACATCCTGCACTTATATTAACATCTCGATGAACTACTTATTCATAATAAAAATGGAGACGGCATTACAGAACATTACACAAAAATGTAACTTAAATATACCTTTATTATTTGGGTTTTGGCCATTTTGAAACTTACATCAAAAATAGAACACACCATTACATCATAACAGTAAAATAAAACAACACAGTAAACTTATTGTAGGTTACACCGTCAAAATGGGGCTAAAATAAAATTTTACTACCATCAGTTCGCCATCAGATGTTTTGCCATCAAAACATTGGTGATCAAATAAATTAAATGAGCAGTTATTTTTGTTGGGATTGTATTATTTTCTAACTTGCACCTGTATTGTGTGCGTTTGTTTTAATATTCTCAAAGAAATTGGTTATATGATTAATGGTTAAACCATTACAGTAAAATACATCAATATCTCTGAATGGTTGTACTCATAATAAAAAAAACTATATTTAAAGTTACACTATCACAATAAAATACACCAAGTTTAGTCGAATATGTTATATTGAAAAATTGAAAAAAATTGAAAAAAAATGAATTTCAATGTAACATCATTACAATGTACACCAAAAATGAACTTTGCGTCACATCAGGGAGATTAAAGTAACATCTGCATGTTTTCACTTCATACAATGTAGTTACCAAATGGAAACTTAAATGAGTATAATTAAAGAACATTGTTTTCAACAGTGAATAACATGTAGCCTTAGAAATGGGTCAGTGGCTGAAGGTGTCTGGAATGTGTTGTGGCAGTAATGTGCAGCTGCTTGTTAATTTCTCAGAGTGCCACCCCGCCTGCGTCGCTGTTGGACCGACCCCATGTCGTTTTCGGTCATTCTGGCTCCAGGCACTCCGCTGGCGTCATCTGCGGGCCTCCTTAAGTTTGTCATGTGCGCTGACCCGCTTCTGACCTCTAGTCATGATACAAACTAGTCAAAGGTAAGTAATCTCTAATTCCCCACAATGCTCCTCTCCAATCAGGCCACCCCCTCTGACGTTTTTCTAATTCATCCCATAGTCCTTTACTATGGGAATGAGTTGATAGACCGAGAACCAGTTTGACCAATTCCACTGCTTAGAATAGTCCAAATAGAAACACCAACACTTGTGACCTGATGTGGTCAACACTTACCCAACATTTCATTTATGAATGATACACTTGTCCCTATTCTATTTTGTTGTACTATATTATATCATGTTACGTCCACAAGCACAGCACCTTTTACAAAACAGTTGTCAATGTGAGATGAATTGATGTGCCATGGCATTATCAGGTTGTTGCTTTTTTCACCAAAACCAAAGTACTTGGAAAACAAACCTTCCATGATTTGATACATTAACACGAGTCCTTGTGTACTAACATTGTATATTTTGTGTTGCGACAAAGATAGAATCTTAAATGGATTTGTATTTCAATAAATGCTGTGTTGTTGAACCCGTGGTTGGGTCAAATATTTGTAATATTTTTCAGAATCATTTAAACAAAATGTCGGGTTTGTCCAAATTTTAGCCAACAAGCCAGAGTGTATATGTTTATGTATTCTGGTTTGTTTAGTGGTTGCCCGTTAATTTCTTAGCCGTGTCCTAATATTTCACCTTCTGCTCTGTGCTTGATTTAAAAATAAGACGATGGTTGTAGATGGCTGTTACCAAGACAACAGAGGCTCATTTTACGCCATAGCCCACTTCCAACCTGTTACCAAATTACTAAGTGCCAGGGCACAGCTTCAAAGAGCAGAGACTGATGCTGTTAATGTAATGAAACTGTATACTCATCTGTTTAAAACATGGCCTGTCAGCTTGGAAGTTAGATGGACCAATTACGCCTTTACCCCTCTTGGCTAATATCAACATCTTGGCAGCTTTAAAGTTTTCTACTCCGACGTGTGTGCCTTCAGGCAAGTGGCCATTAATGAAGACATTTCTATTCTACATTTGGATTCTGAAGCTTTGCTTGCGTGTTTAAAAATGAATTTAAATGCACCCGTCTTAACAATATCACAATATCTGAGTACTAGTATACATCATTTGTCATCTTGGAATTGTAAGGTTTTACCTCACGTTTTTGTCAAAATTGAGGTATTGGCATATTCTTATGTGACAATGTATTTACATTACGTGATCTTCTTTTTTTTACAGTGTGTATTTGGGGACTTTTTTTAAAAAACAAAGAGGTTTTATCTTATGGAATGTAAAAACGTTCAAGCTTATTATCTCAAAACTGCCCAGAATTGGGTGTTTCCCTAAAGTTTACTGTGTTTCAGCTATTACTGTTTCTCACACTTGAACCTGGAAGCTTCTGAACTCAAGCCAGTGACGTAAGGGGAGGGGCTTCTGTATTGATGATTGTACATTTTTGTGTGATTTACATCTTACCAATTCATACGAATTAGCCCTTTATAAATAATTCTCGATTTTTTAAATATACAACTACTAGCCTATTCCAGTACTGATATTTGTCCTAGGATGTTTTGAAATACCAACCCATATGACCAGTTAGTCTGTTTGTTACGTTCCACAAATATGACTTATATAAGTGTGTAATAAATTAGTGTCTCTCTGTGCTGAAGAATTTTTGTGCACGGTCAATCGCACTGCCATGTGCAAAAAAATGTTCCCCTCAATTTTTTTGTCAAGTTTAATCTCTGTGCCAAGGCCCCAGGAACACACATACTAATAAAACGTAAAGCATACCTTGAATCAAAGTCTGTTTACGAAAGTTGTTTCACTCTGCGACCTTGTTCGCAACACCTCACATCAACTGTAGCACCAAACACTCAAGATGCACACAAGGATAAAAAAGTACCCCATGTAAAGTTAAATCTACTGCTGTATCTTTACTATTTTGGGCCTAATTCTCCGCTGGAGATCCTGGATATCTTGTTCAGATAGATGGCATCATGGATTCTATTCTCTAAACCTGACTAGGAGTCACATACTGTAATGGGCTACATTATGATCTTCCAACAGGAAAATGATCTAAAAACAAACATCAAAACCAAATGGGTCACTGAACACAAGACCAAACCTGACCTGAACCCTATAGAGTGGAGAAGAGGAGAAGCACCAACATGGAGCTGGAAATCGAAGGGTCTGGAGTGATTCTGTATAAAGGAATTGTCTCTGATGTCTTGTCTCCAAACTCATTAGGCATTACAGGTGAAGACAAAAAAGAAGGTTACAAAAAGTATTGAATAACGGGGGAATTATTCATCAAAATGCTCAATGATACAGATTCAATTTCACAGCCTTCTTTGGTCATATAAACCATGGGGCAGTGGCTCTCAAACTGGAAATAAATCCAGAGGGCGGCACAGATTTTGTGGCATTTTATGTAATTTAGAAAATGATCCTAGATGATATGTCATCAAACATCAGAAAAATAACAGCACCATCCAAAAGTATTAAAGTTCCAGCGTTGTACAACTAAATATGTTTTGGTTTATATAAAATGTATGATCAGAATTCTTTATTTGGGGGGGGGCGCAAAGCGATGCACTATACACAAGGGGGCCTTACAATGAAAAAGTTTGAGAACCAC
This sequence comes from Triplophysa siluroides, assembly GCA_006030095.1. Taxonomy (NCBI): domain Eukaryota; kingdom Metazoa; phylum Chordata; class Actinopteri; order Cypriniformes; family Nemacheilidae; genus Triplophysa; species Triplophysa siluroides. The sequence continues at coordinate 1,106,182 of VCII01000009.1, read as the reverse complement.
TGGGTATGAATCTTTTTGAGCTTAACTGTATCTTAAAATGTAAAATAAGGATGTGTACTTTTTTTTCACTTTAAGGGTTAACTTATATAAAGTCAGTTCCATCAATGCTAATTATGGTCATTTCTTGTTATTGTGTTGAGCATTGGTCAGGATTTACAGCTCCATTTCCCATCTGGGCCTTGTTCGAGCACACACACACACAGTCTCTGGAGTATTAAAACTGGCTAGTGCATTAGTAACAGCTGGTTTGCAGGTGACTTGTGTTGGTTGGACAAGTTTGGCTGGAGGGCCTAGTTACCGTTTGCGGTTATCCTTCCTTTCATTTTTCAACTTAATCCTCCATCGCTCTCTTTCGTTTCTTTTGTCATCATTTTGTTTTAAGTTTGTCTCACTAACTCGATCCCCTCTTCCGCTTATTTTTGCGGATGGGACAAGATTTCAGTTCTCACATGTTTTTAAGGGCAGGGCAGAGCTCCACCCAGTAATGCAACACCGCTCTCTGCCACACATTGTTCGCTCTTATTCCCCCGGTAACTGACACACTTTGCGGCCATCACCGGACGCTCTGGGAGCCCTGTTCGCACCCACCACTGTGTCTGCCCTGTCAGTCCTGCTAATGTAATACTTCCTATTAAACAGACAGATCCTTCCCTGCCTGTACAGATCTACTGGAGACTGCTTGAGTTACATTCAGGTAAAATGAGAAATGCATGCTTCAACTGTTCTATCCGGCACATTTAATGGATGTTCGGGTAAAATATACTCCCTGTGATGAAAGTATGTTGGTCCGGGTGGATATGACATGACCGAGGTCCCCTGGGCAGCACTATCGGTGGGATGTTGGGCTCAGGGTGAATCTGATCAGAGCATCAAATGTATTTACGTCTAACTCAACATCGAATGAACTTTGAAACACCTGTGATTTATTCTATATTTATTATTATCTAAATTTATTTACATAGAAAGGTTGGAATCCATTAAATATGATATGCTATTCTGTTACAACCTGCGACATTATGACTGTATCCAGTGTTATAATATCTGTGGGCCTTAAAGGGTTAGTTCACCCAAAAATCTAAATTATTTTGTTATTTTCTTACCTTCGTATCATGCCAAGCCTGTATGACTTCATGATTTCTTCAGCAGAACACCCAAACAATTATTTTGAAGAACGTTGGTAACCAAACAACATTGACTTCCATTTAACGAACACAAAACCACTGAGACATTTCTCAAAATATCTTATCTTGTGTTTAGAGTCATTTTGAGTTATTTGAGCTTTTGTACAGCCACAATGGTAAGCAAAAGTATATTCTTTGACAAAAAATGTCCAATCATAAAACAGTCATTACGGCCCACTCATCGATAGATATACAGAGACCAATATCATCACCCCATACATTTTATGTAAGGTGTAAAATATCATTAAGTGAAAATGTGTCTATGCCAGAGTCGTGTGTCTATGCCAGCTATGTCGTAAAGAAGTGAGCTCCCAAAATACAGAGTAAACGGCAATCCAAGCATTATGATTCAAATTTCTGCAATTATTATCTTTGCAAAGATCACATCTATCTGTATTCCTCTATTCATGTCCAAGATGTTGTTCTCACAACACTATTAAGGAAAATTGGCCTAAACAAGCTATCATTATGGATGTGCTCATTCTCTATACGGTACTGATCCAACAAGATTGTTATGTCCATTGAATAGGTTATTATTATAACATTTCTCTTCAGCCGCTTTAATTTGGATTGAGAGTATCAACTAGACAAGCTCCTCCAGGGCGATACAAAAGCCTACGCCAAATCAAGCCCCATAGCACACATGCAGTCTTTTAACAGGACAAAAGGGGTAGTAAATAGTAAATGAATGAGAATTATAGCCCATGCGGCTGCAGACAAATGCATAATGGTGTTAGTCTCTGAAGAAACCAAAATGGAACACAAAGATGTCATCACCTTTATGAGATCACCATTTCTGAATCTAATCGACATGCAGGAAAATAATGGACTATCTACGCCCGTTTCTTATTTCTGAATTTTACAAAACCTGTTTAGAGTCTAATTTCACTTTAAAAATCTAAAGAAATAATAATGTGAAGTTTGCATAAAGAAATAGTTCTATTGTGGGATTACTTTCATGAGAATTTGTGAAATTAAACAATAATGTATAAAGCAAGGCAATACTAATAATAACAATGCTATAAGAATACTACTACTAATACTACTAATAATAATTATTGTTGTTGTTGTTATTGTTATTATTTATGTAGGGCGTAAAAGATTGCATATATTAAATTACATATTTTCGTACAAAATAATAATATTTTAATACAGTAATACGTTATATGTTATCTTATATTATATTAATAACAATATGAGGAAAATTATATTCTTTTAATATAATATTTAAAAAAATATTAAAATGTATTGAAAACTAATAATATTTTTGCTTAGTAAATACCGTTATGCATAAATGTTTATTTTATTTTTCACATTACAATAATTAATACATTATTGTATAATTTGCAAAAAAATCCATATTAGTGAGAACTAAACTAACTTAACCAACTAGCTTTTTTATTTTATGGTTATTTTGAATATTAATATAGCCTATTAATGTTTTCGTGAGATTCATTTGATTTTTTGGGGGTGGGTTGGATGGGTGTTGATCGTCACATCTTTCATATCAGCCCCTTGTTGGCAGTGAGCTGAACTCTGAGCTCTCGGTCCCATGGGTCTAACCACACCTTCTTACCTGGGACAGGAACACACTGAGTCAGAGTGTGAGTTCGTGTGTGTGTGAGTTTGTGTGTGTGTGTTTCGTCCCCAGCAGGAAAAAGCAGCGTTTGATCTTGGCTCAGGTGACTATCTCCGCCAGCAAGGTAGAGGTAGCCCTCGGCCCACGAGGATCCCAGGGGAGGTGTCTGGTTGACCAGAAAGCTCAACTTTAGGTATCTGATACCCAAAAGATGGTCTTTCAAGAGAAGAGCTAAACTGGCATTATGTTCAATCATCTTGTCAGTTCCTGCCCTGTCCTCCATTTTCCAACAGGATCGTGGGACATCAGGATGAGAGACGAACACGTTTGTATATTTCAAACAGATGATGTTTTGATACTTTGATGTTTGCCAATGTATAGTCAAAAACCATGACTGTTTATAAACTGAAACATAGATATTAATATCCAATCCGGCATTTTCAATGGCTCATTCAAAGAATATTAAGGAATTCAACTGTTCAGCATTTATACAACAGACAATAACTGTCTCAACATCAGAAATTGTGTTTACGTGACTGTTTGTGTTCATTTATTTAGGCGTCCCTTCTCTTGAAAGAGTTTCTGTTTGCATGCAGATGGTCCGGTGAATAATTTATGGAGGATATACAGGTAAAAGAGACCAACAGAACGATAAGCACCCGAGGGCAAGAACATCAGACTCATAACAGGTAAACAATGGCATCTCTAAAAAACTATATAAACACAAATCGAATCATTTGAAATTTAATGTGAAACATTTTCTTTTCCAAGAACTAAATCTGAAACCGTTGACATTGTCAGAAATGAGAAATGGGCTGTGTTAAATCCACAGGGAAATGTTTGTCTTTCTCACTGTCACATTATCAGGCCATGCGATCAGGTAAATGAGACAGGTAACAATTTCTCATGCCTTTTGCCCCGAGGAGACGCAAGAGTGTATCTTCCAGCGAAGCGTTTGATCATCAAGGTCCGAATTAAGAGCATTTTTATAATCCCACCCTCTCTTCTGAAGTCGTGCCGTTTCGCCGCCTTCTTTTTTTTGTGTTTACTAAGAAGCTGTCATGGATTCGGCTTATGTCACTTTAGTTCGCCAGCCCGTTTGCTTTGTTTTGCCGATTTAGCGTGACACGTGTACATAGCGCTTGTAAGTACGGCCCTCCCTCCATCCTCAGAAATCTTCTAAATATCCCACACTTTGGCAGGTACAGCAATTCAAATTTCAACCGGCGTGTCTACATGGCCTTATCTCAATTGGACAGAATTCAAAATTCCTTGTTGGTGTCAACTTTTCAGAAAGGAGCTTGTCAGAAAGCAGTGCTTCCTTGGTCGCGGCGGGATTAATGTGCCGCGCGTAAAACTAATTTGATTGTACAGTCTAACCTCTCCTTAAGAGTCACGGCAGCCGGGCGAGAGCCGTGAGAAATGTTAATAAATGCATCCCTGAGTACTTAGCAGAAGGAACGCAAAAGTTTCTGGCATTATCTCGGCCTGGCTACTGAAGGGGTAGAGCAAATTAATCAAACTGCATTTCTCCTGTCCACATGACAAAATGCACAGCGCTGCCGTCACGTTTGCATTAAGCAACGTGCAATTACAAACCATGTGATTGCAGGTGTTTGGAAGCTGGAAATGCTCATTCACAGCCAGGACCATAAAGTTTTCAAATTGTTCTTAATTTAACAGAAAAGGGGAGTCCACATCACAGCTGAGTGACATTATTCCAGATAATGAATGATACAACACTGACAGCCAATCAAAATCCATTTGAATTTGAAGTGTCCCACATTTAAAAGGTGAATCGCTAATGTAGTTATTTTATTTACATTTACATTAAGTCATTTAGCAGACGCTTTTATCCAAATTTTATATTTATTGTGTTTCATGTAAACAGTCCTTAACAGTGTTAACCATGAGCCTTTCTTAAAAACAGTTGTCTTTAGTGAAAATGGATTCCACAAATGTGTATTTGGTGGTAAACTATAAACTAAAATATACTAATAAATGAAATACACTACCAAGATACTCTGCTCTAATAAGATTAGATATATATGATGTTTCTTAACACTTTTTATATACAGAGCATAAATTCATCTTCAGTCCTTTTATGATTGACAGGATATATCGGCCCTGATCACTGGCTGTTTCTAAACTGTCGGCCGATAAAGTGTGAAAATGCGCTTTTATCGACGATACCGATTATCTACAAACCCTGCCAAATGTGATGACTAATAAAAAACTATTATAGATTATGGACTGTCTATTCATAAATGGTATAATGAAGATGAAGAGAAAATGTTTTTTAATGTGCTTGAACCTTGAATCATGTTGAGGTTCACCGAACTGTAAGTAAAATAACCGGTTGTATGAATATTACGCAAGGCTCCTCTACAGCCCTTTGTATGCAAGGTCTTGATGAAGTTACTGTATCAGATTCACAACATAAAAAAAACATTTGGAATTATTATAAATATATATTTTAGTAATTCGATAGAATGGTTAAAAATAGATTATTACTTTTAAAGGCCTGTTCACAACAAGAATGAAATGATAACGACATTACCGTCCATACAGACAATAACATTGTTTCAAATGTTTTTTCTAAGGTTGCCTATTGCAGTTTCATTTCAAATGCAAGAGGCCTTTAACTTAAATGCATTTTGATTGGCTGTCAATGTTTCATTGTTCATCAGCTGTACAAAAATTGTTGTTTTAGTGATGGCATGGATAGCGCTATTCTCTTATATTTAGAGTAATTATTTTAACTTTACAATTATTGTCCTTCATGTGAATGGGCCTATAAGCAGAGTGACTGTTATGGTAGGCCAATGATTACGCGTAAACATGCAGAATAAAAGATGAAAAACAAGGCTCTACGCTGTATAAATAAAACCCAACAAGCACGAATAGAAAAGATAACCTTGTTCAGATGAACTTTTTGTGGCGAACATGCTAGCAAGCGAGCAAGCGAAGTGGAAAACTGCGAGAGAACAATTGACAAACCTTGGCAAAACTATTTTCATTAGCGAATGTTTGGTTCCTATTAAAACCAATGGTTTACAGGTAGCCAGGTTTAAATGAAGACGCCATTGACCTTGGGTGTCTGGTGTAACAGTCTCTGCAATGTTCTTCTGGGCTGACAGAAATCACATCTACATTATGAGCCAGAGGACTGAGTGTAGGAATGCAGAGAGAAATGTTGACTTTTGGGTTGTACTTACAAGGGTTTGAATTACTCAATTGGTGTTATTGGCAATCAAAGAAGCAATTCCATTAAAGGGGTGGTGCAACGATGTGTCATGCAGTCTGACTTCTTCACAATGTTAATCGTGCTGTCTTCTCATGCTTAACATGGTCAATTTGTCAAAAAACGAGTTGGATGTATTACGTAGCGTACAGGTTTTGGAAAGTTTTTTTCGAACATAAAAAATCGTTGCACAACATCTTTTTTAGTCCCTTATTGGATAATTCTCCCGGCAAAGGAACGCCTTCGCGTAACCCAGCAAGACAAATAGCGCGACCATACATCATCCCCCAGCGAAAGCGAGGAGAACGCCCACGCGCTAACCATAACTGTGTTTCACTCGTTTTCACTTCAATTTGTATTATACCAAGAATCTGCAATGCCACAAAGGAAGTGTACTTTTGACTGTGAGGGAAAGAAATCGTTGTTTAGCTTTCCTAAGAACCCGGAGGTAAGGCAACAGTGGATGCAGTTTGTTTTTCCCGGACAGCACCGGAGTTGCGAAACATTTTTTTTTTGTGAAAGTCATTTCGAACACGATTGTTTCTCAAACAAGTCCCAGTTTTACTCTGGATTTGCAAGTCGTTTGAAACTGAATGTTGGAGCGGTGCCAACGAAAAAAGTCTGACACACGGCCGGTAATTTTTGTTTTGCAACAAATTTTTGTTTTTAATGTAAATAGCACAAACATTTGGGTTATCCCCAGTTTGCCATTTCAGTGTTTTAAGAGAAAATAAAAAGCGTTACTTTCTATGATAATTAAATTTATTTGAAATGATGGCTTTTTTAAATGTTAGAAATGTATACTGGTATGACACGGGATTTGTTGTAAACTTTGAGCTTTTACAAGCGATACATGACCAATGTCAACGATAAAGTAAATTCTCTTAATGTTTTAATGTATAAATAATACATATTGCGAATGTAAAATGGCAAAGCTAACGAGTAATAACGATAGGTACCATATAGAGACATCCATCTGCATACATCCATATGTGTATGCTCGATGTGCCATAACTGTATAACAAACAACAAAACTTCTTTGTGCAGTATTTACATCCATCTTTGAGGCTTCTTATTATAGTTAATCAAGGAGTTTTACATGTTAGCCTTATCTATGTATCTTTGCCTTATCTTATAAGGAGTAAGTCACACATTTACACAAAGGTCAAGGTAGGGAGATGTTTCTAAGAAATCACTATACTGATGATTTGTTTGCCATTCTGCTCGGATGCTGTAAGGACATGCGGGTGAGTGTCAATGCTACGGCGGTGTGGAGAAAACCACTCATCCCAAGCATTACACCACAATTGCTGACATGTCCTATAGAGTTAGCAAAGCATGATAATACTCAGAATAATTCCTTGTATACCTCAGCCTGATATTTCAAGAATGCATAATTATTTTACACGGTGAGTAATTTTTATGCATTTGTACAATGAGAGTCAGAATTTTTGGGGGGGACAATGATGAAGTCCCACCCCTAGAATAATTTTTTTTTTTTAAAGCATGATGTTTCATAGTCAGGTGCAACACAGTCTCACAGGAATTTGTGCCCTTTATCTTTGCTTTGTCAACTCATGAAACTCGCGTTTTTAGAAAAATGTGCCTTTGCTGCTGTGATTCTAGGGTTTGGGATAAGGTAAGGTGTTGGTTAGCCATATCAAGTTATAAATATGAGTGTCGTACACACGTGGTCTGTGTATAAAAAGTCGAAAAAAAATTGAAAATCCATGTCCTTGAACACGAATCAATAGATTCCAAATTTCGTGCCTATGCCACGAACTGCCGTGAGACTGGGTTGTCTCCACATCCATAATGGTACATATTCCTCATAAATGAAATAAAAGCAAGTTTTTTATGTTTTTTAAAGAGTCATCCATTTCCATTTGTTGAGTATTATTTATTCTGGGTTGTGCATTTGAATTCACAGAATCCCACAATGTATGTTGTCTCTCAAAAACGGTGTCTTTTTCTGTCATCATCCATGTTTATTTCATTTTTTGAAAAAGTAAACGTGTGCATAGACTGATATTTTTCTTATGTTTAGACTCAACAAGGGTTTGGTGAAATATAAACCGATGGTTCAATATATTGGTAACAAATACATATCAAGTATCTCTAAAAATATTAAAAACAATATGGCTGATTAAGTTTGGCTACTTTCAATTTGAAAACTCTTTCAAAACCATTTTTTCAAAATCTCCCTACATAAAAAATAATCACGATACATCCCATTAAAAAAATGACATGCATGGCGTACTATAAATAGAGACGAATAGGAACAACCAAATAAAAAGGTCAGAACATTAGCATTTATTTTCATAAGTTTCATCGATGTACATCATATTGAGAAAAAATGCAATAATATAATGCATCATATTATCTCTTTACCGTTGCCTAAATGTATGTAAAGCTGCTTTGCAACAATGCAAAATTGTGGCTTTAAAAGTAAATCAACAAATGTTATGGTACTTTCGACATGTCCTTAATCTTATTAAAAGAATGTGTAGTTGCACTATTTAGACACAAAAATATAGATTTAGTGTGAGCCACCATTCAAATGATTTCACATCAAGAAGTTCGATTCCTGCACCCAGAGGCCTATCTGGTTTCACTCTGGGTCAAAGTGCCATGAGAATTAACAATCAAGTTCAGGGGAACATGTTGCCCAAGGGTTTAAGGTAAAGATCTTAGATTGGGTTACACTTTGAAAGACAAGGAAGCTTGTCACTCACTCTCACGGCTAGATAGAGGGACAGGATCTGTGTGCTCAACCATCAACCACCTAGAAGGATGATGTTATACCAGAACATCTAAACCAAAGACAGATGAAAAACTCTGTGCTAATAATGACAATAATTGAAACTGGACATTTGTCCAATATCTGCTTTTCCATAATCCCTGGAGCTTTAATAAAGTCTGTTTTTGGTTTTGCCACGTGTCGACTCTCCAGAGCTTTGAATTATTAGTAGAGAAGATTAAAGTCTATTAATATTGTGCTTTCATTGTCAAGGTGTTCGGGATGTGTGTGGTTTGTGAGATGAAGAGCCGCAGAAGTGCCCTTATGTGTAAAGCCTGGGGACATTGACCGAGCATCGCTGCCTTGCTGATTATTTACACACTGCTCGAGAATAATTCTTGTAAATGAAAGACAACCACGACATGCTTGTATTTAAAGTATCCAAACGATTGTTGTTACATTAACTATTTATGTAGTCCAGCATCAAAAGATGTTTGCATTAAAAAACATCCACACAAGAAATGTGAGTGTTGCTTGCTCAGGTAAAACACCATCGCAATGTTGATGGTTTGAAGGGTCAGTTGCTGTAGTGTTCTGGTTGGTGTCCAGCACATTTCTACGTGGTTTATGACCAATGTCATTGGTTCTCTGGTTCTGGGAGGATTCGGAGCATTGTAAGGAGTTGGCTAAAGTATTGTTAACTCACCCTCAAATCCTTAAAGTATGATTTTATGGATGCGCTAATGCATGCAGAGCAAGCACTGTACACGCGCAGCTAAACGGTGTAAACAGTAAGTGTTGCCTAGGCGAGCACCACTAAAAAAAAGTTAATTCATGCATGCTTAGGTCTTCTGAGGTTGTTTTGGGGGGTATTATTTGAGGGAAATTGCTCCTTTTGTTTCTTGTCTCCCCCTAGTGTTAAACTTTTATAATCTATTGAAGAAAGTATCCAAGCCACAAGCGAAATCTTTTTGCGATTGTTTCTGAAGAGTGCATTCGTCTTCATTTTACATCACGATTACATGCTTCCTTGCTCGCATTGTTACAGCATAACATCTGTGAGCTCAACCTCTCCCGGACTGAACCAGGTAGCGTCTGACTAGAAGAGAGGTGAGTGATCGCACCCAAAGGGAAACGTCATTGTAAACGGGTGTCATTGAGATGGGGTTCACTCTAGGGAGTCTGTTGTAATGTCAGCTAGGTGGTGCTCCACCACAGCACCTGGGTACAAAGCCTGCCCCAGCCCAACTCGCACACAGACACGCTCATCAGCCTTTGGGAAGCCGACAGTTTAGCATGAAAGCAAAGGTGAAACAGAATCTGAAAATTGCAGTGCAGCAGGAGAGAAGACGGCTATCTGTGGGTTTGGGCTGAAACCCCATAGCCGGGATAGAGTTTCCGCCATGTTTTCATACCCAGGTCAGCTGACCGGTAACCCGCAGCGCCATTGGATGGCCGGGCTCGCAAACCTCGTAATGATGTAACCAGAGTGTGTGGGAACCAGAGCTTGATGGCACAGTGTGTGATAAATGCAGCTTTCCCACTCCCCTGCCCGAGAACGGACCAGAATTAACCTAAACTGCCACAAGTTATCACGAAATCCTACCTGTGCGACTGTAGTTTCACTGTCTTAATAGTGGTGGGTCCGGCCTTATTATCACATCTTTGAATGCGACGCCTTGTTGCCAAATTACAGACCATTTTTATGTTGAACAAGCTAACTTTCAGCAACCGACAAATCTCAACTTTAAACAAAACAAAATACCGTAATACCGTAATCTGCGAGTAACGTTCCTACAGGCACGCAAAACTTCCAAACAAAACAACCCTCTTCTCAATGTCAACCCTCCCACAGCAGAACGCTTCCCCATATCTCAAGTGTTATCCCATCGCTAATTGCGACAAGGTTTCCTGCCTCTTCTGAATCGAGGTTTTAGCATAAAAGGTAATGAAGTAGAACATAACCGGGATGCTAAAGCTTGGCGAGAAAATGCCTCCTTAATTACTCGGTAGCCTTGAGCACCGTAGCTCCTCAACTCTTCAATGCACGCAATTATGCCAGCCCGATTAGCAGGGGCCTTGTGGATAGAGCATTGTCTTTTTGTTAGCATCCAGATGTTAGAGGACAATTTACTTTTTATTTTTAATACGGCTTTGAGATGCTTCTCTCATCTTTGTCCATACACTGAAAAGCGACACCTTGCGAGTTGGCGCTCATGCAGATTTAGTCTTCGCTTTGCTAACTGTTGTTCATGACGGTCGTGATGGATTAGCCGAGTGTTTGACGTTTCCAAGCGGTTACGAACTCCTCCTCTCCTCCGCTCGTCGACGCCGTCCTTCCCGGCGTTCCCGTTGAGGACCCCACAGTCTTGGCCAATCCTGACCTTAATTAATACAAGCCCGGCTGGAAATGGGAACAGAGGCTTCTCTCAGCGCCGGCCTCCCTCTGAGCCTCTCTCTGGGGTAATGAGAGAGATGGGAGCGTCGGGGAGCTGCCAGCTGAGGGGAAGGGGTCACTAGGAATAGATTTGCAGGGCTCTCAATGAGGAGCCCCTCCATGCTGAGAGAATCTGGCCGGCTTACGGACACCTGGTCATTAACATTGCTAATTAGCGCCCATTAATCAGGTCTAGTTTTTTTGACTGTCTTTCTGTGTCTACGTGTGTTGTGTGGGTGTGTGTGATGCTCATGAATAAGAAGATTGTTCCTTTTACCTCCAGAAGAAGTGGGATAAAAGTGGTTCCCATCAGCTCAAGATGAGCCGGATTAGACGGAGGGTTAAACAACAGGCTGCGCCGAGCGCTATCGGGGATAGGAATGGGATGGGCTTCCAGGCGCTGGCAAAGGTAAAATTAATTACTAGTAATTAAAGAGGCAGAAGCTCTCGTGTACAACCTGCCGTTTAGAAGAACAAATCAGGAACCTTCAGGTCGTGTTCAGCTCAAAGGTGCTGATAATGCCAATGATAATAAGCAGAAATGAGAGGACGACTTTATCTTAAAACATTAAAACGTGGCATCACATAAAAATTGATTGGTAAATTTCCAGCTAATATTCCTTTATTACACGGTAACTTCTATCGTTTTAACCCTTGTATTAATAGAGATGACTACATTAGACAGCTATTCAAAGGCCAATTCCAGCATTATGGATGTGACATATTCGATCGAAACGTGAAATATAAATTCTAAAATAATGTTTTTATTACCAATATATTGAATCATCTATTTATATTGTACTAAACCGCTGAGTCCAGACATCTGAAAAAAATCAGTCTATGCACAAACCTTCTGTTTTAAAAAAGAGGAAAATTCATGTATTGAATGTGACAAAAAAGGAGACGCGTTTCTGAGAAACATCATTGCATTATCAGCATTTCTGATTCTATATCTTTTCTACTATAAATAAAAAAAATTAAATAAAAAAGAACTTAGCTCTGTACACTGTAGTAGGCTTTGTGAAACATGTTTTATTGCACTTATGCTTTTTGTTGTCCTAATGTTGACCCAATTGCTTCCATTGTTTACCCAACTTGTAAGTCACTTTGGATAAAAGCGTCTGCTAAATGACTAAATGTAAATGTAAACATTGTAGAATTGTTTTAATTTGCATACCAGAAGTGCTCAGTAATACCCAACAATGTGTTCATTGGTAAGGAATATGTACCATTTTTGCTGTGACAATTCTGTAATGGATGTGATAATTCACTTAGTAACTGTGGAAAACTATGTTTTAAAAAAAATACTTTAACAGCTTTTCAGAGTGACTTCACATGTGGATTCAAACCACCAAATATTGACATCTGAGTCATCAGTATATAGTGGACACCTTTTGTAAAAACTGTTTTTTTTCTTATAGTTGACATTTTTCGCAGAATTGTGCCAAAAGTGAGTTTTGATGGCAAAGTCGGACATCATCCACTACAGAGGACACTAGTACATCACGCTTGAGTGGAAAATGAAAGTAAAATATATGTAAAAACAAAGGATGTCCCGGTTAAACGTGAAGCTATTTACAAATATTCTTTAAACTGATCATTTTGAAACCCCTGAACTTTGTCAATACTCAACAGGTGGTAGAAAATGGTCAGCTTTTTTCTGAAACAGCCCATATATCTTGTTTAAGTCAAGATGAAGTTGGATTTTCAAAACAACAAGTGCCTATTTGTATATGTTTCCGTGTAAAACTCACAATTTCAACATGTCACAAGTGTTCTTAAAGGGACAGTTCACCCAAAGATAAAAATTCTGTCATCGTTGAATCACCCTCAAGCTCTCCCAAATGTGAATAAGTATATTTCTTCTGATGAACACAGAGAAACATTTTTTTGAAGAACGCTTGTAAAACATCAACAAGACTAAAATGAGTTGGGGGATCACTCATGTCCACAGCACAAACATTGTGGGATGAGTCAAAGCTAAAATGTAAAACGTAGTATCAGGGATCAAATCCTTAACCCCATGTTTAAGGTATCAGAGTATAAAAGCAAGCAGCATTACTTCTGTGCATGCTATATCTTACACAATTTTTCTTTTGTAAACAAAAAGTCTCATATGTTGATAGAAATATACCATTCGGATTATATAACACAATAACGTTTTAATTGTGCGTCCAAATCATTTCTCCTCTCACTCCACCAAACAAAGTCTTGTTCATATGATTTCTAAGATTTTCCCTGGGAAAGTTGAACAGTCTTGGGCATATAACCAAATGACCATGAGAGAGAACAGAAAGTGTTCTGGCACAGCATCTGCAAATAGAGCACATTTTCTCACGACGGATTGCTTCTGAAACTAGTGAAGCGAGCTGGTAAAATGCTAATGAGAGATGCATCAATGAGCTGTGTCATCCCTGGGGGCTTTTGGAAGGGGCGATGGGACCCAAAGCGGGCTGCGAGAATTCAGCGCTGGGGACCCTAAATCCGTTAGTCCTTTGCATCGGCATTCCTTCAGTTTCAGGAGGGACGGAGCTGAATCCAAATGGCTTTAAAATGAATGGAAAGTAACCTGGAGCTACTGGGAATCTCTATACTCGACAAAACTGTGGAATATCTAAACCGGATTGATTGTCAAAACTCCAAATGAAATGAAATATGCCAATGTTTTTATGTTGGCCTGATTGTGATGCATCAATAATCAGAACAATGTTTTATAAAGTTTTTTATTGAGTTTCAGAGTTTATATTTTTCATAGCAAACGACCTACAAATAATTTTGGTTTGTAGGTCATCGCAGTCGGGCGAAAGCCTCATATATCCATTTTTATGATTTTTTGTGGGTTTTGTAAACAGTGAACTAATAAAACGTATTAAAAATAGCTGAAAGAAAAAATGCAGTGCCATTTTGGAGATACAAGGTTTCAATAATTGATTTTTGTTTTTTGTAACCACATAAAAGTTACAGACTGCAGCTTTAACATTAAAATATTGACACACATCACCTACAAAAAAAAATCTCCCAAGTGGCTTTATGTGACAGGCAGCTCTCAAACTACATATTTATCAGCAAGAAAATGACCTCGGCAGGCAAATAAAGCATTCACGCACACAGTGACAGACACATCTCACCCCCCCTCCTTTAGTCATCAGTTTATCAGCCGAGGCCTTGGGGGAAGAGCGCTATTGTGCGAAACATTACTAGCAGCCGATGAAATATGTGCCAGACTTGAGCTGTTGACCATGCCACGCGGAGCTCTACAAATTCATGCCCAACCTCAACCATCTTTGGATTCGAAGGGAAAAAGGCACGTACGTACAGTCGAGCACTCAAATGTGAAACAGGAACAATGGTCTGTCTGATACAGTCCCGCCTAGCTTCACGGGTCTCATTAATTCAGCGGCCCGTGTTTACTGTGGACACTGGAGAAAAGAGAGAGAGCGTGTATCTCAGCAATTACAGTGTGAATTGCACGAGAGGATTATATGAAGTGTTTAAGGAGAGCTGGGACACCTTGTCTTGAGTACCAAAAACAGCTGCTTTGGGCCTATGTGCACCTGCTTGTTACAAGACCATTCTCACCTCGCCATCTAAAACAAGAAGGTTTCTTTTTTCCACAGCCAGTCTTTCAAGACTCTCCGATGAGAGAGAAAGGAGGTGAGAGATGAGAAAATAAGACATCAAAGAGGCTGAACGTCGGATGGGGGGGGGGGTTGGAGAGGAGGTCTGGAGTGCAGACTTAAGAAATAAGAGCTTTCCTCCTGAAACTGCTGGAGATTTGAGATGAAGGCTGGTAGCGGGAACGGAGAGTGCATTAATATTTGGGCGGTAGTTAGGAGCGTAGCCAGGGCTGTTACAATGTAAATGAGAGGCCTGAATGAATGAATGGGGAACCTATCCCCCCCAACCCCATCTAGAGCCTTCCTTCGTTCGAGTCCTGTGGATCAACAAACGCAGTGGCTGTTCGTGCGGTGCATAGCAATGAGGGAGTCATGGTTTGAGGAAATAGGACACGACACAAGAGTGGTGTTTCTTCAGACATGGATAAAATATAGATACAAGAATTTTTCAAAGTTTTATTATCAACTTTATAAGTATAAAGTATAATTACATGTAATTTCAAAGTGTCTGTAGTGGAGCTGTATTGAAACTTTAAACTACTATATATAACTACTATATATAAGTAGTTTATAGCGGATACTAAAAACTACTATGTACTGTAAAAAAGCATAAAAAACAGTCAAATTCTGGCAGCTCAGTGCCAGAAAAACAGGTAAAATAACAATTTTGTAAAGTAAAACTAAGTTTTTCTTGTTTTTTTCCTTTTAAATAAGCATTTACATACTTCATAATTCTGTGAAAATTCTGTAAAATAAAACTTTAATTTATTTTTATTTTACTGTGATGGTTAAAGATAATTATCTTTAAACAATTTTTATTGTAGTTTTAATAATATTTTGATTCGTATTTAAATTTGGTATTTTTAGATTTTGTGTTTGGTTCATTTTTGTCACCAATTGTGTTGTTTGCTTTTTCATTTATTTGTTTGTTTTGTATTTATTTATTTACTTATTTGTTTGATTGTGTTAATGTTTATGTATTTTTAGTTAATAATTTTAGTGTCTTATATTATTTTACTTCTCATTTTTGTTTTGAAAGTTTTGAAAGTAATATGTAGGGCTATAATTAATTTGAATGAACAGAAATGTTTATGTTATTGTTTTAATGTACTGTAAAGTAATGTAATATGTAAAAATGTGAATGTAATAGTTTTCAATTCAAATTTATTTATATAGCGCTTTTAACAATGTGCATTGTTCCAAAGCAGCTTTACAGGAGCAAATAAGAAAACACAGAGGTAAAACACAGCACAGTGCATGGTGTTTATAGAACAAGCAAGATCATTCTTATAGATAATATCTAATAAAGTTTTAATAGTTCATATAATAACCATGCTGCCTCCCTCCTCTTCGCAGAAGTTAGTTTTCATAAAAGCAATGGAATCAAGTGTTTGAACAAGGATCTCCATTTAACTTACATTGTAGTTTAAGGAAACAAACTCAATACCGATTGTTATACACTGGTATGCACTACCCGCAGGAGCCAGGTTCCTCTGGGAGGAGATTTTAAGCAGATTAGGAGTGGCACGTCCCTATTATGCGATTGGGACCACAATACACACACTCCCATATGATGATGTCATCGTTCTGTGGGGGCTTTCTAACAAGGCAATTTCCCGATGTCAGTGGACTCAAAGTTTGTCGACAAATTGCGACGCATTGAAAGCAATAGTGTCCACCGGGGTAGACAGTTGGCAAAGGGTTGCAGGTGTTTAGATCAGCTTAAAAAAAAGAAACCCTTCCCCACTGAGTTTTCTTTCACAAGTCCCCGCAGCTTTTATTCCAAGCTGTTAAAGCAAACTCAGACAGGAAATTCCTCACGTGATTGGCCTTTATGAGTGGCGGGGAGGCTTAACACAAATCTCAGAGGGGTCATTTGTGGATGACTGTGTGAATAACCTTGTATGGACCCATGCCTCTCTTCACACCCAATTAAGACTACTGCTTATGGTCCTACACCTCTCCCATGAGGATAGTTTATGAAGCAACATTAAAAGCTAACTAAGGGTGACGGCTGGGTCCTCCATAAACCATTTTATGTACGTGTCATTCTGAGTTTGTCTGTGGCGTTTACTCACATAATCACCATAAACGCTGGCTACTGTTAAAATGGGGTTAGTTGAAGTTTGCTTTGGATGTGCTGAAAGACTGACTGATTTTTGAAGACATTGCATTTTATCAACTGGCATCGTACTTAAGAGAATAGTTCCCCCAAAAATAAACAATTGTATGACAATTAGAGACACAAAAACATTGCCATTAGAGCTGTCACAATTCAGATATTCACTACACGGTTAAGATGGCCCAAAGATTTCACGATAACGGTATTACCGCGATACCTACAGACTTATTTCAAAATAAATAATTCTCTATTTTTTTATGCATGTACAGTTATAACACCATACTTTGCATTATATTACCCTTGCATCAAATTACAAAAAAAATTGTTAAAGCTAATGCGTTAACGCGTTTCTTATACAGCGTCTATGGAAGTTAAGGTGAATTTGAATCATTCTCTCTTTTGACTGTTGACTATTCGACGTTATCTATTTCGACCATTATCTATTCGACTCATTTTTTTTTCATTTTGTTGAAAGTAGTGAAAACACTAGCGTTAAGTTTTTCTTTTGCTATTTGAGCAAATAGGTATGCAAAACAAATACTTGTGGTAGTTCACCCATTCACCGCTGTAGAACTTTACTCAACTAAGACGACTTCCACTGCTGAGAGACCCGGAAACGTGAAAAAGGCGTTCAAGGTTTTTTGCATGATGACGTTTATTCTCTCCCCGAAAGGATAGCTTTTAGCAACTTGTTAGCAACTGCTGTTTTTAAAGTGATGAAAAATGTAACTTCTTTTGTCATTTCAAACCTGCATGACTTTCTTTCTTCTGCAGAACATAAGAGAAGATATTTTATAGAAAGATTTTATAGAGAGACCGAAGAGCACTGGACCCCGTTCACTTCTATGGACGCAAAACCAATGCAAGTGAATGGGGTCCAGGTAACAACATTCTTCAAAATATCTTCTTTTGTGTTCTGCGGAAAAAAGAAAATCATACAGGCTTGAAATGACAGAGGGTTAGTAATTGATAACAAAAAAAATGTTTTTGGGTGAACTGTCACTTTAAGACACAATAAAGCTTTAAAAATCACGAGCAGGTTTTAACTGGTGTTTTATGACATAGAACAAAACTTTAAAATATTTAGAGGTTTGTTAACCATCGACCTTATTTTAGGCATTTAACCAAAACCCATTCATAAAACCCAATAAAGTTGGGGCGATGGTACCAGAAGTGATCAACTGCTAACTCGCTTCCGGATAAATACGTCGTCCCCGCAGCGCCTTATGGTTTGAGCATTAATGAAGTTATGTACATCTGGAGATTGTATTTGGGTCAGGTAGGTCAGTCTTAGAAGGTAATTGTTAATTCGGTCAGTAGGCAGTAAAGACAGTATCTTCAGCGAACACAGATGATTTGCTGTGTACATAATGAAGACATTTCCAGTGGACTCATTTGTGTCGCTGTGAATTATTTGATTAGTACTGTTTAACCGCTATCAAGGCACTTCAATCACACATGCTTAATTATCTGCAACTAATGAGAAGCTTTGGCAAATACCATTATTTCAATTAGATGAGTAATTTATCACAGTAAACTTGATGTCAAGCAGTACCAATTACAGTGGTTTGCCAATGCTCCTGTCGACTGTCAAGAGTTTGGTGGCAAACATTAACATGGGGATTGCATTCAATCTAGAATTGAAATATTAAAAAAGATCAATTTAATTCATCATAATATAAGTTTGTCCATGGAACACAATGGAAATGTAAGTTCTGTCATAATTTACGCACTTCGTTTTTTCATGGAATAAATAGCGACCTTTGCCAAGCTCTCAAACTTCTTAAGACCAGTTGGAAAATACGCAAGATAATTATTTCATAGTTCTTGGGTAAAACTTCACAATAAAGTTGTATTTGTTATGCATTAGCAAACATAAACTATGAACAATTCTGCAGCATGTATCTTAATTCATGTTCAACATCAAATGCTGTATCTGTTAACATTAGTTAATGCACAATGATAAACAAGAATTATTGTATTGGAATTAATTAACATAAAGAAAGACTAATAGATGTTAAAAACGCTTTAATATATTTAAAATATTGCTTATAGTTTGTTCATGTTAGCAAATGCATTTACAAATACAAACTGATAGTAAAGTGTTCTCAGTTTTGGTGTCTTTTGGAAGCTTGAGAAGATACAGGCATCTTACATTGGTGTGAACCCAGCATTAGAGTGGCAAACGCAAATTAAGTGATTTGCGCAAGAAAATTACATACAAAGTCGATGCAAAGACGCATATAGACGCGAACTCGTGAGTGTGGATCGGATGGACACTTCTCTATGCCATGATGCAACGGGAGCTGAGCAAAGGTCAAATTTAAGAGTAAATCACATAAAAATTGCGGTAAACTTTAAGGCAGACATCCGTTTTCAGCTGTAAGTACTGATAAATGCATTTCTTACTGAATAAATTATGTTGTTACCGACGGCTATGTACAGGTTGTTGTTAATACGTCATATGTCTAAGAGCAAACGGGTCACATGACAATAAAACATGACGGACGCAATATGTCCGAATACTACCCCCACACATACTATATAGAACGTACTGTTTTAACGGTCGATAGATAGGTACTTCATTTAAATCAGTACGTACTGTCACAATATTTCGGACGCAGCGTAGGACTATTTTTAAGTTTCCAGTTTTGGTTCCGAAGAACACAGAAAGCAAGAAGTGAGTTCATACAAAACAAAGGTAAGCAAATACATTTTTTTACTTTTCCATTAAGTGTGTATCTGACAAAATAAAAATGAGCATTTTTCTTCTGAATAACTTACATTTTTATCACAAATGTCTTTCTTTTGGGTGTATCACAGGATGGTCTTCACAGCAAAATATGCCTGTGATAGTTTCTTAGAAGTAAATTCTTAAAAGAAAAGGTGCTACAAAAGGTTCTTCGATGCCATAGAAGAACATGTTGGTGCCATAATGAACCTTTAACATCTGAAGAACTTTTCTGTTTCACTAAAGGTTCTTTGTGGCGAAAAAGGTTCTTCAGATAATAGAAAGGTAAGAAAGAGATGGTTCTTTAAAGAACCTTTGACTAAATGGTTCTTTGTGGAAGCAAAAAATGGTTCATCTATGGTGTCGCTGTGAAGAACCTTTTATGCACCTTTATTTTTAAGAGTGTAGGCTGCAATGAGAGCATTGGTGAGCCTACCTTTTGTGTTTACATTTGAAGGTTAGCAGCTCACCAGGTCACCTAAACGTACCTTAAATTTAGACTAAACAAAGTCACGAAACTACAGAATCACAAAACAGGTAGGATTGCGAGTCAAATGTGACGCCCTGCAGTCAGACAGTGAAGGGCAGCTGTTATCCAGAGCCGCAGTGAACATCTGTTATACATGCTCGCAGCGAAAAGCCAGCCTTTTGTTTACTAATGCTTCTGAACTGACTGCGGGTCCAGGTGAGCAAACGTGGAGCGTTCCATATTTCGGAGCACCGCAGGGCGTAGTGCTATATCTCTTTCATCTCATAATATGTGCTCCAAAGCAAACACCATTTCAAAACACCACACACACACACATACACACTCATCATGATATACAAACATCCTTAAAAGCCGTATCGTGCTATACAAAGATGGGGAAAAACTAAAACACGGCTACTAACACTACTAGAATTGCTTTTCGATGTATTTAGTATGTTTCAGAAAGAATGATTTGTAAACTGTAAGGTTGGTGATATGTTCTGTATACAGACAGCAGGCTTCAGAAGAGATTAGTGTAATTACTCATTTGTTGACCTTTCTTTTGGGTGCTTTGCATGTCTGACAATGGGTAAGCGTAAGCGTTTTGTAACTGATGATTTCAGGTTTTAAAGCAAAAAGGGATGATATGATTAAAACAACAGCTCTTCTTGCTTCTTTTCTTGTAGCAGTGAGAGATTAAAAGCTGAATGCATTTAAAAAGTTTAGAGTCACTTGAATGAAATGTTTCTCTCGACCTTACAAATTTATAGGTGTTTGATTGTGCAAATAAAGTTTCTTTTATCACAAAACATTTTATTAAAAAATGATTACTTGAAAACTGAAAAAATTCAGTCAATAAAAGTTCGGAAAATACATGTGAAGAACCTGAAAATGACAAGACAACATTTTTTGCAAATTCTAGACAAATGATGACCACACTGAAGATGATAAAACAGTTTGAATTCATTTAGTTTTATTTTTTTTGTCACTACACAATTCCCAAAGTTTCGTTTGTGTTACTTCAAACTTTTGATGAGTTTACTACTATTCAGACCTGTGGAACAATCGAAATACAGAATGAGTAAGTTCTTTATCAACCCAAAAGTGAACTTTTGAACAATAATGTATATACGTAAAGTAAAAATTCGGGGTCAAAACTGATGCTGAAGTAAACAATGTTATTATATATATATATAAAACAAAATTATTCTACACAAAACATACCAGCACACTATGAACAAAACCCCCAAAATGTGTCACGAATGTTTAACAGCTCACTTGAGTTCTCTGAAACAATAGAAAACACAGAGAAGGCGGCGGCCCTGTTAGATGATGTATGGCGGAGCATCCCTTCATTTTCCCTCATTAAACAGCAGACATGTGTCCTGACGTACAGGGTCTCAGGCTAAACTTTGTTGCCTTCCAGTGCAGCGGCACTCTAGCAGGTCAAGAAAGTCAGTGAACCCAAAATTCAAGAGGAGGTGTCCACAAAAATGAGCGTCAGCTTCGGTTAAACAGACCATCGTGTGTAATTGCACCTGTCGTCATCAATTAAGAAAGAATGTTGACCGAAACAAGGTTTGAGGCCATGTCGAGTACTAGCTATGGCACATAAATTTAGGTTCATCACTTACAATAATTCATTTGGCATTTACTTTTATCCAAAGTGACTCATAGTGCATTCAAACTGTATATATTTATGAGTATGTTTGTGTTTCTCTGGGGCTCAAACCCATGACCTTTGCGCTTCTAGCGTAATGATGTACTGAGCTACAGGAACAGTTAACCAGAAAATATGTGTAGTGTAAGCACAGTGGTTAGAAAGAGTAAAATGAGTACAAATAAATGTAAAAAGTCCAAACTGGCAATTTTTTTAATTTAAAACTTTTTCACTACAAAATAAACTGTTTTAACATGCTACATTATATGGTCATTTTGAATATTAATTATATAATATAATAAAAAAATAATAGTCTTTTTCAGAAGAATTACCATAAATAATATTTTTGTTTGTTCATAATTTAATAGTATTTTACAAATGAATAGGTTTATATTATTATTATTATTAATAATAAGAAAAATGATAAATGTTTTAATTGGTAAAATACTTATACATGTTTTATTTTGAACTAACTAAAATATATTATTTTTTATTTTTTATTATTAGTAGTGTCTTATTGTTTTCATTTTATTTTAGATTATTTTACATGTCTTATTTTGACACTTACATCAATGTTAATTTGGTAACAATTACAGGATGTGATGATCATTAATAATTCATAATTAAAATGAACATCTGAATCAGAAACGATTCAACTTTCCTTGGCATGTTCACCTAAACGGCGAACAAAATGGTTTGATTCACAAAAAGAGGAACATATGTCCCCTGTTAGGGTGCCAACACAACCTGTTCACTCGCTGAGTGGGTGATGTTGAATCTAGTCGCTGGGCATGAGGAACTGGATCGAATCCAAGCTCTCTGGCAGAACAATAAATTGTTACTTCCATCTTTTTCGCAACACCAAAACATAAACACAACACTTACATTCTCCAAACTCTAGCGGGTGCAAACGTGTCGATGACCAGCGCAGGACTGCGAAAGATCGATGACCCCCTGTAGACAAGACTCCATGAGTGAACCATCAGTTTGACACCATTAATCTTTCATTGTAATATCTAATTACTCATCCTATTTACTTGTCAGGAGCACGCTTGCCGAACGCTCTGCAGGGATCGGGCCCATGGCAACGCCTCTGGCCCCTACCTAGGTTTCACAGCAGAGACGGGCCAGCCTCCGAGTTACACCTGCCCATCGGCTAGCGGTCCCAGGAATGTCCAGGCCTGTCGGGTGTCGCGGCCACCGCTCATGATTAATGCATGCGACTCCTCGGGGTCACGCTCCACGGGCCCTGCGTGAAACAAAAAGACCTGATCCACGAGTCACGTCCAACGAGAGCCTCTGCGAGTGCAGATATTTTGGCAGACCTTCCTTGGGGGCCATGTGGAATGGTGACAGCTTGTTGAAGAAGATGAATGCTAAACGCAGCGTATGTTCGAAAAGCAGAGCCAACAATTGGCGGCTCTTACGTATATTGAATTTCAAAATCAGGAGTCGCAAATCTCATTTAACAAAGAAACGCATAGAAAACTGTTTAAATATTTCATAATTTACAACACGCAGATAATTCGGCCAGGAACAAATAATATGTTCAGCTATATGCCACTTTTGGATATTTAAGGTGGCTAGTTTGTTTGAATTCGTAATGTGAATTAACCAAAAAGTGCAATTGTTAGAAAATGCAACACCACTAAACCTATAACCATCACTGTCGCAAATTTCGTTCATAAACCTATAAACTAAATTAATTTACATGAAAATAGCCTACACCTCGTCAAACTAGTGACGAATCGCCATGAGATTGCGTTAGGCAGCGTAACTTTCCTTGTTTCTCAGTTATACCGAGTTTTTCATTGAATTCAAGCTATGACCGTTCAATTTGAAGTCTTTGGCTTTACGTCACTTTCTGCATCCCGTTCCGTTTCTGGACATTAAACCTTTGTCATTTGCCTGGCTTTTGTTTTTCTGTTCGCCGTCGCCATGACAACGTGTCCTTGGGGCCGAGAGAGGATTTATGTCTTTAACCACCCTAATGAAATCGCGTGTGCCCAAAGACTTCAGGAGTACCGTTCTATAAAGTCTTTTAACCTATTGACAAAGTGTGAGACTATTGAGTCGGAAAGCCAAATCCAAATATCTTTATGCTCAACGCGAGAAAGTAATACTTTGACTTTCTCATTCCCCTTGTTGACACAGCGGTTATCTGTTCTTGACATGAAAGCTTCTGAGGCTTCATAAACCAATATTTACTTTAGCAGAAGGTAACAAGTTCAAGAAAAGTTTTATAAATATGTGTGTGTAAGTCCTTCCTGCGAATCTGGCCCAGAAACAAACAAACTTCATCATCTCGGATGTAATTGAGGATCGGAGGAGGACATTGTCCGGAGTTTCTGTTGAAACCATCAGAATTTCCGCTTGCGTTGAGGAGGGATTAGTGTCATTAGAGCGCAGCGGTACTCTCGCCGTCCAAAAAGCAAACAAACAAGAAAAGAATTTCCATACACACAGCTGCCGCCCCATTCCACCTTCCCCGGGTTACCCGCTGCAGTCACGCAGGTACTAAACCACAACTTCTCTGTAGGCAACATCAATCCGCAGTCAATTGTCACTGTGCACCTGTATGTTACTTCTGATCTCTGCCCAACCCTGTCGGTGTACGAGCACACCCTCGCCTCTTGGAAGCCATGTATGTGAGAGGTTATGTGGACACATGCACTTTCGGCCTAAACGATGGATTTGAATGCTCGTGTGAAAGTCACTACAGTACATACAGGCGGATAAACACACAGAGCAGAAATGTTCTCAGAAGCGAGCCCGTATTGTGCGCCGGACAGCTAGAGCACTGCAAACAAGAGGGATCAATTTAGCTGAACAAACAATCTTTCATGTAATTGTGACCGCTTAGCCATTTATGTCATGTCTGGCAGTCGAGTGCGCTGCTGGGTTTTGCGGGCCATTATTGGCTCGTATAAGACCGGCGTCTTGTTGTGCCGCTGAAAGTCACAAAGTGAGATCTGATATGATAAATATGTTTAAATAAGTGAATCACAAATCTGCACAAAGGTCAGTTTACATTAATACAAACAAAATGAGTGCATTCAGGTGTTATAAAATATTATGGTTTGCCATTTGGCAAATTCACCAAAATGTAATTCAAATGTGAATTAAATAAAGTTTGCTATTACCATTGTGAAATACACAAAAATAATAATGAGTAAACTTCACTGTGATTCATCATTTAGTATATAATCTGACTAAAGTAAACTAAATAAGTCTACACTAATAACAACATGAATAACAAAACTAATTAAACTGTCAATCGTCCCGTAAAATAACACTACACATGATGTTTTTCTCTATGGCCAAATGAACCCAAACTCATTTGTATTATTGTTCTTTCAGAATCTAAATGATATTAGGCTTTATTTACTACATGCTACAGATCTATTCAAACTAGAAGGGTTAGTGGGTGCAAAACAAAAAGCAGCAGTCCAAGGCAGGATCACATGAAACGCAGTCCATTGATGGATACACAGTGCCATCATCTGGTTGGAGACTGAGTTGTCCACACGATCACCATAACCAATGAAATCAGTTGTCCCATAGCAATTTACTTACAATGTGGTTTTACATGTATGTACTAAGTACATGTGTAGTAGTTTCCAGTATTATAAATAAGTACACTTGTACAAGTGCATGTACTGTAAAATATATTGCAAATGCATTGTCAGGTCTGTTTGATATATATGAATATGTGGTTTTGTGTTCGGGCATTATACTGCATACAGATAATGTGAGATTGAAGGGACACATGTTATTTATTTATTTAGGGTCCCGAGAACCATTGTATAAAAAAGAAACACGTGAAAGCAAAAGAATAGTTAAAGAACCTCATGAACAAGCGTTAATATAAGTGCAATGTTAAAAAATCCGAATTTTGTAGTGAGTGGTTACACCTATTTAGGGAACAGGTGTCCATTTATGTCCATTGTCTGTGCTGTCTGTGACCAGTCAGTAATATGTTAAGCATATTATTATATTATGTACATTACGTTATATTAATAGTGTTGTGTTGTGTATAATAGTCATTTTTTTGTATATTGTATTATTATATGATATGATATGATATGATATGATATGATATGATATGATATGATATTATATTATATTATTATATCAGAATCAAAGAGCTTTATTGCCAAGTGTGCTTGCACACACAAGGAATTTTCTTTGGTGTTGGAAGCTTCTAGTAAAGACATTCAACACAATGACAATACAATCTAATAAGATTTACAGTCTAAAAGATTATAAAATGTGCCTATATAAAATAAAAAGTCTATTGTACAGAAAATGGGGGATAATAACATATAAGAGACATTGTACAGGGTAGTATATAGTAGAATATACATATTAACAGATATAGAACTAAACGGTTCTAGTAAAATTATGTTATGTTATGTTGGGTATAATAGTCTTTTTTTTACATCAATCTCATTCTTTTAATTGATCATTTTTAAACCTGAATGAATTATATTCTTCTTGCTTTTTTGATGTCTTTCTTTCCTACCTTCACTCCTTAATTCCAAGAACCTTTAACATCCACAGATTGACTAATTACTTTTCAAAACAAAGAAACAACAGAAAACAACGACTCAAACAACTTTGCATTTATACTTGGTGGTCTTTGAGCAGAACGCAAGCAACTCAAACGCAGGGATTACCCGCCAGCTGACAGCTATGAATCGCTGTCGCTCAAGAAAACTGCCGCTATTCACTTTACAGGTGTAAATGTTAAAGTTTAACCCTTGCTTACATGTAATTATTGAAGATTTCTGAAAAAAACCCAAAACATCACAGGCTTTAAACTGAGCCTGCGGTGAGATGAGCCATTGAGAATCCACCTTTCATCATTGCCAACAATGTCTGGAGGACTCAGTGGGATTCTCACTGCCCTGGCTTGTTTCCTCCTGGACCCCGGCCAAGTTTGGGAGCCGCTCTGTTATACCGCCGATCCGTTTGTTACATTTCTCATACTCGCTAATATCTTTCTCGTGTTGCGGCAGCGTCGTTGGAGGCCGAGAGATCAGCCCGGGGAGCGCAGACTGCAGGTGTGTGCTTACAGTCCTCAGGCATTCTTCTCTGCCATTTAAGCAGAGAAAAACAAGCGAAATTGAGTGGATTAAGACACATGCAGGTACTAACAGCCCTAAGAAAGTATTTGACAGGGCACTTCACGCTAACTCGAGGCAGGGTCGGCAGGCACATGATGTCATGGCAATTTCAAGACATGTTTTAGCAAAAAGGACAAAAGCGATGAGAGATCCCTCACATATATTAGAAGAAAATTTCCCCTTTAGTTTATGTTCAGTGGTATCATGCTTAAGCAATTTGTAACTTTTTTGTAAAAAAAAAGCTTGGTTATTGTGCAAGTCTCCTGTCTCCTTATCTTAAAAAAATATTTTAACTTTAAAAGTTATGTTTGATTTCGTAGGATATATGTCTGTACTATATATATATATATATATGTAAATAAATACTTAAAAAATTTAAATTCTGTGATCATTTACCAACATTTATCTAAATATCTTCTTGTTTGTTCTGCAAAAGAAAGAAAGTCAAACAGTTTTGAAACGACAAGAGGGTGAATGATGACAGAATTTTCATTTTTGGTCGAACTATCACTTTAAGATGTAGATTAACCCGCAATTTTATGTTTCGAACAGAGATGGCGATAGAGAGTTAAAAACTACAGATTGCAGCTTTAAGAAAAGTGTAACTTTTTTGTTTTGCTTATTAGTGCAAAGCTCACCACCACAACGATAGGATGTGGGTAGGCTCGCCTTCAAACATCATACCCACAGACCGTTCACAAACCACCTGATGCATATTGCGAACTAAATTCGAAAATACTTTTTATCACACAATTATTTTTCAACCGAAGGTCTGGCTACATGAGACTGGAGTGTTAGAGATTGCTATTGCATTCCTGGTTGTTAAGATGTCCTGGAAGGTTGTTCTGGATAGTTTCAAGGCCATTTAGCTGTATGTTTTTATGCAGTTTTCAAGAAGTTTTTAAACATGTTTTTAGGCTGTTGTTAATGTGTTGTGAGTGGTTCCTTAAGTGGAAATTCAAGGTGGTTGCTATGTGGAGTTTTTGTAACTAGGGCATATCTATATTGTCAAGGCAATCTTATGTGGTTAAGGCATGCAACTAGGTTTAAGCCTTGTTTGTAAAACAATGCATAAAAGTTTGTCAAAAAAAAGTTTTAAAATACTGACTTTAACAGTCAATTGAACTTAAATGATATGAAACTGACTTGTAAAGAGAGTTTGATTTATCATGAGATAGTCTTTGACGTTTTTAAGTTACATTTTTATAGTTGTTGTGAGCCTTAAGTATTACTGAACTTGTTTCTAAATCACTAAATCACATGAGCAATATAAATAGTTTTGCTTAGTATTCATACACTGCCAAAGTGCCTTGGAAATTTCCTTGATAACCTATAAAACATCTGTAGTTGAATCTGATAGTATGATCACACAGATATGCGGAAACTATGATGCTGTTTTATGCATGCCAGGCCAGTAGTTGGCGACGTCACTTCTATAAAAAATGCACTTCTGCATGCGAACATATGCATTCTTCTACAGAGCAGTGAATACAAATCATTAAAATGCGAAAGCATCGAAACATTTTGTCTAGACAGACAATAA
The DNA here is from genome assembly GCA_006030095.1 of Triplophysa siluroides. Lineage (NCBI taxonomy): Eukaryota > Metazoa > Chordata > Actinopteri > Cypriniformes > Nemacheilidae > Triplophysa > Triplophysa siluroides. Next base: position 1,077,730 of record VCII01000009.1, on the reverse strand, counting down.
GCTTGGTTTATTACTATTAGGTGCCACTGGACAATAAAGCAGCAAAATGCCTGTGGTCCATGTGGTCGACCATTTTTTGTTTGGTTGTCAGGTATTTGCACATACAGTACCTATAGATTAAACAAGTGATTTTTATGCTCAGAGCATTTCCATTTTTACAAATGTATGTTTTTGTAGCTAAGTCAGAGAAAGAATCATTCTTACATCTTTAAAAAGCCTTTTCAATTTTAAGTTAAAAACGGTGTCATAAAAATGCCCCCCTGAACCTGCAGTAATATGAGTATGACTTTGTTTTAAATATACTTTATCTACACTATAAGTCAATTGTATGGAATGAAAACCTTTTTTAATGCTTTTTAGAGCAAGACGTCCATACTTTACCATTACCAACTAATTTGACAACTATTTTAAGCTTATCTGACACATGCAAAGCCTGTCTTCACCGTACATGATTTATAGCAGTGAACTTGGTCAGGTTTATCAGCAAAAAAGGCGCAACAAAAGACTTCAAGCGGCGTGATTTTGACACGCTCTCTTTGAACAGAGTTCATTTCCAGGTCTTGTGATAACATTCAAGGCAACACCTGGACTCTTCAACATGTCAGATGCCCACATACTGATCACATAGAGAACTGCAGCTCCTCAAAGCCGAACAGGTTCATGTAGTTTTAGAAATAAATGCACACGAGACAAGGAAATAATATGTAAATGACAACAACCAAGATATACATTTGATTAATGCTTTATCCAACACAAGTATCACCTTGATTTTTATTTTTACAATTGTTTTAAGTAGAGTAAGGTATTTGAACAACTCTAACCCTATTTATTGAGAAGACCGAGGGACCTAATCCTTATACTACAGAGATGGGCTGGTAAATAACTATTTATGAGCAGCTGTCTAGTAAAACCCTTGTAAACACACAGCAGTGCAATAAAGATCACTAAAGAACCCTAGCAACTACAAAGCAGCATCCTAGCAACCACCTACCAATCACATACCATTACAAATACCTTAATAACACCATAAGAAACACTATAAATATAATCAACATGGGTTCAATTGTGATTTTATCTACATATGTTAATGTTACAAATGTATATGCTATAACACTATTACAAAATCCATATGACATTTCAACTCATAAAAACTTAAATTAGGTTCTCTGGGTTAGGAATGCGTAGTTATAGGGTATTATTTTTGAAGACAGATGGCACTTGGGTTCTATAGTAGATAATTCTATTTTTGAATCTTATGTTTTTTGTTTTTTAGTATAAGGATTAGGTCCCTCGGTCTTCTCAATAAATAGGGTTAGAGTTGTTAATTAATAATTCTATTGTACAAGATGTATATATCTTTGATATCCTTGATACGTTATCTTACCTTGACAACCTGTAAGGTCTAAACATAAAAAAATAATTGTCATAACAACGAAAACAATTTTCAGTGATTTCTGATATTGACAAAAAGGAAGAATGTACAAAAGGAAAAGCAGGGGGCCTAAAATTGAACCCTGTGGCACCCCTAACATGTGTTTGATCCTACATCCTGTTTTAAATTCCCCACAGGTCTCTCTGAATAAGAGAAAAAGTTGAAGGGTTATGATTAATAAATAGAAGATTTGAGATCTAGAACAAGCTGTGGTTTCTTGATGAGGGCTTTGATAACTGACAACTGCAAAGTTCTTTGGATATGTTATAAAGATAACAATAAGTTAATAGTACTGAGTCTTACGATATTTAGGGGTGGTTTTCTGGACAGGGCCTAAGCCTAGCCCTGGACTAATTTAAATGTTAAAGGTGTCTTGATCGAAAACAACTTTCACTGACATATCTTAAAATATATCGGTGTCATTGTTTTGTCTCAAGCCAAATCATTTTTTAACTATGGTTTGGTGCTGAACAAGATGCTATAAAAGCTGTTCTGAGTCATTTCTGCTTAATATATTCCCTTCTTATACTAAAAAGTAAAAATCCAGACACATCCACATTCTTTCCACGTGTTTTGTTTTTGAATGGTAACCAACTTAGATATTACTGGCCCTTCAATTGCAGCATGACAGTCATTGTTAAGGCAACGCATGTCTAAGATGGACCACACTCCATTTTTGCCTATTACGTGAGAGCATGTGTGACAGACTCCCTGCCAAACCCTATAATCAGTCTACCATTAGCATGTTGTGATAGCCACACAACGCTTTGAGAGCTGTCAGCTTGGTATCCCCTCAAGCTACAACAGGTCCCCTCTGGAAATGAGACGCGTCGTAAACTGTAGTCAGTTTAATCCCTGCTGACTTTTGGGTCAGAACAATTATTAGTGTAAGACAAGCATCCCTTTTATCATTGCTCATAGTCTGTAAAACATTTGAATGGAAACCTATCAAAAGACATAGTGCTTTTAAGTGGACTGGTAAGCTTTTTGTGACTTATCTCTTCTTATACAAACTATTAGTTATTTTTTTCAATGTGAAACTATTTGAAATCTTTAATGAACAAATTAATGTATTTTCAGATACATATCCAGTGAGGTCAGCCATGGAAAATATTTAGAGAGACATTTCGTTTGGTTGTGGGTCAGTGGCTGTTAAAGATGTAGGCAGGAAGGATTAGTTCCTCACGAAACCCAATCCGACCTACTCTTAAAGTGCAGAGAAGCTTGCCAGGTGCAACCAACCAAGACCAACAGGAACCCAGCTTTAAGGATCCTAAGTGGGCAATTACACATATCTGCCATTAAATAGGATTAAAAACAGCAACAAACAGAAACCAGAACTGTCTGGGTGTGCTTTCTGTAAAGCACTGGCTTTGCTTGAGTTTCTATGCCTTTAAACCTAGAAGCCATGACAAATTTCTAACAAGTCATATCACCAAGTCATTCTTACAACCACTTACCAATGTAAATATCTAATTTGTTCTAAAAAAATTATATATTTGAACCCCAACCCCAAGTATTGTGCCCAAGCCTGAAGAAGCTGTGTGTTGGGTGGGAGGGGAGAGAGACACCAATGATCTTCTCAGCTGCTCTCACTGTGCGTTGGAGGGTCTTGCGGCAGGACGCGTTGCAGGCACCATACCACACTGTGATGCAGCAAGTCAGAATTGTTGTATTTGATGAATACACTAAAATTGTCTTTTCCTCCAGCTAAGAGATAGAAAAGAAAATAGTTCAATTAAAAATATTTATGTCAATTGACTAATGCAAAAAATGAACACATTACGGATCTGAAGTGGAACTTTGCCTTTAAATCATGTTGCTTGCTACAGTTGGTCACAAGTGTATCAAAGACTAACTCAGTCTTCACAGATTTTCTTGCACTTGAGGTGCAGGGTTATTTGTTGGCCACCTCAACATTCGCATTGACACTGAGAATGCTGCTCTGGGACTTCCATTTATTCACATTTTCAACTCTGTTGCAAAAGTCAAATAAAAAGACAACTCGTCACTTGATAGTTGTTGCTCTTCCTGTTGTTTGAAAAGCAAATTTCCAGTGAATGCCACCCAGCGTTTTACCACCATATTGAAATATACGTTAAGGCATGTTTGTTTTTTTGTTACCAGGGTTTTTCTACGTTCAGCATTTATTAGCTTGTTGATTTTAGAGAAAATAGCCTGCTTGTCTCCATTTAAGCATGACAAGAGACTCTTTGACAAAGAAGGAAGCATAAAGTGTGGTCCTGCTTTTCCCTTCAACCACATGAGGGCGCTTTCGGTCTAGTTTTGGCATTTGAGAAGTTTTATTTATTAGGTTATGACAAGTTGTATAAGTTACATGCATATATAGAAATAAAATTAATAAATATCGATATTGTTTTTTCTTAAATTGACTGTTCAAAATAATCCAACAAAATGGCTCTGAATAGTGCAATAGAGTTTAAAAATGTTTTTTAAGCTGTCAAAACACTCTTTCATACAGTTTGTTGGAATACTATAAGACGGTTTCAGCAAAAACAACATTTGGCCCAAAGAATCAACAACTGTTGAGTAGTTTTAATTTAACTTAAAGCGGCCCTAACACACAGGGTTTCTGCCAATCTCATATTAATCTTGAGTTTCTATAGAGTAGTATTGCATGCTTTGTATCTTCGAAGAGTATTTAGTTTGATCACATTTAAAAAAGATAGACACAGCTTTATGATTGTTTCCGAAAACATATGCCGCGTGCGGGGGGGGAGGGGTAGGCTTAACCAAAGAACCTACTCACCCATTGTCAACAAAACACAGACATCAGTTTCACTCACCGCATGCGGTTCATGTCTGGCATCTTTTAGTGTTGGGACGGCTCCATATATCAGTTTCAAACGATCTCCGAATCCAGCGTCATATCCAAAGTTTATATAACATTCATCACCCAAATGTAGTGAACAAACAAACATCTGAACTTCACGAACGTCTGCTCTCTCTCTTCTGCACACAAGTGAAAGTGACGTCTGCGCATGCTCCTTCTCCTGCTCTCTTTGCGGCTGCGTGCTTTTCCGGGAGAATTGTCCAATAAGGGACTAAGAAAAAATTGTTACGAAACAGTTTTATATGTTTGAAAAAAACTTTCCAAAACCTGTACGATCGCTGGGGGAGTGTATCGAGCACAGAAATACTACATAATACGCCCAACTCGTTTTTTGACAAGTTGACCATGTTAAGCATGAGAAGACAGCACGTTTAACATTGTGGAGAAGTCCGAATGCATGAAACACCGTTGCAGGGCCACTTTCAGACAATAAATATACAATCCAGTCCAGTTGGTGGCGCTCATGCTCCAAAAGTTGGCTTGCCAACCGCCATAAAAGTCAATAAGAAGAAGTTTGTGTTTACTTCACTCACAACAAACATGAGCATGGAATACTATAGGTCAGGGGTCGGCAACCTTTGCGACCAAAAGAGCCATTTTGGGCCATCTCCCACCAAAAAAGATTAGTCTGGAGCCAAAAAATATATGTAACCTTTAAATGACTATAAGACAGGTTGTTATACATGTAATAAAGTAGTTACACAGTTGCACCATTAGGTGGCAATATAGTGCGATTTTTTATGAATTTAGGTGTTATCATAACAGAACTATACCGTTTGGGGCCTAATGGTTAGAGAGTCAGACTCGTAACTAGAAGGTTGCCGGCTCGATTCTCAGGGCCGGCAGGTAACGACTGAGGTGCCCTTGAGCAAGGCACCTTACCCCTACTTGCTCCCCGGGCGCTGCAGGGATAGCTGCCCACTGCTCTGGGTGTACGTGTGTTCACCACTTGCTGTGCGTGTGTTAAAAGCATGGGTTAAAGCAGAGGTCACATTTCGTGTATGGACAACAGGACAATGAACACGAGGATGGTTTAAAGGGGAACAAACACAGGATAATTAATAAGGGGCAGGTGTAGGTAATGAAACACTAATGGGAAGGCTAACGAGACAAAAGGGCGGGAAACACCGACGAGACACGAGAAAGCACATGACAAGTCAATATCTAAACAAAGCCATGTCTTTCTCACACAAAACCTAAGGCTATGCCATGACTCTGCTGCAAGACCAAGAATAAACATGACATGATAGCGGAATCATGACATAAGCCATAAGAGTATTAGAGCCTTTTGTTGACAGCTACGTTTTGTATATTATTTCTTTCCTTATCTTAACAGGTAGTGGTTAAATCTATAAAGTTAAGGAGGTTGATTTAACCTGTAACTTAGTTTAGGTTTTAGTTCCGGATAGTTGTTGATAAGCGATTAGAGAGCTTTTTTTTGAGCAATGACACTTCTGTTGTTCTGATTCATCTGTCAGCTTCTTATCTGACACTACTCTCAGAATCCGAGAGCAAAAACGCCCACAGCCACGAAACGCCATAAAACACATGGTAAGCTACTTAAAATTTTAACAGTAGCTTAGAATGATGCATTGATTCTTATCGAACATTTGTGTCCAAGTCACATCTACAGCTTTCCTGTAGCTCAGTGGTAAGAGCATTGCGTTGTCAAAGACAAACACAAAAACAGGATGAAGAACAAGTATGAGAGTCTGTTTGAGAGAATCAAAGTACAAGAGAATCAAACCCCCTGAACAGGATTTACACAGAGCTGTACATCATAGAGGGAGAGAGAGTGATGGAGTCAGGGCTGGGTGAAAATACATCAAAATGTATTTTAAAATAAAATGCCAAATACCTTACTTTTAAGTGTATCAAAATAAACTACAAAATACAGTGGCCAAACCATGTATCAAAATAAACTACTGTATTTTTGTATTTTAAAAATACTACAAAATGCTTTTACATGGAAGCATGAAATTTCTTCACAAACCCTCCATCAATTGGCCTATTTGTTATATCCCTTCACCATAACACTGATTCTGTTGATTAAGTAAACAATGTTTGATAGCAACAGCTTTTCTCTGCCCAAGTTATGCGATAAATCTGACCAGTTAACAGATCAGAAATTCACATATGCCTGGCTGTGAAGTTACCAACAGTTTAATGTTTTACAGTTTGCAAATGACTTGTAATTGTATCCTAATTTAGTTACTTGGTGTTTGGTAACAAAGGGCCTTCTGTGCATCTGCAACATTGACTTAATGACAAACAATTCATTCATAAGAAGACAACTGATGAAACCTGTATTCATAGCAACTAGTTTCTCATTAATTAACCATTTCATTGTTAATCATAAATAATGATAAACATATAATAATATATTATGTGACAGGCAGTCGTTCATGCAATGGTATGCAAAATCATGCTCCTATTAAACAGCTACTTTAATTAAATTACAATATTCAACGAGCATATTCATTCAGCAAATATTTATGTATCAATCATTGGGAGCTGAAAACAAACAGTGTAGCAAAAATGATATCACATTTTTTAAATGTAGCCAGAAATATAATGAAGTAGCCTATCAACAGAACTTCTCAAGGAGTATTAATCCAATTCCAACCATACAAAACAGAGAATACAACAGAGCCGGTATTCCAAAACATTTACAAAGGTCTAACAGAAACAGTTAAACTTATGTGTGAATGTGGGAGCTCGTATGTATCTGTGTCTTCGAGCGGCTCACAGTAAATGCTCCTCTACGCAAGTTTACACCATTCCGCTAATATTGTGGCATTAGAATGTAATGTTGTACAACACTGAAATGCGTCATTATAATATTTTGCATGCGCACCGACGTTCATAACATAGGCTGAAAGTAGCAAGATAAATTTTGTATAAGTAACTATCATGAAACATTTAAAGAACATCTGTTACCATCAACATTTGTCTTGTAAATAATTTTTCTCAACAAATGATCATATTAAAATGTTAACAAAAAGTTTTGGCTAAAAGTGGTAGAATTTTTATAATACATATATGGCTGATAAAATAATGAAAAAATATGACCAAGGCTTTAAACATTTGGACTACTGTTTGTTAGCATTAATAAAAGTAAATGTTAATGTAATCTAATGTAAATGTAATGGCAAGATATAAACATCATTGTGGCATTTACTGTTCATCACCCGCATGGTTAAGATGCTGCATAAAACCAGCATATACTTGAACGCCTTCAGTGATATGACAGGTGTAATATTCTTGCATTATTCCAGAGACTCAGCAGAGGGCAGTATAATGCAGTACTCTGAGCCCCGGTTTCACAGACAGACTAAAATAAAAGTTTGAGCTGTCTGAATTTTCTCTGGCATTTCTTCAAATATATCAGTGTCGTTGTTTAATCGTAAGATCTTTCTTAGCACTGTCTGTGAAACAGGGCTTGATGAATCCTCATGGTGCATGTACTGGGTTCAATGCAGCATGTTCCACTGACATGCTATAGGTGTCAAACTCAGTTCCTGGAGGGCCGCAGCTCTCAAATCAAACACACCTGATTCAGCTAATCACATCTTCAGGATTGCTAGAAACCTCCAAGCAGGTGTGGTTTAGAGCTCGTTGGAGCTAAGCTGTGCAGAGCTGCAGAGCTGCAGAGCTGCGGCCCTCCAGGAACTGAGTTTGACACCCCTGTAATCTCTGCATCTGTTCTGCCTTTGGGGTGTAACATGATGTCCAGTTTTGTCTGTTGGAAATATGACATGATAAGAAAATGCACATTAGATAAATATCACACCCGCAGCCTGCTAAGAAACAGTCGTATAAATACAAAAACTAAAAAAGTCCCCCAACATAAATACAGCCAGATATGAACTAAACTCCAACTCCTAAACGACCCGGAACCAGACCAGACCCTTTTTTTTACATCAAAACTATATTTTGTTAATGGATCGCTGGCCGTCGTAATAAGTGTAATAAAAAGCGCACCAAATCTATGAAGTATGTTAAGAAATAATTCCACACACCGGCTTGAAAGAGCATGAGCGTGACAAATACAATGGAATCATTTAAGTTCTCGCGTGCGACCTGTAGCTTCAAGGTTAAGACAAATTAACGATCGCGTTCATACGACGTTATGCATTCTAATAAACAGAAAAGGGGCTCGTGGTCATATAAACGACGAGTTTAAATGACGTACACTTCGTCAATATCACGGTTGAAATATAATTCCTGTCGCATGTATAACAACTTTCCGCCGCCGACGTGCGCAGTTCATACGCGGGACTGGTGACGTCACTTCCGGAGTGTTGTCAGTCAGAAGTCATCACTGTTAAGCGCAGTCGTCGTACGGTTGTGTTCGAGCGTCTACATTGTCGATAATGGGTCGGGAATCGAAGTTTATCGGCGGCCACGCGTTTTCTGTGTAATGCGGAGAGGAGGAAGTATCGGGAGAAGCAGTTGTTTTGATGCCGCGGGGATTCGTGTCGGTGAGGTGGGCTAGCTTACTGAGCTACGGTACCTGAGGACAGAATGATCCGCTGGATCCGACAACAGCTGGTATGACGCTGTCACTTTTAAAGATCCGTCAAAACTCACTTGTATTCGTTTGTTTCATGCTTGTCTAGAGATGTGCTTCTTGGTTTTCTGGCTTTTATGAATCTTTTGTCAGTAAGTTAGCTGCGGGTGGGTTAGCAGCACCAGTCTGCCAATTAAGTGTTTTAACAGGTTTAACAACTGACGTTAACGTTACTTAGTTAAAGCAAGTGATAGCGTTTATCCTTTGTAAAACAGTGTCCGTGCTGGTGTTAATCTAAGTTACGTTGAATGTTTTATTTCTGGTATTGTCGAGTTAACAAAACAGATTTTGGGTTATTTAATTAAAATTGTAAGCGAATGATCCGTTAGTTGTCTTTGTGTGCGTTTTAAATGATTTGGAGGGAAGAGCGTGCGGCATTAATAGCTAGCGGAGTAATTTTGGTATCTGCTGCTGTTAGTTTCGGTTTGTCTGTCTGTATTGTTTCTCTCTGTCTTGACACTTCTGGAAAAACTGCAAAGCTTCTGCGATAAATATCACAGGTGAAGTCTCATGCCTCAAGTTTTTGGCAACATGTTTGTTCTTTTAATGTTCATCTTTCAATCCTTTGTGATTCGAGGATCCTCAACGTTAAACGAACTGTATGAAATAGTTAACTTAGATCTAACTCAAATGAACTGATTTGTTTTTGATATTCTGTATTAAAAGTACATTTAGCTAACAACACCAAATGCCCAGAAATCTAAATCTATAGGCCCGTAAATGAACAAATTGTGTTTGTTCAATATTTCTGAATGGACCGGTAAACAGGTATTTAAACTGCAGCAACTGTCTGTTTTCTAAGTAGGTCCACACCTTTCAGGGGATTATCCAGGTAATGTTGTCCTCTTTGACCCCATAAGCACATGGTTAAAGTATGCATTTAAACAAACAAACAAATCTGTCTATCATAAACAATGGCCACTGTACATAAGGGAAATGAACGTCTGTGGTGTGTAGCAATAAGAAAAACGTATTATTGTATGTCAAAGTACATACATATGTATAGATGTTTTATACCTAAATCCTCAAACGTATGTAGGATAAAACTGTTTAGGAGAAGTCATACAGCAGCAACCTGATATTTTATCGTTGACTATGTTTTTTGCTTTATTTAAGGTATCTAAAATGTCTGTGTGAAAATATGAAATTGCAGAATGTGTTGTTTGGTGCTTTTAGGTAATATAATTAAAGGTTACCATCGATCAATAATATTCACTTGAAAGAGGATGATGTCATAGCAAACAACTCATCTGGAAAAAAGATATTTCTTATGAGGGTTGAATCGTGGTTATAGGTTGTTTTAACAACTTATTTTAGTTTTCTCCTTAGTTTTTCTCAATCAGATAGCAGTTGCTTGGTGTTAGTAATTGAAGATTGCAAAACGTGTGTGTGGTAATGCAGCGTTTGTACATCTAAAGGCTGTGTCTTAATGCTTTTGGGTTCACTCAGGAAGTGTTTCTAGATCTGGTTTGCCCTCTGCGGTTGTTTTTTTTTAACGTGTCTTTAACGTAACAATCGCGCTCGGCCACAGTTGAGAGCAACTGGGATATATGTGAGTACGCCCTAAGACACTGCTACCCTGTGGCCGCAAGATCATTTCAATGGAAATATTTGGTGGTGCAGAACTACATCTACGGTTTTTTACACTCATGGTGGGATTTATTGTCAGTAAGGCTCCTATGTGTAATTGGGTTTGTTCTGAGTAATTGGTTGGTTTTCTAACAGAGAGGTATTCTTGAAACGGTGAAAGTAAAGCCTGCCAGGCAGCAATGTACATCAATAGTTTCCGAACTTTCCACATATGATTGTTTTGAGAAGACAAATTAGCTAGTGGTTTACCGTTCGTTTAGTTGCTTATGGAAAAATATAAGCACACAAACAGATGCGCCACATCTGTTTTGCTTGATTAATGCATGTTAATGTGGGCTAAAGTCCACAGTCACTATAGGGGGTATGCATTGACGTCATTTTCCCACGTGAAAATGTCGGGACACGCTCCCCTGGGTGTCAAAACACCCCTCAAAATGGCTGAGGAGAATAGGAGAAACAAAGAAACCGGGACTAAAACACGCAATTATTTTCTAAAATTACGAGCAGCTGGACTCGGCGGTGATCCTTACAACTTACAAAGGAATCAGGTGTTCCTGGACACTGAAATGTTGAAATTCGCAAACAATAGAGTGCCTGTAGATTATTTCTGATAACAAGCAAAAGAAACCGAGAATAACCGTTACATGGCTAAACTTGTCTCTCTCTGATATTTGGAATCGAGACTGCGATACCGAGTTCAAACGCTAGATGCCAATGTACCAAACGGTTTCTTTAAATGCAACAAAACTACAGGACTCATTCAACAAATTGTTTATTTAAAGGTGCAATTAAGTAGTAACAATTTTGCAGTAAAATATCCAAAAAACACTAGACTAGTGTTATATATTTTGTTCAGCTGAGTACTTACAATATCTAATATGTTTCCAACTACTTGTAAATCGTGAGAAAATCGCCATTCTAAACAGTGACACGGGGCTGTGCAGTCACCTGTCAATGGCGTCATATCCGCCATTACCCTTTGTTACCGCCTTTACTGACATTGAAACCGCATAGTGGACAATAGTGTTGTGGACAAATGCGGAAGCAGTGTCTAGTAGGGCTGTCACGATAAACCGACGATAAATATCACGTGATTTATGAACAACTTATTAGTGAAGTATGGGAAAATGCTGCTGCATCCGAAAGCCAGAGGGGGCTCTCGTGCGGAAACTACAAATACGGACTGCAGAAGAAGACCATATCGCGTTCTGGAATCTAGGAAATGCCTATGGACATCTTTTTATCACTGTTACTCAAGCCTCATCAGGTATTTTATGATAATAAAGTATATTTATAATGATCTTGTTTGACGGGTGTTGCTTTTTCAAATGCACATTATAAGCGACTCAAACTCACACTGCTTTTAGATCGAGCAGGATTTCCTACTGATCCCAGAGCCGTGCTTCACATACAAGCTACGCATTAAAAAAAATCGACACAATGCATATCGCAGCCAGCTCGATTACAATAGGATTTAGTGGTATCGCGATAAATTGTAATTCAGCCCTGGCAAGCCACTAGCTTGTTTCGAGCATTCACTTATTTATGGACCACAATTATACGCAACATTTATAAAACTTTACCTCATCCGCTAACATGATTTCTTGTTCCCGCCAAGTCAACAGATCCCATCATTCCACGCACATTCACAGCGGCATTGTTGTTGTTTTGATCATGCGCCCTCTAACGGCGATTTTTACAAACTGTAGCTTTAATACAATTATCATAAAATCAATAAAAATATAAATTTGTGAACATAAATTACATAAATATAAATATAATTTTTTTAGACACTAGCCAAACACAGAAGTTAACTGCAGTCCATGCGCACAAGAGCCGTTGAATTTGAAAAATGACACACGAAGAATGGAATGCGGTAGTAACTTCGTCATGGAGTGTCCGATACTTCCAAACATTGCACTGAAGCACATTCATTTCACTGTCTCCCAATCACATTTGCTGTACAATTGGTGAAATATGTTTTTACATTTTAACGAGTTGGCAGTTTAAATGTTGAAATTAAACACAAAGTCTGATCTTATATTCATAATTGCTCCCAAGATAAAATGCTGCTATAAATGTAGTCAACGTTGTAATCCGTGTACACATCGTGCTAGTATTTCGCAAAATTGATGCAGATACAGTTGCTGTTATCTGTCCCGCTTAAATCCATTGAAATAGGTTTACAGCACGGATTTGTTTGGAACTATTAAGGGCTCCATGAACCCTCCAGCATTTTGGGTTAAAACAACCCAGTATTGTTCATTTTTAACCCAAGGGTTGGGTTTGTCAAATTTTGACCTAATGCTGAGTTCAAATAACCCAACATTTTTTAGAGTTGAATTATTCTTTAACATTGGAAGCCGATAACCGATATATCGGCCGCATACAGTATCTAAATATTAATTTCATTTTTTTCTGAGCCTGAAACAAAAGGAAAAAGGTGAAGAACTGCTTTTATTTTAAAACATTTAAAGTGTTGTCAATAGTCTAACGGGTCTCAAGACAGAAAGCATTTAGTTGTAATAATAATATGCCTAAATGCAGGGCAGTACAGTGCGACAAGTATGTCACACATGCTACGAAACTATCGTTCTGTACTACGAATAAATGTAATAATGTAGCACGCATGCGACACAGTTTGGCAGGTGCATTTTACTGAGCCGATTGTTTGTGCGAAGTGTGTGAACAAACTTTTACGTGGGACTTGTTTTTGCTGCTGCTGTCTTTCCCATCGTTCTTATTAAGGTGCCATATCATTTGTGTGTCTAATTAAAGGTTTAAAGCTTTACAACCATTTTACAACCTCCTTATGTATACTGACATGGTAGTCCTGATTCCCTGCCAACGACTGAAGGAGATATGGTATATTCACCCGTGAATTTGTTTGTGTGCATTATGAACACGGAACATGTGGTAATGATTCATCTTCATTCAATACTTCTTTTGACGAGTTCAAGACATTTTTCATCTTTGCTTCTACTTTATTCACCGCCTGTACACTTTCCCAGCCCTGCCAAATTTCTATTCCTGGTCAAGTGTATCTGATTATCTTCTGTCTGGAATTGTTCTGCCGGTACTGGCGTTATTGCCCTCTCTGTCTACCTAATATAATTGTTAAGTCCCCTAATCATTCTTTCCTCATATTTATGAGACATTAATTGTTAAAGTAATTATTCAGGGGCATCATATTCTGCACATTTTGAAAAGTTGTCTGTGCTGCTTTTACTGCTCTTGTTCTAGAATGTTTTGTCATTTTTGTACTCCCCCTCTATCATTATTCACAAATGCCAATATCATGTTTACATAGGTTAACCTATCCCCCGGAAGTCACCAACAGCGCGCACGGGCGTCAATGACGCGTGTCATTGATTTGCAGAAATAGTTTGCTTTCTCTGGTTTAACAAGGTGCGCAATCTTGCAGGCTTGCGATAGGACAATCTGACTATGGGGAAGATCACCCAACACTGGTTCCTCATCCTCATCCTCACCATCTCATGTTTTATCATTTCCCCTTCATTCACAAATTTTGTGGTTACCAATTTGTTTAAAGCCTTGATTTAAACATTTGCATACGTGTGGATGCCTGCTCTGTTTTCTTTTAATGGGAAATGTAGACATGGTTGCGCTGTACTGTGCTATCCCCAACCCAAACATCTGTACCCGTTTCATGTGTGAATATGAGGTGCAGGTGGAAATGTCGTCTCTGGGCTTGCCTGTCTGACACACAAACCGCCCTGTCTTTTCTTATTTCTCACAGGGCTTTGACCCGCCCCATCAGAGTGACACACGCACAGTTTACATAGCAAACAAGTTCCCGCACCACGGCCATTATATTCCTCAGAGATTTGCAGACAACAGGATCATCTCATCCAAGGTAGGAGTTCACATGCAGTGAATGTAAAAAGGTCTTTAGCCGAGCTACAGAAAGATGTAAATTTGGAGTTATTTGACTGTCACGTGTGCAGACTTTTCATACTCTGCGAGAGGATTTGACAGTAAAATTCTCCATGCTGTTGTTGTTTTCTCTTTGTAGTACACCGTGTGGAACTTTGTCCCTAAGAATCTGTTTGAGCAGTTCAGAAGAATAGCCAATTTTTATTTTCTCATAATCTTCTTAGTTCAGGTAAGTCCTGCATCGTGACCAATAATGATGATGATAGGGTGTCCCCATTTCCCTATAATTTACTGAAATTGAAAAGAAGCCCCCAGAAATGTATTCCCGGATCACACAAAAGAGAAATCACAATGTGATGGTTGCTGTTTTCCATGCAAGTGCAGTAAATGGCGACTAAAGTTCAAGTTGTTAACTGTTGCTCTTCCCTCCAGCTAACTTGAGGGCTAGTTTTTGTGCATACATTTTATCATCCAGTTGTTCAAACTGGATAAATATTTGGAGAACTGTTTGAATGTTGACGATAATGATGAACAAATAGTTTGCTCTCAAACAATGATATTGATTGGCTTCAGAGGGCTTAGGATGATGATGCTGTTTTGCGTATTTTTTAAGTTTTAGGTTCCAGTCCTAAATTCGTTGTAACTGCTTGGAAGATTATTTATATGAATAGAATATGCATTACTCCATTTAAAGGAAGCCAGTACAGGGCAACAGGAGGGTAAACAAATTATGACAAATTAATTAGTACATTAATACATTTAAGTGCAATCCGCATACATGGATTTGCATTAATGTATGTTTACACAGGAATATGTTCTTATAAACAACATTTTATCTAACTTGGTTCACTAAAACATGAAAAACTGCTTTGCAGAGACATGTTTAAACATTTCCTGTGTCATTATGCAAATTAGTTGTTGAGTCATATTTTTTGCTACCAGTGTTTTCTTCAATGAGCATTGGTTTATCAATGATGAACATTTTTTGGGGGGAAAAATGTAATGGCGGATGTTACATCGCACTGTTTCATAATATGTGCTTTCTCCCCCTTCAGTTAATGATAGACACACCCACTTCCCCTATAACAAGTGGACTTCCTCTATTTTTTGTCATCACAGTAACTGCCATCAAACAGGTGAGCCTTTTTTCATGGCCACTGCAGAGAAAGATGTGCACACAACATTTTGTCAGTAAGACTGCAGTGTAAAGTGTTGTTTTTGTTTCAATACTCACAAATACAGGGATATGAGGATTGGCTGCGGCACAAAGCTGACAATGAAGTTAACGGAGCCCCAGTATTTGTCGTGCGCAGCGGCAGTCTGGTCCAGACACGATCCAAGAATATTAGAGTAAGGTCCAGCTGAGGGCATGTCCTCCTTTTGTTGGTCAACTGATAAATAGGGATGCACATTCAAATGACACAACATTATTTGCTTTAGTTCAGATTGTCCGAAAATGGCACAAGGGATTCAAAAATAAGATTAATTTGTACATTACATGCGAAGTACATTCGATTACTCAATATTCAATGATAAATGATTCTGATGAAGTCTCAACAGTTCATAATAAATAGTATGAAAATGGTTATTTAATGGATGTGTGCAGGTGGGTGATATTGTGAGAGTAGCCAAAGATGAGACGTTTCCTGTGGACCTGGTGCTCTTATCATCAGACCGCGCGGAGGGAACTTGCCATATTACCACTGCCAGCCTGGATGGAGAGACTAACCTGAAGGTCTTTGTTTTCATCTGCTCATACAAATGTTCTTGAAACTCATATGGTTTATTTAAAGAGAAGCAGTAGTTTGGCAGATGTGTGGAGAATGTATAGACCAAACAGGAAGAATCTTTTTGCATTGCATCTTCTGGTTTTACAAACCGCACTAGTGGTAAACTGAATGTATCTTGTGATGTGTAGACGCACTTTGCAGTGCCAGAAACCGCTGTGTCGCAGACGGTGTCTCGGCTGGAGTCTCTCCAGGCTGTGGTAGAGTGCCAGCAACCCGAAGCTGACTTGTACAGGTATGCAGCCCATAGAAATCCACCACAACCACATAATCCCTCATGGGGAGGGTTTCTTAAAGGGATTAATTAAAATTCTGTCATCATGTTCTCACGCACGTGTCATTTCATAGCTGTGTTCCGATGAACACAGAGAAAGATATTGGGAAGAATGTTAGTCATTTTCAGTTCCGGGACATCATTGACTACCATAGTAGAAGAATTAAATGGTAGTCAAAGGTGCCCGAGAACTCTTTCTTTTCCTTAATTCTTCAAAATATCTTGTGTGTTCAACAGAACAAAAAAATACAATATTTTTTTCCCACTATGGTAGTGGATGATGTCCCAGAACTGAAAATTGCTTACATTCCTCCAAATATCGTTCTCTGTGTTCATTGGAACAAAGACATTATGCAGGTTTGAAACAACCTGAGGGTGAGTAAATGATGACAGGTTTTTCATTTTTGGAAAAAAATCCAGATTATTGCCATGGTGTCTATTTTACATGCCGTGTGACTCATTATACTCTTTCCTGAAACGTTTTTCTCAGATTTGTTGGAAGAATAACTGTAACCCAACAAGGAGAGGAGATAGTCAGGTAAGACCACTTTCAGATGTGAAACCCTTAGCAGTATAGAAACTGGTTACAAATTCTAAAGCATTTTTATTAAGTTCTAAGGTCTGTGTTGATCTTGGTTTAATTCAAGAGGAGGGTTGGGGGTTGAGATTTACTCATTTTTATGTCTTTCAGACCTTTAGGACCAGAGAACCTCCTGCTTCGAGGAGCAAGATTAAAAAACACCAAAGAAATTTTTGGTACAACTTGCACAATGTTTTTTGTGTCTTGAGATCAGAGAAACCATCAAATGTTGCATTTGTGGTTATAGAGTTAAACGGAATATTCAGTGTGAAATACTGGAAATGGGATTTGTTAAAAAAAAAAAATCAATACAAGCCAAAGACATTTTTGATTTTGCATTTATTTATTATGCTAATATTGTTATCTCCAGTATTATGTATAGTACTTATATATTGGTGCCACTCTGTATTTTGATGCTAAATTAATATCGTGCAGGTGTAGCGGTGTATACCGGCATGGAGGCCAAGATGGCACTCAACTACAAATGCAAATCCCAGAAGCGCTCCGCAGTAGAGAAGTGTGTATTTCCTCACGTTCTCGTTTCCTCTTAGTTTGTTCATTGCCTGTCCTTTAAATGACCATGCGTCTTGTCTCTCGTGCAGGTCCATGAACACATTTCTCCTCATCTACTTGGGTATTTTGCTGTTTGAAGCAATCATCAGCACTATTTTGAAGTACGCGTGGCAGGCAGAGACAAAGTGGAACGAGCCTTTTTACAACCAGAAGACCGATAGGGAGAGAAACAGCAGTCAGGTCACTACACTACATTATCTCCTCAAAACACAAACAGAAATCAGGTTACATGTATTGGTATTACAAGTTTGGTTCCGTTATATGTTCACGATGAGCGCTTGCACTACTAAGAAAACGTATGGCACTTTGATTGTGAACATCGGTCATTATGAAATCTGCTCGGTTCGCACTTTGATGAAAAAGCACTTTGATCTGTTTTCTCTACAGATTCTGAAATTTATATCCGATTTCCTGGCTTTCCTGGTGTTGTACAACTTCATTATCCCCATTTCTCTGTACGTGACCGTTGAGCTGCAGAAGTTTCTGGGCTCATTTTTCATCGGTTGGGACTTGGATCTTTACCACGAAGAAAGTGACCAGAAAGCTCAAGTAAACACATCGGACCTCAACGAGGAGCTCGGCCAGGTGTGTGCGAAGCTTTCCTGCTTTTAAACAGGCCCAAATGAACTCTTAACGCTTACATCTGTGGCGTAAAGGATTTGAAATTCTCCAAAAGTATAAATAAATGGATTCAAAACGAAAGAGATATGGGACTATCTGTGTGCATAGATTCAGTCTTGTCCTACTTGTTAATACAAGAGAGGAAACAAGTTTGAATGTGCGATTAAAAAACATGTTTTGTCCCAGGTGGAGTATGTTTTCACAGACAAGACGGGAACTCTGACCGAGAACGAAATGCAGTTCAGGGAATGTTCCATCAATGGCATAAAATACCAGGAGATCAATGGGAAGCTTGTCCCTGAAGGAATGACAGAAGACACTCCAGACGGACCTGTGTCTCGTCTGGTAAGGTTTAATCTCATGACACTAGCAGTACGTATAAAGTAACAACGCACAGATAAATATCCAAATATGGCATTAAAATGATAAACGTGTCATTTAGAAAACTGATAAGTCTTATGTAAACTATACATTACAACAAAGGAAATGAAATTTGACAGCAACTACAGCTCATCTTAACTGTTATCTTTCTCAACGTATCTTTCAGAACAGAGAGGAGGAGTTGTTCCTGAAAGCTGTCTCGCTTTGTCATACGGTACAGATCAGTTATGATCAAACAGATGGACCGGGAGACCCATTCTCTCACGCCAATGGCTTCACACCTCAGATGGAGTATTACGCCTCCTCTCCTGATGAGAAGGCACTTGTGGAAGCCACCAAGAGGTGAGAGCACAGCAGTTTTCGTAGCTGGATCAGGTCGTGCCAGATTACCTGCATTTGTAAAGACAACATTATGTTATCACCTTAAATCTTGCATGTTTTTTTACTTCAGGATGGGTGTCACGTTCACAGGAAGCAGTGGAGAAACCATGGAGATTAAAACATGTGGGAAAGCAGAGAAGTAAAAAGATAAATCCAATTTTTACATGGTAGTAAATGGTGTTTTCAGAGTTGTTTAACAGCTGTCGTTCTGCATGCAGGTACAAACTCCTCCACGTTCTTGAGTTTGATGCAAACCGCAGAAGAATGAGCGTGATACTGCAGAAGCCCTCAGGCATGTGCTTTTTAACACATATGTGCTGGTTATCGGATTGACACGCCGGATGAGGAGTTAACCTTATCCCGTGATTTCTCTCAATAGGTGAAAAGGTGCTGTTCACGAAAGGAGCTGAATCAGCCATCCTCCCCTACACCACAAGCGGAGAGATTGAGAAAACCAGAGTCCACGTGGATGAGTTTGCTATGGTGAGATGGTTTAACACGCTCTCTGATTTTTATGGCTGACTGATTCTGTCTGTAAGTAACAACACAGTAATAATGGACCCAAGCACTAGGCCTGTCGTGATAGCAACTTTTTGTTTGCTGATATATTGCACCAGAAATCATTGGGATACATGGCATTTAACAATAAGAAATATTTAAATAGATCAACATGGCATTTTAAAACCAACAATATATTCTATGATAATAACCCAGCAAGTGCAACAAGAACTTAATATATGATTTGTGACTTCCTGGCTGTTTTTTAGTTTTTTAAGCAGGATGAAACGCTTTATAATTTGTTTACACAAACTTGATTTTGATTTGTGTCCAGTTATGCGCACAGACTCACATTTAAGCATAGCGCAATAAGAATGTGAGAATTGAATGTGATCGAATCCGACTTAAGGGACATCAAGAGTCTAGAATCCCGTGTGAGTTTTTCATCAGGTGACATTTGGAGGGCTGCGTTTCTGGCATAACTGACACTTGCTGGACGCAGGATTAATGATTCTGTGTGGCGTTGCTTTGAACGATCACATTAACATTTAAAACTGGTGGAAAACGCAGGATGCGCCGCTTTTTCACCATCTCCCGTTGCTCACACTCGTAAGTTTTGCAGAGGACAGAGAGCAGCGACTCCAGAAACGCGTCCAGTATGAAAGTTGTTTTAGTCATAGGAATAGACTGTTTTTATGTGCAATGCACCGCAACAGCCAAGTGACCTTCCCCAAATGACAGTTTGGCAACGACATACTGTGAGAGCGGGAGTCGAAAAAAGCATAGTAGCCAATATGGACCGACCGACCACTATGATAAATATATCCAACGAGTTATTACAGAAACAATTTATTAAAGTATTGTTTTTGTCGTCTTTGTCCCCACCACTTTTCAAAACAAAGTTACGCCACTGTTTGGTTGAGAATTGGCTGTGTCTAATCTTCCTCTTTTTTTGATAGCTGGCTGTAAGAAAGGCAAGACAAGGTCAAACGTAATGTTATTAATAAGGCATATGTATATTTAATATATTATAATGATTCCCTGCGTGTTTCTGTTTGTCTGTATTCTGTGGTGGACAGCAGGCTACAGTATAATAAGGTTATTCGGTTAAACTTGGTGCAATGATATGAAACTGTAATGTGGTTGACAGATCTGGAACTACTTTATAGGTGGGCCTTCCTGAAAAACAATGCACACCCTTAGAATGTTTGCCAGCCAATCACAATGAAGCATCCGTCCTTCGGATGAGACGTTAAACCGAGGTCCTGACTACCGACATCAAGTTAATATATCGTGACAGGCCTACCAAGCACACGAGGATTATGCTTTTTTGTTGTTAGTATTCAAGTAGTTATCTTGGGAGAGTTTGGAGTTTCTAACTCAAACTCTCTAATTCCCCCGACACGTTTCAATAGTTGTATGTGCAACATCTTTTTGTAGAAAGGTCTGCGGACACTGGTGGTGGCCTGCAGAAACTTCAGCGTGGAGGAGTATCAAGAAGTGGACAGGCGGCTCCATGAAGCCAGAACAGCTCTACAGCAGAGAGAGGAACGGCTAGCCGAGGTCCTCCCTTTCCCCCGAGGGCCTACTGTTTTGAGTCATCTTAGTCTGAAGGCTGACTGGTAAAATTCATGGGAGACGTTAAACACTACTCGAAGTTCGTCTGGAATTTTGGCATTACTTTACACACATTGTTTATCTAACTGTTTTAAGTATATAATATACACTTGTTGTGGCCTTATAATAAGCTTGTTCTCAAATGTTGACAAACTCTAATAAGAGTTTAAAAACACTCAATAAACTTCATTGAAATAAAATAATAATCAAATAGGTCAAATATTCGAATACAATAGAACCTTTTTTTATCTACAAAGATTTTTTTTTTAATTTCATATGAGAACTTCGACTATAAAAACAAGAATTTAAGACCTATTCCACACGTACATGGGTATTTCCTTCAAATAAAAAAAATTACGTCCCCATGAAAGCACGTAATGAAGCGTTGTCAAGAGCTTGCCAAAGCAACAGGTGGCGATATCACTATGAAGCTGTGTTAGCCAATCAGAAGCCAGCCAAAGAGACAGCGGTGAGCATTCCAACGCCATACATCAAAACTTTGTTTTTTTCTAAAAAACTTCACCGTGACAGGAGTTTTCATGAAAGTTCGGTTTCAGTGACCGGGTACTGCGTGTTCGTGTGGACGAATGGCCAAACCGCATAGAAATAGCTGCGATTTTGAAAATACCTGTGTTTGTGTGGACAGGGCATCAACTGGCTCAACACTGCCAGTTGAGCTTCAGGTTATTGGATGATGAATAAACATTTTTGCTTAAACTTACATTTTCGGCTAAATAATACATCAGTCGATATGACTGTAATAGCCAAAATGTAATGACGAGAGCGTGATTGCACGGTGAGCAGGAAGTCAGCGTTCGGTGTCTACTGCTGCTGATGTACTTTGACATGTCGTGGTGACTCATGCGGCTCTCTGAGGACTGAAGTCCAGCCATGTGAACCGCAGCACAATTTAAAGTCATGCAGGGATACAGGAATGTGTTTGTTATCGTACTGAAGTCATTCCACGAGCCTGTTCACTCTTCTTTAAAACCTGTAGCTACGAAGTACTAAAGCCTAAAACGCATTCTCCACAGTGTACTCACTGAGCATCTTCAGTCAAATCTATATCACTATATTTATTACAAAGCAAACACCTGTTTTAGTGACTGAAGAACCAATGAGGTTGTATGTTATAAACGTGCCGCCATATTAAGCAAACTTGAAATGTAAACAAACAAGCGAATCCAAGTGCATAATTCAAAGCATTGTCAGTCTTGTTATTTTCGTTAAACTTTAGGCACTACTGTATTTTGTGGTTGTATGCAAAATGACCGCAATAATGCTTTCGTCCAGGCTGCAGGATAAGGTCCAGGAGACGATAGAAGCCCTGCGATTGGCCGGGATCAAGGTGTGGGTTTTGACGGGCGACAAACACGAGACGGCTGTCAGCGTGAGTCTCTCCTGCGGTCACTTCCACCGCACCATGAACATCCTAGAGCTCGTGCAGCAGAAATCAGACAGCGAGTGTGCCGAGCAGCTCCGCAGGCTAGCCAGGAGGTACAGTAGAGGTTTTGGGGTTTTAAGTCACAATCCTCCTATCTGCAATGAAATCCGAAGCAGAATGGTAAAATCAGTTGCGGCGGTTTATTGATGTCTGCGCAGGATCAAAGAAGATCACGTGATCCAGCACGGGCTGGTGGTGGACGGCGCCAGTCTGTCTCTGGCTCTGCGGGAACATGAGAAACTCTTCATGGATGTGTGTAAGAACTGCTCGGCTGTGCTCTGCTGCAGAATGGCACCTCTCCAGAAAGCCAAGGCGAGTGACCTCGTGGATGCCCGTTCACGTTTCACATTGTTCTTTTAAGGCCAGGGGTCGCGTGTCTTCGGTCTAGGCTAAATTACCCCACACTGGCCTGTTGTTTTCACTGTGTTGGTGTTAATGGTCACTGTGTGTTTGGCAGGTGGTGAGACTTCTCAAGACTTCCCCGGAGAAACCTATTACGTTAGCCATTGGAGATGGAGCCAATGATGTCAGTATGATCCAGGAAGCTCACGTTGGGATCGGTAGGAACAGCAAACATGGCTTTTAAGTTTGAGATGGGGAGAGACACAGTTTGCAATTAAAATGTAAATTTTCCGTTAGCGAATCGCATCCTTTGGCAGTCTAGCTAACAGAAATCCATTCCACGCAGGTATCATGGGGAAAGAAGGAAGACAAGCTGTGAGAAACAGCGACTATGCAATCGCGAGGTTCAGATTCCTTTCCAAATTGCTGCTAGTGCACGGCCATTTCTACTATATTAGAATAGCGACCCTTGTGCAATACTTTTTCTACAAGGTACGGTTTCCGTCAGCCATTTGCGTGTGTTTCATGCGAGATGTGATGTTCTTACGAAAGCGTTTGTTTTTTCTTGTAGAATGTGTGCTTTATCACCCCCCAGTTTTTATACCAGTTCTTCTGTCTGTTTTCACAACAAGTAAGTGTCTCTTCATCTTTTATGTCACTTGAATTGTTGAAATCGTTCTTCAGTTGAACACAAAGAACGATTTTTAAATATCTGTAATTTTATGTACAGAAGTGGGTCCCAAAATGTTGAAGCTCCAAAAAGCACATTATCTATAAATAACACATTCTTTAAAAAGTTGTTTTTCTTTAAGACGAAAATCACATATATTTTTTATCATCGACGGTACTCACAAAAAAAACCTAACAAATATTTTCACACATTTATACATTTCGGTATTATTACTCGTACGCAGAAACGACAAGGTACTGGCATAACACTGAGTTCAAAACAACATTTTAACATAGCAGTTACTAAAAATGAGTCGTCCAAAACTTGTGCACATTTTGTTTCTTGTCTTTTATGACTAATACTGTCTAAAACCAAGTTCCAGACCTAGTCACCCATCATCGCTTCATCCTACCTTCCCTGTGCTACAGAATTTCTAGAATTTTCTTACAGTGACAATTGGAAAATATTTTTTGAAAATGTGTCGAGTTTTTGTTTATTTGCAATAAACCGATATGTCGTAATTAATGATATAAACTTAAAATTTACTTGAGCTAAATATACACGAAAACATGGATGCTACATGAAAATAAATATTATCACAATATTTAGCAACGCAGAATTGTACAAGAACTATATAAATGTCGGGCGAAACAACAATAATTTGTTACACTGTGTAATCCAAATGACTGGGTTTCAGACTGCGTTTAGTGGGTTTCAATTCTTTTTTTAAATACTGCAGTCCCTGGGCAGAGATACAAATGCGGAGGAACTGTAATACAGAGAACACTAATACACATATTACATTATCACAATCCCTTGCTTAAATGACTGCAAAGTATTATTACATCTAAAATAAAACAATCAAGAAATAGTCATTGATCACAAGCTTGGATCATATTTAACCATATTCGTTTTCGAATATGGTTAATGTCTTCTAAATTGAAACTATTGGGTTGTGACATGTTAACAATTCTGGTTTTAATGCTTCTACATCATGGAAAAAAGACTTATAGCACATAGATAAAGAAATATTTATTGTCATGGATAAATATTTGGATTCTGGAAATGTACATCTACAAAGCTCTGGAAGGCATCATTTATCATGTGAATGTCTTTTTTACACACACACATGTATATATACATATATATATAAATATATATGTATATAGAATAATTTGACTGTGTTGCTTGGCTCTGCATGACTGAAGTGTGATTCTCTCATTTGCGGTGTGGTTGCTTGACATGTTTGTGGTGTTTTACAGACTCTGTATGACAGCGTGTATCTGACGCTGTATAATATCTGCTTCACCTCTCTGCCCATACTGGTGTACAGTCTGTTTGAGCAACTGGTGCATCCGCATGTGCTGCAGAGCAAACCAGCACTTTACAGGTACAAAACTCAATGACAAAAGTTTTTGCCATCACTGTTGAACAGTTTAAAGCCGCAATATCCTATCATTTTGGGTCAGGTATGGTACGGTACATTAATTTTTTTTTGTTCATCAGAGACATCAGTAAAAACTCCCTCCTCTCCTTCAAAACCTTTTTGTACTGGACGCTCCTGGGCTTCTGCCACGCCTTCGTTTTCTTCTTTGGGTCTTACATCCTGATGGGAGAGGACACCACGCTGATGGGGAAAGGACAGGTCAGGACTCCTTTTCAGCTTTATTTAGTGTAGTTTAGTTCCTCTTTTGTTTTATCTCTTTAGCTCATGTGTGTCCATCTCAGTTCTGTTCCGTTTCCGCATGACAGTCCGTGGATATACATTTTTTAATTTATATCTGTATACATGTGTGGATCTAAGTAGCTCGAAGGGCTTAAGATAATAAATGCACTTGGAGATTAATAACCATTACACAGCCTTCTTGACTGTTTATCAAATCCTTAAAGTAATGACACTGTTATCTGGCACAGAGATAGCGTTTACGATCATTTTTTATTTATCCGTATTCTCTTTTTTCTGCTTATGTCTTTCTCTTTCTTGCCGTGCATGCTCTCAGATTTTCCGAGCTAACAAGCAACTGGTAAGAATTGAGTGGTTTCCAGCTGATGCATGTGTCTTTTGTAAATGACCAGCTGTCTGTGTGAGTGTCTCTCTTTCTCGGCTCTCTTTTGCTTTCTTTCCATTGCTGCCTATGCCATCCTCAATTACGGGGTTAATTACGACCAGATCTTGACTTTTGCTTGAGAGTAAAGGGCTTCCGACAAGCCAGATTTGAGACGGGCTTGATTTTGCATCAGTCGAAGCACTTCAAACTTTTCAAATGCCGGTTTCTTTCTTGCAGATGTTTGGAAACTGGACTTTTGGCACTTTAGTATTCACTGTGATGGTTATTACGGTAACGTTGAAGGTAAGTTTGGCTCCAGCATGTGACGTTTTGGCATTAAATGTGAGCATGACGTTCATTTAATCCGTTTCTTCACAGCTGGCCTTAGAAACTCATTTTTGGACGTGGATGAATCACTTCGTCACGTGGGGATCCATCGCCTTCTACTTCATCTTCTCCTTGTTTTACGGCGGCATCATCTGGTACTGTATGGCTATCTTGCTTCTTCCGCTCGTCCTGTTTTTTGTATTTGAACTAATCGTAGTTTGATTTTCTCTCCGCGGTGTTAGGCCGTTCCTCCACACGCAGGACATGTATTTTGTCTTCGTCCAGCTACTATCCAGCGGTTCGGCCTGGTTTGCCATTATCATCATGATCATCACGTGTCTGTTTCCTGATGTCATCAAGAAAGTGCTTTTCAGGCACCTGCATCCAACCAGCACGCAGAAATCTCAGGTGAGCATCACGTTTTCAAACTTAATATGAGCTCGGAAAGAGTTGTCAATGTGCATGTTGGTATATAAGCATGTGTTTAGATTTAGTTAATCTCGCCACATTACTTCTTTGCCCCACCATCACTCGAACGCGCTCATGAGCTTAATGAGACATAGGACACATCATTTGAAAGCACTGCAACGTCGTCTTATATGAGATCTTGGCAGTGGAATTGCTCTGGAGTCCTGCGGAGATGGTGGTGCAGGAACAACACAATGCAAGGATGATAATAATGAATGATGACAGGTTTTAGAGCCGCTCACTGCACCTGTGTGCGTCCTGTAAATAGTTTTTTGTTGGAACACTTAGGGAGGATATTTCCTTACTGACACAACATTACAGTTCCTCATTATAGTTCTTTTTGGAGTAAGAAGCTTCGATTTGCATTGTGGCTGTACTCCAGATATGTGATATGTGTTTGACCTAGGATCAAAGTCTACGCTACATTTGACACCTCTAAGCGAGACAGTAGCTGTAGTTGTGCGATTCATTTCACAGCAGCACGGTTCTGTGGCATCAGCATCGTGCATTCTCTCTGCATCCGCTGCCTGTTTCCTGTCTCTGTCAATTCTGATCGCGTGCGGATTGTCGCCTTCAGGGCGTGTTTAACCGCACATGTGCTTTTCTCCTCTTTACTGACCCTCTGTGTGTGTGTTCTGTAGATGTACACCAACCGTGAGGCTATAGGTGATGACTTCATCGCACTGCAGCCTCTGTCCAGAGCCAAGAATCCGCTGGGCAAGATTAGGTAGAGTAGGACAGATACTCTCACTCTGCATGCTGCGGAAAATAAACTAACCAGCATTTGAGAGAGCAGAGAAAAGAGAGCAGTTCTCCTTGCATGTATACCCCACCACCCACAAGTGCATGTTTGGAGATACGTTGAAATACAGGCTTTTTTTGTTGCTTTATTGTTCAAAACACAATAAAGCATGATCCTGAAACAGTTTCCTTTATTAAGCCTTTAAGAGAAAGCAGGGATAATGATTTCGAATCTAGCTAGATCGGTGAAAATGCTTGTTCTTTATTCCTTGATTTCAGCCGGATGGAAAATGAACTATAACTTAGTGAAGTTTTTGCAATTCCTAAACACAAAACATTGTACCCGGACATAAATCTGCCATTTATTTGTGTGGTTGGGACTTATTTTATTTTAGGATGCTTTACATAGGCATCGTAAGCAACTTACGTTTCTTTCAAAAAGTGCATAAGAGACTTGACGCGCAACTGTTGTTTTATGTAAACATTTTGATGACCATAAAGTAAGCCATTTTGAACTTTTTTTATGATGCAAAATAGTAAAAAAAATATTAGCTGATATAAATAAGAATTTTTTATTTTTTTTGTATTTTATTAATATTTTTAATTAGCTTTCATTTTAGATTTTTTCATTAGAGATGCACCGATATATCGGATTTGGTATCGGTCGAAAAAGCAATTTTTCACACCATCGGCTATCGGGTGATAGTTTAAAAACAGCTGATGATCAGGGCCGATATATCCTGTCAATTAAAAGAGGACAGGAAAATGCAATGAATTTGTAGTTGAATTAATAACATTCAGAACTTTAAGAAATATAAATTTATCTTTAGAATTTAGTTAATGCGAGTTAATATAATCACCAAACTATCGATATCGGCAGATATTACTATCGGTATATATCGGCTGTAGGTAAATGTGCAGAAATGGAGTATCGGTGCATATCTTATTTTTGTTTATTATTATAATTTTAGTGCCTTAAACTTCAGTTTATTTCTGAACACATCAACATTTTTCGTTTACAAAAACGTGCTAATATTTTATTTGATTTCAAAAACGTTTTCAAGGTTTTCATTTTAGTAAACTATAATAACCTTGGAAGCGTGCACAAGTATTCGGCCCACTTTAATTGAGTTATAACGTTAGTTTTTTTAAATACTTTTTGCGATTACTTTATTTAAAATGGACGTTTCTCTTCACTTCAAATGTGTTCCTCACAGCGGACGTGAAGCATTTTAATGCTCGTTCACCTTTTTTTTCCGAGACTTACCGCGTTGTTTGTCCTTCCAGATGGAGGAGGCTAAGATTTCAGTCAGCTCAGAATATGACACTGCTCAAATCAGAAGCAGCGGGGAGGACAACCGGCCACTGATCGCTGCTTCTCCTCCCCCCACCTCTGGTGCAGCCCGCCCCTTTCCCCTAGGTAGTACACCACCCGCTCGCGCCCCCCAATCATCCTGTCATGTGAAACTGCTTCTTCCTGTCATGCAGCTAGATTTAATATATTTTCATTTGCTGAAGACTTTGCTGTTCTCAAGTATGCATACTTTCATAATCAAATAATCATCATCATCACGGATTGAATGAGTTGCTCTTGTTGCCATCAAAACTGAAACATTCACTAACAGCTGCCGCTAATAGTCGATATTACGGCTTTTTTGAGTTTAAATCATGTTTTGCCATTATGTATGCAGCTGTCTATGGGTTATTACATTGCAATATCTCCATTTCAGTGTGTGCAGATCTGCAGCAAACGGATCGTTCAGGTTTTTGTCCCCCTATCAATGCCATTTTCACCTCCAAAGAACAAATTAGTTTTTTGGAGTTTATAGTTTCATTCATTTGTTCATTTTATTTTGAAGCATAACTAACACCTACAGTATAAAAATGTCAGTGCAGCTTTTAAGGGCATTTGCACTAGAGTTTTTTCTGCACCAGGTGTAAACGTATATGAGGATGTAATTCTAGACCCCTGCAGATATCCAGGCAGTTTTTCTCATTGACTGAGAAATGAACATGCGTTACAGATAGAACTAATACAGTTTTGTTTGTGGATGCCAAACGATTACCAGTTACACTTTACCAGGAGGTGTATATCTCTTTATTTCATCATTTATGCATCAGTACAGTACATTTATGCTCTTACAGGAGAACATTTTGTCTTTGGACCGGCTTGTAATATTGCAGTGTGTGCTGATGTGGGTCTGGAGGGATGTTGGTATTGGAAGTTTGCATAATGCCTAGTCAGGGTTACTGTGAATGAGATCAAAGAATTGACTTCCTCTAGACCCGCAATTCTGACTGCACCCACTAAAGCCTGGAGTATAGTTCCCTTTATACGGGTACGCGAGGGACAGCGTACAGTGCGCGTGACGCACATTTCGTCATCTGAATAGCACCACCGGAGTTTTGTTACTTAGCGTATAAAATGCGCACAGGTTGGGCATGCGCATTCCATTTCTTGCAGTAATCACCAGGTGGCAACCGTGTCCTGGGAGCATCAATTAAATGTAGTTGAAGAAAACCTGACCCCTGTAGGCCCGAAGAGATATTGCAAGATAATTGTAATGCGCATGCGGCAAAACCCGTGTGTATACGTATGAGAAAGAATAATCGGAAAAAAACACGAAAGTGTAGTAGTAGTTCAATCGGAGAGCCTCCAGAGAGTTTTTACGGTGGGGTGTAAATAGCGATGTATCTGTATACCCAAAACACATCGTAATATTACACGCAAATGCGCTCTTCGAGCTGTTATTTAAGAAACAGTACCAGCTTTTTGTCATTTAGATGGAGGCCAAATCTACGTCTTTGGATTCAAAGAGACAGGATCATTTATCACTTTAATGTATTCAGTATTCATTTTTTCCTGCATGATGAATCCATGCCCTGCTTCTCTTGATTTTAGTTTAAAGATATGCCTTCTGTTTTTTGGATGACCAGATGCCCTATCCTTCTTTTCTGGGATCCTTGTCCTGTATTTGAGTCGCTTTTCACATGCAAAGTACAAAATAAGGGTGTACAAGTACAGGTATAAGATATATGCTTCAGATATATTAGTAGGGCTGTCAAACGATTAATCCCATCCAGAATAAAAGTTTGTGTTTACATAATAAATGTCGATGTACTGTGCATATTAATTGTGTATTTATAAAAACATATATTTACGAAAAATACAATTATAAAGATATTTATATATAGTAAAATGTTTTGGTAAATGTCAATATTTCTTAAATACGTATACGTGTGTGTTTACAAATACAAAATTAATATGCACAGTACACAGACAAATATTATATAAAAACAAACTTTTATTTTGGATGCGATTAATCGTTGACAGCTGTAGAAATAAGATATTTACTTATGTATAGCTTCTTTTGACTTGTTTTTTCATTGCATTTGCACGTGAACCAGCAGATGTCCTCGAGCGTAACGAAATAGTGAAACAAAATTTAGTGAAGCATTTAGCTGTAAAACGAAAATTTGCATACATTAAATAAAATAAACATATTATATTAAATAAAATAAATATAAAATAAAATATTTTATTTTTTATTCCATTTTTTTTCCGCTACAGGTTGTTTTTTCGGCTTGTCTTTGTTTTCAGAATTATATTGTGGTCAGATTTGTCATTTTGTTTCATCATTTTAGTTTTGCTTCCCGTCCATCTTCTTATTTTGCACTTTATTTTATATTGTCTAGTATTTCCTATGTCTTCCTGAGTGGGGCGATCGACGGTCAGGCATGTTTGACACTTTTATTGTAAATGAAAAAATACAAACTGCATTTTTAAATGCAGAAAAACATTTACACCACCCAATAAGAGACTGCCTGGAAAAAGTACCGCCCACCCAGTCCATTACAGGCACGCGTTTGTGTTTAAGTTTTTTACCTCATTCTCTCTCTCTCTTGTCTGTTTTCAGTTTATTGAGGCCAACGAGGGCATCGGATGTGTGGACTCCATGTGCTGTTTCTCAGAGGGGCAAAACTCATGCACCCGACTGGGCCGGCTGGTGGAGCGAATGATGGGCCGCTGCGACCCCTCTCGGGCCACCAGGTGCGAGCTTTCTCTCTCTAGCCTCTGCTGTAAGCACATCTCCTACAAGCTGGAGCGAGAAGAGGCGGTCGCACCGGACGAGTGAAGGCCGGCACCGCACTTCAAGCATTCCATAACTGTTAAAGCATAGAGTTTAGGAAAGAAACGGGTGCATTCATTTGCCTTGAACCTCTTAGTGAGACGGTAGGGTCTGGTTATGTACACTATGTGTCATAGTATACAAGGGAACTGTTTCATAATTCTTATATTTTTGAGTTTACTCCGTTTTTCATGGTGTTTGCCTCATGGTGCGTCGTTCTTTGATGTCGTCGCTTTGTGTGTCTTTTCTATGTGGCAGATTATACGATCTGCTGAAGATTTACCATACTGCTTGTGCCTCCGTTATATATCAGACTCTGTATCCGTCTACTTATCAGACATCCAAGTATATGCTTGTGGAATGTTGTACTATAATGACCGAATCCTCGAAACATCCTCTCATTGTGTTCCCAGTTGTCGCATCCCAGTGTTGCATCTGCGTCTTTGACTTTGCCACGTGTGCATTTCTCTCATCGGAGGGAATTTGTGACGGCATGCTAGCTACTGTAATGCACTTTTAAGCATTTCACGTAATCATTTCAACTGTATGTATCCGTACTTTGGGAAGCACGGCGCTTCCGGCGCCACGTAGAATTCCTGTTCCAGTTGAAGCGCTAGAACACTGCCATTGAAGAGCAGGGTGTCAGAGATGACCTCTGATCTGACTGGCCAATGTCAACTGTAGATACAGCATCTGTCTACCGTTGGTCCGATTGGCTCGATTGTAGCAAAGAGAATAAACAAGAGACCACATTATGATCGAGAGAGACACTGGAAACTGTAGTATTCGAGGGGATTTTTGAATCATATCTGCCGTCTTTGCGTTAAACTTTAAGCCTTACGTAAGAAGACGACAATTTGCATGATGGCAGCCGTAGGGATGTGCTGTTGAGTTGTCAGTGTGTTTTTCCAGAATATTCTTAGACACATTATTCAACTTTATCACTGTTTGTTTACATTGGCCTCAAATTAAAATGTCTGGACAACGATGTATGTTTAGTTCAGTGGGTTTTTGCATTTGTCCTCCTTTGTTGACCAGTGGTTCTCAACTGGTTTCTCACAACCCAAACGGGTTCAGGTCCTTATCGGCAGTGAGTTTTTCCAGTATTTCAGTCAGTATATTATTCCAGTTTTAACAGTATTGTTAATAAATAATGTGTCCGATCAAACTAATACAAACGATATTTTGATAACCAAGTATTTTAATTTAATGTATTAGTTAACATTAGTTTTTACATTTATTTTAATCATAACTTGTTAGAAACTAGTTAGATTAGGTAGATGACAACATATACACACGTCACATGATCTCATCCCTATAGTTAAAAAGTAATAAGACTAAATACAAAAATTGTCAAATTTCCAACAGAGATAAACTGACAGTATTAATTTCCTGTTTTTTTTTAAATAATTTGACACCATCAGATATTGTGTGAGAAAGGCTATATAACAGTATAATGCTGTCAAAATTAAGGGTAAATATGAAATCTGTCACTATCCTTCTGAAACCTTTAATTTCCAAATTTGCTGTTTCAATAGTTTGATTCGATTTTTTTTCATAGCAAAAATATTCGGATTCCAGTCCGTGCTTTTTATTTTATTCATTGAAAACACACTCAAACAAGTCACTTGTTAAAGTAAGCAAGTGACGAATATCAGTATTGAAATTGTCCAATAGTATTATAATAGTATCATATACTTCGATAGTAGTATCATATCTCACAAATCATACCTGCGTTATAAAATCAGTTGAGAACCACTGTTTTAAACAGTGATGGTAACTTATCTACTATGGTACGCAGTCAGTGGTATATAAATGCAAATACACTCTCTCATTTAACATCTGTACCCCTTCACAAGACCTTAAAACGGTTGTCTTCATCTGCAGGATGCAACAACGGTACATTTATTTTCTTTCTTCTTCCTTACACGTGATCCAAAGATAATCGCATTACTGTAGTTACCAATGTACTCTTTCTATTCTGTAGCATGGGTCTATTTATAATCCGGCTGTATTGTAAGGGCATTAGTCCTAAAAGCAAGTGAATTGTATGAAGACATTAAGCGGGACAGGTATGGCGTTCGAGAAGCTTTTGGCCTGCTCAAGGGCTGCCATTCTATTTACATATATATTATATGCACTTTATAGCAAACCTGTATACACAATATTTTTCTACAGTCTATAGATTAATGTCATCGGCTAGTTTCTATTTACTATATGTACTGTAACATAACCTTGTTTCATATAGGTACCTTATAGTATGCGTATGGAGAGGTTATCATTTCTTTAGAAGAATGTAATATATTGTCATGGCCGTGGAAGGATGTGTTTATATTTGCGTTTGGTGTCTTAACTATGCACATTAACCCATGTGACACTAACATCTTGCATTCATTTTCCATTGACTTTGACTGTTGCTTGCTGATCTTCATGCGCTGAGTTCAAAAGCTTTGGAGGATTGGTATAGTAGGGATGCACCGATATAAGAATTTTTACAGATAACCGAACATTACTTTTTTGTTAAAGATGATTATCAGTTTTATGTTTATATTATAAAGTGCTTAAAGTTGTAGCTGGGTCACATATAACCATGCAATGGCCAAATTTGGGTTGGCCAATACATTGGTCTACCCAATTCCCAATAAAATCTAAAATGATGATCTGGCATAAAACCAGTTCACAGTTTGAATAGAAATGAAAACAAGCATTTTTCTCTGCTCCTGATATCAGCCAATTCTAACCGATTATTATTTCTAGTCTAATGTTGCCAATGTAGTCACTAAAATACGCTGTATTGTGCATCCCTGCTATAAAGGTCATAAGAAAAGCCTTTTAGTGCCTCTCCATCTTCCACCTCTCCAATATATGTCAGATTGTAGAGCAGATAGAACAGGAATGGTATATTTTGCACTTGTCCAAAGCATCCACACTGTCCCCCTCACTCTTCCCAATTTCCTTGATGCTTCCAGATCATGGAGGAACTCGGAGACCTTCTCCAATGACCGAAGCATCTTGACGCTCTCGCCCATGGAGGTCTCTCATTGTTAAGGACACCCATGCGCCAGCCCAAAAGGAACCGTTTCGTGGAGTCCGGAGACACAGAGCCGTTCCCCCTCCCCGCTCTAGTACAATCACCAGCCAGTCATTCGCAGATTTCACTGTCACGCCGCTCTGATTCTCCGAGCATCAAACGTGACCAACGACAACGGATAAGCAGCGATTTCTCGAACTAACCAAAGGATTTGTCTCATTCGAACGATTCTGTTTCCTACGGTCGTAAACCGTGGAAGCGTATGCAAAGGGCCGCCGTCTTTCCTGAGGAAAACCAGGGGTCTGTTTGAAAGCCATAAATCCCTTTTAAATGCCTGATTTTCAAGGTATTACGTTTATGTTCAGCATAAGTAGCACTAGCTCGCAATCCTGTAGCCTCCTTTAGAGTGAAGAGAACCTAAGATGCCTACCCAACCTGTCTTGGATTGTGCAGACGATGCAAGAATGTTGCCGATGGGGAAAAACTGACATATCATTCTTAAACTCGCTCACTTTAATCTTCATAAGCCACGTGCCTGCTTATTATTTCTCGCGCATGTTTGCTATTTTTCTCCATTTCTAACCATTGTCATTAGTTCATTTTTTGCTGTGTTTCTCGTTTTTCCACTTGCGTTGCTAACCACTCATTAGAGTAGTTTGATTTTGTTTTGTGTGTGTGTGTATTTAACTGATTTAATGGAATAAACTTCCAACATGGGCCGTGGGATACTGTTACATGAATGCCTAAGCATCGAGACAACCGTTTTAAACTTGCTTAATCAACTATACTGAAGTTTTTGATATTCGACTGCATGCAACGCTTCGGTCGGTCTGTCTCTGTCTCGCAATGGAGACGTGGGAAAACTGGACTTTGCTAATCCCAGCTTTGCGAGTGTTAACTAGGCTTGGGACGTTGGGATTTGTTCCGTTTTTGCTGCAAGGACATGGATCCTTCAAATCTGGTGCCGTGACCCGTATGGCAGTTGAATGATGGGACTGAAATTTTGGTATTGTTTTATGTCATACTGTGGATTAGATTTGTTGCTTCTGTTTTTTGATGTCTTTGTTGGTTGAACGAACCTCATGATAATGACTCATGAACACAGGTCAGCTATTTCAAATTATCATTTCGAAGTGTTTTGCTATGTGATGTATTGAATTATATAGCAATTCAGAATGCCATTTTTCTGAAGACATTAGCAATAAGACTCAATCTAGCCTTGCTGTAAATCATTCATTTTGAAATTACATGTTTTTTTCTTTTCTCCTTATATTGCTTATGTTTCAATGCTGATGTTTATGAAAGTTCTATTTACAGAATAAATACATTTTTTTAATTTGTGGTGTGTCATTTATACGCAACAGTGAAAATAATTGACAAAGTATGACACTGACAACACAAATGTTGTTTACTATTTACAGTTCACTAAACAGCATGTCTGGTTAAACACATCACCGTTGTATTCTCTGACTTGGTAGGAGTACTTGTAGCTTGAGTCAACAATCATTTTTCATCCCCCTGAGTGGATTTGTTTTGTTAAAATGCAAATGCACCCGAATATGCTTCAGAATGAGAGATGGAATGACAGTCTACAGTCCTCTGTTTTTGACCCGGAAAACAAACCAAGCATACAGAGCGTTTTAAACAGTGGCCAACAGAAAAATGGGCCAAATACATCTTCATCCACCAAACAATGACATCATTGTACAAAAGAGCCATGGGACCAGAACCAAAGAATTAAATCAGTGACTGAAATAACTCAAACGATTGTTGTGTTAGATAAACGAGTTTATAGCTTACTTTAGATTTCTTTTTCTACAAGACACCAAACAGAACAACTGACAAATCCTAGAGGTTAAACAAAGTTTTTCCAAATGAATTTTTAATGCTGCGTGGAGCCAACAGTCCCAGTTTTCAACATCTATCATTTCAACATATTCGTGTGACGTCAGTCTAAATGTATTGCATAGTTACTCCGCTTCATCTTTCTTCTCCTCCATCTCCACTAAAGCCGCGTGCCGGTTTGCCTGTGAGCCCTCCTTAAAGAACACCTTCTTTATGAGGCCTGCTTTGGGCGCACGGATGGTGTGCTGTACAGAAACAAACGAGTCATAAGTAGTGGATTATGAAATGCACCTAATAAGATATGGATGTTGAATCCTCACCTCCATTTTCATGGCAATCATCACCATTAAAGGATCTCCTTTCTGGACAGAGTCTCCAACCTTGACTAGGACCTACAAACCAAATACAACATCAGTTACACTAGTAAAACTGTACATTGCTCACAACTCTCACATAGTGATTGTTTTAAATTATGCATAAATGTAACTCATAGATATATATATACATAGATGCCTCATGAATAGGAAATGTAAATGTGCAGTTGTGTAGACCAAAATATTATAATGGCTAAACCGACAAAAACAACAAGGTGACAGCAAACATGGCATTCACAAGTCACTATGGTTCAAATGTTGTCTGGTACGGCTTAATATGGCATCTAGGTATACACATCTACTGTATGGTAAAACTCAGAAGACCCTGTATGGGAACTTTAGGCTAACTATTTTTGATACAATGCAGTAGAAATCCTGATCATATAATTTACAAATTCAGAAATCCTGCATCACACCTTTTCAATAGTGCCTGTCATGGGTGCAACAGCGCCTCCCTGTGCACTGGAGGCACTAACACCGGCCAGGAACTTGGGCACAGGGACGCTGATCTGGGCACTACCCTCCTATGAAAGAAAACACGCCAGACCATAAAAATTAGTTCCCTCAGATATGCCAAGGGTGACAAAGCACGACTGTTAAACACAACCAAACCCACCATAGAAAAGATGTGTACGGTGTTGTCCAGAATGACCAGTTTGGGTCGGGACAGCACTCCATTGACAGAGCACCACAGGTAAGTCACATCACCCTCCATCTGAAGCTCTCCTGACACGTGAAACACCTGACCTTCGGTCTGACAACAAAAAAAATGTATTTCTGCAAGTAAGCATGACACTCCTTGACTAGAACTGATGCGATTCTGTTCCTCAAACCAGCTTTTGATTTGAAAACTCTGTTTTGCTAGAACAATATACATCCACATAGAGGCTCATAATACATCGTTAACATTTTAAAAACTGAATATATAAATGTACCTCCATGCTGTATGTCCCATCTGGATTGTATGTAACAGATATTGCCACTTCTGCAAAAAATCAAATATGGTCATAAATCATCCAAGTGAAGCAAGCATTAACTTTTCTTGCATTGTTATTATCATTTTTATGTTCACCCCAAATTCTTATGAGGGTAAGGGGAGGTTTCTGACTTTGATTACTATATCACATAAATACAAAAATTACCTACACAAATGTATAAAATATTATTATAATAAATCTTTATAATAAACACTGCAATATTACATACAAAAAAGAACTTTCCATTTTGGTTTTATGGTGGGATAGTTCACCCCAAAATGAAAATTCTGTCATCATTTACTCACCTTCATGTTGTTTCAAATCTGCATGTATTTCTTTGTTCTGAACATAAAAAGATACTTAGAATAATGTAGAAAACCAAACCATTCTGAGGCACCATTGACTACCATTATCATTTTTTATCATGATGGAAGTCAATGGTGCCCCAGAACTGTTTGGCTACAAACATTCTTCCAAATATCTTTGTTTGTGTTCGGTGGAACAATACAACGTAAACAGGCGTGAAACAACAAGAGGGGGAGTAAACAATGACAGAATCTTCATTTTTGTGTGAACTATCCCTTTAAGAGCCTCGACAATAAATTCAAAAAAGAGAAGAAACGAACTAAACTAAATTAAAAATAAATGTCACAAATCGACTTGTTTTTTTTATCATCAAATATCAAGTTGTTGGGAATTTGTTTGGCCATAATAATTGTAAATCTGATATTCTGACAGCCCGACAGTAAAACACATACTGTACATTTTTCAAGGACAGCATATGTTGTACTGCTACATTTGCAAACAAAAAAATCTCATGTAATATGAAACATTGATGCAGTCTTGTGAAAAACTAATGAATAAGTACTTTCAAGGAGAAATATGACCTGACTCATGCGCTCTTGCTGGCATATTTATGCTCCAATCTGCTTTTCTGATGATCAATGCCATCACATTACCGCTCATACATAATGCAGAGGATATGCTGCTATTTCAGGAGAAGAACCTCACAGTCTTGACATGTAGAAGAATGAAGATGTGTGCGGCCTATTAATAGCCACACCCATCATGCATTCATTCAGAATAATGTAAATTAATTATGTGAAATTTTTAGCAGGGACATTTAATCAAAGCAAAAAAGGATCACCTGAGCTTGGAGCTCGAACCCCGACCACACCAATAACATAATACTGTCTGTACACAATGTGTGTGTGTATATATTTGTTATACAAGCAAATAACCAAAAAATCAGACTTTTATCTAAAGTCACTTACAGCATATCTACCTGTACACATTTTATCAGTATGCGTCTTTCCTGAGATGCTGCTAGCACAATATTCTTCCAACGGAGTTATAGGAACACATTTTATGATTATGATTAGCATTTTGTGTCCATTACCCCAAGCACTTGTGTGTTCACACGAGCATATCAGTCATTGGCTGATGATGTCATCACGCCCCAGCTTTGCTTTGTTTGTGTGTTTATTAGAGCGTGAACACTTACTGTTGTCCCCTAGCTGCAGGGTCAGGTTCCTGCAGTGCAGGACGTTCAGTCGTCTCCCGTTACTGGAGGCGAATGGAGAGTAAGTGTCTGCAAAAGGAAACTACTGGTTAAAAAAGTTTAAAGAAAACTGCCATTGTTTTGAAATACAGCTTTTAAACGACTTCAATTGTACAGGAATACTTTAGATAGTATTTATAAGATAAGCGTTTTACATCATCGCAATTCATGTATATATCAAGTGGTAAAAGCTGTCTAATTTGTAAAAAAAAAGTTCTGACCGGAAGCACTTAAAGGTCCAGTGTATGAAATTTAGCAGCATCTAGCGCTAAGGTCACGAATCGCAACCAAGGGCCACACCATCCCTCCCTATCAGAGCACTACACAGAACAAATGTGAAATGTGAGACATCAAGACACTTCTTTGCCGAAGGTTTTATGAAACAAGCTCTAGAGCAGTTTGTCCGTTTAGGGCTACTGTAGAAACAACATGGTGAATTCCATGTAAGGGGACCCGCGGTGTTTGTAGATAGAAACGGCTCATTCTAAGGTAATAAAAACACAACGCTTTAATATGTAAGGTCTTTATACACCTCTGAACACATAGTCATGTATATTATATCGCATTTCTGTCAAAATATTTAACACCGCACCTATGAAGGTCCAAGTGAAATAAAAAATGACAATTTTTATTTGTTCATGAAATATTAAAGCGTTTATAGTAGATAACTTATCAATGTGGGTCATTCTCTTTTTAAAAGTCATGTACCCTCATAATCTTCAGTTAAAATCTGAAAATGCTTTTCTTTCCTGTAATGATTATCCATCTCAAATGACATAAATTAGACGGCTTGGCCGGAGCATCCGTTAACTCCTCCCCTTCAACTGTTAGTATGCTGCCAGTTTCATTTCAAAATCAATGCACCATCCGTGTTTTACACATCAAATCAATTTGCGGTGAAAATCGCAAACCACGGCCACTAATTTTCTCCGTTGTCAGGATGTGTCAGAATACGGAATGTAAAAACGATCGTAACTTCCGATTCACGGGGACTTTAAAGGCGTTTTCTAGATGAGCAATAGACTTCATATTAATAATGGGTTTACTGGATTTTAATTTCTCCATATATAACTTGGACAAGGAATTCAAACAATCTTTCTAATATAATACATGTAGGTAAATACTGTTTATGTATTGCAAAACGCTCTTATTGTCAACAGTCTGAAAATCTACTGCAGACTAATCTCTTTGTAATATCTCACCGTTGGATTGGTTTCTGTAGCTGTCAGTGTGTTGCTTTTCTCGGAGCAGCAAACCCAGGGCAGCCTGACACAGCATCTCTCCAGACGCTTTTTGTGCTGCTGGGAAGAGCTCATCATAGTGCTGCTCAATGAAACTGGTGTGAACGTTTCCTGCTTCAAACTCTGGATGTCCTGATAGACTCAGCAGGAACTCAATGTTGGTGTTTAGACCCACAATCTGTATTAAAGAGAGATCAGTCAGTGTGAGATATTACTATAGAGACATTCAATACTGAGCTGAAGTCTCCATTCATACCAAGGGCGTTAACTACAAAGATCCAAATCAAGTTTAGATCACAACTTTAATGATAAAGATACAGATCAGATCACTTTAAGAATGTTTTTCCAGATAATGAATGATAGAACATTTGTCACCAAATCCATTTGAATTTAACCATTTAAAGTGCAGCGTGTGAATAAACATTATAATAAACATGATCATCTTGGTGTGGACGCTAATGAAGTTATCTTTCTTGATATGAACAAGCCTAATGTGCCCTGTCCAATCGTTATCATTCTTTTATTTGTTGGTGTATGTTTTGCATTTATTGTTGTTTATGTAAATAAGTGTTTTGACCTGTAAAGGTCAATCTCATTGTTTTTAGTGAGATTGTAACACCAGTAATATCACGTATATAGGCTGAAATATAAAACCCTAACATCTAAACATTCTGTATTTGTCGCATTGTTTTAAATCGTACCCGTTGTCACACGTGCATATGATTTGTTTTTGAATCCCAAAGATGTTTTGTTAATGTACATCTTGCAATATCATTTTGGTATCTATTGTGTGCAAATGAACAAAGCAGTTTGGTATTTTTTGTTTTTGTTAAAGATGTATGAACATATAGTTTGCTTACGTTGTACTGGCGTAAGCAGTATCTGAGTTTCTTCAGAGCAGCGGAGCGATCTTCCCCCCAAACCACCAGCTTAGCTATCATGGGGTCATAGTGAGCCGACACCTCATCACCTTAAACACAATAACAACAGATACTGTATACATGAATCAACAACTATAAACATGTCTAGAGTGACACATTTAATTATAATAATTATTAAACGAACACAACCTTAAAACTGAATAAACCCAAAATGTCACAAAGAATAAACAGTTATGATATGCGACTGTACAGATGAACAATTCTGAACTATTGTTAGCATTGCAACTATATATATTTTCTAAAAAAAAAACATGTATTATTTATATCAAGTTTAAACCCACTGTATGTGTCATGGCGGTGTATGTAGCACTACCTTTCATTTTAATACAATTTTAAAAACTTGAGTAAAACAGTACTTACAGTAATGTGAACTTGGGAGTCAAAATATGGGGGTCAATAAATATGGCATCACAATGCAAATAGATTTTGATAAAGAAATCCATTTTGGTTTTGATTTTAGAATAAATTGTAACCTGAACATGTCTTTGTGAGTTCAACTATTGAATTTCTAGGTACATCAGATCAATAAATTCTGTACAAGCAATCGTTACACAAAATTAATCGGGAAGTACCTTCTCGAACCCCTGTCTCTATCCGTGTGCACTGATCTCCCTGCGGGGTGGACAGGTGGAGCAGCGGCCCTGCTCCTGGCATGAAGTTGTTATTGGGGTCTTCAGCATAAATTCTGGCTTCAAATGAGTGACCTCTCAACAAGATCTCTTCCTGAGAGAGGGGCAACTTCTCCCCCGCTGCCACCTGATGGGCAGAGCCAACACGTCATGACAACTCATTTTCATAATAACCATTTCAGAATATAAATACTTTTGCAGCCTTGTGGAAAATAAAGGTATAACTGTGACCCCTTGTGGAGAACTGGAAATAATGGTAGTTTATTCCTTTGCAAAGCACTTTCTTTCTTTTAAGCCTATCAGTCTAAATGCAAAGTAAACACTACAATATGCAAATGATGCCATGTTGTAGCCATACTGCACTTCTCATACAGCGAGAAACAGGGTTGCACTTTCCATCCACAACACGTTAATGATCTGTGGAGTTGATGTATATGGCCATATCGTTGCATATTTATTGTTTTTGTTGTCAGGATGAACAATATCATTAAAACATCAATATAATCGAAATGATGAAAATCTGACAAGCTTCATTTTGTTTTTACCCAAGTATTAGATATTTCCGCAGGAAAAGGCTGGATCTGTACTTTACAAATTTCACAAGAAAAAAATCTGAAAATGTAGCTCTAATCTCAGAGTTTGGCACCCTGAATTAAAGGGACAGTTCACCCAAAATTAAAATCGTGTCGTCATTTATTCACTCTCAGGTTGTTCCGGACCTGTATAAATGTATTTGTTCTGTTGAACAACAAGGAAGATATTTGGAAGAATGTCAGTAACCAAACAGATCTCATCCCCCATCTACTGCCATAGTTGGGAAAATAAATACTATGGGAGTCAATGGGAAATGAGATATGTTATTTGGTTACTGACATTCTTCCAAATATCTTCCTTTGTGTTTATAAGAACAAATACATTCATACAGCTTTGGAACAACCTGAGAGTGAGTACATAATGACACAATTTTCATTTTTGGGTGTACTTTCCTTTTCATCAAGGCTGCCATTTTCAGTTTGGTCTGTAGATGGCGTCATTGGCCCTTGTCTCACCCGAAGCTGCCACTCCACCAAATCGGTTCCTGTGATCATCTCTGAAACGGGGTGTTCCACCTGCAGACGGGTGTTCATCTCCATAAAGTAGAAATTGTGCTGGGCGTCCATGATAAACTCTACTGTGCCTGTTACAATAATGTTTAAAATAGTACATAAATACATCATATTTTGCATAACAAACTCCACATCGTTCTTAAACAATACTAAATAGTTTTTTATTGTACAGTAAACAAGAACACATGATTTCCTTCATGTTGAACACTGGCAAACTGAAATGCATAAAAAAATCATCACCTGCTCCGACATAGTTGACGGCTTTAGCCGCCAGCACCGCTGCCTCCCCCAGTCTCCGTCTGACCTCGGGACTAATGCCTGGCTGTAATGACACGAACACAGCCAACGTCACCAGCAAAAAAAGTAATATATTAATAAATCTGGCGCGTCACTCCTATGTGATGAATAACCATCTCTTTGTGTAACTAACTTCTCATCCTAACAATAAGCAGAGGTCATGAGAGATCACAGTAAATATGCCACGGTAAAATATATCTTATGTATTCTTCTTTATTGTAGCTTAGAAAAATCTTCAAAGTTCATCCTGCCGACTACGCAAAGAAATATCAACTGGATGTATGAATGAAACTGATGCATGGCGTCATTCATACCCCTGGAGCTTCCTCGATGATCTTCTGGTGTCGTCTCTGAACGCTACAGTCTCTCTCAAACAGATACACCACGTTCCCATGCTGGTCACCAAACACCTGAACCTCCACATGTCTAACG
Source organism: Triplophysa siluroides (assembly GCA_006030095.1). Taxonomy (NCBI): domain Eukaryota; kingdom Metazoa; phylum Chordata; class Actinopteri; order Cypriniformes; family Nemacheilidae; genus Triplophysa; species Triplophysa siluroides. The sequence continues at coordinate 1,034,068 of VCII01000009.1, read as the reverse complement.
CAACAACACAAATCCTCATATATCATACTGTAGAAGATCTCGGGGCAAGAAATGTTTGGGAATTCAGCAAACAAACCAGACCTGGGGTTTTCAACAAATTTCTCGATCAGCATGACATCGTCATTGAAAGATTTGCGGGCTTCTCTTCTGGCGGACTCTAGTTGTTCGTGAAAGGTTTCTTCTGAGAGCGCGATTCGCATTCCCTTCGAATCAATGAAGCAAAGAGACGTCAGGAGAACGAACAGTGTTTTATTATTCAAAATGATTCTTGTGTACAACGTCCAGCTCACTTTTCCTCCGCCACCACGGACAGCTTTGATCATCACGGGGAAACCGATCCTTGCTGCCTCTTTTTGAAGCTTTTCATCTGATTGGTTCTCTCCATGGTAACCCTCGATGATAGGCACGCCAGCAGCTGACATAATGTATTTAGATGTGCTACGAGGAAAATATAGACTTCATTTAAAAGAAACTAGAAAAGAAATATCTAGACAAACTTTGATGTTTAAAGCATCTTATTTGCACCTTTTGATCCCCATGTCCCGAATGGCTGATGAAGGCGGACCGATGAAAATAATGCCTTCCTGTTTGCACAGTTCAGCAAACTCTGTATTTTCAGAGAGGAAACCGTATCCGGGATGTACCGCCTTAACCAAAAAAAATAACATGCAGTCATTTTTTTTACATTACAAGTCGACTGTAATGCTCAGGTTACAAAACATATTCACTCATTGAAATACCTGTGCACAGGATTTCTTGGCCACGTCTAAGATCCTGTCCATGCGCAGGTAACTCTGCTGAGACGCTGCAGGTCCGATACAATACGCTTCATCTGCCTATTATTGCATTGAGATTATAATATATGACAATACTACTCTGTCAACTTCTCTACTAGATAGCAATGACTACAGAAATAAGAAAGTAACTTTTTTATTGTCTCACCATGGCCACATGCATGGAATGTCTGTCTGGATCGCTGTACACGGCAACAGAGCGAACACCCATCTTCTTAGCTGTCCGCATTACCCGGCAAGCTATCTCTCCTCTGTTAGCGATGAGGACTTTCTCAATCCTACCTATACAAATATGAACAAAGACACATATGAGCATCCTTGCACATGACAGTAAACTAATTGTTCCCTATGTGATCTTACCGACGGATGCATATCTGACCGATCCATTAGTCCAGATCAGTTTCCTAAAGCCAAGAGAACATGAGATCACAGTAGATCAACTTTATTTGACTTGTATTATTTTGTGCTGTTTAGTAAACATTATGAACAGATTAGGTTTGCTACGGTCAAGGGCACATACATCTGCAGAGGTGACCTCTCTATTTCAAGCAATGCAATGCATATTAAGCACTAAAAAAACGTTTAGACAAACTCTTCAGATTTAACAATATATGTTAAATTCACTATCCAGAGTGTATCCGCATTGTAAAAATAACTGCATACGTGTTTTTCTGGTTTCTCATTAAAAAAAATCAAAATCTGTTTGCTTGCTGTTTATTGTAACGCAATAGTCGTCAGCTTTCTTTTGTTTAATAATATGACATTTAATATGACACTTTATTAACCACATCTCTTCAATCAATAAAAACAGATCACTGAAGTCTAGCTAAATATTCACATTTATGATAGAATAAAAACATACATGCCTACTTTATAATCATGTAGATGTGCACTTAATAATATTGTAGATATGAACTTACAGCAGATGTTTGTTTAAAGTTCTGCTCGTGTGAGTTGTCAGAAACATTGTAGCCATGTTGACTGTGTTAGCATTTAGCAGTACCAAACGATTGGTTCGTCTTAAAACGTCTAGTTTATGTGATCTATTTTATGAATTTCACAGCTACATCATCAGGTCAAATTAGTCCATACTTAAACGAATAACAACATCCGTTGTCATAATGAAGTAATGTATCTATTTTAAATTATATTTGTGGTAATTAGTTTAGGCAGAACAGACAGAAGAACGGTTTAACCTTAGCAGCTTGCCGTACTTTCGGCAGCCAATTAGAGTAGAAAGTCGGGAGGCGGAAACTGACGCACGTGTGCAGGTATTGTGGGATATGTAGTATGTCAAAATGGTAGTCTTGACTAGAGGTTTTACACGTTTTTTGTTTTTAACAGAAAAGCAGTTAAAGAAAAGCAGATATACAGTCAAGATCTCTGACTTCCTCATTTTCACAACACATCGTTATTAAATAAGTAAGAAAAATAAATACAAAAAAAATGTACTAGATGAATTCATTAAATTACAGCACATTAGGGATGGTGGGTTTTATTTTAATACATGGGCGTAAATCCCGGGGGGGACGGAGGGGACACGTCATCCTCCATCCGTGTCTATTGTGCTAAATATATTTATATATACCTAAACTAATTGTGTGATTAGACAAAAATATAAACGCAAAAAATGCGTTTTAAGTTTAGAAACCCCTCCCCTGCCTCACAATGGTTTGGTCCACTGCCTGCTTTCCCCGTTCATCTCACCTACGCTGGCACACACAGGTATGCGGTTCAGTTCATCAGTGGTTGTAAACTCCAGTAAGAAGGCTATTTTATTCACTTTAAATTAAGTGATTATTTTTAATGTATGTCATGTATGCTGATACATTATTAAATTATCTGTGGCAAAAAATCCTGATTACCGATGTATTTTTCCATGAATCTGCTATGTTAGCGATTAGAACGTTTCTTATAGTGAACATTAGCTTGTTGAATGGAGCCGAAGAACGCCGAAGCCGTTTCCCATGCACTGTTTTATTTGTGGCGATCTGGCATAATGGAAACATTAACGGCCACAATGAGCCACCGATCCTTGCCATTCAGGTCCCGTGTCACACACGGTCGCGCACATACCGGTGACAATTTGTGACTTTGGCACTATATTTATTATTTAGCGAATTTCAGACCCCTTTTGTCCACAAAAAGTGCACAGCTTTCATTCAGTTGGAAACGCTCGTTTTCTCAGCATCTATTTTGTGCAGTGTGTGTGCAGAATTTAAGCATCTGTCACATACTGAGTGTTTGAGTACTACACGAACATGAATATAGTACATCTCTGCACATAGTTCGTTGGCGGAGGCAGTGCACTACATGGGAGAATAACCAGCACTCTTTAATGTAGATGCATGGTTACTTTGTCAGACGATGTTGCAATAAAAATCAGGATAAAAGTGTTTTAAAGTGTTTAGAAAGTGACTCATTGTTAACATGTAGTATCATGGGTAGTGTGTTTTTATACTTGTTTCCTGTCTTGACAACAAGAGACAAAAAAAGTACTTGACTGTATTATTTGTGTCCCCTTCAAATATTGCTCTTGAGAAATTTTATGTTTATTGTCCCCCCCTACTGTTAGATGAGATTTACGCCCATGTTTTAATATACAAAAATGCATAGAAAAACAAAAAGATAAAGATAATAAAACATAAATTGACCACAATTTTAGCAGTTACCAGCAGTCATTAATGACAATTTTCATGTATATTCACATGCTCACAACCCCAATTTTTTTTTCTGTATTCTGCTCGTCTCTTTCTATGCCACTGTCTGAGTGCAACACACTGCGTTGAATCAAGTAACTTTATCTCAAACATATCCATGTAAATAATTGTTTGCATACAATATGCATATTTACTTCTATTCTGTCAACTATAACTTAACGTTTCATTTCAAAATATCAATATGTTAAATAAGGATTATTCGGACAATTGTGATATCTTTTTGTTAAACTACAAGAATGTGTTTTATTTACCCCGTCCGACCGCCACAGCAAAAAGTATACTGTGTTGATCATGTTAGTCACGTCAACGAATTATTGCAAGCTTGCTTTTTAAATTTGCGCAAACAAAGTTTACTCGCAAATTTACTGATACAGTAGTTTTGTTTTGCATCGCTGTTTAAGGAGGAAGTTGAAAAACTGTAAAAGTTGTTATGGGTGCATAATGTCGGCTAAATAATGATGAAAAAAATAACCACTTCTTGCTTTCCTGTCCTTATATGCTAAACATGAAGTTGATTAAACGGCCTGTTTTCGATGTGATTTAAAAAAAGTTTCATGATCATAATTTAATTTATTCCAGAGGCAAGGTTAAAAGCTTTATAGTAATTTGGTCTTTATTTCAGGCTGTCACAGAAACCTCACAGTAAACAGCAGTCTCTCCTCTCTCCACCACAGCACCAAACATGCATTTCTATTAGCTAAACAGTCTTCACGTAACATCTCTGCATGAAAAACAGCAGTGAATCTCTTATCCCCCTTTAATACTGTGTCTGTCTTTGGTTTACTCATTCATTTTTGTGTTAACCCACATTTTTACATCTTGCACAAATGTATATTAACAATCTTTCATATATATTTAAAACGAAAATATTGAGAACATGTTGAAGGCAAACAGTGTTTCACAGGAATCATCCAGAAATAATGCATGGATTAAACACCAGAAGTTGTTAATACACTTATATCCGCCTAAAAATACTTTCAAATAGAAGAAAGTTACAGAGCGACATTCATTTAGAAACAGTACCGTTTTCATTCAGTTAAAAGTTAAAGATTGTGAAGGTACAGTAATACAAATTCATTCACATCTTAACCTTTATCAAACTAGGTCAATAATTTGGAGTTTGTTAAAATTCAGGCTTCAAATACTTTGCCATAAACTTTATTACTTGGCAAAGAAAATCTGCTAAATGTGCTTTCTGCCTGCTATTTTATTATGAAATATTCCACAAGATTTCATTTTCAATACGTTTTTACAGTCTTTTGTGTTTATTTGTAAGAGGCATTTTGATAATCCTTTCAAAATATATTTGACTGCATTTGAGTTATTTCTCAACAATTCAAAATTAGCCGTCAAAGGAGGACTATTACAGTGAGCAACAGTACTAAAACGATATAGTCAAACAACATAACATGATGAAATCACGAGATGGTGCTTGGCATAACGCACGTATAGAGCCTCAAAGCTGTTCATAGCCTTGCCCGCGCCGCTCACGGACAAGCAAAAAGATAAGAATTGCAACGAGACAAACTGCTGCAGCTACAGCCCCCAAGATAATAGGGATCATCCGTCTGTTATAATCCGCCCAGCACTCAACCTCTGAAATAAAGTCAGAAAAATTGTGTTTTCTTTGATGAAACAATATAAATCATGCATGCATCCTATTGTATTATTTAAACCACACTGCTGACCAATGGTTCTATTGGTCTCTATTACAAAGACCATTAAAACCATTACACAGTTTCATTAGGCAGCTTATTTTGGGTTTTATTTAAAGGTGTGTTTTAGATTGCCATCAGCCAGATAACATCCCACCAAGAAAACCCAACACATTACCAGTAAAAACCCACAGAGAACTTTAAAGTTTCTATTAAAACTAGTACAGTTCCCATTGTAACCAATAAATCCATTACAATTTTTTTAGTGTAAATGTAAGACTTTAAAGGGATAGTTCATCCAAAAATGAAAAATCTGTCATCATTTACTCACCCTCAGGTTGGTTCAAACCTGTATACATTTCTTTGTACCAATGAACACAGAGAAAGATATTTGGAAGAATGTTAGCAATTTTCAGTTCTGGGACATCATCCACTGCCATAGGAGGAAAACAATGTTGTACTTTTTTGTTCTGTTGAACTCAAAATAAGATGTTTTAAAGAATTTAGGAAAACAAAGAGTTTTCGGGCACCTTTGAATACCATTTAATTCTTCCTACTTTGGTAGTCAATGAACTGAAAATGACTAACATTCTTCCAAATATCTTTCTCTGTGTTCATCGGAAACAAAGCAATTAAACGGGTATGAAATTACATGAGCGTGAGTAAACGATGACAGAAGATTCCTTTTTGGATGAACTATCCCTTTAATGTAAAGTGAGAAGTTTTTTAGTTTGGATGATTTTAAAAATAAAAACATATTTGTTCAATATTCGACTGTATGGAGGATTATTTGTACACATGAATAAAAGGATATCGACAGTACCGTTTCCAAAGACTCCATTATTCAGATCAAAGGCTTGAATCTGCAGAGGTACGAGTTTAACTCTGAAGAAGTCTGCCAGTATCAGCGTCGTCTCAGTTTTGCACTTGAAGCTCAGACCATTGGTGGCTTTGAATAGCTTTTCGTGATCCACAACTCCAATGTACGTTTTGTCTATTAAGTGTGTGAAAAAGGTTAATGGCAAACAGTAATTCCAAGAAAAAACATTGTGACATTAGTAATGTTCATTTCTTTCTTTGACAAAATTATTTATTTTAACTATGTGCATATTTTATGCATCTTATTTTTTGTATTTAAAATGCTTAAAAATACATATTGTGTCTGGACGGGATGATAGACTGTTATGAAAATCTAGTAGCTTCATTAGCTTCTTTTATTTATGCAAACCATGCTTTTCTTTATTGGGACGGCTGGGGAATTTCGTGTAGTTTATACTTACTTTTGCAATTTTTACAAGGAGGGGCAGGTTTCAGATGACCTTTAATGGTATTCACATATGAGAAGCGGCCTTCCTAAAAGCATAGTTAAACACATGCAACACATAAATACATTAGTGTGTTGGGATGTTTGTTTAATAAAATAAAATGAACATTGAGATCTTGTGATAAATTCATTCAGATGAAACAGACCTTCTTGAAAACGAACTGTAGATTTCCACCATCAAAGTCCAATGAGAGCAGAGTTTCACTGACGCCACAGTATCCCGTGGCTCGTGTTAAACTGGGATTGATGTTGAAAAAGTACTTCTTCTGCAATGCAAAACACAATCGTACAAAATTACAAAAATCTAAATTATTCTTTAGGGTTGCATAAATGTTTCAAAAATACAGTAACTTTGAGGCTTTACTGTAAAAGAACGTAATGTTTTTATCTATTTTGAAATACGTAAAAGAAACTTACAATTACTATGAAGACTTTTATGCAAATTTAGGGAAAGTGAAAAACATTATTTTACGGTTTATTTCTGGCGCCCCAGCTACCAGAATTTTTTTACAGTATATTTTTTAAATATAGTCAAAAACCCTTCAATTACAAAAAAAGACAGCAAACTTACAAGATAAACAGTAAATAAATTTATTACACATCCTTATATATATAGAAAATGTCTTTTCTTTTTATGCTTTTTTTTTCAAAGAGCAATATCTGACAGCTTTTTGAATATTGATTATGTGACAAAATACTTGATACGCATGAATTTTCACCGAACCGTTGGCGAACCGTTATCTGGTTTGCCACATGGTTGTTCATAAACCAAATGTGAGTTCTCACACCTTGAGCGTATTTGCTGAGGAGTCAAGTAAAAAGTGCTGAGACTCTAACAGACTTACTTTGTTCTCTCTCACCACATACTCCACTCCCAGACTGACCCGCGCACACACTTTACCCTGCGGGTTCCTCAAGATGTATGTAAACTGAGGCGGGATGCTTTCTTTGGGCTGAAGAACGGGACAGATGGAGACGTTGGTGAGGGGATGCCGTGCATCACTGGTGATGCTAACAAGACCCTCTTCTGTAGCATCTTTAGTCATAGATTTAAGAGCATTTGAGGTGGGGGGACTTCCTGTAACCACAAGGCAAAAGGCCAAGTGTTAACCAGAGATGAGCTGTCAAGAGCATCTCAGACAGCTATTACTTGGCTTTAGTGTGTAAAAAACTGAACAGAGATATAAGAATACATATTAGCTACATACACTGTAAAACTTTGCTGTAATTTGGCTGCAGGTTTGCCTGTAATTTACTGTAGATTAAATTTACAATTTTGTTTTAAACATACATTTTGCATAAACAAAATTAACTGAAAACAGTTATAATTGGAAAGTTTATAAAGTATCAGAATCAGAAATACTTTAATAATCCCAGGGTAATTAATCCCAGGGTAAAGTAGTCATTCAATCTACAGTAAATTACTCTCAAACGTGCTGCAAAACTACAGCAACGTTTTACAGTGTAGGCCTATTCATTTCGATATTCAATTCAGATGTTTTTGCAATAAAAAAGTAAATCAACTCACCTTGACAGTTGAGGGAACAGAGCACTAGAAACAGAAGGGTGATGCAACTTGTGCGACACATGTTGACGAAGTGTTTATGGGTTCCAGAAGCAGTTGACTAATGCACACACGTTTGTGAGGGAGGATCCGTGTGCTGTGATGTCATCAGCTACTATTGTGTGACATCAGGAAGTGGCCTGCATAATTGTTTAACAAAAATGAATAGAATTTATTATAGTTTGTCAGTAAGGGGTATGCGGCCAATTTAAGAAAATGCTGGGTTGTTAAAAACCCATGGTTGAGTCAAATAGGGACATTTTCTAGATTAATTTAAACCAACAGTTGGTTTTGCTCATATTTTAATCCAGCCATGGGTTTAAACAGCCCGGCTATTTTTGAAGTGTACATTTATTGCCACCCCTTGGTTTTAATTGTATTTATTGAGCCAAGATGTTGCATATAGGCTACCTCTAGTGTTTATGTGATGTGGAAAATTTGGTTAAATAATGTGTAAAATTAGAATAATTTTTTGATCTGCCTGTTAAACTTCAAAGTACATGGATTTAATTATATTGTTTTTTCTTTTCTTTTTTTTTACAAAAGATTTCTACTCATCGACAAATTTGGGCCTCATGACTGGATCAGATTCAGATTCATTTGTTGTCTGCTGCTTGCTGCTATTTCATACTTGTTTTTGAGAGACCCGAAACTTACTTCATATGTTTTAACAACCTCATTAGTAGGCCTAACTACACAACATTTCTTTCTTGTACAACACATTTCAAAAGACGTTATTTTGCAATATGTTGTAAAATGATGAAAAACTACACTCGCCTGTTCACACATCACTGTTTGTGCTTTGTTAAGTTTTCTTACTTCCCTTTACACTTGGGTAAGTTCAAGACATGCTTTGGTTGTTACAATTTCTTGTCTCTCTTTTTTTGCTGTGCGCTTATACAATTAAATATTTTAGAAAATGTTTAAAATGCACCGAATTAATCACTATCCATGTTGCTATAATATAAACTGACATGATCCCTTTGTGGAAATATTATCTCAACAATAATCCCAGTCAAAAACTACAAAGTTTAAAAGTTCACCTGCCAAACAATGTATTTATAAATGCAATCAACACACTTCTAATAACAGCATACATCGTGACACAGGTAGATAGGCCTATTTTGTTTCAGGTCTTCAGGTTTGCCCTGGTTTGCTATGTTGGGTTGAATGCTATAATGGCTTAAGGTTGTCAGATGTCCAGTATGATTAAAAGTTTAAAACACATGTGCCATGTTTTCATGTATTTTACATTTTGGGGATGGGGCATTTCCAAGTAAGCTGTAATGAGCTGAAGCTGATTTGGTTCCTATCAACTTTTACATGTCTTACGGTCTCAAGTATATACCTTCATAGAGTATCTTGAATCATTGTCCTCCCTTAAAGCATTGACATACGTAAAAACCTTTGGGTAAAATGACAGATATTCCTGAAGCCTTTCCACTGCCTTAAATTTGTCATCCATTCAGTCGTCTTTTCATTTAGAGCTTCCCAACTCAGCAAGCACCTTGAATCTGACATTGTTTGACACGTATCATGCAGAGAATAAACCTGTTTTATATGACAAAATGCGACTTATTGCTTAAACAGTTTTTTCTTATTTAGTCTATAATCTAAGTGGCCTACATTGGCTCATTCACATTAGATATTAAACATATACAATTTTTTACATCTTTTATCTAAAAATCAGTGGTTAAGAAGTAAGTTCTTGCTATCAAAGTTTATATAGCTGTATTATATATAGATAATGATGTATGAAGGAATTATAGCTCATCTGATTCTGATGTCACAATGTTGTTTTGTGTAGGCCCTAGTCGATGGCTAGCCTGGCGTGCCACTACAAGGTCTATTGCTTTCCATGCAGTAACACCGCCATCTGGTGGAAGTACAAACATACTGCACACTCAGTAGTCACTGTTAAAAGCTGCTGTCAACGAAGATACACATTTTATATGCAAATATCTGCTTTGAATAAAATATAAACGAATTTTGTCAATGCTTACTGTACACTCTCAAAAAGAATGTGTTCATTATTAACACACTCTTTGTGTTATGCTTTTTACCACATTATGACCCGGTTTCATAGACAAGGTTTAAGCCAGGACTAGGCCTTAGTTAATTTAGGCAATTCAAGTCGCTTTCGTTTAAATGCCTAAGAAAAAAATTTACTGGTGTGCATTTCGAGACAAAACAATGGCACTGACATATTTTAAGATATGACAGGGCAAGTTATTTTCAGATAAGACAGCTCAAAATGTAGTTTAGTCTGGGACTAGTCTTTAAAGCCTTGTCTGTGAAACCGGGGCTATGTGTCATTTTAACACATTTTGTGTTTAAATATTGTATTAAATTAATAAAAGGGACACCATAAGATGAGTTGAAAGTAACTGTAACGTGGTTCGTAAGGGTGGAAGGAAGGAGATAGGGTCGGCGTGGCTGGTAAGAATCTTTTATTCCTCCAAAATCATAAAACATAAAGAAAAGGTAAATAATATTTAAGTATGGCCTCCTGGCACATAAGTTCGCTTTCTTGGTTTCCGGTATGCGTCCTCTCGACACCGTCTACTCCTCAGCCAAACTCTTTCTCCCGATTCTCCCCTCGTGTTGGCTTTTATCCTCTTCCCGCCAATTTCCTGTCTCTCTCTCTCCAGACTCCGCTAGACCACGCCCCCTTTGCCACATACCCCCACCGCCCGACTCAGGCCGGGGCCCCATCCGGCCTGCAGCTTCCCCCTCCCCCCTCCTGGAGAGGAAGTCGGCTACTACCATCTGGTTCCCCGGTCTGTGGACCACCTGGAACTTGAAGGGTTGTAATGCCAGATACCAACGGGTGATCCGCGCGTTGGTATCCTTCATGCGGTGGAGCCATTGGAGGGGTGCGTGGTCCGAACAGAGGGTGAACTCCCGCCCCAGGAGGTAATAGCGGAGGGTGAGAACGGCCCACCGGATCGCTAGGCATTCCTTTTCAATGGTGCTGTACATCGTCTCCCTCCTCGAGAGCTTGCGACTGATGTACAGCACCGGCCGCTCTGCCCCCTCCACCTCCTGGGAAAGGACCGCTCCCAGCCCCCTGTCCGATGCGTCCGTCTGTAAAAGAAAGGGGAGAGAGAAATCAGGAGCGTGCAATAGCGGGCCACCACACAGAGCAGCCTTAACTTGGGTGAAAGCCTGCTGGCACAGCTCCGACCATTGGACGGGATCTGGTGCCTCCTTTTTAGTGAGGTCCGTCAGGGGGCTGGTGAGGGTCGAATAGTCCGGCACAAACCTTCTGTAGTAACCTGCCAACCCCAGGAATTGCCTCACCTCCTTTTTGGTCTTGGGTCTCGGGGAGGTTGCAATTGCCGCTGTCTTGTCAATTTGGGGACGCACCTGCCCGTGACCCAAGTGGAAGCCCAGATACCTGACCTCCACTCGCCCAATTGCACACTTCTTCGGGTTAGCCGTGAGCCCCGCTCCTCTCAGCGAACTCAAGACCGCATTTAGGTGCTGCATATGCCGCTGCCAGTCATTACTATAAATGACAATGTCATCCAAGTAAGCAGCGGCATATGCCGCATGTGGGCGTAGGATACGGTCCATGAGCCGCTGAAATGTCGCTGGGGCACCGAATAAGCCGAACGGAAGTGTGACAAATTGGTGTAATCCAAACGGCGTAGTGAAAGCTGTTTTTTTTCCTTGGATAAAGGAGATAAGGGTATCTGCCAGTATCCTTTTGTCAAATCCAACGTCGAATAAAAGCGAGCCGCACCTAGCCGATCAAGCAGTTCGTCAATCCGCGGCATTGGATATGCATCGAACTTCGACACAGCATTCACCTTGCGATAGTCCACACAGAACCGGACCGAGCCGTCGGTTTTGGGAACCAAAACTATCGGGCTGGCCCAGTCACTGTTGGACTCCTCTATTACTCCCATCTCCAGCATAGCGTCTAATTCTTCCTGAACCACTTTTTTCTTGTGTTCAGGTAAACGATACGGCCGGCCACGTACAACCACTCCCGGTGTGGTCTCAATATGGTGCTCTATGAGTGTAGTGCGGCCAGGCAGAGGCGAGAACACATCGGCAAAACGAGCCTGCAACCTGGCAACGTCAGTGATCTGGGATGGCGAAAGATGATCCCCCCCAGGGGCCAGAGTGTTCGGTTGAGTTTTTCTTCCCACCTCTGGCCCGAGATCATCCTCCTTCCTACCACCGTCGCCAGCATCACTGCGTCCGCCTCACTCCATTTTTTAAGGAGGTTGAGGTGGTATAATTGATGTGCCCCGTTTCTGTCTGGTCTTACCACCTCATAATTGAGATCCCCCACTCGTCGTGTAACCACAAAGGGTCCTTGCCACTTGGCGAGTAACTTTGAGCTGGATTTGGGAGTAATACGAGGACTTTCTCTCCCGGTGTAAATTGCCGTAATCTGGCGCCCCTATTATATTGCCGGCTTTGTCTGTCCTGGGCCTGTAACAAATTCTCCATAGAGAGCCGCCCCAAGGTGTGGAGTTTTGTTCTCAGGTCCATTACATACTGAATTTCGTTCTTGCTAGCGGTAGGTCCGTCCTCCCAAGTTTCCCTTAGGACATCTAACACCCCACGGGGCTGACGTCCATAGAGCAACTCGAAGGGGGAAAACCCCGTGGAGGCTTGGGGAACCTCGCGCACGGCAAATAACAAGGGCTCCAGCCATTTATCCCAATTTTTGGCGTCCTCGTGAACGAACTTTCGGATCATGGTTTTTAAAGTACGGTTTAAAACGTTCGACCAGTCCGTCCGTTTGTGGGTGATAGACGCTGGTCCGAATCGTTTTCACCCCCAACAACCCGTATAGTTCGCGGATCGTCCGTGACATGAACGTCGTGCCTTGATCCGTGAGAATCTCTTTCGGGATTCCCACGCGGGAGATCAATGAGAACAATGCGTCCGCCACGCTTTTAGCGGAAATATTGCGGAGCGCCACTGCCTCGGGGTATCGTGTTGCATAGTCCACAATGACCAATGCAAAACGGTGCCCTCGTGCGGAACGCTCTAACGGCCCGACCAGGTCCATACCAATTCGTTCGAAGGGGACCTGAATTAAAGGAAGAGGGCACAATGGTGCTTTTGGAGTGGCCGGTGGGTTTACCAACTGGCATTCACGACATGCTGCACACCATCTGCGCACATTCTCGTGGATGCCCGGCCAAAAAAACCGGGCCGTTAAGCGATTCAGTGTTGCGGTATTCCCCAAGTGTCCTGCCATCGGATTAGCATGAGCCGCCTGAAAGCATTTCCCGGCGGCTCTTTGGGACGACCAATTGTGCTGTATCCTTCTTTGACTGAGTGTCTTGGGTCACTCGATACAACCTGTCTTTTATCATGGCAAAATATGGATAGGTGAGCGGCTGTGCCGGTTGGAGAGACTGCCCGTCGATCATGCGGACCTGCTCAAACGCATTTTTAAGCGACTCATCTCTAGACTGATCCAGGGGAAAATCATCACACGATGAGAGAATTCGTCTCTCAATCGCGCTCCGTTCCCCCGGATCCGTTGTTGAGGGTCCCGGCTCTGCCTCTCCAAATTGCGCGCAACCGCCCCTCTCCGCTCATGTTTATCCCCAGAGACACCCGCACATAAATCCATTAATAACACGCTAAAATCCGGCCAATTCGTCCCCAAAATTAGCGGATGTCGGAGGTGTGAGTTAACAGCTACCTCCACTGTATGTTTTTTTCCCCTGAATTTGATCGCCAGGGCGACTAAGGGATAGCTCACCACCTCCCCGTGCACACACCTTACCTTAACCTCGCGGCCCGTATCCAATGCCGTGGCTTGAATCACGCCTGGGTGGATCGAGGTTTGGTTGCAACCTGAATCCACCAAGGCCTGATAAGTCCCCCTCAATACTCACAGGTATTTGATACAACCCCGCCTGATCGAGGGCGGTCCGCGGGGGCGTCGGGATCCGGATCACCGCACCAACCTCCATAACCGGACATGATCTGACGAAGTGGTCCGGGTCCCCGCAGCGCCAGCACCGGCCCAGGCCTACCCCTGCCCCGGTAGGCGGAAGCGGGCCAAAGGATTGGCGGGAAGAGGAAGGGGGGAAAAAACGGGAGGGCGCTGCCCCGCTGGTCATTCCCCCACGCCGGAGTTCGGCCCTTGCGTCCGGTAGGGACCGGATTGGAGGACTGCTCCGGATAGGAGCCGCTGTCTGCGGCACCGGACGGGACCTACTAGAGGGAAACACAAGAGGGAAGAGGGGAGGAGAGAGGTCTGGGAGTCGCCGACCCACAGCACGCCGCCATGTGGTCCTCCGCCAACTGGACGGCTTGTATCAGCGACGTCGGCCGGTGGCAGTGGACCCACTGGGCAGTCCTCGCAGGCATCCATCCCACAAACTGCTCCAGTACCACCTCTCTCTACCGTCGTATCGACGTCGCTGACATCATCCAGCAACCATTTGCGGCACGCATCCCGGAGCTGCTGGGCAAACACAAAGGGTTGGCCACCGTCCCCAAACTCCAGCGACCGAAACCGCAGTCGCTGCTGTTCCGGGGTCCGCCCGACCCGCTGGAGGACTGCCTTTCGGAGGTCCGTGTAATCCAGGAGGTTCTGGACGGGCAGCTGTTGAGCCGCGAGCTGAGCCTCACCTGACAACAGCGGGATTAGCCGGGTCGCCCAGTTCTCGCGGGGCCAGCCAGAAACCTCCGCGGACCTCTCGAAGAGGTCTAAAAAGGCTTCCGGGTCATCCTGGGGACCCATCTTGTGGAGCAGCACGGGAGTCGGGGAGGCGGTGCCAGTTGGTCTGCCCTCGGTTGGCTCCCCCCCGCGAAATCCAGCTCCGGAACAGCTCGCGGTCATCCGTCTGAGCTTTGAGGAGCCTCTCGAATCGTCGTTCCTGCTCCCCCTGTAGCGTCAGCAGGGCCTGGTGTTGCTCCTGGTGGAGACCAGCGAGCGCGTTGATAACCTCCGCAAACGGTGAGGCTGGCGGGTTCTGCATTGCGGCGGTGTTCTCCTACCTTCCCGGGTTTCGGCACCAATGTAACGTGGTTCGTAAGGGTGGAAGGAAGGAGATAGGGTCGGCGTGGCTGGTAAGAATCTTTTATTCCTCCAAAATCATAAAACATAAAGAAAAGGTAAATAATATTTAAGTATGGCCTCCTGGCACATAAGTTCGCTTTCTTGGTTTCCGGTATGCGTCCTCTCGACACCGTCTACTCCTCAGCCAAACTCTTTCTCCCGATTCTCCCCTCGTGTTGGCTTTATCCTCTCCCGTTTCCTGTCCCTCTCTCTCTCTCCAGACTCCGCTAGACCACGCCCCCCTTGCCACAGTAACAAAAAATGTTGTGTGTTGTCCTTAAGGAATATTTACATAACCTTCCTCTACGCCATCTGCCCACATCAGTTCTGTATTTAGATAAAGCTTTAGTGCGCCATTTTAAAACAACCACTGGATTATAAAACTACTTGGTACTGAACATTACACAGAGAAATCCCACTTATAACATGTTTGCGTTAGTACTTTGGCAGTAGCGAGAGCATTTAAAAAAATGAAACACTTAGGGTTCTGTATTTACAGTAACATGATATTGAATATAATAAGTTACACAAGACTTTTTAGCAAAGAACTGGACAATCACGTGCTATTTGGACATATGTACTGCATGCTTTATCAGTCAATGTGCATCTAACTCCTTTCCATTCATTTGAAAAAATTTATCCAGACTTATTAAGATCGCTTTGTAGGCTACATGCCACTTCTCCTCTCTGTTAGTCACACATCAACAGGGCTGCTATCCCATAATTCAATTGTGTCTTAATTTTATATACAACAAATCTACCATGTGCGGATAATAGCATTCCAAATATTTTCCATTATAAATGAAAAAGAAACCTCATTGTAGCGAGGAAGGCGGGACGGGAGCAGTGGGGCGGGGCCGGTGGCGTGAGTGATAGTGAAATCAGCTGTGTGCGCACCGGTCCCGTATCTCCCACGGAGGAGTTCGGGAGAATAAAATGACGAATCGACAGGACTGCCGCCGACATGTTAAGTTATATTATATGTTGATGTTGTTTCGTTGTTTATTTTTAAAGTTTTGGGTTTCGCCGGTTCCCGCCTCCTTCCCTACTTTGAACTGTATTACACTCATCTTAAATTATAAATTACAGCTCATACTGTATTTCCTAATGCCATGCTCATGTTTGGCATCTGCACCAGCAACAATGGAACCACAGTAAACTATCAATGCTAACATGACGCAATATATCAGCCAGGTTAAGATTTGAACAGAACTCTGAGCTTTACCAACAGATAATCTGTGCTGTAAAACAGACCTTTGATAAAGTCCAGTGCAGTCAGATATCAAACTCCATGGCCAGCTGATGATTTATTTACCTGTGTGAACAGAACAGACTGGACCCCAAAAACATTCATGTGGCCCTTCATCACATTCCAGACAGTACATCTTACAGTAAATAGAAAATGATCATATTAATTTACATCACTTTGTTTTGTGGAAAAATGCATTTTGATTATTTTTGCATCAACAGGTTAAAGGCACAAGGAAAATGCAAAATGCATCGAACAAATAATCAAATGAAAGCACATTTTAAGAACTGTCGATTCAATAATGAAGTCATTGTCTTCAAAACATTTCGCTGGTTGAAATAAGCAATGGTGGCTACAGTTTACATGGGATTCAGAATAAGGAGTGTTCTCCTAATTCATGAAAGAGAAAAATATGTTCATGAGACAGTCTGTGCTGTGATTCTTTTTCTGAATGAGCAGCTCATAATTTAAACAAAACTTGATTCCGATCAAGATGGACCTCTCACTAAAACAAAAAAAACCTGTAATCATTTATTTACATTCACGTCGATCAAAACCTGTATTTGACTGAAAAGAAGATATTTTGAGAAATGGTTTTGTCTCTATACAATGGAAGTCAAGGGGGCTAGTGTTGTGTTGTTTTAAAAAAACTTATTTTGTGTTCTGCAGTCATAGAGGTTTAAAATAACATCAGGGTGAATGCATTTTTGGGTGAACAATCACTTTAGAAGCACTGCAACTTATTACACTTAGCTCTGGTTACTGTATCTATATCTGTCTGAATTGTGCAGCGCTCTGGAACCAAATTCTTTCCACTTCTTCTTTCCCTAGTTCCCAAAGCCGGCAGAGGTGCAGGAGGCCGGTCTTTGCTGTGGTCATCAAATACTCCTCATTCTCCGGCTGCTGTGTGACCGTGTACCGGGCCAGAACCAAAGACTGACAGAAGCGACACAGAACCAGCAAATAGAGACAGTCTCTTTCTGCTTCGTTGAGACAAAAAACACTTTCCCATCCCGCCAACACCGGCCCTCCGACATTCATGGGATCGGGGTTCTCGATCATCATGTACATGATAGAGATGGCCAGCTCAAATATGAAATACCCGCTGCTCATATCTCCGAAATCCAGAATGCCAGACATCTTGTACTTCGAGGGTCCGTCGGGTTCCATCAAGAGATTGTGGTCATTGAGGTCTCCGTGGTTAATGCCTGCGATGGGGAAATGAAACGAATAATTCAAAATCTTTTTTATATAAAAAATGCGTCATGCTCTAAAACATCTGATAGCTTTAAATAAAATTGTAATCATCGTTCGTTAATAAACTTCCCAATGCAACATTTCTGTATTTAAAAGTATACTTTAATTGAGTTAATTGAGTTCTGTTATAGTGCTTTTAAAGCTTGACAGCCTGTCCTTTAAATTGTTGTCATTAAGTTTGCATTTACTCTGGAGTGTGTAAATCAAAATAAATAATAACTAAATCAAAAGTCTTACACTTGCGAAACAATGATAGTTTGGGTACGACTTGGGTGTCGTACTGCTCCAAAACGCCTTTAACAATCTTATGTACAGGATTCCCGTCCATCACATAAAGATACTGATTCAAGAGCGGAATACTGGATAGACTCCATATAAACCCTTCTCTCTGAAGACAACTGATGTTTGGGTGCTCCATCTACACAGAAACAACAAAAAATTATCATATACACATAAAAAATCCATATATGAGCAAGAAGTGTTTAGTTCACGTAAAATTGATCACATCTGTCAGTGTAAGAATCTACAGAGTGTATTTACATTTACATTTAGTCATTTAGCAGATACTTTTATCCAAAGCGACTTACAAAGAGTTTAGGGAGCAATACGTGATATGTCATACAGGAGCAATAATACAGTAGGTGCCAATACAAAGCTACTAGTTTCAACAAAAGCTAGACCAATAGAGAAAGTTGAGAGAAAGGGTTAGTTTTTTTTTCATTTGTCTGTCAAGTATTCGCAGAAGAGATGGGTTTTAAGTAGTTTTTTGAATGTTGTGAGAGATGTGGTTGACCGGACAGAGTTAGGAAGAATGTTCCACCAGGAGGAAGTTGTGAAAGAGAATGAGCGGGATAGCGATTTACTGCCCTTACGAGAAGGCAATACAAGACGCCGCTGGTTTGCTGAACGCAGGGATCTTGATGGGGAGTAGGAGTGCAGGAGGGTGTGAAAGTAAGTTGGTGCAGATCCAGTGATAGTCCTGTAGGCAAGCATTAGTGACTTGAATCTGATACGGGCTTCAACCGGTAGCCAGTGGAGAAAGATGAGAAGGGGAGTCACATGAGCCGTTTTTGGCTGTTGGAAGACGAGGCGTGCTGCTTTATTTTGAACCAGCTGGAGCGGTTTGATAGCCTTTGCAGGAAGACCAACAAGGAGAGCATAGCAGTAGTCCAACCTTGAGATTACCAGGGCCTGGACAAGGAGTTGTGCCGCATGCTCAGGGAGATAGGGTCTAACCTTTCTAATGTTGAATAAGGCATATGGGCATGACGCGTTGCGATCTGACACACCAGCTGTTCATCAAATATGACTCCGAGGTTCCTGGCTGTTTTGGAATGGGTGATTGTGGTATTGCCAAAATGGATGTTGAGATCGTGTTGCACCATGGGGTGTGCCGGAAACACAAGTAGTTCTGTCTTGGCAGGGTTCAGTTGGAGGTGATGCGCCTTTCATCCAAGCTGAGATGTCCTCGAGGCATGCCGTGATGCGAGCTGCTACAGTGGTATCATCTGGGTGAAACCCAGGGTGTATACATTTTTATTGTGATGCACACTATATTGAAATTAAATATTGTAAATCTTTTTCCAAAAAGGATATCAAACAAGCTGATTATATAATGTTCAGTTTTATATATTATAATAGGATTTTAACATAGAATAGAATGTACGTTTGCGGTAAACTATCATTTGAAATGAACGATTGTACCTGCAGTAGAATTGTATCCAATGTAGCTGCCATTTTCCCAACCTCATACAAAATCTGGACTGGGGGTGATTTTGGCAATCATAGTTCCAGGCAGGTAAGTGAGCAATCGCACCAAATATTTCTGGTTGCCAAAACCACAATCTATCAAAATATTTTCGGTTAAGAACCTCAAAAAATATACTGTAAATGACAAAACATACAATGCGTTGTTCCTTTGATACTTTTTTTTACAGTAATTGACAGGTTTGCTCTTACCCAATTCCTCCAGGCTCATCAGCTCACCCGTCAGGGTGGGCAGAGCCGTTTGAGCTGGAAGGCCGTTCTGATGTACAAAATTCATAGAGTGAGTTTGTAGCTGTATCAGAGTGACGTTCTGACTGTCTGTTGAGTTCATAACCTTCAGCACGTACTCTCCACCTTCACTGGAGCCCACATAACAGTTCTGGTCATCATAACTGGGCAACGGGCGAATAACAGATGCGTTCAGACCATACAGCCTCCGGATTACCTCTGTGACCTGGGAATGGCTGAGGTTTGGCTTTGATTCTTTGGCTAACATGGCTGAGGAGAAAAACACAACCATACTTTAGCCTTTAATGATAAGACAAACAATAAATTTATTAAGAATTGATCATGCATTGATGGATACGTTGAACCAAATTCTGACTTCCTTATTCATTTACATTACTACTACTACTACTTATAATAATAATAATAGTAGTCGTAGTATTAAAGAAAAGGTTGGTGTTTATGAATTCATATACATATTTGTACAGTAGGCTATATCAGAAAGAAATATATGTACATCACAATTTTCTATACATTTACCCACTAAAAGGTTAACATTTCAATCCTGTGTAGCATATCTTATCCAAAGCATGAAATTATTTATTATGACTGCCTGCAATGTGCTCATTTAGATTCCTAAACAATTTAAAAGGTTGCACAAACGTTTTTAAACTTTACATTAACAAATCAAGCATGCAGTCATGTGCAACAGCAGATACATTTTGATTCCAGTTGTCCTGGAAGTACTGCAAGGTAAATGATTGATTAAATTGTTTATAAAAGTGTTGTTTAACTCCTGAACCGTGTAAAGTCAGTGCATGTAATAAGAAATAATAGTAATAAATAACGGACCGGTAAAAGAGTTAAGTGCATTTATACCTGGCAGAGGAATATTTCTCGGCTGGTCGGAAGAATTTTTTTGGAAGTCGTACGGCACTGAATATGCTAAACCGAAAATCAACTCATTCTGCAGTGCTTTTATTATGAATGGAGGAAAAAGCAACCGTCATGCAACGGAAGTCCCGCCTTCTAGTAAAAAGAGCCAATCGTCAATCGTTAAAGCCTAAAGATTCTCTGGGGGGAGGCGCTCTGTAGGAAACATGACCTTTGCGCAAACACGAACGCTATGAAAACCTAAAAGTGAAAGTGGCCTATGTGGCATGATACCCATTTGGAATCGAACTTTCGATCTTCGGGTGATTTTAGCGCAATTTAAGCTTAAAAAACAAATTGCATGGCACATTTGTCAGGTTAAATTGTCGATGGTACATATACTTTTACTTTTTTTCATAGCTAACTGGACTTGTGCCAAATTCCAGACTTCTCGGATTCAGGACAGTTTCCACTTCAATCCAGAAAACATTGTTTAATGCTTTAAGTGTTTGAATATTTCTAAATACTTTAAAAGTTACTAAATTCAGATGTTATGTCAAGGTTAGAAGTGGAAAATATTCTAATACCGAGTTGTCTGGAACGCAGCATTGGTGCAGTTCAACGCGCAGCAGCGAGCGTATTATTTATGAATAAAATACTCATAAAAACAACAATGCATAATATGTATTGAATATAAATTTAACGTTGAATGCATTATTTCTTATGAATTAATAAATAAGTAATAAATAAATAAGAAAAATAGCTAAAATTAATTTCCATTGACTGTGCATTGACACATTAGTAATTGTTTTGAAGCACGATATTCTGGTAACAAGGTAATGGCATATACCAGCATGAGGAAAGTTTCTTTCTTAGGTGAGTTGCTTGCAAATTGTGCAGCGTACATAGAAAAATACATAGAATTTAGGCCTAAATTATGTATTGAACATATTTCAGCGGTTTAGAGATCAAAAAGACACCTTTATTACTTTGATGTCCCTTTTCATGCTAACTGGTGTGTGGACAAATATTACTTAATATAATACACATCGCATTGTGAATATAACACGAGTGACACAATACAAGGTTCCAAATCGGGGAGTTGGGGAGACAAAGCAAGTGTAGAAGACCAAATACCACACAGGGCAACCAGCTCTTGTGGGTTTACTCTCTGCCAAAACACTAAATTCCAACTGGGTCATCATTATGCAATGCTATTGATATAGGTTATAATACCCCACGTCAGAATTTTTCAGTATAATAATTTTTGAAAAGTTGCAGACTTTAATGATATATTATAAATATAAGACAATTATCAATAAATCATTTTCACACATTACAAAAAGGTTTTTTTAGTAACTGTCACATAAGTGGAGGTATGTGGTGTATGTAGGATTAAAAAGGCATTTGGATGGCACTTAGGCCCCACACAATGAAATTAGAAGATGCAAAATAGATGTTTATTATCAAATATTGTTAACGTTTAATATTTTTTTTATAATTTTAATTAAAAGATTAGTTGTAAAGCACATGAGCTTCAAAGTAAGCCTGCATTGTAAGAAACAAAGGTCGTTGCGTATAAAATGTATATATTTTTCTACTAACATTGTAAGTTATATTGTGATATTAAGTATATTAACTATGTTTACATTATATAATAACTTTAACATTTTTTTTTATATATGGTGTTTAGTGTAGGTCATTTATTTGTTGATGGTTTATAACATTTTATGTTTTGTAATAATTTTTGTTATATATTGATTAGTTATTTTATTCGTATTATTATTCACGCTGTTATTTAGTATCATTTATTATATGTCGCGTTATTTCTGGGAAAATTTTGGAAATGAGTGCATCCAAAACATTTTATAGCTGACAAAAAACACACTGCTCAGAATTCATACCGAAATGTTTTTTTAAACGTTGACATTTGTTCCAGCACACACAGATAAGGGAGTGGGAGAGAGGTCTCAAAGGCTTGAGTAGGAAATGAGTTGGCGTAAAGCGGCACAATATTTCTGAATATGCAGCGGAAGACATTGTCAGTGGCGTACGTGCTGGGGCCAAAAGCGAAAGAGTTACTCTGTATGTCAAAGGGAAATGTATGTTTTTCAGAGGCGCTCATCTGCCTCAGCATCCTGTGGTGAGGTTCACATCGGGCCATTAATGCTTGTCATTTTACATTTATGCATATGACTGCCGCTGTTTTCCAAAGCGAATTGCAGGGCATTTAAGGTATAGGCCTATTCGATCGGTCTTCGTGTTCTCTGAGTATCAACCCACGACCTTTGCGCTGCTAACAAGATGCTCTATAACTTATGAATTTGAAAAGGAGAAAGATATAGACTTAAACTTATAACTTAAACTTAAAATGAGGTGCACACTATTCAGTGCCTTTAACTGGGTTTTTTTTTCTGGATGCTATTTCTCAGTGACATTTCCTGTTTGTTAGTTTTATTAAGTAAATAACCTGAAATGGACGAAACACCTTTGGAGACACACATGTTTTAGTCAACGTTTGACTGTTTGCGGAAAACAAATGCAGAACATACCAATTATTTTGTAATAGATTCAACTTCAAGTCATTTCGTACCTGAATGATTTATTTCCTGCTGAAATTCGTTGATTCTGCCGATGGAAAGATTTTCCTTAACAATGTTTCTCACACGAAACTGTTCCATGGCTTCAGAATCTGAATGTATCATATTAACTAACTTTATCCTCTGTTTTTATTTATGTCAACTACTTTATGCTACATTCCACAGCTGAGGTCACCATGAACTGTGTGCAATGAAATGAAAATGAGAATTTGATTAAATAATGACAGATTTTTTGTTGAACTGTTCACCAGCAGACCACACCTCATTGTGTTCTTTAAACTGGGAATGAACAAGCCTGACAGCTAATTTAATTTAATTGTATTAATATTCATTCGTTCTTTTTTTGTGAGCTTTAATCTTATAAATATCACCGCTAAAACAATCTACAATAGTTGCTGATACTGTATGTCCAACTTTACTTTTCACATATTATTAAAGATAAAACATATGAATAGATGAAACTCTACTCAATGTATGCATTATTTAAAAATATTTTAAATACCAAGTTTAGTGTTTTCTCAGGTTTGTATCATACGCCCCATATTTTAACATAAGGGGTCATTGAAAGCAAATATTGTATAAATATACCCCTGACATGACTTTTGGCCACTTATGCCACAGATCTACAATAGTTCCCAATGGTAGTTATAAAGTGACAGACCACAATTCTTGTTGATTTTGTTCTTCTAGACACTGAACACACATATTTGAGAATTAAAAATTTGGAGATGCCATATTGAGCATTGAATCGTTGGTCAATAGTGTCTCCATATTGGGAATATCACATGGAAGTTAGGGGGCTCTATAGACGTATCATCGGACGCACGCGCCTGGCCCAAAGTTAACTTCCGGTCTGTGTGTCAGTGATCTGTCTGGCTATTGGCTAACATTATATTTAATTTATATTAATATTATTTTATATCAATATTTTATTGTATTACAATTGTATTAAATAAACAATTTGTTGAATGTGTCGTGTAACTTTGACACATTTCATTTAGCCACACTGTAAAAAAACGAAAGCTGGATTGACAGAAATATACCGTAAAATAATAGACTGTAACGAATTGCTGTAAAAACTACAGCGTTATTTTACAGAAGCTGACTGTTTTTTAAATAATACGAATATTGCTGTAAAGTGAATGCATTCTGGGGCACGTGAGGGATTAACTCAAATACAGAATATTGCTGTAAATTTAAAATCTAACAATGGCGGATTATCTTCAACAGTCGGAGATTGGGGGGTATTGCGCAAATGAGCGATCACACATGTGGTGGTAGTGACTTTTTTAGTTTTTTTTCTCCATATTTGGCAACGATCATACTGGTAACGTTATATAGAGGTATCTTCATTCGCGTTTCATATTGGTAACCCCGGATTCAACCTCCATCCGCGAGAGAACCGAAGGAGTCTTGCGCGGGGTTTCAGCAGCGCCGTCGCGGTAAGATTTCAACATTCTCCGTCGCTATAGCACTTGAGGACAGAAGTTGTTCATGTTATTTAGAGTTTTTGTACACAACAGCAGCGAAGGCGGTATATGACGAGCTACAGTTCATTGTATTAGTAAATTGACGGTTGTTTTTTTAATGTTGAACATCGCGCCCGCCGTAGACACGGTAAAAGTTACATGCTTCGACTGTTGGGATTCACGGGAACTTAGTGTTGAATACCAAACTCGGTCCGTGATTATTTTGTGTGGTGTAATTCAAATTTGCAAATGCAGTTATCCGTTAAACTCGAAGCGCCCAAATTAAAACGAGGACACCAAAGCTTGCGGTAAATCGAGTGCACGAGGATAGCCCGGTAAAGTGATTAATGTACGTAACCAGCTAGATATACAGTATATGTAACGGAGGCCAGCTGAGAGCTTGAGCAAAAGACGTTAGCGACTTTAAAACAATATTTCTCAACGAGAGATGGATTTTTTTAAGGCAAATTATTTAGAAGACTCCCCTATTTAACACTAACAAGCTGATGATTTAATTTGTGTGTTTTAATATAATATATTTTGTATGTTTAATATATAACATTTAATTTTTCCTGACTCTTTGTAGATATTAATCTTAATCCAGAGAGTGGAACAAGAAGAAGCGTCATCTAAAATGCCAGGATACAGAAGAAACAGGTTGCAGTGAACCCACATGTTGCCGCTCTTCTAAACACAATGATGAATTTTCAGTGTAATCAATGAAAAGTAAGAAGCACGCTCGCACGCACACACACACACAGACACACGCGCACACACACAGATCTCATCATTGAATTACATCATTTTATTATTCTCTGTCTCTGACTGTATATGTTGTCCTCTGTTTTTCTCTGACTATAAATTGAATATCTAACATTATTCTCTTTATTCTTTTCCATAGTTCTAGCTACTTGTTGTGCTCTGATGGATCAAGATGTGGACCGTTTTACAGATTCACTTGGGCCTTGTTTTACGATGTTGTTACATGGTTGTGTTGGTTAACGTGTTGTTTAAACATGAATGTGGCTACTATGAAGTTGTAACTGAATAAAAATATTTCATGTACAACAAAGTACAAAATTCGTCTGTAATGTATTTTTGTATCAATAAAAAAAAAAAACTGTATATATAGTGATTTATGTATTTCATCTAAATACAGTAAATTAAAATCAAGCAATTTGCTGTAAAAAATACACCATCATACTGTTGCTATTCAAAATGACAGTTTTTTAATGTATTCTGCAATTACAGTAAATGCCTATAAATTAAATTACAGTACTGTGGCTGTACAATTTACAGTAACTGGCTGGCAACCCTGCTGCCAGTAATTTACTGTAAATTTTACAGGATTTTTTTTTACAGTGTAGTTTTGTAAAATCACAGGATACAAGGAATAATAAATAGTTTTCCACGTTTTGCTTGTAAATTTTTTTGTAGTTTTACAGTTTTTTACCGTGTTTTAAAATAAACGGTAAAAATAACATCTTGTTAAAAAAAGCAGAAATTTTCTGGCAGCTGGGGTCTGACATAAACTGTTAAATAACACATTTCCACTGGACAAATGACACGTTTTTTTTGTAAATTTACGGCCTTTTTATGTAATTTAGTGTTTTTGACCATATTTAAAAAAAACATTAAAAGTTTTTCATAGTGCAATTAACGACTGGTAACCCAAAATAATACTAGCTAGACATACTTGCTAGCTAATGAAATGTACTTGTTATTTCTTTTGCTTGTTTTCAGAAAGAATCTGGCACAATAGATAATAAAATTTATCTACAGGCCACTACCTTGGAAAAATATATTCCTACATTCTTCAAAATATCTTCTTTTATGTTCATCAGAACAAAGACATTAAAAAGGTGGGTGTTCGGTTCCAAGCATTCTTCCACATATCTTTCTCTTTGTTCATCAAACAAAGAAATTAAAAGATTTGGAAGAAAGTGTGCATGAGTAAATGATGATAGAATTGGTATTTTTGGGTTAACTGTGACTACATACCGCTATAAAATTATAACTTTGCTTATAATTTTGCCTGTTGTTCATGACATTCACTCTGGTGAGCTTTGATTATTATAAGCAGCTTGAGTATAATAGACGCTTTGTAAGCCTGAGGCTTCTAATACATGCTGAGAATGATGATAACGTTACCAAGAATTAGTTTGTGCATATTGCCCTTTTCTTAGAAAAGCCCATTTCTTCTGAAAATGCATAATCAAGGGACGATCTCGTACCCAAAACAACAGTCCCTGAGGCCTTTATCATGATTAAAAGGTTGCCTCAAGTGGGCTATGTAGTGCCCTTCCCGTATTAAGGAAGCCAAAGCAGCAAAGATACCGTACACAAACCTTGGACAGCAGCGAAGGACAACCATTCACAATGCTGATGCCTGTGGCAGAAAATACATATTGCAGATCGGTATACCTTAACCCCTTTTAATCCAGAGCAAAGTTGTAATAAAAATACTCAGCTCTTAACTTGTATTTGCTTTTGGCTGGGCTTCACAGGCAACATGTATTTAATTTTATGCTTTAGCATTTGTTTGCATTTGGAAAACAGATAAGACCTGTAATCATTTGTTAAGCATTTCTGTGTCTTAAAGATTATAATTGTGAGAAATCTTGTGACCTTGGTTTTCATTTAAGTTTTTCTGCCATTCATCATTACGTAATACAAATTTTTTGAGTGCTTTTATTCTTGTGAAATACATTTTATAATACTGCATGCACAGTGAAACTTGCCATTGCCATAAATATGAACTCAGTTCATATTTATTATTCACCAAGCTTGTTTTAAAATGAAACCAAGTATTCATCTGCAACGGAATTAAAAATACTGTAACTGGTAACGTGTTTGTGTTTTTACCTGATTTAAATTGTTTAAAATAACGTTTAGCTACTTTTTACTTAACATCACATACATATGTCTTATGATCTGATTCTGGACATTTCTTGATCTGAATATAATGCTTTAGAAAATAATATACTACAATGATTTATAAATGTGCTTTTACTGTAACCTCATGTCACAGAGAGTTTGTACCTGTGGTCGGTTTATGTTGACATGTTCTTTCAGTTTGCATTATTAATAAGATCCAACATGGGTGTCATGACAGAACAGACACAGATTCATTTATGCATTAAGCAGGTACTGTTTATTATGTATTTCCATCTGTTCAGTAACTTGCTGACAATAAAATCACTTCCATGTTCCCAATTTCAGACGTTTACAGACACCAAACTCAGATTCCGCTTTCAAATGGTATATTAAACATACTATAGGATATATTTATAAACATCATGCATTATATTAGTTGTACTTTACACATTATCCTATTTAGAACATAAACGTTTTGGCTTAAACACCCTCTGTTAGAATAACAACTTCGAGATGACATCACAAATGTGTGTGCCACTTTATTGTGGTTGTTATTGTTTCATCATTTAGTCATTTAGCAGACTTCATAGAAAATGTGCTTCATTCATTAAATATAAAAATTATAAATGTCATCCCAACCCAACATAATCCCAAAGGATTATCTTTTCGGACGGGGGTTTGAGTTTGTTTTTGTGTACCTATGGAAGTCTCGAAACTAATCAAACACAATGTGTCGTTACTAAACTATTAGAACAACAAAAGAATACATTGCAGACATTATACAAGCTATTTAAATGAAAGAGCCGTTTACAGATTCTATTATCCCTTAATTCATCAGTCTCATCCAATTGTTCACTGTGAAAAAAAAAAAAAGTGGTCCTGCAACGGTGTTTCATGCATTCTGAGTTCTTCACAATGTTAAACGTGCTGTTAAACATGACTCATGCTTAACATGGTCAACTTGTCTAAAAACATGGACTTCTCAAGCTTGTCGATTTGCCCTCAGATTCTTCTGCATTCCAAAACTGGGCATTATGGTAGGATGCAGTCTGTGATACAGTAGACAAAGATCTTTTCATTTGGACGAACTGAACTGTCCAGGTTCAGGTTTCTTCAGTCTATGCTCGGGCTTATAGAAATAGTGGCTCATCAACTCTGATACTATAGTCAGCCAGTGTGACATCCATTTGAAAATTATTAACTAAATGTACAATTATTAGAAGAAGAAATAATGAAGCCCCACCCATAAAACAGTCACTGGTGCAAAAACAGGTCATACTAAAACATATAAATGACACTGCACAAAATCATCCGAATTTGATAATTTGCCGTGAGATTGTGTTGGATAAGCCCAAAACAACAGATCTTTTGTAGACAGTGCGTGCGGAATCTGCCGATGGCGAAACCCACATGCACACACTGTGAATGTAATGCAGTGGAACTCGGACACCTGCTTGAATAACTAGAGACCGGTTGCCTTGACTTCTGTTACCATGAAGTGTATTATGATGAGTCATTCATCTCATATCCATGACTCATTTCCCTGCCATGATGGAATCTGTGTCTTTTCAACTTGTTTATCTGCTTCAGTTCTGCATCATCGATGCGGCAGCTACAGCACCAGTGTGACGTGGTGAGAAATTCGACTGCCCTCCCAGCCCTGTACTCTACCAGAATGAGGTGAGGAGGAAATTGTGTCCCCTCACACCACCTTTCAGTGATTACCGTTTCAGTGGAAACAATGATGTAGATGTACTTTGAAAAACATACGCCGGTGTAAAAAATTCATCTTAGTGGAGAAAGGCCTGTGCTCTCTTAGCAATAACCATTTGTGCAGCCAATCGGATCCCCACCATGGGATTGTTTGTCTTAGGTGGGACCAAAAATCTTAAAACTTATTTTGAAATAGTTTCAAAATAGTAAATCATTCATTTACAATAATTACCATATATTATCTGCATCAAATTGTAGATTTGGAAGGCAAATAAAATCTCAAATAAATCTAAGACATAAAATAACATAAAATAAAATAAAATAAAATAAAATAAAATAAAATAAAATAAAATAAAATAAAAAAATAAAATAAAATAAAGATAAGATAAGATAAGATAAGATGATAAGATAAAAAAAAATAATAAAAAAATCTGTGTCTGTTGTCTTACTGATTATTTCTTGACCTTTTGAAATGACACAATCCAGATGTTGAGCTTCCCTGATCATTCAATAACACAAAAATGAGCAATAAATGTGTCATCAGTAATTGATAAAAGAGGCCACGTGTGTGACTTCACAGTTATGTGTTTAATAGAACTGGATATTGGATTTTAATGAAATCGTAATTAACAGTCTTAAATAATGGCAGCTTGTGTTTGGGTTGTAATGAAAAACTGTCCTCCATCATTTTTGCAGCATCTAAGGTTTATACCTGTTATGGTCTATGGTTTCTATGTATTCTAAGTGCATAATATTTAGTTGGAAAAGTAAAAAGCTTTGATAATGGCCTTTGATGCTTTTCAACTGAGAACACACTTAACAAACTTCTTCTTATAGTGGTCGATTGTTTGTATTTAGATAGCGTTCTCCGTGTTGGATTCCAGTAGTGATATGGCCATCTATTAATCCGTGTTCACGATTCATAAACCCCAGACTCCCCAATGCAACACAGCGGCCATGTGCCATCGATGTACTTCATTAAGTAGTTGTTTATTCTAAAACACCAAAGCACTGTTATGACATTGACATGGTACAAGCTTTCCTCGTTTTTTGATATATTCTTCCATATTTGCATGTGATTCAAAACAGTCTAAGAGGATTATATATTCTCAAAGAAAGGCTTTTCAAGAGATCTGTCAGAAACGATTCATTTTTATTTTATTGTCACCAGCAGACAATGGCGCCAGTCAACATGCTGTCATTTTAATGGACCACTCTTAGTGATATGGGTTCAGGGCAGGTCAACTCTGCCCCACATATTGTCCAGAACACAGAAGCTGATAAATGAACTATATGTGCAATGCATGCAACATAATGATATTGCAGGAAGGTTTAATGTTCTTTAATTATAGCTAATGCTTATGGTTGATTTTTCTGAATTACTTAGAGAATGCTATTAGGAGCACTTTTCCATTCTCACACCTCGGAAAGGTTATCTCTAAATGAGAGGCCAGTGAATGTATATAATTGTGTCATTAATGAGGTGCTGACAATGCTGCGGGGAACATTTAAGTGAAATACTATAATAAGATTACAAATGAACTCATCGACATACTGTTTATGCATGACCTGAGCAACCTTTGCAGATATCTTCCATTTGTTTCGCACTGATTGAAATTCAATGTTCATTTATTACATCAGAATTATCAGAATAAGTGTGCAGAAGTGTGTATGTGTTATGGCTTAATGAACAGTCATTTTCCCTGCTTTACATTACCGCTTTGAGAAAGATTACCTGCATTATTCAACCTGATCGATAAACTTTTGTTGTGCATTTTACTTACCGTCTTCGAGCCTGTGTATTCCTCAAAGTTTAGCAACATTTAAGTTACTGAAACATGCTGGTAATGAACATGGTAAACATAAATAACGTGATCAGGCACATCATAAAAAAACTAAATCAATCTACTTTATGCCAGAATCATTGAAGAGGCTACGCAGAGATGCTGATCCACAGCCATGATTATGATCCAAACATACAGTATGACAAACTCAACAAACGTCACTATTTAATTGCATGATATATTATCATGCAAATTTATCCTTGATGTGTAATGGCTATATTATTCTCGCTTAGTTTTGAGGTCCAGAGGTCAATATGTTATAGAATAATAACCTTACATATGTCAAAAAGTGGCAGCAAAGCTGAGAAAATAATTTGTTACAAACTTGCTTATTAGCTCCGCTGGTACAGCATGGGCAGTACTTGTGTACAAAATGACTCTCCAAATGAGCTGAAAGAGTTGTAAAAGCAAACCAAAATGTGTGTTGCTTTAGAAGTTCAGTTTACCTTATAATTTACCTAATAATAGTTGCACATTATGTTTTTTTTCTGGGGCCAAAAAAACCCATGAAATACTCTTTTGTGTGAAGTACAATGACATGTTTTTCATGTTTCTTTAAAAATATGCAGTTTTTTTCTGTAATTTACTTTTTTTTTTAACCGCATTTCAAAATTACATGAAGATAAATCAGTAAAAGTACAGTCAAGTTTATTCTGGTTTTAAGACAAGACACCAGAGTTAAGATAGTTTTGTTTTAAGTTTTATTTTGTTTGCATTCACATTTTTTTTTAATGTAAATTTTAGTTACATTTTGCATTATGTCAGTTTATTGTTTATTATTTTTTATGTTGCTAAAAGATTTGTTATTTTTTTGTTTTGTTTTATTTTATTTTAGTTTTTGTTTATTATTATTATTTAAGTGCCTTAAACTTATTTACATATTTTCTCTGATACAACGTTTCAATATTTCATGTAGTTTTAGTTTTTGCAATCCCATATTTTATTTGATTTAAATAAACAGAAACGTTTCAACGCAACCTTGCAAGACACAAAGTTCAAATAAGACAAACATGCAATTTGGTTTGATATTGGACAATATAATATCCTATATGTTATTAACCATATTTATATTATATTCATCGAATTGCACCGGTCAACGTGATTTGCAGTCCTCAGATGACTGTGTGTTATAACTTTTTGAGTGTTGTTATCTGGGAATAACAGACCTTGGAATGTCATGACTTGTGACACCTTGAAATGTCAATCGGAATCAAGTATTTTAGAGCGCAATGTAATAACCATGGTTAATATAGTTATGTTTGCAGCAATCATAGTTTCTCAAAAATATTTATAGAAAACTATGGTAATACAAATGGTAATCAATATAGGTAGAAATACATGGTTACTATAGGTTTACTAAAATTGAAGCATGGTTCATTTCCTAAGACTGGTCCTCCAGCACTGGAGTTGAATGGCCCTGATTTAGGCCAATGAAGCAAATCAAGGTCTCCCCTGTGTACGTGCTGCTTGGAATTGGATTTAAAAGATGTATGGATAAATCAAGGATGGAAGTGTACATCAAAAGCACCATTTGAAAGGGCCATACATTTGCAAATGATACACATGTTTACATTAAGCATTGCTGAAAAGGTTCTTTGCACTTCAGTCATATACCGTAGCCACTTATAGATGTTGACTGAATGAGATGCAAATACAACTTCTGATGTAATCACACAAGGGCGAATGATGAAAACTTTCTGTCAAATCGTACCCGACGGCTAAAGAAGAAAAAATGACTTTAAGCTTACATAGAAATCAGTTTTTAATGATTACATTGTTGGACCAATTCCTCCAAAGCGACCTACATTCAAGGTTAGCGTTTATGCTCACGGGGAATCAAACCCATGACCTGAGCTACAGGAACAGTATTTGGGAATGAAATCTGTTCGTATTTGTCAAAATAAAATCTGTTTAATTATTTTGTCTCTGCCCTCTGATGTCTGTACGACTTGATAACCTTTAACTGTTAATAGTATTTGTGCGATGTGCTGTTCCTATTATTGTGTGCACAGGTTATCCAGACGTCATAAAAAATTCATGAAATGCTATTGAAATTAAAGAGATAAAATCATTGGCAGACAAGATTAAAACAGACAATAAGAGATGCTTTTTATCTTTGATTAAAACCTCTTCTCAGTAATAAATGGGGCAGAATTATGAAGGGTGTGTGCTGCATTGAAAAGAAAATTGATTTAATTGTGTTGCTAAATTTCGTTTATTTTTAGTCCACGCAATTACATCAACTGATACATTCAAACTACAATAATATCATTGAAATCAGACTCTCACTGTCTTGTTCTGAAACACAATACATCTTTGTGTTACACCATGAAGAGGGCACAATAAAACATGTGCTTGTATAGGGTTAAAAAAGAGAGTGAGAATGAGAGAGAGAGAGAGAGAGCATAACTCTGTGTGTGTCTCTCTTTCTAAAGCAAATGAAGCACTCCTATACGGTGTGTGCTGAGCTCTAGGAAAAGCAGACATGATAATACAACATCCTTAACAAGATCATCAGCTGGGAGAGTGAATCTTTACTTTACATCTGAATGTCATTCAATGTTTCCAAATTCCGGACTGTGAAACTATAAGGTAAGATCAATTCCTTAAATCCACTCATGCAATTTCTTCCAATTGATCTTTGTGTGATTTAATGTTTATGTTTATTTTTAATGCACTTTAAATTAAATTAAATAAAAAAATAATTGTAACTTGCAGAGAAGCTTTCTTGGTGATGTCTATTTATATTTTGTATGTGATTCTCTAATCAAAGGTACCTGTGGATTTTAGGAATATTACTTTTTTGTATTAGGGAATACGTGTGTATCTGATATCTGTTAGGTTTGATGATCTTTCTTTAGTGACTATCTAATAGCGATTTGTAAAGTAAGGAGTATTTGTTTAAAATGTTGATATACATATACATCAAAAATACAATACAATTTGATACAATCAAAATGAAGGGTTGTTTCAACTAGGGCTGTGCAAAAATATCGATACATGTAACTATCGCAATATTTGTTTTTCGAATATCGATATTGATAACTCCACTATCGATCATTTTTTTTAAAAGGGGTCATATGGCGCAAACACGTGCTTTTCTGTGTCTTTGGTGTGTTATAAGTTGCCAATGCATGTATTAGACAATAATAATGCAATAATACATGTATGACAAAAATGTAAGCGTCGGAACAAAAGATGCATTCTATCTAAAAGCGAATGCTCACCCAAATGCTCACCTGCCTGAAACGATTTGTGTGACCACACCCCCACGAATCCACATCAGTTCATGGTATGATTTGACTAAGACCGCCCAAATGTATACAAAAGTAAGGTGGGCGTACCCTGTCTGTACAATTGCTTTGGAACCTGATGTTCCAAATATAGTGAGCAGAGTTACATTTCCGTCACACGCTTGCAGAATTCGACCAATCACTACGCACTGGTTAACTGGCCAATCATAGCACACCTCGCTTTTCAGAGCAATGAGCTTTGTAAAAAATCTGCGCTATTTAGAGAGGTAATCCACTTTTAGGGGCGCAATCCACAGTTTGGGAACCCAAACCTCTGATTTATAGGTCCATTCACATTATGGCCATTCTGCATAGTTAAGGGATGTTTTTACACTTATCCTTACAAAAAAAAACCCAGGTGGTGCTCCGCA
Source organism: Triplophysa siluroides (assembly GCA_006030095.1). Taxonomy (NCBI): domain Eukaryota; kingdom Metazoa; phylum Chordata; class Actinopteri; order Cypriniformes; family Nemacheilidae; genus Triplophysa; species Triplophysa siluroides. The sequence continues at coordinate 999,425 of VCII01000009.1, read as the reverse complement.
TGTTGTATTTCTAGCACTTCTTTTTACATTTTCTATTTAAAGTATTGCAATATATCGCAAATGTGTATCTATCGAAATACATAGCAATATATTTTACCGTAACACATATATCATGAAGTTCGGACAAGCGGTAGAAAATGGATGGATGGATGGACATATATCATGATATGTATCGTACCGGGAGGTACTTGCCGATACACAGCCCTAGTTTCAACCCATTGTTGAATAGAATATGGACAAACCCAATTGTTGGTTTAAATTAACCTAAAAAACTAAAACAAAAAAACATATTTGAAATAACCTTGTTTCAACACCCATTGACTCCCATAGTAGGAAAAATTACTTTATATTTTTTTTTGTTCTGTTGAACACAAAATAAGACATTTTGAAGAATGTAGGACAGCAAACAGTTCTGGGACACTTTTGACTACCATTGTTTTTATCCTACTATGGTAGTCAATGGGTGTTGAGATCTGTTTGGTTATAAGCATTATTCCAAATATATTTCTCTGTGTTCATCAAAACAAAGAGATTTATACACATTTGGAACAACTCGAAGGTGAGTAAATGACGACATTAATTGTTTATCCAGGAATTACTTCTTTTTTGCTTAATTGTGAATATTAATGATTTAAACATACTACTCTAAATGCAAGGTCTTTAAGACCATAATTTTAGTCTAAACGTTTGACTTGTCATGTGTTTCAGTTAGGACTGCCTTTAAATGTACATTTACTGCAGAACACATTTAACGCATTTACAACAGAAATGGCCTTCCTGAAAGAAATGACTCATAATATGTAAATATGGAATCCTAACAATTCTCCAGAAGAATTGGCCCTTGAAGAGAGTTATTGTGTGAAGATATAGACCTTTCCTCTCTCTCCACGTCTCCCCAAATTGAACTGATTGTTTCATTAAGTACACAGTGATATGTAGCCTCACTCAAATAATAGTCTCATTTCTCTACCTGCATTTCATTTTATTGAATATCATCATTGGAAAACACATAGCCTCATGGAAATGATTTAGGGTCATCAATTTTGTGATAATGTCCCATTTCTTGTGTGAATTCTTACTGTAGCTCCACTTTGTCAACAGAAAACAACTCGACACTTCAACAGTCTTCTATTTTTATAGGCTTTTAAAATTCAATGGACCTCCAATTTTTTATCTCACGCTCTCTTGTTTTATCACTAGGTATACAATGATTTCCACCTCAAACTGTTCCTCTACGGATTCCTTAATGTCCAGTTGTGCTCAAGATGTGCTGTGCAACATCAGTGTTGTGCTAAACCTTAACCAGGAGGAGATGGATGAGTATTGCCTCGACCAAGATGAGTACCTGGAGAAACATCTAGGACCTCGACGTTCTCCCGTGTTTCTGCCCGTTTGCATCACCTACCTGATCATCTTCCTAGTAGGGGCGGTGGGCAACCTTCTTACGTGCACCGTCATTGCTCGCAACAAGGTCATGAGGACACCCACCAACTTCTACTTGTTTAGCTTAGCTGTGTCTGATCTCCTCGTGCTTCTTCTGGGAATGCCGTTGGAGCTCTACGAAATGTGGAGTAACTATCCGTTCCTTTTGGGCAAGGGCGGCTGCTACTTCAAAACCTTCCTGTTTGAGACTGTTTGCTTCGCATCCATCCTTAACGTAACAGCGTTGAGCGTGGAGCGCTACATCGCTGTAGTTCACCCTTTCAGAGCCAAATACGTTGTGACGTGCACTCACGCCAAGCGGGTGATCTTGAGCGTGTGGAGCGTGTCCATGTTGTGTGCCGTTCCTAACACTAGCATCCACGGCATCTTTACTCTTCCTCTTCCCAAAGGCAGAGGAACGGCTCACGTGGCCAATTCTGCCACCTGCATGCTGGTCAAGCCACGTTGGATGTACAACCTGATCATCCAAATTACAACGCTTCTGTTTTTCATGCTGCCCATGCTGACCATCAGCGTGCTGTATCTGCTCATCGGCATCCAGCTGAAACGAGAGAAGATGTTGCAGGTCATGGACGCAAAAGCCAGCCTGGGGCAAGACAGCTACTCGAATGTGCGCAGTCAGCAGCAGAAAACACGACGCCAGCAGGTCACTAAAATGCTGTGTAAGTGGGTTAATTATTACACATGTAAAGAAAATGCAGAGGATTCGGTGCAGATATTAATTTGGTGCCTAAAGTGTTTAGAATCTGAAATATTTAGAATGTAAACAAAAGGTCTTTTGATCACTATTATAATGTGGGTGTGGACTTTTCACAGTTGCAACAAATTTACACCCGTCCATCAAAATCTGTCTAGATATTTGTCTTTATTCAACAATTTTTTTAAATAATACGTTGGTGATTCATTAATAGAAAATAAAACAATTTGAAAACTAAATTCCAATTTACAAAGATCTGACAAACGGCAATAAAACGTTTTAATTCAAAATTAGAATTACAGTGTTTGTTACCACTTGTTGCTGTTCATCGGTTCAGGATAAATTAGCCTTAAAACTCCATATTCCGAAAAAAAATCTAATTAAACAAAGATACCAAGAAAAATATGATATTCAAGAAAACTTGAATTACTTAGAATAGAGCAATTTCATTTACATGTCTATTCCAACACAAAAAAAAACAAAATAGATGGAAAGACAATACCGTTACACGGCTCTGGTGGCTAGTTAATTTTATTGAGAATGATTTGATACAAAACACTTACCGTTAAGCTCTATTTGTCAAATTTAATAAATACAAATATGACATAAATATGTTAGCTGCATTTCAAACCATATGGAACATTTCACTGGGTTGCTTCAGATGTTTAGATTCTGAAACCTCTACTGTATATTTTTAAACATTTTGTGTGGCTTACAGACTCACAATAATTTACTTAAAACTTCAATGTTGTATGTATTCTGGACCAGACTCAGAAGATGTTTCTATAAAATGTCTCACAACTGTTAAACATAGTTATGTAGTGCCATCTATGCTTTGAGTCTATGCTATAAAAGGATGCAACGACAGACACAATTGCAGTTGCTACCTGTCTCTTACGATACAGGATAATGCCGTATCGAAAGAGATATGTTCAGGGCCGTCACTAAAATTCATGAATCCTGAATTATCCAACAAAATGATGAGTCTGCGACCAGTTGTAACCCTCTGATGACAGCCTGACTGTGTATCTTTTATAAAATCAATACAGGACGTAATTCATCACATGTTTGTACACACTGTGTTTAATACATACATTGTGTCCTCAAAGTGGGATAATAATATAGAACCCATTTCACAAAGACTACCTGGGATGCTCAACATTAGTGCCAGGGTGCAGCATTGCTTTTGTTACAAAGATTCACACGTCCAACACAACAGAAATCCGCTCTTAAAATTTAAGACACTGTTAATATGTTAGCCTGAATGCCAGAGGGAAAACCAGTGGGCCGGTCTTTCCCTGTTAATGAGTACAATCAGATCAATATTGCCAAGTTAAAGGTCTTATTTGGTTGTTGACCTGAAGTAACATACAGCTGAAGACACAGACAGGAATGTCTTTTATTAGGCTTCTCTTGAGACTGATGTACTATGGTGTCTAATTTTCTTATTCAATGTGAATGTAATTCTATAGTGCTTTTTGCGAATGGTTATTATGTTTATGTAGTCATTTATTATTATTATTATAAACATTTATAAACCGCATTTTATCATAAAAAGTATGTTCTTTAATAAATATATATTCAATATTTATGATAAACATTTTAATATTTCAATAGATATTAGATATATATAAAATATTATAATAAATATATATTAAAACTGTTATAGTTGATCATCTTCAGTGTGGTCACCCTTTATCTAGCATCTGCAGAACTGTTTCCTTAAGATCTTACCATGTCTTTAAACAGTATTGAAGGATTTCACATCTGATCTCATACACCTTGCTTTTTCTTCATAATTTAGGTTAAGCCATTGATTTCAAAAGCATTTGAACATTCAGACATGACAAATTTCTCATGTAACCCAGTTATCTTCATTTTCCTCAGTTGTACTAGTGGTCATGTTTGGCATCTGCTGGGCTCCGTTTCACACCGATCGCCTGATGTGGAGCTTCATGGACCAGCGATCCAGCGACCACATGGAAATCTTTCAGGTGTACGAGTACGTTCACGTCATTTCCGGGGTCTTCTTCTACCTGAGCTCGGCCGTCAATCCCATCCTGTACAACCTGATGTCCACCCGCTTCAGGGAGATGTTTAAAGAGGTGATGTGTCGTCGTAAATGGCATCCAGCCCCGAGGAAACGCTCTCTGAGCATGACCAGGGTCACTATGCGCAGCACCGTCAGTGAGATCCCACCCTGTAATGGCAAAGTCACTACAGACGTAGAAGATTACAATGTATATGAATGCCAGGAAAATAAGACCACCTCATCCTAAGAAAACATGAACTTTGATTGTATTTTATTAAGTGCTCATTGCGTTCTCCGATAATCTTCTGTATGCTAAAAGTTGCAATTTGTAACCTTTGTCTCTCTATCGTCATCTATGTTTGAAACAATTGCTGGTTCCTTTGTGTACTTATCTTTGTCTGTTAAAGTCAGCTTACATCAAACTGACATTTCCAGAGATACTTACCAAACGTATTAATCATGATAATAAGCTCTCCGCTGTGAATAGGCTGGTGCAGGAATTACATATTTTTGTAGGCAAACCTGGAAGTTAGCGGCGCACTGGTTCCCACGACCAAGGTTTGATGGATTTTCCCCATAGACATCTGATATATCACAAAAAAAGCTCTGTAATTAACAAAGGTTTATGATATTTACACGTTTTGTATATCAAGATAATCTTTACAAATAAACAAAGTATTTGCTATTTTTAAAGCCTAAATACAACCCAAATTCCGGAAAATTTGGGATGTTTTTAAAGTATTCCACAATCTTTTTACGCAGTCTATCACAGATTGGAGAGCCTCTGCCCATCTTTACTTCTGAGCGACTCTGCTTCTCTAAGACATCCCTTTTATAGCTAATCATGTTACAGAACTGATATCAATGAACTTAATGAGTCACTAGATGTTCTCCCAGCTGAATCTTTTCAAAACTGCTTGCTTTTATAGCAATTTGTTGCCCCCGTCCCAACTATTTTGAGACCTGTAGCAGGCATTACATTTTAAATGAGCTAATTTAGTGGATAAAAGTGTAAAATTTCTCAGTTTAAACATTTGCTATGTTATCTATGTTCTATTGTGAATAAAATATGGCTCTGATTTGAAATTCCTTTAGTTTTCATTTTATTCAAATTTAATAAACGTCCCAACTTTTCCGGAATTCTGGTTGTACAATCACCAGAGGTAAAAAGCTAATGCGGGACACAATATCAACATGGGGCCCTTGTATAGAAGTTCCCCACCGAGAGTGAGCTAAGCATCATACAGAACATCCCATGATTGCATATAGCAATTTGTTGATTTTGAGATCATTACGCAAGTTTAACAAGGTTCTACATGTGATTTGAAAGAAACTTTTCCGGAATTCTGGTTGTACAATTAAAAAGCTAAAGGCTTTTACACTACGGTTCGATTGCACTAGTAAGTTTTTTTATCATTAGTACTTACAATACTAGCTATGCATTAAATCATTTAACATGAATTGAACTTAACCTGACAATCTTTGATTTTTTCTATCCAATGTTTATTTAATTAACAACATTAACTTTTAATTGACTTAACATTGAACACTTCTTTAATAAACTTAAAGTCTGTGCTGTTGCTATTTAATTATTTTGCTCAGAGAAAAACGTTGGATTATTCAGACATGCAACTCATTGCCTCCATGCAGTTAATTAGTAAGCCATCGGTATCTGCCTTTTTCATATTATCGATGGTGTTATATTAATCCGATATCGGCCAATTAATATCGGTGGCCGGTACACCAGTGCGTCCCTACTTAGAAAGTAATCACTCTGTAAATTAATCTCCATCCATGCTTTTAGATATTTGTGCCCATGTTGCATTATTTATGAGATCTTTATGGGTGGGGACATGTAATGGCCCCGCCAAAGGATGTAGTCGCTTTCAGCAACTTGTTAGTAAACGCCGTTTTTAAGACACAATTAAATCTTTAAAAACTAAAAGCAAGTTATAACTGGTGTGTTTTATGTCAGAATTAAACGTGAAAATATTTAGAGGTTTTGTTAAACACAGACCTTATTTTAGACCAAAAACCAATCAAAAAAACCCATAGACTTTGAGGCGATGGAACCGGATGACTAAAATGGTAACTTGCTTCCGGGTTTTGCATACAAAATAAGTCCCTGCGGTACCATACTGTGACAGTTACTTACATAGTTACAGCTTTCAATACAAATGTTTTAATTGCTCAATAACAAAAAAATTGAACCTAAAAAAAATTGAACTATAATGGATGTCATTTTTGTTTTTGTTTTTCGTCACGCCTAGAGCATGTGTCGTTATGTGTCCGTAGTATTACATGTACTATAAATTCTTATGAAGAATAGGGTTTGTCTCTTCATAAACTGTAAACGCTGTGGAAAAAATGGCTCTGTTTGTTTGAGCAGCCCAACAATTCCCAGCTGGTAGCTATTGCAAAATAAACAGAGTTGTGTAAATGATCTAGTATGACACTGAAGGTGGTTATTTTGAGACTGGCTGTCTGGACATTATCCCGCTTTTTACAAATCTACTTACTGACCTCATGAGTAAATGATTAGATATTAAATATTGATTAGCTCATTTGTGACCAAGACATTCTGCAAGGAAAACATTTCGGTGTTAAGACAAGACAAACTGGTTCAATCATTTGTAAATATAATCTCAAATATGTTATTATTTAGGCATATTTTCATTTAATGTATGTGTGATATTAAAGTGCGCTGAACAACATGACTCGCAGTACCTGGATGGCTGTGTGTTATTTTTCAAGCCGTCTGTGAAATGAACTTGGAATGTTGCAATTTGCCAATCAGAATCAAGTATTCCAGAGCGCCGTGTAATATTTTGTGATAACAACCGGTTGTACATTGTCCTGCTTAATACACAAATGATTGCCACAAAAGTGAATAATTAGACAGAAAATAAAGTTTCCTAGTGGCTTTAAACAACAAAAGACATTCAAACAAGAAGAACATGCAATTTGGTTTAATTCTTTGTAAATATAATCATATCTATGTTATTAATTATTATTATAATGTCGTATACAGACAGATTATAGTTAACCAGCAGTCACTTTCGGAAGCGCGATTATATTTACTAATCTCCAGGGCCCGGTTTTTCAAAAGGTTTAATCCGGATAAAATTGATCCGGATTTAGTAATCCTTTTTTTGCGATCCGTGATCACGTAATCCAGTTTACTTCTGGAGCCAGTTTTTTAAAGCAACATCGGATTGGATCAATCTGATCCGGATAGGAACTTTTCAGGATCACCAAATCTGGATAACCAGTGCTCAAACAGGATAGGAAATCACAATGTAGAACTATAGATATGTAAAGAGCAACAATTTAATTTAACTTCCATTGACTTCCATTCATACGCATACGCATGCGACTGCGACAGTAAACGCAAGCCCGTGCGGGAATATTTCGTTGCGTGGCAAAATTCAAGTTTGCATCATCCCGTTTTGTACAACACAACTTAAACATGTTTAAAAAAAACAAATAAAAGAAAAGCGGCTTGGTTTGCGGTGGCAATAGAAACAGGAGCGGATGGTAAAGTTTAAACAGCGAAACGTGTGATTTATGTGATTGTGGAACAGAATGAATCGTTGCCCCTAAAATGATTGTTTCATTTTGCAGAAGATGAGTGTACCTCAATTTAAACGTTAATATATTGGCATTGGCGTACCGTTATTGAATAAATAAAATAATAAATAAAACAAAATAAGGCGATCTTGCGAGCCCTAGCATATGTTTACAGATGCCGGCGTCTGAACACTCGTGTACCGTTAGCAGCGAGCTAACGACAATTGCAACTGGGAACGAACGAGGTGACGAGCGCAAACATAAACAAGTGGGTATACGGAATCACTTCCCGAATCTGCGGGGAAGACATGTGTGGAAATGTTCTTTACCGTGTAAAGCAACAAGCTGCTTTATTTGCGTGTGCGTCTAAGAGCAACGACGTTGCGAAAGATCCGGGAGAAAGAATGTAAAGCGTCTTTACTATTTGTAGGCGGATGCCAAGATCGGGTGATTGATTATCGAAAGCCAGCCGTGTTAAATATATGTTTATAAAACATCATGTATTAAATCGCAACCGTCAAGATTAGATTAGTAGATAGTCTTTAGAATACAATCATTATGTAACAGAACCAGACAGATACACAGACTAGGCTATAAGCGCATATTACAGCCATTAACTAATCGCATGTGCACTTGACATGGAAAATGTCAAATAAAAACACAGTCTGTTTAGTTTGCTGTGTAAACCTGGAGTCATGAATTTAAATAAATTGATGTTTTCACATCAGATTTGTTTATCTTTTAGCAACTACTCAACAACATCCTTTAGAATTGACCTGATACTGAAAAACGCCGCAAACTCTATTTGAAGGATCCAATTTATATTAACAATATAGTTTAAGCTTATTGCAAAATATCAAGACATATACAGTATATAAAGGGGGTATGCTGACGTTCTCTATGGTTATTATAATGTCTAATGGCAATAGGCTCTCAGTGTATGGTTCCTTAACCTCTCCATGGTAACAGCGACTTCTCTGATTTGTGGATTTCTACAGAACACGACTGTTGTATTGTATTGACCTGCTGCTATTCAACCCTCTTGTTTGACTATTTGAAGCTTCTTATTTTATTTTATATATCTATATATTTCATAAAAGTCACATCCGGTGGCAATAGAACCTAATTTACCATTTAATGTACTGCCTCTGTGGTAGGTCCACAGTATGTCATAATAACCGTGACTGGGTTTCCCGAACTACATCGTTCATAAAAAGATATCGCTACCACTCTAAAGGTATAACTTAAGAATGACGTAGCGTTAAGAAGGTTTCGGGAAACATTAGAATGAAATGTATGCAATTATTCTGGCTAAATAAAATCATTGCAAATCGATACATGATGTTTTCTGACCATCCTGACAAAGAATATTTATGTCAATGCGTTAATATGACAGAAGGTCGTCTTGGAGAAAAAAGAATTTCAGGTAAGAAACACAAAATAATTGTATCCTTCAGATTTTCAATGAGGAGAAGCATTGCGATACTCTTACCTAAATAATAACTGTGCTTCTCTCCCTTTTATCTTACTGAGACAAGTACATTATGCCCGGATACACAGATCAAAGCTCTTAAGGCAATTTAGAATAAACAATATATTGTTTTCAATTCTAGATACAGTGGATGACAACATTTATGGCCACTGTGGTTGGAAAAAAATCTCAGTTACCACGGTTACCCATCACTGAATAACTATTTTCTCCTGTAGGAGCACTATATCTCGTTATTTTTCCCACATTAAGAGTCTGACCTTTTTATTAATGTTTCCAAGGTTTGACTGTGTCTTCATGTGAAAAATTTCTCTGCTTAGTGTTTATTTTTTGTTTGGCAGAGTATGATCTGCAGAGACATGTGGTTGATATGATCACACCCATGGGCTTTCACTGCTAAAATCACTGTCATTGTGGCCATCACATTTGACTGCTTTTCAGCACCACAAATATCGTTAAAACAAAGACATGTGGACGGTCAAAGAGAAAACCTAGAGGGGAAAATATGATAAGTCCTCTATACGTTTATACTTACATTTCATATTTTCCCCTCTTTTGCAAAAGAAATATAAGCCCATGACTATATTTTAAGATCACCAGAGATCTTTACTTTCCATGCACTGATAATTAAAAGATGACTGGATTGTAAATTTGGGAGTTAATGGTAGTAATGGATACTCCTATTGTATATGAGAAAAATATTGAAAATTCAATTTCACATAAGGTCAGTTTTAGGATGTGCGGCAGCTACTAGAAGATGAAAACACTTCTAGACAGTGATGACATTTAGGCCAAAGTAATCTATGCAGGGTTGAAGGTCTTTTCTGTATATTCTCCAGCAAAAAAAAAAGAATCAGGCTAGTGTTGATGAAAAGTTAATGCTTAGTCAAAGTACTAGAATCCATTATGGCCATAGCTTCAAGTAAGCAGATACAGCCCCCCCCCCAGAGCGTTCAGTCATGATGTCAATTCAAAGGCCAAGCTATGAAGCTAATTTATTTTGAGTGTCTTTTATAAATAGGTTTTTGGAATAGTGGGTTTTAATTTATGAGTAAGTAAAGGTTAAACTTACTTGAACAAGCTTGCAAAGAAGTCTTCCATATCAGTGGCATTATATGCATGGTTAACTATATTATTAATTATTATTAATTAATTATTATTTTAAAGTTAGTAAGCTATAAGTTATTATAGCTTACGACCGGACATGTAACTTGAAAAAAACAACAGTGCTACGAAAAAATCGGCCTGTGCTAAGAATAATAAGAATAGCGCCTTAGACAGAGCTGCGTGTTTGAGTGAATTGCGTTTTTCGTCGTGCTTGTTTATGTGTGACAATAATCAATTTTACTGCAGTTTACTATAGTAAATAACACTATGGTATACTACGGTAGTTTATGTTGACAAATATTATATACCGCTATTGTATAGTAAAAAAAATAAAATAAACAGAACTAGAAAATATAAACAAATTTAGGTTGTAAATTTTATTTAGGATAAATTAAACAAAAAAATTATGTGGGCCCGAATTATCCATCTGTATATAACATTAATGTCATTTGTCAGTTACCTGCCTGTATTCATGTGATGAACTGCACTTGCATATTTTTTTAATGATGACAACAGACGTTTTATACTTATGCAACAAGTGTTTTGCCTGTGTTACAAAACTTTAAACCTCTGTAGCACCAGTGCTATGTGCGAAAAACTTAACATACAGCCTAAACACTAATAATAATTACTGCTTGCCTTTGTTATATAGCAATCATGGAAAGTATTAACACATTTCGGTGGCAGCAGCATACACTGGGTAAAACACTTAGAAGCAAACTTGACCAATCAGGATTCCCTGCCAGCCAGCACAAGCGTATTTTTATGATTTTTACTTCAACTTTGATCATTTCAACTTTCATGCCCTCATTATATTTTCTTTTATGAATATATAAACTCATATTTGACATCAAATTTGTCAAAGTAGAGAACAGAGATCAAACAAACAAAAAACCCATCTTGAACAAAATAAGGCTAGTAAAGCGTGTAAATTGTATGTATGTAAAATTGTATGTAAATGATGGGAAATCTCAATAACCTTTTTAAATGATGTAAAACATGGTTATAAAAATATAATTTACTTTGCTAATGTATTTATAAGTCACAGTTGAAAGGTAGATTTAACTATTCAAGTTCAAGGCTGTAATAGTGTATTACTTATGACAGGAAATCAATAGACAACATGGAAAAAACATTGTGTATGTAATGGCAAGCAGGAACTACAGATTTGCATGTGTGTTTTCATATACTATCTGAGAAAAAACTTTGTGACATGGGTAAAGAGCACTACTAGATAAATGCCCCTGTGTCCAATGTCTTTTCATGTGCATATTTAAAATGAGCGCCAAACAAACCACTAAACACTTGCTTATGAACTTTATTATCTTTTCTTAAAATCATTTTGTAAACAGGAAAAGACTTGCAGCAGTGTGAAACCATCACACGCCCCCAGTATACATGAAAATGTAAATACCATAATATCGAAAGTTAATCCACCCCGGCTGTTCACACTAAAGGCACTGAAGTTATTTTTCACACATCCACAAAATGTCAGGTTTTATGTGAATCCACATATAGTCAGTGAGCTATAGAAACATGTGGGTGCTCTTAGAAACCAACCACTACTGTAGAAACCATCCAAAAGTACAATAAAAGTATATACTGTACAAATGCCAAACACAAAATGATAATACAAATATTTATATAAAAACATTTTCAACAAACCTTTAGATTTTTTCAGTATTGCCAATGCCAAAGAAGTAAACATGAACATAACTGAAATAATAGTAAGTTACATGAAAATAAATAAAATAATATAATTGGTGATCTGAGTCTTCTGTTCCATCAGTAATAGTAGACACCAAAAGCAGCTGCTACACAGAACAAGCTGTCCTAAAAGACATAACAGGGAGGGAACAAAAATCACATCTCAGAAACATTTTCCTGGAGTAAAGTCAGGTCACACTTACATTCATATACATCTCTTGAGCGTAGCTGTCCGTGTCTGCATCCCAAAAACAGCGTGCGGCCATCCTATGAACAAAAGGCATTCAGTGAAAAATCTTTATACGTTGGCTGGACAACTGTAAACACCCTATAGTTAGACTTTGACATTATTAAACAGTTAAATGTGTCCAGTAATATAGTTTCAGTCACTTCAGGATGAGATTAAATGGAGATCAAATGTTACTCTCCCGAGTCTCACATATTTTTCTGGAGAAAAGAGTCAGAAATTTCACAAATGTCTCACTGCATTAGAGTTTATTAAATCTATGAAAGAGCAACATCTATAGAATAATCTTTTTCAGATCTATAAGCACTGAAGATGTGATCCTGTACTGTAGGTGTTGCACTTACTTGACTCCCTCTCCTCGCTGCTCTCCAATAACCACCTGCACGACGAGCTTGTATCTTTCAAAACCAGCAGCTGTTAATTTACAAAACAACACATGCAGTTATGTATCTGCGTATAATGTATCTCCCTGTATATATCTTCACATTTAACGTTAAGTGATTTACCTTTCAATTTGTTTTTAATCGAGTCTGCTAAAGATCTGGACAGTGTGGGAATCTCCTCTGGGTTATACTGAACTCCTGACAGCTCTTCTCTGAGGATTTCCCTCATATACTCTTTTGCCACCTGCCTTAAACCTGTGACAGGAATATTGTAACTTAATAAGCCTGGAGTAAATATTATCAGGTAAATACAGTTTAAAAGAGGAATAAAAGACAAATATCGTGCAAAGTAAGCCGTTAACGTTACTAGGTTTTAAACACCATTGTGTACAGCTTAGCTGGATGCTGTAGCTAGCTAACTAAAGTTAGCATTCAAGCATTTGAAAGAAAAGCGAGTTTGTCTTACTTGTGTTTATAATTCGGTCTAATAAGATACGAGCTCGCGCTAGTCTCCATAAATGAAATAAACGTGAAGGGATCCGCTTACAGAAGTTAAACGCGTGGTAAGATTTCAGCGTTGTCGTTGTCATGATAACAACCTGCTAGGTAACATCCGGGAATTGGCCAGGCATCACGCGCAGAAAAGTGGCTTGTGCTCATGCTCTGCGCATGTTTGATCAAATTATGACATCGGAGTACCGCGAGACAGACTGAGAAGCGTACAGAGCGGTCTGGTCTCGCGGTGTTTGATGTCTTACACCGAGCAATCTGCGCATGTGTTCTGTAAACGCTTGTTTGTTTTTAAAATACTTTTGTAAGTGTTCAAACAGTAAAAAAAGCAAAACAGTGCATTATAACATAATAACTTTAAACAGGGAGGGGATTAAAATAAGACTGTCAAGTCTTCTTTGAGTTCAATAGTTGAATTAGTAATTAAATTAATTAAATTGTTGAATTAGTAATTAAATTAATGAAATAGATGAATCATTAATACAATTATTGAAATTGTTGAATTAGTAATTAAAATTTTAATAATAGATTCACAGATTAAAATTAAAGACTTTCTACACCCACAACTTAGTTGCTGACATGTGACCCATTAAAAGTGTGTGTGTGTGTGTGTGTGTGTGTGCGCGCGCGCTTATATATATATGTCATCTTGTAGCTTTGTTATAAGCTTTTGAACCTTTTGAACTATTTTGAACTCTGTTTTGTGGTCTTAAATGCAAAAAAATTGAATGTCTAGAGAGACCCAAACACTTCCTCTGTGGGTTTGTGAAACTTGGGGTCGTCTGCTGGTGGTCTTGTGGCGAGATTGTGATTTGACAATTCCATAGGATCCTGAATTCTAAAATCTCTAATTTCTGAACACGAGCGGAAGTGAAAAAAGAAGGGAAAAAAAACCTGCCATGCTGCTGCAAGAGAATCTGATGAGAGTCTTCCTGTCTGTACCTCCCCCTTAAAGCCAAAGGTTTTCTCATAAACAACAGTACAACAGTGCAAAGCATAAATCAGCAGAAACGAGAAAGAGTTTGCGTCTCGTGTGGTTCCAATTGCTGTCACGTCTACAGCATGAAGTGTGACCTCGAAAAAACTCTCATACAACTTTTATTCATGGTGTATTCGATTCTTAAAGGTAAGCGACTGTCACAATTATATCTTGGTTTTGCCTTTTGCTCATTTATAATTTATTAATACTTTCATTCAAACTTGTCAAAATCTATTTTCTGTACTTTTTAAGACAATGCTGTTGTTGTTGTTTCTTTGTAATTGACAGCTTAAAATAGAGACATACAGTGGGCCCAAAGATATTGGGCATTTTTGGACATTATTATGGGTCACAGCATTGTAAAACTTAATAATAAAAACAATTGGTATCTGCAAGCAAACTATGCTAAAGCTTCAATCAACAAAACTTTTCCATTTTGTGATGATTTCAAAGCAGCAAGTGCCAGAAAATTGTAGCGGATGTATGAAAACGTAATAAGTTAACATCATTTGATTGAATGGCTTCAAAGAATTCTAGAAAATGCAAAATAATTTCCTTTGACTCATGGAAAATGTGACTTAACACACAAAACAACTGTTAAGAGTTTCAAACCTGTTTCAAGAGTTTCAAAATGTCCACGTGCTGTTTTGGTGATGAAGAGATAACATGTAGATTTATTTAACAAGAAAAACGGTATAATGATGCATGATTCATTGTCCTTTGATGGAGTGCTTTGTTGAAGTGACTGTGTTTTTTTTTATTTTCAGCTGATTCTAGGTACGATAATAGTAGGACAGTCCATGGTATAACAGGAGAAAATATGACAGTTATCTTCAAGTTTGAAGATCCTGGTATCAATAGTCTTTCCAGCATGCCGCTTCTTCACAAAAATGACAAAAAGATTGGGAGTTGCAAGCAAACTAGAGAACATTGCATTGAAAGATTTCTACTCAGCGATGTGGATGATAACAGTACTGCAACATTATACATCATAAATATCACATTGGAAGATGAAGGAAGATATCATGTTTCGCTGCATTTTGATGGGGCCAAACCTCTGGTTCTTAGTGATAAAATCACTTTTGCAGTGAAACCACGGAATATAACAAATGGTAGGTTTTCACTTGACCTATAATGTTGTATTGAGCAAACATTAAATGTGTTTAAGACAAGTGTTAAAATCTTGTTTAATTTTTCAGAAAATAGGACATCTTTGAATACAGAAGGCGATATCATTCAACCGCAGACATCCAAAGCACAGACCTTCTTCATTTACATCACTTCATCAGTCGTTTTATTTATATGTTTATGTATGGCCCTGGTGTCTTGGCTCCTTTGGATCTACTCAAGAAAACAAGGTATGTGTGCTAGTATTTATGCAGAAATGTAAATTGTTTTAAAACATACATTACCCTTCAAAAGTTTAGTGTCACTAGACTGAGGTGTTTTTTATAATCCTAAAATTCAATAGAGTCAATAGAGTCAAAACTAATTCTGAATAAAAGCAAAAAAAAGGTTTTTGAAATCCATGACAAGAAACTGGACCCCCAAAAGAAGCCAATACATGTCCAAAATAGATGTGAACTTAATGCAAAGCATCTCAGAGTGAAACCTTGGAGAAAGTTGCTTGATAAAATGACATTTTGTTTTTACAATTCTAGACAAACGGTCACTATACCAAAGCTAATACAATGTCAATTCTAAACATAGTTTTGATTTATTTTGTCAGAATTCCCTTGGTTTGTTATTGTATGTATTTCATGTGGTTTATTATTGAAAAATGTGAAAATATACCGTGAGAAAAAGTTAAGAGAGCACTCCAGTTTTGCCTTTATTCAGCATTTTTTGCATGTATTGTGTCAATCCCAATCCAGTGTGTTGAATTTTCAACAGAAACAGACCTCAGTAATAACATAAAATCACTCAACAGCAATGTAAAACACTGAGAGACGAATGAAAGTTGAGAAAAATCATGCTTATTCCATTTAATATTCATTTTTGAACTGCTCCTAAAGTACACGCAAAACATTAGAATTGTGTAAAACATAAATATTAACTTTTTAAGCATTCGTAATCTATAAATATTGCATCTTTTTGATATTTCAACCAGATTGTATACTTGGAATTTGGGGGAAATTACTAGTTCTCGGAATAAAAAAAGATAATTTTACTTTGAACCCGTACCCATAAATTGTAAATTCACATAAAATCGAAAATATTTTTTACATGGTCACTTATTTTTTCAACGGCTGTAGGATCACTACATAAAATATTGTAGAACTAGTACAGCCATGACCCTAAACTTTTTAAATAACAGTGTAATAAAAATTAACCCAGATGTTTTTTTATGTTTCTGGTCGTGGGGGCTCGGCAGCCTCCCATCATGCACACAAAAAGAAACTTGTGCTTTTTTAAATTGGAAAAACTGGTGACAAATAAGCACGGTGCTTTCATTAACACATATACATACATAATAAATGCCTACTTAGGCAATTTTTTGCAAAAAGAACCACGCTGAGCTATTTCTAACCACCCAGTCACAAGATCGGCGCCTATGATATTAGTGGCAATTCTGTTTTGAAGTCTGTAAATGTGCACACAAGATCTACATTGACTACATCTTAGGTGGTGGACACACAGTGGAATAATTTACCAAAAATGAAAGTTCATCAATTATCATTTGCTAAACTAATTTCACTACCCCCATCATTTTGAAACACAATCGGTTAGCGGAATGGCACAGCTCCTGGTATACATACAGCAGACTTCGATCAGTGACTGTTAAGCTATGCCCAAAAATCATTTATTTGTAACATTGTACTAAATTCTTCCGAAGCAATATCAGTCTGTATCTCACGAAAAGCCACCCAATTCTTTATTACTTTACATTATAGCCCATGGCCTGAGATGCTAGGATAAGTGAGTTTGGATGGTCGTTATGGTGTGTTTTATTACAGTTACAGTTAATAGTTTTTTTTAAAGCATTTCAATTTTGTTGAGCTGTAACTTAGGCAGTTACCTAAAGTGGATTATTTCATGTTTATCAAGCTGCTTATCGAACTATTTCTGTTTTGTCCATCCACAGAGAACCCTCAAACCCAAAGCAACGGCACAACACAAGTACGTTTCCCACCACTTTATTTCAGCTCAATGATTTCTAACTAAGTTT
Source organism: Triplophysa siluroides (assembly GCA_006030095.1). Classification (NCBI taxonomy): domain Eukaryota; kingdom Metazoa; phylum Chordata; class Actinopteri; order Cypriniformes; family Nemacheilidae; genus Triplophysa; species Triplophysa siluroides. Next base: position 982,092 of record VCII01000009.1, on the reverse strand, counting down.
ATATTTCACTTTCAATTCAAATGCTAACTGTATAGTCCTGAACTGATTGCAGGGGGGTTGTGGGAGACCGGATGCTGTGACCGTCAGCTGTGTGGAGTATGGAGAGTTAGACTTTCAAAACCGACCTACAAGAGATGACAAAGTAAAATCTGTTGAGGTGACATCAAATGCCCAAGATGGCGTGGAATATGCTGCTATCATTTTCCCTCAGCAAAAACCGACACCAGGTGGGCGGATGAGAGATAAAAAGCTTGTACATCCCGTCACAAGATAATCAAAACCATGAGCACACTTTGTCCACTAAACCTTTTCAATTGCACGTTTGCTGTAGCCTACATGCAATATATATATGGGACATTTATAAAGATGCTTCATACATGCTTCGTACACTCTAAAAAAGTGCTGTATCATTTTCACCCCTGGTTGAGTAAAATGTATAAACCAATGATGAGTTGGGTGGTTTAGATCCGTAGTTGTGTCAGATGTGGGAATTTTCTATGTTCATTTAACCAGAAGTTTGGTTTTTCCATATTTTACCCAACCGTGAGTTGAAAGTGTTAATGCAATGTTATTTCGATCATGATAACACAAACTGTAACACTGAGTCATAGCGAGGTGCTAACCACAGAAGCCCCCATGCATGAAGAAGGAACTTTCTTCTTGAATATTGCTGTTTTTTGTGGTAGCTAAATTGTATTGGGCCTTTGATCAAATATTTTGGGTGGGCCCTATAGAGTAAAATATTGAGGCAGAAACCCACCAATCCTATTGACGGTTTCAGCGGCAACAACATTAATGTTATGTGGGCAAACTTAACTTCCGGTGGACATCTGCAAAGCATCAATAACTGTTGAGTAGTTTTAGTTGAATTCAATACAATTAATATACAGTAAAATAATACTATAAATTAAAATTAATATTAATTAAATATGAAAAAAAAGTATATTTCTAGCCAGGGGTGCGTTTCCCGAACAAAGACATAACTCGCTAGTTGACCACCATAGTACGATGGATCATTGGGGAAATTAACAATGTAGTTACGACTCTTTCCCGAAACAGTATTAACTCTGTCAAGATCAATCGTTTGAACCAAGTTGGTTCAGCAATCTAGTTGATGACGCCATGCAGGTGGGTGGAGTAATGACATCTACTAATAAATACGTTCAGATCGAATTAATGTCAAATTCTTGCTGTAAATAACATACATTGCATTTAATGGCGACTTTTAATTAGTTATCCTATTTTTTTATCTATTGTTTTATTTCACGATATTTCCTTCATTCATAAGTTTCCTCCTACGTCACTCCGCCCAAAGATTCCCCAGGATCCTAATGCACTTACGCTCGTGCGCATGCGCACTTTTCCAAAAACAGCGCTTGTATTTTCTTAACAAACTAAAAGATGTCAAATTAAATTTGTTTGTATTTCGAATTATGGATATAGAATGCACTGCATGTTGCTTGCTAAGTTTGTTCAAAGGCATGATGCATGTAAGTCTACATGTCATAATAAAAAGGAACTATGCTTCTAACCACAGCTGTAGACCTGTAGTTCCGACCACGATGGTTTCGGAAAACACTTAAATCGTTGAACTATGCTGGAACTACGGAACTTGCGACCATAGATGGCTAACGATGCTTTTGGGAAAAGCACCCCAGACTGAAAACCAAACACAGACCCGAAGTTAACTTTTGGCCAGGCACGTGCGACTGATGAAATCGTCTAAATCATAACACCCTAGCAACTACCAGAAAGCCTAGCAACCACCCAAGCAACCACATTGTAACATGCTAAAAACCTCTCAGAACACCTTGTACATGTTAGCAACGTCTTTGCATTTTGGTCATGAGTTTTGCATGAACAAGCACCAAATATCTAGTTATGACTATGTTACTGATACTAACATGCTTCTGTGTATTTTAACACTATTTGAGTATTCAGTTGTTCATAAATATAACCATGAACATTTTTGTATAATGTACTCTGTACATGTGGAAGTTTGAGATGGTACTGTACTTGAATATTGTCTGTATATATGAATGTATAGTCACAAAGTTAATAAAAGATGTGTAAATATGATGCATAAAAAATGCACCAAAAGAAACATCTCGCTGAGGCAGTTTTCACACAATCCTGAATATCGCTGCCTGCACGCCTGCGTTTGAGCAAGCGTGTATGTATACGGTCACCAAGATAACATCTCATGTGGTTGCATTTGATGGCAGTTGTGTGTAGGAGTGCTGATGTAGAAATGCTGCTTCTTTCTAAAAAGAGAGCTGGAGAAAACGAAGACTTGCTCCTCTCACGAAATTTCAGCTAGCAGCAAAACCAAACATTTCACACCACAAAATATGCAAGTTGCCTGAGAGGTGTACGACTCCGACTAGTTTATGCTGAACGCTTCAGAGTTTCCAGCGCCCACGTGAGCTTGATTAATTCAAATGTGATATGGCCTATTTAATAAACCGTGGGGTGACAAATGGCTCCACATGCAAGTTTCACTACTTTTAGTTCATAGATAAATATTTTCCATGTAACCAGCAAGAAAACCGCAGTAGTGCTGGTTAAGCATTTACTGTATTCTGGAGGCAGACCAGCGCTCTGTATCTCATTTTCCATCAATTCAACTCATTGTCACAACATCCTGCAGCCAATATTGAAGGTAAATCACTATTAAACATTCCTTAATCACATATGAAGGCTTTATAAGGCTCGGCTGATTGACTGTTTATACCAGTGGTTCTCAAACTGGGGGCCCTAAAATAAATCCAAGGAGGCCACAGACTTTGTGGAATTATATAAAATATAGAAATGATCTGATATAATCAATTGTATGTATAAATTAAACATTAGAAAAACAAGACAACCAACCAGAAGTATTGATGTTCCAGCATTGTATAACAGTATTTGTTTATGGTTTCATTCAAATTCTAAGTTCATGATTCTAAGTTTTTATTTGGGGGGCCACAAAGCGATGCACTCTACACAAAGGGGGCCTTACAATGAAACAGTTTGAGAACCACTGCTTTAAACAATATAGCACAGACTTGAGTTTTACATTTTAACTACACTAGATGTACATCTTTTTATAACATTTGAAGTGTCATGATTCTGGTGGAAAATATAGTCCCTGACAGACGTACAGAAACAGAATGTTAAGAAATCAAATTCAATTTATTTCATATTTGTATAACAAAGTACAGTCAGAACGTGATTATTTTTCAACAACCTTGTTGGTTCTGGAAGATTCTATTAAACAATCAGATTTTAGGATTAGATTTAAATAGCCTTTAGGTTGGTTTTAATAATGTATATGTGGATTTTATGTTTTGACGTTTCTAATAGCTTCCTCCTAGACATCTGAGTTCGTGAATTAGTGAATTCTGCATATAATACACCAATGTTGGCCAGTAGGCGGCGATCAAAAGTAAGAATCACTTTCGTTTTCTTTTCTGCTTTGGACAGAATTTTGTGCTGAACGTTGGTGGCTGCGTAAAAGAGCAAAGTGTCAGTTTCACCACAGCAGTGAAATACGTTTTGTGACTCATTGTCATTTAATAAAACTGTCCATCCTTCATCTCAGCACTACTAGCCTTTTGCTAATTTTTTATCTGTCATCCCTCAAACTGCAGTTGCAGTGCGATGCTAGCGGGATATTATGGGGGAGCTGTTAAAAACAAATCTTCCATTTTTTTGGTTATCGTTCGGTGTGGAGGCGGGCTTTACAGCTAGGGTCCAATCAGAAAGCAGGCTCCAAAGCGTAAGAACCAATCAGAAGTAGGAGTCGATGCGTGGAGTCGATGATGCCACAGACAGATGTCACACACATAACATCATCTTTCTCAGTGAACGCTTATTGCATTCGGCAGAAATCATAAAAAAACTGCTGATATACTGTATATTAATATACTGTCAAAACAATTTTAATGAGTTTATTTTAAGAATAAAATATAATTAGATTTCTAGCCAATTTATTTCATTTTCCCCATATATTAATTCACTTGCTCTGTCATTGCATGCTCCACTATGTCTGTCAGTAGGCCTACTACCTAGTTTGTTGTGTATCTTATCATTTTTTATAAAAAAAATATTAACACATTTATTTGGTTACTGATTAGCAGCTATGAATTCTAAAAGAGGAATAAACAGTCATGAGGCAGATCTAAAGACTCATTTGCATATATTACTTTTAATGTATTTATAACAGAACACTGATTATCGCCTAAAAAGACTTGGGCTCACAATAGGTTTCACTTACTTTGACTTGCAAAGGCACCCTGACTTTCATTTTGTCAGTTTCAGTTTCATTTCTTATGATTTGAGAGAGCAGCTGTATATATTAGGTGTGCAAAGACCAAGCAGTGCGTCATTTCACCACAACGCAAACATTTGTAACAAGACTGTAATGGCATCAATATTGTGGAACAGTGCAGTACAAGAGAGGGCTACTGAGCTTCACGGAGACAGTTGGGATGTTGTATTTGATGACTCTATTACTCAACACAACACAGCTCCTGGGTGGTACCATTACATTTCCGGATCTTTTGCAGGTTAAGAACTCAAAAAATTATACCATTCAATACAACCATTTAAAATATGAACAATAATTATTATTTATTTAATTTCTTTTTTTTTCATACAGGAATAGGATTTTATTTTGTGAAATTTACATTTACATTTACATTTAGACATTTAGCAGAGGCTTTTATCCAAAGCGACTTACAAAGAGTGTAGGAGCAAAAAGCGATATGTCATACAGGAGCCATAATACATGAAGTGCCAATACAAAGTTACTGGTTTCAACAAAAGCTAGACCACTACCTGTTGAGAGAAAGGGTTAGTTTTTTTTTTTTGTTTTTTTTTTCATTTGTCTGTCAAGTATTCACAGAAGAGATGGGTTTTAAGTAGTTTTTTAAAAGTTGTGAGAGATGTGGTTGAACGGACAGAGTTAGGAAGAATGTTCCACCAGGAAGGAGTTGTGAATGAGAATGAGCGGGAGAGCGATTTACTGCCCTTGTGGGAAGGCAATACAAGACGCCGCTGGTTTGCTGAACGCAGGGATCTTGATGGGGTGTAGGAGTGCAGGAGAGTGTGGAAGTAGGCCGGTGCAGATCCAGTGATAGTCCTGTAGGCAAGCATTAGTGACTTGAATCTGAAATAACATCAGTGATTCTTGAGACATAGAACAAAATCACACATATTTTTTTAGATATGTTTTCTAATTTTGTACTGTAAATGCATTTGGATCTGTTGGTTGCACTTCAAACAAATAACTTTCTGATACTTTATTGTCATATAGTAAAATGTTTATATTGTTTTACCACACACGAAGACGGGATGGAAGCATTAAATTGAAAGACAACAGAAAAGAATAAAAAAATTCAGGAAAAACTAAGAGAAAAAGAAATACTAAATATAAACGGTACAAAATAATAAAAAGTCAGGAGACAATGTACAAAGCTCACTGCATATTTCAGCAAAACTAAAGATACTTTCCATTAAATCTCCACTCTAATTTGTAGGTTCAACTGTTCCCTTTGTCGAAGGTCTTGGGCGTCTAAAAGAGTGCAGGTGATCTTCCATTTCTATCTGAACTCAGCAAGCAACCAGGGAAACATTAAAGTGCGACGCTTCAAACAGAAATGCAAGAGGTGCACTGGAGCTCGGATGGAGGATCCAAACTTCTCGGTGGAAAACATTGACGTGCTGGTTGAGAGACTGGTTACAAAGATTCGTGTAAGATGCTACAGGGAAGACCTGGGTGATTCAAACAGGCCCTCAAGGTTCAGTGGTAGAATGAATGGGCCTCATGAAACTTTGCATTGTGAAGCCTGCCAGAATGGCGTCTGTAGTCAGGCCACATGATCTCGAGGCAATGTTGAATCTTGCTTGGTCTATAAACACCATGCACTATGCTGTGTTTTACCTTTCTGTATTTTTCAGTTTTTCTTATTTGCTCCTGTAAAGCTGCTTTGGAACAATGCACATTGTGAAAGCGCTTTATAAATAAATTGAAAATGGAATTGAATTAAAGTACGGGTAAAGTGACATCAAAATATGTGTTCTGAGTTTGTCACACACCAGAAAAGTGTATTATTAACCACCCAGCCGAATTTGAATGGAGAAAAAAAACATCCAAGTAAATAAAATTAGTTATCAAAACCTTGGGAAATAATCAGGACTCTATGCTTACAAACATTGGGGGCGTGTCCGCTGTTGGTGCTGAAGCCACGCCCACTCGCATTGCTCAACCGGAGTCCCCAGTAGTCTTATGTGAAGATTTTTATGTGAGGATTTGAATTCAAACACGCGCGTTATTCATCAATAGATAATCACTATAGCACAATTCGCAATTACACGCAGAAATCCTTCTTCCCAGGCCCATGTGTGCTTGGAGCCCAAACAAGGGGAAGAACATTCACATAACAGTGTTTCCGCTATATTCATTCTGCCGCGTGCGCTTCTCTGGCCCACGCACATTGAGGTGCGCATAGAAAACAGTGTTTCTAACTTAGGAAGTTTGTCTCTTGATTTCGTAACTTTACGAGCTCTCTAGCGGCTTTTGTTCAGAAGAAGGGCATGGCGACAAATCTGGCGACTTCTTGGATAAACCTTGCATTTCATCATTCACTCTTTACTGGAGAAGGAATCGTTCTCTCGGCTTCACTCTGTACGGTGAGCGGCAGGAAGAAGCAGCACATATAATTCACCGTGCGACAGGTGACTCTTGAATGAAATAAGTAGCCTACAGCGTTCCCAACAACCTGTCACTTTAATCAACTGTTTGGATATATAAACATGAACACAGTTCGTCTGTAAATATGCACGTGGTCAGCTAGACAGAGGCTGTGTGAAAAATACAGCTAATCGCTGTTGTTTACAGATGTCGCGTTATACGTCAGAACTGACAATAGAAACTGAAAATATGTCAATATAGTTTTTTTACATGTTGGCTATTTGGTGGTGTTTCCTTGCCAATTATGAATCTTCAGCTGGCATGTTCAAGTGAAAACGAAGCATTGTGTCCGTCAGCAGATGTCGCTGTTTTAATGGCATAACTTAAGCATTTGCAAATAAACATACATTTTATATTTTAAAAAGTTTTTAAAATATGCTATATATATATATATAAATATATAAACACATATATATATATAAATCTTAATCTAAAAAAATCAAATGTATCGTTTATTTGCCAACAGTTAGGTTTTACGCTTAAGTTATGCCATTAAAACAGCTACATCTGATGACGGACAAAATGCTTCGTTCTCACGTGAACATGCCAGCTGAAGATAATGAGGAAATTAGGTCGCTTCCTTTGCCAAGTGCATACCAAACGTCTACATAATGGCACGAAAAGCCCTGTTCACTCCAAAGTCTAAACTCTAAGGCTCTGCCCCTCGAAGGGAGTAGGAATGATGACTTCATTTGGAATTTCCCCCGTGACGGTTCGGTACTCGTAACGTTACACCCCTACTTAAGGATATTTTTCCTCTAATCTATAATCTAATCTCTTTTTCTCTAATATATTTTAAGAAAGTTCTTATATTTTCTCTTAAGATCCGGTTAAGAACTGTACTTTTTTATTAAACATTGTTTGTCCTGCCGCTGATAATGTAGGCTACTGTATCTTATTTCTTACAAAAAGGAATGTTAGCTGAATCTGTTTTATTAAACAGTTATTTAACAAAGCACTAGTGAATAATGGAAAAAACTATAACAGTCAAAAATGTGAAAACAAATTTGTAAGAGATTATAAGAGAGATATACATTTGTGACATTTTATTTTGCACTTAATAAAAACATAAAATCTATTTATCAGTGAATATCCTTTTTTCCAGGAAAACAGACCCATCCTGCACTACGCAGACTTTAGTCCAAATAAATGCTTTCAATAGTGCAAATATACTTCCTCCTTGTACCACCTGAAACTATTTTGCAAGCAGAAAATCACGGTTCGTGGTTAGTTAACTAACACTTGTTGGCTACAACAACAAGCTCATAAATGTTTGTTCCAAAAGCAAATTGAATGATCAAGCACACTCCTTAACTCAATGGCAGTTTCTCAATTCCAAGAACCCACAGACTTACGATCTCGTGGAGACCTGTACCAGGCAACCTTGCAAAAATGAATTTGGATGGACGTACCGCAAAGACTTTTGGGACTTGGGTTTGGTGTGTGCAAGCACAATGCACAATGCATATGCATCCTTAAAATATGAAGAACATATGCGGGTTCTTTCATGCACTCTCAGGTGATTCTCACAAAATCTTTGTTTCTAGATGTCAAACATGCCTTTCTCTCACCAAATTTCCTTTTGATTCATTAAAAACAAGGTATAACATGTTTAAAATCCGTAATTGTAAAACTTTTAATGAGAGCTCAACACAATTTCGATTTTCTTTACAAAAAAAAAAGATAATTATCACAACCATATAAAACAGTCAATCCCATAGCATGTTTTGCTAAAAAAAAAGCGAAGCCATGATGCCTAAGCAAGTTTTTATTAATCATACTGTAACGTGTTAGTTTCTGTGAACTTTTAGTTTGTTCCTTTTATGAGTTCCTGTTTCCTGTACTGTGTTGTAGTTCTTTCTCTCCCTCAAAGGAGGGCAGGCAAGAAGCAGATACACATGCAGTTTAAGATTTAATGAAATAAAACAAGGACCAAAACTAAGGCAATCTATATACTTCCAAGCAAACATGACAAAACAATTAATCACTGAAACTTGACAACAGAAACTATGGGGTTTAAATACATCGGAAAATGAAGTAAGAAACACCTGGCAAGATAATTAACTAAAGGCCAATGAACAAAATAACTACAAAGGACTACAACACAGGACAGGAAACAGGAACTCCTAAAAGGAACATATTAAAAGTCACCATGAACACTTGACACACACGAGACATCATTGAAGTAGAAGAAAATTACACATGTAACTTTTTTAATGTGGAAAACTACCTGTTTCGGTAATGAGAATGAAAAAGCTGTGTACACAGCATGACAAGAGAATATTATGTTTTTAACTATAGAAAAATATAAAGTGATCTATAACGTACCTGCCATGTGAAAGGATGTGTTTCTTCACATAAAATCAAACTTAATGTAAATATCTTTGTGTGTGTGTGCACTGTCCTTAAAAATGTTACAGAGGACGAGAACATTAGTCATGGACAATCCTTTCGTCCACTATTTCTTGATTTTTATTAAACATAAATACTCAGGTTTTTTGTTATTAAAAAACCTTTAGTAGTACAACATCCAATCATTTTTTCCAGAATATTTGAATTTTAAGTTGTTTCAATGTCAACATTTAGTGCACTCAGACAGATAAGACGTGACAATTTCAGCAGAATAAGCAATACAATAAATAATGAATTCCTATGTTCAAATTATCGTGCAGGGTAAAGAACATACATTTTATTATGATCATTTTTTGTGTTTCCGAATAATATGTTTTATAATAACTCCAAAACAATAATTTCCAATTTATAATATAATTTACTGCCTTGGTGTTTCAGCAGTTTCAGGATAATTACCCTCTTTGTACTTGTGTTCTTGAGTATTGAAACCGGACTTTGACTGTTGCTGATGATGTAGAGTGAGAATGCAAGATCGCTGATGAACACATATTGAGAAACAGCAAATGATCAGTACTCTAATTGCAGCGACCCCACCCTAACAGGCTATTATAAAAGAGCATGACTAAACAAACAATCCACCTGGCCAAATGCAATTGTTCAAATAAACTATTTCATGATTCCGAAACAAAATGATTTACGAGGACACGCCCAAAATGCAAAACAATAGTGCATAATGCATGACAAGGTCACGAATACTTGAAACAGAACACACATGCGAAAAAACAATAAAAGACAGTTGCGTCTCTTAGTTTTTTTTTCATATCAGCTGCCATTCAGTTTAACCGATGGATTACCTTGACAGAGTTCGTCATCAACGTCTCCCTAATACAGTCTAAACAAAATATTCTGGGTCAATTTCACCCAGCGGTTGGTTTCATTCCTGTTTGATGCTGAGCTGCATTGGACAGGCAAAAGTATTTGACTTTAGACTTTGACTTGCACATGTCACGATCGTGGGTGAGAGACAAGGCAGGAGAACCCAATTGCAGGCAGAGGCAGGACGACAGGAGGTGAAGGGGTTAACAGATTTATTAAACAGGACAAGACTATAAAAGGCAAAACAAAACCCACAATGGGGAAAACAAGACAGGAATAATTATTAACAAGAACACTGACTAAACTAAGACTATAAAAACAAACACTTGAATATAAACACACTAACTAAACTAGACTTACTAGACAGGAACAAGAGACACGATCAAACATTCAGGAAGACTATACAAGAGCAAAGGAACAGGCACAGCTACAACACGAGGTAGAACGTACAATGAACCAGACAGGACAAAGAACATGAGGATGTTTTAAAGGGGAGCAAATCAAGAGGGAACAGGTGCAAGGGATAAACTAATTAACACAAACTAGAAAACAGGAGGGTAGGAACGATGACGCAGACTAGAGAAACAAAGGATCCTGTATGATTCCACCTCTAGACCAAGAAATACCTGACAAGGAGAGGTGGAACCATGACAGCACAGGCCACCTGATTTTCAGGTTTGCTTGTCAGTTTCATTTCTTATGATTCTCAGATTCATCGCAGCCCCCCCACATCACCACTAAAGAGAAAAAACCTGTAAGGACTTTCAGGACATGGAACAAAAAACATGGAACAATGCTGTAAGGCAAAAGTCTACTGAGCTTCATGGACACACTTGGCATGTTGAATTTGATGACTCTATTACGCCAGATGGCGCAGCCCCTGGATGGTACCAGTACATTTCTGGATCTTTCGCGGGGTAAGAACACAGATTGACAACGACAAAAAATAATAATATCGAATATAAATCCAACAAAATGATTTTTGACGACTTAAAATAAAAATGTAGTTCTTAAAATAATTGTAGTTTGTTTCCCATGATATACAGATACTCATAAAAATATAAACCTCAAATGCTAAAATGCAAATGCCAAATGCATAAATGCAAATGTTTGTTGCACTTCAATTTGTAGGTTCACCTGTTCCCTTTGTAAAAGATACTGGGCGTCTAAAAGAGTACAGGTGATCTTCAATTTCTACCTGAACTCAGCAACCAACCAGGGAACCATTAAGGTGCGACGCATCAAACAGGAATGTAAGAGGTGTGATGAAGCTCAAATGGAGGAACCAAACTTCCCGGAGGAAAACGTTGATGTGCTGGTTGAGAGACTGGTTGGAAAGATTCGTATGAGGTGCTATAAGGAAGACCTGGGTGACACAAACAGGGCCTCAAAGTTTTATGACAAAATAGAAGGACCTCATGAAAGTTCGCATTGTGAAGCCTGTCAGCTTGGTATCTGTGGTCAGGCCAAATGATACTGATGTCATTTATCTGTTAAGACCTGAACTATTCTTTAGAAACTACTTGATGTTAATAGTGTATGTTTTGGGATAAACTAATAGGGTGAAATAATACTGTCATAACACTGTTTTTTTAAAATGTAATGTAATACAAATATATTTTAAACATGACATAAATTAGATTTTAGCTCCTGGAATGAAAATGATTCACTACATGTGAATGTCTATAATACATTACGGAGTTTTTTTATTATCTTCAATGTGGCCAATTGATCATTTGTCATCCGGGTTGTGCACATACGTCTCCCTTCTGTTCCTAAGGAGAAATATATTGGTCAAGAGCTTCTAAATGTCTGAACTATTTTAGGGGTCTTGGAAAGACTACAATCTTGGTCACATTAAGTGTGTATTCAGATATATTTTAAACTGTTTACGACAGTTGATTCAGAAAACATGGATCTAGTTCTTTTGGAATAATGTGAAATGTGAGTTGTAAGATCTGAGTTGGACACTCATTCGTCCAACCACCAGAGGGAGCCACCTCCAGAAAATTGAACTCCATTACCAAAAGGTTTTCCTATACCTTATCATTTACTAGATCACATTTATGATCATTCTGCCTGAATTTACTGTGTGTCTTTGGATTACTGTTTTGGCCTTTGTTACTGATTGCATTGTCTATCATTTATTAAAAACGAGTTATTGGAAATAAACTAAAAGTGTCAGATCTTGGACCTTTGAGGACAACAAGCCACCTTAAAAACAAACAACTTAGTAATGGCAATCAAAGTTTTACACCAAAGAGCAACTCACTGCTACGTTTTGGAAATAAAATGTACATTCTGTTACTCTCCCAAAACAAAGATAATACATTAGTTATTATTAGATGTGCTTCATTGATACACTAATATTTGTTTAGTCTAAATGCAAATTTGGTGTAGTCCTGCATATGAAAAACAGCACGCTATACCACAGAAACCACCTGATTTTGACTGAGGGTTTACAGCATGCATATTGCGTTTTGTATGCAGTTGCTTCTGTTTCCTAGGATGAAAGTGTGAATGAAAATGTTAAGGTGTGAATTTTCTGTCGGTTCAAGTTTGTGTAAGCAAATCAGTTTTGGTATATAGATTGTGAGGATTCAAATGGACTGTCAGACCAGACATGATGAAACTGTGAGGTAAAAGATTAAATTATATTTTGCAATTTGTTTTCACTTTCTTAAGACACTAATGGCTGGAATACTTCATCTAATACCACAGGTAATACATCATTTGGAAATATTTCATGAAGTTGTTCTATTATAATAATGTAACTGTACAGTGTTTGATTATTTTATTATAAAACAATGTTTTTCTTTTTAAACTATAATTCTTATATTTACAAATAGTACAAAAAAACAGGCTTATCAATTTTATTTAAATATGGTTGTGGTGTTGAGGAATAACTAAACATTCAGGGTAAAATTGACGCATAAATTGTTTAGTTGTTACATTTACCGATCATAAGCAATGAAATTAACAAGCATCTGAATCAAACGGATTTACATTTTTATTGAAGCGTGTTTTGTGACTATTGACATATTATAGGCGTTCCAGTTTATGATCTTCTGTCTCATCATGCAGTGTAAGATGAAATTACTTTTGTTTTTGCAAATACAAGTGTAAATTTTAAGTCTAGAGACTGTTGGTGCTTTATTATATTATTATTTTACTTATATTATTATTTTCATTATTGTCAGTATTATTATTATTATTTGTATTATTAATAACAACAATATTATTATATAGCTTATGATACCTTCACTGTCTGTTTGCGCTATTAGTACACCTTTATTGTTATTATTATTATTAATAATAATAATAAAAACAGTATTATCATATAGCTTATTATACCTTGATTGTCTGTTTTGAATCATGGATTCTGTGTATAGCTGCTTGGCGCTTTAGAAATAAATGTGACTTTATATATCAATATTCTAAGAGAATGCTTTAACCTAGTTTGTTAATGTATCATTACCTATCGTGCATGTCCTTAACGTAACAAACAATTCTTAACTCACTTTGTCCATTAACAGGTTATTGCACTCAAACATATTGACAATGCAATAGATAAGCGTATTCTTGTTATTTGCACCTGATATGATGATGTTTATGTTAATTTTAATGTTAAGTATTCTTCCAGCTTTATTAATAGAATCAGCAGAGACTGTTAACTGCTCCGAACCCACTACAGACTCACTTTTAAGTGCACTGAAGGAAAGCATCTTTGACAGAACTGAAATAAGGCCAGTTTTTAACTTGAGCACTCCAACAAACATCAATCTGAGTTTCATTCTATATGGCATTTTAGACGTGGTAAGTTACATTCATTCTGATTCTTTCTGACAACAACTATGACCATTATGGCACGCATCATTAACATTCATTACACAGTGGAGACTTATCAACAAATTTTAACTAGAGGCTAAAATACACTAGAAGACTTTTGCTCAGATTTTGCCCAGATTTTGGACTTGTTGCAGAAAGTCTGTGCCAGATTTGATCAGTTAGTGTTTTCTTTATGAAACTTTCAAAAAGTCTGAAAGTGTATTGTCTAGTTTAAAAAAATATATGTTCAGATTTTAAAAGTCTGAAAGTGTATTCCAGCCATAAAATAAACCATAGTGACATGAACATATTTAGCTTCAAGAAGCATCCTCATAGGGTCTGTAAAAAAAAGAAAAAGGATTAAAAAACAACTATTTAGATTTTCTTAAAGGGTCACTTATTCTTTTTCTATAATAGTCAAGTCATCAAAACTTTATGATAACACAAATGTAACTGCCGAATTATGTTAAAAATGACAAAATTTCATCTTTAAAGTAGCCTACTTTTGTCATTAACATTTTTTCTCCTTCTTAAATTTAATTTCAAACCTGTACACATTTATATAAATGTTGTCAAAATTATTTCAGTCAAGAGACTCTTTAAATGAGAGTGTTATCTTTATTCAAATTTGAACTTGGATGTCACTTGTTGGCTTGACTTTTTTTAGGATGAAAAAGCACAGAAGTTGAACACATTCCTTTGGGTGGATATAGTAAGTCCTACTAAAAAACAGTTTTTCAATAAGTATTATTCAGTTCATGTACTTTTATAATGTATAAATGTTTACGCAATAATCTAAACGAAATCCATTAGTAATAAAATTGTTGTTTGTAGTCATGGCATATTGAAGGTTTAAGCTGGGATCCTGTCGAATGTGGAACAGACAGAATCTCACTGCCAAGAGAGGAACTGTGGATGCCTGATGTTGTCATTAATCAATTGTAAGTTACTGTATCAATATCTGGACCTGTGCCTTAATTTAATGTTTACATAGTGTGGACACATTTTTCTATGTTATAAAATCATAAATATTAGGCCTTTATATGTATTTTTTTATAATAATATATTTTAGAAAAATAAGCCAAGTGGCCAGTTTTACTGTGTTTCACTTCAAAATTATTTTCTAGTTTTCTAAATTTGACTGATAGTGACAATGCTCTCTGAGTACAATTTCTATGCCTTAAGACTTGTTTACTTTACTTTAATGTCATTAAAAACTAACGGATGTTTTGAATCAATATTAGGAAAAATAACATGACCTAATATCTTTACCTAACACTGCCATCTTTTACATTAAAGCATTGATGAGAACAAAGTCCCAGACACATATTACCTCTACGTGTATAGTGACGGCAAGATATACGACAGTCTTCCATTTCATGTCATCAGTTCCTGTAACCTGGACATCTACACGTTTCCATTCGATATTCAGAACTGTACATTCACCTTTAATTCATACCACCACACAGGTAAGTTAACTCAACTGAAGGGGAAATGTTCACCTATAACTACCTGTGAGATGATCTTCAGTCTGTCTTCTCTTCATCTCAGCGGTGGATCTCCAGTTGTTCTTTGCTGAACCAGTGGAGGCAACATTTCAGAAATCCATGTCTGTGATGACTACCAAGGGAGAATGGGAGCTAGTCGACATGCGTGCTGAAAAACCTTCGGTACCTCCAGAGGAAGTGAACGAGGGATTCGATTCACTCATTTACTACGTATGATCAAATTAACAATTGCAGATTAAAACGTCACGTGCGCTGTGTAAAATGTGACATTGTTAAGTGGTCAATTCTGTTTCTTTTGCTTTAGATCGTCCTCAGGCGTAGAGCAAGTCTGTACATCGTGAACCTCTTGATTCCCAGCTGCTTCCTTATAGCTGTGGATCTGTTCAGTTTTCTTCTGCCGCCTCAGAACACGGATCGATCGGCTTTCAAAATGACGCTCATCTTGGGTTACACCGTATTCCTGCTGTTAATGAATGACCTGCTGCCCGTCACCGGAAACACCTTACCTCTCATTAGTCTGTATTAAACCTTCAATGTACCTTTAAACCACTCTTACCTTTTTAAATTGTCTTTATATTTATATTCAATATCTTTTCAGATGCCTTCTTCTCTCTCTGCTTGGCGCTAATGGTGGCAAGTCTACTAGAGACAATTTTTATCACTAATATTATGTGTGGGTCCAGTCGATACCCGCCGTTACCTCAGTGGGTCAAGGTGCTTTTCCTCGACTACATTGCCAGACTTGTTTGTTTAAGCAAGAGTGACCAAAACTGTGATCTGGAAGGTGAGTCTTTGCAAATGAAAGTTTGCTGAAACTGATATAGTAAAGATAATTACTTCTAAAGTATTCTAAAGTTTTTTTCTAAAGCGTGCATGTTTGTATCTCCTCTTCGCCCCGCCTCTCTGAAACGTGCAGATTTTTACTAAGCTCATTGCTCTGAAAAAGCGAGGTGTGCTATGATTGGCCAGTTAATCAGTGCGTAGTGATTGGTCGAAAACTGCAAGCGTGTGATGGAAATGTACGCCTCTTACCATATTCGGAACATCAGGTTCCAAAGCAATTGCACCTTTCTTGCGTTTACATTTGGGGGGTCTTAGTCAAATCATACCACGAACTGACGTAGATTTGTGGGGGTGTGGTTACATTAGGTGTTTCAGGCAGGTCTGGGTGAGCATTCGTTTTTAGATAGAATGCATCTTTTGTTCTGACACTTTAAATTTGTGCAATTTTACGTGTCTCATACATGCGTACTTATAACACACCAAAGACACAGAAGAACACGTATTAAGTTCTCGGTAACACATTATTTTACGGTGCCCTTGTTACACATGTTACATGTAGTAACAATATTATTTACAATACATTATGCAAAATTACATGTAACTACACCTAAACCACACCCTAATCCAAACCCTATAGTAAGTACATGTTGTTAATTATTATTACTCAGTACTTAAATGTATAATTACACTGTAACACAGGCACTGTAAATTAAAGTGTGACCAAGTTCTCTTTTACCTGCAGAGTACAGAAATGAGACCAGTCGCTTTGTTCCTGTTAAAATCCCAAAGACTGAAGCCGTCCACACGACTCCTCCCAGCATTCAAAAACTGAAAAAGATAAGCCAAGAGTTACTCTCCATCCGTCAACAGGTCGATGAACATTTTAATAGCAATCAGACTGTGGATGAGTGGGTGCATTTGGGTCAAGTCATCGACCGCTTGCTTTTCATTCTGTATCTTATCTTTATTGTGGTTAGTTTCATCACTATTATAGTATATTGGATGTACTGGTACAATGTCAATGCTGCTTTGGTATAAACAAATTTACTAAAGATTTATGTGCGCTGCTGAGTTCAGCTGTTCACTCAATGCAAGGGTTTTGCAACCTGCACTTTGAAATACTCTGTGAATGTCTTCATATTTCTGTGGAAATAAATCACTTTTAATCTGGCAGACTTCTATCTGCAATTCGCCTTGCTGTCAGATGTCATATAGACATCTAGAAGATGTTTGTAGGATGTTTATGAATTAGAATGTAAAACCGCTCTTTCCTGGACGTTTATAACACGTTTTTATGGAGCAGATGTTTTTCAGACCTGCATATCTTTAGCAGACATCTTACAGACGTATCTGTGCTATAACTGTGATTCAGACCGCATTATTAATTCACAAGACATCCATAAACATTTTCTGGACTGTATTACTACTTTATTTCAATTATTAAACCGCTGGAATAGTGAAAATTGTCTACAAGAGTTGTATGCATCACACTTTTGTTTTCTAAATCATCAAATAGTCAATTATTTGTCAAATGTGTCCATTATGGGTCTTACACATATACTGTAACTATGTCTATTGATCATTGTTTAACTGAATTTAAATGCATGGTGGTGACACTGTAAGTTAATTTCAAGTTATATCAATGGTTACAGAATGCTAGATATTAAGTGTTTGACAATTAGAGCCTTGTGAAATAATAAAACCCTTAACAAAATCTAATATTGCATTACTTGTGCTTGTTTCTAATTCTTCAAATGCTTACCAAATGTATAAATATGTGCAAAATGTACATTCAATCTGATTTAAGAATGGACCTACTTGTAGAATGATAATTAGAATGACTTGCTAATACACCATTATAGTACAGTTAGTTTTTCCTTTATTTTATTCAGTTTTGTGACACCTGAGCCATCTAAGACCTGTATCAAGTTTTTTAACCAAAGAATTAATGGCAAAATAAAGTGATTCATCTAAGGTAATTTCCAAAGCAGTTAATAATGAATGGGATACGCAACATAAAATGGCGTTTATAGAGCACAGCAGTGCCCTCCGAATTGTATTTTCCCATTCATTGGTAATTTGGACAAAACATTTTTTTTTACTTTCATTGGTCGCTAAATGTATTTGACCAAGATAACGTTTTAGATAAGGAATTAAATACAATCTTGTTTTAAAAGGAAATGTACATCTATTGACATCGTTTTTTTATAAATATATACAAAATATTGCCAGTTAGAGACTTTTGAGAGTATAGGGAAACTGACTTGATTCAAGGTACTGTATTGGCAGATGTTGGATAAAAAAATATTACGAAATGATGTGAGTGAAATGGTGCGTGAGTTTATTTTATGCATGTAAGGCAGTGTCATTTTAATGAATAAACTTATTGAGACGAATGAAGCATTCAAATAAAAAGTGAACATTTCTAGTGTGGGCAGTTTAAAAAATAGCTACATTTCTGAAAATGTATAATAGACTAAATCACTGTGGTAAAGACATTTTGAAGGCACAAGGTTATATCTACTTTATTTTTTATAAATGTTGAAGTACTTTATTGAAAAACAAAGTCTTCTGCACCAGACAATGATGATTTTGCAGATCACTGTCTTTTGTATGGAAAAATAAAACCATCATATTTTGCATCAGGTTTATTGTGCTTTGCATGTTGTTGTGCTCTGAGACTTTGGTATTTAGGTTGGTGTGACACTCCATTTGAATCCTTACAAACAGCATGAAACTGTAAAAAGAATCTGCCTCCTTATTCCCAAGAAGCTGATATGGCTGTAATATTGCTGTCAATACCAAAGGTAAGATATTCTTGCTGATAAAGTAATGCAATCGACAGGTTTGGTGTACTATAATTACTTTTTGTAAAACTTTACAGTAAAGTCTTGTTCTCAACATTTGTAAACGTATTAGTTAACATGAACTAACAAACTTTTATGTAATTTAATATACATACTGGTTAGACTTTATTTTAAGGTATATTTTTACCCTTAAGTTCTAAGTAATAATAATTATGTACAATACTTTATGTATAGGGTAAGGATTAGGGTATGGTTTAGGTTAAGTTAAATGTAATAATGGATAATTTATAATAAATACTAAAGTAATACTATACTACTAAACTAATATTATCATGTTTTACTAATACATTTGTTCTTTGTTTACTTATTTGTTCAACATGCATTTAAACTGATGTTAACAGATACAACTTTGCATTTTTAAAAAGTATTACTTAATTTTAACATCATATTTTAACATTTACTAGTAATCAATGATGTAGAAATGCTGATCATTGCTAGTTCTATTAATGGATGAAACTTACAAATAGAAGCTTTTTGTAAACTGTTTCCTTTCACAGATTATTGCAAAATGTGAAACTTAATATTTATGGGTAATTATTTTTGCTGTTAAATTTAATTTTAGATTTGGAGATAAGGACCTGAAAATTTAATTGAACATTAACAATAAATGAATGTCAAGATTACCTTAATCAGTTTATAGATTTTAGTATTATTGCACAGTAAGGGTTAACAGTCTTTATGGTAATACCGGATAAAAAATGTACAACCCCAAATCAGAAAAAGTTGGGACAGTATGGAAAACGCAAATAAAAAAAGAAAGTAGTGATTTCTAAATTGACTTTGACTTGTATTTCATTGCAGACAATATGAACACAAAATATTTCATGTTTTGTCTGGTCAACTTCATGTCATTTGTAAATATACATCCTTTCCTGTCATTCAGACCTGCAACACATTCCAAAAACAGTTGGGGCAGTAAAGCATTTACCACTTTGTAATGTTGCCATTCCTTTTCACAACACTTAAAAGACGTTTAGGGACTGAAGACACCACCTGATGAAGTGTTTCAGATGTAATTTTGTCCCATTCTTCCTGCAAACAAGTCTTAAGGTGGGCAACAGTACGGGGTCTTCGTTGTTATTGGAGACAGGTTGGGACTGCAGGCAGGCCAGTCAAGTACCCGCACCGTCTTCCTCCGCAGCCAGGACTTTGTAATGTGTGCAGAATGTGGTTTTGCATTGTCTTGTTGAAATATGCATGGACGTCCCTGGAAAGGTTGTCTTCTTGAAGACAGCATATTGTGCTCCAAAATCTCTATGTACTTTTCAGCATTAATGGTGCCATCACAAAAGTGCAAGTTACCTTTGCCAAGGGCACTGACACAACCATACCATGACAGACCCTGGCTTTTGGACTTGTTGCTGGTAACAGTCTGGATGATCCTTTTCTTCTTTGGTCCGGAGCACATGGCCTCCATTCCTCCCAAAAAATACCTGAAATACTGATTCATCTGACCACAGTACATGTATCTACTGTGTGATGGTCCATCCCAGATGCCTCCGAGTCCAGAGAAGTCAACGGCGCTTCTGGACACTGTTAACATAGGGCTTCCTTTTGGCACAGTACAGTTTTAACTGGCATTTGTGGATGTAACTACGTATTGTGGTACTTGACAAAGGTTTGCCAAAGTAGTCCTGAGCCCATGTGGTGATATCGCTTATAGATGAATGACGATTCTTGATGTAGTGCCACCCGAGGGATCGGAGATCACGGTTGTTCAGCTTAGGCTTGCGCCCTTGTCCTTTACGCACTGAAATTCCTCCAGATTCCTTGAATCTTTTAATTGTGTTATGCACTGTTGAAGGATAAATATCCAAATCTCTTCCTATCTTTCTTAGAGGAACATTGTTTTTAAAACATTTAAATAATTGTCTCACGTATTTGTTGGCAAACTGGCGATCCTCGGCCCATCTTTGCTCCCAAAGGACTAGACCTTTCTTGGATGCTGCTTTTGTACCAAATCATAATTACAATCAACTGTTGACATCAACTGTTTCAAATCACATCATTATTTAACAAATTTATCTCATTACAATCCCTAATTTGCTCCTGTCCCAACTTTTTTTGGAATGTGTTGCAGGTCTGAATGACAGGAAAGGATGTATATTTTTGACCAGACAAAACATGAAATATTTTGTGTTCATATTCTCTGCAATGAAATACAAGTCAAAGTATATTTAGAAATCACTACTTTCTTTTTTTAATTGCGTTTTCCATACTGTCCCAACTTTTTCTGATTTGGGGTTGTAGTATGCAGTGCTCCTTGGTGAGTTCAGATTTATACCAGACAACAGATAGTTGAATAAAACTATCGGTGTCATGAGTATCATTCTACAATGACACATGTGCCACAACATTTTGGGTAAAACACACTTCTTATGCTATATCTAAGATTTGGATCAATTTGTACTATGAGTTTTATGGAAACATCCAGAAATCTGAAATGTGTAAATTAACAAACCAAGCTACATATTTATTTCATGATTATTTCATATTGATATCATCATTTTAGGCTGTTCCAGATCT
The DNA here is from genome assembly GCA_006030095.1 of Triplophysa siluroides. Taxonomy (NCBI): domain Eukaryota; kingdom Metazoa; phylum Chordata; class Actinopteri; order Cypriniformes; family Nemacheilidae; genus Triplophysa; species Triplophysa siluroides. The sequence continues at coordinate 960,616 of VCII01000009.1, read as the reverse complement.
CCATCTTATGATCTACTGGCTCATCATGCAGGGTATGGTGAAATTGCACTTTCATTTCAAAGAAACACAAGTTCAACCTTCAAAATGTTAATCGTATAATCATATGTGTACACATAATTTTGAACATTCTTTTACATTTGAGATGTGAAATTATTCTTACAGCTGTTTTAGTCAAATATTCAGAGACTATTAACTGTTCTGAACCAACGACGGATGCTCTTTTAACTGCCCTGAGGGACAGTGTCTTGTGTAAAACGGAAGTGAGGCCAGTTCTTCACCCACAGACTCCCACTAACATCAGTGTGACCTTCACCTTATTTGGAATTTTAGATGTGGTAAGTTTCTTTATTATCGGATCATATACATTACATGAGTATAATAAAAATACATATTTCTGAGGGGTCAAGATACTGATATTGAAAAGAAAAATGGGTTAGAAATTAATTCCACCACAGAGAAACAAATATTTTAAAGGTTATGAGTGACTTGTTGGCACCACAAGGTGGCACTTACCTATTGCAGAGGACAAGAGGGAGCGTACCTCTCAACATTCCTGGAGTCTCCCGTCAAACTCACGTTTTTCCGTTATTTCTCAGAGTAAACTCCAGTAATTACTGTAACCGTCATCGATAACGTAAAAGAATAGGACCTGGAAGACCCCTGAAACGCAAATGCAAACAAACAGAGGGGGACGCTCATGGGTCCAAAAATCCTCAGTGAGCACTGGATGGCCACTATTTTATTCCCTGCGTCCAAAAGAGCTGAGAATCCTTCCAATTATAAAAGTTAATAAATAATAAATGTTGAAAAAATGTGATCCTGGTGGTGCTATTTAAGTGTAAATGTATAGATAGCAAGAAATATAAATCTTGTTGTTAAATTGTACTTGTTAAACACGTTTGTTGTTAATAATGTACGTCATAGATGAACAAACTTATCGGTCATATAATAATGCTGCTTGACTTATTCTTGTTTATTCCTTTTTAGGATGAAAAAGCACAAATATTTGAGTCTTTCCTGTGGGTGTATTTAGTAAGTCCTTTCGCAACTGTCTTAAGCCCTCTTAAACGAGTAGGATTTTACCCCTGATGAATCTCACATTTTTTTGTAGTTCTGGAATATTGAAGGTTTGAGCTGGGATCCTGTTGAATGTGGAACGGACAGAATCTCACTGCCAAGACAAAGTCTGTGGATGCCTGATATTGTCATTAATGAATTGTAAGTACAAATGTAGGTTAATTAACTTTAGGCTAAATTTTACTTCATGTGTAACTGAATAGTGTACTTTTATGCATTGTAGCGTATACCATGGGATGTCCAAAGTTGGTCCTGAAGTGCCAGTGTCCTGCAGAGTTTAGCTTCAACAATAATCAAATACACCTAAACCAGCTAATCAGGTCTTAATAGGCAGACAAGGGGCATTTTTCAAGCGGAAGTGAGCATCCCTATGCCCTACTCCCTTCGTAGGTGTATACCTACGACGCCGCTGGTTGTTGAAAAACTAAATTTTTTATATATCCTGTTGAATATTGTGTAATTTTGTCTTATTTCACCTTGAATTTTCACTTCACTTGGTATTAAGAAAAATAAATATATGATAATGGAAACCTACAAACAAGTAGCTATTATTAAACACACATTCCTATAAACAAAATTATCTTATACTATATTTTAACCATGTTAAATCATAATTATCACTGACAAAAATAGTGTAAAACTGTCAAGGATTGTGGACAGAACCCAAGTGCAGACAGTGAAGGGTAAAAAAAATACTTTAATATACAATAAACACAAAACAAAACCCACTAGGGGGCAAAACCACAAGACAATAAACTAATACTTGACAGAGAACAAAAACACTGACTAGATTGTGTCATGAATCTCAGAGTGAGGTGGGGATAGAGGACCCAGACAGCGGGTAAGGGGTTAACGTCTGGGTCTTCTGTCCCCACCTCACTCTGAGATTCATGACAGAATGAAACAGCCACAATAAGATCCAGCAGACAGAGGGATCATTGCACGAGGGGTAGATGCCGCCGGACTCCCTTCCAGGGTCGAAGCCAACGGGCTCCCTTTCAGGGTCGGGGCCGACGGACTCCCTTCCAGGGTCGAAGCCAACGGGCTCCCTTTCAGGGTCGGGGCCGACGGACTCCCTTCCAGGGATGAGGCTGCCGTGGCAAAAACTCTCTCTACAAGAAACAAGGGATCCTGTGCTGGTTCTGCCACAAGACCAAGAAATATATGACAAGATTGACTATAAATAAACAGTTGACCAAAACACTCACTTTACTCAACTGATGACAGGAACAGGGTATCAAGACAAAACGACGTAGCCTCCTCACTGAGGTATTTTTGCAAAACAAACCGCACAAGACAGAAAAGACCAGGGCCTTAAATAAGGAACCAAATCAAGCAGGGAACAGGTGAGGGGCATGAAACCATAACTAATTATGAGGTAACGAGAGGGCAGGGACATAGACGAGATCGGAGAGCTCGTAGCATGCCGAACCCAGCAATGCCTACGAGCTTCCGCACAGAACACATGGTACTGTCATTATCCTGCCCCAGGATTAGAAAAACTTGACAAGACGAGGCAGAACTATGACAGCTGGTTTCTTTTTAGGAGGTTTGGAACACCTCTATAAATGGGGTCCCCTTCACAAAGGGCCCATAAAGGCTGTCTATAAAATCCCAACTTCCACACAGGTGTATTGAGCCAAATTGTAGCTAAACTCTGCAGGACACCAGCCCTCCAGGACCGACTTTGGACACCCCCTGGTATACTTGGGATTGTAATTGTTCCAAGATTTGTGGCTTTATACGGCTGACACTTGGTGTTTAAAGGGGGTTTTGAGGATTAAAATGGTTTTAATGTCGTAAATGATGTGTTGCTCTCTGTGCTAAGCTAGCGCTATAGTGCCTTTACATCGACCTGTTATCAGGTGTGATTAAATGTTTATTTAATATCCCTAACTTTGTCTTTCTTTCCGTGAAGTATGGATGAAAACAGAGCCCCAGACACATATTACCTCTACGTCACTAATACTGGTATAGCAATGGATGATCTACCAATTCGTGTCACCAGTTCCTGCAACCTGGACATCTACACCTTCCCATTCGATATTCAAAATTGTACATTTACTTTTAAATCCTACAAACTCTATGGTAAATTAGCGCCATTAAAGGGTACATTTTCATTTAATACTGCTATCACTGAGGCTGCAAATCTCTTGTGTTGTCATTTTGGTCCTGTTCACAGTGGAAGATATTCAGATGTTCTTTGCTGAGCCAGTGGACATCACACTCAGAAATTCTCTAGATGTGATGACGACTAAAGGGGAATGGGAACTAATAAATATGCTTTGTGAAAAGAGTGTGCTCCAAGCGGAGAGCATGAATACTTCCTTCGATTTGCTAATTTACCATGTACGTCTCCAATGAACAAGTGTTCGATTTAAACATTGTTTAATGCTTGTTACATTTGATGAGGTAATACTTTTAAATGGAAATGTTTTGATTATATTAAATGTTAAACTAATTAAAATATTTGTTAATATCTTGGTTTAGATCATTCTCAGGCGCCGACCCACTATGTACATCGTGAACCTCTTGATTCCCAGCTGCTTCCTTATAGCTGTGGATCTGTTCAGTTTTCTTTTGCCGCCTCAGAACATGGATCGATCGGCCTTTAAAATGTCGCTCATCTTCGGTTACACCGTATTCCTGCTGTTAATGAATGACCTGCTGCCCGCCACAGGAAACAACTTGCCTCTCATAAGTCTGTATTAAACCTCCCTGTGTCTTAACCAGCCACAAGATGACAAGTGTCCAGAGTCTATTATTGCATCATCACTCAACTAAAATGAAAGAAACAGAAATCCTGGGAGCAAATTTCTTATTCAGTATTGCCCGGGATAGGATTATGCAAACGTATAGGGTCAAACAACACTAGATTTATAATCAGCCTCCATAATAGAGCAGGGAACAGGAGTGGCCATGGTCTCTAGGTCTGAAAATACACAAGACAATGAGGCTAAGAAACTCCACTAGAGTCTATTAAACAGCAGCAGAACCGAAGTACAGCAATAACTTATTAAACCCAAACAGGAAAATCCAAACAAGGCACAAAACAACTGATGATCTGGGAAAACACAAGACTGAACAAAGAATAAAGGACTTCTTATAAAATCGCCACCTTGTAAAATAGTTATGAATTCGAGGAGATAAGGTTGGATAGGTGTAAGTCCATCAGTAGCAGCCAAGGCCTGGCTTTTTCCAGTAACACAAAAAAATCACACAACCTCCCATATTCTCCCATATTTTTTCTAAACCTGCATCAGAGTCACACATTATTCCGACAAATGATCAACATTAACACAATGTTAAAACATTATCTGAACAATGTTTGCAGTGTTTTTCGTGTAAATATGGGTTTAAAATACAGCATGTAAAGTGGAATTGTAGACCACTGACGGGAACACAATACAACAAATTTTGTAAATTGTTGCTTGTCATAGTTGTGGCTGGCTTTGACACAGTTTAAAACCCTTCTCCTCTAATCACTTGATCAAGGTTACTTTTTCTAAAAATTATTTAATTTTTTTTACACCAGATGCCTTTTTCTCTCTCTGCTTGGCGCTGATGGTGGCAAGTCTACTGGAGACTATTCTCATCACTAATATTCTGTGTGGTTCCAGTCGATACCCGCCACTACCTCAGTGGGTCAAAGTGCTTTTCCTCGACTACATTGCCAGACTTGTTTGTTTAAGCAAGAGTGACCAAAACTGTGATCTGGAAGGTGAGTCTTACCATGGAAAACTGCATGAAGGTTTGTTGTGATGGTTGGGGTTTTAGTTTATTTTAACTAGTAATTTCTATGTCTAGGTTAGTGTCATTAAAGAATACAGTATAATGTGTATTTAATGCATGAATATCTTTTCTACAATATATTAAAGTAAATGGTTTACTCAACTGAAAGATTCTCTAATGCAATCCCACACTGTAAAAAAAATCTGTAAAAAAATAAAACATTTTGACAACAGACGACAGAAATATTTTTCACATATATATATATATATATATATATAATTGTTTTATCGTTTTTTCATGTAAATTTGCAGTCTATCCTGTAATTTTACGTTTTTGAACATATTTTAAAAATACATAGAGAAAATTGTAAAAATAAAATTTGTGGGGGGGTTTTCATTATACGTGGAAAATCTGTAAAAATAACAGAAAATGATGTAAGACAGAGACAGAGAGTGGGTGCGGTACAGAAGGCTTTCTTGAGAAGTTGGAAGGCCCGTAGAGCTTCGGAGCTCCAAGACAGGAGTCTGGACCTCTTGCCGGTCATGGCCGTGAGGGGTGCTGCTGTGGAATTGAATCCAGCAACGAAGCGGCGGTAAAAGTTAGCGAAGTCTAGAAGCGCTGCATTTCTCTCACGGTCTTGGGTTGGGCCAGTTGCGAACCGCATCCACCCCTGATCCATGGTGACCTTATTGTGTGTGATGATCTATCCAAGAAAGTGTATCGTTTGCTGATGAGTTTTTCAAGCTTGAGATACAGTACAGATTGTGTCTCCGGAGTCTCTCTAGTACGGTGGTAACGTGTCGGAAGTGGTCGCTGGGAGTACGTGAGTAGATTAGAATATCATCCAGGTATACAATGGAGACCTTTCCTAGGAGATCACGGAAAACTTTGTTCATAAAGTTCTGGAAGACTGCCGGTGCATTGACTAGACCGAAGGGCATGACCCGATATTCATAATGTCCACTGGGGGTGATGAAGGCGATCTTCCATTCGTCTCCGGGTTGGGTCCGTACCAGGTTGTATGCACTCCGAACATCGAGCTTGGTAAACAGGGTTGCGTGACGGAGCTGTTTGAGTGCGACTAGTATCAGGGGAAGTGTATAGGAGAAGCGTTTGGTGTGGAGGTTTAGTGTCCGGTAATCAATACAGGGCATCAGACTCTCGTCCTTCTTCCCAACAAAAAAAAGCTGGATGCGGCAGGGGGAAGTAGAGTGATGAATGAATCCCTGACTCAAGGCCTCCTCAATATACTCTTCCATGGCTTTCTGTTCCGGGATCGAAAGTGGATAGATCCTTCCTTTGGGCATGATGGCTCAAGGCAGCAGCTATAAGGCACAGTCCCTTGGCCGGTGCGGGGGGAGTTCCGTAGCTCCGCGTCTAGAGAACATGTCCAGGAACAACCTGTACTCTTCGACGAGTTCAGGGCAGAAATCACTACATCGGTATGAGCCAGTCTCGATACAGAAGCGGGTGTGTGAATGGTACTCACCGCGGGTCGGGCTGGCCGCACCGGACAGGTGGCGATGCGATGACCTGACCCGCAATAATACAGGCAGAGGTCTAAAGATCGTCTACGTGCATCTTCCTCAGCCGAGAGACGATAACGATCCACTTGCTTAGGTTCAGGTTCTCGAGGTGAGCTCGTGGAGGTGACATGGTTGGGCCCAGGAGAAACAGTGGATCGCCGTGGGGTACATGTGAATAAGTGTTGAGAAATCCGGACAGATCGTTGTATGGGCGCTTCTAACCCCACCGTGTCATCATATAGAGCCATCTGTGAGCGGATTCCATACTCTAAACCCTGTCGCTATACAGAGATCCGAGCCGGTTCGTTCCATCCACTGGTGGCGCTAAGGGTGCGGAATTGTAGGGCATAGTCAGCTACCGACGACCGGCCCTGTCGTAGACAAAGCAATCGATCATGCACCGAAATGTAGTCAGCCGCCTGGGCAAACACTTCCTGGAGATGTTGCAGAAAAAGTCTTAAGGTTGATGTCAGTTGTCCTCCCGACTCCCAGATACTTTTAGCCCAGTTAAAAGCTTTGCCGTTCAGAAGAGAGATAATAAAGGCGATCTTGGCAGTGTCTGTATTAAACTGACCTGGTTGCATTTGTAAATACAGTTCACACTGTAAGCAGAACCCGACTGCACTCCTCCACCGATCCTGAGTAGCGATTAGGTATGGCCATGGAACTGGAGGTGGACGGAGTTGAGGTGAGTTGAGTGTGAAGCTGGTGAATCAGATCTGTGACGGGGTCCGATGTGGCTGGTGCGGGGGTCGTGGTGGAACCCTGAGGTGTGGTCATTTTGGTTGATCTAGTCTTCTGTCACGTATAGGGGGCGTGGTTACATCAAAGGACTATACACTAATACAAAAAATATTTCTATTTTTGTTTATATCAACAAGCTCTCTTGTATTTACAGAATACAGAATGAAGACCGTTCTATGCAATCCTGTTAAAATCGTAGAAAGTGAAGCCATCCATAAGATTCCTCCCACTCTTCAGGAACTAAAGAAGATAAGCCGAGATTTACAGTCCATTGTTCAGCAGGTCAAGAAACATTTTAGTAGTGATCAGAGTGAAGAAGAATGGGTGCATTTGGGTCATGTCATCGACCGCTTTCTTTTCATTCTGTATGTTGTCTTTCTCTCAGTTAGTTTTATCACTATATTTGTGTATTGGTTCTACTGGTACAATGTTACTGCATCTTTGGTATAAAAATATGTGGTATATAATATGGAAATTAGCTGTTTTATGGGATTTCATTTAATTGAATGTACTTCAACATGACATGGAATGTAATAATTTTGTAAAAAGGATACTTTGGACATTTATATTTCATGTTTGTTTGTTTAATTATGTTTTCATTTTAAATGATTATTTGATCATTTAAATGTAAATATGTGGTACTTCTATAACATATTTATTACAACATTTTCAAAGTAAATAAAATACATTTTGGCATGATTGCAATTTTTTCTAAGTGGTAAAAAAAATAATGAGGGAAAGAAGCTAGAATGACCTAAAAAGTTTGCTTTGGGTTAATCATAACATTTTGAAATTTTTTATTTTTTTTTCAACAAAAATACGGACTGTCACTTTGGATTGATGTCCTCACACAGTTTACAAATATTTTTGTCATTTTACCATTAAAAGACACAACACTGTTACTTGTGTGAACATAATTTACTAGGATTACTGTGTGAACAGGGCTAATGTCTATACGGTAAAAGTGATATTTGAGTGACTGTATTTTTCACCGTTTTGACACATTTTGGATAATATATACATATAATACAAATATATGCTTAGCTTTCCTGTAGCTCAGTGGTAAGAGCATTGCGCAAGGTTGTGGTTTCGATCCCAGGGGATTGCAAATACTCATGTATAAATGTATAGGATAATGCAATGTAAGTCGCCTTGGTTAAAAGCGTCTGCCAAAGGCATAAATGTAAATGTAATGTTGAAAATACTCATTAAGTCTAAATACACATTTAGTACAATGCTTTGGAAAACAACAAGGGGCTTTAAAAGACCGTCCATCAAGGGAATAATTCAATCGTCAATCGTTGAATTATTAAAAGATATACTGTAGCTGTGTTATTTATTTCTGCACATGTAAACTGATTTGTCCCTAGTTTTGTTGGTTTAGTTGAATACAATATTTATGCATACTTAAAAACACTTTCTCTAACTCAATCAGGCTCCAATAAACTGAACTGCTTTACTGAACTTTCTTGTTGCCCAGTTTGACTCTTTGTTTTGAAATTTTAAGACTGTAAAAATACTGCAGAGAAATGCAACCATAAACAGAGGAAATCATTCATATTTAATTGTTATCTAACATATTAACTGTATTATGTTCTGTGTTATGTTTAGTTTATGTTGTTTAAAAATAAGTGTCATAATTCTGCGTCTGGTCATATTTTCTTAGTCTTGTGGCAGGATCATGACAGACCCAGGAGAGACATGGCATTGTGTTTTCTGTCCTGTGCGAATTTGTTTGGTTCCCTGTCTGCAAAGACTTCATGTCCTGTTCCTGCACTGTGTCCTGAAAGGTATTGACTAGTTTAGTATCTGTAAATTTTGTCATGTGTTGTATTAGTTAGTCCAGTTAGTTAGTCTATGTTCCCGTTTAGTCTGTGATTATTATTCCCCTTGTCATTCTTGTTTTACCCCCTCGTTGTTTTTTGTTTTACGTTTCCATGTAAATAAATAATTGTTTTATGTCAAGCCTGCCTCCACTTGAGTTCTCTCCCTGACCGATCCCTGACAATAAGAAATTATGAAAATATTAATCTCAAACATTATGGTAACAACTGTTTTCATACCTCCTATGTCTGATCTTGCTACATCAATTTATTTCTCTCTAGCTACACCACACTTTGTTTTTGACAAAGTCATGTTTCTTTACCACAGCTTTAGATATGAAAAACAGCTCAATACCATAGTGAAATCCCAGTTAACACCAGTTTAATTCAGTCTGGGTTTTTTACAACCCACACTGGTGTTTTGCATTTTGTGGGCTTGTGTTCCCACAAACTCTTTGTCGTAAAAAATGTGAATGTGGCATATCAGCACAGACTTGCAATTACTGCAATTTGACTACGCAAATTAGTTTGTCATATTTACCATACATATCCGCCGTTTTAACACATCAGCTGTCAAAGTGAGAAATTGTTATCAAATGAAAATCTGTGTGGCTCTGATAGTCATAACATTAACCAAGAGCTTAATGGATATAAAACGTCTGTCAATCTTAAGGTAATATTTAGAGATTTTAAAGCGGGCTGGGTGCTGGTTAGTTTCAAATAATTATATCATGAACGTCAATGGTTCATTGTTTTGTGCTTTAAAACGTATTATTTATGCTGAAGTAAAGAGGTGAATGTAGCATAACAGAACAGACTTATCCATGTATAGCTTGATCTTCACTCTTAAATAGAAAAGGTACTTAATCATTTCTTTGTTAGGCTGTATTGCATCCACAGAATATTTCCGTTGCACTAAAGGTTTGTTGTAGTCTAAAAAGGTTTGACAGACGATAAAACAGTAGGAAAGCAAGCATTCTCTTGAAAACTGTAGAACAAAAGGTTCCTTAAGAAAAATAAACATTGTTCTTCTATGGCACTCTGCAAAGAACACTTTGTGCACCTTTATTTTTAACAGTTAAATTGTAGCTTCTCTGGCGCTTTTTATGCCGATTCCAGGGATTGACCATACTCAGAAATGAATGTGTACTATAATACAATGTAAGTCGCTTTGGATAAAAGCGTCTGCCAGATGCATAAAATGTAAATTTGCAATCTATCCATGTCTGCACTTTTAACTCAAATTACCACTCCATTAGTCATTTACAGCTGTTTTCTAAACAAAAGTAGGTCAAACTTAGACAACAGTGGAGTGCAAAAGTTCGATGTCATTTAAGATAATACTGTCCCTTTAATCAAATAAGCAAGCTTGTGACACTGACCATGTTTATTTTATTCTACATAAGATGCATTAGATTTGAAATCATGCTGTAAGAACGCAGATCATGAGGATTTAAAGTTGTGGCGTCCATGCATGCTGAATACATGACAGACAAAACATTTTTTTTTATGTAGACCCAAAGAAAACTATCAACCACATTGTGTAAAATCTAAATAAAGTAGAAAAATACTGAAATCAATGTCTATAATTGTCATTGCAGGTTAGACGATTGGCTGCCAAGTTCATACAATATTCAATCTACACATACCTTCTCATGCAATGTAAGATCAAACAGTTTATTCATCAGTTTTTTTCATGAATATTTGTGATTTGTATTAACGTCTTTAACTCCTCACAGCTGTTCTCATGAGACCTGTAGAGAGTATAAACTGCTCTCAGCCCACCCCAGAGTCACTCTTAAAAGCCCTGAGGGAAACTGCCTTCACTAAAACTGAAGTGCGACCAGTTATTACACTAAAGACTCCTATTGAAATCACTCTGGGGTTTGATATGTATGCCATTTTAGATGTGGTAAGCAAGTTTATGTATGATACACCTGTAACATGACATTTTGGATTCCATTCGTAAATGATCCGTTACCTTTAGGGATGTGACGAGTGAATTCCCGCCCCAGGAGATAATATCTGAGGGTGAGGACAGCCCACCGGATGGCCAGACACTCCTTCTCTATGGTGCTGCACCGGCTGTTCCTCACTCTCCATCTCCTGGGACAGGACCGCACCCAGCCCCCTGTCTGATGCGTACATCTGCAGCAAGAAAGAGAGAGAAAAGTTAAGAGAGTGTAAGAGCGGCCCGCCACACAGGGCAGCCTTAACTTGGGTAAAAGCCTGCTGACACTGCTCCGTCAAAAAATCATTTTCCGACGGTTCTTGGGAACTGATAATTGGCTTGTATCTTCCTTTGTCTGAGCGTCTCGGGTCACTCGATACAGCCGGTTATTTTGATTAGCAAAATATGGATAGGAAAACGGTCATGCAGGTTGGAGAGGCTGGCCGTCGATACACACCACTTGGTCAAACGCCCGTTTCAGGGTTTCATCTTGAGTCTGTACCAGAGTAAAATCATTGCGCTCCGAGCGAATTACTCTCGATTTCGCTCTGTTCCCCTGGCTCAGTACTTTGGGACCCCGGTTCAGCCACTCCTGCCTGCACGAGCGCCCCCCTTCCTCGCTTTCTCTTATCCCAAGAGACGTCCGTGCACAAATACCCCAATAATTTAGGAAAAGCTGGCCAATTCGTTCCCAAGATGTCGGAGGTGCGGGTTAACGGCCACCTCCAGTCTATGATTTTGTCCCCTAAATTGTATAAGCACGGATATGAGCGGGTATTTCACTACATCCCCGTGCACACACCGCATCTTAACCGCGCTGCTTTTATCCTATGCCCCAGGCCGAATCAGGCTTTGGTGGATAGAGGTTTGGTTACAACCTGAATCCACCAGAGCCTGATTTGCACCCCCCAATACTCACAGGTATGTGGTACCAGCCAGCCTGACCAGGGTCAGCCTGTGGGGCGTCCGGGACCCGGGAAGTGAGACAAAAGCTGGGCGTGGGGAGACCGGAGAAGCGGGAAGAATCATGGGTCCCGGAGCTGGGAGTCCCAGGGGTGAAGCTCAGGGCCTCAGGACCCTGTCCAGTCCATCCTCGTCCTCAGGGTGAGATTCTAGGCAGTCCTGGGGGATGAGATCTGGGCAGGGTAACAGGTCTAGCCTGAGGGGGTTGAGAGAGAGTTGGAGATGGGGAGGGGTTCACCAACCCCGGGGCATGCCACCAGATGGTCCTCCGGCAGTTGGATGGCCGAGTCCAGCAACATCGGTTGGTGGCACTGGACCCACTCCACCGTCTTCCTTGGGAGGTGAATGATGAATTTCTCCAGTACTATGCAGTTAATGATTTTATCAACATGACTTCCCTCGGCCAGCAGCCATTTGTGGCAGGAGTCCTGGAGCTGGTGAGCCAACACAAACGATCTGCACTGCAGGATGGTCTTCAGCTCGCTGAAGACCAGGAGATTCTGGATGGGCAGTTGCTGGGTTGCCACCTGCGCCTCCCCGCCAGTAGAGACACTAGTCTCATGGCCCACTGATCCACTGGTCTCTGCTGCTTTTTCGAAGAGGTCCAGGAAGGCTTCAGAATCGTCCTGCTGACCCATGTTCGTCAGAAACAGGTGGGTGGGCGGGATGCTGCGGCGCGCTGCTTTCTGCCTGAACCTCCTGGTCCAGCCAGCTCCGGAACGTCTCGCTGTCCTCTTGTTGGCCCTGGAGGATAGCCTGGAAGCGCCTCTCCTGGTCATTCCTCAACTCCAACAGGGCCTGGTGTTGCTCTTGGTGGAGGCCTGTGACCGATGTGATGACGTCTGCAAATGGCGATGACGGTGGGGACTGCATAATGGTGGCGGCCCTCTGACTTCCTTCCCGGGTTTCAGCACCACTGGAACAAGCACCACTTGAATAAGTTCAAAGAATGAAGGAAGCGGACGAGGTCGGCTTGGACTGCTGCTGGCTTTTATTGAACTTAAATACACTCATAAATAGCACCACGGCACACAAGTGCTTTAACATTTAAAAAGTCCAGTAAGAATCTTTCTCTTTGTCGTTGTACAGCCAGTCAGCAGTCCGTCTCTCTCCTCATGCTCTGCTTCTCCAGGCAATTTATACGCTCCCCAAGCCACTTACTGCAATGAGATACAGGTGTTCGTCATTTGCCTTTGCCTCACTTACTCCGGGCTCATCTCCCAGCTCCCGCTGCAGGCTTCGCTGAACCACGCCCCCCTCGCCACACTGAGAGTCAGACCACATTACTTATTCAAAAGACATCCATAAACATTTTCTGGACTGTATTATTACTTTAATTCAATGTTAAACCGCTGTCATAGTAAATATTGTCTGCAAAAATTGTATGCTTCACGCTTTTGTTTTCTAAATCATAAAATAGTCAATGATTTGTCAATTGTGTACATTATGGGTCTTACATATACACTGTCACTATGTCTATTGATCATTGTTTAACTGAAATTAAAAGCATGGTGGTGACACTTTAAGTTCGTTTCAAGTCAGTGCTCGAATTGAAGGCCCCCCCCCATAAGGCTTAGGGACCCCCCATAAGAAGTTAAAAATAGACATAGGGGGTTCATCAGCTATTTTTATTTGAGTAAAAATTATAATGTGATTAAATTCATCCAATGGATATGGTAAATTTTGTGAATTAATTATTTACAATAATTTATATTAAGTTTATTTATGGGTAAATTGTCATGTCCCTTAAATTTTAAACAGCCCGCCCCCCTTTGTCAGGGTCCTGTCCTGTCCTTCCTGTCCTGAGTTTTCGTGCCTTGGGGACAGGGTCGTGACAATACCATGTCTTGTGTGTGTGTTTCGTCTTGTGTGGAGACACGTGGCGGTTTGTTTTGACATTTTGCCGCGTGTCCTCCTCTCTTTCGTTCAGCTCCGCCCCCTTGTTAGTGTGTTTCATCCCACTCACCTGGCCAGCCATTTCCAATTAGTGTTTTATCCTTGTCACCTGCCCGTCACCCTCCCTGCGTCATTATCCCTTGTTAGTGTTTCCCTTTATAAGCCCTGTGTATTTCTAGTCCTGTGTTCGGTTAATTGTCGTTTCCTGTCTTGCCCTGCATTACCCTTCCTGACGTTCTTGTGGATTACCTTGTTCCTGTTTATCGTTCCCTTCATTTTTTTGGATTTATCATTTGGATTACAGTTTTTGCCTGTTTTGTTTTTGTTCCCCTTGCGGGTAGTATTTCAGTTTGAAGCCTTATATCATTTATAGTGCTTTTCCCCCATCGAGGGTGTTAACTTCAGCTAAAAAATTGGAGAATAATAAACCTCCACTAGCAGTCGGGAAGAGGGAGCATCTACTTTTTTGAGGCGTAATTTTCTCTCTCTATATATCTTTCCACTATATTTATCAACTCCATGTCGGGGCTTTTGTATTCCTTGCGTAAGCTATTATTAGGCCTGGTTCTGGGGTGCTAGAGATCTAGATGAATATGAGTGACAGCTTTTTAGTAATTATAAATGGAGTGCTCGTTGTGCGGTTTCTGTGCTATTTATAATCCATTCAGAATTGTGTAAAAAATATTTTTCATGCTGCTAAGACCAACGGCCACATACACGCTGCAAAGTTTCGGGAATTACATCAGCATATAAATGCGGGATTCACTCTTGAAATAGCTATGATTGACATATTGATAGCCATAGTTAGTTCCTGAATAAAGCAGACTTTTGGACTGAAACGGTTGAATAGTCTACTGACTGACAGACTCACTCATAACAGTCCCTTGCCGCCACCTACTGGATGTTACTATGTAAACTGCACTGAAATCCTTGAAAAATCCCCACAATACTAACACAAAGACTGACATCTGGTCGTGTCACAATTTATTTTTAATATCTAATAATCTAATTTCTTGCATTTAAACAAGTCTTTTGGAACAAACATTATTATCCCAAAGTGTCAATTATCCAGTTGTTTTTAGGGAAAATGGTAAATACTACATTGGTAAATAAAGCTAGAGTTATTCTATTGGACATACACTACTTGTCATGGTTCTGCCTCACCATGTCAGGTATTTCTTGGTCTTGAGGCGGAATCAGACAGGATCCCTTGTTTTATGTTTGAGAGAGACTATTTTGGCACCTATTGGTTGCCATACTCTCTCTCCGGTCTTGTCCTGGTTCCTGCCCTCCTGCTTCCTAGTTAGTGTTAATTAATTAGTTTATCTCCTGCACCTGTCCCCTCTTGATTTGGTTCCCTTTATATTGACCTCATGTCTCTTGTCTTGTGCTGGTTCATTGTTTGTGTCATCCGTGGTGAGTCTAGTTCTATTTCATTTCAGTCAACACGCCACAGTATGGGTCAGCCTAGCTAAGGATGAGCTGTCAGGAGATGGTATATCAAATAAGCCACGCCCCGCTTGCTACCCCGGCTATAAATACGGGCGCGAGCCACCACCCATTCTCTTTTTTGCCTCCTAGCTATCGAGTCATTAAATTATAACCATCAAAGAGGAGCCTCTTCTCCCGGGAGGGTGAAAGCTACTGATTGGCAAGGAGCCGTTGGGGACTACAGTTATTCAACTCACAGAGGCCTCTTTTGGGTTTGACTTTCCTTGCTAGAATGCAAGAAGGGCAGTCAGATTTACCTTCTGCAATGCCTACAAACACGGAGCCACTCCAGTTGCAACAGGAGGACAAGGTCAGACGTAAACAGGCTTGCAAGCGTAAGCATATACAAGGTGACCTTGATCAGCTGCAGACGCAGATGCGAAGTATGCAGGAGACACTAAAATCTCTGGTGGAGGCTCAGCAAGAGGCTAAAGAACCTCATGGCTGGGGTTTGGCAAAACCGGAAAGGCAGCGCCACGATCCGGATGAAGTTTCGATGGTAGCGTCTGGCAGGTTTGGAAGGGATGAATGCCCCGAGCATTCTGAGATGGACGACATTTCTGACTCCGACATGGGTGAGTACTCTACCCAGGACTCCGATGCAATGTCTCCGGACCCTTCAATCAAGGCAGTGATCGCCAGAGCAGCTGTGCGAGCAAAGCTGCCTCCCCAGGCCGCCTCAACATCAACCTCAGTGTTTGATAGAGGCCCTCAGCGTAATAGATCAGAAGGGTTGCCAATCCTTCCTGATTTTATAGCTGAGTTGCAGTCTTCCTGGAAAGCCCCTAGCTCCACGGCACTTCCCAGGACACAGCTGGGTAACCTGGCAGGAGCAGCGACCCAAGGGCTGACTACAGCTCCTCAGATCGGTCCAACATTTGCTATGTTGACAGGGGCTGTAGCTAGGACGGGAAGGGATGCTACACACCCTCAGAAGCAGGGTAGGATGATTGACAGTCAGCTGCGGAAAGCCTATCAGGCCGCTGCCTTGTCAGCTCGACTGGCATGCACAAACTCTCTACTATTGGTGTATTTGGAGAGTCTGCTACAGGATTCGTTCTCCTCCTCGACAGAGGAGGAAAGTATCCCTGAATCCTTACGAGTGGTTGATTTTGCTGCTCCGAGGGACAAGTGCACATGCCCAAGCCCTGGGGCAATCCATGGCCAATGTGGTCCAAGCACGTCGTCAGGTATGGCTTTCTAATGCTAATCTGTTGGATCAAGACTGCATGGCAGTCATTGCAGCCCCACTGGTGCCTGGAGAGGTCTTTGGTCCCCCGGCAGAAGCTGCCTTGGAACAGTCTCGCAGGACGAGAGAACTAACCCGATCAGTGGTTAGAGCACCAGCTACTCGTGGTCCGCGTACATTTGCCGGGAGTAGAGGCTGGGCTCGAGCTGAATCATCAAGCCAGGCATTCGTAGGTCATCATTACTCGGCTGCTCAAAGAGCGCCCACAGGACCAAGCCAAGGAGCCCGGCAGTCCTTTCGTAGGACACACCAGTCAAAGTTCTCCACTACGCGTGGAGGAAGAAACCGTTCATGACGGTCATCAACCTCTGACTCCAAGTTTTTCCAGCCAACATCTCTTGCACTGGAGCCAATGCACTCGATGTCCATGGGTACTGAGTACATTGGAGTCCGGTTACCGAATCAATTCAAGTCAAAACCACCACAATTTCAAGGGATTGTTCCTACTGTATTGACAGGAGCAACGCAGGTCTCTGGACGAAGAGGTCTCAGTGCTTTTAGGAAAGGGAGCTATAACACGCCTACCCTCAGCGATAGAGCAGGGGTTTTATTCAACCTACTTCCTCATTTCGAAGAAGGATGGCGGTCTCCGGCCCATCCTGAATCTCAAAAAATTCAATCGACACTTAAAGCGACTGAGTTTCCATATGCTTTCGTCTTTCAACCCTTCTCGCCTTCATCAGAGAAGGAGATTGGTTCACGACAGTAGATCTCCAGGATGCCTACTTCCACATCCCAATTCACAGAGACCACAAGAAATATCTCAGGTTTCACTTTCAGGGAAACTCTTACGAGTACAACGTTCTCCCCTTCGGTCTGTCATTGGCCCCCCGCACATTCACCAAGTGTATGGCTGCGGCTCTCACTCCACTCCGTCGCCAAGGTCTCCGTATTGCCAATTACCTGGACGATTGGATAATCTGTTCCCCTACAGAGGCACAGGCCAGGAGCGATACAGGAGTGGTCTTAGCCCACTTGCGGGAATTGGGGCTGACTCTGAACACCAAGAAGAGTTGTCTCACTCCCAAGAGAGTTGTGACATTCCTGGGCTTGAGTCTGAATTCGATAGTGATGAGAGCGTCCCTGACTCTACAGAGGCAGTCAGTACTGAAGGACCTCCTGTCCGAGTTCATCACATCGAGACAAGTTATGGTGAAGACGGGTCGGAGACTGCTTGGCCTAATGGCGGCAGCCAGTCAGGTGGTGCCATTGGGGTTGCTTCACATGCGCCCATTGCAACGATGGTTCGCAAAGTACAAAGTGAGTCCATACGAGAATGGACGGCGACAGATCCCCAGAGACCTGGATTGTCTTCCAGCAGTAAAATGGTGGCTCTCGACTCCAGGCCTGACGGAAGGAGTCAAGATGGGCCCATTATGGTCGAGAGAGACCATAACGACAGATGCTTCACAGACAGGCTGGGGTGCTGTCTGGCGAGGCAACCCAGTACAAGGGGAATGGGAAGCCTTGTGGGTAGGAGTACACATCAACCTCTTGGAGTTGGAGGCTGTACATCGAGCTTTGATCCACTTTCTGCCTCAGCTTCGGGTGAGACAAGTACTTATCCGTTCCGACAACACAACGGTTGTGTCATACATAAACCACCAAGGTGGAGTACGTTCAATGCCCCTACACAGGAAGGCCCGGGATCTCCTTTTGTGGGCACATTCTCGAGGTTTGTCCCTGAGGGCTGTACACTTGCCAGGACAGGACAATGTAGCAGCCGACCTCTTGTCCAGGGGGGTCCCAAGCCAGGGGAATGGCGACTTCACACCACGGTGGTAGAGGCCATTTGGCTACGTTTCGGGAAAGCCGAGGTAGATCTTTTCGCCACACAGGAGAACACACACTGTCTCCTGTGGTATTCGATGATGGGCCCCAGAGGACCCCTAGGGGTGGATGCTCTGGCGAACGATTGGCCCCCAGTGCTCCTGTATGCATTTCCTCTTTTCCCACTACTGCCTGCAGTCCTGGCCAAGGTGAGAGCTCTGAAGGCCAGACTCCTGCTGGTGGCACCAGATTGGCCTCAACAGCCATGGATGGCCGATTTGATCGTGTTGTTGATAGGGGCACCTTGGGGTCTCCCAGTCACAAACAATATGCTTTCCCAGGCCCTGGGTCAGATCTGCCACCCGACTCCAGGGAAGTTCAGGTTACATGTCTGGCCACTAGACGGGAGCCAGCCAGGACTCTAGGAGCAGCAGTCCTGACCACATTGCAGGCCGCCAAAGCCCCGTCCACAAGGCGAATTTATGCCTATAGATGGGAACGGTATTCCAAATGGTGTCACTCACTGGAGATAGACCCAGTGTCGTGTGGAGTGGATTCCATCCTCTCATTTCTTCAGTTTGTACTGGAGACAGCCTCTCAAGGTTGATTCTGTTACTCCTATGTGGCAGCTATATCTGACCGTCATGAGGGCTATGAAGGTTGCACAGTGGGGTCACAACCTCTTCTCAGACGTTATCTCAAGGGGGCTCGTAGACTTTGCCCATTTCGAGCTCGACTAATTCCCTCATGGGATCTGGGGGTTGTCTTGAGGGCTCTGGCAGAACCTCCTTTTGAACCTCTACATGAGCTAGGGATGGAATTTCTGACGTTAAAGACGGCATTTCTCTTGTCTATCTCTTCAATGAAGAGGGT
The DNA here is from genome assembly GCA_006030095.1 of Triplophysa siluroides. NCBI lineage: Eukaryota > Metazoa > Chordata > Actinopteri > Cypriniformes > Nemacheilidae > Triplophysa > Triplophysa siluroides. The sequence goes on along the minus strand of VCII01000009.1, from coordinate 941,521 downwards.
GAGTGAAATTCATGCCTTCTCTGTGCATCCGGCATGTTTGAGATTGGGAGAAGAAGGCTCATCTATATCACTTCTTCAAAACCCTTCTTTTCTGCCAAAAGTTCTGCCACGTTCCTTTGTTTCCAGGCCTTTGGTGATAGAACCATTCCATCCACCATTCCAGAACCAGACTCCATCTAATCTGTCCTGTCAGGGCACTGAGAAGATATGTATCTTGCACACAACGGATCAGGCATACCGATCAGTTATTTGTGTGTTTTGGAGACTTGGTACAAGGCCAGGCAGTGTCCAAGCAGAGGCTGTCAAAATGGATTGTCAGGCTGATTAAGCTCGCTTATCAAAGCGCTGGGATGCCTCCCCCTCAGGGAGTAGTGGCCCACTCTACAAGAGGAATGGCTGCCTCCTGGGCATTGTTTAATGGGGTTCCTCTGGAAGACGTGTGCGCAGCAGCAGGATGGTCATCATCGCTGACATTTGCTAAGTTTTACCGTCTAGATGTGGCTACGACGGTCTCATCAACCGTCCTGCAGACAGCAGTACTGCCTGATCGGACTGGTCCAAGTGATGTCCAGGTGTAGAACACCTTCTGATTTCACTGTATAAAGGTAAGGTTGTCAAGGTGATGACACCCTCTGACTAACTGTGTTGTATAATTTTTATCATGGTGCTGAACACCCTCTGATTATCTGAGTTAATGTTATGTTGTCATGGTGCTGAACACCCTCTGACTAACTGTTATATATTTTTTATCATGGTGCTGAACACCCTCTGATGAACTGAGTTTATGTTATGTTATCAAGGTGCTGAACACCCTCTGACTAACTGTGTTATATAATTGTTATCAAGGTGCTGAACACCCTATGATTAACTGTGTTATATATGAATTATGTGTGTACCTGTAAATATTGTTGAGGTGCTGACTGCCCTCTGCTTACCTGTACACAACAAGGTAACTAATAAATGTTCTATTTCAGCATTTAAAGGTTCCTTGAATTTATTGCCCCGCTTGGCTTGGTTCTCCCCTCCTGACCTTATCTGGTATACAGTTGACCCATACTGTGGCGTGTTGACTGAAATGAAATAGAACGAGGGGTTACATAAGGTAACCTAGTTCTATGAATAAGGTCAACACGCCACACAGCGCGGTCACTCAGGGAGTACTTATCGCTACTCGGCAAAAGAGAATGGGTGGTGGCGCGTGCCCGTATTTATAGCCGGGGTAGCAAGCGGGGCGTGGCTTATTTGATATACCATCTCCTGACAGCTCATCCTTAGCTAGGCTGACCCATACTGTGGCGTGTTGACCTTATTCATAGAACTAGGTTACCTTATGTAACCCCTCGTTTAGTCTAGTTTAATGTCAAGTGTTAGTCTAGTCTAGTTTAGTTGGTCCTTGTTCCTGTTGTCATGTTTTGTTATGTTACCCCACCCCCTCGTGGGGTTTTGTTTTGTTTTTGTTATTATTAAATGTCTTGTTAACCCCTTACCCGCTGTCTTGCGTTTGGGTCCTCTGTCCTCACCACCCTCGTTCATGACACTACTGTTCATAGGTCATTTTTGTTCACCATGCCTGAATCGATTTGATCCAAAATACAGTAAAGAAGCCTGTTCTTTTATGTACTGTAAGCCTGTTTTTAATAAATAGTATATCGTTATGCATATTATGATCAAATATATTGTGTATTTTGTATAAATGGTATATTGTGAGACTAACCCCCACCACCACCAAAAAAAAGTATTTATTTAATTCAGGCACTGTTTCAAGTTGTATCAATAGTTACAGAAATCTAGATTTTAAGTGTTCGGTCACAATCAGAGCCTTGTGAAATAATAAAATCCTTAACAATATATATTATTGCATTGCTTGTGCGTGTTTCTAATTCTTCAAATGCAACTACTGCTTACCAAATATATGAATATGTGCAAAATGTACATTCATTATGATTTAAGTATAGACCTACTTAAAGAAAGATAAAACATTTCTGCTAATACTCCATTATTGTATAGACACTATGCAGTTTTTGTATTCAGTTTTGTGATACCGGAGCCATCTACTGTATCAATTTTTTTAACCATAGAATTAATGGCAAAATAAAGTGAATTCATCGAAGGCCATTTTCAAAGCAGTTAATAATGAATGGGATACGCAACATAAAATGGCGTCTATAGAGCGCAGCAGTGCCCTCCCTATTGTGTTTTTTCCCATACAAATATTTTATATAATAATAATATTTTTTAACTTTCATTGGTCGCTAAATGTATTTGTATGACCAAGATAACGTTTAAATAAGGAATTAAATACAATCTTGTTTTAAAAGGAAATGTACATCTATTGACATAGTTTTTTTTATAAATATATACAAAATATTGCCTGTTAGAGACTTTGAGAGTGTAGGGAAACTGACTTGATTCAAGGTACTGCAGTGGCAGATGTTGCAGAGCTCTTTGGGCACTTTAAAAAAATGATCATGAAATGATGTGAGTAAAATGGTAAGTGATTTTATTTTAATTGTCATTTTTTAATGGAAAAAACGTATTGAGACAAACGAAGCATTCATATAAAAAGTGAAAATTTCTAGTGTGGGCCGTTTAAAAAAATAGCTACAGTCTTCTGAAAAAGTATATTAGATTCAGTCACTGTGGTGAAAAGACACTTTGAAGGCACACGGTACTTTATTTTCTATTAATGTTGAAGTGCTTTTTTGAAAAACAAAGTTTTCTGTACCAGTCGCTGATTTTGCAGATTTCCCATTACTGTCTTTTGTATGGAAAATAAAACCATCATATTTTGCATCAGGTTTGCTGTATTTTGCATGTTGTTGTGCTCTGAGACTTTGGTATTTAGGTTGGTGTGACACTCCATTTGAATCCTTACAAACAGCATGAAACTGTAAAATTATCTGCCTCCTTATTCCCAAGAAGCTGATATGGCTGTAATATTGCTACCAAAGGTAAGATATTCTTGCTGATAAAGTAATGCAATCTACAGGTTTGGTGTACTATACATAATTTTGGTAATACTTCACATAAAGTCTTGTTCTCTAACAATAAGCAATATATTTTTACTCTAATATACATACTGGGTAGACTTTATTTTAAGGTGTCCGTGTTACAGCGTATTTATACCCTTAAGTACTAAGTTATAATAATTATGTACAATACTTTATGTATAGGTTTAGGATTAGGGTATGGTTTAGGGTTAGTTAGATTTAATAATGCATAATTTATAATAAATACTAAATACTAAAAGAAATACTATACTACTAAAATAATATTATTATGTTTTACTAATACATTTGTTCATAGTTTGTACTTATTTGTTCAACATGCATTTAAACTGATGTTAACAGATACAACTTTGCATTTTTAAAAAGTATTACTTAATGTTAACATCATATTTTAACATGTTTCCTTGCATGTTCCTTTAACATTGTTTCCTTTCACAAATTATGTAGTTATTGAGTTCAGATTTACATCAGACAACAGATAGTTGAATAAAAAAATTGGTGTCATGAGTATTCTACAATGACACATGTACAGTGGGTAAAACACACTTCTTATGCTATATCTGAGATTTGGATAAATTTGTACTATGAGTTTTATGGAAACATCCAGAAGTTAGTGTGAAGTTAGTTTACCAGGAAATGTGTAAATTAACAAACTAAGCTACATATTTATTTCATGTTTATTTCATATTGATATCATCATTTTAGGCTGTTCCAGATCTCCATCTCATGATCTACTGGCTCATCATGCAGGGTATGGTGAAATTGTAAAATTCAAAATGTTAATCGTATAACCATATGTGTACACATGATTTTGAACATTCTTTTAAATTGTATATGTGAAATTCTTCTTACAGCTGGTTTAGTTAAATATTCGGAGACTATTAACTGTTCTGAACCAACGACCGATGCTCTTTTAACTGCCCTGAGGGACAGTGTCTTGGGTAAAACTGAAGTGAGGCCAGTTATTCACCCACAGACTCCCACTAACATCAGTGTGACCTTCACCTTATTTGGAATTTTAGATGTGGTAAGTTTCTTTATTATCGGATCATATACATTACATGAGTTTAATAAAAGTACATATTTCTGAGGGGTCAAGATACTGACATTGAAAAGAAAAATGGGTTAGAAATTCATTCCACCACAGAGAAACAAATATTTTAAAGGTTATGAGCGACTATTGCAGAGGACAAGAGGGAGTGACCTGTCAACATTCCTGGAGTCTCCCGTCAAACTCACGTTTTTCCATTATTTCTCAGAGTAAACTCCAGTAATTACTGTAACCGTCATCGATAACGTAAAAGAATAGGACCTGGAAGACCCCTGAAACGCAATTGCAAACAAACGGAGGGGGACGCTCATGGGTCCGAAAATCCTCAGTGAGCACTGGATGGCCACTATTTTATTCCCTGCGTCCAAAAGAGCTGAGAATCCTTCCAATTATAAAAGTTAATAAATAATAAATGTTGAAAAAATGTGATCCTGGTGGTGCTATTTAAGTGTAAATGTATAGATAGCAAGAAATATAAATCTTGTTGTTAAATTGTACTTGTTAAACACGTTTGTTGTTAATAATGTACGTCATAGATGAACAAACTTATCGGTTATATAATAATGCTGCTTGACTTATTCTTGTTTATTCCTTTTTAGGATGAAAAAGCACAAATATTTGAGTCTTTCCTGTGGGTGTATTTAGTAAGTCCTTTCGCAACTGTCTTAAGCCCTCTTAAACGAGTAGGATTTTACCCCTGATGAATCTCAAAATTTTTTGTAGTTCTGGAATATTGAAGGTTTGAGCTGGGATCCTGTTGAATGCGGAACGGACAAAATCTCACTGCCAAGACAAAGTCTGTGGATGCCTGATATTGTCATTAATGAATTGTAAGTACAAAAGTAGGTTAATTAACTTAAATTTTTACTTCATGTGTAACTGAATAGTGTACTTGTATGCATTGTAGCATATACCATGGGATGTCCAAAGTTGGTCCTGAAGTGCCAGTGTCCTGCAGAGTTTATCAAACACACCTAAACCAGCTAATCAGGTCTCAATAGGCAGTCAAGGGGCATTTTCCAAGCGAAATTGAGCATCCTTATGCCCTACTCCCTTAGGTGTATACCTACAATGCCGCACGTGCACTCTGAATCCAGCGATGGTTGTTGAAAAACTATATTTTTTATAGTTCCTGTTGAACATTGTGTAATTGTGTCTTATTTCACCTAGAATTTTTACTTTACTTGCTAGTAAGAAAAATAAATATATGATAAAGGAAACCTACAAACAGGTAACTATTGGTAGCTATTATTAAACATACATTCCTTTACTGTAAACTAAATGATCTTATACTATATGTTAAATCATAATTATTACTGACAAAAATTGTGTAAAACAAATACAAACGAAATTATTTTACTTACATATGTAGGTAACGTCAAAATCCCGCACCATATTTGCTTCAAAATGCGTCGCGACAACTCGCAATCCATGATCACGTGGTCACAAACCGAACTCATGTACCCTTCGCTAACGGACTTCTGAAAGGGGCCTTCGTTAAGGGATTCAGTTGAACACTTTAGTTTGGAACGCCTCTACAAATGGGGTCCCCTTCACAAAGGGCCCATAAAGGCTGTCTAGAAAATCCCCTAGAACTTCCACACAGGTGTATTGAGCCAAATTGGAGCTAAACTCTGCAGGACACCAGCCCTCCAGGACCGACTTTGGACACCCCCTGGTATACAGCTTTCCTGTAGCTCAGTGGTAAGAGCATTGCGTTATCAACGCAAGGTTGTGGGTTCGATCACAGGGGATTGCAAATACCTATGTAAAATGTATAGGATAAAGCAATGTAAGTCGCTTTGGATAAAAGAGTCTGCCAAATGCGTAAATGTAAATGTACATGGGATTGTAATTGTTCCAAGATTAGTGGCTTTATACTGCTGAAACTTGGTGTTTAAAGGAGGTTTTGAGCATTTAAATGGTTTTAATGTCGTAAATGATGTGTTGCTCTCTGTGCTAAGCTAGCGCTATAGTGCCTTTACATCGACCTGTTATCAGGTGTGATTAAATGTTTATTTAATATCCCTAACTTTGTCTTTCTTTCCGTGAAGTATGGATGAAAACAGAGCCCCAGACACATATTACCTCTACGTCACTAATACTGGTATAGCTATGGATGATCTACCAATTCGCGTCACCAGTTCCTGCAACCTGGACATCTACACCTTCCCATTCGATATTCAGAATTGTACCTTCACGTTTAACTCCTACAAACTCTATGGTAAATTAGCGCGATTAAAGGGTACATTTTCATTTAATACTGCTATCACTGAGGCTGCAAATCTCTTGTGTTGTCATTTTGGTCCTGTTCACAGTGGAAGATATTCAGATGTTCTTTGCTGAGCCAGTGGACATCACACTCAGAAATTCTCTAGATGTGATGACGACTAAAGGGGAATGGGAACTAATAAATATGCTTTGTGAAAAGAGTGTGCTCCAAGCGGAGAGCATGAATACTTCCTTCGATTTGCTAATTTACCATGTACGTCTCCAATGAACAAGAGTTCGATTTAAACTTAGATACATTGTTTAATGCTTGTTACATTTGATGAGGTAATCATTTTAAATGGAAATGTTTTGATTATATTAAATGTTAAACTAATTAAAATATTTGTTATTATCTTGGTTTAGATCATTCTCAGGCGCCGACCCACTATGTACATCGTGAACCTCTTGATTCCCAGCTGCTTCCTTATAGCTGTGGATCTGTTCAGTTTTCTTTTGCCGCCTCAGAACATGGATCGATCGGCCTTTAAAATGACGCTCATCTTGGGTTACACCGTATTCCTGCTGTTAATGAATGACCTGCTGCCCGCCACAGGAAACAACTTGCCTCTCATAAGTCTGTATTAAACCTCCCTGTGTCTTAACCAGCCACAAAATGACAAGTGTCCAGAGTCTATTATTGCATCATCACTCAACTAAAATGAAATAAATGTTCACTGATTAATAATCAATCTCCAATAGATCTGAGAACAGGAGTGGCCATGTTCTCTAGGTCTGAAAAAACTCAAGACACTGTGACTAAGGCAGAAAATTAAAGCAGTATTTACATCTGTCCACAAGTTAAGGTTAAAAGGAAAATCTCAACCCTTGTATACAACCTCGCGTTTCACTCCCGTTTTAGCATTTTTGTTTCTCCCCAGTGAGTTTGAATTAGGAGTGGTGATTCATACTGTCATGTTTGGTGTAAACAAATGGTACATTTTAGATCATACATGGGAACACAATACAACACATTTAATAAAGTGTTCCTTGTTGTAGTTGTGGCTGGCTATGACACAGTTTAAAACCCTTCTCCTCTAATTACTTGATCAAGTTTACTTTTTATGAATAAAAATTGAATTATTTTTCACCAGATGCCTTTTTCTCTCTCTGCTTGGCGCTGATGGTGGCAAGTCTACTGGAGACTATTCTCATCACTAATATTCTGTGTGGTTCCAGTCGATACCCGCCGCTACCTCAGTGGGTCAAGGTGCTTTTCCTCGACTACATCGCCAGACTTGTTTGTTTAAGCAAGAGTGAACAAAACTGTGATCTGGAAGGTGAGTCTTACCATGGAAAACTGCATGAAGGTTTGTCATGATTGTTGTGGTTTTAGTTTATTTTAACTGTCTAGGTAAGTGTCATTAAAGAATACAGTTTAACGTGTATTTAATGCATGAATATCTTCTCTACAATATATTAAAATAAATAGTTAACTCAACTAAAAGATTCTCCAATGCATTCCCACACTGTAAAAAAAATCGGTAAAAAAATTATGATTTTCTGTCAGGTGGAGCGACAGAAATAAATAGTTTTTTTCTGTAATATAACAGAATATAAGGCTATATAATAAATAGTTTTCCCTGTTTTTCTTGTATATTTGTTGTCTTTATCTGTAATTTAAACATTTTGATCGTATTTAAAAAATAAACTCTAAAAAAATGTATATTTTCTGGCAGCTGGGGCCCATTGTTTTTATTGTAAATTTGCGGCTGCTTTTTCTGTAATTTTACATTAAGAATACATTAAAAATTCTGTAGAAAAAAGTTTACAATTAGGGTTTTACATTTTACAGTGGATGTATAGTTTCTTTCTTAATTTAACTGAAATATATTTTTTTTTACAAGATTTTTTTAGAGTTTATTTTTTAAATATGATCAAAATCTTTAAATTACAGACAAAGACAACAAATATACAAGAAAAACAGGGAAATTATTTATTATATAGCCTTAAATTCTGTTATATTACAGAAAAAACTATTTATTTCTGTCGCTCCACCTGACAGTGTGGGAATGCATTGGAGAATCTTTTAGTTGAGTTAACTATTTATTTTAATATATTGTAGAGAAGATATTCATGCATTAAATACACGTTAAACTGTATTCTTTAATTACACTAACCTAGACAGTTAAAATAAACTAAAACCACAACAATCACGACAAACAACAGTGCACTAAAAAGGAGAACTTTTCCTTAAATGCAACAGACTATACTATAAATACTAAAAATATAATACAAATAATACAACTTTTTTATATCAACAAGCTCTCTTGTATCTACAGAATACAGAATTCGGACCGTTCTATGCAATCCTGTTAAAATCGTAGAAAGTGAAGCTATCCAAAAGATTCCTCCCACTCTTCAGGAACTAAAGAAGATAAGCCGAGATTTACAGTCCATTGTTCAGCAGGTCGAGAAACATTTTAGTAGTGATCAGAGTGAAGAAGAATGGGTGCATTTGGGTCATGTCATTGACCGCTTACTCTTCATTCTGTATGTTGTCTTTCTCTCAGTTAGTTTCATCACTATATGTATCTGTTGGTTCTACTGGTACAATGTTACTGCATCTTTGGTATAAAAATATGTGGTAAATAATATGGAAATGAGCATTCATGGGATTTCATTTAAATGAATGTACTTCAACAGGAAATGTAATGTAATAATTCTCTAATAAGGATAGTTTGCACTTTCATATTTGTATTTGCTTGTTTAATTATGTTTTTATTTTAAATTATTATTTGATCATTTAATTGTAAATATTTGGTACTTCTATAGCATAGTAATTACAACATTTTCAAAGAAATTAAAATACATTTTGTAATGATTTCTATTTTTTCTAAGGTTTAGTAGTGGTAAAAACATATAATGAGGGAAAGACGGCAGAATGACCTAAGAAGTTACCTTTGGGTTCATCTTAACATTTTGAAGAAATGTAAAAAAATTCAAACAAAAATACGGACTGCTTACATTTGGATACAAGGTGTCACTTTGGATTGATGTCCTCACACAGTTTACAGGTATTTTTGTTATTTTACCAGTAAAAGACACAACACTGTAGTGAACATAATTTACTGGGATTACTGTGTGAACAGGGCTAATGTCTACGGTGCAAGTGAGATTTGAGTGACTGTATTTTACAGTTTTTGACCCATTTTGGATTATGTCTTTTTTTAAATTTATGATTAAATATAATATTATGCAAATGATACATATAATACAAATGTATTATAGCTGTTGCTTTTAAAGAGAGAAGAGGAAGACACAAATGTTGATGAATGTTGAAAATATTCATTAAGTCTAAATACACATTTAGTACAACGCTTTGGAAAACAACAAGGGGCTTAAAAAGACCGTCCATCAAGGGAATAATTATTGAAATCTTATTCATATCTTATTTATATCTAATTGAATTATTACAAGACATACTGTAGCTGTGTTATTTATTTCTGCACATGTAAACTGATTTGACCCTGTTGGTTTAGTTGAATACAATATTTATGCATACTTAAAAAAGACTTTCTCCAAGTCAAACAGGTTTCAATAAACTGAACTGCTTTATTGAACTTTCTTGTTGCCCAGTTTGTCTCTTTGTTTTGAAATTTAAAGACTGTAAAAATACTGCAGAGAAATGAAACAATAAACCACCATACAGATGAAATGATTCATATTTAACGATAGTTGCTATCTAACATATGAACTGTATTATGTTCTGTGTTATGTTTAGTTTATGTTGTTTAAAAGTATAAAAGTGTGAAAGTAATTATTAAAATATTCTTCTCAGACATTATTGTAACAATTGTTTTCATTCCTCCTTAGAATAATGTGTATGATCAAGCATATTAATATATTTCTCTTTATCTACACCACACTTTTTGACAAAGTCACGTTTCTTTAACACAGCTTTAGATATGAAAAACAGCTCGATACCAACTAACACCACATTTATGCAGTCTGGGTTTTTTTACAACCCACACTGGTGTTTTGCATCTCTGGGCTTGTGTTCCCACAAACTCTTTGTCGTAAAAAAAGTGACTGTGGCATATCAGCACAGACTTGCAATTACAGCGATTCCTTCAGATTTGACTACGCAAATTAGTTCATCATATTTTCCATACATATCCGCCGTTTTAACACATCAGCTGTCAAAGTGAGAAATTGTTGTCAAATGAAAATCTGTGTGGCTCTGATAGTCATAACATTAACCAGTAGCTTAATGGATATAAAACTTCTGTCAACGCTTAAGGTAAGATTTATAGATTTTAAAGCGGCCTGCAGGTGCTGGTTAGTTCCAGATAATTATATTATGAGCGTCAATGGTTCATTGTTTTGTGCTTTAAAACGTATCATTTATGCTGAAGTAAAGAGGTGAAGGAAGTATTACAGAACAGTATGAGTTATTCATGTATAGCTTGATCTTCACTCTTAAAAAGAAAAGGTTCTTAATAAGTTCTTTGTTAGGCTGTATTGCATCCACAGAATAATGTTGTTGCACTTAAGGTTTGTTGTAGTCTAAAAGGTTTGACAGAAAGAAAGCAAGCATTCTTTTAAAAACTGTTGACTGAAAGGTTCCTTAGGGAACTAAACATTGTTCTTCTATGGCACTGCTGGAAAGAACACTTTGTGCACCTTTATTTTTAACTGGTAAATTGTAGCTTTTCTGGCGCTAGCAACTCCAAGATCATGGGTTTGATCCCAGGGATTGCATATACTCAGAAATAAATGTATATACTATAACGCAATGTAAGTCACTTTGGGTAAAAGCGTCTGCCAGATGCATAAAATGTAAATTTGCAATCCATTCATGTCTTCACTTTTAACTCATGGGTCCAATCCCACTCAATGAGTCATTTAGAGCTGTTTTCTATGGGTCAAATTTAGACAACAGTGGAGTGCAAAAGTCTGATGTCATTCAAGATAAAACTGTCCCTCAAATAAGCAAACTTGCGACAATGCCTTATTCTTGTTTACATAAAATGCTTTAGATTTGAAATCATGCTGTAAGAACGCAGGATTTAAAGTCGTGGCGTCCATGCATGCTAAAGCAAATAAACGATAGACACTGAGAAAAAAAAAGGTTTTTATGTAGACCCAAAGAAAACTATCATCCACATTGTGTAAAATCTGAATACAGCTGAGAAAATACTGAAATCAATGTCTATAATTGTCATTGCAGGTTAGCCGATTGGCTGCCAAGTTCATACAATATTCAATCTACACCTACCTTCTCATGCAATGTAAGATCAAACAGTTTATTCATCAGTTATTATCATGAATATTTGTGATTTTTATTAACTTCTTTAACTCCTCACAGCTGTTCTCATGAGACCTGTAGAGAGTATAAACTGCTCTCAGCCCACCCCAGAGTCACTCTTAAAAGCCCTGAGGGAAACTGCCTTCACTAAAACTGAAGTGCGACCAGTTATTACACTAAAGACTCCTACAAAGATCACTCTGGGGTTTGTTATATATGCCATTTTAGACGTGGTAAGCAAGTTTATGTATGATACACCTGCATGACATTTTTGGGGATGCCACTCGAAAATTATCCGTTACCTTTAGGGGTGTGACGAGACACTTATCCCACGAGACCAGAGATGAGAAAAGACATTGGGTTCATGAGAACGAGACGAGATTTTAAGACTTTTTTTAAATAAATCTTTTTGGATGAAATATATAGGGAAAAATTATTTTATTCATCTTAAAAAATTTAGACACTGCTTAATGATTTGTCACAAACTCAACTGACAGGCAGTAATTGCACAAAATGTATGCTTTGTTTTCTTAACAGGCTCAGCTTTTAGTAAAGAGTTGTGGTCGTTCTCTCTATGTGCTTTTGCATAGTGCTGGTGTTGGCAGAGGTGGCGATCATATCACATGTCAATCCTCCTTTCTCCACTGCCTGAAGCCTCATGGCCTTCAAGAAACGTTAAAACTACATAACTGCATAATTTTTATGCTTACATTGCACCTTTGTAACAGACAGATGATCTGTTTTTGAAGAGGTTTGCCTGTGAATGTATTTATAATAACGTAATGTGAACTTGCAATTGCTATACTGTACTTGTGGTACAGCCAGCTCAGCTGCTGTTCAGCCACGCGCTGTGCACTCATGCGGGAGGCGCTGTAGACCGGTCCGTCCAGCGCGTGTTTACATAGAAAAAAAGGTGAAAAGGTAACGCCGCGCGGGATGGAAAATCAATTTGTCTATGAATTGGCAGGCCGGGCCGGTCAATGTAGCTCACAGCACGCACATACTTTGTGCAGTTATTAGCGTGTACTGTAAAGTAATGAAAACAGGTCGCACCACAACAAAATGTGCACTAATGCACATGCACACAATGCACACAAATGCTCCCAAATATATTTTGAGGTCGCACAGGTTAAATTTAGGGAGCATATGCGACTAAAATGGTCACAATTGCGAGCCCAGCACTCCATCATGCCAGTTGCGTGAGGATATTGTGTTCTTGAGAAACCAGTGGGATCTTGAGAGACACATGGTCACACCCCTAGTTACCTATACCTTTACATTACAGTAAGTCATTTAGCAGACGCTTTTATCCAAAGCGACTAACACGAGAAGTTACATACAAGACGTTGTGCGCTTGCAGAGCGTAGGGATCTGGCGGGTAGGCTACATAAGTCTGTATTAGTGAGTGAAGATATGCAAGTGCCGAAACAGTATTGTCCTTGTAGGCCAAGAGCAGAGCTTTGAATTTGATGCGAGCGACTATAGGGAGCCAATGTAACCTAATGAAGAGAGGAGTGATGTGTGCTCTTTTCAGTTCATTGAAGACCACTCTTGCATTGCATTCTGGATCATCTGTAGAGGTTTGGTTGGGCAAGCTGGGAGTCCAGCCAGTAGCGCTTTGCAATAGTCCAGTCTTGACCGAACAAGAGCCTGGACTAGGATTTAAGACGCTTGCTCGGACAGGAAAGGTCTAATTTTCCTAATGTTTTAGAGGATGAATCTACGAATGGTGGTGGCAACATGATCCGTGCATGTTAGCTGATCATCGATCACCACTCCCAGGTTTCTGGCCATTCTGGAAGGTGTAATGGTCGATGAGTCCAGTTGAATGGAGTGGTTGTAATGAATCTTTGGGTCGGACGGGATTACAAGCATTTCTGTTTTGTAAGGTTCAGCTGCAGGTGATTGCCCTTCATCCAGTGTAAAATGTCACTCAGAAAACTGTGGGAAATGTTCCAGTGGTGAGAGACGAGTTGATAATGTGGGTTAGAGCAGGGACATCTGATGGAGAGATGCCCTGAAGGAGATGGGTGGGGATGGGATCTAGAGGGCAGGTTGTCGAGTGGTTAGAAGCAATGACATTGGAAACGTCAAATTCAGATAGGAGAGAAAGAGGGGAGTGAGCATGTGTCAGTTACCTGACATATTACAAAATAAAGTGGCATTAAAAATGATACAATAGGGTCCCGTAACTGCAAAAAAAAAGAAAAAAACACCCAATCAGGATTGGTTCACCAGTCAGGACATTGATTGGCTTTCTGCCTGTCAATCATGTTATACTACTAGTTCACAGGAAGTCCATATGTGGACATTTTTATTAGACGTCCGAACCTCTCTCGTTATGAGGACGTTAGAACTCCCTAGTTTTGGGCGCTGGGTTTAAGCAGCTGTCAGATGTTAGTTTGTCATGAAAGAAATAACTACAAAGATGAGACGTAAATGTGAAAATAGTGGCATTCCTTAAAGAAAACTACACTGTACATTTAAAAAAAAACTACTTAATAAAACTGTATATTGTTTTTTCTTTTTAGGATGAAAAAGCTCAAACCTTGGAAACATTTCTTTGGCTGTGGTTTGTAAGAATTCCAAACATAATGCATCTTAGCATCACAATTTATACTTAACATATACTTTCTAGAAACGGTTTATAAAAACAGGTTTGATTTTTGAGTTTTGCAGGACTGGCAGGTTGAAGGTTTGAGTTGGGATCCGGTTGAATGTGGAACAGACAGAGTCACACTGCCAAGAAAAAAACTCTGGCGTCCTGATCTTGTTATCAATGAATTGTAAGCATAAAAAATACATCAATAAAACAATCTAAAGGCATTTTGTGAGCTTGGACTGCCGTCTTATGTTTGGGTGGTGTCTAAAAATGATTTCTATTATTTTATTTTATAATAATTATATTAAATAAGCGATTTGTGGAATTTAGTTTTATGTTTATTTTATTAAATAAACAATTTGATGTGTCCAGTAGTTTGGCCGCATTTAAAGAAACTGTATGGTACATTGACATCTAGTGGTTGAGCTTGATATCGCATCCTAAATTCAAAATATTGGAGAGCCAAGTTTAGCCAAGTAAGGGTTCTTCTTGGTTTCTTTTGTTTGTTATCAGAAATAATCTTCAGGCACTTTATTGTTTGTGAATGTGTTCCGGAAGTTAAGGGCAGTCCAAGAACGCACGCTGTAACCTTTGTTTATGTTTTCACTTAGAAACCGTAAAAAATCCTCTCGCAGTAGCCTACTGTTATGCGACCAGTAAATCACTTTACGCTACACCACATATTTTGTCTCAAATTGCACACCAGTTACCCTATAATGTCCTAATTTAATTAAGTCTTACTGCTGATTCTAAAACCAAGCCTATAACACAGAGAAACCTCATTAAAACACTGAACATTATATTGAATGGAAAGAGAAAACACTTAAAAACAGCAAAACCTGTAAACTTAAGAGAAAAAGAGAGACAAACACATTATCAAAACACAAAGCAAGACAACATTATTATACAATATGTAAAAGATACAAAGATGTATCCTGCACGATGTCATAATACACTTTGCAGGCATGTGTCAAACAGAAAAGGAAATAACAGAACAAGAAGGTATTGTTATAATTACTGCAGAATTAATACAATAAAACAAACAATAAATTAAACATTTAAGAAAAGGGGGAAGTCTATTTGGATTACTTCCTGTGTGCAAAGGGCATTGCAGGTGAACAGTCAGAATATTATTTTTTTATCATTTTCATATTTGTAGCTAAATTTCTTGTTTTGCACATTATTTTATTCCAAATGATTATTTATATTTTTTCCAAAATGTCCCCTGATTTAATAAACATGTGCAGGACAAGATGAAAATGACATGTAGTGATTTGTAACAACAACTGTCGTGTCCAATGTTTTCTGTTGTAGCATGAATGAAAATCAAACCCCAGACACTTATTATCTTACTCTCTACAACACTGGCAAAGCAGCAGACGGGCTTCCTTTCCATGTGATCAGCTCCTGTAACCTGGACATCTACAGCTTTCCATTTGACATTCAAAACTGCACATACACATTCAGCTCATACAAGCACACAAGTGAGTGAACCTCATTTTTATTTTTTCACTTCATCTATGCTCGATTCTATTAACAAATCCTCATTTCTCCCTCCAGAAAGAGACGTTCAGTTATTTTTTTCAGAGCCAGCTGAGGACACACTCAGGAATTCTCTATTTTACATGGAGACTAAAGGAGAGTGGGAGCTGATAGACATGGTGGCCGGGAAACCCAAAAACTCCACATATTTTAACTTTGATGGGTTGGACAGCTGGGACGAACTTGCTTACTATGTTTGTGTTAACTTCACTCATTAATTTTTCAACCTGTGTACATTGTGTTAATATTCAGTCTGATCTCACATTTGTTGGTTTTCAGATTGTCCTGAGGCGTCGGGCCGACTCTATACGTGGTGAACCTGTTGATCCCCAGTTATTTCATGATCACTGTGGATCTGTTCAGCTTCCTCCTGCCACCTCAGAATGTGGATCGATCGGCCTTTAAAATGACTCTTATCTTGGGCTACACCGTCTTTCTCCTCCTCATGAACGATCTGCTCCCGGTTACAGGAAACACCATTCCAATAATAAGTCAGTTAAAACCTTTGTTCATATAATATTTACATCCAAATATATATATTTAAATGTCATATATAGGGTACATTGAGGCTCAAAGCTACCTATAGATCAGTGGTTCTCAAACTGGGGACCCAAAGATGGATCCAGGAGGGTAACAGATATGGCATTTTATGAAAAATAGAAATTTATATGCTATCAAAAATGAAGAAAATAAGACCACAAACCGAGAGAATTGATGTTCCACCATTGTATAACTGAATATGCTTTTGGTTTAATTCAAATTCTTAAAGATTATAAGTCTTTATTTGGGGGGGCCACAAAGCGATGCACTCTACAGAAATGTTGTCTAACAACAAAAAAGTTTGAGAACCACTGCTTTAGAAAACATGCTTTTTTCCATATGACCCTTGTGTGGTGTCCGGGCTGTGGGAGTCTTATACTGCAAAAGTGATGATGATAAGAGTGATGTGTTTTATCCCAGTATGGGGTAGTGATGTATGGTGATACAGGCAATAGCGCTATTAATCAAATTTGATAGCAAAACCAAATTCTATAAAAAAAAGTGTAAAAAACTAATATTTTAAGTATTTTTTTATTTAGTATTTTAGTCTAATTGTAATATGTTCAATTCTGAGACCATGAAAGAAATCTATAATTCCATTTTAAGGAAGAGAACTTTGAAATTGAAAAGAACTGTCTTTTTCTACAGATGTGTTCTTCTCTCTGTGTTTGGCGTTGATGGTGGCTAGTTTACTGGAAACGATTCTGGTGACTAATATTCTGTGTGGCTCAAGTAACTACCCCCCTCTACCAAACTGGGTCAAAGTTTTATTTCTGCATTACATTGCCCGACTTATTTGTTTGGGAAAGAATTCTTCAGAGGAAAATCCTGCCACTCAAAGTGAGTTTCATATTGACTGCATAACATCTGCATAAAGTAAACAAATTATTTAATTTATTTTGTATTGGTAGCTCTTTTTGAACAACTAAAGCAACATGTAGCATAGCTAACTAGCTTTTAGCATAATTGAACCTGTCACAGGACAGATCATAAACTAAAGCTGTGTCCCAAATGACATACTATGCACTATGCACTCAACCATGTAGTGCATGAATTTGAGAAAGGCTGTATGGTCCCAAATGGAATACTAAACGGTTTTATACTAACCGGAAGTATATCGGTTTCCCAGATGAGCGCAAATGACAATCGCAGGCACAATGCGTGTGAATAAAAATCAACTCGTACATTGTACATTTAATGTAGTTCCCTTTCTGTCGGTCTCTCGACGTTGTGTCGAGCTGACAGATGGGTTTTGTCGTTGAAAACCTATCAACTTCGACTAGACTTAGAAAAGGCCAAAGAAATTGGCAAATTAAATTTGCATACCGGACTCCGCCCCCGGATATCCGGGTATAAAAGGGAGACGGTGTGCTGCATTTATTCACCTTTTGTTCTTTGGAGCCTTGGCATGTCCCGCTGTTCTCGTGGGTGCAACACACTCATCAAGGAGCGGGAAGGACACGATGTCTGCCTCAAGTGTTGGGTTTCCAACACGCTGGGGCAGCCCTTGTGGATGTGTCCTGCCCGCACTGCGGCGGTTGACGATTCAGACATTGCGTTCAAGGGTGGCTGTGTTCCCACGGGACACAGCCACTACCTCGGCTGTTTCCTGTTCCTTGACAGCAGTGGCTACGGCCCTGCCGTCCGCTACAGCGAGCAGCGAGGGTGATATGAGGATTACTGTGAACCTTAATCCGTCAACCATTGGCTTGTGGACCGTTCGCACCTCGTCTCGCTCGTCTGACCATTCCCCGTCACACCGTATTTTTCCTCAACCATGTATTCGGAAACGGTGCTTGATGATAATGAGATGTCCCTTGCAGCATCGGAGGGTGACTTACTGGCATCTGACTCCGACAATTCCTTGCAGCTCCCTCCTCCGGGGGATCGAGCTCAGGAAGCGGACGTCGAAATGTCAGCCATGCTTTCCCGGGCCGCCGTGAGCATTGGGTTGCAGTGCGCTGCACTGCCTCTCCCAGCACTCGCGGCTGGATACATGGTGCCTCGGGTTTGAGCGCGGCTCCAAGCCGTGCCCGCCCCCAGTGCCGTGTTTCCCGGAAGTGCAGGAGGAACTCAGTAAGACCTGGAAACACCCCCACTTCGGCGCGTGCACGTCAAACTAGTTCCATCGCCCTTTCTTCCCTCGATGGCGGGACAGCTAGAGGATACGTCGATGTCCGCCCGGTGGAATGTGCCGTCGCGGTGCTCCGCAGAAGGCTGCCACCTGGGGGGCTCGACCTAGACTCCCGTCCAAAGCATGTAGGTTTTCGGCATCTCTGGTGTCGAGAGCCTACACTGCTGCGGGCCAAGCTGCCCCCTCTCTCCACGCTATGGCCATCCTGCAGGTTCATTAGGCCAGGACGTTTAGAGAGCTCCACAAGGGTAAGACCGCGCGGGCCCTGGGTCGGACGATGTCCACACTTGTGGTCCAGGAGAGACACTTCTGGCCAATCCTTGCACAGATGAGCGACGCCGAGAAGGTCCGCTTTCTCGGCTCACCCATCTCGTAAGGGAGGGCTGTTCGATGATACTGTCGAGCAACAGTTCTCGACAGTAAAGAAGTAGACAGAGGCTATCAAGCATATGCTCCTCCGCTGAGACTCGGCCGCCCTCCGGCTGTCGAGATCCCGTGCACTGTCTGCTTCCCAGCAGCCCCGGTCTTCTTCGCCCCCTGGAAGAAGGCGTCGAAGAGAAGACCACCACCCCGTCAGAAGCTGCAGCGGAAGCAGTAGTGGCCCTTATGGGAAGACCCCAGGGAGATCGAGAATACCTTCGGGTCTGACTATTTCATCGCTGGTTGGTCGATCCGGGACGGTTCCTGCCCCGTCCCGGCAGCCCACTTCTAAATGGTTTCCTCTCTCTCTGGGTGTTTATCACAGCCGCTCTCACCCTTTACACGATGGTGTTCGGCAACTCGAAGTTGCATCACGGCGAGACACAATGTCGAGGATAATCAGCAGCCCTCAGCACTAGGGTTGCCAACTGTCCCGTATTAGCCGGGACATCCCATATTTTGAGCCTGCCTGATTTGTCCCGTACGTCACTTTGCATGTCCCTTTTATTGACTGCTCTGCTGATCTAACCAGTGATTGAAGCAGCAGCAGCGATCACGACACTTGAGAATGATATTACCGACATCTGTCTTCTAATCACAGCCTCCTGACGCGCATCAGTTTGCATTAAGTAAATGCAGTTTACGTTAAGAAAATGCGGCTTTGTTTTTGAATCAGCAAAGCATGCATCTGTCACGCACACGCTACCTAAGACCTCCGCGTCACACACACTCGCACGCAAGCATACATACACAGAGGCACGCACAGAGCAGGGTTGCGGTGTTTACAAACTTTTTTCACAGAAAAGTGCATATATAGCAACATGAATGTAGTTTGTCTGTGCATATGCACATAGTTTGATACCCAGATGGATAAGTAGTCTACTGTTTTATTTGTTTCTGGCTTTATTGCGCATTTAGTTGTGTTAAAATACTAAAATACTGTACAGTACTGTATGTAGGCCTAACTGTTTAGAGATTACACGCAAATATGACGCGATGGCGTCAAATGACAGATCAAATTTTGTCCCGTATTTCAAAGTCACAAATTTGGCAACCCTACTCAGCACTCTCAGTCGACGGTGCGTTGTGCTACATCATCGCCATGCAGGTTTGTCAGCAGAGCCAATCTCCTCCCCAGGGGCTTACCCACGGTGAGGGATCCGCACTGCCAGCTATCGAACCACCCCCCGGGAGGTCGATGAAGCAGATTGTACCCCTAGCCCCCCTGTCTCGGTCACTGGGAGCCTGACAAGAGCTTCCCAAACCGTCACGGTGGCTACAGGAAACGATCTGTCTCGGCTACTCGATCCAAATCGCCAGACTCCCACCCAGGTTTTGGGGCAGCCTCTCAACCTCAGTCAGAGGCAAGGATGCTCCCGTGCTTCGGGCCGAGGTCGCCACCCTTCTGGCGAACGACGATAGAGCTCCTCCCTCTAGCCGAGATGTTCAACGGGTTTTACAGCCCGTACTTCATCGTCCCCAAAAAGGCGGGGGGTTGCCCCCCCATTCTAGATCTGCGTACCCTGAACCTACTTAAGCTGCTATTCAGGATGCTCACGCAAAGGCGCATCTTGATGTCTATCAGATGTCAAGTTTGGATCATGGCAATCGACCTGAAGGATGCTTACTTTCATGTCTCGATTCTCCCTCGCCATCGCCCGATCCTACGGTTCACTGTCGAGGGTCAGGCATATGAGTACAGAGTCCTCCCTTTCGGTCTGTCCCTGTCCCCACAAGTCTTTACGAAGATTGTGGAAGCCCCAAGGGGAGAGAGGTGTGCGGGTACTAAACTATCTCGACGATTGGCTCATCTTAGCACACTCGCAAGATCTGTTATGTACACACAGGGGCCTAGTGCTCCGGCACCAAGATCGATTGGGACTACCGGTCCTGGCTGGAGTTTGGGACTTTCCAGCCACCACCTGTCCCCTTGACCCAATCCCCTCCGATCTCCTTCAGGCCATATCCAGCACACTCACACACATCATCAACAACTCCCTGCTCACCGGCACTTTTCCATCCACATTCAAACAGGCCCAGGTCACTCCCCTACTGAAGAAACCAACATTGGACCCTTCTACTCCCGACAGTTACAGACCTGTCTCTCTCCTCCCATTTATTGCAAAAACACTTCAAAGGGCAGCTTTCAACCAGGTGTCTTCCTACCTATTCCAGAACAAACTACTGGATGACAAGCAGTCTGGCTTCAAAACAAACCACTCCACTGAGACTGCACTGCATCGCTAGGAATCTCAGGCTCTCCCCTCCGCTGGTTCAAATCATACCTCTCCGACAGATCCTTCAGGGTGTCTTGGAGGGGCTCGCTGTCCACTGCTCACCACATAATCACTGGGGTCCCTCAGGGGTCGGTGCTTTGACCGCTGCTTTTTCCATCTACACGACATCCTTGGGACCCATCATACAGGCACATGGCTTCTCGTATCACTGTTATGCTGACGACACCTAGATCTACATCTCGTTTCACCCAGACGATACCACTGTAGCAGCTCGCATTACAGCCTGCCTCGAGGACATCTCAGCTTGGATGAAAGGGCATCACCTCCAACTGAACCCTGCCAAGACAGAACTACTCGTGTTTCCGGCACACCCTACGGTCCAACACGATCTCAACATTCATTTTAGCAATGCCACAATCCTTCCAAAACAGCCAGGAACCTCGGAGTCATATTTGATGAACAGCTGTCCTTCAATGATCACATTGCAAAGACAACACGGTCATGCCGATATGCCTTATTCAACATTAGAAAGGTCAGACCCTATCTCACTGAGCATGCGGCACAACTCCTTGTCCAGGCCCTGGTAATCTCAAGGTTGGACTACTGCAATGCTCTCCTTGCTAGTCTTCCTGCAAAGGCTATCAAACTGCTCCAGCTGGTTCAGAATGCAGCAGCACGCCTCGTCTTCCAACAGCCCAAAGGGGCTCACGTGACTCCCCTTTTCATCTCTCCACTACCGGTTGAAGCCCGTATCAAATTCAAGTCACTAATGCTTGCCTACAGGACTATCACTGGATCTGCACCGGCTTACTTTCACACCCTCCTGCACTCCTACACCCCATCAAGATCCCTGCATTCAGCAAACCAGCGGCGTCTTATATTGCCTTCCCATAAGGGCAGTAAATCGCTCTCCCGCTCATTCTCATTCACAACTCCTTCCTGGTGGAACATTCTTCCTAACTCTGTCCGGTCAACCACATCTCTAACAACATTTAAAAAACTACTTAAAACCCATCTCTTCTGTGAATACTTGACAGACAATAAAAAAATAAAAAATAAAAAACAAACCCTTTCTTTCAACTTGTATTGGCACTTACAGTATTATGACTCCTGTATGACATATCGCTTATTGCTCCTAAACTCTTTGTAAGTCGTTTTCCTAAATGTAAATGTAGGTCAACCGAGAAAAGAGCAAGCTCCCCTGTGCAGAGCCTCCTCTTTCTCGGTGTGGAACTCAACTCTGTCACCATGACAGCGCGACGGACTACCGAGCGCGCTCAGTCAGTGTTGAACTGCCTGAAACTTTTCAAGCAGTCAGCGGTCCCCCTGAAACAATTTCAGAGGCTCCTGGGACACATGGCATCCTTGGCGGGGGTGATAGCCCTCGGGTTGATGCACATGAGACCGCTCCAACACTGGCAACAGAGTCGAGTTCCCTGGCGAGCGTGGCACACCGGCAGCAGGTGGATGGTGATAACGCCTCTCTGCTGACGCACCCTAACCTCATGGTCTTCAATGACATTTCTACGGACAGGGGTCCCTCTCGGGCAGGGTTGGGGAGCCGTGTGCAACGGGCACACAGTGTCGGGGCGATGAACGGGCCCCCGCCTGCGCTGGCATCTCAATTGCCAAGAGTTGTTTGACGGTCCTACTTGCACTAAAGAGGCTACAACCTCTCATGCAGGACAAGCACGTGCTGATCCGGACGGACAGCACAACTGCCGTAGCGTATATCAACACCAGGATGGCATTCGCTCACGGCAGTTAACACGATTCGTCCGACCTATCCCAGGCGACCTGAACCAGACAGCTGACGCGCACTCTCATCAGTTGACTCCTCTCGGAGAGTGGCGACTCCACCCCCGTACAGTCTAGCTCATTTGGGTGCAGTTCGGGCAGGCACTGGTAGACCTGTTCGCCTCCCTGGACACCACCCATTGCCCGCTATGGTACTCCCTGTCCGAGGCCCCCCTCGGCACGGATGCTCTAGCGCACAGCTGGCCGCGGGACAAGCGGAAGTACACCTTCCCCCAGTAAGCCTCATTGCACAGGCCTGTGTTAGGTCAGGGAAGAGGAGCATCAAGTGCTACTAGTTGCGCAATACTGGCCCAACCAGACTTGGTTCTCGGAGCTAATGCTCTTGACGGCAACTCCCCCCTGGCCGATTCCCCTGACGAAGGACCTGCTTTCCCAGGGGAAGGGCACGTTATGGCATCCCAGACCAGACCTCTGGAACCTCCATGTCTGGCTCCTGGGACGAGGAGAACTTGAGTGGCCTTCCCCCTACGGTGGTTGAGTCGATCACTCAGGCCAGGGCCCTTACCACTAGGCGGCTATACGCCTATAAGTGGCACGTCTTCTCGTCTTGGTGCTCGTCTCGAGAGAAGTTGAGAGACCGACAGAAAGGGAACGTTTCCAGAAAGGGAACGAAATCGTTCTTGCGATCCGAAAGCCCCTTAAAACACCCGATTTCAGTCACAGTTCTGACAAATGATACAGCTACCGCATTTGCACTGTAGCAGAGTAAAACACTTCATGTTAATGTTTACATGTAAATGTAAATTTTATCATACATATTCAGTTTAGGTGTACAGTACACTACGTTAACACATTTTATTTGCAATTTCAGTGGGAAACACTGACACCACTTCCAGTTCATCTGAGAATAAAAGAAGTAAAATCAGACAGCAAGAGAAAGACTCTGAACCATCACTAAACCTAGTTGGGGAAGAACTGAAGGAGCTGGGCATAATACATGAAAATCTACTCACCATCCGTAATCATGTGGATAAACATTTCTCTAGTGATCAGAACACAAAAGAGTGGATTCACCTGGGCGAGATCATCGATCGATTTCTCTTCATTTCATATGTCATCTTCCTTTCTGTCAGCTTCATTACCATAATAATCTTCTGGATGTACTGGAACAGTTTTGGAAGAAAAACTGAAGATTAGTCTTCAAACTCTTCTTTATTTACAAACATCTTTATTCACAGTTCTGTAGTCTTTCATTAAAAAGGCAATTAGAACGTCTTTGTTTTATTAAGCTTTCTGATTTGAATTTAAAGACTTGAATTTTATTTTGATTCATGTTCTTGAAATACTAACAGTCTCATGTAATTGTCCAAATTTGTTTTAATAAAGGAATAATATCTAAGCATGTTACACGTGTGTCATGTTATGGCAGCACATGCATGGTGAAAAAGCCATTAGGTCATGCTTATTTCTAAAAGCACATTTCTTCATTTCTGCTGTAAGGTCAGTGTGTATTGCAATACAAGTGTATTATAAAGTTAGATTTTTTTTTATTTAGTTGACAGGGACATTGTACATTATTAAAACATTCCTGTAAATGTACCAGAATTAGCCAAAGGCTATTTTCATCCGTAGTTCCTGGACAAGATGTTACAAGTCACCCTAAAGAACATTTAATTAAAAATAAATACTAAAAAATGTTATAATTACACAATACAAATCATACAGTAGTCTATTGAAAACAATATAGAATAACTTAAAAGCAATGCAAACAAAATACAAACAATAACAGGATAGCTAGCACATCACTTTTACTGTCACATCACATCACCACAGCACAAGTACCAATTTGAATATAGACAGTACTATTTACATACATACAGACTTCTACATACAGACTTCTACATACAGACTTCTACAGATGACAGTGTGCAATATACACATACAGAACATATACTCAGTACACACAGTGTACTATTAGACATACTGACAGTTATCAATACACATTATACACCATATGTACACATTCTGCATTATGTACACACAATGGTGTAGATGTCCTGGAGGGAGAGATGCACCTTTTGAAGTGTGGCGAGCCGCCTAGCACCCAATCAGCGTCGCCATGGAAACGGAGGCAATCAACATGGCACAGCTGCCGATCGTCAACACCTGCAACTCATTCCCAGGCTCTATAAGAGCGGGAAGACAGATGAACTTGGTGAGCTATGACTCCATACGATTCGCATGTAAATTGATTCTCTTGTCTCGCTGGCCTCAAAGACATGAGTGCCTGACGACCAGCAGCTAACAGGAGGCAACAACATTGAACAACATTAATATGCGAAACGTGCCAAAGATCTGCAAAATAGAGAGAGGCAACAACATTGAACAAGACGACAACATTAATATGCAAAATGTGCCACAAATCTGAAAAATAAAGAGAAAAAGAGACAAACACATTATCAAAACGCAAAACAAGGCAACAACATTAAACAAGACGATACCATTTATATGCAAAATGTGCCACAAATCTGAAAAATAGAGAGAAAAAGAGACAAACACATCATCAAAACACAAAACAAGGCAACAACATTGAACAAGACGACAACATTAATATCCAAAATGTGCCACAAATCTGAAAAATAGTGAGAAAAAGAGACAAACCCATTATCAAAACGCAAAACAAGGCAACAACATTAAACAAGACGATACCATTTATATGCAAAATGTGCCACAAATCTGAAAAATAGAGAGAAAAAGAGACAAACACATTATCAAAACACAAAACAAGGCAACAACATTGAACAAGACAACAACATTAATATGAGAAATGTGCCACAAATCTGAAAAATAAAGAGAAAAAGACAAATACATCATCAGACACAAAACAAGGCAACAACATTGAACAAGACGACATTAATATGCAAAATGTGCCACAAATCTGAAAAATAGAGAGAAAAAGAGACGAACACATCATCAAGACACAAAACAAGGCAACAACATTGAACAAGACGACAACATTAATATGCAAAATGTGCCACAAATCTGAAAAATAAAGAGAAAAAGAGACGAACACATCATCAAAACTCAAAACAAGGCAACAACATTGAACAAGACGATACCATTTATATGCAAAATGTGCCACAAATCTGAAAAATAAAGAGAAAAAGAGACGAACACATCATCAAGACACAAAACAAGGCAACAACATTGAACAAGACGATACCATTTATATGCAAAATGTGCCACAAATCTGAAAAATAAAGAGAAAAAGAGACAAACACATCATCAAGACACAAAACAAGGCAACAACATTGAACAAGACGACAACATTAATATGCAAAATGTGCCACAAATCTGAAAAATAGAGAGAAAAAGAGACAAACACATTATCGAAACACAAAACAAGGCAACAACATTGAACAAGACAACAACATTAATATGAGAAATGTGCCACAAATCTGAAAAATAAAGAGAAAAAGAGACAAATACATCATCAAGACACAAAACAAGGCAACAACATTGAACAAGACGACAACATTAATATGCAAAATGTGCCACAAGAGACGAACACATGCAACAACATTGAACAAGACGCATTAATATGCAAAATGTGCCACAAATCTGAAAAATAAAGAGAAAAAGAGACGAACACATCATCAAAACTCAAAACAAGGCAATAACATTGAACAAGACGATACCATTTATATGCAAAATGTGCCACAAATCTGAAAAATAAAGAGAAAAAGAGACAACACATCATCAAGACACAAAACAAGGCAACAACATTGAACAAGACGACAACATTAATATGCAAAATGTGCCACAAATCTGAAAAATAAAGAGAAAAAGAGACGAACACATCATCAAGACACAAAACAAGGCAACAACATTGAACAAGACGACAACATTAATATGCAAAATGTGCCACAAATCTGAAAAATAGAGAGAAAAAGAGACAAACACATTATCGAAACACAAAACAAGGCAACAACATTGAACAAGACAACAACATTAATATGAGAAATGTGCCACAAATCTGAAAAATAAAGAGAAAAAGAGACAAATACATCATCAAGACACAAAACAAGGCAACAACATTGAACAAGACGACAACATTAATATGCAAAATGTGCCACAAATCTGAAAAATAGAGAGAAAAAGAGACGAACACATCATCAAGACACAAAACAAGGCAACAACATTGAACAAGACGACAACATTAATATAAATGTGCACAAATCTGAAAAATAAAGAGAAAAAGAGACGAACACATCATCAAAACTCAAAACAAGGCAATAACATTGAACAAGACGACAACATTAATATGCAAAATGTGCCACAAATCTGAAAAATAGAGAGAAAAAGAGACGAACACATCATCAAGACACAAAACAAGGCAACAACATTGAACAAGACAACAACATTAATATGAGAAATGTGCCACAAATCTGAAAAATAAAGAGAAAAAGAGACAAATACATCATCAAGACACAAAACAAGGCAACAACATTGAACAAGACGACAACATTAATATGAGAAATGTGCCACAAATCTGAAAAATAAAGAGAAAAAGAGACAAATACATCATCAAGACACAAAACAAGGCAACAACATTGAACAAGACGACAACATTAATATGCAAAATGTGCCACAAATCTGAAAAATAGAGAGAAAAAGAGACGAACACATCATCAAGACACAAAACAAGGCAACAACATTGAACAAGACAACAACATTAATATGAGAAATGTGCCACAAATCTGAAAAATAAGAGAAAAAGAGACGAACACATCATCAAGACACAAAACAAGGCAACAACATTGAACAAGACGACAACATTAATATGCAAATGTGCCACAAATCTGAAAAATAGAGAGAAAAAGAGACAACACATTATCAAAACACAAAACAAGGCAACAACATTGAACAAGACAACAACATTAATATGAAAATGTGCCACAAATCTGAAAAATAAAGAAAAAGAGACGAACACATCATCAAGACACAAAACAAGGCAACAACATTGAACAAGACGACAACATTAATATGCAAAATGTGCCACAAATCTGAAAAATAAAGAGAAAAAGAGACGAACACATCATCAAACAAAAAACAAGGCAAAACATTGAACAAGACGAACCATTATATGAAAATGTGCCACAAATCTGAAAAATAAAGAGAAAAAAGAGAAAACACATCATCAAGACAAAACAAGGCAACAACATTGAACAAGACGACAACATTAATATGCAAAAATGTGCCACAAATCTGAAAAAATAAAGAAAAAAGAGACGAACACATCATCAAACACAAAACAAGGCAACAACATTGAACAAGACGACAACATTAATATGCAAAATGTGCCACAAATCTGAAAAATAGAGAGAAAAAGAGACAAACACATTATCAAACACAAAACAAGGCAACAACATTGAACAAGACAACAACATTAATATGAGAAATGTGCCACAAATCTGAAAATAAAGAGAAAAAAAGAGACAAATACATCATCAAGACAAAAACAAGGCAACAACATTGAACAAGACGACAACATTAATATATGAAAATGTGCCACAAATCTGAAAAATAGAGAGAAAAAAGAGACGAACACATCATCAAGACACAAAACAAGGCAACAACATTGAACAAGACGACACAACATTAATATGCAAAATGTGCCACAAATCTGAAAAATAAAGAGAAAAAGAGACGAACACATCATCAAGACACAAAACAAGGCAACAACATTGAACAAGACGACAACATTAATATGCAAAATGTGCCACAAATCTGAAAAAATAGAGAGAAAAAGAGACGAACACATCATCAAGACACAAAAAAGGCAACAACATTGACAAGACAACAACATTAATATGAGAAATGTGCCACAAATCTGAAAAATAAAGAGAAAAAGAGACAAATACATCATCAAGACACAAAACAAGGCAACAACATTGAACAAGACGACAACATTAATATGCAAAATGTGCCACAAATCTGAAAAATAGAGAGAAAAAGAGACGAACACATCATCAAGACACAAAACAAGGCAACAACATTGAACAAGACGACAACATTAATATGCAAAATGTGCCACAAATCTGAAAAATAAAGAGAAAAAAGAGACGAACACATCATCAAAACTCAAAACAAAAACATTGAACAAGACGAACATTATATGAAATGTGCCACAAATCTGAAAAAATAAAGAGAAAAGAGACGAAACACATCATCAAGACACAAAACAAGGCAACAACATTGAACAAGACGACACATTAATATGCAAAATGTGCCACAAATCTGAAAAATAAAGAGAAAAAAGAGACGAAAACATCATCAAGACACAAAACAAGGCAACAACATTGAACAAGACGACAACATTAATATGCAAAATGTGCCACAAATCTGAAAAATAGAGAGAAAAAGAGACAAACACATTATCGAAACACAAAACAAGGCAACAACATTGAACAAGACAACAACATTAATATGAGAAATGTGCCACAAATCTGAAAAATAAAGAGAAAAAGAGACAAATACATCATCAAGACACAAAACAAGGCAACAACATTGAACAAGACGACAACATTAATATGCAAAATGTGCCACAAATCTGAAAAATAGAGAGAAAAAGAGACGAACACATCATCAAGACACAAAACAAGGCAACAACATTGAACAAGACGACAACATTAATATGCAAAATGTGCCACAAATCTGAAAAATAAAGAGAAAAAGAGACGAACACATCATCAAAACTCAAAACAAGGCAATAACATTGAACAAGACGACAACATTAATATGCAAAATGTGCCACAAATCTGAAAAATAGAGAGAAAAAGAGACGAACACATCATCAAGACACAAAACAAGGCAACAACATTGAACAAGACAACAACATTAATATGAGAAATGTGCCACAAATCTGAAAAATAAAGAGAAAAAGAGACAAATACATCATCAAGACACAAAACAAGGCAACAACATTGAACAAGACGACAACATTAATATGAGAAATGTGCCACAAATCTGAAAAATAAAGAGAAAAAGAGACAAATACATCATCAAGACACAAAACAAGGCAACAACATTGAACAAGACGACAACATTAATATGCAAAATGTGCCACAAATCTGAAAAATAGAGAGAAAAAGAGACGAACACATCATCAAGACACAAAAACAAGGCAACAACATTGAACAAGACAACAACATTAATATGAGAAATGTGCCACAAATCTGAAAAATAAAGAGAAAAAGAGACGAACACATCATCAAGACACAAAACAAGGCAACAACATTGAACAAGACGACAACATTAATATGCAAAATGTGCCACAAATCTGAAAAATAGAGAGAAAAAGAGACAAACACATTATCAAAACACAAAACAAGGCAACAACATTGAACAAGACAACAACATTAATATGAGAAATGTGCCACAAATCTGAAAAATAGAGAGAAAAAGAGACGAACACATCATCAAGACACAAAACAAGGCAACAACATTGAACAAGACGACAACATTAATATGCAAAATGTGCCACAAATCTGAAAAATAAAAGAAAAAAAAGAGACGAACACATCATCAAAACTCAAAACAAGGCAACAACATTGAACAAGACGACAACGAAAAAGAGACAAACACATTATCAAACACAAAACATACAACAACATTACTAAACATTTGATAACAGCAAAAATCTGCATATTTAAGGAAAAAGAGCAACAAAAACACACGCGCAAATTTAAAAACAACGATTTGCAATTCGAAATGTTAGAGAGTGCTCAACAAGGTTAACCGACAATAAAACAAAACAATGTAGGCCTACGAATCCTAAACGTACAAGAGAAGGGAGTTGACAAGTGACAACAATAAATATAACATGTGACTGCGTGCAAATCTTACCGTCGGATTTTGATCCAGCGCAGTTCTTTCATATTAAATTTCTTATGTCAGTTGATATCAGATTATCCTGTGAGACGCAACCGTGCTGACAGAAAGCGTCCAGTGACGTCGCCACTCAGGATTACTCACTCGTCTGTTGCCAAAATAGCGAGTTATTACGGAGCCCGGCTAGTCACCCGTCGGAGAAAAAAAAACAAGACCCGCAAATCCGTGGCCACAGATTTGTAATTCGTTCCCACAGTTTACAAAACCGTGCTCTCGGATTGATAAACTGTACCCACGAGTTTCCAGTCCGTACTCTCGGTTTTGTAAACCATCCCCTCAGTTTTTTAAATCTGTACCCTCAAATTCATAATCTGTGCGCACGCTTTCGCAATCCGTTCGCACAGTTTTGCAAACTGTATTTGCGGAATTGAAGCATCTGTCATAAGAACAGATCAAACTCCTGCAGGAAGATTAACGAATATTGTGTACTGTTTTATTTTAGATTATATTATAAATTGTTTCAATGTGTTTACTTCACACACACGCGCGTGGCGCATATAAAGCAGGCGTTCATTGCCGCGTTTCACTGGCATAAAGTTGGTTTGACATGTTACGTTCGATATTCGTGAATTGAGGGACCGTCTCTAAATGTACATACACATTAAAATACATGTTTAAAACTTTAAACATGTTTGCAAAACTGTGCGAACGGATTGCGAAAGCGTGGGCACAGATTATGAATTTGTGGGTACAGATTTCAAAAACGGAGGGGACGGATTGTAAACTCGTGCGTACAGTTTATTAATCCGAGAGCACAGATTTGTAAACTGTGGGAACAAATTACAAATCTGTGGCCACGGATTTGCGGGTCTTGTTTTTTTTCTCCGACGGGTGACTAGCCGGGCTCCGTAAGTTATTAAAATAGGAAATAAAGTTAAATTAGCTGATCAACAGCTTGAGCTGGTGGGTAAGTTACCAAGAGAACGAAAATGTTTTTCGAACTCTTGTGTTACCAAGGCAGCGAGTAACGCGTTTGTTATTACACTAAAAAAGTCAGTTTTTGTGTCATGTGTGTTAACAAAATATTCCAACAATCGAAATGTTCATGAAAAAAATATATAAAAACTCACTTATAACAAGTGTACAATTCTTGTCATTCATGCGTTTTTGTGCTTATTAGTCACTGTATCCAAGCTGAAAACAATATCCTTTAACTGGCTAGAGATTAAACTGGATGAAACACCACTATAACAACAGAACAAAGTAAAATGATCATTTAAAGGGATCAAATGACACGGCTAAAACGATTATTATCGTTTGTTTTAGATGTAATGTAATGTGTATACACGATTTAAAGTAAAAAAAACGCAGTATTTATCACATACCGTGCATGTTTGTATCGCCTCTATTCCCCGCCTCTCTGAAACGCGCTGATTTTTTACAAAGCTCATCGCTCTGAAAAGCGAGGTGTGATATGATTGGCCAGTTAACCAGTGCGTAGTGATTGGTCGAATACTGCAAGAATGTGACGGAAATGGGGGATCGCCTTGTCTGGGCCTTACTCTGTACAGTGAGCGGCAGGAAGAAGCAGCACCGTACGACAGGTGACTCGTAAGTACAAAACAGCGTTTCCAACAACCTGTGACTGTTATCGACTGTTTAGATAAATAAACATGAACAAAGTTCGCAGGTAAATATGCACATGGTCTACCATGAGGCAAACATCTGATTCTGATGTTGCTGTGTGTAAAAACATGTAAGGTTAGCAGAATTCACCGCTTTTTATTGTGAGTTGTTAGATGATGTCGCGTCATGAACTGACAACAGAAACTGAAAACATGTCAATGAGAACTGCTTTATTGTTGTAAATATAATGGGTTGATATACCCTCGAGGCTGTCTTAAATCTGTCTAGTGGGCTAAACCACTGAACTGGTAAATCAAAAGGTTGCTGGTTCGATCCCAGCAGCCACCACCAGTGTATCCTTGAGCAAGACACTTTACTCCACGTTGCTCCAGGGGGATTGTCCCTGTAATAAGTGCACTGTAAGTCGCTTTGGATAAAAGCGTCTGCCAAATGCCTAAATGTAAATGTAAATCTTTAAAGGTAAGAGTTTTTCACATTTATTTGGTGGTCTTTCCTTGCCAATTATTAATGATTTGATAATGATATAATGTTGATCAGTAACTGCCTTACTTTACCAATATTTAGCCTTCATTATTAGATAATCCACAGTGCTTTTACATACATTGCAAAATGTTTGCATACTGTACACACAAATATGATGATGTCGTAACTCGTAACATATATGCTAAATAAGTATACTTAAATTCTCGTTAATGCTGTTTACTGTAACACATTACACGCTTACATAAGAACGTAAATCGCGAGTTGCTTGTTACACAAATAAAGTTTAACAACTGGACAAATTACTCTTGTAGTATAATCATTGACAAAGACTGCCTGTTTATTCTTAGAAAAAAATGAAGATGAAAATATTTGAGAATTGCATTTAAGAATATTCTTAAGAACGTTCATTTTGTGTATTGTATTTATCTTAAGAACAGTTTTGTGAATCCGGCGTGTTTTTGTGTGAATTATGGAAGAATCTGATGGAACTGAAATGGTAGAGGTGTGGTAGTGTGTGCTGCTTGCATGTGCCAGTGAGTTGCAGTATGCAGGGAAATGTCTTGATATTGTTGTTGCTGGTCCAGGAAAGCATTGTTGGAATCATGTGGTGTAAATCCTGTATGATGGAGGATGTGTACAGGTGGTGATATTGTCTTTCAGGTTGTGATCATAGTTTGTAACTTGTCAATTTAATACTGTATAAGATAGAGGTGTTTCATACACAAAGTACCCTATAGGCTAATTTAAAACTTTATTGTGCACACATGTGTGTATGGGGGGGTCCATAAGACACTTGCGCCCAGGGGCCTCTGAATTCTTCATCCGGGCCTGCTCTTACCATGTTCGGAACATCATGTTCCCATGCAATTGTACTGACAGGTAATAAAATGTCATCGGTCCTTCCATATATCATTTCGAGCCCGAATCTGATATGGAAAATTAAGATGATAAGCCGATACATCAACTTTGTCACAGGACTTGAGCCGGATGTAAACGATTAGTGAGGTTTTATTAAAAAAATATTATGTTAAATAGTTAAAAACTAGCTAACTGTTTTACCTTTCATATACGACGTTATAAAGACTATAAACAAACAACCATATACATCATACAGGGTTTGTGTGAGATAGAAACAAGAAACATGGGCAACTTATAACACACCAAAGGCACAGAAAAACACATATTCGCGCCATATGACCCCTTTAAAGCAAATTTTTTTATTCCAATTCGCTACTTGCACAATATGGCGCCGGTGAGCTTTTGCAATGCCAGAGTCCGCAGACATATTTTTGGTCGTATTACACTATGGCTGTGTCCGAAATCGCCCATTATACCCTCATTCACTATTCCCTACATTAGTTCACTAATATAGTCCACTTTGAGAAGCGAGTGAAAACGAGAAAGGAAATTTGGACACTCGGTGCACTGGAAATGCTGCGGGCGCCATCTTCTGCCAAGACGCGGGAATTCATTCAGCGTGAGCATCACGATAGATGGCTAGCAGCTAGCTGTGAGTGAACAGTTGTACACTCGCTATTATGATGCATCATGGGATTAAATGAGTACACTCAATAATGTTCACTATGAATTCAGACATCACTAAAAATGGATGTCCCCTCAAATATTGCACTATATTAGGGTATAGGGGGCTATTTCGGACACAGCCTATTTAGTTGTTTTGGCTTAACGAAGTGCTCAGCAATGTAATGAAGATCTGTCATGTCGCTTATATATTAATTTGTTAAAAACACAGATATTTGCAGGCCAAAAATCCTCCTTTTCCCATAGTGTTATTCAATTAAAAAATTATAATTACAAAAAATATATAAAAAGAAGTAAAAAAAGTAATGATTAAATGTTATGATGAGCAGCACTGCCACCTAAATCGAGGCAAAACCTCCATCCAAGACTACTCCATCCGTTTCTGCACCCTCGCTGCTGCCAGCGGCTGGAAGGAGCGCTCCCTGTTGACCACCTACAGGCAAGACCACATGCATGAAAACCTGTATGGATGGCCAAAAGGGACAGAGCCAGAGTTCTCCAGCACCCCAGAAACAGGCACAGAACCTTTGCAGGTGGACTACACCAGACTGTCCTCAGCCAAACGTCAAAATCGGACAGCTCCATGTTGAAGATATCAATTTGCTGGTTCTGGAGGAATCTACCACGGAGATTGTCCTAGGACGTCCCTGATCTCACAACCCGGTTCCCTCATGGAGTATGGGGGAAGTCTGGAAGTGGGACAGAAGCTGTTTTCCTCAATGTTTCCTGAACATGCCACAACCCATCCAGTCCGGCCCTACACTTCATGCTCAGTCCACCTACATTGAAAGCCATCCAGAGAAACTCTCATTGGAAATCCCAGAAGAATATGCCCCCTTCAGAGACGTCTTCTGCCCCCACAGAGCCGCAGAACTTTCACCTCACCGACTATAGGACTGCGCAAATGACTTCATTCCTGATGAACCAGTGCCCAGAGGAAAAATATATTCTCTCGCCGTCCCTGAGCAGAAGGCCATGGAAGAGTACATCACAGAAACCTTACAACCGGACATCAGCCCGCCATACAGTTTCTAGGTTACAAGATCAGTGCGCAAGGTATCCAGATGGACGAGAGGAAGGTGAAAGCAATTAACTCCATGCCCATTCCCATCACCATATATTAACATTATATGATAATAATATCATTATATCTTAATAATAAGATTCCTCTGATTTTCCTGTTTCTTCCGCCAGTTCATTCGAAATAGCAGCTCCATCACTGCATGCCTCACTAAACTCCAGAATGCAAAAAAATAGAGCAGAGCAGAATTATGATATCTGCAACAGAGAACTCCTCGCCATCAAGCTCGCCCTACAGGAATGGAGACACTGGCTGGAGGGGACCCACCATCCATTCACTGTACTCACGGATCATCGCAACCTGGAATATCTCCATGAGGTCAAGAGACTTAATCCTCGTCAAACTCGGTGGCCCCCTTCTTCAACCAATTCAACTTCACCATCACTTACCGTCCAGGGGCCAAGAACATCAAGACAGATGATGCCCATTCTCCCTCCAACACTGATAGTCAGTCCAATCCTGTGGTCCCTGGACGAGGAAATCGCGGCCGTCAGTCAGGGGCGCAGATTGGATTTATTAACGGGGCGGGATTCGAAATACGAAATTAATGATTTCAACTCAGGTATTTGGGTGCTCAAGTAGTTACTTTGCGTAATTTGGGTGAATGGATTGCATTTAAAAGCCATTGGAGGATTTTTATTTCAAATCATGGATAAACAACAATGAACAAAGGCCTACCTGATCAACTCTCAATGATCAATACGTTATCAAACTGTTATTTGTCTAGTATGCCAATCACCCACCAAAACTTCATGCCTTCTGCAAAATATGTTTAACTTTTATTTAACCATAAATCAGTTAATTTACCTCAGTCAATTTATACAGCACATTGGTAGATGATAATGTTATGCCAGGACCCTATAATTTAGTCTTGCAAGTCCAGATAAAACATTATTTCCTGACGATAAATTGTTTGATATATCCAACCATTATTTTTTTGTTAATTCGCTACTTGCCTCTGTACACTCACCTAATTGCATAGTCATGCTCTACACGTTTTGCTGTGTTTGCCGAGTGCAAAATACTAGCTATACAAATAAATAACAAAACTAATCTGCCACATCTGGGAAAAGTCAACAGGTATAGGATACCTACATTGATTGGTTTTTGAAAAAAACGAGGGGTTTGTTTTTTGTTTCTTCATTGCCTTTATGTGGCAGTTATGCAGTCCATTTTTTCAGTCCAAAAAAATCACCACCTCGGGCATAGACGATGGCATTTGATCACTATGGTTTTTGCTACTACAGGCACAATTGAGGCAGCTAATAGCTCCTCATAGGACCAGTGGGCGAGGTCAGGAGACGGAGTAGGTAAGCAGCAGCACACAGAGAGGACAGACAGAAGGTAAACGTCGATGGCAGCACCCTTGTGTGTGTTCATTGACAACAGAAAAGCGTGTTACAGAATGTGGGTAAAAAGTAACGCTGACTGGTAGATTATTATTGTGCGTCAGCCTATGTCTGCCCCAATTCTGAAGCAGTGACAGCAGAATAATTAGAGGAGTGGAGGGCATTTCATAGCAGAAACCCTGATTAATCCTCAGTTTTACCGATGTTTGTCACCATTCATAGGGGCAGTGAGGGGCAGAGCATGTAAACCCCCCTTATCCCCTCTACACACACTTCTCTGGGCACTGGTCATACGGGGACCAACCAAATCCTCTCACTGCTTAAAGACGGCCTGGAATGGCGGAAGAAGGTACGTGAGAGGATGCCGACAGTGTGCCATGTCCAAGACCCCACGCCATCTACCTGCAAGGCAAGGCAAGGCAAGTTTATTTATATATAAGGGCAATTCAAAGTGCTTTACATAAAATGATTGACAAAGAGAAATACGACGTTTATTTAAAATGCAAATGATTTCAGATCACAAATACAACTTAGATTTTAAGAAACAATAAAACAGCAATAAAATCGATAAAAAATGTGAGTGTATATATAAAAAGAATAAGAACAAAAGAAAAATTAATTAGAAATAGAAGTGCAGTTGATGTAAACCAGCACAGTGCTCAGGTTGTAAATGCACAGCTAAACAAGGGTGTTTTTGAATCTGGATAAAGTCCCTACTGTTGGTGAACATATGATGTCTTCTGGAAGCAGATTCTAGCTACGCGTGGCGTAATGGCTAAACGCTGACTCGCCTTTTTTTGAGTGAACCCTTGTTATCTCTAGCTGACTTGATCCTAATGATCTGAGAAGTCTGTTTGGTTTATATTCAATAAGCATATATGAAATGTATTTAAGTCCTTGACCGTTGAGTGATTTATAGACAATTAATAATACTTTGAAGTTGATTCTAAAAGTAAAAGGTAACCAGTGTAAGGACATGAGGATTGGAGTGATATGCTCAGATTGTTTGGTTCTGGTCAGAATCCTGGCAGCAGCGTTCTGTATGAGCTGCAGCTGTCTGATGGTCTTTTTGGGAAGACCTGTAAGGAATCCATTACAGTAATCCACCCTGCTGGTGATGAAAGCATGAACTAGTTTCTCTAAATCTTGGTTTGAGACCAAACATCTGATTCTAGCTATGTTTCTGAGATGATAGAACGCAGATTTTCTTATTGCTTTGACATGACATCTGAAACTAAGGTCAGACTCTAAAATGACACCAATATTTTTAACCTTACTTTGTGTCTTTAGACCTCTTAAGCCAATGTATGTGTTAACCTTATTAGTTTCATCCTAGTTACCAAATGCAATGATTTCAGATTTGTTTTTATTTAACTGAAGGAAAGTTTTGACACATCCAGCTGTTAATATTGTCAATGCACTGGCAAAGAGAGTCAATAGGCCTGTAGTCATTGAGTGGGAGGGCTAGGTAGATCTAAGTGTCATCTGCATAGCTGTGGTAGGCAATTTGGTACTTTTCCATTATTTGGCCAGAGCATATACAGATTAAAGAGGAGCGGAGGAAGAATTGAGCCCTGTGGAACACCACAAGTCATGGGTTTCCAGTCAGATTTATGGTTGCCTATTTTCACATAGTAATCTTTCCATTTAAGGTATGAACCGAACCATTCAAGTACCAACTCAGAAAGCCCTTTCCCAGTTTTCCAGCCTATGAAGGAGTATGGTGTGATCTACCATGTAAATCTAGTAATACCAGAACTGATATTTTGCCTGAATCAGAAAATCAGAAATCAGTCGAATATCATTTATTATCTTTTTGTGCACTGTCTCTGTGCTGTGATGCTGATGGAAACCAGACTGATAATTGTCCAGGTAGCCATTTAAGTTTAAGAATTTGTTCGGCTGATTGAAGACAACCTGTTCAATGATCTTGCCTATAAAATAAATATTTAATATTAGTCTGTAGTTAAACAGTAAGGTTTTGTCCAGATTGCTCTTTTTTAGTAGACGTTTGACAACTGCAGTTTTTTAGGGACTCTGGGAAAATTCCTGAAAGCAGTAAGGTATTTGCTAATTTTAGGAGATCTGCTTCCAAACAATTGAAAAAGGATTTGGGAAGTGTGTCAAGGCTGCAAGTTGACCCTTTAAGATGCTGTACCGTCTCCTCCAAGGTTTTGTGATCAATTGTCTGAAAATCAGACATTTCTGATGTTGTTGTTGTACCGGCAGATCCTTCAGGGTGTCATGGAGGGGTTTCGCTGCCCCTGGTCACCACATGATCACTGGGGTCCCTTAGGGGTTGGTGCTTGGACCGCTGCTTTTTTCCATCTACACGACATCCTTGGGACCCATCATTCTCGTATCACTGTTATCCTGATGACACCCAGATCTAGATCTCGTTTAACCCAGACGATACCACTGTAGCAGCTCACATTACAGCCTGCCTCGAGGACATCTCAGCTTGGATGAAAGGATATCACCTCCAGCTAAACCCTGCCAAGACAGAACTACTCGTGTTTCCGGCACAACCCACGGTGCAACACGATCTCACCATCCATCTTGGCAATACCAAAATCACTCCTTCCAAAACAGCCAGGAACCTCAGAGTCATATTTGATGAACAGCTGTCCTTCAATGATCACATTGCAAAGACAACACGGTCATGCCGATTTGCCTTATTCAACATTAGAAAGGTTAGACCCTATCTCACTTACTGGTGGAACATTCTTCCTAAATCGGTCCGGTCAACCACAGCTCTCACAACATTCAAAAAACGACTTAAAACCCATCTCTTCTGTGAATACTTGACAGACAAATGAAAAAAAAAACACTAACCATTTCCTTCAACAGGTAGTGGTCTAACTTTTGTTGAAACCAGTAACTTTGTATTGGCACCTACTGTATTATGGCTCCTGTATGACATATC
This sequence comes from Triplophysa siluroides, assembly GCA_006030095.1. NCBI lineage: Eukaryota > Metazoa > Chordata > Actinopteri > Cypriniformes > Nemacheilidae > Triplophysa > Triplophysa siluroides. The sequence goes on along the minus strand of VCII01000009.1, from coordinate 901,789 downwards.
GCTTATTGCTCCCTAAACTTGTTGTAAGTCGCTTTGGAAAAAAAGCGTCTGCTAAATGACTAAATGTAAATGTCAATGTAAATGTACTGAAGTCAGACTTCTGAAGTCAGCCTATCTTCTGCAGGAAAACTCATGCCTCTCCTTGTTCCCCGGCATCCCTGGTCACACCAAGGAGTGGATTTTGTCACCGATCTCCCCGCATCAAATGGCTATACCTGAATCTTTGTCGACATAGACCGGTTCTCGAAAGCCTGCCATCTACAGAGCAACAACCAAACCAAGAGAAAGATCCAGAAGATAGGCCGTTATCTCTGTACCTTCTGCCACGACCATCAGAACTCCTGAAAATGTTTCCTTGTGTGGGCCGAGTACTCACAGAACTCCCTCCAGCAGCCAGCTACCAACCTTACACCATTCCAGTGCGTACTCGGCTACCAGCACCCCTCTTCCCAAGGTCTTCTTCCCAAGTCCCCTCTGTCACTCACTGGTTACAGGAGAGCGAGAGGGTCTGGGACTCAACGCACCAACACCTTCAACGAGCCATCCGTCAACACCAGATGCACGTGAATGCATGGAGAGCTCCCACGCCCATCTACCAGACCGGAAAACAAGTACGGCTGTTCCACATGGGACATCCAGCACCAACTGCCACGCATTAAGCCAAATCGATCCCTTCCCCATCCTCCGCCAGATCAACGCTTCCCTTCAGTACCGGATTCATCCCACATTCCAGGTGTCCATGCTCAAACACTTTCACTCACCTCTTTCTCCTGTCTCCACAAGCACTACTTAAGCCAGCCACTTCCCAAGCCACATTGTCCCGTCTCCCCTACGGAAAAGGACTCATATTGTGTGTATTGACTTCCCTGGATTCCTGTACTTACCTCCTTGTCTCCAGCGATCTCCCAGTGTTTTCCTGCAGACAACTCGTGTTCCCTATAAGCTCTCAGTGCTCCGGATTTCTCCTATGATCCCCTGGATTCCCAGTGTTCCCCAAACCGATCAGTGGCTGGCTGTCTGCACCTTGCCTGCTCACCAACTCCTGGTAACACAAAGAACTCTGTCACTGCTATCTCTGTATTCACAAAGACTCTAAGTTACATCTACACTCACCTGCTGTTATCTGTTTGAGCTTCTGTTAATAAATACCTGTCTGCTTCTTAATCCTGTTGTCTCGAGTCCTGCATATTGTTGCATCATCAGGGCTTGGTTACATGTGTATGAACTCCTTTTAATAAAGCCAGAAGCAAAATTCCAATCAAAAAGTTTAAAATGACAAACAACTAATGAAAAAAAATGGATGATGTCATACACCAATCACAAACTAAGCAAACAACAATAATACATCAACAAATATTTCACTTAAATTAAGCACTGTTAAAAAACAGTGTATATACTGTGCAAAAACGAATTGTGCTCTCATTTTCAACTGCTTTTGTTTACAGTTAACATGTGTAAACATTTAATATAATTATTCAATAACTAAACAAGCTTTGCAGGTATGTGTCAAACAGAAAAGCAAAAATTTAACATGGGGGTTTTATTATTATTATTATTACTGGAGAGTTCTTATATTGCATAATTTTAAAGTAAACCGGAAGGAAGAATTAAACAACAAAATAACAGGAGATTGTAAAAAAACTTCTAAAAATCTAAAAATATTTGTTATTGTCATGTTGGAATAGTAAAGGGCCCTGTGCAAACTGTTGCTATAAAATCAGAAGCAGACAATTCTCTAGAATATCATTATGGGCCGGTTTCCCTGACAGTGATAAATTAAACTAGGTCTAGGCCTTAGTTAAATTTTGATATTTAAGTTGTTTTTAAAAACATACTTTACAAAAACATTACCGTGTGCATCTTGAGACAACGCAATCACACCAAGACATGTGAGTACAAGTTTTCGATCAAGACACCTTTTACATTTGTGTTATTCTGTCTTAAATTGATAGTTCAACCAAAAATGAAAATTCTGTCATAACCCTCTTGTCCTTTCATACCCTTGACTTTCTTCCACAGAACACAAAAGAAGATATTTTGAAGAAAGTAGGTAACCGAAGAGCACTGGCCCCCACTCAATATTATTGTATGGACACAAAAAACAATGCCAGTGAATGGGGGCCAGTTAACAACATTCTTCAAAACTTCTTCCTTTCTGTAAGAAAGTCATACCAGTTTAAAATGACAAGAGAGTTAGTAAATGACAGAATTTTTATTTTTGGGTGAACTCACTTTAAGCCCTGATCGGCAAACCCTATATGCTGTAGCATTAAGATTCGTTCTTACGGAAATGACAAAAGTTGTCAAACCTGTTCATTACAGGGGAGCGTCCCAAACTGTTGTCCATACAGTGCATCATAAATTATATTTATATTGATATATGTAGGACAGAAGCATATTGTGCAACAACATGCAGTAAGAATAAAATTGATACGAATTAGCCACTGATTCCCTAAAATGTACACATAGTAATAAATAGCATGAGATTGTGTTGTGTAACCTTTCAAGGTTATTGAAGTACAAATGTTGTGTGACGTTCCCATGTTTTCTGTTGTAGAATGAATCGAGATACTTCTACAACACAGGCAAAGCAGAAGATGAGCTTCCTTTCCATGTGATCAGCTCCTGTAACCTGGACATCTACAGCTTTCCATTTGACATTCAAAACTGCACTCACAAGTAAGTGAACCTCATTTATATCTTCTCATTTAATCTGAAATCGCTAAAAAATATTTATGTCCTGTAGTGTATTTAATCCTAAATTATACTAAAACAATCTTAAACGATAAGGAAAATACAGTATACGTGGTAATAGTGATTTTAGTGTAAACTTATGCAAGACATCTCTGGAGTCGGGACTGTTTAAAGGTCAAGCACCCTGTTTACCCAATATTTGGGTTTATCATTAACACTTTCACACACAGAGTTAACTATTTAACATCTATTCAAAAACGCATTTCTTGCGTATTGATGGGCCGTTAAATAGGGAACAAATGTATAAAAAATAATTAAATAATTCATACTCGAGAGGGATACTTACAAAACTATACCACAGAATAACTGTATAAATGATTGTTTCACCTTTGTATGTGTTTAATGAAATAAAAACATTGAAAATTAAATAAACAAGCGTTCACGGCGAGCTGTCAATCTTGTGAACATACTTCCGCCCACAGTTGCGCTTGGCCAATCAGCGAAGCCTTCTCAATTCAACGTTCACGGCGACCTGTGTAAATAAACCCCGCCCACACACGCGCTCGTCCAATCGGAAAATACTCTTTGCTTCCACCTTCTCAGCGAGAACTTCTTTGCCTACATGCATGGTCTCAAGTAAGTTTTCCAAATAACTTCTGTAACTTTTAAAGTCGGATTAATTGTTATCTTAACCCGAAGACATACACGGCTACTCCGCTTAAATAAATTGCGCCGGTAATGGCTTCAGACAGCGACGACTTCCAGCAAATCCTTAAAGAGATCGGTGGAAAAAGTAACATTTATTTAATCAGTTCGGTGTGCGAAGCCGATGGAGACGCTGGCTTGTTACAAGACTTTATCGCTGATATGTTCAATGAAAACCTGCATAAAGAGACGACCGACTGTGTAGGCAGCGGCAATGGCGAAATCAAAATCCACACAACTCTTTCCCGGGAAGAAGCTGACCCGATCAGTCCTGATCCATCACAATCAGAACCATCAAACCATTCATCGATTCCTGCTCATCGCTGCACCAAGAGCGACAAAGCAGAAGCTCTCAAGAGTAAAACCGTGACCTCCAGCAGAAATGTCAGCGGAAAGCAGAGATCTATCAAATGCTCCGTGATAATATTCGTCTTCGGACATGATTATGTGTGTAATAAAGCTAATAATGTGTGTTTACTGGAGATCCTAAAGGACGTGAGAGCCCGAGTAAAGAGGAACGCGAACTGTCCGGCTCTGCTGGGACTCATTCTCACAGACTGTAATCGACCACAGAGCCCTGAATCGGTGGATTTACTAGATCGATTAATGCGATCGGTGTTTATCAATCGCCCCCAAGATGCCATATGGACCGGCCGTTACGTCACCAAGGCCCCGGAAGTGCTGCAAGAGATCAAAAGAAACGCCTGTAAAGCAGTCAAGTCTTCACTTTCTGGAGGTCTGAGATTTTCAAAGTGTTATTGTTTATTACATGCATAATATGTTATACATAATTGTGTAGATACCTGCTTGCCTGGTTAGCATTTCTGCCATTTATAAACCTAAAACTGCATATACACATAAAATGACACCCCAAAATCCACACTACAGTTATGCATTGCATTGCAAAAAATGTAGTAGTGACTTCCTGGTTTTGTTTACCAGTATGTTTTTTTTTTTTTTGCATTGCATATATAGGGCTCAACTATTTATCACATGACTTAGCCCTAGAGCAAAAGTAATGCTTTTCATGAAAGCTTCTTTTCAATGGGCCTTTATGTTGCAGACAGCAGCCCTGGCAGTAAAGGAAGTTTATTGAGAGCAATGACATGTTTACCAGGAATATTCAAAAAGGGCAACAGAGGACCGGCTGACATCACTTCCAGTAGGCAGCAAGGTATGATAATAATTATGTTTTGTGACTATAAATTAGTTTTTCCACTTGATGATTCATCTGTAACCTCTCCTTTGTAGCCAATCCGCAGACAACTGAAGAAGGAATTCCATTGCAGATGAGGGCAATGCCTCGCTGATGCCAAGCTGGCTTTGCAAATAGACAAATATGGCTGAGAAAAAAGCCCAAAAACTGTTTGCCTGTGTTCGACACAGGTGATTTACTCTTGCACTACAACTCGCTATTAAGGATTCAGGCAAATCAGAAGCGAGGACAACAGAAGGCTACTACAGTATTATTCATGATGTTTGATTGCAGAAGAATATCTAGTCACTTATAATGAAACGTAGTGTTTGTTAGAAGTAAAAATCAAATGTGAGAAATGCTTGACACTGTGACTGTAATATAGAGATAAAAAATGAGAGGGCAAAAATCAGTGTTTACTTATCTCAGTCATCCTCTGCTTTAACATTTTTTGACTAATGTATAGGAATACATAAATAATGTTTGTTTGTTTAATTAATTGTTACATATTTGTGGGTACACTGTGTGTCTTTCTTTCACAGATGCAATAAAACAGAAATGTGCAAATACTGACTAAAACGAATATAAACAAAGTATATTACTGTAATATATTGTTAAACTATTTTGTGATTCTAGTTTAAAAATCTAGTGAGCTTTCTGTTTATAGGCATATACAATAATATAATAAAAATCTTAATTTTTAATTGTGTCTTATTTAATTCACAATTTTTTATTTTAAATGACCTTGAGGCCGCAGTCTCCTGGTTAACACTGGTTTAAAAGCCTTGAAGCTTTAAAGGCTCATAATCTAGTGAGTTTATGCTGCTAGACAGCATTTTTGTTCATCAAAGTGAACTACAGTAGCCTACTATACCGCATTCTGAAAGATGTTTCCATCTTGCGCCACTAAGCGGCATAAGCAACCATTGCTTCATACACTCCTCACTGATCAGCACAGAAGAAGATCAACCAAAGGCTGACCACTTCAATGCCTTCCTGATAATAATTTTAAATCAAATACATAATTTAAAATTAGGTCAAGTTGGCCCTAGAATTCTTAATACGATAGTTTAATGCTGTCTTGTAATTTTTTTAATGAATCCCTTTATGTATCCTGCAGTGTTAGATTGTTATAATGTTCAGGCATTGTTCAGGGCGCCTGCAGCAGCGCTCATTGTCAGACGAGTGTGAGTTGATGCGTTATAGCGGTTGATCGCTCGAGCTCTTTAGTCATTTTTATTGAGGATAAAAGAGACGTTATTTATTTAACTTTGGATACTTGAGTTTATATTACTGCAGGAGATCTGCTGTCAGACAGACTCAACCATGATCACTTCAGCCGGTTAGTCAATGTGATTGAATGAGCGCGAGAGAGTTTGATTTAGCTGAGTCACAGCTAACAGCTAACGTTAACCATTTTCGTTTGTTTGTGTGTCTATTTTTCTTTGTACGTGTGCATTTAAGAGATATTACTATGTTTTTAACTGCCGTACTTTTTGTTTATTTAGTACTTAAATTATGATGTGTATATGTTATATTAATTTCGTTTCCTGCTATTGACTGTGCTAAAGTATTGGTTTTTTGTTAACGTCTTTATATAACACATTTTTACAAAGTTTTTAGTTTATTAAAGTTGATCTCATACGAGTCAACACTTGAATGCTTTTATAAAAACTTCAAACCTTCATGTAAGAATGTTTGTAGAGTCTAAGTTTGTTGTTTGAAAAAAAAAACTGTCACGTCACTCTCCGTACATGTCAGCAATATAACCTATATGGATATGAGTGATCAGATCAGACAGAATGATGGCCAAAGAAACGGAGGGAACCTCTGAAAGATATGCATTATATAACATTAAATGTGTTATTGCTGTTAAACACGATGTACTTATGGTGTCTTTGCTGTTATTGTAGCTGGTATAATATCCCTCCTGGATGAAGATGAGCCACAGCTCAAGGTACACCCCTTGTTTCTATAAATAGTTATTATGTTGTTTATTGTGTTGACACGTGATTGATAATCTTTTGTTCTTTTGAAGGAGTTTGCACTTCACAAATTAAACTCCATTGTGAATGACTTTTGGGCTGAGATTTCCGAGTCAGTTGATAAAATGTAAGTAACACAGCATTCTGACACAGCTTTCATCTATTAAGAGTTTATTTCTTCTAACATCGTGTGTTGTTTCTGACAGCGAGGTCCTGTATGAGGACGAGACTTTCCGTAGCAGAGAGTTTGCTGCACTAGTCGCTTCCAAAGTGTTTTACCACCTTGGCGCCTTTGATGAGTCTTTGAACTACGCGCTGGGTGCCGGAGATCTCTTCAACGTCAACGATGATTCAGAATATGTAGAGACAATCATCGGTAGGTGACGATCTTCATCTGAATGAACTGAAACCCAAAGGTTTGGATGTCAACCTAATTTGTAAATATTTTTTTGCCAGCCAAGTGTATTGATCATTACACCAAACTACGTGTGGAGAACGCAGAGCTTCCAGAGGATGAGGAGAAGAAAAGCGTTGATCCTCGTTTGGAAGGAATCGTCAACAAGATGTTCCAGCGATGCTTGGGAGATCGCAAGTACAAGCAAGCCATTGGCATTGCACTGGAGACCAGACGCTTGGACATCTTTGAGAAAACAATCCTGGAATCAGTATGTCACTTCATTAAATGTTTAGATAGGGAAGGTGTTTATTGCGCCATTTCGATTCTCATTCAACAGTTTCACCTGTTTTTATTGCCTCTTTGTGTTCTCCGCAGAAGGACATTGGTGGTTTGCTAGCGTACAGCCTGAAGATCTGCATGTCCCTCATGCAGAACAAGAAGTTCCGTAATGACGTTCTCAGAGTTCTCGTCAAGCTGTACATGAACTTGGAAAAGCCAGACTTCATTAACGTTTGCCAGGTGATCTTTCCTGATCCGTCTTCTAGTTTGAACTGCTGTGTTTGAAGGTTCGCATGTTAAATCTTCGTTCTCTTTTCATAGTGTCTGATTTTCCTGCATGACCCTCAAGCAGTAAGTGATATCTTGGAGAAGCTGGTAAAGGAGGACAACCTTCTAATGGCTTATCAGATTTGTTTTGACCTTTATGAGAGTGCCAGCCAGCAGTTCCTATCCTCAGTTATTCAGAACCTGCGGACCGTCGGCACGCCCATCCCCGCAGTACCAGGCTCCACCAACACGGGCACCGTGGCCACCCAAGAGAAAGACAGGTGAGAGGCAAAGAGCATGTCAGTGGTATTTGTGTACGTTGAATTGCAAAGCCACTAATAGAGTTTTCAGTTCCCAAAATTGTACACCGTATAAATATTTGCATTCAATGATAAATTAGTTTTGTGTGGAAAAAAACTGGTAGTTGTGTTTGCCAGAATAAACATTTAAAGTCCCAGTGAAATTAAAAGATGTTTCATGAAATATTGCAGCATTTATTGTAAATAGTTGATCAATGTGGGTCATTCTCTTTTTAAAATTTGTGTGCATTCATAATCTTTAGTTCCATCTTAAATGATGTATGTTAGATGGCTTGGGCGGAGCATCCGTTAACTCCTCCCTGTCAACTGTCAGTCTGCTGCCAGTTCCATTTCAAAATGCAACGGCTATTTTTATACATCCAATTAAATCGCAGAGAAAGACTAAAGCCACGCCCACAATTTTTCTCATTGAAAATTCCATTTCACTCGGAAATGCGTCAAAATACGGAAGTAAAAACGATTGCAACTTCCTGTTCACAGGGACTTATATAATATTTTGGACATCACAGGATGGCATGGCCTACTGTATTTCATTAAATTATATGATGCACTTCCATGTACCAAAACTTGCTGACATAAATGTTTGCTGCCAGCGTTATGGAGGTGACATAAAAATGCTCAGAGAATGTATTTATTCCCAATATATTGAACCATCTTGTTTATATTTGACTAGACATCAGAAATATCAGTCTATTAGCAAATTTTCTATTTTGAAAAAGAAAAAAAAACATGCGTTATGGATGAAACAAATAAGGTTTTTGGGAGACGACAAGTTTTGTAGAATTTCTGTAAATTAAAATGCATGAACGTGAAGCAATAGTACCCAATAAATAGAGAAGGGATGCCTCTTCATAAAATACATTTTAATTGTCCTGTATCATTTATGAGGAATATGTACCGTTGGATTTGACAATCCTGAAAATGGCACTTTCCTGACTATGAAAAATCTAAGTTGAAAATGTTAAAAACTTGAAGAGAGACACCTTACATGGGAATTTGAACCACCAAATGTGATATCTGTATTGTTAGCATAGTAAAAACAATCATGGTAAGGCTGACATTTTTACTGTATTGCCCTGAAGAAACATCTAGATCATATTTCACCTCAAAATCAAAAGAAAATAATATTTTGCATGAATTAAATTTAATTAATTTTCATTTCGGAGATCATTAAGATGTTTTGCACTCTGACATTATAAAATAGGTTATCGCATTAGCTTCAAAAAGATTTTAATAAACCCGGCCTTAATCATGATTTTTGTAACTAACGACTGTGTACAAAAACTAAAAGTTTTAAGACAGATAATGGTTTTGTTTCAGTGATGCCATGGAGACAGAAGAGAAAGCTGGAAGCTCACCTGCTGGAAAATCCACCGATCCGGTAGTTAATCTCTGTTAGTTGTTCAAATCCTCAAATGACAAGCATCTGTTAAAATGCATTTGAAGTTGAGGTGTACTTGTGTTTTTTTGTTTATTAGAAGGATGAACCAAAAGACCAGAACTCCAAAATGATCAAAATACTAAGCGGCGAAATGGCCATTGAGCTCCATCTTCAGTTCCTCATTCGAAATAACAACACAGACCTAATGATTCTTAAAAATACAAAGGTGGGAACCCAGAGCCGTGCAGCAGAATTGTTGAATTTCAGATGCTATGCTTCAGAAACGAAAGGTGTCATTTTGGTTTATTTTCTTTATTTTTGTTCGTTTTAGGATGCAGTGCGAAATTCAGTGTGCCACACGGCGACAGTCATAGCAAACTCATTCATGCACACGGGAACGACAAGTGACCAGTTTCTCAGGTAACACTCGTGCGTCATTAGTTGACCGGTACAAACAGATTACCACTGTTCTCAAGAAAACTGTGATAATAATCGGCCTCTTTTTATTTTCCAGAGAGAATTTAGAATGGCTAGCAAGAGCAACCAACTGGGCCAAATTCACAGCGACAGCTAGTCTTGGGGTCATTCACAAGGTAAACATAATTTATGATAATAACAGAATCATGTGCATATATATACGGCACTTAAAGATAGGAAACACTTAAGTGACTCACGGTTAAGTCTACTTGCTTTTGTGTCCAGGGTCATGAAAAAGAAGCACTGCAGTTAATGGCGACCTACCTGCCAAAAGACACCTCACCCGGTTCGGCCTATCAGGAGGGCGGTGGGCTGTACGCCCTTGGACTGATTCATGCTAATCACGGAGGGGAAATTATTGACTATCTTCTAAGCCAGCTAAAGAATGCCAGTAATGATGTAGGTCCCATGCAGATCACTTTTTATTAAATGTAATGACAAACTTAAAAAATCAGGTATAATGTTTTCTGTATTTTACCCGCAGATTGTCCGTCATGGTGGAGCTCTAGGTCTCGGGCTGGCTGCTCTCGGCACTGCCCGCCAGGATGTCTACGATCTGCTCAAATCAAATCTCTATCAAGATGATGCAGTAACAGGCATGTGACGCTCTTTGAAACATCTTTGAGATTGGTTTAATCGTTTCTCTTGGCATTTCTGCTCTTCTTTAGTCAATGGACAAAATTAAGCTCACATAAATGTAATGATGTCACAGGAGAGGCGGCTGGTCTCGCTTTGGGACTCGTCATGCTGGGCTCAAAATCAGCCCAGGCCATTGAAGACATGGTGGGCTACGCTCAGGAGACCCAGCATGAGAAGATCTTGCGTGGTCTGGCTGTCGGCATTGCTATGGTGATGTACGGCAGGATGGAGGAGGCTGATACACTTATTGAGAGTCTCTGTAGAGATAAGGTGAGCACTTGTCCATGTAATCGAATTTGCATGGCATCTGTTTTTTTTTTTGGGATACTGCACACTAGTAATGGGCGATATAAACGATATGCGATATAAACGATACAAAATTGGCCTACGATAGAGATTTTAATTCTATTGCACTATCGCGATAAATTATGTTTTATAAACAAAGTTCTGGAGGAGCCGGAGCATATAATCAAACCCGGCTGGTTCGCAATCAGTAATCATGGATTCCACCCTTCCGGCTAAGCGAGCCAGCCCATAAATAAGCAAGACTTCTTACCTGCGACATCTCTACAGTTCAAACATCCCCCGAACTTACTCTGTTAGCAGAATCCGGGGGGGTTTGCTCTGGGTTCGGGCCGTTTCCGAGCTCGGGACACTCACCCTAGCGGGGGGAGTGTTCCGGGTTCAGAAGGAACCGGCGAGCTCGGAGCCCGCTCCCCGGACAGCACGCCAAACACGCATACCTTTATTATCTGCATAGGTGAACTCGTGAATGCATGTTGATGACGCAATCTACCCGCGAAATTTAGAGCCACGAGCTGCAGCCGGCTGCAACGAATCATCATATTCGTCATCTTGAATAAACATGGCTGAAAGCGTCAGCGAAACAGAGGAGCTCGTGAAAAAGACCGGTGCAACATCTATTATTTGGACTCGGTTTGGATTTTAAGCCGTCCGACGAGCAGCAGAAAAATATACTCTGTAGAGTGTGTGGGGCAAAAGTTCCAGCTAAGAGCGGTAACACGCCTTGAAATACTTTGCTTTTTTTAAACTTTAATACTTTAAAAATGTTCTTTAGTTGACGTATATGTTCCTTATACTGAAAGTATTTTATTTATTTTTGTGCTTTCATTTAGCACTTTATAATGTTTTCATTTGAAGTATATGTGCACTACACTTGGAAGAATTTTCTTTATTTAAAATAGCCATGCCTAATACTGGAAGTATATCCCTAATTCACAGTGTCCGTTCCTTTATTAACAAGACACCAGTTTTAATTTCATTAGGAGAACAAAATGTTTAAAACCAAATGCGTTACCTCGGCTGCAGGTTTGAAATATGTTTTTATTTAAAGTATCTGTGCATTTACACAAAATAATTTTCTTTGCCTAATTAATACTGGAAGTATTTTCAGTACAGTGTATGTTATTTAACTAAAAAGACACCAGTTTTTCTGTTCTCTGCAAATTGGGTGGCATTTAAGAACCAAGGACTTAAACTAAGTATAGTGCCTTTTAGAAGGAAATACTTTTATATTCATCTGCAACATTTTGTTGTATAATTACAGTTTTGCTTTTGCACAATAAATGTTCTCAAAACGACATACGTTTCTTTATTTCTTAAAAAAAAAAAATACATTTAGCAGTTTGGCTTTCCTAAGGGTCTGTGTAACCTGTTCTGAAATGGTTCTATTATAATTTATATATCGCAATATATATCGTTATCGCAAGAGGCTGTAATGTATATCGCAATATGGATTTTAGGCCATATCGCCCATCCCTACAGCGCACCTGTTTTAACATCGCATAGAAAGTCAGAAATGTAAAATGTTCCAAACCACTGTATTGCATTTAGATTTTTTCCTATCCTGGTTTAATCTCTATCAAGCACAATTGTTTGTTGTTTTAATATTTGCATAGAAAAAAAGGGTAAAAGGCTTTGTGAAAAATGTTAACTGTTTGCTTCACTCATCTCTGGTTATCTGTACAGACAGACAGTACACTAAGGTTCTGTTTTGTCTCACTGTCTCTGCAGGACCCCATCTTGCGCCGATCAGGAATGTACACAGTGGCAATGGCGTATTGCGGTTCTGGAAACAACAAAGCCATTAGACGCCTGCTCCATGTGGCTGTGAGTCAAATATTATCAACAGAAATGATATAACAATGATTGCTTTCATTAGTATGGACTTGGTTTATGGTAGTTTGGCTTTAAACTTGTTTATTGGATTTATTTTGTATTGGGAATGAAAAGGGTTTATAACTAGTTCTTAATAACTATAAAGTTACTTAAAATCGGTTTAAGTTAAACAACGAATGAGAGGTTAACTGATAGATGTATTGGACACTTTGTTAAATTGGGACATCTATTAGTTTTTACAAACATGTTTTGTAGTACATTTAAACTTTTTTTTTTTGATATAGGGAAATATTATCTTTCTTTCTTGATTCATAAGATTGTAAAAATTATAAATGGAAATAAAAAAATGGATTCAAATATGATTTTTGAGTTGGTAATAACATAGCATTACCATTACAACAGACATTATAGAAAATTTCAAATAGTTTTTGATTTTAGCATCTCGCATCAGTCAGATGGTCAGATCTAAATTTCAGAATGTAAATGTGACAAATGGTGTTAAACATGTCGCCAGGAGCCGCTTTTTAGGAATGATATGCTTTAGGAACTCTTAGACAGGTGGACCCCATATACTCCCATTATATGAAGCACAGAGGGCTTCGGATTTACCAAACAATCTTCTTTATGGTTCTACTCTAAAAAAAAAAGCTCACCTATGTCTCGGATGGCCTGGGGGTGAGCAAATAAACAGAAAATTTGAGTTTTTGGGTGAACTATCCCTTATTTGTGCTTTTCCAGCAGGGGGCGACATTTATGTACATGGGGAAAAGAGAAACTCTAAAAGCTGTCAAACTTGAAATCAATTCAAATAAATCCCTTCCGTTTTGTTTGATCGGTTACTTTTCGAAAACTAATATGCTTGTATGATAATTTAGAACTTTCTGTGAAAACGAAACAAGACTTGCTTGGGCCAAATTTAGACAGTAAGGATAAACTTTATTCAAGACTAATTTACACAATGCTGATCCTTACTGCTAAGGTAACTCTGTGATTTTTCTTGGCAGTTAGCTTGTATGAGTTGGTTAAATAAATATCAAAATTAATTCATATCTTCAATATGATGTTAACAGTCTTATGTCACAAATAAACTTTAAGCTAAGGCTTGAAATGTTCATGTTAAACCTCTGTCCTCTAAATAATCTTTTGCCCTCTCTTTGTCAGGTGAGTGACGTGAACGATGATGTACGGAGAGCCGCTGTCGAGTCCATTGGGTTCATCATGTTCAGGTATTGTGCCATCTGTTCTTACCTGTCTCCTTCATCACCCCTCTCCGTTGTCTCGTCCCGTGCTTCATTTTAAACAGACTCTGTCAGGACGGGCCGCTCTCTAAGTGCTTGCCATAAACCAGATTAATCAACCTGTAGTGTAAACACAGACGAGATTCCGCCCGTTCTTCTGCTGCGCTTTCAAAATGTGTTTGGAGTGTTGCCTCAAGTGCTTGTTGCCCCTATTAAAACCTCCAGAGGAAACGCAGAGATGGATCTCTTCCTGCTGTCGTGCCCGGGGCACTAGCTTCTTTGTCTGTCGTAGAGAGGGTGCCCATGTATCCCATACGCTTTGCCTCTGTCTAAAGCATTTACTGAAATGTGAATTTTTATAAGAAAAACTTGTCGGATGAAACTGTTGGCAGCATCAACGAATATGACCTCTTAGCATTTATTGGAAAGCACACTAAAACATCTAGAAAAAGCATCTCAGTTTTAAGAACCGGCTCAAAAACATTTGAAGTATTAGAAACTCTGTGATTGACTTCTGCCGACCTAACGGACCCATTTTTAGCGCAGAGCTTCTTAATTTAGCTACTCGATAGTAGTATAAATAAACCATATCAGCATTCCGAACTGGCTTTACCATCTTTGTATACCTTTACAAATCATTCATGTAGGTAAACGACCATTTGTTGTCCTATCTTTACTCTTTTGTTTATTTCTCTCATGGCCAGTAGTGAATTTATTCCTGCAACATTCCCTCAGGGTTGTGGGCCAAGTAGAGGAACTGGTGAACTTTTTTGAGCCCTAAAAAGGCCATGCGATATTCCCATGATCAATTGGCAGTAAAAAACCAAATGTAAATCCTTCCTGTGTTTAGAGAGCGCGCAGAGCTGCAACAATTCAACAGGTTTCTGTTTCTTACTGTTGCGGGCCCCCTATCATCCCTGCGCATCCGGACTGTAAAGACACCTCTCGTCTTGTGGGTGTTAATAGGGATCGCTGCACAGACTAATTTGTTGTGTCATTTTAATGTATTAATCGATATATAAATGTATAAATGTCGGTTATTATTATTTTATTTATTTTTTTACTTGTGATTTTTGGTCACTTTGCATTGTGGATATTGAGATGTGATATTAAACTCCTAGCGGCTGATATAAGGTGAAGCTTTGAAAGCTTAAAATCGTTTTAGCTAAGCGTATGCCAGGTTTAAAGCATGGATATTCAATATGAAAGGAACATTTTGTGTTTTTTCCTTATAGACAAACAATGAATTCAGAAAAGTTTATTCAGCATATTTGAAAAGCATCTTTAAATCAGCATCTACATCTTGATCATTCTTTTGTACATTTGCATGTTTACATATGAAAAGCCCTCAGTTTTGTTTCAATATCAGCTGCTCTATAGCAATAACAAATTAGATTTATTTTCCCTTCTGTCTAGAAGGCAAGTTGAAGTGTGATAGCATTGTGCTTATCTTGCTTGTCTCATTTTGGTTTCACATTGTACACCCAGTCAACCCACTTGTTTGGGATGTGCGCGCACAGTCCACATGCTGCCTTTTCACACCCAAGAACAAGTCTTTGATGTTCTTTCCCCCAACTCTAGGCTTTAATGAGTTTTCTGGCTGCAATGTAAAACTAGCCCATGCCCTTTTTAGATTGTTCCATCGTTCGATAATTTTCCATCTGGTCTTGCAGCAAAAAACTACACATTGCTTACATTTTCATCCGGTTTACAGTCTTCGTTCTCTGTCAGGAGCATCGTGTCCAATGTGATGTTTGTAGACGTCTGTAGATTCGTCGGGCGGCGGCGTAAGGGACTCTGATAAGTCACAGGGCTGATGCCATTTTTCATACCGTGTTTCATAATCCGCTTTGAGTTTTCTGCAACGGATGACGGAAAAGTAATCCTGGATCTTCGCTGCATTTTTGGAGTCTTTGTGCGACTATAGTTACACATTATGTAGCGCGTAAAGGCCTCCCGGAATGTCCTGTTGAACAGGGTGTAGACCAGAGGATTGATGCCTGATGAAACATAGCCCACCCATTGAAAAATATCCAACAACTGTTCCACAAGATTGCTATTGCACCCCTGACAGAGTACTGACGTCACATTAGTAATAAAGAAGGGACACCACATCACAACAAACAACATGAATACAATCCCCAAGACTTTTGATGCCCTTTGTTCATTGCTCAGGTTTTGCATAGATCTTTTCCCCATGGTGGACATCCTACGGATAGGTAGCTCATCACCTGTGACGGAGTTGACAAGGTTCTGTATTCGGTCCTTTTTCATTCCATCAAGAATGACTAGTTTCTCAGGTGGAGAGGGGGGTTCCTGTTGGGAGACTGTTGAAATGGTAGCCCTAGTAGCTCTTGATCTCAGAAGGAAGGCCTTCTTGCGCAGTACTTGGATTGTCAACATGTAGATTATCAGCATGATCGCAAGAGGGATAAAGAAAGCTGTCAATGAACCAAACACCTTGAAGTCCCCAAAACCTTCTGCCGACAACAGACAGGTGTGGTTTTTATTGAAAGTAATGTTTGGATGAGCAGAGACCTGTAGTCCTTTAATTGGAATGGGTATTGCAATTCCTAATGGAGAAAGGGCAGAGTAAGTTTAAAAGCATTAAAATAATAGAGTAATTTGCATTTCACCAGATGCTTTGGCATGATAAAACAGATTAAACAAGTTTAATGGAACAATATTCAAAGGTTTGACAATAGTTATTTATATTGTCAGTAACATTTTAGACTTGTTCTCTGTTTTTGGTATTGACTTGAGTGTTATCCATAACCTCAAGCTACTGTTGTCTGTTTTGTTTCAGCACTGAAGCTTTGTCAAAAGTGAGAATATGCTAAATCAGTCTTGAGTTCACTCTCGAACATGGCGTTCATGGTCAATGTTGAGATGTCAGAACAAAAGGTCTGCCTTTCATGGCGGTGAAACATTTCGCTTTATGGTTCCAGCCGTGCATTGTGCAATCGTCCAAACAGCGCAGCCAAAGTAATCGTCTGGACTGACGTTAATGACCAGAAAACGCAAGGTGTTTACTTAGTTCTTGGTTGACCTTGGCTAGCAGTGGGCAGAATTAAGACCTGATCGTTAAAAGTTAATAATTTTGCTTGTATAATTGAAAGTTCACAGGACAGTCAGTGAAAGGAGATGGTTAAAGAATATGTAAGGGAGTTTATTCGTTTTCCAGAGAAAATAATTATTAGAGTTTAAGCCTTAAGAGTTAAGGGAATGAAACTAGATTAAGTTTCTGATGCCAATTTTAGACTTTTTTTTTATGGTCTTCTCTCAACCTTAAAGCTATAAAATCAATTTCTCTAAAACAAAATTTGCATTAGTGTCTTTTAAAAAATGCTGACTCAATTTCCCTGTATTTGTCAAAGGTGCAAATAAAATGTCGCATTGGTAAATAATGTTGCATTCGTACAATGTTGCTTTGTTATATAATGTTGCGATCATACAAAAAATATAAAAAATTGCAAGTAGAAATTATTTTAACAATGATTTTTCCCCCATGAGTTTAATCACGTATTATAAACGTGCTTTATAGATGTTTGTCCAGGGTTGCCAAGTCCCCAGTTTTCTCGCAGAATTTGGCTGGTTTTATACTGTTGCGGTGTTGTTTTTTTATTCTACGGGTTGAAGGTTTTTGATCAGTTATATTTAGGTTAATCATAAAATAGGCTTTATGTAAAATTTTTACATAAATCATAAGTGACTGTAAAATAGCGTCAGTGTCCTTCCAAAACTTTGGATGTCCTCGGATTTGCTGTTTCTCAGGAAATGGAAAAAACACTACTTTTCAACCTTTTAAATACTTTGTTCTCAAAGTTGAAAAGCAGTTTATATTGGTGAGATATATGCAAAACCCAGTGACAAACATAAAGGGTGACTAATAATAATGATTTATTGCAAAAAATGAAGATAAAAAAATATTCAGATGCAAGGTTTCAGAAGAACAGCGGCGATATGTATTTAAGGTGTAGGAGAGCATATCTTGGAATGTGGTCTAGGGTCATTGGACTTGTTTTGATTGTCCATTTGGCTGCTTTTGTTAAAAAAATCTGGCAACACTGTGTATGGCAGTGCCGTTATTCTATGCACCCTTTAAATACTATGCAGGTGTACTGGATTAACTGTTCATTGCCAGAATATTTAATGCAAAGATCACATACCTACAGAGATCAGCCAGACAAGTGCAATTTTTGCCAGCGCTTTGGCTCTAGACTTGAACTGACTGTGTTGGATGGGTTTCTTGATTGCTATGTAGCGGTCAAGAGAGATGGCACACAGGTGCATGATAGAGGCCGTAGAGAACAAGACATCCAGGAACAGCCAGATAGGGCACAAGAAATCTGGAAGAGGCCATCTGGAGTCTGAAATGTAAAGACCGTATTAAACACTGATCCGTGGCTCGAATTTGAAATAAAACCCAACTCTGTCTTGTTTGCTTGATAAACAGGAAAGCAAAGGCACAACAACCCTGCAAAATCCATGTTGTGTTTCCAAACTTATCCAACTTTCCAAACTTATTCTTTAAGATTCAGTGCATGTTTCTTAAGTTAGTCACCCACGCAGGATGTCAGATAGGTATTTGTATATTAAATTACTGACCATCAGTACTGATAGGGGTCATTTAATGACTGGTTTATTATGTTCTTACAGCGTTTTATTTATTGCAGACTGATATTCCAGAATACTGAAGATAAATGGCTACACAGATTTGTTTATAGATCCCTGACTTGAATGGTATGATCTCTAATAACGGAAAGTAATATGTAAAACCCAGCTTAATTTTTTGACATGTTAACCACCCATAAACTTTAGTTTTGCAACTGTAAAGGACATTCAATCCAGTTCCACTTTTAACATGGTAAGGCCTACCTTTTAAATCGATCCACCATTTTGTGTTTATAAAATTTCTACTGGCTTTGCCATTCTATATTCTTTCAATTCAAACAAACTAACGTCTTTACATTCTGTACATATATAATACAGTTTTATAATTACATCTTGGAATGTACATTCATACGCTTTCTGGATGTCCATGTGAAATAATATTTTAGAGAACTTGTTTATAATGACTTGTTTGACATTGAGATTAGAGAAGCATTACTTTCAGCGTTCCTGACTGTCTGCGCATCTTATCTCGTATTGAGTGAACCTTAACATTCTAAAATAAATAGATACATTGAGTTTAATGCAAAAACTTATTAAACACTGGAAGGCTTTTGCGTTTCTCTTCAAGCTCTTCGACGGCACTGTTTATTTTAGCATCAGATGTAGAATGGCGGATAATTGAGTTGAACTCTATCCCGTTGCACTTTAACATGGTTACAGATGCTTTTGTTTAAAGAGTTTTTAAATGTGATTATATTGTTTTCATGTCTGCAGTTTTGCAGTTCGTCTTTTCCATGCTTAAAGCAAATGGAACGTTGGTGTGTAGCGTTTAGTAGTAAAACGCAGTAGGAAATGCTATTCATTTGTCATAAAAATGGGCCAACGACCTGTTGGATTTGTACTTGGTAAGGTGTCAAATTTTCCTTATATTCCTAACCTGTAGTGTGTGTTTAGAGTTGTGGTGTGTGAGCAGACCTCCATGGTTTGGAGTGCTTATATCCAGATGTTGAAAACTCTTGGCATAGTCAGAACAGACCAGTCCCCTGAACAGCCCCTAATAGCACATCGAGAGGGCTACATTATTACCAGCTGGGCTGGCTGAAACTGATTTTGGAAATCGTAATATTGTTAGACATTTTAAAATGAAGAACAATTTAGTGTTTCCCCTGGCCTGCCGTTGTAATACAATGACAACAACTGAAGAAAGCTTGTTTTTCTCATTTATTTCTTTAGAAATTTGTATTACCATGTATAACTGGTTTATGTAGTTGTGCGTGAATGCAGTTTTCCATTTAAAGTTGTTTTTAACACGTTGCAACACATTTGAATGACAGTTAGTTTATTTCTTGTTTTCTAGCTAACTAGAAGACTTTAGAGATTTTCAAAACTTTGGGGTTTATTTCAATGATTGTTCAGTTAAATTGAACTGGTTAAACCCAATTCCTTTCATTGTAGTTTACATAATTGGTAAAGATTTAACTTAACGACTTAAGGGTTAGTAATTCATGACAGAATTAAACAATTTTGTTAGAGGATCCGTTTAATGTTGTTAATGCAATTACAATTGATCATGTGGCACTTTTGATCAATAAATAAAAAGTAAATGTCGAAATTATCTTAAGTAGAGTGCTCCGATCAGGATTTTTAGGGCCGATCCTCAATCACTGAAAGCTGTATCGGCCGATACCGATCACCGATTACAGGAGCTATTTGAAGCTTTCTCAGTAGCATTATTTATTAAACTATATTTAACAAGAATTTATATCAAGTATTCAAATTAAGAGAAGAGAAAGTCTCCTGAATTAACAATTGAATATTGGCAAGTAACATATTTACATAAAACATAGCAGCCTGTGACATGAGTCCCAGAAACCCTTTGTCTTTCACAATATATAGTAGACGTGATCGAAGCAAATTTATTACATTATTTTATCTGATATTTCTTTATGGTTCTTGCAGTAGGGTTGATGCTTTTGAAACGTCTCTGTTACCTACAGCTGAGGAGAGGTTGCGCAAGACTTTCATTTCATTTGTATATATTCAATGTTTCTGTTGTCGGACATGAACATTTGTTTGTAATTAGATTATTATTTTATGTTCACATGTCCAATCAGTAACAATGACAGGTGTCTGTAAAAGGTGTTTTTAACTCACAAGTAAGCTGTGGTTTGGTCATATATGTGCTGCTTTTGCCGCTCACTGAACAGAGAAAACGCAGAGAGAGACATTTTTGCACTCACTGAAAGCTATTATTTATCCAAAAAGATGCTATTTTATGAGGAAAAAAACTCTGTAAATACAGCACCACTGCGCGTCTGTGTGTGTATGCGTGCACGGGACGCGGGGATTGACGGAAGGATGCACCTCGAGTCTCTACTGACCACATGCGCGTTTTGCTGAACAGACCAGGCATTTGAGAGTAAGCTAATGAATAGGAAACACACGTCCCTTTGCGATAGCCTAACATACCTCCTGCCGCTCACAATCACGTTCAGTCCATTCACGATCACGCTCTGATGACACGAAATGATAAAACAGGGAATTACAACTCGCACTCCTTTTCGTGACTAACCTCCAAATGTCTGACGAGGCTGATGGTGTTACAATGTTTTGGGTGCTTCTCGCCTCGTGGAATTCGCTTAGTACACACGTTGCAGATTGCTAATGCGTTGTCTTTTTCACACACCTTGTAGAATTGGCAGACCGGTGAAGCCATTTTCATAGCGCGTTAAAAAAATGTCTCGCCACTTTTGCGTCATTTTCATCGGATGGGCTTTTCTGGATCGACCTTTATAGAGACCGCCGATCATGCTTTCCAAAGTGATTATCGGCCGATCATGATCGGCGACCGATCAATCGGAGCACCTCTAATCTTAAGCTAAAATTCTTTCTCAAAATATCTCATTTTGTATTCCACAAATGAATACAATACCACACGGGTTTTGAATGACATGAGGGTGAATAAATTAATGAACTGTCCCTTTAACTCATCCATTTTAACACACTTGTCTCGCGACAGGTTGGTTGTACACCGTATAAATAGCGCATTAATATGTCATAACTACGATGGAACTCCATTTTTAAAGCACCAGCACTTGTATAATATTCTAGATAATAACATATAACAAGTAAGCTTGCCCTCTCTTCCTCAGAGTTTTGCTCTGGCACTCTTTGCGTTCGGACAGTCTCAACTTCCATATGTAAATATTTCTCTTTTTCTCTGAGAAGTTAATTTGCAGTTTTCTTCGCGAGAGGATCTTTCTTTATCAAGCACTGTGTAGATTTGCTCAGTGTTGAAATTTTTCATGGTGTTAAAAACAACTCTTGTCTTCACCTGGTCGACAGATGTGCCACAGTAGGTCTTTCTTTTTCGCATGCGAGCTTCGGCAGGTTTTAAACCTCAGTTACGTTGTGACTGTATTTAATTGGAAGTTGCATGGTAAAATTCTAGGATTACAGTTAAGCAGTGTAGGGTCCTTTGATGGAATTTCTTGTCATTGTTCTTGACTTCTGGCAAGCCTCAAGCTTGACGTGGCTGTTTGGGAGAATCTTTCTGTATTCACGCATGGTTCTTTTTCAGTGAAACACCTTTTCCATATTTGAAGCCGTCCTTGCATTAATTCTGGGACGCCTTAAGTTCAGATCTTCATACCTTCAGTATGAGTGCTCACTATTCTGAATGACAATTTGTGGTAGTGTTATAGAATGAAAGCTAGTTTGCCCAAGCATATTGTGTAAGAGTGAGACTCAGCAGTCCATGTTCTTCATCTGAAGATGAACAGATAAATTGTTGGTTGGAGTTTTTACTCGGCACAGATAAGGTGTCGAATGGAGGTTCAATAAATGTCATGTAATGTAATTAATGAGGAATAATGTACCGGCCGGAGTATTCTGGCATTTGAGCTGAAAGCCAAGCTGGCAAAACCAAGCGATGACTGTGATAATAGTTCGGCAAGTGTTGTAAAGTTTGTGTATGTTTGTACGAGATGTTTACGGCAGAATGGTTTTCAAGAGTATTCCATGCTCTCAAAGTACATCAACAAACTATGGTTTTCTTATTCTATTTTGTTTAATATATGGTTTAGGCAGTATGTTCTTTTTAGGGATGTGCTGAGGTGTTTTAGAGGGTGCAGTATGATTTTTTTTTTTTGGTCTAAAGTTTTTGTTTAATTTGCATAACTATATTTTATGTTAAATATTTTGATTCGATAATTGCGCAAATCAGCAAAGAGGATTCAAAGAAAGTCTCGCGACTACAATAGTTTCTGTCAAGTGATTATAAGTGTCCCACCATCAAACTTGAGTCGAGGGTTTACTTACGAAATAGCACAGTCACCAGAGCAATGGGCATGACTAACACACCCACCAGCAGATCGGCCCACAGCCAAAGACATCAGGAAGAAGTTAGTGGCGTTTTGGAGTTTTCTTTCCAATGACACGGCGAGAATGACCAGGATGTTTCCCCCGATTGTGGGGATGATGACGAAAACAATAAGCAACGCAGCCCAACGGAGTCGATCTCCGGACTGAGAAAATGTCCCGTCGCTGCTCCACGTTCGGTTGAGCTCCAGCAGGGACGCCTCTCGTTGGGACATGATGCTGTGGCTAGTCGTGCTGCTTCGGCAAGTTGTGCTTCGGCTTTTTCCAGAGGCTTGGCCAGCATTGTCACAGAGCCCCTCCGATCAGAGGGTGGTGGTAGGTTCGGTTCAATTGACGCTCTACCATTCGCTTGAAAAACGGATTGTTTCCAACAATTTCACTTTCTTTTGTTCTTTTGTCTGTCCATGTGCATGCAGAAAGCTTTGTCTTGGGGTCGTGAAGTTTTAACCTCCAAACAGAATCAAGGCAGACAAGGTATCGTCCATCTGTGTCTCTGTGTTTTTACACCACTGGCGAACTACAAGAGGAAATATAAACATTAGAGGATTTGTCTTGTCACTTAACACATTTTTAGACGTTTCCAGTCGCAGATGGAAGCGTTGCTTGATGAATAAGGTTTTGCTTATTTTGTAATTGTGTGACAATATAATTAAATCGGAATGACTCGGATGTTTTGAGAACATTTTTATTTCTTACTTTGTAATTTGCGGTAGAAATTTGATTATTTTGTGAAAACGTTTTGTTTGCCACTAAGAGAAACAATTTACAAAATCATTGTTTAAATAAGTCGGCATTGTATGTTAAATGTTTTCGTTATGCTTAAATATCATGATATTCGATTATTTTAGTCGTACTTACCTTAACTGATTGGTTTCCTCCGTTTATTCACCTTGTGCTGTACAATTCCATGAAAACATGTCCCTCAGATTATAGCTTGTCACGTTTTATATGCGCACTGAAAAAACAACAACAAAAATGTAATTCATGGGACGATTTTTTTTCGTCCTGATGATTTGGTCAAATGCTCTTTTCCCCATCACCTATCGTGTTCACAGGTTTAAAACTTCCATGCGTCGTCTGCCCCTTCCTCTCACATTCTGTGTCTGCCTGCCGACTCTCGTTGCCCCTCCCTCCTCTCTCTCGCTCACTCGTGAGTTAAACTCATGTCGACACTGGAGGGGTTCCAGTGGTCCTGGGAGGTCATTTCCTTCTATGCTGATGTTTATATTTGTCCCTCAGTCTTTCTCTGGAGTTCAGGGCAGATGCAGGTAGAGGGAAGAGTTATTATCTGGATTGTTATTATCTGTTTGTTTTACACTTAATGTCACAGTGTTGTTCTCACATAAACAACTTTTGATGATTCCAGTCTGCCTTTGTCCCATATGAGTTTTATTAGTTATATATATATATATATATATCTATTTATCTATATCTATATCTGTATCTATATCTATATATTACAGTTTTATAGGGAAGACTTCAACTTGACTTTTTAGACTTCGATTGAGTGTATTTGCTCTTTTACAGCGTTATTACAGTTCTTGCACATATGTTCTTGGGCCTTCTTTACCTTAATTCTCTGAATCTATGTATAGGTTCAATAAAAATAATTCTGGGATCATGTCATTATGGGACATCACATAGTTGCTGCAGTTTTTTTTTTTGCTGCACATTCATGACACAAATCTGCAGTTCCACCACATCCTAATGGTGCTCTACTATACCAACGTCTGGTGAATGTGAAGGTCATTTGAGACCTTTTGAGGGGTCTCGATCAACAAATCCAAGGTGTCTTTTCACAAGCTGCTTAAAGTTTGTGACGTGTAAAGTTCTCCATCCAACGTTTGAATTAAACCTCAGGAAAGTGAGCCCTGTGAACTTGTCTCTGTGGTTTATTCTCTTCCATTATCATATTTTGTTTAGGCTGCACAGGTCCGGGCACATCTGCTTTCCACCTTGCCAATGTGGAATTGGAAGAAGGTTTACTCAAAACAAAGGGCCTTGTTTTAATAAGTAATATCATTTTATTACAACATTGTTAATAGCATTATAACGGTTTAAATTGAAATGTCAGTTTTTATTATCAAATCTAGATCTACACTTTGATTGTAAACTAGTTAAGCTTTGCTTCACAAAAAAAAAAAAATTATTCGAGTGAAACGGCGTGTTTGTTCATTTTGCTGTTCAGTTAGACGGTGTCTGGCAAAGAGATCCTGCTCGCCTCCGACTCCTGGAGTGTGTCAGGCTTCGTCTTTGTGTTTATAAAAGTTAAGAAAAAACTCAAAGCGTTCGTCCGACATATGAACAGGACGGAGGATTTTCTTCCCTTCTCAGAAGGTTTTTGCTGTGAAAGAAAGGTACGGTTGAGGTTGATGTTTGTTCAGAAAGGATCAAGTTGATGTTGAAAGGTGCAGTTATGGGTGTAATATCAGAAGCAATTTGAATAGTAACTTTAGGTGTTGCATTCTAACAGAGACGGTCTGAAAATGTAGCTTTTTGGAAACTCTTTGTAAATAAATAGAAACCAGTCTTTAGCTTTGGAAGGAGAGCTTTTGGTTTTGTCAGCGTTTCTGGTATATTTCACAGCTTGACAGGACTGACTGAACCCTTTATATCTTGCACTTATTTACTAACACATTCATACCAGCCTGATAAAAGATTAGGTGGAATTCTTCTTCCGTTACTCGTCAGTGTTTCTATGTCTGTGTTGTTATGAATCACCTTTCCACAGAAAGGACTTTGGTGTGGTGTAACAGGTTTGAGTGGTTGTTTTATTTTGTCAGTCTATGGGTTATTACAGGCGCGTTTATTTTAAAGGCCTATCTTCTGGATCTAAACCATAACCCAGTCTGTGTCCTGAACTGTACTGGAAGTGCACTTTGTGTTATACAAACCAGAGAAATTACAATCAATCAAGTTATTTAAAATGTATAGTTGTTTCGAATGTTCCAAATAAAATAATTACCCATCCTTGCTCAGAAACATGAGAAAAATGATGAAATGCATAATTACTAAATTGCCTTTCAGGCCATTTAACATTATCACTATTATAAACAGACCGTTGTAAAAAGACAAAATCATAGAAAGCATGCGATGCATAGCATTCAGGATTTTTAGAGTTAACTACAACTGTAAGCAATAAAGTCAAATAAAAAGATACAATTCTGTAAATTGTTAACAAAAAAAAGTTGCAACCCAAACTTAAACTGTGATAAAATAAATGAAACCTCTATAAATAAATACACACAAAAACATGAACATCACTAAAAATAGTCAAGTAAAAGACAAACTAAATAATTACAACTTTTTACAGTGCGCTCTTCCCAGCTTTCACAAACTACACATGTGATGCTGAGGTGTCACGCAGAACAGCCTTCGCGTTGAGACCACACCGGCGACGTCTCAAATAGCTCTGTAGTTAGTTGGCTCACGGGGTGTTGAAACAGTGACCTATTGTGCCATGGAGAACCTCGCCAGAATCTGTGTACAATCCCCAATGCCCAACCCATAACTGTCAGACCCTCAGACCCACCCTTATCCCTGAAAGTGCAGGGCGGCCGTGGAGCCACAATCACCTCTTATGTAAACTGTTTAAAGAAGGCTCCTCCACACAGCTGCCCCGACTGGAGAGAACGGCTACAAGGCGTTCAGTTGCTTTTTAAAGCACCTCGTCAAGAGGCTCTTTTCATTCAATTGGTGGGTTTGAGAGAGTCGTCGTGAATCGTGTGAGGTCAGAGGGTGAGGTTTTTTAACATTGCTTCATGGAGAACCTACTTTGATGCAGCTAATTTCCTCTTTGTGTGTTTGTTTAATGTAATGGGGAATTATTTCCATAGTTAGAAGTGCCAGTTGAAATTACCCATGAATCTTTTTAGGCAGACCTGAAGGAATAGTTCACCCAAAAATGAGTTTACAGATGCATACAATGTCCTTTCTTCAGCTGTAATATGAATCGCTTAATGTACACGTATAGGAACTGTAATGATGAAGTTGAATGCATCCAGAAAAAACAACCGTATTTTAATGTCGTGTTTGCATTCCCAAAAACATCATGATCATATTTGTTGTAGACACACACGTCATGTAGTTGGATGAATAGAAAGTGCATAAATAACGGCTGACTGACTTTCATCGTTTTACCACATTAGCATTGTTGCTGCCAACAGTTTGACTGAGATCTCGGGATGCGTTCCAGCTTAATAGTGTTTTACATAAACTTTGAACAAGAAACTAAAGGAGCATTCTTAAACCTGTATTACTGTCAGAGCAATGATCTTTGTGTTTTGAATTTGTGTCTACAGGACTCCAGAACAATGTCCCAGTGTGGTGTCTCTGCTGTCGGAGAGCTACAATCCTCACGTCCGTTACGGAGCAGCGTTGGCTTTGGGAATCTGCTGCGCTGGAACTGGTAACAAAGTGAGTATTAAAGACCGCTGACTATTCTGAGAGTAAACGTTGCCTTTCACACAAACCCAACCAACCTATGCTGAGATTGTCATGTTGTGGCTGGTGTGTTACTAACACTTCATTAGTCGTGTGAAATTCCCTTCATTGGCAGAGAAAAGGGGATGTTATCAATTCCAATCTTCCGAAACGGTCTTTATGGTATCAAACAATAACATTCTGGGAATCCCCGAACAGGGAATTTACAATGTTTACAGGTTCTGTTCACGTTTGGTTTTTCTTTGTTGGAAGGGATATTGAAATTTATTTTTTTCCACGGTACCACAAAGTAACCACACATCTTTTGAAGATAATCTAAGAGAGATTGCAGTAACTGGATCATTTTTTTTATACAAAAGCTTAAATGGGATTCTGCAGGAAGTCAATTGATCCTCAAGTCTAGGGGCTTTAAAGCATTGTAGTTAATGTGGTACATTACGTTTTAATAGACTCTTTGTTTGGGATCTTCTGGTGTCCTGTTGTAATAGTGCTTAATATGCCTTTGATGTGTGTTCATTTTCTTTAACAGGAAGCAATAAATCTCCTGGAACCCATGACCAATGACCCTGTGAATTATGTAAGACAGGGCGCACTGATCGCCTCTGCCCTGATAATGATCCAACAGACGGAGGTCACCTGCCCAAAGGTAAGAAAAAACATCTTGGGTATATTTTGCATCTTGCTAAAGTAAATGTCATTAACCAGCTGAAAATCTAACTCAAGGTTAGAGCACTTTTAAGAATTAATTTTTCAGATTGTGTCTTTATTATTGGGCTATAAATTTTATTCCTGCATAATAAAGAAAAAAATGCAATATAATATATATGACTATGTCTTCAGAGGTGTATAAAGACTTAATTTACTTTATTATCTTAGAATGAGATTTTTCTATCTAATTACACCGTGGGTCCCCTTACATGGAATTCGCCGTGTTGTTTCCACAGTAGCCCTAAATGGACAAACTGCTTTACAGGGCGTGATACATAAATACGTTATCTTATTAGGACAAAGATGTTGTCTCGTATATTTGTCGTTTTGACAGTTTAAGTTTATGCATTTACACCTCTTTAAAACAACTCGCAGTGCATTCAAGGAATTCACTTTATCAGTTTGTTTGTTACTTGGGAGTTAAACCCATGACTGTGTACACAATGCTCTACCAAGTGAGCTAGCATTTGATGGAATTACATCTTAAAAAATACGACTTATTGAGACATTAATATAGTAAATGAATAGCATCATATGGTCAGTTTTGAATTCATGTTTTTTAATTGGTAGTGGAACAGTTTCGTTCCAATGATTTAAACTAAATCTATAAGTAAAAAGTCCATTTACGGAAGTCGTGCCACTCGGCGGCCATTTTTGCAACGCCTCTGGGCAAATATTTACGTCACAGTCCTATCTACTTGAATGGGGAGGGCAGATATTTCCAAAATCGCTCGCAAAAATCACAATTAAACGGCATATTTCCTATCAATAATTAAACATGACATGAACTGTATCATAGCTTTGGTTTGTTAAGCCTAAATTGCGCAAAAATAAGAATATTTTTTCGAGGTGGGGCCTCATCTACTGCGCCTGCACACAGGGTGGCATGCGCCTCACGAGAGCCCCGCCCGAGAATCGTCATTCTTTACTCATTGACTCGTTTTACTGGAAGACGGGACTTCCTTCGCTAGAGCGGCCATATTGAGCGTTGCGTTCCTCGCCATTTATTGTAACGGCAGTGGAGCATCTTGTTAATATTCATATCTTTGGTAATGTGTACGTCGCTTTTCTCTCCATAGGTGAACCAGTTCCGCCAACTCTACTCAAAGGTGATCAATGACAAACATGATGACGTCATGGCCAAATTTGGCGCCATCCTGGCTCTGGGCATCCTGGATGCAGGTCAGTACTAGAGATGGGTCCAAGTAGTTGACTAGTAAACTCAAGTGCTTTCTTTTTCTGTCAGCATCCTAAACCCACTACACTACAATTATCAAAATAGCATTTTTGTAAACATTCACTGCCTTCTAAATAAAGTTATGGACAATTGTCATGCTTCCAATTACCTGCTCGAAGCATGAGTCTGTTAATGTAGGTTTAAAGGTTACCATATTGAGCAACATCTGTTTATATTTGAAGAGGTTGGTTCCAAAATGAGAGAACTACTTTTTTCAAAAAGCATGTTTTTTAATGTGTTATCATGTTTTTATTGTGCAAGTTAGCTGTATTTTTTTAGTTATTATGGCTTAAATAAAAAAACTGCAGTTTGATTGATATTCATTGGAATGCAGAATAAAAACATGATTTTTGAACAATTTTTAATAACAGAGTTATCTCATTTTGGAACCGAACTCTTCATTTGTACAAATGTTTTAACTCACCCAACAAGAGTCTTCTTAAACTGGAGGCAAATGTGAGTGTAGAAAACACGTCGTCTTGGCATGCATGTCAAGACATGGAAGGGGTGTGATAAAATGCTGATAGGATCGTGACAAAAATGCTAGATGCTAATGTAGATGCCACAACGTCGCCTTCGTGCCACTACAGGGAGATATCGTCCCTCTACCCCCTGGCCAAACTGTCACACAATAAACTTTCCTCACAACTCTGTATCATCTGCTTTGAGTTGTTTGTCTTTACAAAAACCACTTGAGTACTAAAGCCACCATACTGTAGCTTTAATAACCGTGTCAAAGTTGTGCAATTGTTCATTATTCTGTATGACAGCTCAGACCTCTTAACTTCATTTCTTTTTTATCTTCTTTACAAATGCATTGGACTCATCCACACCTTTTTCCTTCCTGGCACTCATCCCTCACTCCTGCTATTGTATTCTCAGGGAGTCGAAGGGTGGAGGATTGTTCCAGTTGCCGTTTTTATCTTCGTTCTTGACATTTGTGTCATCCCATTTAACAACCTAATTTCGCTTTACAATACAGGTGGACAGGATGGCTTAACACTAACCCCGTCCCTAGAAAATAGTTATCATTTGACTGTCGCCAGTATTTCGTCTGCTTCCAAAGATTTAGGGTTGTCCCCCTAAAACGCATTTTAACTGTTAAATTTGTCTCCCGTTGTAGGTGGTCGTAACGTGACGATCTCTCTGCAGTCGCGTACGGGCCACACCCACATGCCGTCTGTGGTGGGTCTGCTGGTCTTCACCCAGTTCTGGTTCTGGTTCCCCCTCTCTCACTTCCTGTCTCTTGCCTTCATACCCACGGCCATTATTGGACTCAACAAAGACCTCAAGGTATGGACATACGCACATCGTCCAACGTAACCCATTTTGTAGTATATTCAAATGCTTTTAGTATTTGGACCTGAGGTATTGACATTCCTACAGTGTAACCCAATTTGACAGTGATGGTCTTATCAAAGTCATAATCAGGTGTTTTGATCTCTGGTATGCCTGTATGTTTACATCTAAGCCCACGTTTTAGAACCGAAAAAACAGAGCCGTTTTATCAGCTTTTTAAGATAGGGTGTTTAAATGTCTCTAACAGATGCCGAAGGTGCAATATCGATCCAACTGCAAACCGTCCACGTTTGCCTACCCTTCACCTTTGGAGGTACCAAAGGAGAAAGAAAAGGAGAAGGTATGTTTACATCTGTGTACTGTTGAGTCTTAGGCCTGGTTGGATGCAAAAATCACAAGGCAGTCTAAGATTTCATGTCTAAAGGCATGTTCCGCACAGCACAAGAACAGGTGTTATAACTGAAAATAATGTTTTAATAGTCGATCAGCAGACACCACATTATAATTTCAATGATGTAAAGATGCAAAGGACTGATATAGTTGGAATCATCCCACCAATGATAAAACATTGACCACCAATCAAAATCTATTTGAATTGTGGCACACGAGCTAGAATAAACGTAAAACTACTATCTGTTAGTATTGATGCTAGTACAGTTATTGGTAAACTTGTTGGTTTATTTGGTCTTTATTCTGGTTGATTTTTCTTCTGTCAGGTTTCCACCGCTGTTTTGTCCATCACCGCTAAAGCCAAGAAGAAGGAGAAGGAAAAGAAAGAAAAGGAAGAGGAAAAGATGGAAGTGGTATGTGTGTTAATAAAGAAAAGTTTAAGCTTAAGCATATTTTAGACGTCAGTCATTACTTGCATTTGTGCGCATTTGCATTTTATTGAAAACAAAAAGAAATGGGGATTGTGACTATCAAAGGGGATTCATATTCAGTATTTACTTATTCATTGTCTGCTGCAGGAAACACAAGCTGAGGCTGAGAAAGAGAAGGAGAAAGAAAAAGAGAAAGAAAAGGAGAAAGAGAAGAAAGATGAGGAGGAGAAGAAGGAGAAAGAGAAAGAGAAGGAAAAGAAAAAGGAACCAGAGCCCAACTTCCAAATGTTGGAGAACCCTGCACGTGCCCTGCCCGCTCAGCTCAAAGTTCTCATCATGCCGGAGAGCAGCAGATACCAGCCCTTCAAACCAGTGAGTCATTTTATAAGCCAACACAACCTATAGAGATGGTGTTGGTTGACCCATCAAGTTTTTGACTTGCGAAAGGCAGTACAATAGTATAATGACACCATTCCTGCTCATTGTCATCCTCAGCTACATACTGGTGGCATCATTATCATGAAAGACACCAGTGAGGAAGAGGAGGATCTTGTGGAACCCGTGTCTGCTCACGGCCCCAAGATTGAAGAGGAAGAACAGGAGCCAGAGGCACCAGAACCATTCGAGTACATAGATGAGTAATGTACTCCACCCTACAGGTACATTTTGACACTTAGTCGTCGCATCTGAAGAACTAACACTTCTAAATTGATTTGTATAGGCAGGAGTACACTTGAATGTTTATCAAATCTCTTTCTTTGTCATGCAGGTGGTGTACAAAATGGAGTTCCTAGCATGCAGCGCTACATGTCCATTCATCCACTTTAAATTGCCCCCATTAACACCCCCCCCCCGCTTGTCCTTTTATACGTTATTTCTTCCATCTGGTCAATCTTGGCCAACTGTCATTATAATAAAATACACTTGCTCAAAACATGAGTTTGGGTGATCATTGTTGTATTATAGTATTGTGGTCATTTATATATAGACATTTTATATACAAATATATACATATATCATTATTGATGTAATGTGGCCATTCCAGTCCAGTGTTTGTTGAATTTCAACAAACAAAGTCATCCAACAGCAAATGTGAAAGAATCAAGGTTATCACATTAAAAATAATGTTTAAACTTGTCCTAAATACATGTAGAAATCTTGCTTAAAAGTAAATGAGCTTGCTTTGTATTTTTTCAGACCTCAGATACTGCAGAGAGCATCTCTGTTTCATCATCTGTTTCTCCAGTTCAACATTTTTGTCAAATTTGGGAGACACATTGTTAGTAGTTCACAGAATGAAACAAAACTAGCTAATTTTTCCTAAACGCATACCTATAAATAGCAAATTCAGAAAAACTGAAAATAATTTTGAAATAGTCTCTAAATTTATTCCATGGTATGTAAAATCATGCAGTCAACAATTCTGAGTTAATTTTGAATGTATTTTTACCGAGCTTTTTTTACAGTTTTTGCATCATTGCAAAGCAGCTCTACCGTAAATACAGGACATTATGACATATATCATACATGAAATTCATATTGTTGCATTTTCGCAAGGTGTATATTTACGAAACTCACTGAATACAATTCTAATATGTTTTCTGACCATTATATTCATGGTGATATTAAGCAAGTGCGTGCATCACATTTTTCATAAAATGTATATTAGCGAGAAGATTAGATATTACACATTCAAATTATTAGATATCAGGCTATTGTATAAAAAGTCTGTAATTGATTTCTATAAGAAAGGACAAATACCCATTCTGGAACCATTTCAAGAAATGGACAGGCATCAGAAATACCTGTAATTTTTTCTGCTTATAGACAGAGATAGTTTATACATCGTTGGAAGGATTGTGTTGCACGTCTTCCATACATTTGGTCCTTGTTGCAGTGTACTGTGAAAAAAGTGTTTTCTATAGAACTCTGTGACTATATTTAATGATATGCGGTCAGAGGAGGTCTTTTAAAACCCCATATTTTACCTTAACTGACATGAGGAAGCATTTAGTCACACATTAACCCACTGTTCACTATATCCCTTAAAAGGAAAAGAATTTTGTAAAAGTGCTCATTTCCCATTTGTCTTAACAATGTGGGTGGGATACTTTAAACTTAAACCTGAGGAACGTTGGCTAAGTTCCTGGAAGGATATACCATTTTAATTTCCGTGTCATTTTGGAGAGTCTGACTCAGGAATCTTGACCTTCAAATTATCTTAAAACGCTAGAATTACACCCTTTTGCTTCAAAGACTTACAATTGTAATGTATCTGCCCCCTCTCTTGTAAACCGTATAAATCTTTGATAGTTTGATAGTCCACTATGGCAAAGCGGAGATGAATATGAGATCACCATATAATTACAAGTTTTATTACGTGTTGATCTCAATGAAAGTTCTTTATTTTCTCCATGTTTGGAAATATGACCATAGAGGGTGATAAGTTACTCTCGGGGCAATGAGGAGTTGTATTGTTATGACCCTGAAGGGTCAGTCCGGACACTTGGCAATTGTTGCCTTCTGGATAAGTGTTGGTGAACACATACCTCTATCGCGTTCTTCCGTGTAGTCACAGTCTGTTGAAGCCGCACTGTGTAACCGTTGATGACAGAACGGATGGCGAGAGCAAATCTCTTTTGTTTGGTCAGTCGATGTCATGGCCAGTGCGGTGTTGGCCTCAGAGGAACGTTTATGAAGGGTGTCCAGGCGCTGGAGGTGGTCGAGAGCCTTCTGTTTATTGTACTTAGGGAGCAGTGATGGACACACTGGGGACAGGGATGGCTGTTCCTCCTAGAGTCAGAGAACTTGTGGATCTTGGTGAGAGTTGGAGGAACGTAGATACAGTCCTCTTAGAGCACACAAAAGTCACTGGAATGGTGGGGAAGGTCCTTGTTGGATTGGCAAATGTGATACAAGGGGAATGTGTTACTATGACCTACAGAATGACTTTAGAGGAATAGTTCACCCAACAATAAATTTTAATCCATAATTTACTTTTAATTTACGTTATGATTTTTTTTACAGAACACAACATTCTTCAAAATATCTTCATTTGTGTTCTGCAGAAGAAAGTAAGACATACAAGTTCGAAATGTCAAGAAGGCGAATTAATGATGACCAGATTTTCATTTTAGGGTCGCCTTTTCACAGAACCATACATAAACCGTTATATTTTCACCTGAGCTGGGCCGGATTAGCATGGAATGAACAGTTATGAACAGTAAATTATTTCAGTATTAACTACTAGTATTGATTTAACATTTGGAGAATTGAAACATGTGCTATGTTCTGTTCCCATATTACCATATTTTAATTGGCCGTTTTTTTGTTTTTGTTTTTTTATGATACCAAAGTCCGCTAAATATAATGAACTTTTGGTGAGCTACCCATTTTCCATCCATCTGTGTATTTTTATGTAAAACTGTGAGATAAATAGTAAGTTTGATACTATAAGACTACAAATTGTTTCCAAACTTAAAATTCTAGAGTAATGTTACCATAACATAACTAAAACATTTCCATTCAAATATATTTGTGCTGTAGCAGCTTTTACAAGAAATCTTGTTTCATAGCAGCTTTACAAACCCCTAAAAGATACAAAACAATTATTATTATTTAACAGTTCTGCAAATATGTAGCAAATGTAGTAAATCTCATAGCCCCTAATATATGGTTTTCAAACCTTTTGTCTTGTTTTATAAAACAAATATCTTACAAATAAATATTAAAACTTTTTTTAAAATAAAGATACATTTCCTGAGAAGAAATTTTTTATGAAAATATGTACGTTTATATTTAAAACAAGCAAAAAATGGGGTGAGAAAAAAGAAACTTGGAAAAAGAAAAAACTGAATTCAAGTTCGCACTATTTGTATTGTTTTAAACATAAACTTACCTTATTATTTCTTTCATAAGACTTTAAATATTTTGTCACTTTTCTTGTCAAGTAAAGGTATTTTGATTTAAGTTTTAAATATTTTTTACTAGAAAACAAGACAGAACGTTAGAAAACATCAGTCTTGGGGTATTGGCCAGATTAAAGTGGCTCTAGTTTATGGTTTAAAAAAAAGTCCATAGTAGATCCCATATCAGCATCTGGTTGCGGCTTGTGATGTTATTTGAATCTGATAAATGTAACCAGAACAAACCCTGCTATTAAGACACATCATAAATGTGGACACAGATAACCTCATGGGCAATGTGTTGATTGAATTAGCAATGCAGAAGTCTCTTGTGTGGAGGTTAATGGACTGGCGTAACCTGTCTGTGCGTGCGCTTTGTTCACAGCTGGAAGCCAGATTGTCTGTCACGGATTCAGTTGATTTTCCAGCCGGTCGCTGGCCAGGCATTGAGGTATGGATGACGAGTCCTCCGGGACTCTGCTCTTAAAAGTGTCTCCACTGGAGAGCGCAACAACAAGGCCGTCTCATTCTGGGAAGTGAGAATGAAGTAAAAGTGAGGAGAGAGTGGTGAAATAAGACATTCACAAGTCTCAGTCGTAACATGGATGATTGTGTCGTGAATGCTGCCGAGAGCGACCTTTCATTCCACCTTCATTCATCATCTTGAAAATTGTACAAAGACTGTTTGACCTGCCTTGGCTTGATCCTTCCAAAATACGAACCGATAATTATTCTTTCAGTCAACGTATGGGTCAGTTGAGGAAATAAGACTGCTTGGTGTTACTCATGACACAATAATGATGCTTCTTGTGTTTTAAAATCTGAACATTGGCAAATTGACTCATGTTGTGGTCACACTTGTTTCTATTATAAGAATTGTATCTTCAAAGATCAAAAAAACGCATCCTCGTGTTCAGATTGGCTAGGAAGCTGAATGTGAATAGATATTTATGGAGCTTGGCGAATCTCTTTTTATGGAAGAAAAAGACTCGAGCAGTGGCTCTTTGTGTCTCTGCGGGAAGCTGACCGCAGATTTCCTCTCCATTGCCAAGCAAAGATGGATGCCTGGAAGATGTTTTGCAGTGGAAGAAATAACTTCACATGGAAATCATGACACGTCAAGTTGACTGAGATCAGTAGTCTTAAAAAAACTGGTTGACATTCCTTGTTTTATACACTTTCCATTCATACTGGACAACATGGAATCGTTCGTTTTTGTATGTATTGAGATTGTAGAGTCACCTCTCTATTCATCCACTAGAACAGCTACATGGAACAGAGTTTGAAGGCACCAAAGCATGGGTCACCCCATTTCAGCTCTAACATTTATGTTAACCTAAGACTAGTGTTGTAGTACTCGAGACCGGTTTCTAGACCATTGTTTGATGGTCTTGTCAATTTCAAGACCGGTCAAGACCACAACTGTGGGAATTACACTAAATGATTGGGAGTGCTGGTTTTGGTCTCGGCCTGCCTTGATCTTGTCTTGGTCTCGGCCACTCAAAGTCTTGGTCTCGACACCGTCTCGGTTTTGGTGGTCTCGACTGCAACACTATCTAAGACTAGTCTTAACCCCCATCTGGGATAACACCCCAGCATGTAAATAAACCTTTTTTTGTCAACCATCACAGGTTTAAGGCTTATTCCTGGCATTTGCATCTATGGCGCTGTGTCTGTTTAAAAGATAACATTGCAGGTTACTTGTGTTTACGTGTCAAAGCCAAATGACATCTGTTTGGTAAGATTTCGTGGGAAAAATCATTATTATTAGCTTATGGCTTTGAATTGGAACTAAGATAAAGAGCGCTTAGCACTTATTTCTATGTAATTGATCAATAAATGTTTTTGTTCATTTTTAACCAAAATAAGTTAGATTCTGCAGCTTTAAAAAGTTTTTTTTTTTACTTGACCCTGACTGATTGAAAATTTGGAATTCACTTTCAATCATTGAAGTCTGTGTAAAGTGACATTAGAATATGTGTTCTGAGTGTGTCACACAACAGAAAAGTGTGTTATTAACCACCCAGCCAGATTTGAATGGAAAAAAAAATAAGTGATCAAAACCTTGGAAAAATAAGCAGGACTATGCTCTCAAACTCTGGAGGCGTGTCCACCGTTGGTGCTGAAGCCGCGCCCACTCGTCAATAGTTGCTAGTAGGCGTGTGAAGATTTTTATGGGAGGATTTTGCGGCGCCGAAGTTGACAAAAGTAAAGCGAATGCCGAGAGAGGGAGTCAACGCGCGCGAGAGGGAGTGAATGTGCGCAAGAGGGAGCGAGTGTGCGCGAGAAAGAACGAGTGTGCACGAGGAGCAAATGCGCGTGAGAGGGAGAGTCAAATGAGTGAGAGTGTGCGCGCTCGCAAATTACCAAATTATAGAAACATTGCTTAATTGTTTGCGAGATAAATCAATTTTTTTAGTTTTAGTTTTTGAGGTTTTATTCATTTTAGTTAATTCTGTACTTGCGACGTAATGTCTGAAGCAGCCAGAAGACTCATTAATAATATTCTTTCAAGTCCCACGGTACTTGAGAACATTGATAATGCTCTGAATGCTCAAACAAACCTTAATTGTCAAAATCAAACAGCAACAAGCGAAGTACAGAGACTTTTTAATTCTACTTCTTCCTCTACTATTTGCCGGCCTGCATTTGAATTTTCCCGCAACTTACTAGTGCACTGTAAAAATAATAGAAAAATAATTATAAAACGTGTCTTAAACATATTTAGAATTGCAGGATACCTCCGTTGAGCAATACTGTAGAAGTTAGAATGGTTCAATATGTGCAAGCTCAATAATAAAACTAAATTTTTCTCGCGTGCATTCGCACTCTCTCGCGCACACTCAACCACTCTCTCGGCATTCGCTTCACTTTTGTCAACTTCCGCGCCTCATAAAGATCCGGCATGCGGATGACATCAAAGTACCGCGAGAGCGATTCGAAAGGAAACTTTTTATGGTTTTTCGAATCGCTCTCGCGGTACTCTCATGTTATCCGCCTTTCAGATCTTGCGCGCCGCCGCATAAAGGCGATCATCAAGCCTTTTGTGCACTATATTCATCAATAGAGCACGTCGCGATCACGTGCAGTGATCATCCTTACGTTATTCGTCTGTGTTAGCCATTTGTCTATATATATATATATATTTTTTTTTAACTTTTTTTAAAGCCATTTGTAACTCAAGAAAACAGCTAACTAACACAAAAATGATAACATAATAAAACATTATTTTTGATTTTTCTGTGAGTTCTCATTAAATGTGAGTTCTCACATTTTGGAAAAAAAACAAGCTCTTCATATATATATATATAGGTGTGTGTAAGGGGCAACAACAGATATATATATATCTTTTGTTGCCCCTTACACATTGACTATTAATGAAATAATAGTTCTCGAGTCCTGGGAAGTAATTCCTTATGTGTTCAAGGCAAACTAAGCCATAACCATACCGCAGGCGACCCACGCATCAGTTACAAGCTGTTATTTAACATGC
Organism: Triplophysa siluroides; assembly: GCA_006030095.1. NCBI lineage: Eukaryota > Metazoa > Chordata > Actinopteri > Cypriniformes > Nemacheilidae > Triplophysa > Triplophysa siluroides. The sequence goes on along the minus strand of VCII01000009.1, from coordinate 863,173 downwards.
TTTATAAATGAAGCTCCTGAACTGGTATGATGGGTAAAGCTTGAAGTCTACAAAACATCATGATGTGAAGATTTAGCGTATGGCACAGCTGGCAAGGCCGTGAGGTCATCCGTCACGGGCGAATGAACGGCTGCATCGTCTCACAGACTCAACGCCAATGTTTATGTAATACCAACCTCTTCATAATAAACAGAAACGCCACTGCATGGAAGATTTCTTTACATAATACAATAAGTCGTTTGATTTGCTGAAGTTCTTCTGAAAGGGTTTAAAGACAACATAGACATGCTATGGATAACATACTTTAAACTATCAAGTTGCAATACTTTATAAAAAAAACAAAGGGAACTGATCATATATCTTGAAATATTTCAGTCAGTAAAATCTTTAAAAACGCTTGGATCATAAACAGGATGATTACAAAATTAAATGTTGAATACAAAGCACAAAAGTACAATTACAATACTTCAAAAGTACCACAAAATAATCTACCCAGTCCTAGATGTAATGTATGTACAGAATTTACACACCATACATTGTGCTATGATTATTTTTCACTGTACACTTTGTGTACATAAAAACAAGGTCGGGTGCAAATGCAAATGTAAAAACGTCAGGCAAGATTTTTATTCTCTTTCAAAAATGTCTTGAAACGTCAAATTTAACATCAATTATTGAAAAATAAACATGCACAAAACAACAAAATAAATGCTTTGTTTTTTGAAAATGTTTTTATGTAAACTACTCAACTACTGGCTAACAACAGAATTGTATTCCATATTTGACCCATATTTGCTCAATAAAAATGGGTGTCATTTCATAAACACACCAGAGATTTGTGCAAGTTAACAGTAAATGATTTTACAAACATCAAAATGTGTCCTGCTTGTGTTTCATGAATGGTGCCCATAAACTCCCATAACAAATACTCCCATTATTCACTGTTCACGTATAGAGAAACCCAGTAATAAACTCTACATGGAACATTTGATCAGCATTAACAATCCTAGACAAAAACACAGCCTGTTACAATGAGACTGTGAGTGCAATATAATTTGGCCAGATTTCATGACAAAAGACTTCTCATATAATTAATTATACTCGGACGGGTATTTGACATTAAAAACAACACTTTGCATAATAGAAAGATTACCTTCAGATGAATACATTTTATACTTGATATAATGGGCGATATTCTGTAACTAATCCAATAAAACAATGGAATTTCTGCATTAATCATATTACCTAAACTGCACTTATGTGAAGCGGTTGAGTTTATCTGGATCATTTGATGCCATTTGCGAGAAGTCTTGGAAAATGTCCTGATAGGTTTCATCACCTGTTTATAAAAAAAACAGATGTAACAGATCAGTTGGAGGTCAAACATAAACACAACTGGCACACTGCACACACAACACACACACACACACACACACACACACACACACACACACACACACACACACACACACACACACACAACAATTGTGTACCTGCAGAAAACTCAGAAGACAGCAGGAAAATGCAGCAGAAAAGAAAGAAATGCAGATGTTTGCAGAGTTGAAAAGCATGTGACATCGAAAAATTAAATATAAAACAAATAACAATCTCATTATATTTGATCTCTCCTGCTATATTTTACGTTCAAACACCTTAAAACATTCATGAGAGTGTCAAGTGTTGTGAAGATTTTAGAGAACTTTTCATCGGTTATATTGAGCCGACACAGTACAGCTTAACTTGTATTGAGGCTCTTTTATAACATGATTTTTGCCTGTTTTTTATAGGCAGTGAGATGGGAAAGAGAAATAAAAATAAAAGGTGCTCAGAAATATACAACATATACTGTACAACAGTGCATTGCAGAATTACATACAGTGAATAATTCTGATACGTCCATATCAATACAATATGCATCAATACACTGAATAATTCTGCCAGCTTTTCATAAGCGCTGTTTAATGTTGATATTCACGAAACCTGAGTCTAGCTTTTGTATGTTTATATAATGTACGTGTCTGGTGGACGGCTGACATTAGTCCTGCTTTATTGTGCCCCTCTGTGACTACAACTAGTACTCCAACTCTATACTACAGATAAACTTTTATTATTATTTTAAAGCTAAATTCTTCAACAGACCTAACCCAATATGGCACTTTCATAAACAAAAAAAACTATTTATAACATATAGATACACATACGTATACATAACATAATATTCTGACATTTCTTTTTTTATTATTGTTTTCCTTTTGAAATATTTATATCTAAATAAATTCTGATTAACGATTCTAACAAGTTCATTGCACATTTGATAAAAAAAATATACTAAATATAATTCTACACAAATATAATTCACGCGAAACGTCTGCATCAATGTTTTTGTTAAATAAAATTCTTGACTTAAGATCATTCAAATCTCCATCGATACAAGTCTGCTACATAAAATAGTCTAGACAATTAAAACCGTTGGAAATTTGTTAACCCTGTTAATGAAATCTAATGAAATTATATATCAGGAATGTGCTGACAGACTTCTGTGCCACTCAGAATTGAATTGCGATTGCTTTTTAAATTCTAATTCAATTCCAAAATAAGTATTACATTGATATGAGGTAGCAAATGAAATAGAATTAAAACGAATTTTGATGGCAATTTTACACCAATACATAAGAAATCATCAAAACAGTAACTAATAACAGTTTGTCAAGACAAAACTTGAATAGAGTTGTTTGAAAGTTTACAAAACATGTTGTAATCTTTTTAAATGTAAACTTAATGATTAATATCCTATAAAAATCTGTATATAATTTATATGTATTTCACTATATTTCATATTTTTACGGATTTCCAGACTGTTATTATCTGTTAAATTATTTTAAATGTTTTATTCAGTAAATTTCACTTTTTGTCATTAAATTATGATTTTACTTCTTGTGACATGTGGCCAGTTCAATTTCAAATACATTCGTGAAAAAGACCCAAATCTTAAATTGAGATTTTTGCCCAATGGCAGAATGATCATAAATATGCTTCTACTGTACACTCATTCAACTTTCAATACACCACCATTATAGACAGAAAACAAGTTATCAATAAGGCATATGTGTTGAACACGATCTAACATCAATTCACAATACTACTGTATTTATTGCACATTTCCCCGTGCTAACGGATTTTGACCCACTGTTTGTTAATAAGACGTTTTACATTAAAATAGGAGGTTAGATGAACCCATCCTGGGGTTATATGAAGCTCAGCTCCACTGGCTGTGCATGTACATTCACAGATGGATGTGTATGTGTGTTAGGAGTCTCCGAGCTGTAAGCTAATAAACTCTTCCATACACTTTCTGTACTGCATTTCAGTAGGGCTGTTAGAGTTGTATTGACCTGTCTGACTGTACGGACCTTCCGACTCGCGCATCTCCTCGTTCATCTTGGCCAGTCGAAGCCTGCCGGGAGATACAGAGACGGGTGACATATAACACAACATGTCAACACGTCTCAATGTCTCATGAGAAAGGTTTGGGAAGTTATGATTGTAAGCAACCGCTTGCATTAATAAAGAAAATATTAATTGATTTTGTTGTATTTTAATTAAAATGACATGTATAATACAGGCTCCTTAAAACATGCCTGCTTTGACATTATTTTTGCTAACACTATCAAATGGAACAAACAGAAACAAACAGTGTGCAAATATTCATTAAGAGACTCACAGTGTGACAATATCAGCATTTGCCGCCTCCACTGCGATCGTCAATGGCGTTTTATTCTCTATATCCGTTGCGTTCTGATTGCTCCCCGTTTCAGGAATAAACAAACCTGCCTGCAGCGAGAAAACGCATTCAATAAAAGTCAATAATACCAGATCAACAACATTCACCATATTAACACACATATAAGTCATTCTTTATTTCCGGTGGGCACTGGTTTTCTTCTACTTAAATTTATAAAATATTTGCATGCTTGTTTTCTGTAATTACTTAATAGATTACAGTGAATCGATTATACATAATGGAGTTTTAAAGATTTTTATGAATTTGAATTGGATTTCGTGTTTGTAAATGTTACTGAAGGGTGCATAATGTGGTCATTTATTTCCTAATAATCATTTTCAATTTTGCAAAATTTCTGACACTTTCAAAATGTCCCTAAATTTCCATTTTATTGGATACCCCATATTAAACTCCTTCTAAATACATCACACAGCAATACATTTGATAATATTCTAAAATGGCAAGAATTGTTTTACAAATTCTACATCTCCTCTGCGACTCAAATTGAACAATGACACGAATAAAAAAATCACTGGATATTTGGTGCCCTCTTGTGATGAATATAGTGTACTGGAATATAATAAACTTTGTAAAAATTGTATATATTGCTATTTTTCTGGCAAAAAGGCAAAACTGGAGAGATTTCTTAATTTCTTCTACGGTTGTATATGATACAGTGTTGTTGAGGAGAACTAACCCAGTATGTCCCAGTATGGTGGCATGATGTAAAGGACCTCTACCAAGACTGTCCTGCAGGTTCACACTGGCTGTATTCTGGAGCAGGAATTCACAAGTAACCAGTGATCCCTGAATCAAACACATGTTATAAAGTCACACACTGTAAAGCCAGTTTATACAGCTTTTGAAGCTTTTAGAGTTTCATTTAAAAGATTCTGAATACAAGAAAGATTAGTTTTTTGTTAAATGGCATTTTAGTATTAGTGTATTAAGGGAATTGTTCACCCAAAAAATAAAATTCTGTCATCATTTACTAACCCTCAGGTTGTTTCAATCCTGTACTAATTTACAACACAACGTAAGATATTTGGAAGAATGTCAGGAACCAAACAGATCTCGTCTCCCATTGACTCCCATAGAATTTATGTTCCCTAGAATGGCAGTTAATGCAGGGTGAGATCTGTTTAGTTACTGACATTCTTCTAAATATCTTCCTCTGTGTTCAGCAGAACAAAGAACTTTATACAGGTTTGGAACAACCCGAGGGTGGGTAAACGATGACAGAGTTTTCATTTGTGGGTGAACTGCCACTTTAATGGTATGACTATGTTTTAATAAAAAAGCAATTTCTTGCATTGGTTTTATTTTTATATGGGGCCAAACTTACAACCTCAGCAACTAGATGATGTGTCGGGACCACTCACCCCATGAACGGCCATGATGAGCGGCGTCCTGTTCCCATCATCAACGTTGATCCAGTTCACCTCGGCTCCGTGAGCGAGAGCTTCGGCCATATCAGGCAGACTGCGGGACAGAGACGCCCAGTACAGGAGCAGACCCGGCGTCAACTGTTTCGGCTCAAAGAACACCAGGACATCTTTCCCCGAACATTCGGCCTGAGGCTCACTGCCTTCTGAAAACCGATGATGTTCTGGTCAATCACAGTACATCACAATAAAGGGATTGTTCACCCCAAAATAAAAATTCTGTTATGAATTACTCACTCTCTAGTTGTTTCAAACATGTATTAATTTTTTTGTTTGGTTGAACATAAAATAAAGATATTTGGACAAATGCTTGTAACCAATCAGTTCTTGGACCCCATTGACTCCCATGGTAGGAAAAATGACAATGGTAGTCAAAAGTGCCCAAGAACTGTTTGCTTTCCTACATTCTTCAAAATATCTTCTTTTGTGTTCAACACAACAAAAAAACTGTATAAAGTGTGCCCTCATAACCTTCAATTAAAATCTGAAAATGCACTTCCGTCCTGTAATGACTATCCATCTTAAATGACATAAATTAGACGGCTTGGGCGGAGCATCTGTTAACTCCTCCCCTTCAACTGTCAGTCTGCTCCCAGTTCCATTTCAAAATGCAATGGCTGTTTTATACGTCCAATCAAATCGAAGACGAAAATCAAATCAAGAAACACGCCCACTATTTTTCTCATTAGAAATTCCATTTCACTAGGAAATACGGAAGTAAACACGATCGCAACTTCTGGTTGAAGGGACTTTAAGAAGGGTTAAATACAGCTTGTCAACAGAATGTGTGACATCTTGTTGTGTCAATTATTTCAATGTCATTGGTTTTCATGTCATAATTGATCTTAATGGGGCAAGTTGACATACAAACATGCATGAATGAGAATTGCCAACTGACAAAGAGGGAATTGTTTTAGTCAATAAACACTTTTTGATGCTACAATGTGGAATTGTAAGGCTCGGAATATATAATACTAATAATTGTAATAAAAGTCAAGCGACATGAGGGTGTATATGATGACGGAATAATATTCTGTTGACAATTTTCTCTAAAACACAGCCCATGTGTTCAACAATGGACATCAGACTGACCAGTGTCATGCGCGTTGGTCGCGTTCAGCATTTTTCTTCCTCCATCGGCGAGATTCTGTGTCTCACTGTCTGTACTTTTCACTGTAAAAAAAATCATGTTTATCATAGACTAACTCGAAAACACAACTTGCGGCATTCAGCACCATTACCAAACTTTGTGCAATACAATTCGATAAAGTCGAACACGAACTAAGGTAAAAAGACAAGAACATTGATGGATAATGGACGTGAGAATTGAAAAAAAGTAACGAAATAGCTGAAATACAAGCTCTGTCCAAAACCTAGTGCGCGAAACAACATTGAAGGCTCGTGATGTAGTCGATGCTTGACAAAGATCGCACAAAAGACAATTTTGAGAAATGTCTCCATACAATGGGGTTCAGTGTTGTTTGGTTACCGACAGTCTTTAATATACCTTCTAGTGTGTTCTGCAGAAGAAAGAAAGTCAAACATGTTTGGACTGGCATTTCGTTTTTGGTCTCTTTAGGATTAAATAATAGCAAGACAGCTCAATTGATTTTGGAACAGAGCTCTGACTGACATCTTATATGTTCTATTCTGAAAAGCCAGCTAGGTGTGGATGAGTAGATGGTGCAAAAGAAAGACAATTAGGACGGTGCAGGTTGACCTAAACTGCTGTACTTACAACTACGCAGCTTGGCAGAGGTGTTAAAGTAGGAGAAGAGAGAATCAAGCTCATCTACACAGAAGAGAGACTCGTGGTGCGCTTCAGCAACACAAAAGCCAAGAGGAAGGTTAGCATCATACACACAGAAAGAGAGAGAGAGAGAGAGAAAGGGCAGAATGTTTTTTCAGTTTTAGCCTCAATATCTAAAGCTATCATGCTAAGTAAACAAACAAAAAAATTCAACAGCATCTGTCTTGAAATTAATGGATGAAAATGGAGGATATGTTAGATGTCTCCAAACAGTTTCTCTACAATCATCCTCTTTATACAACCAGCTCGCAAAACAGAAAAGTAAGGGGTGATTTCACATATCGCGTCTAAAACCACGCGGAACACATGAGCCGCGCCGGTTTCTCTAGTCTCTGTCTCTAGTTGAACTATTTCAATCTCGATGCGGCGCCGACTCACTTTGAAAAATGTGCGCACCTGCCCCGTGTCTACATTTAAAATAACGAACTTGCACGCTCAAAAGACGCAAAATGTGAACCGCCCCTAAAGCTACACCACATGCAGAATAATGCATGAAGACGGGTCATAAGCAGACAGCCCTTCAGTGTTGTAGTAAAGCTCAACTTTTATGCCACAAACATGACAAAACTTTTTACCGAACCTTGAGCTAACCGAGTGTACATCTATAGGAAAAAATGGACGACTTACCTGAGGAGCCAGAGGCTGGACGGGTATTCGATGAAGCTGGTCCTTTTGAAGGCTGAACTTCTGAGCAGCCACTGAGAGGTTTGTCCTGAATACTCAGTGCTAAAACTTTCTGTCTGATCTCATCTTCCGACCGCCTTTGGACGAACCTTCGCTCCACATACTTGGCTTTGATGTAAGCCTCCATTTCATGCCTGGGAGTCAAAACACAAGCAACAAATGAGCCTCATGCTAATGATGATGATTCTGTGTTACGTCTGTATTTAATGTAAACAAACTACAATTGTTCTATGCCAATAACAAATAAAGTTTACCTACAGTCGTGTATTGGCATTGTTTGGAACCACCAAAAATGTATTTGCAGATTGGATTTTAAAGAAACAATAACCGATTAAAGCTGCAATTCGTACGTTTTGTTTGGATACTTTAACAAAAATCCGTTATTAAGCAAGTGCATATAAGACTGGAAACTTTGAAAAGCCCAACAATAGGTTTTATTTTAGCAAGGATTTATGAAATAAATCTGTCGGGTATGACTTTGTGGGAAATGTCAGTGATTGGTTGCTTTACATGTCATTCAGATGGCCTCTTGGATTGTCCTTGGCCAATAAAGGGCGTTGTGGAAGCTCTGGCTATGCGAGACTAGACATCATTTGACTTTAACACATGTAAACATAAGTACGCAATAACCTACGAGTTAATGTTTTATACAGAGATAGCGATAGAGAGGTACAAAGAGGCTCAAAAGAGGCTCTTAACGTTTGGCTACGGATTGTAGATGGCTGCATACCTCACATTATATTGACGTCAATTTAATCGACAAAATGTGCAAATTCTGTTTGAATTGTTTTACCGGGGATCTCCTGGCTGTGGTTTTCTGGATCCAAGCTCTTCCCAACGTGCCTCGTATATCTGATTGATGACACCATTTCCCAGCTCACACATCAGCTACACAAAAAAACACAGATATTATTAGTGCTTTAGATACATTTTCCATCCCCATAAAGAAAGACAAAGCTGTAAGGTTGTGTTATTTAAAAGCCGTTACCATGAGAGTTCTTTTAAAGGTGCACTACATTATGTTTGTTTACATTTTACTGCTTGATACAACTGTTGTTTTTATACTGACTTTTCTGTCACTTATTTCTGTCAGGATTGCTATCGTCGAAAAATGACTAACAATAAGCATACATTAGTTTGGATTGGCAGAATGGTTCTGTTCTGGGCAAAACTCCCTGCCCATTTATGCAGCCAACGTAAAGGAGAGTACGGAGAGCGATTACCCCCTTGGGTAAACAGAACAAATATGTGTTATTCGTTCTAAATAACATTTAAGTGTAACACATAACCAAAATGTAATTGAGAGTTATGAAGAGTAATATCAGAATGTGGAGACCTGATTGTAAATTCGAGGTGGAGCTAGGGATGGAGGAGGGTAATTTGCTCGTGGGCTTCACGATAAGTTGCTGATAGCTGAATGAATTTAAAACAAAAGCTGTGATAACATCATAATTCTATTGTGTATTCTATTGTGGATCAGCTGATGCGAGCTTGACTCACGTGACCTGCCAGTATTAACGCTATACGCTTGATTGTGCCAAGCAATAGTTTTTGTGTTACAAATGAAAATAGCTACTTGTAACCCATTTAATTTTTGTAACGTCACATATTTCCAAATGAAACATGATCAAAAAAAGTTATGATTTATCATTTTACAATGGATTGTGAGACTTTAGGAAACTCTAAAGGGGTCCTATGACACGGTTAAATCAAATATTGTTTGTTTAGAATGCAATGTGTATATACGATTTAAGGTTAAAAAAAGCTGTTTTCCACATACCGTGCATGTTTGTATCTACTCTTTGCTCTGAAAAGCGAGATGTGCTATGATTGGCCAGTTAACCAGTGAGTGAACCCTGATTGGTCGAATACTGCAAGCGTTTGACGGAAATTTTACGCCTCTTACCATATTTGGACCATCAGGTTCCAAAGCAATTGTACTGACAGGTATGCCCACCTTACTTGCGTATACATTTGGGCAGTCTTTGTCAACACATACCACAAACTGACATGGATTTGTGGGGGTGTGGTTACACAAGGTGTTTCAGGCAGGTCTGGGTGAGCATTCGCTTTTATTTAGAATAAATATTTTCTTACGACACTTTCCTTTGTGCAATTTTACGTGGCTAACACCAAAGACACAGAAAAACACGTGTTTGCGCCATATGACCCCTTTAAGAATTTATAATCGCATCCATCTGAATTCCCTGATGACTGTAGTAAAATGTTAAGTAATCAAATGTATTGCTAGAAACAGAAATGAAGATTACCTATTTAAACAGAAACAGTCCTAAACGTTATTGCTACAGTGAATCTGTAAAATGAATGTACATGTGTACATCAATGAGAGATTTCTGCGATGAAAGCATTTTCAGAAGTAACGGCCTATCTGGACAGATGCTTATGAGCTCTAACAACCATCGTTCAATCCTCCCTGTTTATTACGACATTCATCTGTCTATAAACTCTCACCTTTAGCAGCTCAGGCTCCCATATGTCCAGTGTGAGAGACCGGACCTTAGAGAAGTGAACTCCAAGACTCCTGAAGAGCCAAACAGATGCAAATTACACCACATACAGTTCTCGTGAAAAACTGTGAAAAGTTTGGCTTAAGTATCATTCATGTGCGTAACAAACAGTGCACATCAAGGCATGTGTTAGTGCCTTTGAAAACAAAAACGCTTTCCATTAAATGCCAACAAAGCAAATCGAAATCTGTGAAAAGTGCATTTTCGTATTTAATATTCATGGATCGTACACACCTGTGTATCCCGGAGCACTGGATGCATAGAGTGATGCCCAGGTTAATGCTAGCCCAGCGCGGGTCGGGCTGACCACAATCACAGCAGGTGTTATTACCCGCAATGGCCATAACCTTCTGCAGCGCGCTGTCCCCTTTAAGAGTCTTCTCTCGCGTATCACCGCTCGACTCCAGACTGCCTGTAGATGCAGATGACTTTCTGTCCATTTTCTGCCAAACACACCCCACCGCTAGTTATCGTCACATCTTTCTTGGCAAGAATGACATGAATATATTCTCAAAGCTACCTCGTCATCCTCTGCTATGTCCCTGAAAGCTGTCGCGATGCTGTTTTGGACGGCTTTGATCCAGGCCTGCCTGAGCTTCTCGGAGTCTGCCTGCATCATGCAACTCCTGCAAAGCACATCACTCATTCTGACATCAATACATTCGGCTGAGGGATCGGTGTTGGGATGTGTCAAGACTTACTTTGTCGGAGAAACAACTTCGAAACAGAATCGTCGTTCGATGTCCTCGCAGTGTTTGACGGTGCATAATCGCAAATCTTCCACTACGACTGTGGGATTATCCTGAAAAAAAATCGATTCAATTGAAAGACATTGTGCTACAAACGACAGATCAAGAAATGACTGTAGTTTAGGTAATCATTTTGTAAACATTTCTTGTTTATATGAAGAGGCACAAGCTTTACCTTAAATTTCTTCTGGTACACTAGCTGATTGTTTTGAATCGAGAACCATCGCCTGCAAACAACATTTGAGATTAACTCATATTTATCGCAGTCTCAATACATAACTATATCAACGTCCACACCAATGTATCATGACATTATGTTTTTTCTGAGCATTTGCGCTGCAGTTTCACAAATTAAATGCACGTGTCCTTTAAATCCAAATGGATTGTGATTGGCTGAGAAAAACGCTTGTGTTTTCAACTATTTTATTTATCTGTAATGTTTTCGTTAGAAGTAATATACTTTGTTATTGTCTTAAATTTTGAACAATTGTTTGAACTTTACCTAGTTATTGTCCGTGGTGTCCTTTATGGAAAATAAAATGCATTTACAGCTGAAACTTACAAAGAAATATCTAGGTTGTAAAATAATGCATTGCATTCATTATTTGTTTGCACATAATTTTACAGAATGTGCACTAACAGTTTCCATACAAAGCAAAATACTACATGTACCGTACTTAATTTAGGTTACGTTTAGGTTACTAGCTGGTCATTTCACAGCTACACAGTAAGAAAATATTACGTACATGTAGAAGAGAACTGTAAAGTGTTAACCATTATTTTGAGGATGGTTTTCAGATTTGAGCACCAATATCCACAATACAAACATTTTGGCAATGTACTTGTGTATGCAGTAGTTCTAAAAAAAATTTAATCTATTGATTTTCCTGGAGCTGGACACACAGACCTGTTCCATGTTTTGAAGGCATTACTGGCCCTCTTGAACAGATATCCCTCCATGACAATCCCATTATCTGCGTCAACATTATACTCCAGTTTGGTGTCGTCATTCGAAAAGTCCTGAGAAGAAATATTTGGATAAACTTTATTACAACAAGATAGAGAAACACAAAATCAACTGAATTGTTGCAAATCCTCTACCAATATCCAACTCATGTTGGCTGATGAATAACATTTGATATATTTTCCTAACTGATAGTTTAATGATCATATCATCACAATAAAAAGATTATTGGGGCTATAGAGCACCAACAAAAAATCATCACTAAAAAGCATAACATGTTCTTCTTACTCCATATCTTGTTTTTCCTTTAAATTATGTGTTTTACCCCATTGGGTGGTATTTTTTCTTGTTTTACACATAAAATGAATACATATTTAAAAAAAAAAAGTCGGTATTAAACGATTTTACTTCTCAAGTGAATGTATCTTGATTTTTAACAAGACAAAAAATAAAGGGTATAAAAATATTTTTTTCTGTGATGGTACGTACGTCTCTAAGCTCATAGCAATCCCTTCAGAAGACTGTCAATGTAATGTACAAGTCATATTTGTACTAGAGCTGTCAAACTGATAATCATGATTAATCGCATCCTGAATATAAGTAATATAAGTAACATAATAAATGTCTGTGTACTGTGCATATTCATTTTGTATTTATAAACAAATACACACACGTGTATTTACATGTATTACATTGTATTAATTTATATTTACCAATCATTTAAATTATATCAAATGTTTATTCATTTTTGTATTTTATATTTTTCTTAAATACAAACATGTATGTGGATGTTTTTATGAATACAAAATGAATGTGCACAGTACGCAGAGATACATTATGTAAAAACTAACTTTTATTCAAGATGCGATTCATCATTTGACAGCCCTACAATTTGTACTAATTTTATTTTTATTTTACTGGGCTTTCTTGTGATTTTGTTCACAAGATCCTTGTTCACATTTTGTTTTCAGAAAACCTTTTGCATAAAAATAAAGCATGTTTAGAAACAACATGAGATGTAAAATGTCACATCAGCACAGGATTATATCGTCTCTGTCCTTCTGAAACCTTGTATGTCAAAAATGTGCTGTTTTTCAGGAAATTATCATACTGTGTAGTTGACAAGCAGTTTATAATACTTTTTATTGGTTATATATTTGCAAAACCCAGTGACAAACAAAGGATGACTAATTAAAATTATTTACGACAAAAAAAGAAAAATCGCAAAATATGGAGAAATGAGGTTTCAGAAGGACAGCAGCGATGTGACAGATCTCTTTAGACACAGATCGTGACAGATCGGCTCTTGATCACTTTGAAAGCACTGTTGTAGAATAATCTAGCACTGTTGTTTCCCGTAAATGTCAGGTGATCTTAGCTGAGCTCAGACTAGTTAAACTGACTGATCTCAGACTAGCAGAGTCCCAGTAACACTTGAGCCGTCACTGGATGCTGTGTTTTGGTCTGCTTGTTTCATTCTGGAGTGAAACCTCAGGCATGTGACAGCAGATAAGAGTGAAACACTAGTAGGGGAGGTTAGTTTACATCCTGACCTGCGTGAGACCAGTTTGATCCAGAAGCTTCTTGCATGTGACACACTCTTATGCTACATGTGTATCTAGCATAAACGTGATGATAGTTCTCAATACTCAACAGGCTTATGGAGCTAAAAGGATGATGTCAACAAAACAAAGTGACTCTATTGAAAGCGCACTTAACAAACATTTGTGCGATGCCGCCAGACAACAAGATTTATACAAATTAGCCAACTGGTAATATTGTCACATACTGTATTCTTGTGAGATCAGGCTGGACTGTTATTGCGACCCTGTGATTTTCCTTTACGTTCACAGCAGAGCGAATTGTGATGCTTCTGTGACAGAACTGACAGTCACTAAAAAGCAGGTTAGTTTTCCATCTCTGTAACCCGATCATTCGGCCATGAGCTAATATGTCAGCTGGACCTCTTTGCTTGAGTCTTTTCCACTGTGACGCACATCTCATATCCGACTGTATTTAGCGTACTGGAACAGAGACTGAAGCCACTGCCAGACTTCCCAGAATGAAGCTACAACTGCTTACAACACCCAAAGCAACATTTCTATCTTTGGTTTAAGTAAATCATGTGTTCCTGTAGATCAATTGGTAGAGCAGTAAGGGTTTGAATCCCAGGGAATGCCAATACTGGAAAATGTCTGCATTGCATGAACTGTAAGTCGGATGGAAGTATCGGCCAAATGCATATATGTAAATAAAATGGAAGTTATTGACCTGGATATTGGATCTATTATTGTGACATCACAACAAGCCTCGTTGGAACCAAACAGCTGCCCTTCAAAACAAAGCCACCACTCCCCTCCATGTAGACCCTCATAACTGTTTATGATTTGATATACAGTTTACTATACATTAAGTTTATTTCCAAAATGAGATAACTCTTGTTTTAAAGAAATTCAAAATTTGTGTTTCTTTGATTGTGCATTCCAATTAATATTAATGAAACTGCAGTTAGTTTGTTTTGACTTATAGCTAACTAACACAATAAAACATGATAGCATAATAAAAAACATGATTTTTGAAAAAGTTTAAAAAATGAGTTCTCATTTGGAAACAAACTCTTATATACTGTCTCTCTCTCTCTCTCTATATATATATATATATAAAATATATATATCAGTGCTCTCAATCGATTAAAAAATTCAGATTTTTTTTCTGTAATTAATCACGATTAATCGCACCCAACATTAATGTTTTAAATATACTTTTACATTCTAATAATTCACACTTAATCTCCAAATTTCCTTAACAGCATTAATTTATGAATGAAAGGCAACATTCCGATATTAGAACTGCAATTATTTTTTCTTTATTTTAACCCTTATTATAACCGTTCAACATTGAAGAACAGTATAATTGAGAGCTATCATGTCTAAGACCTTTACATGAATGAGAGCGTGATTATGTAATGTAACGCTATACAAAGGATGACAAAATAAACGGATGCTGCGTTAATTGGGTTAAATATTTTATAACGCGTTAATCTGAAAAAAAATGACAGCCCTTATATATATATATAAAGAGTTTGTTTCCAAAATGAGATAACTGCATTTTTTTATTTCTCAAAAACCATGTTTTTTATTGTGTTATCATGTTTTTATTGTGTTTTATTGTGATAGTTAGCTGTATTTTTATAGTAATTATTTATAGTAATTAAGTAATTATGGCTTAAATCAAAACTGATTTGATTGATATTAGTTGGAATGCACAATAAAAAAACTGAGTTTTAAAAACTGAGTTATTGGAAATAAACTCTTCATATATGTATATATATGTATATCAAGTTAAGTTCTGGGTGTCAAGTTCTTCAGATAGGTTTTTTACTTTTTACATAGTGGTTATGAAATTGTACTTGAAATCTAGTCATTAAATCACATTTATATTCACTAGATTTGTTCTTCACTGACATTTGACCAAAACCGACTGACCATGACCAATGGTTCCCATTCAAATACAGAGGTCTCCGCCATCAAAATGACCGGTTACAACCCTAAATACTTTCCTCACCCTTACATGAAACACCAACATTAACAAAATCATAAACCATAAAGAAAACAACATAAATTCAAACGAAGCAAACCAAAGGAAAGTAAACCAAGCACTCCAAGATCAAACAGTAGGACATACTAGGTCAATCTCTAAACATAATAACATGATTTAAAAAGAATATTTCACACTCGTATTCAACACAAACCATATTCATTCTTGATTTCAAAGTGGATTGTAGAGACGGTAATATACTGAACATATAGAAGAATGTTACTTTGTTTCACTATTACAGAAATAAAGTAGAGTCAATAAACTCACCAGATACCAAACATAGTGGAAGCGACTGAAGATCTTCATACTGAAGACTGCAGCAGTGTGTGTCACTGTGTGTGACGCTTCATCTAACTTTCAGACATTACTGTGACTGTCCCGTATGTGTTATCTGTGACCTCCCTCATTAACAGGAGTCTATACACAGCATACATGGTTTGTGTGTGTGTACGTACATGTGTATAAAGATGTGCAGCTTTGGTAACCATTGTAAGCTCCTCCCCTTTAGGAAAGCTGCTGTATGTGTGTGTGATCAAATTCATTATCTGTGGCTCATGGGTAAGATTCACCAATAGGAGAAGAGCGTTAAATATTTACGCCATCAACGATGCACTTCGGTAGCTCTGGCTTGTGTATTTTTATCCAGAGCAGTTATCCCGTAACAATGTGATGTGTTAAACGGCATTAGCGATCGCATGTTAGCTAAAAAGTAAGCAATATTATATTTATTATACTACGCCATAATATTTGAGTCCCTCTCCGTTGATCCATCAATCTTGAGAATTTTTTTACGAATTTAACCATCAATATAATATTTTTTCAGGAATAAATAACATTCCTAACCTTTTTTTAAATTAGAAAATAAGAAAAAAAGATATAGTAGTTTAGAAGAGTTTTTTTTATTCTTAGGAATGTTTTGTGAATTGGGCGCCTAGTTCTTAGTTCTCTGGTTTGTTCCCGCTTGTGCGAGGCGATTTGTGACATAAAAGTAACGCAAAGCACTAAAATCTTTCTAGGTAATTTTAAAGGAATGAGTCAAACATGAGAATTCTTTCCAAATGTCTCGTGATGAAATGTGCACATGACAACAAGTCGCGAGACACCAGAGAACCAATAAGATTTGAGGTATTATGAATTCAATTTAGTGCTCAGATCCGCTTGTTTACACTAGCTTTCCTAAATAAATTCTAAATATTAATTATTTGTTATTTGCATTTTTGCGCATCTCGCTGCTTCAACACATTGAGCATCACGTGAGATATCATAAAAAATGATTTGTTTGTGTTCAGTGGAGAACGAAAAGTGATACACCGGGGATATATCTGCGTAAATTAGAGAATTTCTACGAAATCCTAAAACTTAGTTTACTTTGAACTCCCAGCATTTAAAAGGAAAGGACATAAGCGACAGACTCACCTGCAGTGCGGCCTCATATGAGCG
The DNA here is from genome assembly GCA_006030095.1 of Triplophysa siluroides. NCBI lineage: Eukaryota > Metazoa > Chordata > Actinopteri > Cypriniformes > Nemacheilidae > Triplophysa > Triplophysa siluroides. The sequence goes on along the minus strand of VCII01000009.1, from coordinate 846,175 downwards.
CAGGGAAAAGAAGACAGACCACGTTAACAACTGCTGACACAGCCCAGAGAGAAAGACACAGAGAGAGTGAGAGGAATAAGTAAAAATAGATCACTGCTGAAGGCAAGGAGATCAAGGGCGAGCAGAATTTTGGCACAAGCAGGTGAATCATTATGTGCCCAATATGGCATTTTACTGTACATGCTGTAATGCAGTATTCATGTTTTAGACTAAAGAAGTTTTAGTCCACCAAGCACGGCACTGCCAAACATGACACTCTACCCCTTCACCAGGGCTGTCGCAAAACCGCTATTGTCAATAATAAAATTATATTAATAACCGTGATTATTTATATATCGTCACAAAATATTATGATATAATTATAAGTTTAGCGCTAGCTAAAATGGTTGACCGTTCTAAATAGTATGTGCTGTTACTGCATTTATTGGTCACAATGGTTACAATCACTCTCTCTGCCTCCCTAGACTCATATTTTGACTCAGACTTTGCTGTACATTATGGCTATTGTCCCATGGCGTCACTGAATAAAGACTTTCAAAAAACAAAAGCAATGCTTACTGGCAAAACAAATGGGACGTTGGCATGTTTATATGGTGAATATGTACATTGAGACACGTATGTTCAATAGAAGATTGCAATTTGCTGGGATACAGTTTTAAAACTGGTATCAAGTACAAACTGTCGTTTGTATAATGTACTAAACTTCTGGTATCGTGACCATTTCTGCCAAACCGCTGCACCTCATAATACAGGTTTCGATCCAAATCTCCCATCATGCTCGGAGGTAATGCCGACGAGTAGCTTTATAAAATAACAACAAGTTTATTACTCTGCATTTTTTAGTAAAACCATGCATAGGATAGCAGTTAAAATCATCCATTTGGTTTCCAGAAGTCACACAGCATTTCAGAAAACCCAATGAGATAGAGAGTTCAAAATGATATAATGACTATCATTTTGTGTATATATGCACTTTCATAGTAACTACATCATGGTTAAACTGTAGTTACCATAATGAAACTATCGTAAGTTTGTGGTTCCTGTGCTTTACTGTAAATACTATAGTTAAACTATGCTTCCCATAGTAAAAATATGGTTCATTTTCATAAGGGCTTTTGTTGATATATCAGCAGATCACAAGTTAAAGCATGCACATTTAAGAAAAAATGCACATAGGAATTGATAAGAGGAATTGAAAGTATCCGATTCAAGTATCCGATTCCTATTCTATTCCTTATCTTTTATTCCGAACTGGAATTGATTTTCGATTGCCGGCCCTACTGTGCAAAGTAATCCAAGTAGCCAAATCCACAGTGAAATCTTACTAGTTGAAAATCCACATACACTGCATACAATATTCATTCAGCGTGAGATGGTTCAGCAGACTCAAGCCTGGCGATCATGCAGGTGTGTTTTTTTAGGAGATCTCGTACCTTCTGTTGTATAGTCGAGTGTTTCATTTCCATGTCCTTCTTCTCTTTAGCTGCATCCACCATCAGCTGATCCAACTGAAAGAGAAAGAAATGTGTATCAAGACCCTTTTCATTTGGAAATAATGATTTTTATCTGTATGAAGTTTTATATAAACACAAATGATTACAGAGTGCTTCAAGTTTTCTGCAAAGTTTTTATTATATAGAATGTTAGAATGCTGTTATAGTTTAGAACTGATATACAGACATCCTAACATCCAATAATTTAGCGGCTTACTATATAGCATCACAGTCAACAGATTTTTGAAGGGATAGTTCACCCCAAAATAAAAAATCTTTCATCATTTATTCACTCTCAATGCATTCCAAACCTTCATGACTTTGTTTCTTCTGCAGAACACACAAGAAGATATTTTTAAGAATATTGTTGGTACCAAACAACACTGAACCCTATTGCCTTCCATTGTATAAACAGAAAAGTAATTTCTTAAAATATCTTCTGTTGTATTGCACAAAATACAGGGTTTCAACCAAATGACGTTTAATAAATAGAAAATATTTTTTACTTTGGGGTGAACCTTTAATATTGTCGAAAACAAAATGTACGAAAATTTAATAAAACAAAGGAGAGGGTCAATTGTCCTTGCAAATGTTTTTCTTTGTATGATAGTGTGTGACTTTTATATCTTGTGATGACTAGTCTCATTCACAATCAGTGCAAGACACGTAATGGGCCAAAGCGTTAATGCTTGGCGCTTTAAGAAATAACAATGCTTTTAGTTTTTTTTCTCAAGCACATACAGTAAAAACTCAAAAAACATACAGTATTGTAGTATGTCGTTCTGCATTGCTGCACCAGGAAAGAGGCGGGCAGATGCACAGCCGATAACATCAGATGGGAAATGTTTTTATCCTACGCAGTCACAACCACCACGCTTCCACTGTCTATAGGGTTTAATGACAAAGCCTGAGCACCTGACAAACCCCTGAGCATGAATCAACCCCTAGCGTCAGCTCCTAGACTAAACCTTCATGAGATACGTCTCCATCACTATATATGGGTAACAACCTGAAAGACATCACTGAGGAATATCAAGATCTAAATGAATAACTGTTGATCTAAGAATACCCTAAAAACCTTCTGCTTTAAGTATATATCTGTATACCTATATACTTCCTTTTTGACTACTTCAAATTAGATTTTTTTTTATTAAGCCGTGACACCAATAAAAGAGGAGGTGTTTCAAAACTTTCGTCAGGTAGAGTAATAACAATCCTCTAGACGTACGAAATGTAAGCCCATGACAAACAGAGACACAAACCTGCGTGCAGCTGACCCAAACCTCCCGACACAAGCGTTCCACACTCTTGAGCTTCATCGCGCCTGACAGACGGCAGAAAACAAGTCCTTATAGCTCAGCGCCGTACAATCCACATCCACACGGATATCTAAACGGTCTAACACATTCAATTTAACTCCCTGACAAGGAATACTCTAAATCCACCCAATTTAACTTCCTGTTTCCAATGTGGCCAAATGGCGCTTGCATCGGCCAATCACACATCTGAAGAATCCTCTTCACATTCCTGCCCACAGGAAACAAAGATTCACGTGCCGATGGTGAAAACAACAACACTAGGCTTTTTGCTACAGATATAGAGATTCTGCTTTGACGCTGAAAGGGGGAGTGGCAAAACCACTACTACACTATCTGCTACTGTATTTATCCTACTACATTATAAACTTGGTATGAAAGTTTTATTTTAAAATTAGTAGAAAAAAGGAATAATGAAGTCTAGCTTGTAAAACCTAATGTCACTGGCGCAGAGGAAAATTGTACCAAAACATACAAATGAAACAAGAATAAGTAAACAAATAAAATAGTAAAATACTTCCAAATTGCCACAAGGTTGTTGCCTCCAACAGTAAAACATATTTTCTATAAAGCTGCTTTGCAACAATACAAAATTGTTATATATAATGCAAACTGCTTTATAAATAGAATTAAACTAAATACATAAAAATATTCAAAAAGCCAAACAAAATAATAATCACTCAACATGATGAAAATTAGACAATTAAAGTGACAGATTATGCTTATTTAAAGTGCCATACCTGATTTAAATAAGCTGTTTAGAGAGTTTAGGGTTATCATCAGAAAGAAAAATATGATGTACCTGTCCTGTCAGGTGTTTCATGAGGGGTTGTAGTTCACTGAACAGATCATAACCTTGATGGAAAAAGGTCAGGTGGGCGTACATGAAGGACAGCATCTAGAAAGCAGACAAACATTTAAACAATATAACTCAGAATCAGAAGATATTTTCTGAAAATCTGTGGATTTCTGCTGAATCAATGTACAAATGGTAAATTGTATGAAATTAATTGAGTAGACAAAAATATAATTGTGCTGACATATTCATTTGATGAAGAATGATGAAAAGGCAACCAATAAGAGCTCAGAAAAGATAAAGGTTATGATAGTTTACTGAAACTAAAACAATTAAGACTAAAAGTGAAATAAAAATAAATTAAACTAATATACAGTAGCAAATTTCTAATAATTCACAAAAAACCTAAAACTAAAGTTATTGAAAATATAAACATAAAATATTAAAATAAAAGGTAATATAAAATGTTAATTGAATTGTAATGTTAAATGAGCCTGAAAAGTGGAAAATTAGGAATAAAGAAGGATTAAGTGACGCAAAGCATGGTTTGAATGGAAGTGTATGTGGTCGCAGGTAACATGTTGGACTGCTCATACACAATAACATTATTATTAGTAAAACTCTCAATAACATAGCCATAATTTACCGATTTGAGGATTTCTGAGCGCCTTTTGGACTGGAGCACGTTTATCTGAAAAAACACAAACAAAACTGATAACTAAATCCTTATTCTAAGGTAACAGGAAGTGTGTATATACATCATTGCTTTTGTTAACAAAACACACACAAAGCCATCATGCTGAGCATCAAAATGAATAACTGGATTTTCCAGATAAAGTAAGGACACGTCATTAAAAACGTTTGAGGTGTCACTAATGCTCAAATAATGATCCGGTTCGTTCTGCCACTATCAAGCACAACACATCTGCTTCCTGAAATTTTGAACTGGAAACCAATTGGAAACGCTGATCTCACTGTTGGCCACCAGGGGTGTACTTTACCGCATGCAGAGCTCTTGTGAGATTATAAAATGACTCATTGGAGCCTGTGAGATTACAGGGCGGCTAGAGAAAAAGGTCAAATTAGAGTAATTACGTTGGAGATCTATACATTATAGCTGGCAGACTGATTTTACACTTGCGAACGGAAGTAACTGATCTTGTGGGGTCATTACTACAGAGCACAGGAAGTGTGGTGGACACTTTTATTGTGTTATATGAATGGATCACATTTCCTTTCATAATGTAAAGTGCATAACTACACAGCACAATCAAATTTGAAATGTACTCAAGGATACGACGGATATTTTTGAACTGTTTTATAGAAATCCTTACATGGAATATTTATAATTCTTTATAATACTATGCATCGCTTGAAACTGCAATGAAAACAAATATAAATGTAGATTTTTATGCAATATTTACAAACTTGCACGTTTATTGCGACTCCAATTTAATGACACAAGAATTTGTGCAAAGATTGTGAGAGAACAAAGGTTAACCATCTTATCAGCCCGTCCTGCAGAATTTCACTATGCTAGTTAAAGAAATAGTTTACCCAAAAATTAATATTTTGTTATTATTTGTCCCATTCAAACACTCGGTGGCTTTCTTTAATGTTCAGATCCAAGGTGTGGATTCTTAGGCCATGTTCACACTTGACTTCTTTTTTGAAGCTGCTAGCATCTGTTTTACAATTTTATCCTATGGAGCAAACTGTGTTTTCAAAAAAGTCATGAGCGCTTTTTTAAACACCAGCGCCTTAACGTCCTACGTCATCCTTTTTCACAGCTAACAAATGAGAGACCTGTCGTTTCCATGACAACATGCGAGGAACGTGGTAAAATAAAGAAAATCAAATGGCGGCCAAAACGCCCGTTGGAGAACAGTTTTGTAAAAATGTAAGTTTCATTTTCACTTTCAGCAACTTCTGATTGCATTTCTAGCAAGAAACTTGTATTGTAGTTTTTAAATGTGTGATTGGTTATTGCAAAGATGGCCTCTGTCTGATTATAATTCAAATAGACTTACGTTACACTGCCTATGAAGCCTGTCTCTCTAAGCTGCCTTCGTGCACAAATGCTATCTTTGAACATTGCTGGCTGTTGTTTGTAACCACAACGCTGCAATCGTCAAAAAAGAAGTCAAATGTGAACACGGCCTTAGAGTGTTGTTTCGGCTTATCTGGAAACAAAAGTTATTTGCTTGTGATTGCCTCTTTTTAAGTTTCAAAAAGATGCAAAAGCATCCTCAAATAACTCCACGTGACCTGTGCCGTACATCCTGAAGAGGTTACTAAATAAACAAAAAGAAATAAAAAGAAATAAAAAACCTAAAATGTGATAAAACTATTTAGTGTCATGAAAGTCTGAACCTGTTCCGGATCTCTTCATGTGACAGTGTGCGCAAACAATGTAGTTCAAACCTTTACTCCCGTGCCTATCACTGGAAAACAACTATCCCTTAAACATGAGTGCATTTTAAAGAAGTCTCACCTGCATCACGTAGTCCAGGACGATGTGACGGAAACACTTGCGTGAGGCGTTGAGGATGTTGGTGGCCTCATCCACCTCGTGCTGTTTGTTGCGAGGTGCCTGAGCATTTTTGGCCAAAGCCGCCTCTTTCTCCTCGCTCACTTTGTCGAACTGTTTTTTCGCTTCTTTAAACCTCCGGAGGTCCCTGCACAGAGATCAATGTCATCCCTTAAACGTGCATTCCTCGACTGTACAGTGCCATTTTAAACATTATATAACATTTTCAAGCCTTGGCGTAGTGGACAAATAAGTTTTCTTCATAGACCGTAGTGTAAAAAATCAAATAAATGTGGTTTAGTTATAGAATAACATGCCTTGTTTAAAAAGTTAACGTGTAGTTACAGACAACAAAATAAGACTTAATAAAAATATTAATACATTTAAAAAACCTGAATAATTTACATGTATATGCCATTTATGGGCCCTCAAGTGGTTTACTTAATTTGACTTTGCACATTAAACTGCCAAAAAAGAAAGTTTCGCAATATTGAAAAAGGACATCACCCGATCAGACTATAACACAACATTACTATAATACATATTGTTAACATTGTTAGTGTACTCACTCTCGCACAAATGTCTGAAGTTGTGATTTAATTGATCGTTGTGCTTGTTCGAACAGAATCTGTAAAAACAAAACAAAAGTGACAACTGTTGTGAAACCAAAACAATTCATAGATTTTATCACATTTGTTGTAGTCATTTCTACACATTTCACTCTGTGTCTACACCCAACGCGACCGGTGCGGCGCAACATAGCAATGGCTGGTTCTTACAGAGTTTGTTGTGTCACAACGCGCCGCATACAGTGTGGACAAAATTGTAAATTAGAATGGGTTTTAATGCTTTCTATTGTCTTTTATTGTGTCTCTTCGCTCTGTGGCCGGTGTAGACACAGTGTTAAAGTGATAATTTACTCAAAAATAAAAAAATCTTTATAGTAGTAAAATAGTCATTTTAAACCTTTCTGACTTTCTTTTGCAGAGCACAAAAGAAGATATTTTGAAAAATGTTAAGTGGACCCCATTTACTTGCATTGGTTTTGTGTCCATTCAAAAGAAGTGAATGGGGTCCATTGAAGTTCGATTACCAACTTTGTTCAAAATATCTTCTTTTGCATTCTGTAGAAGAAAGAAAGTCATAAAGGCTTGAAATGACAAGAGGGTGAGTACATGATGACACCTATTTTATTTTTTGGTAAGCTCTTTATTTTAAACAGATGTGTTCCAGGCCAGATAACCCAAGTCAGATAAACTGTGTTGGATGTGTGTGTGCCACGCATCAGCGCTAAAGATCACGTGCATAGTTCAAGTTTGTGAGGACTTTAACCACAAGTCAGCTGATCTTATCACATAAACAGTGACTCGAAGATTTCCACTAAAGTGCTTCAGGCAACACTAGGGACACAGCCGTGCATTTTCAGCTATGTGAGCTTGATGCCATGCATTGTTTATTGAAATGTGTCCGAATGCTATTCGTACCACAGCCCATTACATAAGCATGCTACAGTGTGACTCGATTTCTTCTATGGTCAGGGAAAAAAAGTGGGTCGTGTGAGGTAGATGAGAAACATTGTATCAATCAGTCAAATTTTCAACTAATTTCTCTATGTTTTCATGCAATTTCCGTCATTTGTCCACGATTGATGTAACATCCTGTGTGGGGTAAACCTTTTATATGTTCATGCCTGTTTTGATGCTAAGTATAATAATAATCATAAATAATGCCATTTTCTCTATTTTCACATTTGGGGGCCAAGCTATACACAGAACAAATTGGAATATCAAAGTACGGATGGTCTCAAATATTAGTATGCTCAGAGTATGCCAAAGCAGTCCAGGTGGTCTGACAGCTCCTGTTTTTTTAAACAACTTCAAATGCCTTCACACTTATCATGTGGTAAATGACCAGCTGCTGCGTTTATACAATAAACAGAAGTGATAATAAGTGTATGTGACTATTACTCAGCTGAAAAAAAACAATAGGAACCCAAAAGAAACCATCACATTCTACTGGTTTTCATTAAAATACCATTCTGAACCATACGATTTTTCCATTTAAACCATTACTAAATTCCTTTGTGTGTTTTGGGCCTTATTTCTATAGGATTGATATAAAATTATACAGTATGCATGTCTGCTGTCTAATAGCACAGGTACATCTGTAAGATGTCTACTGAAGATCTGGAGATCTGGAAAACATCTGCTGTGTAAAAACATCTGATACATTTCTTTTTTACATCCATTCTTAATCATAAACATCTTACAGACATCTTCTAAATGTCAATATGACATCTGACATGCGATGTATTGGAGATAAGCAAACAATTAAAAAAGCGTCTTGCTGATGCAAACGCAGACATTAAATAGTTTTACTTACATTTTAAATCATAAACATCTTACAGACATCTTCTATATAACATCTGTCAGGAGACGTCACAGAGACGTATTGGAGATGAGCAAACAATAAAAAAGACATTAAATAGATGTCTTCCAGATGTTTATACAGTATGCGCTAAAAACCATGGATTAAATCAAATGTGACTTTAATTACAAAATGCTCTAGAAATATTTTTCAATGTTAACTAATGTGGTTAAACACTCTTAACAAATGGAACTTGTTGCTGTAAACCTGTGTGATCGTGTTCATTTGTGCTGAAGTCATTACTTTCATCAGCACATTTGAATCAAATGTGAGAAAAAAGAACATATGAAAACACGACAGAGGAACAAGAAAAGAAGAAGTTACATACGATAAGCAATACAGCAAAAGTATTCTTGAGCAGAGAATTCTTACTGTGTGATAGTTGATCATCTCTTGAAGACTCTCAGCAAATTTTGTAAGACTCGACTGTGAAGAAATGAGAGAACCATACAGTCTATAGGGTCAACAAAGATACAAGACGAGAAAAACAAAGTATTGTACACTACAGTACACTAAACCTTTTGGAAATATAGAAAGAGAAGGAATGTTGGTTTGTGGCCAGTATTTGTATGTGAACATAAAGCAAGCATGCATTCAAAAGATCCCTAAATAAAAAGCAGTCTGTAATTTGGCAGCATTTTACTGGACATACTACAGCGGGAGTAAATAAACATCAAGGTCTTTGCTTCAAGGTAAACTTATATGTATGACTTAGACCTCTAAAGCTTTCAAAAACATTCAACATACATGTAACATGTGTAACAAGGGCACCGTAATATAAAGTGTTACCTAAATGAATGACAAACGTATTACATGTAATCATTTAGACTTACCTCTATGACATCATCTTTGGCAGACTGCTGCGCCAGCTCACGAATGCCATTCACAAACTGTTTGTTGGCCGTGTTGTACGCCCTTCCAGCATCTATCATTCCAATGCAAAGTTTCACCACCTAAACAACCGAAAAGAACAACAAAGATATAGGCAAAAATGCATAAACGATGGAGGCTTGAAGGTGAAATTTTAGGGTGTTGAGAGTAATTGGCAAGAAGATATTCAAAAGAATGTTGGTAACCGAACCACACTGGACCCTATTGACTTCCATTGTATGAACACGAACCCCCTTTTGAGACATTTCTCAAAATATCAGTCATATATGGGTTTTGAAAGACATGGAGGTGAATAAATGATGACAGATAAAAAAACATTGCGCATTGATATATCTAGGCTACATAGTGCTGAATGGTTTCCACACACATATAATACGGTATAACACTCCAGGGTCCCCATGAACCGGAAATTGCGATCGTTTTTACTTCCGTATTTTGACGCATTTCGGAGTGAAATGGAATTTAGAAACACCAAAATAGTGGGTGTGGCTTTAGTCTTTCTCTGCGATTTGATTGGATGTATAAAAACAGCCGTTGCATTTTGAAATGGAACTGGCAGTAGATTGACAGTTGTAGGGGAGGAGTTAACAGATGCCCCGCCCAATCCGTCTAACATACGTCATTTAAAATGGATTGTCCTGTAATGACAGAAGAGCATTTTCAGATTTCTTCTGAAAATTATGAGGGCCCACCATTTTTAAAATGATTGACCGACATTGATAAACTATTTACAATAAACGCTGCAATATTTCATGACAAAATAGGCATTGTAATTTTTTATTTCACTTGGACTTTGAGAAATACTATGGAGCATGTCAAAAAAATGATGGTAATGTCATGCTTGATTCAGCTGTGCTGAAGTTGGTGCCTAGTGTGACTGTAGATGTTATATTACTACATGTTTTAACATTCACAGTTTTCTAAGAAAAGCTGTGCTGCTAATTCAAGAGCTCCTCCTTAAGACTCCATATCCTTCCTCAAAGAGAGAAGGAAGTGAGAAGGGTGAGTCACTCTGCCAAACGACACTGGGCGGGTCTGCAATCGAACCGAACAATGAGCCGCTCGCCCCTTCAATCATTTCTGTTTTCATAGCAGATCAATGCTGATGAAGCATGCACATAATAATCATATCATTTGAAAACTATAAGCGAGAATTCACGTGTGTATTTAAACCATCAACTGACATCTCTCATATGTGATCAATTCAGTATGGTGAAAAAAACCTTTGGTGAAAACTTTTCATCTAAAGGTTGACATTTGCATGGAATTCCCATATCTGTATTTGCCCATGAATCCATATCAGTCGACCACTCGTCCAAATGTACTGTACCTTATCAAGTCTGGACTCCAGCTCACAGACGTCCCCCTCCACCTCCTCGATCGTCGCCCTTTAGTGGACAAAAACATTTTTTTATATTTTAACTACTGAATAAGATAATACAGATTTATTCTCTCTCAGACACTATAATATATTTTTTCTCGCTCCTGAGATCTCAAAATGTAGAAAAACACAAAATTCCTTCCCATTATCAAATAAAAACTCTATTAAAATTTACTACAAATGGAAGCGGAGATGATCGCTAAAAGTGGTTCTTCAATCGTAATCATAGGGGAACCACTTTTAGTGTTATATAGAACCATATTTTGGCGTTTCAGTGGTTCTTCAGCGGTTCTTTGGGATGACTGAGGTGCTATATAGAAGCACTGAACATAACATTCAGGGGCTTAACAGGTTTTTTATACGGAAAATATACTATATAGCACCTTGGTCACCCCAAAGAACCTCTGAAGAACCACTGAAGCCCCAAGATATGGTGCTTAAAGACATGCTTAAAAGTTATAATATAGATGTACACCAAAAGAAAAAGTTCAATTGATTTGCCAATAATGGCTTAATGCAACACTTTAAATTTCATCACACATCAATTTGTCATGAGAACAGTGAAACAACACAATCTGTGTGCAGTTTAACTTCCCTTACAAGCTGCTTTTCTCTACACATTTCCATGTGGCGTTGACATTGCTGAGATGTTTAGTTAATCTAAACTCCCTAATAAGCAACTTGCCCTAAATATCTCAGACCAAGAAAACAGCTAAAATGTATCAACTGCTTGGGTCAGGACACTTCTAGCATGGCACATAATAAGTTTTGTCTAATGAAATTATGTAATAACGTGTCTTCAATATTATTGTTATTGTTTTATTTAAGAAATAAGCCTATGGAGGCTATGCTGTGTGTCATGTCAAAGAAATATTCACACCAATATACAGAAATCCAACACTACAGCTACAACTATTCTTCCACATCCACGAACAATACTGCTATGACACTTTTATTTGGGGGCGAACTGTCCCTTTAAGGCTTGTTTACACCAAGGACAATAACAAACTATAATTTCTTTCAAAGAAAATAGTAGTCTTGCGTGGAATTGATTCATACTGAAGGTCTGGAAACGTTGGCGTCTTTCTCACGTCATGTTTAGAGGCCTGAAAATGTCCCCGCAGTAACAGACCGATGTAAATTCACGAACGTGTCAAAAGTTAACGGCAACAACAACGATTATAAGTTTAAGCTGTGATCTTCGCTTACTTTTAAGAATTAAGCGTTTAGTCGTTTGTGATGAATTCTTATTGCAACCAATATAAACACAACAGCTCACTACTTAGACCAGACAGCTTGGTGTTGTTTCCAGGCAGACCGTTAAAGAACGCGACACATACATCGCCCTGAATCCTGTGAAATTTAACCAATCAGATGACGACTTTGAACATGCTAAAGTGCTTCCAGAAAAGTGTGCCTTACGCATCGGACATTCAGCCAACGGTCCGTGGGCATGACGTCTGAGGTTGAGACTAATTCCGCGGTCAGACTACACTTTGAGCATGCGAAATTCGTCCTGACAGTGCTGCGAAAATGGGTGGGAGCGATTCCCTTCGTACCGAGAGGTCACGCTGTGACATTTTGATCTTCTATTGGACTCATGCACTCACGTGACGTGAATTCGAAGGTCAGAGAGTTCACCAAACTTTTCTACGCAGCAAAATATCTTCAGACGGAATTGCGTTTCCAGTCTCACGCATTCGCATGCGTATGAATGGAAGTCAATGGAGTGAAAAGTCAAGTGTGACTGCAGCTTAAAGGGGTATTTTCATAAATCATAGGGGTCCACATAATGTTTTCTTTGAAGTTCAGCTCAAAAAACACCACATATCTTTTAATATGCCATGCGCTACAAGCCCACTTTTGCATGTGAGGAGAAACACTCTGTTTTGGTGTGTGTCTCTTTGAGTGCAAGTGAGCTGCTAGTCTCCGCCCCCTTTTCAGCAGAAAACGCAGCCAGGGCTGTAAGCCTGTGCTTCCAGTGACAAAACAATAAAGTAAGGTCACATAAAGCGAACAAGAAACAAGGTCTCGTCTTTGAACACCAAACGCATTGTTTTCGATAAGCATTCTCCCCGGGGCCATTCGTGAAGCCCCCTCCGGTCCCTGTTGGTCCGGTCACGACCACTTTCGGGAGAGAGAACCGCGTCGCGTGTTTACAAACCATACACACAGTTTTCTGAAGTGAAGATACTCAAGACAAACGCATCGCTATTTCTCCAAGTCAAATAAAAGTTACACAGGACAACCCCGTCGCATGTTTACAAGCAACAGACATTGCTTTCTAATAGTGAACTGACAAACGTGTCACAGTGACATTTTATCTACTTTTAAATTGCCACAGGTCCCTGAGGTCTTACAAAATACCGGTACTTACAATGTGTTTATTTGCAGCTTTGCCTAGTTCAGTGTGGATGATTTCCATTGAAAACGAAATAAATCCATTGCTCTCTTGTCTCCCGTGAGGCTGGGAACATTGTTCTGTGTTGGTCAGTGCAGCCAACAACAAAACAGTTCGTAAGCTTTGCTATTTTTGCCATGGTGTTGGAACTTGCGAAAACAAACACAAAAATGGCGGCGGCGCAATGGGTGGACACATTCAGAACAAGGGGCGGAAATATTATAATAAGCTTACATCATTACGTCATTAAGAGAGCGATTTCTGAATCGCTCGTTTTCTCACAGGCTTGCAGAGATGGGCTCACATAAAAAAAGTTAATGAATAGTAATTTTTTATGTTTTCTGACAGAAAACATAAAAACATTCTGGCAGATGCACAAGAGACCCGCTTTTAGCATTTAAACATGGAAAAAGTAAGTTTTTCATGAAATCACCCCTTTAAGAAAATCGAGAATATCAGCATCCGCAACTATAACAATTATGGCACATCTGACCTCCATGTGGCACAAAAACAAAAACACAAAAAGTATAATTAAAAGAATAATTTTGGAACATTTTAGAGAATAAAGCTTGTGCATATGATCTAAGCGTCATGAACCCATAACTTTATCTTTACCACAGTCTATTTAAAACAGTTCCTTTCCTGCAACTGTTGGCTCTCTCTGTGTTATGATAAGAGTGAAGCAGGCAAATGGTTCTGTCTCTTATTTTCGTCCCGAAGATTCTCACCAAACAACTCAGGCCAGGGCAGACTATTGAGAAAGTGCTGACATGAGCCAAGTAAGCTGCTGTTAATGAAATCTAGGCCATTGCCTCACAGACTCAAAGCTCCAGAGATCTGGGAGTTATGGGGGGGGCTGCTCTAATGAAACAACTTCACATTCAATAACATCCGGCTTTCTTCCCTTCACTTCTTGCACCATCCAACCAATATATTATGAATAAAGTCAAGTAATATTCAAAATTTTTGTATTCAATATTCTTTTTCAATCAGAAATACATCACATTATTAAAGTACAAATAAACAGTCAACAGTGTTTTTCAATAGTTTTACAACCAAACCTTTGTGTTTAACCCAAGCTAACTAAACTGGTAGTATCCATATTAATATGCATATTAAGGACTGTAGAAACAAAATCCCTTATCTTCCCACGCAAACATAAGATTGAGACAGCTTGGTAAAGTATTTGTGCTAAAACCATCACCATCTGCTGCTCACACTTTCTCACAGAATTTGACTTTCATATTTAAACACTTTTGGTTGAATGTCATGTTTGGTATCATTTTGCAGCTTATGATAAGAATAAATATGAAAGAAAATTTAAAGAGGATTAAGGTTTAACTTTGTTTAAAACATCCAGAAGCATTTTGCAGCAGACGTCAACAGAAGCGTGTAAGTGTTATTGATTAATATTGTCTTATTGAGTTTAAACGCAGTGTCGTTGCTTTGTTTATATCGCCGAGTCACGTGTTGAAGTCGCGTTTGTTAGCGTGCTGGTTTCGCTTGTAGAGTGTGAAGGCGTGTCCAATGCCAGGTAGGTTATTTAAACTGTGCTCTCGGCCCAGTCAGTGGGAGAAGCATGGTTTTCAAGAGCGGTCATTCCACTGAGACTGCGCTGCTCTCTGTCATTGAAGCCCTGAGACTGGCAAGAGCTGCCTCGAACTCATCTTTACTCATCCTACTGGATCTATCTGCCACCTTCGACACCTTTAACAACCACATCCTCCTGTCGACCCTCAAGGCTATGGGTGTCTCCGGAATGGTGCTACAATGGTTCAGGTCATTTAGAGTATCCTGGAGAGGTGAGGTCTCTGAGTCCCAACATCTCTATACACTGGTGCCTCAGGGCTCAGTGCTTGGGCCGTTGCTCTTTTCTGTATACATGACATAATTTGGCTCTGTCATTCGGATACATGTCTTTTCCTATCACTGCTATGCAGATGATACACAACTCCTGCTGTCATTTCAGCCTGATGATCCGACTGTTTCTGCACACATTTCAGCATGCCTGAGCTACATTTCGCTCTGGATGAAGGACCATCACCTGCAGCTAAACCTTGCAAAAACAGAACTGCTTGTAATCCCATCCGACCCTAAGATCCATCACAATTTCTCCATTCAAATGGGCTCATCAACCATCACATCTTCCAGAACGGCCAGAAACCTGGGAGTGGTGATCGATGATCAGCTAAACTTCACAGATCAGGTTGCCAGCACCACTCGGTCCTGTAGATTCATCCTCTACAATATCAGGAAAAGTAGACCTTTCTTATCCGAGCATGCTATGCAGGTCCTAGTCCAGGATCTTGTTCTGTCCAGACTGGACTATTGCAATGCGCTACTAGCTGGACTCCCAGCTTGCACAACAAAACCTCTACAGATGATCCAGAATGCAGCAGCAAGAGTGGTCTTCGATGAACAGAAGAGAGCACATGTCACTCCCCTCTTCATTAAGTTACATTGGCTCACTATAGTCGCTCGCATCAAATTCAAGACTCTGCTCCTGGCCTAAAAGATCACCACTGGTTTGGCACCCCCTTATCTTTATTCACTAATGCAGACTTACAGTATGTACCCGCCCGATCCTTAAGCTCTGCAAACGAATGACGGCATGTGGTGCCATCCCTAAAAGGTAAAAAAAAAAACTCACGAATCTTCTCTGGTTCGATTCCACATTTGTGGACTGATCTGCCTGCTGCTACAAGATCAGAAGATTCTGTGGCCATCTTTAAGAATCGTCTGAAAACACATCTCTTCCGTCAGCACCTGACCGATCATTTCTGATTTCTATATCTTTTCTACTCTGTCGATATAAAAAATAAAACTTAGCTCTGTACAATGTAGTAGGCATTGTGAGATATTGTTGTTCCAATTGAC
Organism: Triplophysa siluroides; assembly: GCA_006030095.1. NCBI lineage: Eukaryota > Metazoa > Chordata > Actinopteri > Cypriniformes > Nemacheilidae > Triplophysa > Triplophysa siluroides. The sequence continues at coordinate 830,063 of VCII01000009.1, read as the reverse complement.
GATACTATCGTGTATCGACGATCCTCAGACCTATCGGCGATAGCTGATTCCCTAAACGATAGTTGGCTGTATGCAGCAAATCAATATTACAAACGCGCATTTCTTCACGCAAGAGAGCAATGCAATGCACACGGCTTAGGCTTTACCTCGCGCCAGAGAGAGTTTATAATGTGCGGGCTTTGAGTTTTCAGCGCACAAGAGAGCTAGTGATATATATATATAATAGTAGCTTGTGATGTGCGCGGCTCAGGCTTTTCCTCGCAGGAAGTGCTATGCGCGTGAGGTTTTAAAACCAGCGCATGAGTTGTTCCCGTTTGGCAATCAAGTAAAAACAGCGCATGCGGGCATCAATGACGCATTTTGATGAATGATATTGACTTATATCAATAGTATACTTTCCCTCGTTTAAAAAGTTGCGTGGGTAAGTAACCATGTTGCCAACTGCACTGAACTTAAACTCTGATAGAATGCTAATTTCGATGTTTGAGGAGTGTTGCTTTTTCAAATGAAGGTTATAAACGACTCAGTCTCGTAGCGGTTTTAGATCGAGCAGTACTTCCTACTGATCAAAGAGCCATAGTTCATGGAAGAGCTGTGCATAAAACACAGAATCGATTTAGACATGTATAATTAGTGTGAATCGCGTTATATATCGCCCAACCCCACACCACTATTCTAAATACTGTATTTTTAATACTGCAACAAAAAAAATGAATTCATACCTTATTGTATGTTGATTTTTATGTTGTTATTAAAGCCGATTAAAAATAAAATTAATACAGTACATTATTTTTTCACTTTGACTATTTTTTTTCATTTTTTTATTCGGTCTTTAACCCTTGTATGGTGTTCATGTTCATTACATCAAAATTAAAACAAAAAAATTCATGAAATGTATGTTAAAAAAGACATTACAAATTATGTAATATTTGTTGACAGGTTAGCCCAATTACGAGCAACATAGACACCATGGATGGTTATATTTGTCATTTTACTCTGCATCTTTTCTAAAAAAAATTGATTTAGCAAAGCATTTAAAAAATGTATCTGATTGAAAAAACACATTTATCTTGAATACATAAAAAATACTGTTTTTTTTTAATAAACATTGAAAACAGGACGTGACAGATCCAAACAACACAGTTCATAGTATTAAAAGTATTTTTTTCTCCCCTCAAAAATGAAACTTTATATAGAAAATGTATATCATGTTTCATGAGATTCAGCCGCAAAGTCAACATGCCAACAGACCAACATCCACATGAGAACCAGCTTGAAATCACTGATTTCTGGATAACATTATCAGTGATGTTTGTTTATCATTAATAAAAGAGTTAACATAAAAAAACAAAAGGCAATATGTAGGAATAAACAACCCAGATACAAACCACATCAGACCTCTACGTGTCAACATTCATCATAAAAACAGCACCATTTCTAGCATGAGCAAACCAGTGGACGGAGATTTGTTTATACAGCTGGATTCAATAGAGATGATACGCCCACCTTCCTCAAAGCCACTCTTTCTAGCAAAAGTAAGGAGACAAAGACTAATCTCAGAACTCTTTAGCATCTGAGATCCATTGGACATCTCTGCTGTATGTTGTGAAGTAAGACCAGTAAAGATTCCTCACTGGGAATGACCAGAAAGAGTTGAAAGGATATGAGCCATGATGTCTCTCGCACCGTGACGCTCGGGAGGAATGGACGATCGGATCGGCCCCTCTGTTATGGATTTCTTCCTGCAATTGTTGTGAAACAATCCAGAATGAAATGTAGGGGGTTCCCAGTAAGGTAAACCTCGGATATTTAGAAAACCGAAAACAGTACGTAATGAGATTACATTGAGGGAATTTTGCAGAGGAACTAGAAAAAGACTTTGGCCCTTCTGAACTCCATGAAGTACTGATGATTAGGGTCGGACGATGCCTACAGTGAAACATCGTGATGGACGATGACATCGGGGGGCAGAGCGAGGGTCATATCAGTTTGCTAGATGGCCATCTGCCAAAACATTTAAAACAATTATATCTGGAATTTCTTCCAGTTGTTTTTTCTTGTGGAAAGATGAGTAGATCTTGTTTGGTTAGTCAACTGCGTGGGTCACGTGTCACTGATGTTTCCCGCTGCCATCGCGGGCGTGCACAGTTCATGTCGTCATTGACAAGTTAAAACACACACAACGTCAGCGCATTACTAAGATTCACTGTTTGCTTTCACTTTCTACGTCCGTCTCAGTCATTTATTTGCAGAAAATGAAAACTAGAGAAACAGGTCAAAATAACATACTGTATTTTTTCAGGCCTCAAATACTGCCAAGAAAACAAATTCAGATTCACTTTTAAACAAAACAAAAAAATACAACAGTCATATTTCTATAAGTATTTAGGAAAAGTTCAAACATTCTTTTTTATGTGATACCTTGATTTTTATCACGGTTTTCATGTGTCTTATCATGCTGTCAGTCTCTCAAATTGCTGTTGGATGACTTCATGTCACTCTTGAGGTTTGATTTTGTTGAAATTCAACAGACACTGGACTGAGATGATCACAATAGATAATTTATATAGAAGTGCTGCTTCACTCCACTATATTCAACTATGTCAGGATAATAATACATTGAAGACCAAAGAAAGAAAGATAAAGTGCATAAAAGTTTCTCTATTTCAGTGCCTGTATTAATTGAACTTCCGATAAACATCATGTGATGTGTGTCACTACACGTTCATTTCAGGAATACAAAATATGTATATGTTAATAATAAATGATTTATCTGTGTGGGTCATTAAAACACGATGGTACTGTAAAAACACCATCAAAACTTCCGTTTCACTTTAAAGCCTGTTTACAAAAAGAACGGTAATGATAATTATAAAGTTTCTATATTTAAAATCATTCTAAGAGCATAGTGAAGTCGAAAAGACAACTATAATAATACTGATACGGCTGATGAACGATAAAATATTGACAGTCACACATCTCTATGATATTGTGATGTCTAGATATTACTTAAAGTGATAGTTCACGCGTAAATGAAAATTCTGTCATCATTTACTCTCCCTCTTGTTATTTCAAACATTTATGAGTTTCTTTCTTCCGCAGAACACCAAAGAAGATATTTTAAAGAAAGTCTGGCCCCCGTTCACTTCTATTGTATGGACATAAAACCAATGCAAGTCAATGGGGGCCGGTTAACAACATTCTTCAAAATATCTTCTTTTGTGTTCTGCGGAAGAAAGAAAGTCATGCAGGTTTGAAAGGACAAGAGGGTGAGTAAATGATGACAGGATTTTTATTTTTGGGTGAACTATCACTTTAAGTCCTGATTTAAACTTTCATTCATATCCTTCAAGTTCAGGCAAGTTACTGAATGCTGAAGTTTAATACTTTAACCCTAAATATGAGAATTATGAGATAGTAACAGTGATTCTTGCCCAACACACTTACTAGTGTAATGCCAAAACATAGATTACTTTTAGCCCTTAAGCGTACCAGTAGCTTAAAATAAAAAATAATGTTTGGGGTTTTTTGCTTTGTAAAAAGTTGAACAAGGTCTAAAACATTGTCAAAACCCCCACTACATCATGTAGCAGAGGAAATGCACAAAATGCATCATCACAAAACAAAGCAACAAGAAACTAACAAAAAGTCCTCTTTAAAATGCTTTAACAGTCACCATCAGCACATTTAAAGCCAGCGCTTAGCACATAAATAGAAACAGACACCAGGTCCATGAGGCCTGTTTAATCGCTCTTTCTTTTACTTACATAATGCCAAGTTAAACAGTGCGAATGGAAAAATGAGGACGGAAAATCTGCCTGCGGAGGAAACAATTGCAACTCTAATGAAATGACCATTAACTCTACTCTATGATACAGTAACCTTTGGATAAGGGTTAGGTGAAAACACCCACTTGAATATAAACATAAAACAGTGCATTCTTGAGAGGTGATACAATGATAAAAAATTAAAAAACATTCACAGACTGACCTGCATTATATATTTATATACATAGGCATGTGGTATATTTAAGAACAATCAAAACGTTACAAGAGAAAGCAGTTCACATAAAGGGATCCTTCACCCAAATATGAAAATTCTGTCATCATTTACTCACCTTCGAGTTGTTCCAAATCTGTATAAATGTCTTTGTTCTGATGAATACAGAGAAAGATATTTGGAAGAATGATTATAACCAGTCAGATTTTGCTCTCTAATTAAAAATTATTAATGACTTTGTTCTGTTGAATACAAAAGAGGACATTTTGAAAATGTAGGACAGCAAACAGTTCTGGTGCATTGTCATTTTTCCTACTACGGTAGTCAATAGGGGGCAAAATCTATCTGGTTATAAGCATTCTTCCAAATATCTTACTCTGCGTTCATTAGAACAAAGACATTTATACAGATTTGGAACAACTTGAAGGTGAGTAAATGAAGACAGATTTTCATTTTTGGGGGAAGTATCCCTTTAAGTTTAGAACACGTAATTCACAAATGTCATTTGAGGTGTTTTTAGGTGTTCAATCTTAAGCATCATTTGTATTACATTTTCTATTGCAGAGGGTTAGGAATTGGATCAAACACCCAATATGAAGTAGTAAATGTCGGTGTGTTTATCCTGACCCCATCTAACATGGCTGGCGCAATGGACCTTTCCCGCCAAACTTGGACCATTCCAAAATGGGGAGCCACTTACTATCTATGTAATATATATTTACTACCAAAACACCAACAATCATCTCAATAACAAAGCACCGTAGTTATAATTCTGAAGTAAGCTCGCTCAAAACATTTCATTCCAATAGTGTTGCTAAAGCAGCTGTCCGGTTGTGGTTTCATGTCCTCTCAGCTGAACCCAAATCTTCTTTTTGACAAAAAGAAAGAAAAAATGTTTTTCTGCTCATTACTTGAGAACATCTGCTCCTTATTTCTGAGAGAGGCTGTTGTTCTCGGCAAGGAAAGGAAAACAGAGATATGCTGTAGAAAGTCATTTCAAGAAAGACTCACTTTGAGTTCTCAGGGTTCTAATAGCTCATCCATTAATTATTTTTTAACACTTGCTGTTCCAAACCTTGATCTCTCTCTTTTTACTATAAAACAAAAAAATGTAAGGACATATCCAAACACCGTTTCTGTAACTGGTAAAGCATGGCACTAGAAACACACACCAAGGTCATGAATTAAATTACCAGCAAATGCTGATAAAACCACGTTCTGCTAGAGAAGTTATATGATGCTTTTATGTACTTTTTAAGATCATTAGCTCAGTTTCTATTCACTTCCACTGTATAGAATAAACTGCTAAAGTTCTTGTCCATGAGAATGTTATGATTCTGGAGAAGTGTTCATTCTTACCTAACTTTTGGCTTAAGTATTTCTTTAAAGAAATAGTTCACCCAAAATAGGAACATGTTCTTTCAGAGCGCTAATTCAAATATGGCGATGTGGTGATAACTTTGAATCTCATTTGTTCTTGTGGTTCTCTTTGGTCACAAGCTCACATCTTTCACCATTAATCACACATTTGTGCAGTGTCTATCTTGCATGTTTCATCAAAACCACAAATGTTATAAATATACAGTATACGCTATTACTACAAAGAAAATGCAACGCACAGTGTGACTAAAGTCCAGCATACCATTAAAAAGCCAATCATCCATTACTTAAGACTGAAACACATATGATAACTAGTCAAGACAGGAAGACCCATGAGATGTTCCACCTAAACAAGATGACCGTGATCAAGTCTGCCATTAAATTTGCCAATAAATTAATAAGACAATGTTATAGCCACGTCCAAACACATGGATACTTATTAAATAACCCTTGGTACATATATATGTAAATACCAAAAAAAAAGCCTACAGTAAATCTATCAAAATTCCCAGGTAAGTTTACACAACGTCAACGCATTAGTACCACTTTGTCCAATGTTTTGTTTTATTATTATCTTGAACAAAGCTCCTCAGACAATTTTAAAGAATTAACCTTAGTGAATACATCTGCAGTACCAGGTCCAGATACTACTCCAGTTATCTTATGACATTCACGATCACAATAAAAGTTATATATTAAGATATCGAAGTTATTCTAGAATTATTCTCTGAATTTTGTAAAGGTTGTCAAAATGTTATAATAATAATGGATAAACACAAAGTTTACCTATTAAAACATGTTTCAAGTATCGTAACGTGTAATGAGTTATGAATGATTCATACCTACTAACTATAAATGATGTCATATTCAATATGTTTACTGACGGTATGTAAGAGGGCGTTTATGTTGAACTTCATCTCACAAATGTAAAGTTCACTGATTAGTCATTTTTAACTCCTTCCTAAATATGCACAATAAATGTGTAAAGGTGTCTTCCTTACCTGAATCTGGGCGAATCCTTAAGACATTCCTCAAAATCCACAGTGATCTTCATGTTGTTGAGATCTCAGGTTTATAAACAGATTAAGAGCTAGCAGGCTAACATTAGCTCCTGCAAGATCCCAAACAGCTCAAACTTCCGCTTAAATCACTCCTGAATCTCAAATAAACTCCACATATGATAATAGAAAGGCGGCTGTCAGTGTAAAGCTGTGGAAATGATATTTAATGGAGTTGCCTTTAAAGCGAGCTGACTGATCTGTGAAGTGTAAATGGAAAAAGGCTGTGTGTCAAATCTAGTGCTCTGCCTATCATCGTAGCATGTTTCGTCAAAGACTATAGATGTGAACAAGACGCTACAGTGCTATTACTATGAATATGAAAAGTGCAACTGAAACACTCGACTGACGTTTCTCTCGTGGAGGTGCTCTACTATGAACGGTTGCGCGTGTGCAGCGCTAGAGCAATTAAAAAACGTGTCTTAAGAAACGAAATGTAGCGTACATTTGACGATAATTGTTGGTCAGAAATATGTTGATTAAGTGTGACTTAAACCGGCAATTTTACAGATATCGGACTCCCCCATTCAAGTAGATAGGGCTTCGTCTTGTAGGAGTGCCATGGCTGCCCGGAGGCGTTTCAAATATGACTAACGAGTGCGTAGACTTTCCGTACAGGGGCTTGGGTTTCCTGCAAACGCATAGCGATGGCACACTGGAGTAGAATGGTAATACACATGAAACGTAGCCTAAAGTGGGCGTGGTTATTGCAATTAGTAAAAAGGATGCAAAGTTCTGTAAGAGATTGTTTAATCGCACAAACAATGTCGTTTCTTCATGTGTCCTTGAAGATAATGATCTACACCAAATAGGCTCTGTAAATAGCACAGAAAATGTAATGGGAGCGATTCGTGTTACTCTGGTTGGTCGACGGGTGTGGAGAGTGTGGTTTTTGAGAGAGGGCGTCGTGCAAAGGAGTGAAGGTATTGAAAGTTACATTACTAGTTACGTGGTAAACAATTAATCCGTTCAAGTCAGTTTACAAAAAAATCTCTCTTTACTCCGCTGTTTGTATTCTTTGGGTCATTATTCTTTATTATTGTTATTATTATCACACCTGCCTGAAAATGGTTCAGATGATATACAGTACCTAGTAAGCAGCACGAAGCGCAGGTATGAATGGAACCTTGGAGCCGTCGAGCGCCTCCTAGAGGAAAAACAATGCCTCAATAGTGTCTCGTCGGAAACATTTCAGTCAGACACAACCAGCTAAGCCAATACATTTAATCATTTTCTCTCATTCTATACACAATTTACATTATAACTTTGGTTTTGGGAAACTGCAGGGCATTCAGCGGAAGGAGGAGAAAATGTACAGGGAACGTTTTGGATCATTTGTGGGTAAGCAATTAGAACTGTATTGTTATAACAGTATATAGCTTCTCCCTCCATCCATTCAAGTTTGCTATCCGGGTTTAAACTGTAGCTTACTGCCATCTAGTTGCAGACATGCTTTAGCGGACATTCAGACTTTCAAAATGACTAATAATACGAACATACAAAAACTATTCTGCAAGGGAGTAATTTTGAAGGGTGAGGGTACGTCACTTTTAAACATTTCCACAAACAATTGCAAAGAGCAAGATCGTACCAACATTTTAATGACTGGCAAATCTGCACACTTCCATTCGAAGAACATGTACGTCGATTTAGGGGGGAAAACCTTGGAGTGGAATAAAACGAACCCAAATTACCCATAAAGACATGAAGAAAAACAAGAGTACGGTCAGCATAGTCATAAAACTAAAGCACTAGTTTTAATGTTCAAATGTAGGATAAAGTATATTTCATTTTACAGACCCAGTGCTATGTCAAATGAGTAATTGACGGATGGGGCATTACAAGAATTGGACGTTTTAGAAACCTGACATTTCATCACAACGCTAAATGTAGTTCTTAATTTTTAGATTATTTCCGTTTGAAGGAACATTCACGTTAACATTTACGTTATATTTTAACGTAAACATGGCACAATATTAAAAACATGGCAGATACTCCTAAGTGGCTTCGAAAAATGTTTACACAGTGGGGTTAGTTAGTGTTCAAATTAATCCAAATGTGTGAAAATGTTGACAAAACAATGCGATGAAAATATCTGTAAATTCCATTAATCGAAATCATAACTGAAATGACAATATAAGCACGAGTAACCGACAATTATGTTTTTTTTGGGTTGTAATTGTGAAGCATTTTCCCATAAAACTATCCATATGTATTTTTAGAAGTATATGGTTACGAGGGATGGCTACCTGATAGATGTGTGGATATCTGTCTATTATAGACAGTTGTACAGACAAGATCCACCTGTATTTTATAGACAGATTAATATTGAGCTATTCGTGTTTGAACAGAGTTTTCTAGCAAGTATACAACTAATCCTGTCTGTTACAATAAACCCCACCCATGTGTAAGTTGTAACGTTTGCACTACTGTCGGTTATGCTGTAATAGTACAAGAGCGGTATCTTGAAGTGTTCATTTGTAGCAGAGATGTGTATGTTGCTTGTGTAAAAATCTGATTAATCAAGCTTAATTTTTTGAGCGATTGAGCCATAACCAAAAAGCGTTACTGTACGTTCAACCCCGCTCTCCCTATATTTTATGGTCTTATGTCAAAAATATTTAATTATATTTATGTAAATACCTCACTGTCACCCTGTTTTTTCAATTCATGAAGGAGCCACAAAGGATGGTAAAATAGGTTTAACTTTCGAACCCACAATATTCCTTTAATTCCATTATTCCTTATTATATTTAAATTTCCAACTCTTCAAGAAATATGTGCCTTTACCAAATTTAAAGACATTATACAGAGAACTGAACACATTTGTCTAAAGCATCATTCAAGGTTACAACATATTACATTTTTATCCTCATTCAACACATTCATAACAGTGGAAACTTTAGAACTACACACTGTAATATATAAATGATTGATTGTGCCATTTTATGTTAACACACACAAACTCCCCCCCCCAAAAAAGTTTTGATATTTGGGTAAATTTTACAAAACCTGCCTGGTTCACGTTATCAACGTTCATGAAAAACCTTTAAACCTTTTACTGCAATGCATCGTGTAGTTTAACTTTTATTTGAAGTTCAACTCAAAGCTAATTTTTTTTAGTGTACAGTATAATAAGCATAAAGGCATTACTACACATACTACCACGATATATACTTATTTTTTACATTAAGAATTCTCTTTTGTATTACAGTAATAAAGATGAGAGTATTATTTGCATTGGAGCAATGAAGGGAATCTTCAACTAGCATTCATTTAATAATAATCTTTTCAATTCTAACTTGATTTGCGGGTTAAAATATGCCAAATTAAATACGGTGGACTCTGTAAAATTTACCCGTTTTATTGTGTGCAAGAATTCCTGAACATAAAGTGATAAAACAGAGGGTGAGAATAACTCAATAATAAATTACAGTAAATTATGTATTATTTGAGGTGGAGTTTAGCTATTGATCAAAACATTATTATTCAATTATTATGGTATAATTCAAACAGAGATCACAGAAAAAAACTTCAGAATGGCATTAAGAAAAAAAGGCAACCGAAAACAAAAATCACACAAACCCCAACACTGATGTCAAAATAAAATACTTCAGCACTGTTTAGCATCTATTAAAGCAGTTGTCTAAATCTGGAAAAGACAACCAAAAGGTTCAATCTATTGATCAGTAGTTTATAGTTAAGTAATACTTACCCATCAATGAATACACATGGCAGATATAATTAGTGCCAATATAACTCAACATGGTTTTGTTAGAAGCCATGCACAGAGCCAAGCTCATATGAGCAGTTTAACACTACACATGTGTATCAGCTGACTCAAAGAGCACACAGTCCTTTTGTTTTAAATCTCAAACTTACAACCAGTGCATGCTAAACCACCTTTAAGTTGCATTATTGGTTGGTATTCAATGGAAACAAGAACAGTGCGTTTCATTTGGGAAGTCATTAGATCAGGATAAAGGAGGGCATGTTGAAGCGGATCTGCTACCATCAGCCACGTTCAGGTAGCGCTTGGAACAAACGCACTTCTCGGTAACCTGGTGGTTGTTAGGCATGGAGCTCCCATGCCCTTCAGCCAGGAAGAGGGTGGACCCCTGACCTCAAAATGTCTGATAACAGTCTTGTTTTGTTAGCATGATGACAAGAAACGTTTGGCAAATGAAGGAGCTGGTTGATATGCGTGGCATTGCAGTGTCGATGGAATACACAAGGTGGAAAGGAATCCTGGCGCTGAACCGGTGACAACACTGCCTTTTAAAGGTTCATGTGACAAGACAAGTCTTGACATCCTTAGGAATCTAGAGAATCAGCTGCAGCAGAGAAAGAGTTTTTAGGTTTTAGGGTGTTAGCCAAAAGGACCATGTCAAAAATAGCTTGTATCCCTTCTTAAATGCGTAAAATCCTTTTTAACAAGTGAAAAATGTCACGCACACTGCACAAAACAACAGATTTGTGAAACCATATGAATATATCATTTATTTGCATATTACTGAATTTACCGTCTTGAGGTGGGTCGACGGTGATGTCCTCGGCCTCTGTGTCGTCCTTCATTTCTTCGTCTTCATCTTCCTCCTCTTCCAGCTCATTGGCGATTAGCTGTCGAGCTAGTTTGATGTTCAGGCCTTCATTATAATGCATCTTTCTCATCATTTGGAATTCCTTCTTTCTGACTGAGGAGGGACAAAACACACACGGCTCTAAACACAAAGATCCACTGAGATAAACGGATAAATAGACTGCCCCACAGTTTCACAGGACTGAAAGAATGTGCATGAGAAGCCAGAAATTCAAACAGATCTGTACACCCAAAAACAACCACAAACACACCAATAGGAAAGATTTCCGATTTCAGAGCATTATTTAGCCTTTTTATATTTACAAATTGATAGATATGGCTGGTTGTATTGTAGGCAAACATAAATGATTCCTGTGTAAGAACATTGTACAAACAACAGTTTTTATTCAATGCATCTCTTTTCAAACAAATGTTGAACGGATAGAGAGGGGAAATGATGTTCCGAATAGACCGATGTGTGTTTGTGAGTTTGAGCCGGACAGCCCCAGGCTAGCAGTGCAGTGAGCTGTGTAAGTCTACATCAGTCTGTATGAACAAACAGAGGTGAATCTCAGGCCATTCTACAGAGAGCGAGGGGTCTCACCTTGCTCATCCGGACTCAATTCCTCCTCTTCTTCCTCACTGCTCTCCCTCCTCCTGGTCCCTCGCGAAGCGAGATTCGGCTCCCTCCACTGCGGCTTCCAGTCTGACAGTAAGAATAAAACAGTTACAGGATCTGTCCTGAACTCTACTGAGCCTGCTCACTACATACTTACACAAAGCATCTTCCCTAATAAAAGTAGAGCTCAAAGAGTTCCCGATTCAAAAGCTAAAAATATTACAAAAGTCTAGAAAAATTGCTTTATTCTGACTGCAAACTGGTAACATGAAAGATAATCTTTAAAGAAAGCATCTCAAGGAGTTGTCAGACACGGACACACAATGGGCCCAATGACGGCTGGGAAGGGGTGGAAAAAATACACAAGCCTTACGGAAACAGAAGACAGAGAGATGAAAAGAAAAAAGAGGAGAGATATAGAATAAGATTGCAAAAGACGGAGAGAGCTGTTTATTAACTGCAAGGACAGGGATGAGAAAAATATAGCACAACAGCAGCCAGAGACTCAGTTACATACCCGCGACACAAAAACCACTTACATCCATCTATGGCTTTCAAAGACCCATAAAGAACTTACTCTAAAACACGCCTCATCTATTTATTTTAATCTTTAAGTGCCCTTCTCTCTGGGAAATTTCACCAAGAGTTTCCCGTTCGGATGTTCAATTGTGTGAATTTTTTATGACAAATAGATGCACAAAAGATGCAAGAATTTACACAAACATAAATGGAATTCGCAAATAAACAATAAACTATGTACAAACATAATTTTGTGACATTCCTTTCGCAGATGGTTTTTGGGCATCAGTGAAATGGTCTACATATCTGTGGATTTAGAAATATTCCTAGTGTCAAAATGTGCACACAAATCTACAAGCAGATGGACTCCACCCACCTAATCATGTTACGTCCAAAGCCATTGAGAGAGAGAGTTATGTTAACTCCGTTGACTCCAATGGAATAGTTTTTTCACAGAATAAAAAAGTGAAAGAATAAAGCATTTAAAGAGCTATCTGAAGGCTCCATGAATTACGTGACATGCAAAAATGTTTTAATTCCGTTGTCGCATCTCTCTCTCTCAATGGCTCTGGTTACGTCCAAGCTTCTACCAGTCCCATTTCGTTTTACAATCAGTGCTGGGCTAATTGGAGATAAGCGAGTGTTCCACAAACATTACAGAAATAAAGCATACAGAAATTTGACATTCAGTCACCCTCTAAAAAAGCGGTGGACACTATGTTTTCCCACCGGTTCTGACAAAACTGCTATGGTAGAGCAAACTCCTTATAGAAACAGGCGTTGCCATCAGCGACTAAGTTGTTGTGATCATCAAATTTGCCTGTAAGCCAAATGAAACACCTGTTACGTGGGAAGCAAGCTCTGTTTGTTCCTGTATCATCTTTAACTGCTAACTCTACAGGCTGTGTGTTTGTGTTCAATTGACCTTGTGCACATAACACAAGTAAAACCACAATTATTCAAATCCTGTGTTGTTCCAACATCAACTAATCATGAAAGAAGTTACCAATGTGCATCCATATTTGAATTTAGTGTCATTAGCGTTTGTTTTGTATTTTGGAGTCCCCGTAAAATAACATGATCCCATTTTAATATAATTTTTTTTATGTCCAACTGAATAAAGGAAATGAATCTTCAAAATGTTCATCTATGGGTCTTATGTCCATATATGATGGCTTTTATACAGTACCCTCACCTACATTCGAACGAAAGCTCATCTTTGACTTACTTTTTGGCGAGGTCATCTCCAGGTAGGACTGTATTTCCTTCCGAGTCACTGAGCGCCCCCTCATCCTCGTCATCACCGACCATCCTAAAGAGACACAGAGTTTTGGCCGACAGCCCAAAGAGAGAGACATCATGACCTTTTCCGCAGGTTTGCTCTGTCATATCAAGTTGCGTCCTTAGTATTTGCAGATATGGCAGTAACATATCCAGAAAGTACAGCAACGTCCTCAACATCATATTTAAAGAGCCCGATCATGCCTCTGCTATTCCTTCCCTGTTTCCACAAAACTGTATCGCATCCGTGCTATACTGGCAAAGTTATTCTTCTCATATACAGATTTTTTTTTGTAGCATGTGCAACATATTTGTCACACTGTACAGCCCTGATGATATTCTGCCCTGATATGAGATTATGATTACAAATATTAGTTGAAGCATCAGGTGTGGTTCTTTCTTCACAGGAGTATTGATGTCTTGTTTACAGCGTGCTGCTCACCTGTTGTATGGCGTGCTTGGTTCATCTATCTTCATCAACCCATAGTCCTTGTCTGCTGGATGATATGTGGCCAAAATGTTCATTTCATCCCATTTCTGTGACTTTTTCCTAAAAGAAAAAAATCAGACACTAAACTCAGCATACAATTATAGATTATACTAATAGCCCTGATACCAATATTCCACTGAGATCTTCTACATTTAACCAAAGACTCTGGCCCACTTTAAAACATCATTGAATACCTTTAAAAGAGCGGCCGAAAATAGCAATAAGTGGCATACATGCATAACGAAATGTATTGACCCTTTAGTGACTTCAATGATAGGACTGGCAAACACACAAATGTTTGTTCAGAAGAATACACTGACATTGGTCTTTTAAAACGAATGGATTGAACTCCATGGAGTAAAGCATCTATATTTTACCCAGAACAGAGTTAAAATGCTCAAAGTTCAAACCCTTTCAACAATTTAAACACATTTAGCCTTTGAAGTGCAAATAATAAGACAATGAACCTGCGGAATTAATAGATAGGTTGCACTAGCATTCATAATCCATATGAATATCATCATCACTACATAAATAATTAAATTTTGTATGTACAACTTTACAAGCTTTTTAATTATTTTAGTATACAAACACTGTAAATTCATTGACGTCTCAAACATAATCTCATACAAATATTAGTTTAGACCTCTCTTCATGATTATCGGATACATAAAACATTTTTAATGCTTTTGAAGTTTGACTAAAAGGAGGCCTGTAGTCAACAATAAAATATTAAAAATATATATTTTGTGCTCATGTTTAAATGCAGAAGGATTATTGAAGGTACTCAAATTATCCAACTAAGATTGACTGTGCTTACATTTATTCTACTTCAAGATCTTTAAAAGACATTTTAACCAAGAACTGCATTTTATCAAACTGTGAGATGATTCTTTTTGAAATGTGCAAGTTCTTAAACCTAATAGCTGCTGAAAGCAACAAACCAGTATTTTTCTTTTACCTTTTATGTCAACAACATCTGACAGACCAATTATACCTGTCTGCAGTGTTCGATATGATAAACCTTTATTATCCTTTTCATACTCAGACCTAAGCATCACAGAAGCTGTGCTTTGCTAACTTGTGTCAGTTCACATGAGCCGATAGCTTATGGTCACTGGGAGAGTTGACCAACCATGCAAGTTAACCACCGAGGTACCTCAGGGTTTAGTTCTTGGTCCTTTCTCAATCTCACTGGTTCCAATCATAATGGCACACAATGGGTCTCATTCACTAATAATTATTAAAATTCACTAAAAAAAGTATTTTATACGCACATTTGAACCTCCCACGAAAACGTACGCACATGAATTTGTTCTTAACTTCGTCCTAATGTTACTGAATTTGGAGTATTCTAAATGAGCTGGCAGCGTGCACAAGTTTAGTCATTTTTACATAAAACACACCCAGTCCATCTCCATATTTGGGCTTTCTGCCTAACCTTTCCTTTACTAAGACTATGATATTTTACAAAGTAATGGTTAAAGCTTTTGTAGCCTGAACCTGTGCTTTCTGACACTCCATAGTCAGATTAAAATCATGTCAGTGCCTTATGTGACATGAATCCTCTAGACTGGAGCGCTCATGCTTCTGCAATAACAGTTAAATGTGCCAATCCACATGGAAGAGTACAGTTACACAACAGACATTTGAAAGAGGTGCTGCTGTGTGTTTCCCAGTGACTGCTGAAATCCTCTCAAACCTGATGTAGGATTTAAAAGCTTATATTTAACAACAGATAAAGATACTGCTGTTTTGATGAAGAGGATAACATGGTCTATGATGGAACAGCATCATAGCATCGAGACAAAGCTAAAACTATAGTGGAACCGAGGACCAATCAAGTAATAATAATCTCTTTAGAAAATATGGATGTTCATGTTCCCACAGAAAATCAGATCAGAGATTAATTTCCCATTTCATTCATGTTGGGGAGAATCAGCATCAATTGTGAACATTCAGTTATTTTGTGAGTGTTATGCACAAAGCATAGACTTTGCCAATACAAAGGTAAAAACACTGGTTCATCAACTGAGAGTGAAATGAAAAACTCAAATAAAATAAGCAAAACACAGCAGGTGAAACGTTTTGTTCAATTTAATAAAAAAAAGCTGAACCAATCCAAACAAGATTTCCTGTAGGTGTGTGAAATACTTAGATACAATGAACAATGCTACCTTTTTCCAATGGCTAGGTGCGACGCTTAATATACTTTTTTAAGCAGAGACTAATTTAGAGCCACGGCAGCCATATCGGTTCTCAAAGGACAGGAATTCAGTACTAAATGCCATTCTTACAGTGTGTCCTATATTTCTAGGAGTGGTAGAGCAAGAACAATGTCTTCTGGCGAGAGAGGAAGAGGAGGCAGAGGAAGACAGCAGGCCAAAGAGAACGCCTACATACTAACAAACACAACCTCCCCCATAATCCGGACGTTTAGTACTTCCTTCATCGATGTTGTTATAATGTGCGGTTTGAATTTTGGTAGGCCTAAAGGCGCAAATCAATATGTGAGCTGAATATTGACAAGAGCCAGCTCAGCTAACAACGAAACGGGATCGCCAAGAATACTTTTTTTTGACCTCCAGGAGAAACAATACGTTAACAGGCACACACACAAACTCCTGAAGGTGTCTTTCTGGATGAGTCGATGTCAAAATAAATTTGATCGATACTTACACGTGCCATACTTCAGGCAAAAGTTATTTTATAACTCTTCAATGACGGCTGTGTTTTGATATCTGATGTGATGAGAAAAATGATGTACAATCATGTTGTGGTTGACTGAAGTGTTCCTGTAGCTCAACTGGTACAGCATTGTGTTAGCAGCACAAAGGTCATGGAGTTGATTCACAGGGAACACACTTAAAGAGTGCATAACATGAGATCATGAAAATTACATTTCATGCGGTGTGTAATGTTGCTGTGTTTGAAAGAAAGCAGTCTGACAAATTGTAAATCCGAAGGTGAATGAATAACAAATTCATTGGCTTGGCTAAAAGGGAGTCGACTCTGAATCACAAACAGTCTTTTCTAGTCCGATTCGCAACCCGCCGCGGATTTACGTCACTACATATAGTCCCCCCCGTTTGTTTTCCTAGGACTGCCCGCGAAACACTCTTCTCCCCCAAACACTGTAGCTCGTGAGCCTCATTCGCGGTAGACCAATCACAGCAGATTAGACCATCTGACCAATCACATCAGACTAGGCTAGCGGAAAGGAGGGGATTAGACCGATGAATCACAGAACGAATCATTTGAGAGTCAGTCAAGAAGTATGGTAAGAATAATTACTTATTATTATGAAATAATAGTGTTTACACCTTCTATGAACATGAACTTGTTGTTGGACACTCCATAAACCAAAGTAGGACCTTAAAAATCCCTAGTTATGTACTCTTTAATGAAAAACGCGTCGCTCCCAATTTGCGCGGTGTCTACATTTAAAATAACAAACTTGTGCGCGCAAAAGACGAGAAATGAGAATTGCCCCTTGG
The DNA here is from genome assembly GCA_006030095.1 of Triplophysa siluroides. Taxonomy (NCBI): domain Eukaryota; kingdom Metazoa; phylum Chordata; class Actinopteri; order Cypriniformes; family Nemacheilidae; genus Triplophysa; species Triplophysa siluroides. Next base: position 812,641 of record VCII01000009.1, on the reverse strand, counting down.
AAGTTGGTCATCTAAAACTTTTCTTCAAGACTTCTTTAAATCAGTTACATAAAAGGTAGATTGGAATATGAAAAGTAAGACTGATTAGTCTAATTCCTAGTCAGTGAAACCAGCCTTTAACTAGACTTGTTAAAGGCTGGAATACACTACAAGACTTTTAAAATCTGAAAAGACATCATAGACTTTATAAAAGTTTCAGATAGAAACACACCAACTGATCAAATCTGCAGACTGGCACAGACTTTCTGCAACAAGTCCAGGCTGAAAATCTGGGCAAATATGAGCAAAAGTCTTGTAGTGTATTCTAGCCTTAAGACGCAGTCTTAAGCGGCTATGTTTATGCAACTGGGCCACCCTAAGAGAGAACCTAAAGCAGTAAAAGCACGGTAAAACATATATGTTGGCACAGGTCACGTGATGGCAGGTCAACCAGTAGGATTCAACAAATGTCATACGGTTAAAACGCCATAGTTCAATCATACGTATTGTAATTGTTTATCGCTATATAGCGAGCCACGATATATCCTCGCACACAAAGTAATGCGGCATTTTTTTATTTTAACCTGGAAGTTATTACAATTCCACTTATTGCATGTTACGTTATAATGTGGACATAAATTGTTCTTGCAAAACACTTGTTATATTACTAAATGTTTAATACTTTTGCTATACATCACTGCCTCAAATAGCAAAAATGCGTTTCATACAATTTCATCGTCCTATCTAAATAAGAGCATCAATAAATATCAGACAGTCGTGAACTGATCTGCTGGCTAGGCGAGAAAATGACGGATCAGATCTTATTTCACCAGGATGGTTTTCGAGGTGACAGTCCAGTGGCTAACCAGTTAGCAACTCATGCTACCAACACACCCAGCTACCGTTAACCTGACTAAATCAATGAAACAGAACCAATAGTGCTGGTTGAGCGCTTTAGTTTAGCTATCATCATCATCATGTGGTTACCGCTGCGTATGTCTGTTTTGTGGACTGTTTACTCACTGTTGGTCGTCATCAAGGTTTATATAGGCTCCTGGTTCTGGTGTGTCCTGAACTGGTTCTTCAGGTCGGGCTTTGATACTGGATTTGTTCTTTAGGATGCCTTTAATGGGTCGCGGTGCTGCCATAACCGTCAAACCCACCCACAACTCCTCGTTTACGCTGTTTACGCGTCCAACACACGTTTAAAACACACCGAAGCGGTTTAAAACACCACGTTCACCCAGTTAGAAAACCGCCGATGTAACGTTATATTCCTCCTGAAGTTTAAAGTTAAACAGTGATAGTCAATAAAGTTTCGAGACTGTTCACGACTAGTATTCTCCTAACGCGCTCGCGCACTTGCCCGTTTAGTTAGTGCGAAGAGAGGAAACGGCGCCGCAGTCGGTCTCGCGTTCTCAGCTCTCGCGGGAGGTAGACTATTGCTATAGCAACGCACAGCGTATGTGTCGTGAGAGATTCGCCATTTTTGTTGTGGCAAAGGCCTAAGGACGTACAGTAAATGATGACTAGGTAGGAAGGGCACAACGAAGGGAGATCGATCTTGGCTACTATGTTGAAATTTCGGTCCAAAAAATGTTCCCCCCAAATGCTCAATTTAGTTTAAAATCGCTATCTGTGACATCTACACTTTTTAATGCTCTCTTTTACAGTAAAGGGTAAAATATGGCGCAGTGGTGACTTGAATGGAATGCATTACTCATGCGCCCTATATATTTTTTGTAAATGTTACATTTTGTCTTAATTAATGCACTTGCAATTACATAGTGAAAGTAATATTCAAACATACTTATCATGGTTTTACAGTAACCATAATTTAAGATTTGTTGTAAAACTATTAATACAAATCACCAAAAAGCAAAGTTAATTTATGTATGATAACATACATTTATGGTTGATTTGATTGCTTTTGTCTGGATCTGGGTCTTATTGTGTAATTCATCCAATGAATGAATAAATTATTGAAAATGTGTGTGTGAAAAAAAATATTTTTTTAACAAAAAAAGAATGCTCCTCTTAAATAAAAGCTGTTTTAAATGGTTTGAGCTATAAACTTAGGATATGTTATGTTTTATAGAACAATGATTACAATAACTACATTAATCAAAAGGAAAATTCTGTCATGAATTACTCACCCTCAATTCGTTCGTTAACCCTATGACCTCCGTTTATCTTCAGAACACAAATTAAGATTTTTTTGAAGAGGTCCGGGAGATTTCTGACTACTCTGCAACGCAACCAAACTTCAAAATGCTCAAGTGGTGGCATTACACACCCTAGAAACATTTCACTGGTCTCAGACATTTTGAAAATCGTTTTTGTGTGGCAAGCCTTAAGACTCTAAATGGATTGTTTTGAATTGATTGTTTTTGAATATCCATACGAATATCCTTTGTGTAGAAGGAAATCCTAGAATGCAAAGAAAAGAAAATTCCATTCAAATAGAAATAGACTAGAAGCTTGTGTTCTTCAAAAAAAACCCAGTCCTAGTCATTTATTTATTGCATTAGGTGCAAGCAGCTTATCAAATACAACAGTTATTTTTTAAAGTAAAGTGACCTTTAGCTGCTCTGCAAAAGAAAAATGACATATGACCTTCGCTGCCTATCAAAATGCATGGTTGTTTATTATAAGTAATGTATTAACTCATAATGTTTGAGTTAAGAACTCATCTTTTTATGACTGTGTTTTAACTATTGATATGATGTCTCACTTATTTAATTACAATCATATTTATATTTTATTTCGTCAATGCTTATTTTGGAAATTATTGTTTTTCCTTGTTGATTGTTCTCTTACTATTGTATTTTATTATTTTCTCCTTTATTTCTAGTAATGTGCGTATTTTTGTATTTTAAATGATGTAGCGTTTTGGGTGTAAGAAAAGCGCATTTTAAATAAAAGGTATTATTATTAACTTTTCACATGGTCCCTTACCCAAAACTTCCATTATCCAATTTGCATAATTTTGTGTAGCACAAAAGTCCTATAGCCCTATCAGTGGATAAAGTTTATAGTCAGTAGATAATGGTTTTATAGATCCACTTGTTAAGTCATGTCATAAAGTATACTACTTCTCTTTATAAGCACTATTTATTCATATCACATTTAAGCTAAATGTTTTATAAACTCATAGTGTTTGTCTTTAATATTTACACACACTGAATGTAATCTGAATGTAAAACATTAAAATGTTGTTCTTGCATATTTCCACATTTCAGATGGTATCTGCTGTCATGCGCCATAAAAAGAAGTAAAATAGACACCTCAAATGGCTGGTATAGTTTATTGTTTATTTTAACAAATGTAGTCTCCAGATAGAGGACAAGCGGGTTTGGTTTTGATAAGCTACATTTCACAAAAGAAATACTCATTAAACTTGCACAAGGACTTGATATACAAATGCATTACCTGTACATAAATTACCTAATAATTATTATTTCCATAATTTCAGAGTGTGGGCTGAAACTTTGAATTTACTTGTCCTCACAGAGGATTGTTTATGAAAATTGTTTATGAAATTGTTTTAAAAATACTACAGTGTAGACGACGGCATCCAACTTTCTGATCTTCTAAATGTTGCAGCTTCTTAGCAACAGACACAATACTAAGTATGTGTTGTGCAAGCATGCTCTATTAAACACTTTAGTGACATTATATCAGAGATGTGAGTGCTGACATCAAGCCCAACACCAGCATCAGGAGGCTGACCCTCGTGCCCACCGCATCATTTTCCAGCTGGCAGTCAGTGTAAGGTTCAATGCAGGCTGCGTAAGCCATAGCATGAGCGATGTAACTTTGCTCCTGTACACCATGAAAGAGGTGGGCCATCGGACCTTTGGCAAAAATAGCAACATCCTCCGATCCATGAGTTTCTGAATCAAGAGGCACTGCGGCCTGCTGAAGGTAATTGTCACTACCTGGAAAAAAGCATGAGAGATAAGGTAATATTATAAATAATAGCCAATTGAATACCAGTTCATTTAAAGCTATTTAGCACTCGACCCAAAATTCTGATCCAAAAAATGAGATATTTTGATGAATTTTTAAACTTCTTTTAATCAAAATGAATGTTACAGCATTTTAGCTTTTTAAAAATGAAGCCATATGACAAGTCTGTGTGAGGAACAGATGCAAAGTTGAATTGGTCAATAGCCTTTTTCTTAGACATACGTAGCTATTGCATTGATTCCGAAGTCCTATCCTTTGTGAGATTTTAATTGTGCTTTTTAGTTATTATTTTAAAAATCATACAAATTTGGAACTACTGAACATGTGGTGAGTTATTGATGAAAGGATTCAATTCATGGATGAAATATTTCTTTATAATTGCCTGCCAATGGTTTGTTTTATTTACATGCAGTTACATATATGTCCACAAGGTGGGGTATCTTCATATCAAAACAAACAACATGTGCGTACACATAAAACTTACCTGAGATTGTGTCATTCATGTCAGGACGAGTTCCATTCACAATCTGGTATCCCGGACCATTGCCATAATATGTAGTAGTAAACTGTTTACCATCCTCAGCTTTTGAATAGGAAGTGCCTGAAAGACACAGGAAGTAATCGAAACATTCTTAAGCTCTAGTTTACTTCGTGGTTGTTGCCGGAAAAATCCAAGACCACACAAATCAGGATCTTAAACGGTTTTTAGACATGTCAGAATTGCAAAAAATGTCCATATACAATATTATTTACTTTTGAGTAAATATTAGAGAATGAAAGATGGAGCCATTGAATGTTCCCTACTGAAGAAAGCAGTAGAAACCAAAGAAAGTCTATTGGATTTAATGGGAATTGTAATAGTTTTTATGGAAACTGTAATGGTCTCTGTGAGTGTCTATTGGTAATGTGTTGGGTTCTGTTATCTGGCAGATGGGAATAGAACACCATTAAATTGGACATAAGACCGAAAACACTACATCAAGAGATCTGTCTATGGAAAACAGATGATGGATCATAATAGTATTTGTAATGTACCCTATGTTGTGGTTTAAATGTAGAAATTGTCCTAATCCACTTCTAGTTTCTGGCTTTCATTGATGTTGGGTCCATACCTAGCACTGGGTTGCCCCTGTAGGAGTAGCCACCAAATGAAAACACATGTGAATGGTCTGCAGTGACCACGGTCATAGTGTCTAGTTCGCTGGTCAGATCAGCCGCCCGCGCAATGGCTCTGTCAAATTCCACAGCCTCGGTCAAAGCGTACTTGGCCTGGCCTGCGTGATGGCCATGATCTATTCTCCCGCTTAGAGGAAAGAAAATAATTCAAAATAAGTATTCAGCACAACCTTAGACTCTCGCAATGGAAAAACACTATGCACTTATCTTCTACAAAGAGGTAGAATCCTTTAGGGTTTTTGCGAAGAATCTTAATGGCCTTTTCTGTCATCTCTGTCAGTGATGGATCCATGTTGGGGTCGCGTTCTAACTCATACCTGGTGTCCTTTGGCTCGAAAAGCCCTGAGCACAACAATAAAAACAATAGCATTAAAACACATTAGCCACCCCACAGAACAGCTGACTTTGCAAATACTACAGGCCAGATGCATTTATTACCAGTCTGAAACCAAGAATGGTCAAAGTATTTATAATAAACAATAGTTCTTTAAAAAGTGGTTTTACTATTACTAAAGAAGTTTATCTAATATTTAAGTTGGTTTTATGATAAAAAAATAAAACAAAGGCAATATCCAAATGGAGAGGGCAGTCTTACCCATCAAGTAATCAGTTTTGGCTTCTTTGACAACATCAAATTCTGCCTTGTTCCAAACATATTTGGCGTTCTGTAAAGATATAAGAAACCGTTCATGCAAAAAGTTCTAATTTTCAGTTCTCTCATTTTTACGTACCCTATTCCAAATTTGCAAAACTTTTTGCAAACAATAAACCACAAATATTTTATTATAGTTGTTAAAGAAAGACAGTGGACTATGTGTTTTGGGGCACAGTCCAAATGTTATGGAGTAAATATCTGCAGCTATTGCCTTTCACTATAGCATTGTATGAAAAAGAGCACTGGTAGCGTCACAAGTTTGGAACCAGCGAGTAACCAATAAAATAATTTTTCACTAAGCATTGTAAGGGATAGTTCGCCCAAAGATGAAAATTCTGTCATCATTTACTCACTCTCGGGTTGTTCCAAACCTGTATACATTTCTTTGTTCTGATGAACACAAAGGAAGATTTTTGGAAGAATGTCAGAAACCAAACAAGTTTTCCCCCATTTACTGCCATAGTAGGTAAAATAAATGCTGAGTCAAGGGGAGATGTGATCTGTATGGTTATTGACATTCTTCCAAATATCCTCAGCAGAACATAAACATTTATACAGGTTTAGAACAACCCGAGGGTGAACTGTCCCTTTAAGTGTTCATGTCAGAATTATAAAGGACACACGTATATTGCAAATACCAAGAGCTTTTAGGAAATGTTTGGCTTACTTTTCTGTTTTTGAGCCACTCTTCAACAAGGTTTGTTTTGTCCTGTCGGCTCCCTGTAATTGTTGAGTACTCGGGATCTTTCAATTCCTTGGGAAACATGTACTGCCTTCCGCCACCTAAAATCACCTACAACATTCAAATTACAGAAGGATTATATATGGATTTGGTTAGGATATGGACAAGTTAGGATATGCTTTTTAATAATCGATTTATCTTCATGGTTATGCCCATAGGCCTACCCCCTGTTCAGACCCTGCATCATCTTGCCCATAAGGCTTATTCACACTGATCTAACAAATGCCAACAAACAACAACAAACACCAACATCCAAAATTCTCATTGACTTTGATCCACTAAATGCTTTCACACGTTGGAGTTTGTTGGATCAGTGTGAATGTTTCAATGAACACTACAGCAAATTAATAGGCAAATGAGGTTGTCACTCCGTGTGTGTGTAAAGACACATTCCAATTTGTGAAATACACCTTTAAAATAACACCGCAGCTTTAGGCTTCAGACAGTCACCACCCCAATTCTGTTCCCATAGTGTCAGGCAGCTAACTTTGCATCAAACTGACATGAAAGGAAACAGTAGTTCAATGCTCTGTAACATTCAGCAGCCAGGGTCTTACATTTATATCTGTATTATTGATGAGTTGAAATGCAATATCCCTGCATCCTCCCGCGACGGCGTCGGGTGTCAGCTCTTTATCGCTGTACCATGCTCTGTCCGCGCTGTGGGAGTAACTGCCAGCAGGTGACGCGTGCTGGACACGTGCCGTGCTCACAATGCCCACAGATTTTCCTGGAGATAAATAAAGGATAAGCTATTATGTGGATAAAGAAATGCATTATTACCCAATTCATATGACCTTATACAGCCCGACATTTTGTAACAGATAAGATAAGAATTTACCCTCAACTGCTTCTTTGCGAAATAAATGACAAGGCTTCAAAGTTCATCTGTATTTCAATGTAATGTAGATTGAACAGATTTGCAATCGCTTGGAATAAATTCATTTTCAAAGGATAGTTAATCCGTTAAATATAAAGTTAAATATAGTGTTTCATCATTTTTTTAACCTCACTTAATTCAAAAACCTGTATATAACTCTTTTTCTGTGGAACACAAAAGAAGATATTTTGAGAAATGTTTCAGTGGTTTTGCATTCATAGAATGGAAGTCAATGGGGCTCAGTGTTGTTTGTTTATTAACATTCCTCAAAATATGCAGAGGATCCTGCAGAAGAAAGAAAGTACTAGTTTGGAGCAAATGATGAAATAATTCATTTTTGGGAATTAATTCGGTGTCCTGATCTTGCTACCTGCCATCCTTGCGCGATGAAGAACAGATGTGACCTCGTTGCCTTTAGTGGTGCTGCAGTCTTTGCGTCGAGAGGCCGCGCTGAGGCCGAGCGTGCCGTAGTTTGCCTTCACACCACAGAGATACGCTGTGGCTGTCGCTGCACTGTCCGGCATCTGCTGGTCAACATTGTAGGTCTAAACAGCCACACAAAAAAACGGAGATTAGGAGTGCATTAAACGAAAATGGATTTTAAACTTTCCCTGCATGTGTTGTTGGTTTGAATGTTATGGAACTTATTTTAATGGGAAAAAAGCATGCCTTTAGTGCACTTTAAGTCACTTTGGATGAAAGTTTCTACCAAATGCCTAAGAGTAAATGAACTGAACAGTACAAAACACCTTTGACAGAGCAAGATGAGGAAACATGTCCATAGCCAGAGACGTCTCCTCTCCTGTCTCTCCTTTCATTTGACCCTTCATGATCCTCGCTGCTGTCACAGTGCTGATTCCCATGCCTTAAGAACAACATTTAGAATAAGAATAGTTGCATCAGCAATTTATCAATGATTTATTATCTATTTCAATGTAATATTATCCATTGATATCAGTAATATATGTTGGTAGGCCAATAATAATAAAACGACAAAGCAAATAGAAATTAAGTAATGATCTAAGACTTATTTTTACAATATTTGGTATATCTTTGCTTGACTTGAGAAAACTGTAATACAATGTACAGTCTGTCACAATACTAGATCAATAATGCAGTGTTAAAATATGCTTTTCTTTAACTTACCATCTCCAAGAAACAAAATGAGATTTTTAGCACGATGCATGTTGGGCTTCATGTTCAAAGCCAAATGAAGAGCTTCTTTGCCCTTTACATTCCAGAAGCTCGGGTCCTCTTCCTTCACTTAAAATTCAAGAAAAGCACAATTTCTTCTTTTTTGGTCTTACTTTTCTCTAAGAAAAAATATAAACACGTTTTTTTTGGAAATGCACCTACCTGGAATAATGGAAAAACATCCATTAATGCAACATAAAGCAATTATTCCGATAGTCAGAAAGGTCTGTTTTGTGGCCATGGTGTGAGAGGAACAAAACTGACAGCTCTGTAAAATTGAAAGATTTGACTCCTGTTTATAGTCTTCGCTCAGGCCAAAGGTCAATTCTCAGGTGATAACTTTTGATCACTTTGTAATCATACATAACATAATTTAAAGTTCTAGCCTTGCATTTTGATAATATAACACTTCTCTGGGGATAAAAGGATTTGTAGTAAAACCATGGTTACCACAAATTGACTATGACCTCACGGATAACCATCTGATATAAGAAAGCAAGCAAAGAATAGACCCGAGATCTCCAGATAACATAATATTATATAGAGGATGGGCTGTTTTGACCTAGAAGACACTGCATAGCAACACCCTAGCAACAATCCTGTGGCAGTGAGGCAGTGAGCAAAGCTGACATCTCAAATTCATTCAGTATATCTAGATATACATCCTGTTGTTGTTAGAAGTTTTTTCTTTAGTTTTTAACATTAATCTAAAACCGATCATTATTACATTACATTATTCAATGCTTATTAATAATAATAAACTACTGACAAATTCATAACATCCTGCATTACACAGACTTATGCAGTGTTTATTAATGCAAACACATCTTGCATTCCAAGCAGATTTTGTATCTTTTTACAGTATGATGGCACTTATAAAATCTGATCTATCTAGGGTCCAATGGCATTGATAACATGAATCATGTTCTTTTTAATGAAACTTATTGATTTCACTTGTTAAAATGTATAATCGCACAGTGCACAAGTACGTTCCGATAAACAATATTTACAAAAATAGCTTGTTAGAAAATACATTTTTGGGAAATACAATTTACATTTATACAGCAGACCACCAACCCCATTATAAACAATTTACATTTATGCATGTTACACTTTTATCCAGTGAATTTAAAAGTACACATTAGATTATTTAAAAAAAATATTTGTTTTCTTTTCCCTAGGTCTCTGGAACACTTAACTAACCAAACTCATTTATAAAATTACTTCTTAAATGTCTGGATGGGACAAAAATCACTCATGTCTGTCTGTCATCTGACGACAAACCAAACTATGCTTGTTATTGAGAACAGAACCAATGAAAGAGAATTGTTACAGCCCTCAGAAAGTTCACTGTGTGGCTGCGGTGGGCATTTAGTGTATGGCTCCAGACATGCGGCATAAGCCATGGCGTGTGCAACGTAGTTTTGCTCCTTCACTCCATGAAATAGATGAGCCATTGGTCCTTTGGCGTAGATAGCCACATCTTCCCCTCCATGCGTTTCTGATTCTAAAGGAACGGCAGCTTGTTGCATGTATTCTTCATCTACTGTAGATTGGATATAATCTGATATTAGCATCTTTATAAATCCTTATCGAGTTAGAAAAAAGTCAATTTAATTTTAAAGCTACAATGTTTAACATTAATTGTTTTTTTTCCAAGTTTATGTTCACAAATTACCCATCAACAATTATACACACAAGACATGGATAAATTCCATAAAAACATAATGTACAATATAAGTAATGTATGACAACTTATACAAATGTTTAATTTGAAACATTGAAAGGAAAAATGTGTACATTTGTTGTATTATTTAAATACATTTCAATGCAATTTGATAAAAATTATAACTCCTTTGTTGTATTGTAATTCTTCAGATTCATGAGATTTATTTGATTCTGAATGTTACATCTTATAAATTTTCAAATTTCTTTTTTCTTTTTATTCCTTTTATTTTACTGCATTTTGGTCGTATAAGTTTGTTTATGTGACCAAAAATCTTGAACAAGAACTTTTATTCCTATTCAATTTTTTTTTACTGCATTTTGTGGGTATAAGTTTGTGTATGTGAACAAAAAACTTGAACAAGAACTTAGAAAAACAATTCTTAAATTATAAATAAAAATTTGCTATTGAATTATCATGAATTATGAACAAATACTTACGATAATCCACCGCTGAAACATTTCCTCTCGTGCCGTTCACATGAAAATATCCCGGGCCATTAGCATACAAGATACTAGTAAATGGAAGATCATCATCACCCTTCTTGGATGCTAGACCTGGAAAAAAAACACTTAATTAAATAATTGCGACACATTTTTGCCAATCCAGTAAAAAAACAAGAAAAATTAAGAAATTGCGGTTGAGTAGCTATTAAATTGCATTGTGGGATGCAGTATTTCTGTCACAGATCTTCAGGAGAGGATAGACGACGTACACACAAAGAGCCAAAAAACAAGTTTTAATCCTCTTTCGGGTAGATAATCCACAGGTACAAATTATATCTTTCGTAACTTCAGAAAGCACGAGAAAATCATAACTTCTTAACAAACGGATAACAAGAAAATCATGTAATAAACATTAGAACCGACCAACGAATAGAAACAAAGATGAAACTTAAATAGTGTCCAAATGATGAATCAAATGGGAAACAGGTGCAGGTAAAATTAACAATGTCAGGTGTGCGTGCAGGGAATTGTGGGAGGAGAGTGTTACAATTTCATGCAGTCTGCTCTGATTAAAATAATATTTTAATGTAAACACTTTTAAAAATGACTTGCTGTATGCTGTATTCAAGCAATACATTTTATCAGTACATCAATATGTGTGTTCCCTGGTAATCAATCTGCTGTGACCTTTGAGCTACAGGAACACAGTGAATTCTATGTATACATATAAAAAGATATATACTGTATATATATATATATATATATGTGTGTTTTTTGAACATCTAAATGCCACTCAGAAGACATGACAGGAAGTAAAACGCGATGTACCAAAAATGGGGTTTCCTCGGGGGGTATTTCCACCAAAAGTGAATACATGGGAATGATCCGCAGTGACAACGGTAAGCGTGTCTGATTCATTGGTCAGCTCAGACGCTCGCTGGATCGCCCGGTCAAACATCACAGTTTCGGTTAGGGCAAGCTTGGCAACCCCGTCATGGTGTCCATGGTCAATTCTTCCTCTTAAAATAACAGAGACGTGGGGTCACTATCCAGGTTCTGGTTTACCTATCTACATCAGCATACATAGTAACTAAAATTAAATACTTATCTTCCACGAAAAGGAAAAAACCTTTAGGATTCTTGCTGAGGATTTGAATGGCTTTCTCTGTCATGTCCACAATGGAGGGGTCACGGGTGCGATTCCTGAACACCTCAAATCTCATGTCCTTTGGTTCAAAAAGACCTGAATAAACAAAAACGCACATACTGTAACAGACAAACCTTAACAGTTCAGAATGAAATGCTCCATGATCATTGAACGATTATTATGTGCTTCCACGATGCAGTTCCGCATTCTGAATTTTTGGCCCCTTTAAATTTGAATAAATTCTGATTGGCCGCCAGTAAAAATGCCCTGAAAGTGATTCCAATTATGTCAAAACTTTATCTTTATAGGTATCGTTCTTGTAGCGATCTAATTTTGTGTTGCATGGACAAAATGCAGTAAATAGTAACAGTAAAGCAAACTGATTCTTTAGTCATATTTAATATTTAAAGGGGTAGTTCACTTTCAAAAGGAAATTCTGACATCATTTACTCACCCTCTTGTCATTTCAAACCTTTATGACTTTCTTTCTCCAACAGTACATAAAAGAAGATATTTTGAAGAATGATGTTGACAGCCCCCCATTCACTTGCATTGGTTACAAAAGAAGTGAATGGGGGGCTGTGCTGTTCTGTCAACAACATTTAGCAAAATATCGTCTTTTCTGTTCTGCAAAAGAAAGAAAGTCATACAGGTTTGAAATGACAAAAGGCGTGTAAATGATGACAGAAATTTCATTTTGAAGGTGAACTGCTCATTTAACATCACATTTAATCACAATAATAATCACATCACGTTTAAAAGCTGATCGTACCCATCAGACAGTCTGTTGTTTTAACATTAAGTGCATTAAGCTGCTCTTTGTTCCAAACATATTGCGCATTCCTCTCCTTAAAAACAAAACAGAGAAACTGTTAAAGCATGATCAGACTGGTTTTGAATAGTTAAGATGGAAATTATACACACTGCAAGAACTGGAATTTTGTGTAGTACATTACATTTTATGTGCATGCATTTGACGCTTCTATCCAAAGCAACTTACACCGTATTGAGAGATGCTCTGCCAGTTGAGCTACAGGGACAAAACACAAACCTTGCCAGCCTTACGTACCTTACGAGCATTTAGCCAGACATCAATAAGATTCTTTTTGTCTTTGCGATCTCCTTTACGGGATGATGAAGATGGGTATTCTGGATCAGGGGTACCCTTGGGTGTCATGTACATACGCCCACCTCCAAGAATGACCTATGGAGACATGAAAGGAAATATTGTCAATTTGTGAAATTGTGCTTTTGGAGAAAAACACATAGCTGTCAAGGTCCAAAAATAAAAAAAATGGCGAGACATGTTTTATGAAAGTAGTATATGATTTACAAATCATATTCTGATATGAAGTCATCTAGAACCATATAACGGCTTTAAATGATAAACAGACAAATATGTAGTTGTTTTTTGAATCTTCCACTTCACTTTATCACACTTCTACAAATTCAAACTTTGGTCACATGAGATGAAATTGTCAATGACCAATGACATCATACATTGCGTGTTAAAACTTTACAAGTAATTTAAAACACTTTTTTATTTTAAAACATTATATGTAAAACATTAAAGCTAAGTTTTTTCAGTACAAAATGACGTATTTAAAGGGGTCATATGGCGCGAATACGTGTTTTTCTGTGTCTTTGGTGTGTTATAACTACCCATGCATGTATAAGACACGTACAATTGCAAAAATTAAACTGTGGGAACAAAAGATGTGAATGCTCTAAAAAGCGAATGCTCACCCAGACCTGCCTGAAACTCCTCGTGTAACCACACCCCCACAAATCTATGTCAGTTCGTGGTATGATTTGACTAAGACCGCCCAAATGTATACGCAAGTAAGGTGGGAGTACCTGTCAGTACAATTGCTTTGGGACCTTACCAAATATGGTAAGAGGCGTTACATTTCCAGCACACGCTTGCAGTATTCGACCAATCACTATGCACTGGTTAACTGGCCAGTCATAGCACACCTCGATTTTCAGAGTGATGAGCTTTGTAAAAATCTGTGCGTTTCAGAGAGGCGGGGCAAAGAGGAGATACAAACATGCACGGTATGTGGAAAATACAGCGTTTTTGAACCTTAAATCGTGTATACACATTACATCTAAAACAAAAGATAATATTCGTTTTAGTCGTGTCATATGACCCCTTTAATCATATAAACTCATGTTGCATCATTACTTAAGATTTTTTTTAATTTGGGAACATAACCTAATATGGGAAATTGTTGATTTGATCAAAGGTCAAACTACCATGAGAATCAATATCACTTTTGAACTTCTGACATAACAGAAGGTTATAACTCACGTCAATGTCAGTGTTGGTCACAAGCTGCATGGCGATATCTGTGCAGCCCCGTCGCCTGGCATTGGAGGGCATGTCTGCATCACTGTACCAGCTGCGACTCACTGAGTGGGCATAAGCTGCAGCGGGTGATGCGTGCTGCACTCGCGTGGTGGTCACAATGCCAACAGACTTTCCTGTGTATTAATACACAAACACCTTAAGGTAATCCCAGTCTTATAATTGTTTCTATTGTAATAATTGTCTAGATGTAGTAAGTAAAATGTATTTCATGCTCTATTCCTAACAAATGTGAGAGGGGAATGTACCTTGTGCTTTGGCGCGATGTAGTACCGAGAAAACCTCATTGCCAAATGTAGTGTTGCACTCATAGGCCAGTGCTTTAGCACTCAAACCCAATGTTTTGGCGTTGGCCTTCACACCACAGTGATATGCAGTAGCTGTGCTGGCACTGTCTGCCACTTGTTTGTCAACACTATACGTCTATTTTCAAAAAGACGTATACAATTTTTTGTTGATTTTCAGATTTTTACATGTCATAAGATGAATGGAAAAAGCAAAAATAAAGTATTCACAGGAATCAATAAAAATACATTGCAGTAACGGAATATTCACAATGCAATAAAGGCTAAACATCAACATTCACTTTCGATAAACAAGACTTCTTGGCTTCTGATTAGATCAGGTGGTTTATGGCACCTTGATAAGTGAATAATGGGAAAGCAGAAACTTCAGACCTTGGACAGGGCGAGGTATGGAAACGTGTCCATGGCCAAAACCGTCTCCTCACCCGATTTTCCCCTCATTTGACCCCTCAGAATACGAGCGGCTGAGACTGTGGCCACACCCATCCCTGAAAGACAAACATATGGATTGACATAATGTCACAGTTTCATGTTGAACCTAAACACCTTCGGGAACTCTGCAGTTATATGGGCTCAGAGGTAATAGGTGGGTAAGTCAGCCAGTTATAATTACAGAACAGACAGACCATAATATCACACTTAATATTATAATATACTGAAATAATACATATACATAATCTTATTAAATGATTTGTATTATATAATAACAATACATATTAATATAATATTACACAGCTTCAAAAGCAATAAAATGTTGATTTGAGTTAAATATGTTTAATTAGAAAAGATGATCTCATAAATTTGTAACTATTTTATAAGGTGGCTAATGTGTGTGAATGTGTACGATCTTATGTGTACATTTTAGTAGAACCCGCTTTGGTGGTAACTTTTGGTTTAGAGGCGGGGTTAGGGGTGGGGCTTCATTATAGCTTTTTTCCATGAAAGGTCAAATGTGTGATTTTTTGAAGGATCTATTGACAGAAATGCAATATAATATACAAAACAGTGTTCAGAGTTGTATAAAGTCCTCACATAATGAAGTGTTATGTTTTTATTACCTTAGAATGAGCTATTTCATACACCACGGGTCCCCACACATAGAATTCGCCATGTTGTTTCTACAGTAGCCCTAAACAGACAAACTACTCTATAGAGCGCATTTCGTAAATACGTTATTAACATCGTGCAAACTCATTTGAATTAGCCACCTCGTAATATAGCTTCACATTTTTGACAGATCAAGCTGAACTAGTACAACAACTGTAGGAAATCCGTTTTTTGGGACAATAATGAATTATGTTTGATGTCCTTGATACAAATAGTTTTGATTGTGATAATGTTGTGAATAACTGATTGTGAAATGCAAATGTAGATAAGTAGAAAAATAACATATAACATTATAATGATTCTAATAACCAAACTATGAATTCTGTCTCAACTAAAAATACTTAATATTCAATAACAATAACAAATATCAACAATAACAATAATAAATACTATTAAATACTGTTAATAATATTATTATTATTATTGTTACTATTTTTATCATTATTATTTTCATAAACAACACGATTCTAAGAGTGGAATAAGATTAACTAAAGAAACCAGAAACTTGGAAGAAACTAAAAGTGTACCACAGATAACACAAATAAAAATAAAATATGATTATAATTGCATATTATAAAAGACTGATCCTAATTCAACTGTTGCTTAAAAAATACTATTACAAAACTATAGCAAAAATGTCTATAGACAACCTGTCACACTCACCATCACCAAGAAAGAGGATGATGTTTTTGGCACGATGTGTCCTCCGTGGCAATGTAAGGGCAGCCTCCAACGTCCTCCTGGCCTGTTCATTCCAATACGAAGGCTCCTTTTCCCATTCCGCTATGGACCAAAACAAACATCACACTATAAACCACTTTTCCCCCTCAGAAATAGCGCCAGTCTGGGGTTGTAACTCTTCTAAAGAGGTATGAGGTAGCAAGGCTCCACCGCAAACCTGCCCTGACAAGACCTGAGAGCCCCATGCGAACAGGCAAGCGGCCACAGCGCGCTCTTTCTACAAACTGGTGTAAAACTACACTCAACTTTTCAGCACTATTGTCAGTTCAGAGAACCATCAAACTCCAACTCTCGAAGCCCCCAGGATCCGGTTCAGCCCACTATGCATGCGAGAAACCCACAAGCTCGACAGGGGACTTTACCTGCCTGCCCGTCCACAAAGCTCTAATTTTGGGAATGCAGACAAAAGGAGCGCTGTGTCCTTACCTACGGCCTCCGGGCTGCAGCGGGTGCTCAGGAGGAGGTGGGCCAACAGGAGCAGCGCGCCAGGGGCCCGGCTATAAACCAAACACATCCTGAGGCACAGAGAGAGAAGGGAGCGACCTCAGCACACCTCGGCGCTGAAAAGGAGTGTCTCCACAAACCTCCAGCCCCTGCTTTTTAAACCCAGGGTGTGTTGTAAGCTAGGGCCCCAGACAGCCCATAGGCTCATGTTCACGTTGGGGGACCACACAGGGCCAGGAAGCCCCTCGAATGTTCTTTTTCCAAATCCAGCGTTTTTGTTTTAGAAAAGCGTATACTTCCTTGTTTCTTTTTCCTTTCTTTTAGGGATCTCTCCTGAGATGTGCCGGGACTGGAATGACTCTTTGATGTGGCGACTTGTGCTAATGCGTGTTTTTCATACGAGGGTTAATTCAGGCAGGGGAAAAATAGCAGAGCTGGCACTGAACATCATTCAAACCATATTGCCTTTTTTGTTATTTTAACTCTTGGAAAATGAATACAGTATGGTGGAAATGTTAATCACTTCATGGAAGACTTCTTACTACAGTGTCGAGCTAATGTATCCTTCTCTGGTAGGAAAAAATGGTACAAAATAAGTAAAGTTCTCACTCTGAATTCTGATTGGATGAGTTGTGTTGAAAAAATATGTGCACGCAACTTATTTTCCTTTGTGACAAAGAAAACAGAGCTTTTTGAGGATTGTTAGGAATTAAAATGGAATTGAATTACACCTCAATGAAGAATGCATTAAGATTTTTTTAATATCTTTTATATTTAACTCAAGTTTTACATAACTTGTATTGCATTGTTGCAGGCTTCAATAATTGTATTATTTATTTAATTTTATTTATCAAAAATCTTTCGGCTTGTGCCCATCAAATCCCATAAAAGTTTTAATTATAATTTCAAACATGCATATACGAATAATAAATATGATACATTAAGACTTTAGTAACATCACTCACTGCTAATAATTTATTTAACATTAAATATTTTATTATATGTTCTTCTGGGAGTTTAAACTGTTCTATTGACTAACTTGTATGAATATATACAACATGAATCATAAAAAAGTTATGATTATTAGAGAAAATCATTAAAAAAGTTCCACACCAAAACTAACCATGGCATAAACGTGTACAAATTGTAGAAATTCATACGAATTAGCCACAAAATGACCGTGAGATTGTGTCGTTTTATGCTGAGGTTGCTGACGTTTCATAAACACAATGAGACACTTGAGCTCGTCTGTTTGTTTTTCTTTAGTAAATTATGGTTTGCTGACTAACTCCACACAATTGGACGTTTCGTGGGAAATAAGCATAAGCAGCATTTTTCTTCCATGAGGTAGTGGAGAATTAACGTTGTAAAAATAGAAAGAGAAAAAAAATCCAACAACAGTATGAAGAACAGCAGCCTGAACGTGAAATCCAGAGAGGCTCAGTGCAGTTTGTTAATGAGGCTTAAAGAGTATCTCATC
This sequence comes from Triplophysa siluroides, assembly GCA_006030095.1. Classification (NCBI taxonomy): domain Eukaryota; kingdom Metazoa; phylum Chordata; class Actinopteri; order Cypriniformes; family Nemacheilidae; genus Triplophysa; species Triplophysa siluroides. The sequence continues at coordinate 794,276 of VCII01000009.1, read as the reverse complement.
TGTATCGGACAGACGGGACGTTACCCAGTACAGCCACGCTCATTTGTGCCAATTCAAGCTGCTAATAAAAGTGGAAACGTGAACTGGTCGTGCACTGAGGCCTCACACATGATGTGACCGCACAGCACGTATCAAAATATTAGGGGGGAAACTTAACACCGGGCTCGCTGGGACACGTCAGGCTATTGTTATGGTAGGCAGCGCTTTCAAAGAGACTGAACTTGAGATGAAGCTAATAATGAGTTATAGCAAGATTGAGAATCAACTCCAAATGCTAAAACGTTCCCATGTCTTTACAGACTGGAAGTGACACTTATCCAAAAAAACTAATATAAACAATAGAGTAGTTTTGATCACAAAAAAAGTTAAAATGGGGAAAAATCCCTTTCATTTTCACCTTAAAGAAACAAATACAGAACGACACTGTGTGATTTATAGCAGATTATCATCACTAAATGGCTGGTTGTCTGAGTGGTGCCTGCAGAATAATATAGATTTTATAAATAACTGGAAGAGTTTTGAGGGCAGACCTGACCTGTTGAAACGAGATGGTCTCCATCCCTCCTGGGATGGGGTTTCCCTCCTCTCTAGAGAAATTTGGCACACAGTCTTAATAATGCTAAAGGCTGACTACCTGGGGCCCAGGTCAGGAAGGAGACAGAATGGTTTAACCAACTGTCTGCTTGCCGTCTCACGTTACAGAATACACAAAATATACAACATATAATAATCCCTTCTCACAAACAACATAAAATAGAGACTGTGTCTGTCCCCCGGATTAGCAAACATAAGATAATGCGTAAACCTCTTGAAAGTAATTGAATAAACGTTAAACAAACCAAACATAAACAAAATACAGATAATCAACTGTTACGACTCGGATTGCTTAATATTAGATCTCTCTCGAATAAAGCACTTTTTGTTAACGATATGATAACCGATCATAAAATAGACATGCTCTGTTTGACAGAAACATGGCTAAAGCCAGATGATTATATTACTCTAAATGAATCCGTTCCCCAAGATTATTACTATAAACACGAGCCTCGTCTAAAAGGTAGAGGGGGAGGTGTCGCTGCACTTCACAATAATTATTTATCACCTCTCAGAAGTCTAATTTTAAATATAATTATTTTGAAGTCATGGTACTTCACGTATCAACACCTAATACTAAGGACAAAACATTTTTAAAATGTATTCTAGCTATTGTATATAGGCCTCCAGGGCACCACACAGATTTTATTAAAGAATTTGGTGGGTTCTTATCAGAACTAGTACTGGCCGCAGATAGAGTCCTTGTCGTTGGCGACTTTAACATTCATGTAGATAATGATACAGATGCCTTGGGAATGGCTTTCAAAGACACTCTTAACTCCATGGGCGTTAGTCAACATGTGTCGGGACCCACTCACCTTCGTAATCATACTTTAGATTTAATACTATCTTACGGTATAAATGTGGACGATGTTAAAATCGTTCAGCAGAGTGAAGACATTTCGGATCATTATCTGATATTATGTTTGCTTCACTGGCCTACGGCTGCAAATCAAACTCCTTGTTACAAATATGGTAGAACGATTTCAACTACCAAAGATACATTTCTCGACAATCTGCCTGAATTGTTTCAAATATCTAGCATGAGTAAAAACGTTGACGATCTTGACATTACTATTGAAAATTTCAACTCTACCTTCTCGGAAACATTAGACACAGTTGCTCCTCTGCATTTAAAAAAGATTAAAAATGGCAGCCCAACACCGTGGTATAATGAAGACACTCAGGCTATAAAGAAAGCGTCCCGTAAAATGGAGCGGAACTTTAAGAAAACGAATTTAGAGGTATTTCGTATAGCATGGAAGGATAGTACTCGAAAATACAGGAATGCCATAAAAACGTCTAGATCCGCCTACTTTTCATCACTAATAGAAGAAAACCATCACAACCCTAGGTTTTTATTTAACACCGTGGCTAAATTAACAAAAAATAAGTCGTCAGTGACTTCAGACTCTGATTATCAGCATAACAGTGATGAATTTATGAACTACTTCACTAGTAAATCCAAGATATTAGAGAAAAAATTATAACAATGCCACCAGAACTGAAACCCGCTGAACAAATTAACTACAGCACCACTAAGGAGAAATTGCAATTATTTTCTACAGTAGATCATGATGAACTCTCTAAAATCATTAGATCATCAAAATCAACAACATGCGTGCTAGACCCTATACCTACAAAACTACTGAAAGAAATGCTCCCGGAAATTATAGATCCTCTTCTTAGTATTATTAACTCATCTCTGACATTAGGACATGTGCGTAAAGCATTTAAGGTGGCTGTTATAAGGCCCCTTATCAAAAAAGCCAAACTCGACCCAAGAGAACTAGGCAATTACAGGCCTATATCGAATTTACCTTTTATATCTAAAGTTCTTGAAAAAGTAGTTTCAACTCAGTTACGCTCATTCCTCCAATGGAATGACATTAATGAAGAATTCCAGTCTGGATTTCGAGCATGTACATGAGATCTGCTTTTAGCGTCTGACCGTGGCTGTATTTCGTTATTGGTGCTGCTAGACCTTAGTGCTGCATTTGACACCATTGACCACAGCATACTCCTACACAGACTCGAAAAGTACGTCGGCATTAATGGAATAGCATTGAAATGGTTTAAGTCTTATTTATCTGACCGTTTTCAATTTGTAGCAATAAACAATGAGGTATCTCGCAAATCGCAAGTCCAGTACGGTGTACCACAGGGCTCAGTCTTGGGGCCTCTGCTCTTTGCATTATATATGCTACCTCTAGGAGATATAATAAAGCGACACGGAATTAGCTTTCACTGTTATGCTGATGATACTCAACTTTATATTTCCTCGAAGCCTCATGAAACCCAGCAGTTCCATCGAATAAAGGAATGCATAGTTGATTTAAAAAACTGGATGGGTAACAATTTTTTACTACTGAACTCGGACAAAACAGAAGTGTTACTTACTGGACCAAAAACCGCCATACATAACAACCAAGAATACTGCTTAACTATTGACGGATGCTCCATAAAATCCTCGTCGTCAGCTAAGAATCTTGGCGTTGTTTTCGATAGTAATCTGTCATTTGAGAGCCATGTCGCCAACACCTGTAAAATTGCATTTTTCCATTTTAAGAATATATCTAAACTACGTCATATGCTGTCACTGTCAGATGCAGAGAAATTAATTCATGCATTCATGACATCAAGACTAGATTACTGTAATGCTCTTTCAGGTGGTTGCCCTGCAGGCCTATTACAAAAACTGCAACTGGTTCAAAACGCAGCAGCTCGAGTTCTTACACGTACAAAAAAGTATGAGCATATAATCCCGGTTCTGTCAAACTTGCACTGGTTACCTATAAAGCATCGCATTAACTTTAAGATCTTTAAGAGTTGAGTGATTTAGGTAAAACTGCTTAAAGTCCATGTGAAATTAAAAATGACTATTCTTATTTTTCATGAAATCGTGCACAGTTTTAGTAAATAGTTTATCAATGTGGATCATTTTCTTTTTAAAATTCATGTATCCCCATAATCTTCAGTTAAAATCTGAAAATGTACTTCCGCACTGAAATGACTATCCATCTCGAATTACATAAATTAGACGGCTTGGCCGGAGCATCTGTTAACTCCTCCCCTTCAACTGTTAATATGCTGCCAGTTTAATTTCAAAATCAATGCAACAGCAGTTTTTACACATCCAATCGCAGTGAAAAAATGCAAGCCACGCCCAGTAATTTTTTCCTTTGAAATTCAATTTAACTCGGAAATGTGTGAGAATACGGAAGTAAAAACGATCGCAACTTCGGGATCGGGACTGTAAAGGGCAACCCTAACTAGATTTCAACCCAACTTTCTCATGCGTTATTTACACACAGGTTTAACCTCAACATTACCAAGAGAAGAACTACATTATCCATAATTCTGAAGAGAGATCCACTAATTCACTAATAATGGAAACATTAAAAATGATAAAAACCATCCACTTGCCATATTTTGCTATACAAATAAATAGATTAATAATTTAATTAATTATAATACAATTATATAAAAGTACAAATAAAGATGAAAATAAACACATTTTAAACTTTTTAAAAATATCAATAAATCAGAGTGTATTGTACACAGGAGTTTTAAAATTTGGCCATTTTTATTGTTTAAAAAAAACTGTCACACCTATGTCAAGACTAGCAGAAATGTACTGTAGAGTTTACGTCCAAAAAATGTGTTTAAACAAATGTAAAATAAAACCGACTTTAAAAATAACAATCTGCACAAATAGCTGAATAAATAAACAATAAGCGTTCTATAAGAATAACATGTCTGCACATATGATGTCGTATGCATTCAATCATCTTCTCAAAATAACAATATGACACGAGCACAAATCCATATGTGTAATCACACACATGACATCATAACATTTATTTGAGCTGAAATCTCAGAATAGCTATAGAAGGACGTTTCCAGTAAAGTAGAAACTCTTTACATCTGGTAGAGCACTTGATGGGGAGAAAAAGCAAAATCCAGAACTACAATACCATCAAACTTTATATATGAATTAGTGACGTTACTCAGAGCCAAAAAGACTAGACATGACTTATTTAAAAAAGTCCCATACATTATTAAAGAAAGTTACATACTGTAGCAGGAGGCCACCAGAACATACTTGAACAATTCATACTTTATATACTTCTTATTATGATTTCTATAGCATCTGTAAAGGGTAACATCATGTTAAAGATTATTTTTTGATCTGATAGATCTTTTCTATAATTCAGAATCCATAGACCTCTCTTTATTGGGTTAAAATTGTTTGTTATTGATGTCAGTTACTGAGCTGCACTAAGCATTCATTTATCCTTAAATAACATGTGTGATCTGTTTCTTCTGAACATGATCTTAAATCTCTTTTATTTTACAACACAGAAAATACCAAAGAGGGCCTCTTCGATTAAGGATTTAACATCAAGTTCATGATTCGACAGGAATTCACCACCAGGAAAAGCATCAAAATGTTTATAGTCTATTCCCTAGAAACATTTAGCTTGCTGTGACTCGTCCTCTTAAAAACGCCAAACATATACAAGACATGGTGAGCTAACCAACTTCTAAGGAGTTCTGGAGCAATAAATGAGTGACTTAAAATAGTTTTGCTTGCCCCTTGAGCAATGCATTTCATGCAAGAAAAACATCCCATGCTGCAGATAAAATTACCAATGTCTAAACTTATTAACGTAAAGTAGCTTGTCAAAAACCTTTCCTCGCTTTGAGATTGGGGCCACATGTGTGTGTTGTAAGGGAAGTAAGCAGGCACTATGGAGTTCACAGGAGCTCCTGTCCGTATCATTTATAAAGATTTATAAAGATCATACTTTTATTCTTGGAGGTTATGTAATAGTTCAGTATCTGATCCAACGTTTCTAGATTTGAATCCAGGTTGTGGTGACAGGTTTGGAAGCCACCGGATAATGCAGACATTGCTCTTGATATTGTACTGTATTTATTTAGAGATAAATTGAATTCTGCAACAAATGGAAAGAAAACCCCATACACTGTTAAAATACATAAATACATCAAATGTGAAATCAATATTTTGACACGAAAAAAAAGATTTGACATGCTTTATTAGCTCATTTAACAAATGCAGATAACCCATGTTATATCTACCCTATAACCTTTTTTTAACATTTATTTTTTCTGTTAATTATAAACAAACACAATAATCCCTACATCTTTGTACCTTTGAGGTTTGTGGCCTCCAATGGGAAAGGCCCACCTTAGAATCTGTTGGTATTCTCCTCCCTTACCAGCTGGCCAAACTACCACCCAGCAGGATTTTTCTGAGAGGCCAAAAGTGGCCGTACCATGAGTCAAGTGCCTACAGTATGTCCCGGGGGGTCAGGCACATGTTTATTTCTCTAACCAACTGTGCTGGAGTCAGGAAGCCCAACCTCAGACTTGACTGCATCCACAAACATCCTTCGTAGGGATCACCATGTCCTACAGGTGTTACCCAGACATGGGTCATCAAAATAAAACTCAGACATTTAAAGTTGGGGGAGATGAGGCGGAACATTTTTCTAAATATACACGAATGGAAAACTGGAGCACCTTGACAGCTATCCGCTAAAACCATATTCCTGGCACAATTCAAGAGATAAATATAAATCCTCCCCAGTAGAATAAAACACTGATTGTCTGTTTCCAATGTGCTTTACTTGCATACTTGCAGGCTGACTTTGACATGCAGAATGTGTTTTTGGATCAGCATCTGATACAATTGTCGTTACATGGATGTAACAACCATTTTGGGGAGTGCTTGTATAGGGCAGTTTTGCGCTCCTCAATATGGCGGCTCCATTGGCCTATCACAGCAGTAGGCCAAAGCACTCAATATGTGAATGGTTACTGCCTCAAACTGACATTAAAGGAATTGTCCACACAAAATTGCAAATCATGCATCATTTGTACTTTCTACTTATCTTGAAGATCTTTTGGTAACCAAACAACATTGGCCCCCATTGACTTCCATTCATATACAGACATGAATGACATGAGGTGGAATATTTTGAATTACCATGAGATTGTGTTAAAAAGGTTAGTTCTGGATTTGCTATGTTTGCAACATAAGTTCTCTGAAAAACATTCATTGTTCACCAGAAAGTAAACATGCACCTTATGACAATTTATACAATTTATGATTTAGTGAATTGGTGGCAAATCCATATGAATCCATACAATCTCATTTGTATGTTTTCGTACAAACTGTATTTAGGTTTGGAGTGGGGCTTGATTTACAAATCATGCAATTTCATATGAAATCACCACCTCATAAAATATGCGAGACATGGATTGCACTTTAATCTTTATAAGCAAATACAATGTCACAGTAAACTAGCAATACAATGACAACCATCCAGAAGACACTAAAAACTATTCAGAGTCGCAATATAATGCTAAAATCCTTCTGAAATAGGTTATTGTCAATGTCAACCATGTGGCACGACTGATTCTGTGTAACATGATATTAATCAGAGTTCATTAAGATCAGGAAGTATTTCTGGAGTATTACAGGAATCTATGAGTAAGTAGACAACTGTGAGTTGACCTTTCCACAGATGGTAATAAGTCTCAGGAAAGCCAGCAGGAGAGAGAGGGTGATGAACGCTTCTAACTAAAGCTCCGATGACAGCACTTTCAGGAAACAGAAACAATAGTGAGACTCCATAAGTGGCATGAGGACATGGACACATGGTTAAAGATGCAACAGATTAAATAATTTTTAATGAAAATGGTTATTGATGTTATTAAATTCTACATGAAATTGTCTTTAATAACATCAATATCACTTCTAGATGACGTCCGAACAATGGGGAACAGGATGCTTTCGCAGCTTACAGTAGTTCAGTCTCTCTGGAATTTAAGCATGTTAATGGTCATGACGTGTAGAACTAGATGTTATCACACTTCTGCTTGGCAGTTGGGGGCGCAACAAGCCATTTGACATGTAAGGGATAATGTACAGGCAGCCGGTTCGCGTCGGGTCTTGATCACATTGTCGGGGCTTATTTTGCGATAACATTAAGCGGGATTGTTTAATACTGTTGTATGAGGTCTACGTATGACGTTCGCGTGATTTTTTCATTAAAAAATATCAAAATCAATAAGTCTATTTTCTACATGGGTTTTGAGGCCAGCTCTACAAAGGCTCGGTTTTAATTGTCATTGAATTACTTTATAGGTAAACGCCCACCGCTTTGATTGGATAGCAGTTTGCGGAGTTGGAGCCTTCTGTGAATTTGGTTAGAGGCATAACGTTAGTTACACATTAGCACCCTTCACAGTTTTCGCACAGCATCAGTATTATTTGGAGACCTCCTGTGACTTAAAAATGACCTCCCCACATCAGAATTTCATGTGACGCATTCGCACGAGATGTGAGATTGTGAGATTTTACATTTAGTCATTTAGCAGACGCTTTTATCCAAAGCGACTTACAAGTTGGGTAAACAATGGAAGCAATTGGGTCAACATTAGGACAACAAAAAGCATAAGTGCAATAAAACATGTCTCACAAAGCCTACTACAGTGTACAGAGCTAAGTTTTATTTTTTTCAAATTTACTGACTTTTTTCCCGGATTTGATGGCAAGGCTCTGCGTATAGTTTGTATACTTGTTTTGCGTTTAATGATATATGACCGTATATTTGAGATCCGTGATAGCGAACCAGACATAAGATCACCACGGGTCTCAAATGTTACGAGAGTTTCCATGATAAGTAAACAAACCGCGAGACTCCCGGTAACTTATGGATATCACCCAGCACTCAAAATAATACCAAAACACTTCAAAACAGCCTCTATTATTTGCAAATGGTGGATGAAACCTTGAAAATGATATATGAGCCCACCAAATCACAGAGATCCCGATTCGCACAGGATTAAGATCACAGAAAACCTATCATACGAATTCTCCAGAATCAAGCATTCCAATGAGGCGTACACGTGTAATAAGTGATGGTAAAGTATCATCACAGCATAGCTTAAAAAAAAGGTTTAATTATCAAAGCCTTTAATAGTGTTTATTAACAGTATTACGGTGCCAGTCCAAATGAAAAAAATATTGAAGTATACTTTATTATTTATTATAGTAAACTGTAGCAACATTACTAGAGGCTAAAGTACCATAGTAACAAACCGTACCATAGTAAATATTAAGGTATAATACAGTATTAAATACAACAGAACCTTACAATTTACTACAGATTACTAGTGTAAATACCAAAGGATACTTCAGTATTACAGAGAGCAAACAGGGGATAACTGGGATTACTTGCAGAGCATCCAATGCAAATAGAATCAGTGAATAGTTGGTTCTCTGCTTTTTTCACGTCGCTTGCGTGCAGTGTAAACACTTTATACTAAGGAGTAAAGCTCGTCCTCTATCACTGTTGGTGTAAATTTGTATATCAGGTTCATGCAGTCTATCTGGGTGAGAAGAGGATTTTCTGTGAAATGGTTGAGAATCGTGCAGTCACATGCAAGGTGAAACATGTAAATAAATATTGATACCCTATCGGCAAAAGTAGTAGGACAGAGCGCTGCGGGGACTATGTTCTGACGCGAGTCAATTAGAGAGCAGCCTTGGGTCACCCGCCCAGCCAAAAGTTTGTGTACCTACATAAACACAACATTTTTCTGGTTCTCCGCACGTAGCATATTTATGTATTTTCACAGAAATTAACCAAATACAATTTTTTATAATTATTTTTATTTTTAATGAATACTAACACAACTACAGTACCTGGCAAATATTGTGTGAATAAATCAGTTTATTTAAAAATTATTTAGCAAATTATCAGATATGTAAAACGTTTAATTGACCAGCTGCCACTGCTGTTTAGGGGTGTAACAATATACCGCTATTGGCAATAATATATATAGTGAGTATACACATAGTTTACAGTACACACATATGATAATATCATAATTAATTCAGTGCCAGTATCTGGTTTACAATTTAACGTACTAGGTCATGATTTAACATTTTGTTTTAATCGTCACAATAGTTCTAACTCCCTATACTTGATTTTGAGTGTGATTATGTTGACCAAAAAAGTATGTCCAAAGTAAACATAATTAAAAATGAAATTGACAACTAGCAGTTTTTATTTCAATATGGTAAAACAGTTATTGTAAAATCTTTTTTTAACTATAAGATTCTAGGAAAAACTTTTTTTGGCACAATATCCCCTAAACAGATAAACCCATAAACTGGTGGCACAGGGGAAGGAGGTGGGTGATTGTTGGAGATCAGATAGTGTGCTGTGCCATACTGCTAACAACAAAACAAACTGCATTGTGAAAAACTGTAATTTTACAGAATTTTACAAAAGACAGAAATAGACCACAGCTTTACATGTTGGGTGTAAAATAACATGAAAAACATATACAATTTTACATAAATGTTATTTTACAGTTTTTCTAATTTGGCCTTTTTAGTTTCCTACAAGCATTATCTATTAAGCAGTCTTGCCCCGTAGAATTGTTGGTACACACAGCACTGTGTATAAAACATTAGTTTATTTAACAGAATACACTAGTGTCTGTGTTTCACAGCACACCCACTGCAGACACATGGTGACCAAGATTACACAAAGTGAAACTATTACAGTAGTTTACATTTTTAAACCGGGAAGGCATGAATCGCAGGTTACAGGAAAGAAGCCCTGTACGCACTGCCTTCATGAAAACTATAGTTTGGGTTTAGAGAAGCAACATGGGGGTGTTATGGAGATGTATCCGTAGCCTCACCGCACTGCATATTTAGATGGCTGTGTGTAAATGGTGCACTCTCGTAGTACACTTCCCACGACACAGTGTGAACACAGATGTCTTTTAGAACACCATCTGTCTTGGGTTTTCATGAACAAAAAAGACCTATATTTGAATTCTATTATATTTGAACAGGTCTTTTTTACACAGGCAAGCATTATTGATATGGACCAGTAACATACACTCATACTTGAAATCAATGTTATTTTATTTCTTTAGCACTATTCAGATATTGCATTGTTGCAAAGCAGCTTTACAGAAAATAGACTTTAGTAACAAACATTACAGACGGGAAGAAAAAAGTAATTAAATGCTATTTTAAATTCTTTTAATAGTGCTTTTTGTAATTTTGCAGTTGTAAAGCAGCTTTACAGTTAATACATGTAAGCAGAATAGAGATATGGAGTTCCAGCTGACATGAAAATGGGCTAAAAAGAAAGGATTCAGTAAAAAATTGAAAAATTACTAAATTCATTCAACATTTGTAATAAAACCATAAAATACAATTAAATAACCATATCCGGATCAAATTCATAGCAATTTTATCAAAGTTTATGGGATATACAGTAATATATTTATATTTACTTGATAAATGATATTTAACATCCTAACAACCATATCAGGAAATCAGAAAATGTCAAAACATAGTTTGTCATTTTTACAGTATGTATTGTTCGCGTAATGCATTATGAAACACTGCAAGCTGGCATTAACAACTGAATGTACCTTTGAAACGTTGAGCTATTAAACTCATCAGATAAAGAGATAATGAACATATGATAAGTAAGGGATAATTTACAGGCAGCCGGTTGTTATCGCAGAAATAAGCCCTGTGATCAGGACCCGCGAAGCGGAGGGGCTTATTTCGCGATATCAGCCGGCTGCTTGTACATTATCCCGCTTATTACACGTCTACTTGCCAAATGAGAATAAAACTGCACATGAAATGTGAATTTGAAATATTTTTTAGCTCATTTTACCGAATGCAGACCTTCCGCAAGGAAAAGCAGTTTACTTTCGGTTTTAAGGTTAGAAACGATGTTCAAATGTCACGAGCAGTCAATTTGGATTAATCATTTGAAAATATAATGTCATATATTAAAATATATATTTAATTTGTAGATAAAACTGTAAAAAATATTTTTGAGAGGTTGTTATCTGTGAATAACGAACCTGCAAATGTCGCGGCTGACCAATCAGAATCAAGCATTCCAACGAGCCGTGTGATGAGCACTTATTGATCAGTTCCCTGACTAAAGTAAAATGGTTTTATTTTATCTTATCTGCCATGGTGGTAGAAAGTGATGAGTCACACAATACACTATGTTACTCTGCAGCAATAAGATAATTCACATAACAGGAAAAACATCTTATCAGACAATACACCATTAGTTTTTTTTAAATCAGTCATGTGGAGAAAAGTATAATTGTGAAAAAATCAATTTATTTTATGACAAAACAAAAAATATTCTACTATACTAAAAACATGTTTGATGATGGTGATAAATTGGACAAAATAAAAGAAAAAGCAGCCAATAAGAGCCAAGAATAGGCTAGATGTGAACTCCTCCTTACTGTTTAAAAAGCGTTTCAAGGTGAGACCCTAAGACCCTGACAGTTAAGAAACTGACAGTTTTGCAAATTCTAAACAATGATTATGATCAAATATAACACAGTTTTGATTTGTTTCGGATGTTTGCTGTCACAGCATAATTCAACAAAGTTAAACTTAAATGTAGAGTTCTTTCTATAGCATTCTTCATTATTTTGCAATGTGTACATACAACACATTGTAAAACAAACAGACAATATACTGATTGTAATAATAATAATAATAACATGGAAATACATTATTCTTATTTTTATAATATGTAAAGAGCTAGTTAATATTATTACAATAACAGCAGATGTTGAAATAGGCTGTATTGGTATTTTGGGTATAAAAGCACAGCTTATTCAACCTATTGTATGATAATAATATTCCTTAAAAGGAAAACAGTGACGCCATGTCTGCAAACTTTCAGCTTCTAATTGTACCTTAAGAACACAGCTAAAGACATTACACATCACACATCACAGTCACATCACACGTGTCCCTTTAAAACTTTTTTATAGTGATGAATTTCAAGTTTCAAATGTGAGAGTGCTGTTTGATGTTGTACGTGCTCAATAACCCAGAGCCAAACTAGGCAATGACGCCAGTCTGTCAACAACAAAATCACACAGTAAATGTTTTTTTTGGGGTGCGAAATTACACACAGTGGCATTAATATTGCAGACCTGCTTCCGTGAGCTCATTCCTTACCAGATAACATTTAGACAGACAAGTTCCTGCACGTTTGAAACGTTGACTGTATGCCAGCCAAACATTAAAAAGACACCTTGTGGTTTTAACGTGCGGGAAGACAACTTCTGTTTGCATATCATTTGTTGAGGTTCCTCTCATGTGAGGCGATCATATTGTAATTTAAATGAGGGTGGCGCCACCTTGTGGTTAACTAACATCATTGACTTTCTGGATCTAGATCAACACAGGTGGGACATTCTGTAGGAGATTTTGACAATAATCAAAATTACTGGTGGGATGTTATCTGGCAGATGGTAACCAATAGGGATCAATCAAATATAACTGGAATATGACCTAAAACACACTACATAGAGTAATTTGTAATGGTTTTATTGGTAAAGAGCCTATGGTTCATAATAGTATTTGTGATAATAATTCAAAATCATTATTCAAATTGTAATTCAAATTGTATTTCGCCTCTTATTTCAGAGGCTCGTACATTCATTCATAAGCAAAGGATCGAAATATTTAATTTCATTGTAGTCACACAACCTCTTCAACATTATTTTCTACTTTAATTCATTTTTGCAGGTACAATCTAAATATAAAATCTAATAAGCCTAAAGTAAATGTGTCAATCTGTAGTTTTGTATACAGTACACATTAATATTGGGCCTAGGACATAACTAATAAAATGTCGTTTCAATTTTGAAGCAAAACAAAATAATTTACAGTAATTTTAATGTAATCGAAATTCAAGTGACTTGCCAATTTGATTTAAACTTAAAGGGATACTCCACCAAAAAATGAAAATTATGCATGAATTACTCCCCCCCCCACTTCCCCGTGTAGAGAGATATTTGGAAGAATGTTAGCAACTGACATTTCTGGGACATCATTGACTACCATTTAGTAAGGTAAAATGTTCAAAGGTGCCCTAGAACTGTTTACTTTGCTTATTTTTCAAAAATTCTCATCTCAAAACAAAACATTATACTGTTAAAGTATTATATTCATTGTTCTACTATTGTAGTCAATGATGTCCCAGAAATGTCAGTTACTAACATTTTCCAAATATCTTTCTTTGTGTTCAACAGAAAAAAATATATTTAGCCTAAACAGGTTTGGCTTTTGAACTATAATTTTTACAATGTATGTATAATTGGAGAAAGTATACAGACAAGTTAAGTTTTTACAATAAACATATACTGTAATGTTTCTGACCTCTTTTGAGTTTTATGAATGTCAGACTGTTGGAGCATACCATAAAAACCTGTCGCAGAATTGTATGTGACATTTCTTAATAGCAATTTGCAGTAATTGTATTAAGTGATGAACTGTTTACACACAACATCGGTTTATTCAGCGAACGGAAGCAAAATGATCAAAAAGGGGATAATGTAAGCCTAATAACACACTAAAACAGTTTCTGTTATCATTTTTTAAACAATTTTTTAACAATACTTTCATTGTGAATAATATTGCTCAGAGGTTGCTCTTTCATAACTCAAAAGATTGAATGAAGTTATCGTGCTTCAATAAAGTATCAACTCAATCTTAATGGTTTCTCCTAAAATTGCTTCGCAGAAATGTAATGAGAATTGTTCGTTTTGAGGTCTTCAATAATATTGACTTTTGATTGCAGACTTGACAATTCTGAACTCTCTTTCTGACATTGTTAAGATCTCGAATGGAGATGTGAGTGATATTTCTTTTTTTTTTTTTAAGGAGAAATATCTTAAACCCAGATGAGACTGAAGTAAAAGTTTCCATTTGTTCTTGATTTAATCTCAGTGATGAAAAATAATTGCGATATTAAAGAGATTTATATCCTTGATTTATGTGTGATTTATCTTTCTTATGGGATCACCATAATGTTTTTTCACCATCCAATCTTGCCACAATGCATTATGGGATTGTGATGCCACCTTTAAATTAGGCATAAATCGGTTTAATGTATATTGTTGCTCACTAGTACCTTTCAGAACAGCGTGCATGCCTACATTGCCTTAAAATACTGTCTAGGTAGGCAGATCCCTAGATTTTGAAACATAGCCTGTGTCTAGTTTCACTCCATTCTTCATGCTCTGACATGCCCTATATTTGACCATATAAACTACTCTGAATTGGCATCCAGCTCTGAAGCAACTATCAAACAGATCCACGAATAGCTCCACAAGAGGGCTGGTTGACACATCTCTCCTTTAGGCGCTGAACAACCTTGACACAGGCATGTATTGACAAGCCAGGCCGTGTATCCGGTGAAGAGAAAACAGTTAAATCGGTCACCCTTTCACGTCCCATAAATTTACAGAGTCCCCTTTACAACAGCCAACCATTGAATGATCATGCTACAGTTACCATAGGAACAAGTGTAGAACAAGTGTTCTACATATACAGTAGTTATTACCTTGGTCACTTCACCAAAGATTACACAGAGGAAGTTTAGTAATAATAGTACCAAGAAGAATTTAGGATGCAGGGGCAGATCATGGTCTCATGAGGTCTAGGGGGCATTCGTGATCAGCTTGTGCTGTATCGTATGTAAAAAGAAAGTCAAATCCACTCTCCTGTTGAAAAAACAGCATAGGCCCTATGCTGGTTAGGTATGTTTTATAGCATGTTAGCTGGTCTGAGCTGGTTTAAGCTAGTTGTGTGCTGGTCCTTAGCTGGTCATAAGCTGGTTTAAGCTGGTTATGAGCTGGTTATGAGCTTGTCCTGAGCTAGGAGCTGGTTGATTAGGACTAGCTTAGAACCAGTACATGACCAGCTCAAACCAGCAGAAGACCAACTTAAACCAGCTCAAACCAGCACATGATCAGCTTAAACCAGCATAAATCAGCTCAAACCAGCACATGACCATCTTAAATCAGCTCAAACCAGCACCAGGACCAGCTCAGCTCAGACCAGTCAGCACATGACCAGATACCATCTTAAATCATCAGACCAGCTTAAACCAGATGAAACCAGCTATCATGTTTCAAAAACATACCTTACCAGCATACTGTATGCTGTTTTTTTAAACTGCGTTAAGATGGCAATAGATAATAATAATAAATAAATTTATTTTTTTACAATTATTACTAATAATAAACTGTGCACATTCTGTCACACATTAATTTCCTCCCTTTAGTCTGTATTAGTGCAAGAGAAGCAAATAAACCACTATTTTAACCAAAGAACAGACTGAACTTGTGGGCTTTGAGCTCTGCACGCTATCTTCTAAGAGCAAAAGCCAACCGTGCATTTTTCGTGGGTACAACCTGAGAAGATGAATGGCATCATATTCATCCATAACCGCTGTTCAAATATTATTTCAGTGGAAGTGGTGGAAACATCCCGGAATGAAATGTTCACCTCAGACACAAGGGCACACCAAAACTTTGACATTTGCAACCCATTTTGGTCCATTGTTTGAAATTTCATCCGCGGAATAAGCTACCGCCCCATAAACAGAGAGTGGTAAAGCACTTTATTGTTCCCGATAATGAACGTAGAGGAAGTAGTTAGCCAGTTGACTTAAATAAAGATGTTTTAAGAAATCGTGCCGAAAGGTTGAGGAACAGGACTTGGTCTGCTTTTTGACATTGGAGTCAGTGAGAGATCTGTTATTAAATCGATGTTTCCCGGGTCGAGAAACCAAATGGAACCTGTTCACATAATGTTTGAGGTTTTATTGTGCTGACTCGCAAGCGTTTGCTTGGGAATATAGGGTACGGAGGAAATTTGCTAAAGTTCAGGTTGAGACGTCGTCTTACTCATGTGTTGACTGATGTCATTGAATTTCAAACCGGTTTATATCCTTACCAATATTTGTCACTTTAACTGCGTTCACTGCCATATTCCTGACATGACAATACAATTGTGGTCTTTTTGTGACTTTCAATGAGACACAACTGTGCTCCGAGCTCTTTTGAACACCACGCCAAGTTTCCCACCCACACAGCCAAAGCATGATCTAAGCGACATGCAATGTTCCCTTGACACCCCTAAAGTAGAAATAAATAGACCTGAGGCAAAATAAAGGAATGTTACAAGATTTTAATCGTTACCGTTTTTGTATTCTATAGATATACATTCAAGCTATTGATTCAATTCATCCGCACATGTTTTTATACTTTTGTAGGTTGACAGAGTTCACATTAGGTATGTTTCTTCAGGTATTTGTTCTCAATGAAAAGGTTTTAAATAATATGGACACAATCTCATAGCAATTCGTAACTATTTTACGAGGTGGCTTATTCGTATGAATTCCAATGATATCATTTGTACGATCTGTTTAGAGCGATTTGTTTTTACGCCGATGATGGTTAGGGTAAAGGGCGAGGCTTCATTATAGTTTTTTCTAATAATCATACATTTTGTACAATTCACCTAATACAAATTCACATGAACTAGCCACATCTTATAATAGTTACGAATTCCCAAGATCAAGTTTGGAAGTATTTAATCAGACTTTGTTATCTTGAGCAAAATATCAGACATTGTTTTCTGAAACTATGAGAGTCAAGATGAAACATCTGATAGCCAGAGGGTTTTATCAAAATGCTCTCCATTTAATTCTGTTGT
Source organism: Triplophysa siluroides (assembly GCA_006030095.1). Lineage (NCBI taxonomy): Eukaryota > Metazoa > Chordata > Actinopteri > Cypriniformes > Nemacheilidae > Triplophysa > Triplophysa siluroides. The sequence goes on along the minus strand of VCII01000009.1, from coordinate 777,052 downwards.
TGTCTACAAGAAACATTTTAAAAATGGCAAATCCCGAGTGCCCCAACCAGGAGTCTTTCCCCAGCAGTCCAGAAGATGGCAGACATGGCTTTAAATGGGGGCCCGATGGAAAAACCATTTAACATTGTGGCAGGATGTCTTGTGTCGCCTTGCGTCAAGCTGTTTCTGTTTGCCAAATGTCTTTTGAAGGGTAGTGACTATAAACAGGACGGACATGGTGTATGAGGCGTGATATAAAAAAGAAACAATAAACAGGCTGTAATTTCCCCATCCAGGAGCATCCAGTCATCTAATGGGTTTTACTTTATTGTCATTGGGATTTGTCATCCTGATGGTCTTACCAGGCCCTGAGACCTAGTTTAGTCTATTTTGTGACATGAAGACTGCGTCATGCAACATCCATTGTCACGTTCAAGGAATGTGAAAGTTACGTAAATAACAACTTAATTTACTCATTAAACCACCACACTATTCATTTCTAATACAGAAATATGACAACTTTGAAAAGGCCATAAAGAAATATCATGGATGAGGTCTCTTTAATGTAACAGACATAAATGAGATGTCAAAAATGAGAAAGGAAAAATATTGAAGAAAAATATATTTTAAAAGAAATCTCAAACTGAGCTCAGATTTGTCAAGTTTGCAACCAAAAATAAATATTATTGGAGATCTCAATATGAATTTAAATTGATCTTAATCCAGATTATTTTACCTCTACAATCTATGTACATTTTACACCTCCGTACTCTTCATATTTGACCAATTGTCTCATTTGTCATCTGTTTTTATTTCTCTAAGCAACTTTAGGAGAAACATCTGAGACTAAACTGATTCCTAAATGAAACACAATGGAGAACTCCATCAAATCTCCTGAGCCATTAAAAGAGAAAAATATTCAGTATTTTCCTCTGGGACATACAGTACTGTATTTATATAACTTACTTTGAAAAGACTGGCAAGAGTTTCTGTAACTGTTTGATAAAGGACACAAAGCTAAGAACTTCAAAGCATATGGCTCACAGTTGAGCGTTTTACTTCACAGTCAGTGTTATTACAGCACTACCACTAAATGACAATTTATGTCAATGGTATCTTCTCTTGCTGTCTAATGTCTGTAGTTTGTAATGTTTCAGTCCACTGACTGAGCCAATATCTTCAGGGATATTAAGGCCTAAGAGTGAATTAGGCAAAAGATGCTTAGCTGAAGTATTCAGACACCTCTCATGGGATATCTGCATCACCGTTATTCTCGCTCTGTTGCTTTTATAGCTCTGGAGATGCCCACTGTGACTTCATAATATAGAGCACTTCTGCAGCGAGTGTATGAAAACTAGAATTTTGGACTTTGGAAAGAAAATGTGAAATGCTATGCCATTTTTGAGACGTTTTGAAGTGTTCAGAGCGTTTGTTAGCATGCGGTTGCTAGGGTGTTTTGGAGGGTTGGTAGGGTTGGTAGGGTGTTACCATGGAGTTGCTAGGAGCTACGCATTTGTTAGTACGTTTTTTCACCACCATCAATTTCAAGTATTATTTATGTCTAAAGGAAAAAACCAGAACATTTTCTAGCTAGATATATTTTATAGCTTGGATGTAAAGCTTCTCATGTCTATTCATTGCCTGACTACTGCAGTCATCCCAAGCATGGCTTGCAGCTTAGCATTATGGAATTTTGCTTTGATTCGAGAATTAAATGAGTCATCAAAATAAGCACTACTTTTCCGATAATTTTGTTTTGCTGCAGAAAGCACATGAATATACATTTTTGTTAATGCTCCTTTTCTAATCACCTCCTGGCAGACTTGAAGCGGGTCGGAGAAGTACAGTCCACTTTATCAAGCTGTGCCAGACGGCTACCTTTAATAAATACCATTTCTGAATGCTTTAGATTCTGCGTGTCTTCATTTTCAGGAAACAGACAAAGCTTGTTTCAAACCAAATAAATACGCGGTCACATCTCAGCAAAGTACCGGCCTCATTATTGCTGTAGGTAAGTGAATTCTATTCCAGAAACAAATTATAATCTTCTCTAATGACTAAAAAATATAAATACCGATGTCAGATTCAACCGCATACTCCCTGAAAATAGAATATTACCTTCTCAACGCTGGGCTCACTTTTTCCTGTTTTCACATTCTCGTGCGGTTTATAATTGCATGTGAATGCGCTCACCAATCCGTTTGGGTCATGCACAGTGTATTGTCATCTTTCATTCAAAACTTCAAAAGCTTTCCATGTTAAACCCGTAAGAAACAGATCCAGAGAGACGAAAACATTTTGGTTTACTTAACACTGGGTATCATATTATTGAATGAGAAAAAGAAGAAGTACCGAGAGTTGAACTTCAGCTTCAGAAAGACACACAAATACAATCCGTCTCTTGTCGGGCTGTACAGTACACTCTTAAAAAAGGTGCTTCACGATGCCATAAAAGAACCATTTTGGGGCTAAATGGTTCCTCAAAATATGATTACCATCTAAAGAAGCCTTCTGTTTCATAAAATACTCTTTACAGTTGCAAAATGTTCTTTAGGTTAAAAAGGTGCTTCAAAATGTTCTTTGATGCCATAGAAGAACCTTTTGGTTCCATAAAGAACCTTTAACATCTGAATCTGGATCTTTTTGAAAAAGGTTTTTCACATAAAAAAAGTAAGAAAGAGATGGTTCTTTAAAGAACCTTTGACTGAATGGTTCTTTGTGGAACCAAGAATGGTTCTTCTATAGCAGGGGTGGCGAACCTGTTTGGCATGATGAGCCAAAGAATATTCCTTATCACTGCAAAGAGCCACATATATGGAAAAAAATATATTAACAAGAACTTTTACACAAAAATTACAAAAATAAGCCTTTATAAGCCTACCTTTTTTAACATTAGTGTGACACCTGGCAGTCTTTCATTTCCACAATACTTTTAAGGTTTGGCTTGTATTCAGTTGTGGCGACTCGCAGTAACTCTTTCACATGTCTGTCAGTAAGAACAGAGCATGCGTGCGTATAAAATTGACAATTTCCAGTACAGGTTTTGTTACGTGGTCTAAGTTTAGTTTTTTAGCCATCTGTGGTTTATCCTGAACATCGCAGGATTCATCAACAGCAATGCTGAAATACATGCACTTCTGAAGGTCTGAATATAAATTCGTTTCAACAGCGTTATTAATGTCCGATATTCTTTGTTTAACAGTGTGTCGTGACAATTGAAGGTCCGCTATCGAACGTTTCAAATGTTCGTTTTCGGGACAAAAAACATCCATAACATCGAGGCACTTTTTAATGAAGTCCCCTTCACTGTATGGCTTTTTAGCATGCGCAATATTCCATGCCAGCTGATATGATGCTAATGTGACTGTCTCAGAATGTTTGGTCAATTTCCGAAAGAGCTGAGTTTGCTTCTCTGACTGACGTTTCAATGTTTTTACCTGGTGCATTCGAAGTTCACTGCCTTTGGGAAATTCCCGGCGCTCGGTATGATGGAGTTTTGTGAAATGGCGCTCAAGATTTGAAGCCTTAAAATGCGACAGTGAAGTCTGGCATATCAAGCAGAAGGGTTTTCCGTTTCTTTCAACAAAAAAACATAAATCCTCCCATCCAGATTGAAATTTTCTGTACTCATCTACGTATTTGCGTTTAGCTGTTCGCTTCCCTGACTCCGCCATGATGATTGACAATTACAATACGAGCTAGAAGAGGCTAGCCTAGTAGCGCATGACGTTTAGTACAAAAATAATTCTTTAAAAAATAATAATTATTTTTTTTATTTCAAAATTAATTTGTATACATTTCTGTTTAGTTTAGTTCAGTTTAAAATTATTTAAAAAACATTAAATGCGATTAAGAAGCAACTTGTGGATAGATGATTTTAGAGCCGCAAAGAGTCAGTCAAAGAGCCGCATGTGGCTCGCGAGCCGCGGGTTCGCCACCCCTGTTCTATAGCATCGCTGTAACCTCTTCAGTACCTTAATCTAGAAATGGTTCTTATAAGAGCCTTTGAGTAAAAGGTTCTTTAGTTAAGGGAACCAAAAATGTTCTTGGAAAAAATTGTGGGATCATGTTAAAAGTAAACGCATTACATTTAAATGAACCAACATTTAAAATGGGAGCGACCATTAAACATCTTTTCGAACGCAACACTATATTTTTTTTTTACACGGTAGGTTGCTTTACTTTAAAATGTAACGATATTTTGTAAAAAACTGCCTGAACAAACAACATATGAGGTGGTTTTGCATAGGCAAACATCTAGATATCCAAGTAAAAAATAAGTTATATATAATGGAAAATTTAAGCCATTATACACAGTATAATACAGTAAAAGACAATTTTATTTTGTTCTCTCACAATAAGCTTTTTAATGGCTTCAATAGGACTGTAACATAGTACACAGGTTGTGTGGGCTACTGTAATGTTCTCTTAATGATTTGATCTTGACAGTGGTTACTTATGAGCTGCCATTGTATAGAAATGAGCCGTGTGGAGATTCCTTTATGAAAATTTCTCCTTTTGTATTCTTTGTACGAAAACATCATACAGATTTGTGATAAAAAAGGAAAGTGCAATTGTGGTTAGACAGTGTGCCCACAGATGAACAGATGTGCAGGTAACTGCACGACACACTTGCGCAGCATGCCTTTGGAAAAGGTGTGACACGCATTTGGCAACTTGATCATGGAACCATTTCGCCTGTTGTTCATGATAGATGAGATTAGATGAACCAAATAATGCTTTACTGCTTGCATAAGAGAGCCATGTCATCATATTCAGATCCTCATTCATGAATTTCTTTGCAGTGGTATCACGGCGTGGTGCATATATGAATGATACATTGATGATGCAGGCTTGTTTTAACTCTTTCCTAGCTAACGGTTTAAAAAACAAAGTCAATGCCAGCATTTTTGATTGTTTTCATAAAACATTGATGGCCCCCAGAATACTGTATTTTCTTCTATATAAAGAAAGACATCTGAGATTCTGCTTAGAAAAATCACCTTCATTTGTCCTTTTTTACTCCCTCCCGAATGTAAGTACAGTAGTTGAGAAATTTGTGTTTTTGTCAAAGACTTCAATCCTAGAACTGTCATGATTCCGCTATCATGTCATGTTTATTCTTGGTTTTGCAGCGGAGTCATGGCATAGCCTTATGGTTTTGTGTGAGAAGGACATGGCTGTGTGTACAGTATATATTGGCTGACCTTGTTATTCTCATGTCTTGTCTGTGTTTCCCGCCATCTCGTTTCCTCGTTAACTTTCCCTGAGTGTTTAATCCCTATCACCTGGTCACTATTAATTATCCTTTGTCTGTTTCCCCTATAAATAGTCCTCATGTTTCATTGTCCTGTGCTTGTTCGTTTTGTACAGTGCCTCAGTCTTGTCCTGCCTCACCTGTATAACGGTATTTGGACTTTGCCGTGTCTGTTTAGTGTGACGTTGTGTCGAGCATTGTTTTAGTTGTTTATATAATATTATTTAGCCCTGTCCTTGTTTCCCCCTCGTGGGTGTTTGTTTTGATCCTGTTTTTGTCTTTAAATAAACCTGTTAAACCCCTTCACCCGTACTGCCTGCACTTGGGTTCTGCTCCTTGTAAACTCATGACAAGAACAATGACCAAAAAAACAGTAGGCTATTCAATTGCTTTTCGGATTAGTAGATGCTGTACTCTTTCAGAAGATGCCCCCTACTGTTTAAAAATGAAAACATGAGAAGCTGGAAAAACTCAAAATCAGACTTCAATAGCGGCGAAGCGTTGTCATAAATGAGGGAAAATCTCATCAATGCTGTGTCTTGTGATCCAGAGGTCTACAGTTTTCTAGCATCCACAAATAAGGCACTACTAAATAAAAACTAATACTGATAGATTTACAATGCTTGAGCCATTAGGAGCCAATGGTGGGATGAGATACATTAAATATCACCTTTAGCAGTGGTTCTCAAACTGTGGTACGCCTACCACTGGTACGTGACACGACAGAAAATTAAAAACTCTCATTTACATTTCGTGTTTTATATACATCTATCTTATACAAAACAAAGTCTCTCTGCAAATCCCCACAAAGTTAATAAATACCCCATAAAAGTAATTTACAGAGTCCTGTTTACAATGCACTAGAAAAGTGTTTTGTGTCCACTATTGCTGACTAACTTGAAAAACATGGAAAAAACACGTTCTCTAGTTTGAAAACAGCTGGTAAATAAGAAAGTGTTTGTATTATTTATAATACGTTAGAATTGGAGGACGAGGTGTAAAGCTAAAGATTCATTTTTTTTCATTCATTAATTTGAGTGTCTATTCACCTGTTTTCTATGGCGGTCATTAGGTGGTACTTGGAACAACACATTTTATTAAAGGTGGTACTTGATCTGAAAAGTTTGAGAACCACTGACCTATAGTATGTGACTGTTGCATCACACATCACTTTTCAGTGGTTTACGTTATGACCTACATCCTTCTGGACAGCCCTTACAAATGTTTGGTCCCACTTTAAATCATGTGAACATTTCTACTGTGTACTTCCATTCGAATGTAATACATTAATGTTCTTATCGTGTACATATGTGTTCTTCTGGGTAGTGTTAGGGGATTAAGTTACGTCAATTTAACACCACATTCCACTAATGTCAAGGCATCGGCACTACATTGACGAAGCTAACATTTTATTTACTTTTTTAAGTTGGACAATTCAAAATGCAGCTTTTTTGTGGGTGCTACAGTTTCGGAGTATATTACTAGTTAAATGTTTATTCAGAAAATGTTCGCATCACGCAAAGGTAGCCATGCATTTCAACTCTGAAATTCTGAAAAGCAGAGAGCAGTTTTAGCAGAGAGAAATTTAGCAGACTAGTCAACACAGGCTCACATATGTAGATCTACTAGAAAATGCACAATGTATAATATGAACCAGATATATTAAAGATACATTGTAGCATGTATGTATATTCAATTTGAGCAAATACAACACAACACCTCCCTATAAATAGTTATTTCAAGATGTTTACATGTACTCTATGATCAGGTGTGATTATTATATTGGTGATATGAAATGTGCTGGAACATTATCTTTAGATGAACATGTTCAAGAAGACAAAATTCTTCTAGCAAGTACTTTGTTAACACCAACACTATCATCTCCACACAGAATGCTTACACAGCAAATGGTGGCAAGTGAAGCATTGTTTCAGTGGTGATAAAATGGACCCAATTCCAAAGAGTTTTAAGGCCATTAAAAATGATTGCCGATTTCTCTAAGCTAAATTTTCTTTGTTCATTGCATGTTGGGAGAAAATTGCTTTTTAAAGTTTGGCTATTTCCTTGCCTGTTAATCGTGCTGTCTTCTCATGCTTAACATGGTCAACTTGTCAAAAAACGAGTTGGGCGTATTACGTATTATTTCTGTGCTCGATACACTCCCCCAGCGATCTTACAGGTTCCGTAAATTTTTTTTCGAACATATAAAACTGTTGCGTAACCAATTTTTCTTAGTCCCTTATTTGGTTAAGCCTACCCCTCCCCCCCGCATGCACCGTATGTTTTTGGAAACAATCGTGAAGCTGTGTCTATCTTTTATAAATGTGACCAAACTAAATACTCTCCGAAGATACGAAGTATGCAATACTACTCTATAGATACTCAAGACTAACATGAGCTTGGCAGAAACACTGTGTGTTAGGGCCGCTTTAAATAAGATGTACTAGATTTTCATTTAATTCCAATATAGACCTAGTTTTAGTGAATTATCTATTTAGATGATGCAGAGGGTTCTTTTTTAAAGGGATAATTCACCTAAAAATTTAAATGCTTCATCATTTACTCATCCTCATTTCAAACCTGTGTGATTTTCTCCTACTTCTGCAAAACACAAAAGAAGATCATTTGAAGAACGCTGGTCACAACATTGGACGCCATCAACTTCCATTGTATGGACTTCCATTAATAAACCACGTATATAAAAGTCCTAAAAATATTGAAGTAAATTTTTTAGTTGTCAAAGAGCAAATAATTGTAAAACTGGATCTTAAAGGGGTCGTATGACACGGCTAAAACAAATATTATCGTTTGTTTTAGATGTAATGCATTGTGTACACACTCTTCTTTGCCCCGCCTCTCTGAGACGTTTTTTACAAAGCTCATCGCTCTGAAAAGCGTGGTGTGCTATGATTGGCCAGTTAACCAGTGCGTAGTGATTGGTCGAAAACTGCAAGCGTGTGCTGCAAATGTAACGCCTCTTACCATATTTGGAACATCAGGTTCCAAAGCAATTGTACTGACAGGTGCTCCCACCTTACTTGCGTATACATTTGGGTGGTCTTAGTCAACTCATACCACGAACTGATGTAGATTTGTGGGGGTGTGGTTACACGAGGCATTTCAGGCAGGTCTGGGTGAGCATTTGCTTTAAGATAGAATGCATCTTTTGTTCCGACACTTTAATTTTTGTAATTTTACATGTCTAATACATGCATGGGCAACTTAAAATACACCAAAGACACAGAAAAACACATGCTACATGTGTAGCATCACATGACACCATTAGAGAGACATGCAATGATGATTGTTAATAAATTGTCACCTGTGGCGCTTTAAAAAGCAACTCATCTAATTTACAAACACTTTTATTAAATTTAAATCATTTGAAATAAAACTGCAAATTAGGAATGAAAAGCATTAATTTTTATCCCGCTTCTGGTTGAGACCACATAAGTGGAATGAACGTTTTATTCCATATGAGAAAAAATTGGTCAGACAACTTGTGAGTACAAAAGCTTGCCAAATTTTTCCTCCTTTAAGCCCATTTCATCAAATCACATGACAGTCGAATGGAAACAAAACTCCTTTTAATCTAAAGCGTAAAGCACTCGACTTGTCACCAGCCAGGAAATTTCAAGTCAACTTAAAGTGTGTAATAATAAGATAAACGGACATGTCATGGATTCCGGTCTGAAGATGGAAGAAAAACAAGCGCATGATGCTGCTCATGATAACAAATGTGAATCTTCAGTGTATACTGTCGATAGATCTTAAAGATGTTAAAGTGTTAAAGAGAACCACACAACATATATTTTAAGTCAGTCAAAGATGTGATTAAAGAAAGCAATGGTCCATTTGTGCTTGCTTTGTTCAACAAAATAAGGGCTGGTCTTTTCTCCGGGCTTGATTGATCATTGCTTTCAATTGGTCATGGCTTGTGCAAAGCGAATTTTGGCGCTGCATAGACCCCAGTCCATTGCATCAGTCCAAGTTTGGGATGTGAATTCCAAAAACTGTTATGTTTCCCTGGGAAAGTTAATGAGGCACTGCTCACACCAATGAGATTAAAGTTGGTCCAGTGACTAAATTGTTTAAAAGCAATACTCTGGGTCATGGCTGACTAGTTATTTAAGAGATATTTTAACTAAAAATATATATTTTGTTAATCATTTACCCTCATGTCATTTATTTTCTTGGAGAATGTTGAAAACCAAACAACACTGACCCCATTGCCTTCCACTGTACACCAAACCACAAAGGTATTTCTCAAAATATATTATTTTCTGTTCCACAGAAGAAAGAGCAAGATACAGATTTTGAATGACATGAGGGGGAATAAATGATGACAAATTTTATATTTTTAGGTAAACTATATTCCTTTTAAGTTGCAGTGAGGTGCCTCTTAGTCATGTCAAAGTCGCAGACGTCATTGAATTTCTGCCTGGTAAAATGGCACGTTTTGACCTTTCCATAATCAACATCTGTCTTACAGTAAACAAGACAGGAAAACAGCTCATCCTTGACCAGAGTCACATGATTTTCCAAGGCTGTCATTTCCATAAGCAATGATAACATATCAATAGGCCTGTATGATGGACAGTGCAAATGCAATACAGATTTTGCTATAACATTTATAGATTGATAGAAATATTTGCAGAGCATAACATTACCTTCTTGTGAAGACGATGAAGAAATTGAATGCAGAAATAAAGAAAAAATGTGGAAAATGAATTGAAATAAGGTAAAAACAATATGTTCACAATTTTGGTTTTATGTTAGTTTTACTGTCTTTTGTTTTTTATTCAAGTGTTACATAATGTGACGTTTTGCACTGATGCTAGACTTAACAATTCTACAAATAACTTGTTTCCATCACATTGCAAAACAATACTTTTAGACCTTTAATATATGGATAGGCAAAGACTTTTTATTCAATAAAAGGCCAATATCATCAATATTGATACAAAGAAACATTTTGCGGAAGAGGTTACTTATATAATTTAAGTGAACATAACATAAGCATAAATTTGAAATTTTCTGTTTTACACAGCCACAGAAAAAAATGCGAGAGTGTTTCAAAATTATTTTCAGTTTTGCTTAATTACTTAAATGTGGATGTGCGTCAATTGCGCTCAAATAGTAATGGCAGACCTCAAGGAAACGCAAACTCCCACGCACCAGAAAGAGGGAAAAGCATCTCTGCCAGCGTTATCCACTTCTTTTTAGACGCGACGTGTTAAGGGCCCTAACATTTCTATAATAAAACAGTTGAAACGGACCTCAACCTCGGCCTCTGTCAATAGCAAATCACGCCTTCTTCCATTTGATTGGACAGTAATACTCAATTTTCTTCATTTCATTGGACACCAGATTGACATTGGCGAGTGCTTTTAGACAGCTGAGGTAGATCAGATCTGAGATCAGTCATCTAGGAATTTTCAACAGTATTGTATGGCAATGAATAAAAAATAGATACGGACCCATAATCCCCCCGGGCCCATATGCACTTACCCTGTATACTCAGACGCTACGCCACTGTTTCTCCCAAATAAAAAAATATGTTTCTTGCGTTTATTTGCAGAAAATGAAAGCTGGAGAAACAGGGCAAAATAACAGAAAAGATGCTCTGTATTTTTTCAGACCTCAAATACTGCAAGGAAAACAAGTTCAAATAGACTTTTAAGCAATACCACGTTCATGTTTCTACATGTATTTAGGAAAAGTTCACAATATTTTTTTTCTGTGATAACCTTGATCACAGTTTTCATGTATCTTTCACATTCTGTTGGATGACTTTGTGACTCCTGAGTTTTGATTTTGTTGAAATTCAACAGCGACTGGAATGACCACAATACATCTAGAAATGCTTAATAAATGAACATTTGGAATGCTCTCTTAATTTTTCCGTGACTGTACATTTATAACATTACCAGCTATTCAACAACTGTAGTTCGAAGGGATAATCAGACACCATAAAATCCCATTAGTCTAAAATAAATATCACATTTATCTTGGTCATTATAGTGAAGTAAAATATTTGTTTTTAACATGTCTCTGCAAGTTCAAATGAGTTGAGGGAAATGTAGGTCAATTCTTACTCAACTATTTGCATATAAAGTACACAGGCTCTCCAGGAGCGGGATTGGGCACCCCTGCTCCAAAATGTGCAAAATGATCAATTTTGTACACAAAACACCTTTCCAATTATGCTTCAATCTGCTTTTTATTAATAAAGCATGAGAACAGAAAACCGTGAGAAATTGTGAATACGGGAATAATAGATTGCTACCGCCAGGCCACTTTTTTGTTCTAGCACTTTCTTGTGCCGTGTCCACTAACAGCCTGCTGGGATAGCTTTGTTAAGCTGCCCGTGTTTCTGAACCACCACAACCAGAGTTGAGAACTGCCATCGCGCCACCCGAACTGAATGTCTGTGTGTTCAATTCCTCCACAGCTTGAGTCATGCCCTTTCAAGGTTAAAGTTATATAAAATACCAAATAAAGACATGGTAACAAAGTGGGCGCCTATTGTCCCAAATCCAGGAGACTTTGATGGAAATATCGAGTAGTCACTGACATCTCCAAAGGTCAGTACATCTGATAAAAAGGTGCCCTCAGTGCATTTATTCACTTATTTTTTTGGAAAAAAAAATATTTTAACTTTGTTTGTCATTTCATTGAATAAATGGATAACATGCATGGCTAGAGCTATTAATGGCTTTTTTACGGTGTTTGTACGGTGTGTATGAAATTCTATTAGTTGAACACATGGGGCCCCATCGCACACATGACGCAATGCAGCGCAAGCGATTTTGCTATTTTTAGACAAACTCAAACCTGGTGTAAAGTCTAAAGTGAGAGCGCAAATGCGCCTCTCCACAACACGCTTTTTACTTGACTTATGTCATGGGTCAGGTATTTCTTGGTCGAATCATACAGGAAAAGTTTGTGTTAATTACTTAGTGTTTGAAGTCCCTATTTAGTTAAAATAGTCCTCAAGTCATTGTCGAATATCTCTTGTAAAGTTCCTGTTTTAGTAAGTTTCAACTCCTAGTCAGTTAGTGTCCACTCTTTGTTTTGTAATAAATACCTGACAATACATGACTTATTACACAGAGGGAAGTTCAGGAGCACACAAACATGCTATGATATGATATGTGTCAGCTTACACATAGCCTACTATATTGTGTTTTTATTTCAGCCTATTTTTATCTATTCGTACCCAGAATTGTATCTTGATTGTTATCAGTTCTTTAACAAGTTTTAACACATTAAAATGTTATTATGTTGGCTTGAGAAAAAAACACATGGGCCAATTATCAATATGCTATCTTCAGCTGTCTTGTGTCCTCGTGTTCTCGCTCTACATCATCAATAACCATCAAAGTCTGGTTCCAATACTCAAGAACAACAGAGAATGCATGAAAGAACCCAGATGTGTTCTCGATATCAAGGATGCATCGTATACAGCCTTGCGTGCCTATGGAATCCGCTTGAAGTCCCAGAAGTCACTGCGGCGCATCCATCCAAGTTTGTTCTTCCGAGGCTGCCTCGCAGGACCGGTCTCCACAAGAACATCAAGCATCATGTTAAAACTCATAAGTTTAAACTTTAATTTAACTTAAAACCTTCTGACCTCAATCTACTTCAAACTTTCTGGTCAGGCTTTCTCAAGTCAACATAAAGTCTGTCAACAAACTTTACCATCTAGTTAAAATTTGTTACTGTTTTGGGAAACAAAATCCTTTAATTATTTATTTGAATGTAAATGTTATGTTTTTTAAGTTTGTGATACTATTGTATCGTGAACTCCGTATTTTATTAAATCATAAGCTGAATATCATTTCTTCCCTAATATTTCAACCCAGTCTTAAGGCAGGTTGTGGCATAATCACGAAATTTATAATCTATTCATGGACGCACACTTCTCACTTTTTCCGTGTCACTCAGCATGACTTTAAATATACATTTATATATTTTTTACCTGATATCAAAGGAAGTAGTACAAATTAAAGGACCCATTTAACAAAGTAATCTGTGACGACGTATCTGGACCGGACCATATGCGTTGCAGTGAAGTTCCAAATAACATTCCAGTGACGTAGCTGTGTGATTCCCATATTCGTTGTGACAGCATGACATTGGACGTTGCTGGGACGTGGAGATTACCTCCTGAAAGGAATACTTCAGGCGAGAAACAAAATTTCCCCATATTTTACTAACCCTCATGGCATCCTATCTGAATATGACATTCTTCTTGAAGAATAAGGGAGTCAGAGTTATAATACCACGTATCATTTTACTTCCGAGCGGTAGAATGAGAGCGAATGGTGGTCAATTTTTTTAATCTCTAAAAAGTGCATCCATTGATCGGAGAACTGCTCAACATGGCTCTGTGGTCTTAACAAAGGTCTTCTGAAGCGAATCTACAGTATGTGTTTGTTTAAGAGAAATATCCACATTGACAGCGCTATTAATGTTAATGCCTAGCTTCGGTTATCCCTCTGCTGTGCCTGAACCAGAAGCTTGTTTTTCCGGCAATGGGATTCGATGATGATCAGTCTCATCCGAAATCGCAGAAACGAGAGCCATTCATTTCCAGTGATGAACTCAACCACGGGTCTGTCCCGGAATTCCGGGGACACACACACCGATGGGAGACATCATCCAATCCCATCAGAAAGCATGTATTTATAGAGCCATTATCCCAATCCACTTGATGGCAAATGTCCAAGAAGTCCTCCACATAACTCTCCTGGGACTGCCAGGAACCACAGACGAGGAGGATTGCAGAGATAACACTTTCATTAACTAAACCAAATATAAAGACGAAACAGCATAATCCAACAGGGATAAACAGTGTAACACAACGGAGACTAGACAAAGGACACGGTAAACAGATTGCTGACAGGTGCGGGGATTGCAGACACGGGACAAGTGTGGGAGCGTGGGACATGATGGGAAACGAAGTCCAAGGGGGGAACACTGAAGAAACAGGCAGGAGGACAGACGAGACTGTGACAACATCACAATCAGATATTTTATTTAAATACTGACATAAATAACCAAAGACTTCAACTCAATATAGAGGATTTCAAGCAGATATTTATTGACAGGGATGAATAAACATTATCTTTAAGCTTAACATTATATTCTTGTCTTACCACATACTGCAAGTTGAGCAGGATGTCCCTTTTTTAGACACAACAATCAAACGCTTCTTCAGTCACACTCACAAACACCAGGTTCCGTTTATTTAAATACGCCATCGAGATTTATAGCATTCGTCCTGACATTATAAGAGATTTTACTCAGATCATACATTTTCCATATAATAATATAATGAATAGAAATTATTCAAAATGAATTCATTAATCAATTAATTCAATGACCAGTGTCCAGGTTATCTGAAGACCTGTATACCACGTCGCTACAACGTTCTCCATAGAATTAATTCCCGATGTTATTTAAGGACGTGGGTATGACATTTCTAGAACATTAGTAAAGATTCTATGCATGAAAATGTTGAAATGAAAAGTTGCCAAGACATCCTCAAAACGTGTTCACAAAGTGATGTCACGCTGACGAATGAAGATGAACTGGCGACGTCAGAATGTCCTGTGTTTGCTGGGGAGGTTGCTAACCAACACCTTACCTTGCCGCAAAGGCTATTTTGCTACCAATGCAAAGGCTAATTTTGCTAGCAACGTTAAAGGCCCACCCTAATCCCGCTAACCTAAACCTAACGTCACCGGTGCAAGGTCAAATCAAAATAAAACGTACGAATGAGATCATAGGAATTCACACAAATTAGTCATAATGTGAATTCCCATCAGATTGCGTTGATATAAACAGTAGGCCTGTTTATAAACATGAAAGATATAAATATGTTAGATTGAAAGTCGTGCTGGGTGGCACGAAATAAAGTCATGCTGGTCATGCTGAGTGACACGAAAAAAGGGGAAATTCGTGTCAATAATCATAAATCAATAGTTTTCATGACAAAGTCACAAATTCCTGTGAGACTGTGTTGAATATTTACTGTTTCTTCTATTTGCCAACAGTTTTTCGGCTTTTAATTTACTTTATTTGTGGTCCACCAGTTGACAAACCCTTGGTCAGCACCACAGGTGTGTAGGTACAGTATTATATGAACAAATAAATAAATGTGCAATATTGTTAACCAAAAAGAGTGTTCGCTAAATGTAGCTTTTATATATTTACGGATCATTTTCATATCTCGTTTTTATTTTAACTCGGCTTTTATTTAGACATGGGTGTATGCGGTGGCATCCACGATCATTGTATAGGCCTATGCATTGACAGAGTTAATGGGCAAAAATGCCTTTAAGGTTAAAAAAGAACAAAGATGGCATTTCATTTCATATTCATCATATTCTTGACATTCAAAACGTTCTTTTGATTTCACAGTGTATAAGAACATCCAATGCAATCCAAACATCCCACCGGCATTCTCTACTATCAGTCTGTTGGTACTACATATAAGTGATTTTGTTTGGTCTCTTTTAAGTGAGGAATATGAGTAATGCGAAATGTGTGTGTTCAAAGAACTGGCACTATGCCATTGGCACTGAAGTGAGGTGGTAAAAACAATGTAAACCAAATATTACCCTAGCTTGAATATGAGTCCGTAATCGCAGCGTGGGCTGTGATATGACTGCCTCTCCCGTTAAAATGATTTTGCAAAAGAGACTTTATTGTAGATTATTGTAGTTTTACAAGTAGCTTTTGATGTAAAACAGATTTTTGAACAAACAATGGAGACATAGGAAATACCTGTGTAGAAAAAATAAATCATCAAGTTCGGTCGTTGCAGTATAGTTCAACGATTCAAGTGTTTCCTGACGATGAATCGTAAGCAGCATCGCAAAGTTGCGTGGTTGGAACTACAGGTCTAGAGCTGTGGTTAAGCATAGTTCCTTATTATTATGACATGTAGACCTACATGCGTCATGCCTTTGAGCAAACTAATCAAGCAACATGCATCCATCATTCGAAATATATACAAAATTAATTTTACATCTTTTAGTTTGTTAAGAAAATACAAGCGCTGGTTTTCGAAAAGTGCGCATGCGCATGAACCTACATGATCTAGATTTCGGAAAACAGTTGTAGCTACATTGTGTATTTCCCCAATGATTTATCGAACTATGGTGGGTAACCAGCGAGTTATTTTGTTGTTCAGGAAACGCACCTCTGGAAGGTGTCTAAAAACATAGCTATTTATATTTCATTTAATTTATGTTTATATTATTTTTTAATTGTACAATAATTGTATTAAATAAACGATTGGTTTAATTTCACTGTATGTTAATTTTATTAAATAAGCAATTTGTTGATTGGGTCCTGTAGTTTCGCATTTAAAGAAACCGAATGGGACATTGACATCTAGCGGTTGAGCTTAGTATCGCAGTCTACAATCAAAATAATTCAGAGAGGGATCTTCACGGTCTCTTTTGATTGTTATTAGAAAAAATGTACAGGCACTCTGTTATTCAGAATGTGTACTGGAAGTTAAGTGTAGTCTAGGGACGGGGGGACACGACCCCCTCAGATTCAGAGTGACCCGTCCCCCTCTTTGTCCCTACAAAAGGCGACATCAGAAACTCTGAGGATTAGTCAGGGTTTCCGCTATGTAAATTAGCCTAAGTAGTGGTGGACAGGCCCACCGCTCCTTAATTATTTTGCCGTCACTGCTTCAGAATCTGGTCGGGGCAGACACAGGCTGACGCACAATAATAATTTACCTGTCGCCATTACGTTGTACCCACGTTCTCACTACATGCTGTTCTGTTGTCGATAAAACACACATGATGGTGCTGCCACCAATGTTTACGTTCAGTCTGTGCTCTCTCTGTGCTCCTGCTAACCTGCTATGACTCCTGACCCTCCTGACCCCGCCCCAACAAAACAATCACCTCGTTTAAAAAAAAATATATTCAGGTATATAAGTATCCTATGCCTGTTGACTTTTTCCAGATGTGGCAGATTGGTTTTGTTATTTTTTTACTTTTGCACTTAGCAAACACAGCAAAACATGGAAATTAGAAAAGTAATCAGGTGATTGGACAGAGGCTAATAGCGAATTAACACAAAAAGATTGGTTGGATAAATAAAACAATTTATCGTCAGGAAATAATGTTTTATCTGGACTTGCAAGACTAAATCATAGGGTCCTGGCATAACATTATCATCTAACCCAATGTGCTGTATAAGTTGACTGAGGTAAATTTACTGATTTATGTTTAAATAAAACATATTTTGCAGAAGGCATGAAGTTTCGGTGGGTGATTGGCATACTAGACAAATAACAGTCATGCATTGCTAGTGTTGATAGGTAGGCCTTTGTTCATTGTTGTTTATACATGATTTCAACTAAGAATCCTCCAATGGCTTTTAAGTGCAAACCATTAGCCCAAATTATGCATAGTAACTAATTGAGCACTAGTTAAAGCCCAAATTATGCAAAATAACTAACTGAGTTGAAATCATTTGCTGACAGCTTGATGAAAGCAAGAGGTATTTATTACAAACAAACACACACACACACGCACGCACGCACGTGCACACACACACTTTTCAAGCTAAACATTTGAGAAATAGGTTTTAAGATATGGTTTAAAATAAAGCCAAAATATGATCACTTCTGGTTTTCATAAACATGTCATAGCAGCTGGTCATTGCATTTGTACTGTATGAATTGCACAATACTGGTGTATAGCCACATACAATGTAAATGTGCAGTTCAAAAACATATTGTTCACAGGTCCATTTTCCAACTTCTGGCAAATAACACTCATACCTTTATATTTCTCATGTGAATTAGATTTTATGGTCCAAGATTCTTTATTCTTTCATAGTAGCTGTAAAACACGTTTCATAATCTGTTTTAAAGGGGGAAAGACCTCTCAAATTATATGTAAAAAAACATTGGCCTCATCATTTGTTTGGAATATTCTTGAGATATTTCTCCCACATAGTTGTGGACTTTATTTGCTTCTCTGGATCCAGGCTTGTTGGTTAACCAAACTTTTCCATGCAGTATGATGGGAGGTGTTCTCTTTTAACACGATTATATTTACGTACAACAGATTTGCTAATTACCAGCTCCCACGCTGTTCCTGAGCTTTCTCTAAAGACGTGAAGCTGTTGACATCTAGCAAAGGGGTTTGACATCACCAGCCAAAGACTTGAACTAAACCGTGACTATCTTGTTTGGACTTGACCAACATCTAAAAGAACTGCTGAAAGTCTTTATGTTACTCTTACGCCCCCTTATAAGAAATGTGTGATATAGCAAACTCTGTAGGTTGATATACAGTAAAGAATTGAAGCTCACCTCTGCTGCTATAATTCGTTTCCCTGACTTAACAGTTAGAAACCTACGCCATCCTCCAAGCAGGCCACGCTGCATTCAAAAAAACAATCACACCCCTCTGTTTTCCATGTTTACTGCCAACAACAAAGGACTTCCACCACTGCAATGGGAAATGAAAGCATTAGCAATACAAATGCTTGGATTCTACAGGAAATACCTTGGCCCAGTTCCATAAACCAAGACTGCGTCTTAACAACTAGTCTTATTGACTAGCAATTAGTTAGGACTAATCAGTCTTACTTTTCATATTTCAATTACCCCTATCTGCCTTTTTATGTAACTGATTTAAAGAAGTTATGAACAGTCTTGAAAAAAAAATAAGACTTGTCTAAGCAGTTTATGCAACCGGCCCCTGGTCTCAGAAAAGTTTATTTGGATAATTCGCATTTGACACTTCATGACATCGGCTGTGTGCATCTCTTCTATAATTGTAGATCACTCGACAATGAAAAATGTGATATTACAGAATTTGACTGTAATTTGTATGTGTTTTGGAGAATGCTGCGGTCCAGCTCGTTCAGAAAAAAGACTGCAAGTTATTAACAACATTTATTGAATGTCTGGGAACAAGAACATTGTAGGAGGAAAAACCTTAAAGACTAAATTAGTCTCTCAGCATTGTGTGTGTCTCTGAGTATCCATGAGAGAATAGACGTCGATTTGCGTAGGGACGGTCCCTACCAATAATTTCGTGATGCCATTGTGTGTCGATTCACATTATACAACCAACTTACAGAATTTGACCGGTCCAGCTCGTTTAAAAATTGTCAAGACGGGTCTTTGCAACCCCTCTCAGCTCTCTGAGCAATGGATGATGGTCTTGTGCTCTCCTGAAGTACAAAACACAAATGGTTAAATCTCGTTCTCTGCAATGAGTCCCGCCTCTGTAGCTCACGTCGCTAACAGGATTGGCTTTGCAAAAAGTAATAATAAAAAACATAAAAATAAAATGGACCTGTTGTATATTTGTTGTTTTTGACTTGTGTAACATTAATAAGGTTAAATATAAAAAAAACGTTTAAATATTATATTGTTTAGATAAGTCAAGGAAACTGCACTAAACTGTTGTGATAATGCGGCTCTTTAGACCAACATTATTTATGTCCCCACCAATGTCAAAATAAAAAATTCGCACTTGCATGAGAGTGAGACCAACCCAGAAGGTACGCGCAGATCTTTATTTCCTTCGCCACGCCACATCCAGGTGACAATGATTTACCACTGGACACATTCCTCCAATCAATGTATGGCCAATACACAGACCGATAGGAACGCAGAGGGTGGTCACGGAGAAAAAATAGAAATAGACTTTAAATAGACGTTTTGCTGTAAAGAAACGTGTTCATTAAAATGAAGGGTGCAGTTTTTTATTAACAGCGGCCACTAGCCTTGTATTAGAGATTTGGAACAAATCGCTCACTGCAAACACGACGGTGGCCACCATAGTACAAAAATATGTCGTTCTTATGATGACGCATGGAAGATCTTCCATGCGGGCATTAGAAAGACTATAGAAAGAGCGATTTCTTATTTATTAAAATAAAAGGTCTGTGGATTTTAAGTATAAAAGGAAGGATAAAAGTCAGGCAGGAGCTAGGACCTGCGTTAATATTATAAAGTCTTTCCAGCAGAGACGCGTTAGGACCCGCGGTACTAAGGCTTTTAGCAGAGATACTCATAGATATCTATGGAGATACTTTCCAGCAGAGTCGTTGGAGAGAAAGATCGTCTTAAAGGGGTCAAATGACACGGCTAAAACGAATATTATCGTTTCTTTTAGAAACACACGACAAACCCAACTCGCGTTAGTCCGTAACAAAGTCTTTTACAATGAAAATATTCTTACAGGCTGCGAATCTGAAACGCCAGTGAAGTTTTAATGGTTGGAATGGCCCCACTTTTTAACCAAAGCTTTTGCGCATAGTCGGTCTTAATCTCTCTCCCAGGTTCGTGAAGCAATCGTCGGTGAAATGTGCTGCATAAACTTGAACATTCTGATTGTACTTTTCTGGAACACTCTTGTAAGTAAAATGTAACCATTCGTTTTTAGTTGTCTCATCTTTTGTCAGGGCAAACAAAGAGTCTTTCACACAGCGTCTCCGCGACATTCAATGAGATTTACAAGTACGTCCACCTTACTTGCGTTTAGATTTGGGCGATCTTAGTCAAATCATGTTACGAAGTGACATTACATTCGCCGGGGTGTGGTTACACGAGGCATTTCAGGCAGGTCTGGGTTCGCATTCGCTTTTAGATAGAATACATCTTTTGTTCCGACACTTTAATTTGAGCAATTTTACGTGTCTAATACATGCATGGGCAACTTTTACACACCAAAAATACGTATTCACGCCATATGACCCCTTTAAAATCACCCCGAGAACATGCTTTGATCCGGATAAGTGTGTGAGTAACGTTGGTTTTTCTGTTTGTTAGAACCAAGATATGTTGTTGTTTTTGTTCTAATTTTAGCTGTGTGATGGAGCAGTTTTGAGCGTCATTGTTTATCTGGAAATGCTTTAATTATTGTCCTCGTCCAGATACTGGAGAGAGAGAGCGAGAGTACGTCGGTGCTAAAACTGTAGAGACTGTTTTACTCTCTTACTGAATGATGAATAAACGTACACTTAATCCGCGGGTCACATATAAGTTCCGAACCGTAGAGTATGATCCGTACGGAAATCTTACCGCTTATTACAGCTACCGGAATACTACTAATAATAAACTACTAATACTAATAATACTAATATGAAAAATAAAAAACTCTTACTAATACTAATAATAATATTTGTAATAAAAAACAGAGTGTTTTTTCAGAGTAATTCCTTAAGCAGGAAAGAAAAATTGCCATTTTAACAAAAATGTCTCAGTTTGCATATTTCTTGCGGTCTAGGTTGACAAGGACATAGGCTGTTTGACAAATACTGCCATATTAAACTCATTAAAAGGGTCATGGTCTAATTATAGCTCTGTCCTGCCAGACTGCCCATCAGGAGTCAGGGGTTGGACAAATCCTCGAACATTAACAGCTGGAAAGAGCACTAAGCGGGATATAAATTGCCCCAGAGCGCTCGATGGTGACCGGATCTCTTCATTACCTCAAACAGCAGAGCTACATCTGGATATGCAACATCCTTCACTCTAAAATCATCTAGATGCTAAGATCCCGCAGGGAAATGTCAAAGTGAAAAACTGCTAACTAAATGTAACGCTAAAAGATCATGAACGTCAATAGGATTCTTAGCTTCTCTTTAGTTAAGATGCTTAACAGGCGGTAGTTCCTCTTAGGGAAAATGAGATCCAGAGGAACCCTCCCGGTACCTGCACGTCCTGAACTGTGGGAAACCTGTATTTTGGAATATCCTGAGGAATTTTCCCGTTACCTGTCTGACACTCACGGCACTCAAGCGATTATACGATTAGTGGCCAGTGTTAAGTACGCTGGATCTATTTTTAGGACACCAAATTGAGACCGGGCATGAAAACCTGCAGCAAAAAATAACTCAATAAAGTTTTAAGAGGAAAGTTTAATACCATCGTGGCTCATGTGTGGTCTTAGTTTTATAAAAAAGATCTAGTTTTCCACTTGTGCTTTGGAAACTACCTCTATAGTGAAAGGTACACAGCACTTGATGTTGTTTAGGGGGGAAACACTTCTGTTTGCTGGTAAAGCCTGGAATAACCTACAAGTAACAATACCCCAACTGGTTCTGCCATGTAACGAGCCTGCAAACGGAAATTTAATGATAGGGCTAGTCAGCTCCGGACGTGGAGGGCCAGTGTCGTGCAGAGTTTAAATCCAACCATAACAAAACACACCTTCCTGTAATTTTAAAGTAAAGGGTAAGATAGAGCTTAACTCTGCAGGACAGTGGCCTTACAGGGCCAGAGTTAACTAGCTTGAATATATTGATTGTAATCACTGTTAAAGAGCACATTTTTATTTACATTTAGTCATATTATAATAATTTGCATAGTTTTCTTTTTATTTTCCTCGTTTTCATAAAGAAGTTACATTTACTGTTTCTATTAAGTAAACAGCTGTTTTCTTTGTACCTTTTATTAAATGTACACTATACAGCTATTTTAATTATGGTTTCAATGGATTCATTGTAGTTATGATATATTGTATGATATAATCATTATTTGATAAATCTGACTGAGCTATGTGATTTTAATGGCTAACAAAGGTGTTACCTTTGTGTTTAGTTGGCTTGTTAAATTTGAAAGTATTTAGCCAAGAGCATAGACTTTTTGTTTCCATGTTGTTGGTACATTACGTATTTACTATTTTGTTTATAAATTAAATACAAAGGTCTTTGGTGAATAAAATTAATAAACTGTTCTGCATTTTACCTCTTTCTGTGTTTTTCTTTTTCCTCCGTAAAGTTGCTTTTAAACGATGCGCATTGTAAAAAGCACTATATAAACACTAAATAAAATTGACTTGATTTGAACATTTCTCAACCCAAGCTCAGCCACTTGGGTAAAACTGGTGACATATTTGAGGCCTGCGTAAAGTAAAGAACCCAAGTCATATATAGATTTCCTGAAGCACATTACAATTTGTTGTTGTTTGAGGTACAAGTCAAAATTATTTATCTGTCACAAGGTACTTGCTGTCAAAAATCTGTCACGGTTCTGAAATCTGAAACAGAATTCTCTGTTTCATGTGGGGAGAGACGTTTTTGACCTTGTGGCCTTCCATACTCTCCCAGAGTCTCGTCTGTGTTCCCGCCCTTTCCGTCTCGTTAGCTTTCCCTTAGTGTTTGATCCGTGTCACCTGGTCCCTAATTAATTATCCTGTGTTTGTCTTCCTATTTATACCTCTCATGTGTCATTGTCCTGTGCTGGTTCGTTGCTTGTACTTGTATCTGTGCTTGTTCCTGTCGTTGTTCTTGTAGCTGTTCCTGCAGCTGTTCCTGCGTCCCGTATAGTAAGTGTCAGTTAGTGTTTGTCCCAAGTGTTTGTTTTTGTAGTTTTAGTCAGTCAGTACCCTTGTTCAAGTTTATTATTTATCCTGTCTTGTTTTCCCCATTGTGGGTTTTGTTTTGTCCTTTTGCCTTTTTTTGTAACTAAACACCTTTGTTACCCCTACCATCTCGTCTCGTGCTTGCCTGCACTTGGGTTCGTCCTTGAGGACCATGACAAAATCTAATACCATCATAATGAAGATTGGAGAGAGTGAGAGATTGAGTCATATTAAGCTCATGTAAAAACACCAATCCAGTGTGAAAAGCAAAAAAATTAGGCCTTTTTTTTACTTTTATTGATAATTCCTGTGGCTCAGTGGATAGAGCATTGCATTGTTAGTGTTGGTAAAAGGTTGTGAGTTCGAATCCTAGGAAAGACACAACTGAAAAAAACAAGTGACTTTAGATAAATGTAAATCAAATGCTCAAAATTAAGCTTTAAAGAAGTCTGTACATTAAGCCTAATTGCTATTGCAGAAAGTACAGTAAAAGTAAACAGACATGATTGACTGGCTAATAAATACATTGTCACAAGGAAATAAACATATTGACGGTTTAACTAAACTTAGTTGCTCAGCAAGAGCAAACTGCTGTGACAGTTTTTGATCTGACTGTTGAAAGAAGTCAAAACTAATGCCCTTTAAAGTGCCCCTTGCAGTGTTGACAATGCAACATGAACTTCTGTTCCAAAATAATTTGCCGTCTGACACGTGCGGTTGAGGACCGGAATCAAGTCATGGCGTTATCAAAAATGGAAATATCAATACAGTGTTGTTGCTGGGCAAATGTTAAAATATACAAAGCAATAACAACAGGGATACTTGCCTTAGCAGGCTATTCAGTTACCTATAAAATCCATAAGTGCACGAAATACCACTTAATCATACAAGCTTTTACACATTCGCACTGATTTCAGAAAGAGATAGATTGAAAAGCTTGATTAGTGGCAATTATGATTTATTTAAGATTGACATCAAAGGGCTGTCACTGCCGCTCTAACTTTATGAAAGAAAAAACAGTCGAGCAGATGTCAGGTCTGTCGAAACATGCTTACCAATGAATGCAGTGAGACCAAACGTATGCTTATAAAATGACATCTTTTAAATGCAGAAAGAAATACAATAAAAATGCTATATAAAATCCTTTGACATTGACGTGTAAGGAACTCAAATGCACCAATAAGTCAAAATTACTTCATTGTATTATCATAAAACCTGTTAGTGGAGACAGGTATGTAAAACATTAGAGACAGTCTTCTTTTGTCGATTTTCATACACCTGCAAAGCAAATGCTAGCTTTGCATGGCATCGTTTTTTTCTACATAATTTGGTTTCTAGGAGACTTCTTTGTTGGAAATCAAACATTGGCAAGGCTAACATTAGTATTTCTAGACTGAAGAAGATGATAAATTGAAACATTTTGTAATACTGCTGCCATTAAATCTTTAAAGATATTCAGACAGTAACTCTACACAATGAGACCATTGAGATGCATTAAAATCCACATAAAATCTCCACATAAGAAAAGGACTGAAGAATAAGTTGTGTTTTGTCACTTGTGTGTTGTTAACTCTCCGTTGTGCTTTTACCTGTATGTGTCGCAACATAGACGTGTGACTGGTCACTGGTGCACAAACGCAAAGAAATAATCTTCACGAATGGATCACTGAGCAAACGTGGTCTGCAGGAAGGTGATCACAGAGGTTCTAGTGTCGTTATATTGCAAATGGTTTATTACTTAAGATGCATTTTAAGAAGACTACAATGATAAAATGTCATTCATATGTTAATTTAATAACATGGTAACGATTTCAGATACTTTATTTAAAAAACTGCCTGTGATGTCAAAACGTACATTAAACCCATCTGACTCATAATTATCTGACAGGGGTTGATTTTTAATATTACGCATCCAACCGCTGTACGTTTATATCACAGAAAATCTCTCTTAAACCACACTCCACCATGACTGTCAGGCCTTATAAAATCCACACAGCTGAAGTACATACTGTACGTGTGTGTTGGAAGCAGGGGGAATTTATACGCTCTCTGATTTTTGCAGGGCTGACTTAGGACAAGCCAGGGATCTTTGCTCCAAGCATACGGAGGTGTGAATTTTAGCTTAGCACACAAATGTTGTCTTAGGTTGCAAAAATACCATGCATTTATTCATAACTTTCACTGTTTGGATATAGTAGAGGCAGAAGTCTGGTTTCTTCTCTTGCCTTTAGGCTTGGAGTGCTGTTGTCATAAGCATGCATATTAAAGCCGTTTCTGGAAGAAATACAGGAACTACACTTTGCCCCACATAGTAAAAGCTATGAAAAGAAAGAAAGAAAATACATACACTTAAAAGATGATGTAATGTTGAAAAATTTAAATTTTGGTAAAAAGCTGTTTACTTTCATTTTTAATGTAAGAAACGACGTTCAAATGTCACGAACATTCAATTAGGTTTATAATTTGTAAATATAATGTCATATATGTTATTAAAAGACATATTTAAAATTAATTTGTCAAAAAAATTTATTTGTTGCGTCCGGGTTACCGTGTGTTACTAGTTTTGAGAGGTTGTTATTCGGGAATAACGAACCTGCAAATGTCGCGACTGGCCAATCAGAATCAAGCATTTCAACGAGCCATGTAATAATACACAATAAAAACTACATTAACAATATTTAACACACTATCACTACAAGTCAATTATGCAAACGTTTAAGCATGATGATCAGCGTCAGTTGATTTTTTTTATATTTTTTTGTTTATTGCCTTTTGGAATTTTTGCTATTACATTTTCCGAGAACCATTAGCATAGGTCTTTTGCTGATGATTGTAAATATAAACAAGTATTGTTTGATATTCAACATGGCAGACCTACAGTATTTCTGATATGGCAAATTTGGCATTGTCATGCCCAGCATTACCCAAGGAACTGGAAGAAGGCGGACTCATGATGATAAATAAACCATTCCATTATCTTTGAAACTTAACGGCTTGCCCAAACTCTTTGGGTATACTCAGGGCACGGTGTCGATGAGCCATACCAATTCTTGTAACAATATGCAAAAGTAGGAGAAATCCCCAAAGTGTGTAGGGTAAGATGGGGTGAGAAGTCCCTTGGGGTAAGATGACACCCCTACTTTTAACCTTGCTCTTGATCACAAATGGTGCCAAAACTTGTGATTATCTTTATAAATTGTGTGTACACAAAATCAAATTGACATTTCTTCTGGGAAATGAGAGTCATTTAATCAGAACAGGTAAGTTGATCTTGCTTTTAGATTTCTTTTAAACAAATTTGATATCCGATGTTTAGTAAAATTTGCATTACATTCATGCATTTGGGAGACATGTTGGAAAGACTTACAATGCATTAAACGATCCGTTTTATTATATGTGTGTTCCCTGGGTTCGATAGTTTTTTTTACTCCTACTGAATGCTTTTCCACTCATACAGAGCAAAGTTCATGATCCCAGTATTCAAACATACTGATAAAATGTTTACACTTTTTTGGTTTGGATAATATTGTCTTACTGTAAAAAAGATTGTTGGTTCAAAACTCAAAATAGAAAAAATTATTTTACGATACTGTTCACTTTCTTTAAACAATTAATTTTGTTTTAAAACCATTGTATTCGGTTTTATGTTCAAACACAATTGCATTGTGTTAAACTTACTTAAAACAGTAATGCGTTGGCTTAACTAAATGCTTACATTTTAAAATAACATGTTTCAATCAAGTAGATCAAAAAACGTTTCGATGCTTGTTCAATTTACTTAAATAAATCAAGTGAAAACAACAAAGTTATTTTGAACCATTTCACTTAATCCATTTGAGTTGAGATACATGAATCACTTTAGTTGTATTAAAGTAGCATAGAAACTCGGAACAGGATCTCCACTTTCCATCAGGCTTTGCACAGGGCTGAATAGGGAGAGTAAAAGTTGCAATAACATTTTATTTTTTGCATATTTTATCAAAATGATGAAACAGGGATATTTGTTCATGTTTAATACTCTCTTGTAATACTTGTTTTTATTTACAGTAAAAGAGTTTCTGGTACGTTGATGTCTTTGAGGGCTTTCATTGTAGTAAAGTGTAGAGCATGTGCTTGAGTTGCTTTAATAAAACATAATCTACGGGCATGCCATGAATAGGACAAAACCAACTTCTGGCTAACTCCTAACAATAAGAGCTATGTTTAGCAACATAAGTGTGTGTTAAAAATAACATATCAGAAAACATATTACTTAAACTAACTATTGTCAATTAGGGACTGTGGTTAATGGAAATCTCCGCTTAGATACTTTTAGTAGGATGAATTTAATGTTATCTAAACATTATTGGACATGTTTGTTTAAGTTTACTGAATTTAGTTTAGTTCATGATACATAACATATTTGAGTATAGATAGCATAGTTCTGTTTTGTGGAACCACTGTCCATAATTGAATGAAGTTAGTTAAAGGTAATATATTTTGAATAAACTTAAAAAAATAAGTTACCCGGTTGCCTTAAAATTTTGAGTTAGTGAAGCTCTCAATCCATTTCAGCATGATCTAATGACTTATAATCATTAGTTTAAAAAAGAGTTATTAATAACGTGCTAAATGAGTTTATGTTGTGATTGTTTCCTTTGTCTGCAGGGACAGCGTTTGCTAGAAAAGGGAAACACAAATTTCTGTAGTAAGATTTATTGCTTTTCCCTCAGCTTTTGTTTAGGGTGTGGGTTTGACTATAATGGCTTGAAATATCAACGCTTTGGCAAGGCATTATGTAAATAGGTTCCGAAACGCGTTATAACATGTTACTACTACAGTATCATCTTCAGAAGACAGCCTCTTGGCTCATACCTGACTCATACTTTTATATGACTGCACAGTTTCGCAAATTAAATCGTGCATAATTCATAAGGATTTTGGATCAAAAATATATAATAGTTTTAAACATTCTAACTGGACACTACTAAGTATGTACTGTGACAGTGTGTGTTTACTGTGCAGTATTCATTAAGCTGGTGTTCCACTTCAATGCGACTTTTCCGCACCTTTTTAAGAGGTTTAAAGAGGCAAACACAATAAGCCAAGAGACTCTGGCCAGATTACATTAGTCCCCCCAATGCGCTACATCATTCACCAGAGGTACAAAACAAGTGCCAAACGCCGTGGGGTTGAAGTCTAGGCAAAATGACCTCAGCAGTGATCAGCCATAGAAATTCCTGACACGTTCCTGAAAACTTTTGAAAACATTTACTTCTCTCTTTCCCTTCCTTTTTCCTCTGAACGCCTGGGGACAGCCACTGGGAACCTATCTAATAAGGAATCGGAACTAATAAAGTCAGATGCCAAGACCACAGAAAGAATAGGGGAAAGTTGCCTATTGAAAAGGCGCTCCAGATTGAGTAAAAGTGACATTGTTGGGCTCTTTTGATGACATCAGCAGGGGTAGACCGCCCAATGGGCTCTGTTGACGACCAGGTCAGGTCACGTGCTGCTGAGGGCCGCTCGGGGTAAAATAGGGAAACTATAGCAGTGCTTCAAGTCCTTGTGGAGCGCTTTGAAGTCAAAGAAAACGGCCTCATCGATCATTAATTTAAAGGCTTTTACCTTCTATTCTTCGTCTTTTCACATGCCGTTTTCCTGCTCTTGTGTGGAATGGTTACAAAACATCAACTCACCGCCTGCGTGAACCCTCACTTACCCTAAAGACAAAGAAAATGTTTGTGTCTGTATCGAAACATTGCATTTATATTTTGACTGTAAACTTGTGTGAATTAGTATTGAATGTGGACAAGTGTAAAGTGTTTTTTACTTGTTTTTTTGGTAAAAATGTAAAAATTGTTTTTTTTTGCATGCTATGATGAATTGTTTTGTCGCAATGTATACTGTAATTACAAAACAGATCAAACATATCTACAACAACATATTTTATATGCTTACATTTTTTATAATTTCCTGTTTTCAGTTTTTTTTTTAGAAATCAATTTTGATGATGTTAACTTATTACTGTAAGAGCAAACGTACATTAAAAAATGATTATTGTTTATTTTTTATATATTTATTTATGCATATAATTATATGTATCACAGATTAAGTAATTTACTTCATATAAAGTCAGCTATTTCATTTAACATTTAATTAAAATAATCTATAATTTGTTACTGAAAACCTAAAACAGCACTAATGAACAGTGCCCTAAAGTGTGAATAATAAACTTGTTTATTATTCAAAATCAATATTTATCAACAAATCAAATATTTAGGTTAAAAAATGCAATATAAATCTGATATTACAAAATTTAGCCATTGATGTTTTAATACTAACATTTTACCACTAAAATTACTAATGTGCAACCAATGTTATTTCGACATTCGCCCATTATAAATTATTTTTCATTTATTCTTATCTTCACATTTTCTAAAGTAGTAATAACAGTAATGTATTTCCAGTGAATGCACTGGATTTTCTCTCTAACTATATTACAATATTATAGATTTTACCAAAAAAAACTTTGAATTAAACATTATGCCAAACAAAAATATAAAACAATAAGTCAAAAAAGTCATGTAAGGACATTAATATTGAAATGTTTTAGTTATAACTAATGGAAATAGCCAATTATTTTAGCCAATCATAAACGTTTGAACTGTACGTGTATATCCAGTATATGGAGAGAGCAGAAAGTTGCCTGTCTCATGGTAAGGTCATCCTTCAAATGAATAGACATGATGGCTCTATTTGTTTCCTTTTCATCCTATTATACTAATTTAACACCGTTTAGCTTTAATATTTTCCGACCTTCCTCTTTGAAATATGTAAAAAACCAAGAGACATCTTCCCTTTCATCCTGTGGGATTTGGTTTCTTTCTGGAAGTACTGACACCTGAAACACTTGATAGTGGGAGTTGAATCCCACGTCCATTTAAGAGGGAGTTTCCAACAGGAACTTTCCTTCGGGCTGTCACGGCCCCCGGCCGCCCCCGGTCCCGTCTGTCTGATTGACGCCGGGGTATTATGGCAACTTGAACTTCTAATCTCTTTGTGCCGTGTGGTCCGATTTACTTGGGCTTCACCCCTGTCTGATCAGAGCAAACGGGAACAGAAGAGATCAAGCGAGGGTCAAAGAAAATGAGTCCGCTTAATGTCTCGATATCTCCTCCAGTGATCTCGGCTGTTATTCTATTCAATCGCCCTCAGCTCAGGTTCCAGGAACACATGTGCTTTTACAGCTACAAATAATGTTGCTCATTTCACTAGATTGATTTAACCTTTAATCTTCTCTAACTCGTACTTCAAGAGTCTGTTTTTGATAGGTCAGTTTTAATAGTCATGTTTGCAAAGTCAAGCATCACTATTGATTACAGTCAAGTATTATGTAATAAACTTCAGTCGAGGGCGGCAATAGCAAAATTTTATATGACAGTATCAAAGTCATTTGTGTCATAAAGGGATTTATTGCAATCATTGTTCTGATTATGTCAAAGCTTTCGGGAGGTCCCCCCACAACATAAAGTTTTATATTTCTATTACTTTAGTTTCAAAGCTTGGCTGGAAAAGCAGCTTCATGCTTATGGGAGGCTTAGAACTCGCAGCCTCCCATCAATTTCAAACACTGATCACAATATAATAAAACACTTTTCTGAAACGTTCCTGAAAATTAATCATAAGCAATTAAAATCATTCTCACATTTTTTTTTATTTCTGTTGAATAAAATTATATAATAACTGGTGTGATACCAAGATCAAACACCTGCTAAAAGAAAAAAGAAAAAAACAATAAAAAAATCAGCTTATTCCGTTATTTATTTCTTATGTATACAGTTAATGTGTTAATCTAGCCATACATCTCTTTATATTTGGGGAACAGTATTCTTTAGGATAGTAGCTGGTCTATCCGTCTGACCAGGCTGGTTTGGTTTGTAGGGTTTTAAAAAGTTTGATCACATTTTTCTACAGGTCAGAGGTGTGACTGACTTTTCTTTTAAAATGCTGATAATAATCATGTTATTATCACAGGCCCAGCAGGTGGCACGTTTTATTAGGTTAAAATCTGTCACCCGGCTTGAGATCACTGCAGAGGAGAAGTCATATCAGCTAATATATCTGAGCAAATAAAATTGTGATAAGAGCAATAGTGTTATAAATAATGTTGTGCTATATTGTCATTGAAGCCTAATAAAAACCTGGCTCTTAACAGAGACCTTGTTTAAAGGTTAACTATATTTATAATCTTCCTGCTTCACCAGATGTGTTTGTACACACTTCTGAAGAATAAGGAAGAATCTTACAGTAACATTCAAATAAAAAACATAACAGGGATTTTATTTTTAAATACAGCTCATCCTTGTGGACTACGGATATGTCTACTTCATTGAGTATTCAAAGTATTTTAATACAATACAACATAACTGAAAGACAAATACAATATGATTATTTTGGGGATATGTGTGGCTAAATTAAAGTGTGTAAGGCATGTGACCATGACACATGTTACGATACCGAAAATAAAACTGCTCAAAGTAAAGTGCTTTCTGTCTGTTTAGGAAGCTATTTCGGATGTCCAACTTTGATTCTAAAAAGAGTTTCAATTCTTTAGATGACGCAATAATGGAACAAAAATAAGAGTGGGCCTAATAGTACTTAAAGCCTATGTACCTTGTGCCTATGTGTATTTTTTTGTAAAAAATAATTGAAACTCAACAGAGCATGCACATAAAAACAGGGTTGAAAACTGTCCCCTTGGTAAGCTTATAATAATAATTTATAAGTTGAGCTGTTGGGTACAATTTTCTTGGGAAATGTAAGTTTGACGTCATTTGAAGATAAGTCACCTGCAATTTAATGTTTCAAACAGAGATGGCGATAAAGAGGCAAAACGTTACAGATTGCAGCTTTAAATTGCAGCGCCTTAGTTACAAAAAGCGATCAGTGTTAGTGGTTAGCTGGTGTTCCAGCCAAGCTTTGGACAACTGTCAGCTGGCAGTGAGAGTAGCTGGCTGACCAGCTAAACATTAATTCGGTAGGACAAAATCTGAGATTCCCACAGGGTTACCTTGCTTCTACGACGCGGTCAAGTCTAATTTGGAACTGTTGTTCTGCAAAACTCACAAGTTTTTGAGGTAGAAATAAGGGTTGATCGGGGTTCCCAAGTGAAGCGCATACAGGAAATAACATTTGAATTCTTTAAAGCAAACAAAAGTTATTATCTAGACACAACCGTACAATGTTGGTCTCTTGTTTAAATATAGGTCTGCCAAAAAGCTTCTTGCACCAGCAGAAATCTGAGTCTACAATCCAGGCAGTCTACAATCCGAGTGTTCCATTCTCACCCTTCCAACCCCATTATACCTGAATGACCTGCCCACATAAATATTTTCCTCGGAAACCACCATCACAGTTGGAGACACGGCCGCAATTTCGCAGAGGGCCTGGAATACTGTAAGATATCACGTTCGGCACATCAGTGTCCGCCCTGCTTTTAAGTGGCTGAGCAAAAATGTCTCCAGAGGTGACCGCTCAATTGTAAGTGCTTTTGGAGTCAGCAGTGCCGTTGTTGTGGAAGCAAAACCAAGGATCCTGCTGAAGCTTTCCTAGGCCCTGTCCCAAATGACACTTTTGCCATTCTCCTTCGAGTGCACAATTTACTGACGTAATGCCGCAAAGAATGTTGGGAAGTAATTTAATGTTACGTTTGCACGAGTGTTGGTTTGGCATAAAGCAGCAAAGGGGGTGCTCATGAGTACCCTTCATCATAAATTGACATGGGATTGAATAAGATTGAAGGCCACAAAATCACGAGTCCACCTCTAGTGTGTATGATGCATTTGAGACACAAACTAATGTCAGCATCAGACTGTGTTCCAAATGCGACATGGGCTTGTCTTGCACTTGCGTCTGACGTATATTGCCAGCAAAGAACTGACTTGCATCGGTCCAATCTAAAGTTTGACTTTAACTTTACTCAACCTGCAGGAGACAAAGGTTTATTTTAGTCCAGATTATGTCATGTCAATACAACATTTGACGCTATTTTAGAAAATAAAAAATAATAAATTTATATAAATAATATGAACATCACAATAGCAGGGCAATTGAAAACTACAGTATTTTATGAGATGGTAAATTTGTATAATTACTTAGGTTCACTGTGAAAAACATTGTGTAAAATGGAGAAACAGAAATATACCGCAAATAATTTCCCCCCAGTAAAATAACAGGATATAAGGATATGTATTCAATTGTTTTCCCTGTTCTTCTTGAAAATTTGTTGACTTTTTCTGTAATTGAAAGTTTTTGACCGTATTTCAAAAATAAACTGAACACCCCCCCCAAAATTTTCTGCCAGATAGGGCGCCGGAAATAAACCGTAAAATAAAGTTTTTTTCCTTGTGAAATTACATTTCCCGACATTTTTCTTGTAAATTTGCAGTCGTTTTCTGTAATTTGACTTCATTTAAAAAATACAAAAAAATCTGTAATTTCTATTTTTTTTATTACATTTTACATGGGGAATCTGTAAAAATAACAGAAAATTACAGCTGGGGGGTTCTCAATATTATGTTGAAGAATGATCTGCTCTCACACAGTTATAGGGTAAAAGTATGATTGTTTGGTTGTACAATTCATATATGAATGAGCTATTACTTCCCTAGAGGTCAGACTGAATATTTCAGTTAAAGTAGTTTTCTTGTAAAAGTGGCAAAAAAGTCATGAAGATATGCTAAAAACATATAATCATTGAAGTCCATTTGACATTTTATGAAATAAACAAGAAATATTAAATTGTAAAGTTGAAGAAACATTAATAAAGTTTCATCCTTTCTCAATCTAGCGTATGACATTACACAACATCCACAACTTTTTTAAAGAAGGATTAAGACAACATTACACAATAATAAGACATGCCACTTGCATATACTCTAGTACTTAAGCAACTCTTGATCCCATGACAAATAAATTGCTCTCAGAATACGTGCACTTCCACACGTAGAACGTACCGTTTTTCTTCTGTTTGAGGTGTAGCCACGCTATGATCACTGCATGGTTTTTGTCTTTAACCGGTACACTGCGATTAAGAATCACCTCACAACGATCCTTTTAATGGCAAACACATGTTTGCTCAGAAACCTTCAGCCTAACATAAATGACAAAGGACAATAATGTGTGTGAGGGCCTGTGTGCTTAAGTAATTAGACACATTAAATGTATTTTAAATGGTTATAGTTAAAGGTAACTGAATCGTGTGCACGACTCAACAAAGGAATGGGCACAAAGTGAATTAATTATTTGCGTAATGTAATTTAGTCTTCTAAAATTTGAAGGCTTGTAATGTAGCAAGAATAGTTGGCTTATAGAACAAACGCTACAGGTTTATAAGGCCTATAAAGCATTATAGGAAAGCTCTCTACACATAGGTAAAGAACATCATGCTGCCTCTATAGGCTAATCTACACGGATCCAGCAATAATAACAGTATAGGCTTCCAATAAACAGTATAGGGTGACCAACGTATTCTCGTGGCAATTCATAATTATCCGTTTTTCTTATTTGTATGTTTAAGTACGATCTGCTTTTGCACCAGTGATGGTCCAGCTTTAGTGCATTTTTGGAATAATAATAATGTTTTTTGTACAATTTAATACAAATATGCCACCTCATAAAGCCAC
Source organism: Triplophysa siluroides (assembly GCA_006030095.1). Lineage (NCBI taxonomy): Eukaryota > Metazoa > Chordata > Actinopteri > Cypriniformes > Nemacheilidae > Triplophysa > Triplophysa siluroides. The sequence goes on along the minus strand of VCII01000009.1, from coordinate 741,779 downwards.
CAGAGACCTTTAAAGGGGCAGGGGCTCAAAGTATAAAAGGGGCACATGGAACAAGGCTTTAACTATAGGGCTGTGCTCAAAACATCGATACAGCAATACTGTATATCGCGATGCATTCCTGGCTGATACGTGTATCAATACAGATGCTTCTGTAATTGATAGCAGAAAATGCCATGGGGCAGTTTTGAAAAAGAAACAGAACAGAAAAGACCATTCCAATGTTTAAAAGTTTTTAAATATTTTATTTGCACTTATCAACAAGTCTGGGATTAGAAACTGAAGTGAATAAAGTTGTCCAAACCTTAAAGGGATAGTTCACCCAAAAATGAAAATTCTGTCATAATTTACTAGTCAGCCTCAGATTAATCCAAACATGTATAAATGTTTTGTTCTTGTTGAACACAACAGAAGATATTTGGAGGAATATCAGTAACCATACAGATCTCACCCCCCCCCCTTTACTGCCATAGTAGGGAAAATAAATACTATGGGAGTCAACGGGGGATGAGATCTGTCTGGTTACTGACATTCTTCCAAATATCTTAGTTGACGTTGAGGGGGCTGCTGGGGATGTTGCTGCTGCAGTTGCTGTCTTTAATGTTGTAGAATTTTTTTTTTGTCATATTAAAAATGTAATTCTGTTCTAACACTCTTCTGTATTTTTTTATGATAATTTAAACAGCGTTGATAAGTATAATTCGGAGAATGAGAAAATCAGAATAAATCCATGTTCAGCCTTTTTAATCCTATGGAGTAAACCGTGTTTTTAAAAATGTCCTGAGCGCTTTTTCTGCAGCTCAGAGCGTCTTTTGAGGTTCCAAAAAGTTCAACTTTTCTGAAAAAACGCCCTAAAGCTCCTTTGTCACAGCCACCCAATGACAGAGACCTGTCGTTTCCATAACAACATGTGAGGAACGTGATTGGTCGAGAAGGCTCAAGCTCGAAAAAAATGTAATGGCATAGAAGTTGTATAAATCTAAGTTTAATTTTCACTTTCAGCAACTTCTGATTGCATTTATAGCGAGAAATTTGTATTGTAGTTTTAAATATGTGATAAATTATTGCAAGACGTACGCTGTTTATAATTCAAATGGACTTCCGTTACGCTCTCTATCTGTTTCTCTGGGCTGCCTTCGTGCCTCCGAAGTCATGGAGTTGGACTGATATTTGGAACCAAATGCTACCATTGTTTTTCTTTACTAAAAACCGCCTTTGTCAACCTTTTCTTGTCAAAAAAGAAGTAATGTCTGTACGTGGCCTAAGCCTGTTTTACCAGAGTTTCGAAGGTATTTTACTCTAAATACTGTAGTTATAATAATACTTCAAAGTGTTAATAGTTTTAGTCAAATAATATAAAAAGACCAGACCCCTCGACGCCTGTGAAACTTTTCTCCCCCAAACAGCAAACATCGATTATTATTATTAAAGTGACCATGCACCTTCGTTTATATATTGCTGTGTGTAGAAGTAACATTAGCTACAGCTAACGTCACGTCAGTTCAGAGCAGGCTTCACACACAACAGCCGTGCATGTTCTCTTCACAGCGTTCTTGTGAAATACTATTACTTATAATTATAGTAATAATAAATACACTAATAAGTAAACAAGCACACCGCTCTGCTGAAAACACCACTTGGCAGCCACGAATAGTATGTATGCTATCCTGGAAATGCTCGAATCTACTGAAGGCGTCTGAACGTGAGGAGCCGTTCCAGTCAGATGGGGTCGTCAGGTGAAATGTCCTCACGTGACTCATTTATTTAGGGATAAATTGTTATTCGTTAATTTTACTAATAGTTATTTGAGCAGGCCTTCACAAAATGGCCTTTCATTACAAAAAAAAAATATTTATTGCCTTGACAAAAGGGCACTTTCAGCGTTAAGGGCCAAAGAGGCAGGTGCTCAAGCACTCTCCGCCCCCCCCCCAACTGTAAACCTGTTGCTCTTTTCACATCACCAACAAGTATTTTATTCCTTGTGGTTATATTGCATTTCCTTAACACAATAAGGCAAATACTATCAGTGTGCAATCCAGTGAGTGTATGTTTACTGACACATAACACACAAGTCTAGATGTTGTGCCATAAAAAAGGTAAACATAAAAATGTGTGACTCATTATTTTAATAACCAATATTGATACACCTTTCAACATGATACAAATATTTTAGTTCACTTCCTGGAATTTGCAATTTATGGGAAATTCTCATATTAAGAAATGTAGATGAGTATAGACAAGGACATGGTAAAACTCGTTGTGGTTTCCTGGTAAGTGTAATTGAGATATAAAGTTACTAACCCTTGTAATGCAACATGATGTTGAGATAAGACTCCATCGTCATACCTGTTTTTTTATTTTAATATATATTTTCTTATTGTTAAGAAACCTTTTGGAGGTGCGCATTCAAGCACAACATCAAAAACATTTGTGCTGTTCACTTTGGCCAAAATTACTATTGTGATTTCACCAATATGATTAATAAATTATATAAATATTAGGACTATATATTTGAAGGGTTATTTGCAAAAACAGATAACTTAGTTTTTAAAAAGTTTCAATAAACATGTTTTATTGTGCATTCCAAGTAACATCAATCAAACTGCAGTTGAGTAATAATATAAAAAATACACAATAAAACAATACAATAAAAAAACATGATTTTTGTCAAATTTAAAAACAGAGTTGTCTGTTTTTTCAAATAAAGTCTTAATTTCAGATTTACATCTATGTATAAATTATATTTATTAAAAATACATTTTAATTTATTTATATATTTTAATTTGAATTGAAAATATATTTTTATACTATATATTTGGTTTTTAGAATGTTAACGTTTTTAAAATTAAAACTTTTTTACTTTGTGGTTGTGGTCTTTACTCTCAGTGTAGGCGGACAGCTTCTTTTAGACCAGTCAGCCGTGTTATTGTTTGGTGTCATTGTGTTTCTCCAGCTGTTGGCAATGTCTTCTCAAAGACAACAGAGTGATTAGCAATTGCCCTATGTGCCTGTCAGTTATCAGACATGCCGGCGAACTGCAGGAGTCACTATAGCACACAATTACACCGCCTGCACCCCCCCATAGATGCTTTCATTCTGACAGTTCACTGGTGTCCGCGGCCACAGAGGTGTCTAAAGAGGACACAAAGAGCAGAACAGCTCAGTGTCTGTTATCACACTAGCCACACATGCTACCGCCTGTAGAGTGACGGGGTCTCGGCCCCTTAGTACGTCATTGCTGGAGTCTCCTGTGTTGACTTTGGCAGCGGTGTGGGAGTGATTAATGCTTGCTCTTTAATATATGGACAAACGTTTTATTTGTCGAGAAGAGAAAATGTGATTGTCGGAAGCATCTTCTCACAAAAAGACTTCAAAGGGAATCATATCGAAGGCCTGCCGGCATATAGAGGAACATTTTATTTTCAGAGGTTACTCAGGAGATATGATGGATGTAAGAAATGTTTGCGTTCATACTGAGATGTTCAATCATATTGACTTTTGCACACTTGACGAATCTGAGTTCAGATTGAGACATGAAACTCTTATAGAGACATTTGTTTGATTACTGGCAGATTTTCAGATGCAGAAGACTTTCTATTTAATCTCAAAGATGTCTATGGGAATTTTGGGAAGAAGTCTCATCTGTCAAAATGTCAAAAGAGACCACTCCTGATTCTTTATTCTATTCTGCTGACATGAAATAACTTGATTCCTTTGTTCTGTGGAAGTCGATTGATATTGTTGCATTTAATTTTTTCTATAAAGTGGAAAAAGGATAGTTCTGAAAAAAGAGGTCATACTGTCTCTCTCCTGCCCAGTTTCACCACATGCTTGAATTAATTTCACTGAAACGCTCTTTTATGAGCTTGACTCAATTTATGGGATTTATATCGGTGGATTGACATTTTTCATCTCTGCTTTTACTAGATTGGTGTCTTTCAAAAGGTTAATTGCTCTGGCTAATTGTTACCTTTCCTTAACTAATGTCATCCATTCTGTATGATGCGTCATCCCCTGAAAGAGTGAAATAGCCTACCGATCGAGGACAGAAACAGGAGTTGTAGTTTTCTTGTACTTGCACTCTAAAAACGTTGGGTAAAATATGGACAAAACCCAACCTTGGGGTAGAGCTATGTTGAGTTTTTACCACAACATGGATTGAAACAACCCATCATTAAGATTTTTTTCAAAAATCATGTTTTTTTATTATGTTATCACGCATTTTGTTGTGTTTTATTGCTTTAGTTAGCAGTATTTTTTTTTTATTATGGCTTCAAGCAAAACAAACCAACAGCAGTTTGATTGATATTAATTGGAATGCACAATAAAAAAACATGATTTTTGAAAAAAATGTAAGCGATTTATCTCACTTTGGAACCAAAGCCATGATTTTAAACTAAGTAAAAAATGCCACTTGCTATTTATCTTTTTAATAAAAATGTGAATGCTGCTTATGGGTGCTAGGTGTTTGCTTGCTGGCCCACTGTGCTTATTTTAGTCCCCACATATGGCTCAAATACACATTTGATACAAGTGTATGGAATAGTCTGCTTGTTTTTCGAATAAAAAGTGATAACACTAAACATGACTGCTTTAAAAGGTAGCATAGCGAACCTCTTCGCAATCTGCACGAATTTATATATTAGTCCTGTCCGTAGCCAAAGTTGAACAAAACGTTTAGAGATTTCAACAAATCTTTAATATGAGAAATGGTGAAGTCTGACTTTGCAAAACTAGTACTTGCGAATCAACATATAATTTAAATGACATTATGAGCAGATGTCTTGACGGATGTAGGGTCTTTTTTGGGCACTTTTTTTCTGTAGTAAACCAAGGGAAAACAAAAGAACAAATGGGTGTGATAAGCTTACGCCCACTGTTACCTTCACACTCAAAGACATCTCGTGGCTTGAGATAAGAAACATGAAAGCAGGCGCTCACATCCTCTTCGTTCAATCCATGCAGAACCGGCCCAGCCCACTGGGGCAGCTTCATAGCCTCTCAGAAAAGAAACCGCATTGGTCTCAACATGCCCGACTGTGGTTATGTGGTAAAATTTTTCCTTATGAAACCTCTCGACCCTAGCCAAAGACTATTACGAATGTCAGATGAAGATGAGATGGGAGGATGTTATGATTTTACCTACTGGCCTGACAGATGCCAGTAAAGACAATTTCCACCATTATCGCACATTTGTTCATTTCTTCTGAATAGGATTATGTCTGGGTTTAGTGAGTGGCCCTTGAATTCTTAATGTCTCTTGAGTAATGGAGTCATATAAACGTGGTGAAGTCAGATTTTATCGTTAAGTGGTGCTTAACTCGCTCACCTCAGAGAGGTAGAGACGCTGCCTTTTGCAAGTTGTGCGACCACAGGAATCCACTTGCAGATTTCCAACCCTAACAAATCAATTGCTGCTAATTTAAGACATCCAGAGAGCTTCCAGTATAGCCCACTTTTGGTTCACATTAACAAAGAGCCTAGATAATGACAAAAACTGTATCTTTCACTCTTCAGATAGAAATTACTTTTACTTTTTTTCTATCTGTGTGCCTTTTCCACAAAAACGTTGTCATATCCGGCCTGCTTTTCCACCGAGCTTTGACTACATAACCTGTCCACAAACAAACAAGGTGCCTTTCTGTTTATTTGCAGATCAAAGTGATTTAGATGTCAAAAGAAATTTAATTCAGCATCGGTTTGTCCTCACAATTTCAAAAGTTTTCTAGTTCAAGATGCAATACGTAACTTTTTGGTTAAAAATAAACTAAAATCAAGCTGCGTTCACACCGTCTCTTGCTACATGGTTGTAAGAAGGCGTTCATGGTTGCTCTTGTAATATTTATAAACAAACCCTGCAGTAACAGATGAGAGACGTATTTGTAGTCGCTCCCGAAAGTCGCTCATCATTTGCATACATTTCTCAACTTTGTCGCATCGCTAGACACGCCCAATTTCTGTCGCCATTTGTTTTTGTTGCTTGTGTCGTCAGAGGTAGCCGAGCTTCAATTGAAATAAATGAGATTGCGTTATTCTGCTGCTGCTAGTCTCTGGCAGTGTGGATTTAAACATACAACAAATCAAATCACTTTTATTGTCACATCACCACTTGTGTGTACTCCATACAAAGTAGAATGAAGTTGGTCACAAGATATACACATTAGACGTTGAATTAATGCATGATGCATTATAGTCCATGAAACTGTAGTGCATGATAAAAAGAAGTGTGTGGAGTGTATCAGTTTTTGATTTTGAGCCTGAGGAAAAAAGCTGTCCTTCATTCGTTTTGTGCTGGACCGGATGCTCCAGTTTCGTCTGCCCGAAGGCAGCAAGGAGAGCAGCCTGTGATTCGGGTGGCTGGAATCACTGCTGACCTTTCTGGCATTCCTCATACACCGCCTGGTGTAGATGTCCTGGAGAGAGGGAAGCTCATATCCCACAACACGTACAACCCTCTGCAGTGCTTTGCGGTTGCCGGTGGTGCTGTTTCCAAACCAGGCGGTAATGCAGCCAGTTAGAATGCTCTCAATTGTGCAGTTCACGAGTTCGCCTTGCAGATTATAAGTACGGATGATAAGAGACAGATAGAATTCCAATTTGCCGTGCTGTCCCGGGGAGAGGGCTCCGAGCTTGGTAGTTTCTCCAAACTCGGAGCGCCCACCTCTTGTCAGGGGAGAGTGCCCCGAACTAGGTATGTGCCCGGACTCGGGTCGTTCCCCCTGTTATACGCCGGTAAAACGGGCTGATGGCGAGGAGTTGGGGTGAGGAACCCAATTGCAGACAGAGACGGGGATGAAGGGGTTAACAAAACTTTAATCAATAATAAAATACAAAACAAACACCCACGAGGGGGTAAAACAATAAAACAAGGGATAACTTGAACAGGCAAACAGGAAACGCAGACTAACTAAAACTAGACTAAAACACTGGATGAGTGCACTGGGACACAGCACTCTAACAATACTTACAAACACGCAGGTACAGAGAGAACACGACACGGATATGCGAGCACGGGGATGCGAGCACGGGGATGCGAGCACGGGGATGCGAGCACGGGGATGCGAGCACTCTTACGGTATCCAAAACGGCAGGTACAGATTGAACAAGAACAAACGAGCACAGGACAGAGAATACAAGGGCATTAAATAGGGAGACGAACAAAGGATCATTAACAACAGGCAGGTGTGGGTAATGAAACACTGAAGGGAAGCTAACGTGGAAACGAGAGGGGCGGGGCTACACGAAAGACACGTGCAGAATGGGAAAACATACGACACATGTCTCCAAACAAGACATAACACACACACAAGACATGGTACTGTCACGTCCTGTCCACAAGGCACGGAAACCAGAACAGGAAGGCCAGGACCATAACAGGGATGATGCGAAAATGTCGAGGGAATCAGGGTAAGGCGTCTTGTCTATTTGTAGGGGTTTTCTACCGAGCTAAAAAAAGGATTTGTGAGATTGGGCATGGAAAGCCAGCCGGATTAGTTATCTGCACGCACTCCTCTTGAACTTTATAGGCTTTTAAAAAAAAAATCGCCGCTGGAGTGCCTTCTTTAACACGGCAACAATGTGAACAGTCCATGTGAGATCGCCAGTGATGTTAACCCTGAGGAACTTGAAACTGTGTACCCGCTCCACAGGTGTCCCGTCGATGATGATGGGGCTGTGTTCCTTGTCCTGCCTCCTGAAATCCACCACCAGCTCCTTGGTTTTGTTGGTGTTGAGCAAGAGATGGTTCTTCTTACACCAGTGTGTCAGATTGCATACCGATTTGTCATTGTTAGTTAGCCTCTAGACTGACTCTAGTCAGTCTTCTGTCAGTATTTCCAACCCACTTACAAATAAACATGATTTTGTTTTTAATAATTGTTAAATTGTGAATTATCATGAACAAAAATCATGTTTGAATCACTGCACTCCTAGTTTTGAGAACATATGTTGACATCAAATGGGGTCATTTGGCTGTCACAAGCTGGCATTACTTATTTTAAAATTCATCAGTCTATAATTGTTGCTGTTTTTAAAATTGCAGTGCTTCTGGTGTTATACCATTGTCCTGTTTGGACCAAGAGTTTCAACTTCTCTCGCAGAGCCAATTTCCACCCGGGATCGGGTCGTAGGACATGTGTTAGTGGAAAGGATAAAGGGCTATTTTTTTCTAAGGTATGTAAGTTGTAGATAATTTAGTTCAGGTGTGCTGTTTGAGTCAGATGAAGTGTACCTAGCACATTTTAAGTCTGGGATCTAAGGGTTTATGGAGGTCATACGGATGCAGGGTGTTGGGCATTTTCTTTTAAGGAAAGAAGAGGATGTTTGGAGAGGCTTTGAGGCCAGGAAGTTGATCCAACCTACAGGAAGTGGTTAGACATCCTGGAAATGTTGGTAATGAACCACATCACATCATGGGGCAGTTGTGATTAATGCACACATGTGAACTCCTTTGTCATTAAATCAACAGCCTTGAGCATCGGGCAATGTTGTCATACAGTAGCAGCATGATTCACGTCTCATTTACAGTATTAGTCAGCCACAAAATACAAACAAACGCCTTTGTGTAAAACAAAATACTAACTTTCTCACATTGTGCTGTTTAAACCAACTGTTATTTTACCAGAGGTTGATACAAATTGTGTGACTTTACTGTGTGTCTTCTTTTGTGAAACAGGTTCTTCAGTTGTTAAAAAAGCAAGAGTGTGTACGTAAATGAGTAAAAGTTTTACAATATGCAAGAAGTCATCAGTGGGGTGAAAGCAGATCATACCAAAATGTAGACAGTACAAATTCATACACATTATTCACATCGTAAAATGTATTGGATATATTGTCATTTCGATAGATAACTATCCCACTCTGACGTCCATCGCTGACGTCAACCACATTTGAAATTTCATTAAAAAAACATTATTTAAAAAAAAACTTTGGGGTTTTATTGTCCAAATTGGTTACTGTGATATATTGCATAATGAACAAAATAGATATCTGGCTTGACTAAGCGAGGCAAGCTTTTAGTGAGTAACGCAACCACTGGCGTCAATTTAAATCTACAGTGTCTTCTTGCTGTAGTTGTGGTATTTATTTGCTCTGCCGCGCTGAGCACGCTCTGCTTTCGCATGCTTTTATCGGTTTATTCAGTGAAAAATTTAGCTTGGAATTTTTAGTCAACACTAAATAAACAGACTTTATGCATTAAACAGAGCACATTTCCAGAATCTCACACTGCACGAAACATTGAACAAATAAAGAATCAGAACATACAGATACGAAGCTTTTAGTCACGATCAGTTTCTCTGGAGTTAAAACACTTGTCATGTGAGTACTTTTTTTGTAGTTTAGTAAGCTAACGGTACTGTTTAGTGTGTTGACAAAATGTTTCCACGCTCTTCCACTTGTAAGTCGCTTCGGATAAAAGCGTCTGCCAAATGAATAAACCTAAATGTTCCTGAATGAATCGGTTCTGACAAAGGGACATGAGAATGTATACTGCATATACAGCCGCGGAAAAAATAAGAGACCATTCCAAATTTAATTTCTAGATGTATTGTGGCCATTCCAGTGTTGAATTTAATAACGCTTTAGATTACGGCCCGCAATGTACCACATAATTAAACAGAATATACAGCATAACAATTCGTAACAATAATGTACCTCTTCATATCTGTAGGTAAAGGGGAACACTATGCAAAGATTGGGGAGTACATAAGGTACATTGCGCGTCGTAATCTAAAGCGTTACCCTGAATTTCAACAAAATCCAACCTTAGGAGTGACATAAAGACATCCAACAATGATGTGACAAGACACATAAAAACTGTGATATAAATCTAGGTCATTACATAATTTTTTCAAAAACATGCACAAATTTTTTTACTTTTGTATTGCTTAAAAGTGAATATGCAATTGTTATTTGAGGTCTGAAAAAAATTATGAATAAATGCCAATAGAAATTTGGAAGAAATGTTGTTAGTAGTTCACAGAATGAAACAAAAATAATAATTTTACCTAAATAGGTACCTATAAATAAATAAAGTCAGAAAAAGTGAAAATAATTTTGAAATGGTTTCTTATTTTTTCCCACGACTATCTTATGTTTTTTAATATGTTTAGGCAGTTGACATGCTTATTGAAGACCTGTAGAATCATAAAATACCAATGATACATCATGTCATCCAATGTTACTGGTCCTATGGTTTATTTAAATAATTCCGAATATCCATCACAAAGAACCCAAACGAAGAAAATACACAGTTAAGTATTTACTACATTTAACTGTAGTATGTCATAGTAACTGTACTGTAGTATTAAAGTGAATGAACTATAGTAAATTCTGTATTATACTATAATATCAGGATCAAAACACTATGGTATCTAGAATTCTACAGTTTTTTATTGTAAACTATGGGCAATGACATTACATAGAGACCAAAGGGACACTTTCCAATATTTCTCCTGAGAAAAAGGCAGAAAAAACCCACAAATGCCTCCACGGGAGTTTTAGCAGGGATGCCCTTGTTGTGTAAAAATAAGATATGAATTCATGATTCAAATTTCTATAGAAGGCTATAGCTATTCTTTTGAAACTCTGAATGCTACAATTGCAACGCAGACTCCACTCCACGGTTGAGTGCTGTTCACATACTAAACAGTGTGTGAAATAATACATTCAGACACCAATTGGATGTGACAGTGACAATATTATTGCACAAGCAACTTTTATGCGTTATTAACAGATCATCCCTAAAAACGTTCATGTGGGGCTCATGCCAAACGTTTTTCACACCACTATGGCAAGGCTGAAAAGGTAAATTCCAAAAACATGCTTCAGATTAATAATAGTTTATAGAAAACTATAAGAGAAACATAACACCCCCTACCACAACAAAACATACATCTGGAAAGCAATCTCATTTCACAGGAACTTCATGGATTAAGATATTACTGGCACAGAGGGGATGTAATTGTGTAACAATGAAATCAAAATAGGAAATAGGAAATTACTTATTGACATGAAGTATTAATATATAACACGTGGCTTATGGTTATGATTCTTGTGAATTTGCCTAGGGGTTCCTAGAGTGATGTGTAATATATGAGACACACGTGTTGGCAGATATCAGATATGATACAGAATTAACCAATTGATTTGTCATTAATGTATTTGGGTAGTAAATCTTATCTTTTCTCATACTAAAGTCAGAACTATATAACTTTGAAAAAAGGTGCTGTTGTCCCAGCCTTTCCTAATTTGCGGCTACTAATAATATTTAATTGGCAATGTTTAATAAGACAACTAATATTTCATAGGAATTGTGATGTATAATTTCTTTCCATATTCACCTGATTTACATGCTGGTGGCCACTACAGAAATAGGCCTATGAATCCAATGACCTGTTTCTTAACAGAAAGTCATACAGTATGTTGATAAAAAAACACAATTCCTGAATGTTCATTTACAAATAACGGTTAAAAAATGAATCAAATTAAAATGATCACAAAATATGATCATATTTCCATAACAGTTCAAAATGTGAAGTTTATAAATGTCAATCATATTTAAAGACCATAGTGAGGGAGTTGTCATGGTGAAACCTTCAAACATTTGGTATTTGTAAAAAGTTGCTAGACATAATGATCTTTTATGTTCCCTGGTATATTCATAGCGTTCTGTATTTGTTTAAAACATAAATAAGTTAGATATCTCTTGCATGGCATTTGACATGTTTGATCCTCTACACCCTAAATCTAAATTTTGTGGACTATTTTGAATAATGGTTTGTCATAAAAGGATGCTTCCATCACCAGGCCTTTGCTTTGCATGTCCCATCAAAAGAACCAGGAGTTTGACAGTTTATTTGGAAAGGTCTTTTATAAGATTAAAGCTTCCTTTAAGCACCTGTTACCCAAAGAAACTTCCAAAGAAAAGCTCAGAAACATGAGCAGATCTTTTTTCTTGGTTTGCATTGTCCATACGAGTGCTTTCCAGAAACATTTCCCAACTGTGATAATGGATAAAGTCGTTTACCGTCAGTATGTTTATGCATCCCTCCATTTCGGTGTTCCATTATTTCTTTAGAACATTATCTTGAGCAAAATCTGGTCTGGCAGATACAGCTGTAAGTGTTGAAAGTTGATATTTGACTTACCTGCTTAGTATGGTCTTGATGTACCTCTGATATTGTGCTGTGACAGCCTGCAGTTTTACCATCAAAAGATTCATCTCGAACCATCCTGGCTCTGACCCAGATTAAAACTGTAGATTAATGCATACTGATGGTTGACTTTGATCTGGGATTCCTTTATCCCTTTAGTATTGAGATACCTTCATCCAACCAGTGTTTGGGATACGTTTTTGAAGGCAGCATAGATGTATTCTTCATAGTGTGCACGTCCACGGGGAAGGTGTTCAGTCAAGCAGTGTCAAGACGTAGCATTGTATTTGCACAGTATAAATGTAATATTTCTTCATACTTTCAACAACTTTTGATTGGATTTCTACCAAAAATTATTATGAACGTTTTTGAATCTATTTTTAACAAAGTGTTCTCTTAAAGCTCATATATCAATATTTCATGATTACATTTTTTTTACATTAATCATTATTATTAGTCATCCTTGATGTTTGTCACTGGGTTTTGCAAATATCTAACCAAAACAAAGTATAAAAAAACTGCTAGAAAACTGACACTATTTCCTGAAGAACAGCATCTAGGTTTTGGAAAGGACATTGACAATATAAAGTGCCTAGCAAATTTATTAAAATCCCCTATTTGTCATAATAAAGAGAAAACAAATATTTTAGGTATTTTATTCTCAATGAGGCAAATAATCAACAGCTAAATAGTCCTTATTTAGATTTTCATACCCAAATTTGAGCCGGCACATTTCACTTTTCACAATTCAACCATTTAAACATGTTACTATTAAGCACAACAAATAAAAACTGTAATTGCTTTACTATTTTTCTGCCTTTCATTTAAAAGAGTGAATTCAAAAATTGAAGGTTAACAACAATAATTACATTTTCGCATTAGAAATACAGTATTGTACTGTGACTAAAGTGCTGACACATACGGTGGAAACATAAAAAACATTATTTTGGTAGTCGCCAATACTGTTATTTTATGGAAGCTGTGTGTCACCGTATGGATGAAACACAAGGACAGAGGATCCAGGCACAGACAGCGGGTAAGTGGTTTACACAGACTTTTAATAAACAATGACAAAACAAAACAAAAACTAGATTAAACAGGATTAAATACAACACTAGACATGACTACAATTAACTAAACTAGACTACAATTAACTAAACTAGACTACAACTAACTAAACTAGACTTACTAGGGTGACAAGGGTAACAGCAAAATGATCCAGCACAAGACAGAAGACACATGGGCATTAAATAAGGGAACAAATCAAGAGGGAAACAGGTGCAGGGCATGAAATCATTAACAACCAATAATGAGGAAACGAGGGGGCGGGGACAAAGACGAGACCAGAGAGAGTGCATGACATGTCAAAACAGGCATTGCCATGTCTCTCTCTACACAAAACACGAATCTCTGTTATGATCCTGCCACTAGATCAAGAGAAACATGGCATGATGGGGCAGAATCATGACACTGTGGAACAAATCTTATATTTGGTGGTGGTTGTCTAATAAATGTGTTAATCAAAATCTGAGTTCCTGCAGCCCAGTTGGTGGAGCATTGCTGTGCAAAGGTTGTGGGTTTGCTTTGGATTAAAGTGTCTGCCAGATGAATAGTTATAATTTTAAAAACATAAAATGTACAAAATGTTCAAAAGATGTAATACAAATGTGGATACATTTTCAGATCAGTCACTAGATGTGGCTTATAACACACTGCCTATTGTGGTGGGAGACAGCAGGACAGCACACCAGGTTTTGGTACGGAGTGTTTCAGATATTTTGCAAATGTTTTTATTCCTTTATGCTGTATGCATAAATTGTACCTATTCAGACATTGTCTCAATAAAGTCATTATGCAAGACACAATGAGGGTTGTTTAGAAGTACTGGCATCAAAAGGGCTTAAATGTTCCAGTCCAGCACTTCCTTTACAGCTTACAAATGTCGACTTCAAAGCTCTCTGAATGGATTGAGGAAATGAAAAGATTTTACAGTGAGACGCTGCATATCATGTTGCACGAGAGAGAGGGTTATGGATCTTTTGTCAGCTCTGCTCGTATTGGTTTTGTCTTATCTCTTGGATTGGCTGCTACCAGTGCAGATCTGGATTTGGACACATATGGATCACTAGTCCGTAGAAGGTCTTCTTTTTTCTCTTGGTAGAATATTCAAGCTGCTCTTTGAATGTAGACTTTTAAAATAAACAAATCATAGTGCGAATTGTGCACTACACAGTATTTCTAGTCCTTTGAATCATTTTATTTAAGACAAAGATATACATAATGTTTAAAGATACGAAATAGGAAATCAAATATTTGCTAAAAAGCCCACCCTTGACTGAAGCTCACACATTTTATTCACATTTCCATGTATTGCATTATATCCATTTACTTGGCAGACCTTTTTATCCAAAGTGACTTACTGTGCATTCAAGATATACATCATAATACATAAAGATCAAAGACTTTGATTCTTCCATGTCTTGTAGCCAATCACAGTGGACAAAAATGTCTTGGCTAATTTCTCACCAAATTCTTGTTGAACTTTTTGGGGTGTTAAAACATTTATATACTGTCACGGCCACACCATGATCCCAATTCACTCAATAATAACTGGGAAAACTCATTGTTCTGCGATCTACAGTCTACGTATCTCGATATCCTTCCACTCCACTGTCTACCAGGTCTTGGAGCCATCCTCTTCAACTCTTCGGTCATCATGTGTGCTTCTCGACCAGGTAAAGAAAAAAAACTCATTATTACAGTCCACTACCGTTAAAATACTCTATGGGCCCTATTTTTTAACAATTTAACCGCATATGCACTTAGGGCGCGTCCAAATCCACTTTTGCTGGTTTAATGATGGGAAAAATGGTCGGCGTGCCCAGCACATAGTCTTAAAGGTCTGTCCCTATTTCTCTTAATGAGTACAGTACACCAATAGTCTCATCTCCCGTTCCCTTTAAGAGCCTTTTGCCCTTTTGCTATTTACGTGGTGAAATTTGCATCTGCTTGTGCACAAGGTTAAATTACTGTTGAGTAGTTTTAATTCAATTGAATCAAATTAATATACGACAAAAATATTAATATAAATGAATATTAATATAAATGGAATATACAATAAATTGTTATATTGTATCCAAACACAGACCAGAAGTTAACTTCAAGCCATGTTTTTGCATCCAATGTAATTGTCTTTAATTTTCTATAAATCAAAGAAAAATTATTTGTCATTTAACTTTCCATAACGTGGGTAACAGCTCAATGGTGAGCAACAAATTGGGTAAAATTGATAAAAATACAATTAGATTTGAGATGAAGTAGATAATGGGTCCACGTAAATATTATTCTTTTTAATCCGGAAGAATAGGTGGTTCTAGTCTCCGAACTTTTATACATGATACACTGATTCATGAGCTAGAGAGCAATGGAGCTGATAGAGACACAAAACAGAGTTTGAATCTCCAAATTCACATTTTTAGGGTGGGTTTTGAGGTTGACTGGGGTTGAACAAACACATTAAATGGGTTTATACTTTTTTTGATACATTAAATAGCACTTTATTGTACAGTCATACAGTGTCATATGCACATACGTGTAACTGTGTCATTTCTACTGTAGGAACCAATCCTGAACCTAACCAGAATCCATTGTACATATATACTGTTTCATCAGACGCACGTGCCTGACCCTCAGTTTACTTCCGGTCTCTGTTTGACTAGTGTCTACATTTACATTTACATTTACATTTACATTTACATTTACATTTATTTATTCAAGTAAAAGTGCATATAAACATTTTGTCAACACACTTAACAGTACAGTTAGTTTACAATATGTGTAATAATATAACTATTTATATTTAATTTAATTTATGTTAATATTAATGAATAATCAATATTATAATTGGATATATAATTATTGTATAATAATTGTATTAAATAAAAGATTTGTTGAATTTTGTTGTATGTTAATTTGATTAAATAATCAATTTGTTGATGGGTCCTGTAGTTTGGTCGCATTTAAACAAACCGTATGGTACATTGATATCTAGTGGTTGAGCCCGGTAACGCAGTCTATATTCAAATTATTGGAGAGACAAGTTTAGCCAAGTAACGGTTGTCGGATTCTTTTGATTGTTATCAGAAATAATCTACAGGCACCTTTTTTGTGAATGTGTACCGTAAATTAACTGCAGCCCACGAACAAACGTTTGTTTAACGTTACATGTCGATGTCACTTTGAAACTGTCTATAGTTACCAGTATTTTGCTGGGTAGGTACACCAAAAGTACACTGTTACTACATCCTGAATGTGCTGTAAAAGTGCAAAAGTGCAACTAACACATCTTATACTACATGTACTTAAAAACAGAAAAACAGGTGATTGTACCTCTAGAACTGGAAGTATTGTAACAAAGTATACCGTATTTATGGAACCTTCCTCATCATAAATCCATCACAAATGAATCCATAAAACGCCCTTCTTTGTATTTTCACAGTTCCCACTTCACAGCAGTGCACTACAACCAGAAACGAAACTCGCAGACACACAAGCTAGTGACCTCAGAGACTTTAAACTCACAGCTAGGCTGATTCATCTTTGATGTCTCATTAAGACTGTATGAAACAGGCAAGAGTGAGAGAAATAACATTAGCCTTTAGCAGCGGGGAAAAAGTACAACATTGTGCAGACCCCAAGCGTGCGGGGCCTCTCCACTTTCCACTGGACCACCTAAAAGTTGCGTCAATAAACGCAGCATGTTCTGGAGAAAAAAACCTTACAGGTTTTCTCAAAGTGCACATGCCAAGGCCAAGCTCCCGCTCCTAGAGCGTTACTATCACTCTTGTCTTTCTAAATGCAATCACAAGATTATACATTCATGTGACGTTTATCTTTGTCACGTGCCCAAATTCCGAGTCATCAAATGTTGTATTTTTTTACATTAATTAGAATTCCCCAGAAGCGTGTAAGAGCACACAATATTTAGCGTGTTTCACACGAGATAGCGTCGACCCCGATCCCTGCAGTTCTTTTCTTAGAACAGGAGAGGTCTGTGTTTACACTGTGCAGATGTTTAATCTAGCAGAGCTCCTCGCTCTCACAATATGCTCTCCAAAACTAACATTATGAAACGAACGGGGCAAATTACTACCAAAATAGTGAACTACTTCAAAATAAACCCAGCTGATTTCACCTTCGCTGAAATATTAGCTCTTTTTCCGACTTCTCTTCTCTTTACTACATGAAAAATAACATGTAAACATTTGTAAAGGTCTGTATTTTTTCTTTGCGCAAAATGTGTGGGTTTACATTTCCTTTCCTACGAAGATCAAAGGCTGAAATAAATATGCGGCACATCGAACGCTGAGAGCTCATTGGCTTTGAGTACTCGGATTAAAGGTACTCGGGGTCAGGTACGCAAACCCCGAGGAACCAGATTCAACGGGCATTATTGCCTTTCCTACTGTGGTTTCTGAACTCTTTCTTGTTTATTAAATGTAAATATGACTAAATCCTAATAACTTCAAGGCCACAGACTGAAATAAGAAAAAAGTGTAAATAACTGACCCAATCGCTTACTGCACCAGACTAGCATATAGATGACCTCAGAGCGCACAGACATTGACTAAAACCACAGAGCTTGAATTGTAAGGTCTTTAAAAAGCTAATTCTACTGCTGTGATTGCACAATTTCATGCATTTCGCTAAATGAACTTTTTAACCGTTTATGCTGTCTCTTTCAGACCAAACTTGGAAATGACGAATTAGCCAGCGATTTAGAAGGAGGAGTATTGTATAGCTGTCTGCCTGGTTTTGCTAATGAGCTTTGCCTGTTTTTCCCGTGTTGCTCAGTTACAGACTAACACAACCAAAGCACCATATACCAGAACACATTCTCTTTTTTCATGGTTAGGTAAGAAAAAACTCCACTATTTGTGGAAAATGTCTTGTGACAGCTGCAACATATTGCACTTGCATTAATCTGAATGGATATTTGGACCAATTGACTTTAACCAAATTAATAAAAAAAATCAAAATGGCCCAACATCAGACCATGAGGATCCTCAAAACAAAACTGTGCATTTGAACTATTTACAGGTTTTACTGCATATGCATTTTATGCTTTTACTTTATTAGATTTTTTTACATTTCTCAATACAAGTGTATGTTTATATTTCAATTTGTAAACAATTCTAGTGTTTAAAGGTCCAGTATGAAATTTAGCGTGATCTAGTGGTGAGGTTGCGAATTGTAACCACTGGCTTACTCCACCCCTCCCTTTCAAAGCACCAGAGGCTGACACAGGACTAAGATGTCGTCACGCTTTTGCTTCTTTGGCGAAGGAGATAACACTGGATAAGTGTCACTCGTGGCTCAAACCCTGATGCATCAAACCCTGTTGTATTTTACCACTAAATGACTCTTCCTTTAAGCTTACAGGATTGGTTAAAAAGACTGAAAGTAACTTTGCATAATGGAGTAGAAGGATGAAGGCCAGTGGATGGCAATGTCACTTTGGAAAGAAACACAAAGCGCCTGCGCACAATAGCAAAACAAGCTTTTTAACACCCTTTGTCAGCCTTATGTGTGTTTACTGTTTAAAGTTTGTTGTATGTAAATAATGTGTCTCCGCTTCCAGGAGAAAAAAACTGCACATAAATAAATGCATTTGAATATATTTAAAGTTTGTACTTAATGTACAGCACAAAACAATTGTCTTTAGTACATATTAAGAAAAACTTTTTAGCGTTTTCGGTGTAAGCATTTTCACAGTTCGGTGAAAACACAATGTGTAAACGAACAACACATCAAAAGGTTTAAGATGTTTCCGTTTTTAGGTGAAACCAGGAGCACCAAGGTTGCTTGAAAAATTAACAAGTTCCCTTTAAAGTCAGTGGTTGCAGAGGTTACAAAAAGGATCATCTCAGAACTTAGAAAACTAAATATGGAGTGCAGTAAAAGTTCTTTTTGGTGAATATAAGGAAAAGAGTTTGCGTTCTGCCTGTAAAAACTATTTTATTTTTGCCCAATAATGACCTCAAAATAGTTTTTAACTCGTCACATAACTTAAGTCATTGGTGGTCCTGTCTAAATCCATGGCGACTGAATTCTGAGATCGATGTCAGGTCGCAGCGATGATTTGGAGCGAGGTTGTGTCAATGTCCCTTTTGGGTCCATCATCACCTTTAATGATGGGAGGTCTCTAGTCTGTCCCGGTGACTGTAAAGCAATTGCCCGCTGCATGGCTCCTGCCTCTGCTATGGTTACTGCCGGAATAAAGCGGATTGGTAAAATCATTACAGCTATCCTGATGAAGTGCTCAGTGTGACCCTGATCAATGACATCTCAGGTGTTCTTCTGGGCCTCATAAAAGTTTCATTATAGTGCCATTTGATTTGATAATTTTCCTTGCTTCGATGTTTCCTTGTAATTCCCATAAAACGTGATTTGCCTGAGACGTGTCATCATTATGTGGTATAGGAAATGTTTTAGGAGGGATTGAGAAGTTGTGAACAGCTGGGATAAATGGAATACTGCAAAACTTGGAATGGAATTTTTAAAATGGCACGTTCCTTAAAAAGTCATGCTGCAGTAGGTGAATTTCACAAGCGGTTTTTTTTTTTGGTGTTAAATATTGTTTAGAAAAATTAAGCTTTTAAAATACTTTTTTGCATTTGTAAGATTTTCCCAAATCGAATTATCTAGCTGCATTTCGCAACCTCACCGCTAGATGCAGCTAAAATCTCCACACCCCTTACGAAAATTAACCATGTTTTTTTAGTTGGAAAAGTGCAGAACCCTGTTTTTTTGGTCCATTGATTACTATTGGCAAAAGCATGGTTTTACTACAGTACAATGTTTTAAATATGTTTCAACGTTCAAACTCATCTCTTCTGTGAAAACTTGACAGACAAATGGGTAACACTTTACATTAAGGTTCCCTTTATAAAGCATTTGTAGATGTGTTCATTAATGATTAATAAGTCATTTACAAATGTATTATAAAGCAGTTATAACTGCGTAAATAAAAAGGGATTCTAACGAAATACCTGCCAATTAGTGAGCCATTTTTAACTCACACTTTCATGGGCTGTCAATACTTCTAAATGTATGATTCACATCAAAGATGTAGCCTTGTGAGCAAACATCCTGTTTCTTCAATAAATAATAAACAAATGTTTTCTGGTTTTGATTAACTATTGGAAGTGATTGAATCATTAATAAAAGAAATAAAAATAAAAAAGTTTACAGCAACCTTTGTGCATTTAGTGTTAAAAGTGATCAAAAGTTTGATGAATTTATCCTGTCTCCCGTCTGACAGCCTATTTTGCAAACAACATCAAGATAATAATGAATCTGCCTTCGAGTCAAATAAATAATGAATAAATACATTTATTAAGTATTTAAAACACGTGAGTTAAAAATGCCTCACTATTTGGCGGGTATTTCGTTAGAATCCCCCTTTTTATTTTTGCAGCATTATAACTGCTGTATAATGCATTTGTAAATGACTTATTAATCATTTATGAACACATTTATAAATGCTTCATAAAGGGAACCTTAATGTAAAGTGTTACCAAAATTAACTAACCCTCTCTCTTTCTCTCAACAGGTTTTGTTCTGGCTTTGTTGAAACTATAACTTTGTATTAGCACCAGTGGCGGCTGCTGATATTTTAAAGAGGGGAAGCTCATTTTCGGCCTAAATCATAAAAATTGTCCATTTATTTATATGTAAATTCTGCCCTACGTTCCTTTTCAAGAAAATGCTCTGTAACCCTGTCGTACCAACTAGGCGTCTTTTCCAGTGACTTGACCAGTGTCCTCTCAATGGCCAGCAGAGCTAGGCTGCTTAAACGGCCTTGGCCCATTGTGTTACGGGTGTAGGACTTGAGCCGCTTTAAACAGGAGAAGCTCCTTTCTACACCTGCAGATGTAGCTCCAATTGTTGCCACTAATGAGAACAGTTTGTAAAGCTGAGGCATTGCACTGTCCAACGTGTGCAGTTTGCTAGCTGGCTAGTTCAGACTATATGAATTAATGAACAAACGGTCTAATATATATATATATATTTAACTCAACGGGAATTATGTTAAACTGAAACAATGAATGTGGTGTGAAATTGTGTGAAATATACGATGAAGGTTGCAGCAGTTTGTCTTTCGACTACACATGCAAAATCCGCGATGGGACTGAGTTGGAAATGGAGACACAGAGTGATACGCGTCATAATCTGAAGACCACGCCCACGCCCACACCAACCGTCTCTTTGCATTGCGAGAAGCTGCCGCCTCCTTGTCATTTATGATTATAAAAAAAAAAAAAAAAAAAATGTATAAAAGCTGATATGTGACAATGTGTATAGCAAACAAGCTAAAAAAAAACAAGAAATACGTTTTTATAAGCTGTCGACCCCAAAAAACGAGCGTTTTAGGACATAAAAGTGGATTAAAAAGAGATGACAGACCCTCCAATCATCACGCAGACGCTCGGAGTCCGGGCCAGCCCACTCCTCCATTCATCCCAGAGACGCTGAGCGTCCGTGGGCGGGACATAATCGCAGCATTATCCAATGACCGTCTTGTTTCTAAGCACTGAAAAAAACTGTTTAAAGCAGCCCCATTGAAGTCAATGGACGCTGGGCTTTAACAGAGTAATGCACTGTACGCTACGGGAATGAATGAGAAGGAAATCGAGTCAGCCGACCTAAGTAGCTGATTCTGAACGAAATTGTTTTCGTTCGAGATGAACGTGTTTAACGCATTTTTAGTCAATAAAATGTTAACATAATAGTACATATATTTGACCATTCATTTTTTGACAATTATAGGGGAAGCTGAGCTTCCCTTGCAGTCTTAAAGAAATCGCGACTGATTAGCACCTATTGTATTATTGCTCCTGTATGACATTATTGCTCGCTGAAATCTCTGTAAGTCGCTTTGGATAAAAGCGTCTGCTAAATTACTAAATGTAAATGTTTTTTTTAATCACGGTTTTTGAAACCATGGTTATTTTGTGGTAACCATGGTTTTAATTCAGTAACCATGGCTTTTTTGTTTCATCTTGAGTAAAACCATGTTTTTTTAAACACTAGAAACGCCACGGGTAAAATTTACCCATGGATGCTTTACTAAAATTGTGTTATTTAAAATCCACTGTTGTTAAGAACAGGTTTAGAAAAAAACAGATACTTTAAAACGGTTATTTATACCTATAAGCTCCATTGGGTCATATTTACCCAAAAGATGACTTTATTGTTGTGCTGTCATTGAGCAACGTGTTGGTTTACTGTAAACGGTCACACATTGTACATTCAAATAAAGATGTATTAGCCTATAAATGTTCAAACTTTGGATTAATTCATACTTTTTGTTTTGAAATATTTCTTGTTTACTGTGTGGCCATCTATTCTGCATTTCCCAAAAAATCCAAACAATGAAAGAAATTATCATTAGGCTACAGCAAGTTTATTGGTGTTGTTCTCTTATTCAAATTATAAATGATATATCTAAACAACAGTAATATTTAATTAGGTGAAACTGCGTACTTGAATTATTTTATGCTCATTGTAGTCTATTTAGACTATTTAAGTAATCTAAATAACATGGGGTATGTTGAAACATTTTATTATAATATTACACCACCAAAATGTTTATTTATTTTCTCCTAATTCTTGTTGTCATTGCAGGCTGGTATATACCGCTAAGAAAAGTGATTTTTGTAGCCTGATTAAATTAGCCTTTTAGATTTTAAACAACAGGACAAATGATGACTAAAAATAAGCATTTCATGACTCTGGACATTACTTTTTGAAGATAGTGGCATTATAAAGTGAAAAAGCGTTTTTATTAGCCAAATCTGCTGGGAGTTTCAGGGATACAGCAAACTCTGGCGGTTCTTGTGTTAAGCAATGGTTAACTTCTGGAAGGGATTGCCCCTTTAATTATTGAAAATAAATTGTGAAAAACAACATAAGATCATGGCCTTTTTTTGTAAACATGCAAATACTCATCGGGGATGACAAAATATGATAATTTTCATGGGTGAACCTTAGTTAATATGAGTAATTAGACAAAATAGAAATGGTACAAATGACCAACATACCATCGCCTTGGAATTATGACATTTTATATGACATTATTGTCAAAATTGAATTATTCACAGATTCACATAACGGGTTATTCACGTATTCTTATTCTGTGACAACTGTGTTTCTTTCCGTTGTGTACATTTTGAGAAAACTCAAAGGTTTTATCTAAAAGTCCAACGGAATGAGAAAACTTTGAACCTCCTTATCTTAAAACTTCTCAGAATGCAGATTGAACCTTATAATTTCAAGGTGACGATAAATGGAATATGTAGAGTCATTCTTTGTTTTCCTGTGTGGAAATAAGGTGGTGATTCAGGTCAGATCAATGCAGTCTGGATCAGGTCTATTGTTTTTAGGACACCCTTGATGTGTAGACTGTGATCATCAGACTCCCATCACTATCTGGTTGGTGCAAACTACGGTTCTGGGCATCATTTGGTGAGAACATTTGAGATCCTGCGCATCTGGCCGAACCGGAGTTGGGTCTATCAGTCTCTGGGTTTCTCGGGAAACCTAGAGACAAACAAGCTAGTCTAAAGGCAGTTTACAATGATATTATCAGTGCTGACAACAAGGGTACCGGGACATGTTTTCATGAGGTTCAACGTTAACAATAAACACATTCCCTAGCTCAGCTTTTCTTAGACACTGTACTTATGGTGGTTAGGTGCTAATAGGTAGGGTGTAATTAGTGCTGTTCGGCAGCTCTCAAGCATCCGTTAATGGGCCTTAAGCTCTTTGTAGCTCGGTGAGCTAGTGGCTGCCCCCCATGGCAGGAACGCTGACATCAGTTTGTCTGGGAGGGCACTGACTCATTCTGACATCATGCTTCTCTCACATCCACCTGATGGCAACCATATCACTGCTTCCACCTGATTGCTTTCTTCTCCTGCTCTGGCTCCATCTGTCAGCAATCATCTGCTTCACAGCCCAACTTGGTCCATTGTTCACCGATCGGCCCCACATGCCAGCAATCTATCGCTCAGCATCCAGGGATCAGGTCCATCTCTGTTTGTTTCCCCCGATGCTAATCAGCTGTTTACATGTGTCCAAGCTCCACATCCACGGCACCGTGTCCCTGATCAGCCAGACGTCAAAACAACAGCTGTTTAACTTCACGTCTAGAAAGCCAAAAATCTAGTCTAACCCAAACTGCGATTCTGATTCTGGCCGTGCAAGTGTTTTGTACATCGCCGCTTTTTGAATTGTGCTGCAGGGTGTGTTAGAGCTGGCATCAGTGTATCTGTCAACTTAATACCCAGCAACTGTCAATGGCTAGCTATCTTAATAATAACACAATTGGCTCAGACATTTTCAAAATGGGTTACCTGTACACATTGGTGCATACCTGTTTAAGCCGATGACAACCCCAAACGTTTCACACCATACGTTACACATAAGATTCACCTTGGACGTGAGCAAAAACACGCATGGAGTTTAAAGATGCAAATGTTATCCTTAGAATCAGCTGTCTCCTCAAAACCCACCCGTTGTGAGAGGAAAAAAGCACCCTTCCACTGGACATCTGATGAATTACGCAATGCACTGCATATACAACATACGGAGTTATCGTTCACTCTGCTGTGCATAGTAAAAATATATATATATATACTGTCACGTTGTGTTCTCGATGCATGTTGGTGATGATGTATGATGAAGGCAAGTGCACAGGGGTTCCAAAAGAAATTGTGTGACAGGGGCGCCAGGAACAAACCCGTCATAAGAAAGATGATAAAAATGCTATAAGCTTTCCTGTATCTCAGTGGTTAGAGCAAGGTCATGGGTTTGATCCCTGGGATAGCGCTTACTCAGAAACAAATGAATAGTACAATGCAATGTAAATCGCTTAAAGCAGTGGTTCTAAAACTTTTTAGTTGTAAGTTCCCCTTTGTGTAGAGTGCATCGCTTTGCGGGCCCCCAAATAAAAACATATTATCTTGAACTTATGTTTATGGTTAAATTAAAATTCTATTCAGTTATGCAATGCTGAAACACCAATACTTTTGGTTGGTGGTCTTATTTTTCTGATGCATAAAATCTATGATACATTTCTATATTTCATAAAATGCCACAAAATCTGTGATCCATTTTAGGGGCCACAGTTTGAGAACCACTGGCTTAAAGGAAAAGTTCACCCGAAAATGAAAATTCTGCCACCATTTACTCACCCTCTAGTTGTTCTAAACTGTATACATTTCTTTGTTTTGCTGAACACACAGGAAGATATTTGGAAGAATGTCAGTAACCAAACAAATCTCATCCCCCATTTAGTGCCATATTAGGAAAAAAATGATACTATGGGAGTCAATGTGGGGATGAAATCTTGTTGGTTATTGGCATTTTTAAAGTATATTTCTTTGTGTTAAGCAGAACAAAGAAATATGTACAGGTTTGGAACAATCCGAGGGTGAGTAAATGATGACAGAATTTTTATTTTTGGGTGAACTTTCCCTTCAAGCGTCTGCCAAATGGATAAATTTAATGTATATCTAAAATATATTGTTTTTTTGCACAGAAGAATCATTCACAATGAGACCATAAATATACATTAGTAAACTGTATAGAGTGAATTCTGGTTTCACAGTGACTTTCATGGAGCAATCTGCATACTGTATAACCCATATGGTGGTTTGACCTGTTTTATACCAGGTCATCACGGGAATATAAACTGAATGCTGAAATCTAAACATACTTCCAACTGTACAAAGTTGTTCATTTTACCACATTTCATAACCGTAAATATTTTATTTCTTTCTGTTCTCTCGTAAGACCTGAATAGTGATCACAGTGCCAAGGGACTGAAACACGAAATAATGAGGAAAGTGCATTAATAAGATGCATTTCATGTGGGAGTACTTAAGCAAGACGACGCATCATCAAGGTTTCTTTCCAGCATCAAGCTGAGAAACAAAACAAAACAAGTGTTTGGGCAGTCCTCCAGGATAACTGGGAAACACCATCATAAACAGCTGCCCTTGAGAAACTCTGATGGAAAAATTACCCAGCGTTGGAAACTTGAGGAGGACTCCCGTTTCATGGGGATTTGCTTTTTGTGCCAGTGCATTGTTAAAACCATAACCAGAAATGCACGCTTTTTACATGTGCAGTGGTTTTCATTTTTGCAGCCTGAACATAAGGACACAGTGAGGAGTTGATACAGTTCAAATAGTTTGGTAAATTAATTTTAAAAGCCAAATGCAGGCACATAAGACCTTAACTGCTTTGCATTTCTGACTTTATTGTGTGGCTATAATATGTGAAAATCAGTTGGGAAGGTTAATATCTATTAATGCTTGTCTTAAAGAGCAGAGCAATGCCATCTGGTAGAACATAAGATAAAATGCAGAGAGCATTTTGAAGCATCACATCTGATGCAAAAACGGTTTCAGTAGCTGGTATAATAATAACGTCAGTTTTATGTTTATTAGATTATCTAGTCATTCGTTTAAAGCCGTCGATTGGAAGTTTTGTGTGCATCATACCTATGTAGAGCATTACAAATCATTCACGTCTGGATTAGGACACTTAGACAGCCTGGCAGCTCACAAGGTTTCAGAACCGTGGCGAATGAGTGAGGATGGAGAGACAGTTTTTCTGACTTTAAATGGTGCATCATTGGCTTAGGTACAGCAGACAGCATGGCCACATTACAAATCGCAATAACACAGAAATTTCATGATTCTCTGCCTGCTTTGAAAGAGAAGCAACCAGTCTGTTCTAAATATGGCCTAAATATCATGGTAGAGAAAAGAACAGATGCCACGTTCAATGATTTTGGAGAATAGTGGGAACACTAGTGATAGTCATCATTTACGTACCCTCTTGTCATTTCAAAACTTTATTTCTTTCACAGAACACAAAAGAAGATATTTTGAAGAATGTTGTTAACTGGACCCCATTCACTTGCATTGGTTTTGTGTCCATACAATAGAAGTGAATGGGATCCAGTGCTGTTCGGTTACCAACTTTCTTAAAATATCAAAATTCATTTCTTTTTATGTTCTGCGGAAGAAAGAAAGTCATGCAGGTTTGAAATGACAAGAGGGTGAATAAATGATGACAGAATTTTCATTCTTGGAAGAACTATCACTTTAAGGTTTGTCGGAGGACCTAAGCCCAGTACTCTGACCCAGTGTGAGTGAGTTGTGCTAAAAGGATGGATAATACAATGCAAGGGCCCCCACTGTGGTCTCTAGTTTAGTTTAAATATAAGACATATACTACCATGTGTTTTTAAATTTATGAACATTCTACCAATGTTTTTATTGTAAATTCTCTTTTGACTGGAAGTGTATCTGAAGTGATCTGTAGCTCATCTTTTGTAAGACTTGCAACAAAACCAGTTGTTTTTATAATAACGTATGGGTAATGCCTACGTAAGTATGTTTGTACTAATGTATGTATGTACATGTGTACAGTATGTGTTTCTGCAAATGTGTGTTTTCTTTATTTTCTCTATTCCATTACTTTTTTTATTTTTGTTCAAAACGTGTTTTTGTTATTTCCTTTTGTAAGGTTGCTTTGATACAATGCAAATTGTAAAAGTGCTAGTACTTTACTTATCATGTGTAATTTTATTGGGTCACATTAACCCTATAAACCTTCTACAATAAATTCATTTGAAAACATAATTTTTTTCTTCACTGGTAACGGATAATAAATAGATGAAGAGTATTGGATGACGTCAGTGGCGTAACAGAAAGGCATGCAGGGCAAAATCTTATTTTTAGTGTAAATATAGGGGATTTTTTTTTTTGTGTTTTTGCCATCTGCTGTTTGTTGATCACAGTATCCTTTGTCGTAGTTGTTTTCTATCCAGTCGCAATCGAGAATAGCCTGAAATGAATCTTATTCTTTGCTAAATGAGTAAGAGAAAAAAAAAACGGTGTCTTACCCTACCCATCAATATGGCGGCCATAATTGTGCGCTCAGAGGGCGTTTGGAACGCACCGTTTGTATCACAGAAGTGGCTATGCAGTCTCTCAAACCAGAGTGCTCACGTAGACCACAGCTCACGTGCGAGTAAACGTGCTTCACCTCTCCCCTCTAATACAAAATGAGAGCGTAATTAAGTAACTTTTGCAACATTACATGAGCACAAACTACATGAGTTACATGATAGTGTACATTATAACCGTAACTGAAATAAACACTCACGCTCTTAACTTCGGACACCTCCGAAGAGCACACTTAACGTGAAGACATCTCACACGAACTAATGAGAAGGCTGAACGGACGTGCAAAATATGCAACCATCCAATGACCAAACCCTTAAGGCTGCAATCAATATACACTTATAAATTGATATGTGTCGCTATTTTAATGTCTTAAACTTTATCAACGTATTTTCTCACCAAATCTAGGCCCGTGCACTTACCAGTGGGATGACCAGTCGAGTCCAAGACCAGGACTTGTCGAGACCAAGTCTAAAGAGGTTAGAGTCCAAGTCAAGTCCGTACTCAAGTAGTACAGCACTGCATTCCAGGTCGATAAAGACCCAAGGTTAAAGGGTTAATATGTTAGAAGAGATTTGAGGACACACTTTTCAACTTGTAGTGAGTAATGTTATTACTTATAATGTAATTTTCAGCATAGTGACAAAGCATTGGAACCCATTCTACAAGCTGTTTAATCTGACAGTTTTGCCAGAGAAAGCAGGAACAGCTCAGTGCTTTGGTTTCGAAAGAAGTGGCCAGAAAACTGCATATGAGTGGATTTCAGTAGTTTTCCGACCAGCAGCATTTAGTTGATGGTTGGATGAGTTGCTGGAGCTTATGGAGCTGAACCAGCACACTGTCTCTGAAATGGCCAAACCAACATCATCTACCATTAAATTGGCACCACTTTCAGCTTCAATGTACCATGTGAGTGAGACACACTTATTTCCATGTCGGATCGCACTAAAGGAAATTGCTGTGTGCTTGTCATATAAAGATGGGAATATAGAAGAAAGTTGTAGAAGTTAAAGAATAATTATTTGAAAAAAAAGGTTATCTTACATTGTTAGTGACAAAAATTAAATTTTTATATTTTCATGAAGATCAGTGTTAAAATCAGATACATTTCTGATGCCTAAACTGCTTTTTACTATTAAATTACATATATTGTGACACGCAACTAAAGGTGAAGATGTTTTACCATTTTTGACCTGGTCCGTGCCATTGGCCCTGCAGCTATGTTCAGTGTATACTGTCCCTGCTTTGTTTTTTCTTTCTTTCTTGAACTTTCCTCTTACAAAGCAAACGTCTTTTTCCATAGTTGTTTCTGATTTTGTTTCTGTTTTATTGTGGCCATTTATAACCAGATGATGTATCTTCTCATATCAAATCGGATAGGATCCAACAGAATTTCCATGGAAGACTACCAGGGTATATCAAGTTATTAACCCCAAACTTGCAATAAAAATAATTGATTTGAGTTCATTCAAACGGTTTTAAGGATTTAAACATGTAGCCTCATTATAGACAGTATTTTATCTCTTGTTGATTTTCACTGGGTTTCTTTTTTTATGTTAAGCACTTTAATTTACCGTTGTGTGTGAAATAAATAAACATGCAGAATAGGATAGAATAGAATATTCATTACAGCACAATGTGTGACATTACTTTAAAGTGGGTTTCAAACAAAGAGGAGAATACAGACTTAAACAAGGCAAGTAGGAAAGAATGCTAATATTAAATATTAATTGCTTATTTGTGTGCTCCCCAGCTCCTTGTGTTTTCCACCACAACAAAGTTTTCCACCAAAGGAAAAAAGGTGTCTAAATAAATAATTAAAATGGAACATCAGAACCAACCAGGGATTAGAAAGCCAACATTTTCCAAACCTTTAAGAAGTGGAGTTTTTTTTCTGCAAATGTTTTTCATCAAACCGCTCCTTGTGGAAGCGGTACATTCAAAGGCCTCCGTTTCACAGGTTTGGTAGGAAGGGATGCAATAAAAACCAGGGGAACCCCTTAAATTGCAAAGGAAGAGATTTTCATATGCTTTACATCAGTGGTGAGTTGCAACCTAAAAACGGTCTGTTAATGGGGTTGCAGACAGCAGAGCTAAATAAAAATAAAAATGCTAAATTTAATATTGAAAATAAAAACTAACCCGTATAATTATGCATAGTCAGGATAGTTATCTTGAGAAAGATGAAACTGTCTACAGAGTTTTGTAATAAGTTTGTTTAGTTAAGTTATATTAGTGAAATGTTTCTTAAAAGTAAGCCTTAAGTGTAAGCAATAACAAAACTGTAATACGTTTAGTAAAAAGGAATACATTTATTTATCTTTATTCATGTAATATTCAGAATTAGCTTTTTTAAGTCAAAAGTTGTATCTGTTGACATGAATTAATGCACAGTGAGTTAACATTGTATTGCCATTAACACAACCAAATATAAAGAAATGCTAAAATACTTTATTACTCATCGTTAGTTCATGTTAGCTAATGCATTTAATAAAGGATAACAACTTTTTTTAAAACATTTTTAAGCATCTTTTGTTGTGGACAATTAAAGGGGTCATATAACACGGCACAAAAAATATTGTCGTTTGTTTTATATGTAATGCAATGCGTATACACCATTTAAGGTTAAAAAAAACGCTGTATTTTCCACATACCGTGTATGTTTGTATCTCCTCTTTGCACCGCCTCTCTGAAATACGCAGAGTTTTTACAAAGCTCATCGCGCTATGATTGGCCAGTTCACCAGTGCGTAGTGATTGGTCGAATATTGCAAGCGTCTGATGGAAATGTAACGCCTCTTACCATATTTGGAACATCAGGTTCCAAAGCAATTGTACTGACAGGTACTCCCACCTTACTTGCGTATACATTTGGGCGGTCTTAGTCAACTCATACCACGAACTGACGTAGATTTGTGGGGGTGTGGTTACAAGTTTCATGCAGGTCTGGGCGAGCATTCCATTTTAGATATCTTTTGTTCCGACACTTTAATTTTTGCAATTTTCCGTGTCTAATACATGCATGGGCAACTTACCAAAGACACAGAAAAACACTTATTCGCGCACATAGGAATGTGAGAAAATCACAAAAAATTATTCTGGTTATAATTAACAACTTGCGCCCATTGTGTAAAATATACAAAAACTGGTGAGAACCGTCCATATATAATATAACATACATATTGTAGAAGTAGGTGGCACAACTGTGAGCTAATACCTCGACTTTAAGTGAAGGCAGATTGTAAGGCTGACGAAAGGCAAGCTTGTTCAGAGGGGGTATGGAACGAATTACAAGGCCTGGTAATGCATGAAGATCTATCAGATAGTCAAAGGCTCTTTGCCTGATGAGCTCCTCGGATCAAACAGCCACCTAACAAGATAAGCAACCTGCTCTTGGGTTCGGTGTTCTCCATGTTAACACTAATACTCTTCTCTCTGCCAAACTGTGAAAGTGAATCTGAATGATTTACTCATTTACACTCTCGGTGAGCAATGGAAACTCATGAATCAGTGCTAATTTTCCTATCAGTGTTAATGGCAGGCTTGCCACCAACGACGGTCCTTCATTTGATGTTTAAGTGGCTCAGCATGTCGTCGTATGGGCTGGATTCTGAAGTCACATCCTCACATGAATGAAAAACAGCCTTATGTTTCCTTCTGTTAATGCACTGATCTCTCTGGCCGGGGGGGAATGTAGATTGATATCCTGATGCAAAGGGAAAATGTAGCAACTGAGGACGATTCGTGTTGGCATATGGAAAGTAATTTTTTCAAGCATCTGAAGCACCTACTTGAGAGTCTGTTGTCATATGATCTGGAGGTCATCGAGTCTCAGCGCTGTTGGTTGGTACAAGATGTTCTTACTCGACTGCATGCAGGTGCCGATTCACATGTTGGTTGTTGCCACATCATGTCAAGCTTTGCTTTCTGTTGCATCACAGACGCACAGATTTTGCGGGGGAAAAAAATCACAAACTCTCTTGAAAATGAATGACTTCTTATTTATAATTTATAATCAGAACACCCCCACAACTTGTCTTTCAAGTGGTCATTTCTGAGCGTGCTGCAATTGGCACAAAGGAAACGCATGCTAGATCTGACCTAAAATTAAAACATTTCGTTCCTGATACACTTTTAAAGACTAATAATTATTTTATCAAACATATTGTTTTAGTATGTAATTTAAAAGGGTTTTGAACGAAATATTAAAATGAATGTCATTTGAATAGTTATACATTGTTTAGCAGTCTTATGGCATGTGGGAAGAAGCTGCGGTTGAGTCTGGTTGTTCTGCTCCGCAGGCTGCGTAATCTCCTTCCAGAGGCCAGCAATGAGAACAGTCCATGGTGGTGGTGGGAGGGGTCCCTAACAATGTTTTGAGCTCTGGTCAAACAGCGTTTCTTTGCGATGTCCTGGAGGGGAGGAAGTGAAGTCCTGATGATTTTCTCCGCTGTCCTCACCACCCTCTGTAGGCTTTTCCAGTCAGAGGCACTACAGGCCGCCGACCAGACAGAGATGCAGTTGGTCAGGATGCTCTCTATAGTTCCTCTGTAGAAGGTGGTGAGAATGGGAGCGGGTAGGTGCACTCTCCTCATCCGCCGCAGAAAGTGCATACGCTGCTGGGCCCTTTTTACAATAGTGCCAGTGTGGTTTGACCAGGTGAGAGAGTCCGTTATCTACACCTCCAGAAACCTGGTGCTGCTGACGATCTCCACTGCTGAGTCATTGATGATGAGAGGAGTGTGGCTGTGCTGGTTCTTCCTGAAGTCCACAATCATCTCTTTTGTTTTTAAAACATTCAGGATCAGGTTGTTGGTTTCACACCAGTCTGCCAGATGTTTCACCTCCTCTCTGTAGGCCTGTTCATCGTTGTTCTTGATGAGGCCCACTACTGTCGTGTCATCTGCGAACTTCACGATGTGGTTAGTAGTGGACTTGGCGCACCAATCGTGGGTCATCAACGTGAACAGCAGCGGACTCAGGACGCAGCCCTGGGAGGAACCAGTGCTCAGGGAAAAGACACTGGAGACGTTTATTCCCACCCGCACACATTGAGGTCTGTTGGTGAGGAAGTCAAGCAGCCAGTTGCACAGATAAGTGCTCCAAGGGGGGGCGGTTTGCTTATCAGATGTTGTGGTATAATGGTGTTGATTGGGGAGCTGATGTCCAGGAACAGCATCAGCACATGTATGTTTTTCCCTTCCAGATGTTCTAGGCTCCGATGGATTGTAGAGGAGATGGCGTCCTCTCTGGAGCGGTTGGGACGATAAGCAAACTGGTACGGGTCGAATGTGGGGGGGAGTCTGGAAACCATGTGGTCCTTTACCAGCCTCTCAAGGGCAATTCATCATGATAGGTGTTAGTGCTACTGGGCGGTAGTCATTGAGTGAGGAGGTAGTGTTCTTCTTAGGTACCGGTGCAATGGTGGCAGTCTTGAAACAGGATGGTATCACAGCCTGGTGCAGGGAGATGTTAAAAATGTCTGCGAGAACCCCAGCCAGCTGATCAGCACATTCCTTAAGCACCTTTCCTGGTATGTTGGCAGGGCCAGCTGCTTTCCAGGCATTAACCTTTCTCAGGGTTCTCCGGACATCAGCTGGATCCAGGCAGAGTGTCTGCTCATCTGGGCGAGGAATGGATTTTGTTGCTGTGGTGGTGTTTAGTTCCTCGAACCTTCCAAAGTACTGTTGTTCTCACATGGTGAGGGTGGGGCCTTGTAGTCAGTGATGGCTTGGATGCCCTGCCACATTCGTCTGGGGTTAGTGGGGTCATTGAAGAAATCCTGTACTCTTTGTCCATGAGCACGCTTAGCTAGTCTTATAGCCTGGTTCAGGTTGGCTCTAGCTGTTTTCAGAGCCGCCATGTCACCAAACTTGAAAGCGTTGTTCCGTGCTTTCATCCTTGCCATACCTCACTCGTTATCCAGGGTTTCTCATTGGCCCGTGTGATGATGTTTTTGACCTCCATGCATTTCTGGATGTATCCAGACACAGACTATGCATACTCCTGGATGTCCTCAGCAGCTGACTTAATCATGTCCCAGTCTGTGTGCTCCAAACAGTCCTGTAATGCTCCCATGGCTCCTGCAGGCCAAACACTCACCTGTTTCACAGTAGGTTTATTCCTGATCAGTAGAGGCTTGTATACAGGAATTAGCATCACAGAGAGATGGTGTGAGGGGCCGAGGTGGGGGCGGGGTACTGCCTTGAATGCCCCTTTTATGTTGCTGTAAATCCGGTCCAGCGTTTTCTGACCTCTTGTTGCAAAATTCACATACTGGTGGAAGTGAGGAAATACAGTTTTCATATTGGCCTGATTAAAGTCCCCTGCCACCATGAAAACCCCCTCTGGATGTGTAGATTGCAGGTCACTGATGGAGTGGTAAAGAAAGCTCAGGGCTTCTCTGGTATTTGCAGTATCCAGCTTTAGGTGGTCCAGTTTGTTCTCCAGGGAGCAAGAATGAGGGTAGCGGTGATCTGTATGGGTTAGCTTTCAGCTTAGCTGTTAGCCCCGCTCGACACCCCCCGCTTCCGCTTCCTGTCGCACCGGCTCCGTCTCCCATGCTGGCGGACACCGCTGGTACGAGGCTCTGCTGCATCGCAGGCCGCTGGATGTAGCTGACGTAGCAATCCGAGGCTGCGTAGAAGCTCCAGTGTGGTCGCATCTAAGTGTCCAGAACTGCTGTTTTCTGCCAGGTCCAGTACTTCCTGACGGTCTTACACTATATCGGAGTAACTCCACTGCTGATTTCTATAAAATTTTCTATTAAAACTGTGCAAACTATCATTATAATTCACCGGTGCTATCAGAGCCACTGCAGCCCCAGCCGACATGGGCGCCGCCTAGCATTTATTACATTGTTTTCAATCGACTGTTGTTTTCAATGTCGTGATAGTTCACCCAAAAATGTAAATTCTTTCATCATTTTCTCATCCTTATCTCATTCCAAACCTGTATGACTTTCTTCTGCAGAACACAAAAGAAGATATTTTAAAGAACGTTGGTCACCAATCCACAGACTTAAATTGTATGAAAACAAAACCACAGAGGCATTTCTCAAAATATCTTATTTTGTTTTCAACAGAAGAAAGTGTCATTTTTATTCTTGATTGAACTACAAATAAAAAGTTAAAATTAGATATTACAATCATTTGGAAATGGAAACCTTTACATTAGTCTCCCGTGTCTCAGATATTGTCCCATTGTTTCTGTTTATATTTCTACTAAGACATTTTAGGATAAACATCTAGACTAAATTGATACTTACTGTACTGTAAATGAAAGATAACTGAGATCTTTATCAAATCTCTTAAAACAGTTTCAAAGCACTTTGTGGGACTGCACTACAGCATATAAAACATTACAGACAGGGCAGGAAAATTCAATGCAATCCAACTTGTTTATTCGTCACATACACAGCCTACACATACTGTAATACAGCTTAGTGAAATGTTTATCTTGTCAGCTTTTCTTAGACTGTGCAAGTAATAGAACATAATAGGAAAGAATTAATAAAATACAAAATAACAATTCATGTTAATTTTATATTTGAATGAAAGAACAAAAGGAAATGAGACAATTACTCTACTATGCTTTGATGAAACAGTTCCCAGCTAATACAGCCAATCATTCTTATTTCATCCTAAGATACAGACATGTTTCTGTGTATATACCACTGGATTCAGTCTGGCTTCAAAACAAATCACTCCACTGAGACTACACTTCTATCGGTCACAGAAGTACTGCGGCTAGCCAAGGTGGAATCTAAATCCTCGGTCCTGATTCTGCTAGACCTATCTGCAGCGTTTGACACTTTCAATCATCAGATACTGCTGGCAACCCTCTCATCTCTAGGAATCTCAGGCACTCTCCGCTGGTTCAAATGGTTCCTCTCCGGCAGATCCTTTAGGATGTCTTGGAGGGCCTCGCTGTCCACTGCTCACCACATGATCACTGGGGTCCCTCAGGGATCGGTGCTTGGACCGCTGCTTTTTTCCATCTACACAACATCCTTGGGACCCATCATACGAGCACACAGCTTCTCTTATCACTGTTATGCTGATGACACCAAGATCTACATCTCGTTTCACCCAGACGATACCACTGTACAGGACTATCACTGGATCTGCACCTACATACTTTCACAACCTCCTACACCCCATCAAGAACCCTGCATTCAAGCCAGCGGGGTCTTGTATTGCCTATTCATAAGGGCAGTAAATCGCTTTCCCGCTAATTCTCCTTCACAACTCCTTCCTGGTGGAACATTCTTCCTAACTCAGTCCGGTCAACCACATCTCTCACAACAATCAAAAAACTACTTAAAACCCATCTCTTCTGTGTATACTTGACAGAAAAAAGTATTTCTCCTTTCTCTCAACAGGTTTTGGTCTAGCTTTTGTTGAAACTAGTAACTTTGTATTAGCACCTATAAAAAACATGAACTAGACAATAAGAATTAGAATCTAAATAGAAATATGCGGAGAGATAGAAATCTGAATTTAAAACAGAAATCTAAATACAAAGACAATTTTTTTTAGATAACACTTGGAATCTAAAGTGTTGACAGAATGTAAATAGATAGAATATAAACAGCATATTGTTCTGAGGTAAGCAGAGATACAGTATAAGGCTACATAAATGCGAAGGGAACAGTATGGAGTTTAAGAATACACACAGTGTAAAAAAAAGAAAGTTACCAGTTAAAAAAGAAATCCTGAAGATGCAAGGCACTTTCTCTTCCTCTATGTTTCTCCCGTGTCTAGCGAACTTCTTGATTTGGTGCAGGAAAAGAGTTTATGGTTGCAGGGCCACTGAAACAGCTCTGAAATGGTTCAGACACCTGGAGATTGTCATAACGCCAGAGTTCTGTGGCAAATAAACACTCCTTAAATTCTAGTATAACCAGAAGCATACTTCACTCGAGTCCAATGCTATGAGACATATGCTCATTCTGCCAGCATTTGATATCCAAGACCAGAGTTTCCAGTGTAATATTTACTACAGATGAAACATTCTGACAAATGATTTAAAGAAATTAAAATGCTGCTTTGACTGTCCGTCATTAAAAAGCGATGCAGATACATTTTAAATGTGAAAATTCTCAAAATACTGATGTCATGGAACGTTCTGTTTAATTACTTAAAGCGACATGTGAGTAAGAATGTGGTCTAGATCCGTGTTCAGCATAACACTGCAATGATCTTGCAATAATATAAAATGTTATTTATAGTAACAAAGAGAAGAGGAGGGAAATGAGGCCATTTTATCATGACTATTTATAATCTAAAACGCATTAAAAGAACAGCTTAGCTAAATAAATAAAAAACTTTCAACAAAAAAAAGAATTTGAGCTATTATTTCATAAAATAAAAGCATACAGTGACTAAGGATGCTGCTTTTGTCAAAGGTCAAAAACAAGACAAAGTAGTCTTTCCAGCCATTAAGTGGGGAACTTTTCTTCCCCTTTTTGATGATTGTTTTTGCACAAAGCTTTAATAGGGCTTTGTAAGACTTGGGATACAGTGCACGACTATGGACTACTGTCATAGAGTTTTACTGACATAAAGAGTGTCTTCGTACAGAAAAGAGGTTTTTCTCTTTTTGCAAATTTATGGCTTTTAATAGCACAATGATAAATTATAATATAGCCTACAGTAATTGTCACATTTGGGCGAACTCTGCCTTTTGTACAGAAGCCTTTTTGAACAAGGATGTGTTTTTATCACTTCAAACAAGCCATTTTGTTCACATCCAAAGTCTTTGAGAGTAAATAATCACTCAAGAATAAGGGAGGTCTTATTTCAGTTTGATAAAATCGCTCGCTTTCTGCCTTTCTTCAGCTTAACTTTATGCCCATTTACTCTAGGCTGCGTATAGACAACAAGGAGAGACAGGATGGAAGTAATTATGAGTCTTTTGAACAGCATTAAGTTTACTTTCACTGACCTTCTGAAGAGCCTTATCAGTCAGGTCCTGATGAGATAAAGAGTTGGCTTTTTTCACTTGTAAATATGAACCAAAACATTTGTGCTTCAAGAAGAGAAGAAAAGCCGAACATACCCACTGAGACCTTTTGTATTTCAATAAGTTCAATTCTTTCAAGCTTTTAATTTAAAAAAAAGTCAAAAAGTAGGCAGTAAATATGGTTATTTAAAATGCTTTCCTATTGATTTTCCAAGATTTTGGTCATACCACTCTTCCTGTTACAAAAACGAGTTCAAAATGTAGGCTTAATCGTTAGACTTCGCATTCTGAATCCTAACATTTTTTTTTTCATCCATTTTTTTTGTTTGGGCAAGTACATACAAATTAGGGGGCAAGTACATACAAATTAGGTGTTAAAATCTTTACCAAATTCACAAAACTAAGCTTGTATAAACAAGCTGTTGAGTACAGCTTTGTGGCCGTTTGACTTTATTTGACTGCAGTTTCAAGTCATTTGACTTTAACCCACGTAAAGTAACCTTTAATTTGATGTTTCAAACAAACCTGGCGATAGAGAGGCAAAAGCTATGGATTGCACCTTTAATAGTGTGTAGACATTTACTGTCCTTATTTGTTGATTATTGTGGTGTGATGAATAAGACATATACCTAAAAACTACTGAAAGTAAACAAAATCAATAACTTAATGGCCAGATGACATGTCTTTAGCAAAGCTACGCCTCCTCGGTCCCACATGAACTCATCCTTGTAGTTTACATTAACACGGCACTATCTTCAGAATATCTGTTGCTAAATATTTTGTTGCTATGCTGTGCTTTGCCATGTAACATAAGGCCAAGACAAGATGATATTGGTATCTGGAAAGAATGAAATGCTGAAACAAGAAGAAAAAGACATGGGTGGACATGGCTGTTCACTATGAGGGTTTATTGGGTAAAATCAACTTCATTAAACCACCACAGGGATCAGAGCCAAGTGACCTCTTCTAAATCATTTCTGCAGTACCCATAAGCAACTGGGACTGCCCAATTTCTTAGGCTGATTGAAGAAATACAAGAAATTAAAACGATGTGCATTAATAAGAACATGCATGTGCTGTTTTTTATTCTCACAGATTGTTTTGAAAATGTAGCTTTATATACAGTAGGTTCAGAAAATGTTTTTTCACGATGGGTGTTGTACCGGATCAGCTACAGATCAGAGACGATGAGATATGCAAACACCCAGATTTATTTAAACAGGAAGATGTACAGGAGACAAATGAGAACACCAATAAAATAACGACAATACCAGACAACGATTGGGCGAACAGACTGAGGGCATTTTCCAAACGGCATTTATGCGCCCTTGAAGGGTCCTTCGAGAAGGGGATGCCATTTGTAGTTCCAAACTAAAGTGTACACCTCAATCCATTCACGAAGGGCCCTTTGAGAAGTCGTCTAATGAAGGGTACATGGCATGATCACTTCTAGGAAGTGAGTTCTGTCTGTGATCACGTGATCTTGGATTACAAGTTCTCGCAACGAATTTGGAAGCAAATATGGATCAGGAGTTTGACGTTACCTAAAAAGGTAAGCACAATAATTTAGCTTGTGTTTTACACTATTTTTGTCAAGTGATTGACTTAAGATGGTTAAAATATAGTATTAGATAATTTAGTTTACTTTTTAAATACTATATGGAGTGCAAAAATAAGGTGAAATAAGACATAATTAGACAATATTCAACAAGAAATCCTAAAAATATTTTTTCTTTTCAACAACTGGATGCTGGAGTCAGAGTACGGCAATGTCAAGGTAAAATTTTTTCAGTCATTCCGGGGAGTTCCAAACACATACACGAGAGACAGTAATGCCCAACACCATTCAAACAGTTCGCTTCATGGGCTCAGCCCCTCAAAGGGAGTACATTTCCATTTCTGCATTTGGCAGACGCTTTTATCCAAAGCGACTTACATTGCATTATACTAATCATTGTATCTGAGTATGCAATCCCCTGGGATCGAACTCATAACCTTGGTGTTGCTGGTGCCATGCTCTAACCACTGAGCTACAGGAGTAGGGCATAGGATGCTCACTTCCGTTTGGAATATGCCTTGAGTCTTTATAGTGCCCTGGTGATGAGGGGATCGCTGACAGGTGTGGGGATTACTGACGAGAGACCGGTGGCGGAGCGTAGAGGATCATGGGAAGTTTATAGTCCATGGGGTAGCGGAGGCTGGAGAACACGAGGAAGACGTGACAGAACTCCCCCCTCCCAGGGAGGTTTCCCTGCGAAAACAATTTCTTTTAACAGTTTAAATGTAAGTCTACAATATTGCGTAATTTAGTATACGTGATCATAATAAATATGCAAATTAGTCCCCGTCTCCACTCAATCACGCCACCTTTCACTACCTGATCCACTCTGTGAACTGTGTGACATGACTGTTTACATTGTTTTTTTAGCAGGCAGCATGTACATAAATTTACACTTGACAGACATTTTTACCCAAAATGGCTTACAGGGCAATTAGGGTGTACATTTTGACTGATCAGAGGTGAGTTTCCCAAAAGGAATTGTTAGGCAACTATAGTCGCAAGTTCCTTCTTTGCAACATAGTTCAACGATTCAAGTGTTTCCCGAACCATCGTTCCAACGATCAATCGCAAGCAGCATCGCAAAGTTGCATGGTTGGAACTACAGGTCTATAGCTGTGTTTAGAATCATAGTTTCATATTATTATGACATGTAGACTTAAATACATCATGCTTTTGAGCAAGGTAAACAAGCAACATGCAGTGCATTCTATATCCATCATTCTAAATGTACAAATTTGATTTTACATCTTTTAGTTTGTCAAGAAAATAGAAGCGTTGCGTCTGGGAATACGTGCTCTAGGACCTTGGGAAATCCCTGGGCGGAGTTACGTGGGAGGAATCTTATGAATGAGTTAAACATCGTGAAATAAAACGATATTACTCTACCGCCTATGTGTCATCATTAACTATGTTGTTGAATAACGTGGTTCAAACGACATATATGCGACAAAGTTACTATGTTTTCGGGAAACAGTCGTGAGTAGCTAGCTAGTTTATCCAACGAAGCATCGTCCTATGGTGGTTGACCATCGAGTTATGGCATTGTTCGAGAAACGCACCCCAGAGCAGTACACTGTAAAACTTTCACAAACAGGTTTCCCAGTAACTTACTTAAGATTTAATTTACAATTTGGGTTTAAACATAAACTTACCAATTCTTATACTTTTTTCATAAAACAAGACTAAATAGCTTTGGTCACATTTCTTGTTATGTAAATGTTTCTTAATTTAAGAAGTTTAAAATATGTTTTACCAGAAAACAAGACTAAAATGCTTATGAAGAATGTAATGTTTGCAGTGTTGCTGTGGTAATGCCAGAGACCAGTCTCTTCTTGCTCCTTTTGAAGTGTTTAATTTTAATTAAAGTAAAGTTGAACTCAAATTGAAAACAGTAATAGGTTAGTATTAAGTAGAATTTAAATCTACAGTTACTGGCAAACCTGCTGCAAAGCTACAGCAACGTTTTACAGTGTATGTTCCACATACTGAGCTACAAGAACAAATGATAATAGACAATAGTAGTCCATTCAATGTAAAGTAAACTGGTTACCTTCTTCTCATTCTTTCTAGGCCAGTGCAGAAGGCTTTGATCCACTTGTTGCAGGAGTAAACTGGTTTGCTTTAATATGCAGGGCTGGGATTTGGATCTGACATAAAGAATGAGAGATTAAGAAAGGGGCAGCTCTAATATTGACTTCTATTTTTATTAATGTTTGCTTTTGATAATTGCATTCCCAATTGGAATAGCCTTTAGGAGATAAAAAGAATTGGTTCTCTTTACTTTCATTATGATGTGCTTTTATTGAGGCAAGTTCCCAAGTGGAATTAAAGAATGTTTAAGATATATTTGCTTTGTGAAGACCCATCGGTGTCTAATCTTTGACTTTTCCAGTTGTTGCTAAGGCAGAAAGAGAGGAGCAGGATAGAAATGAATTAAGCTATACTAACTTGATAAACTATTTAAATGCAGCCACTTTCATTCTGGATTTTGCGATGAAACTGCCAGCAGGGCTGTAGTTATAGCTGTAGATTTTTGACTGTATAGGGCAAACAACCATTTGCCCTAAAACCAGACACCTTGTACAAAAAAGTCCACAATTTTCCCCGTATAGTACTTTTATACATATATATATTTATAAATATCTAAATTAAATATAAATAAACAACTTATAAATATAGATATGAATTAAGAATAAACGTCATAAAATATATTGATGTTTTATTAAATGTAATGTTTTTACAAACCTGGTAGGCAAAGTGCCCCAAACTTCCAAATCCAAAACATCTGCTTTCTCTTAAACATCTGCTTTTCTCTTAAAAAGGCCATAAGCAAAAAAAACTATTGTCAAGTAAATTTTATATTATTGACACCACGTGACTTGGCCGTTGCAGTGAATGACACAACAATAATTTTATTCAGTTAATGACTAGTAAAGATCTTACGGTATTACAATTTAACATTTATTGTATTCATACAATCACAAGGAAAAGTAAAAGAACAGTAAAGGACAATAAACGTTAGGGATGTTACAAAATCAAAATCTCACTGTACGATAAAACCTCTGGGTGAAGTCCATGGTACGATATTTATATTTAAAATGGCAAATGATGATTTGGAAACGTGCCATAAGCATCCTCTTTTCTTTATCCTCTACCCATAAATGTTGCGAGGTATGAGTTAAAGAATGAGATGGGTCAAATGACCTAAAAATCCCTTTAACAAAATAAAAATAAAATAATTGCGACAGATGGACCTTGACAAAGGTAACATCTATTATTTTTTCTAACATTCTCTATGTTAGGCCCGGAAGACATATCGTTTCATAAAGTCATGTCACCACGATAATATTGAGACAATGTTGCTATTGCGATAACACGATATCGATAATATTGTTACATCCCTAATAAACGTGTATTGTTTTCATCATATTTCAATGTAAAATATCTTGGCGGGTCTTAAAGAAGCTTATATCTGTCAAGTTGGTCTTGGAATTTAAGAGTTTTGGAACTCCTGTGTTAGTTCAATGGATTTTACCATGCACAGATCTAAGATTTTACGCCTCTCATGCTGTGTGTGTTGGCCAGTGGTGTGACACTACACAGAATAAACAAGGAAATCTTCAATTTCCAGAGATGAGATGTAGTACATGGATCTCCTTGGGAAAAAAATCTAAACATTTAAACATCTTCCAGGAAAAAATTATATCTTGATTAGTCCTGGAGCCCCATTCGAGACTCTTAAAGAGATTATAAGAACAAAACCTAAATTATTTTAAGTAGAGGAACAAAATGCCAGCATTCCCAGTCTGGTCTACCTTGATGTTTTAACACATCGGGGCACTGATGAAGGTCAAGTAAAGTACACCTGGGTAAGAGCTCAGACTTCCGAAGGAAGTGACCCGCTGCCAGAATAAACAGTAGAAAGTTCCAGCTCTTTCAACTGCTTTACAAAGATGACGGTATTTTCTCATGGATGCTAATTTTTTTCTAAGAATGACACTGATCCTTTTTTTTCGTCAGTCTGGCCAGTAGTAGACATATGATTACTGTATGCTGCAGGGGAACAATTCGACTCTTCCTGATTTTAGTCCCATGCTTCAGCTTTAATAATCATAACGACCGATGACAAACCACACGCACTGCAATTCATAGTAGTTTCCATACTGAATCACCATTCATCAGCTCACAACGTAAATATTTTGTTAGCGACACAGTGTCTTTAACGTCTTCTGGACATTTGGAACAATTCTACTTCATAGATGACTTCAGAGGTGTGTCCTCAGTTAAAGAAGACAATTTTATTGAAAAAAATGTATGACGGCATATTTCTGGGCAAAGGCACATTCCCTGAATGAGGTACATTTTGGTGTCTCTATTTAAAACATTACAACCACAGATCTCATGCAGGGTTTTTAGTTGTGATATGTGTTGAATATACTATTATCTAATTCAAAAACGAGTATAGCATGAAAATCTGTTAAATACTTAATGTCTAAATAATGAACCACACAAAGCTGTTCAAGTTTTGTCCCTACACATTTTTGACTTGAAATTCTAAATTATTATGAAAACTATATATATATAACGTATAATATCATTATATTGTTGTCAATTTGCAGCTGTAAACAACACAGCCTGTAAAAATGTATCCATAAACTTGTATGTAAACAAACATGAAAGACAAACAAAAGAAGCAGTGTTCTTCATGTGGCATACTTGACAGATTTTGCATCAATAGAAATGTGCATTCATATACCTTATGTGGCAGTACTGTCTTAGCACTGCAAAGATCACGGGTTTGATCTTTGGGAACACATACTAATAAAAACAACATATTGCTTGAATGCTTGGAGTCACTAAAAACGTTTTTAAAATGTGTGGAATGTTTTTATGTGTTTTAGCTTGACCTTAGCTTGATCAAGAATAACTTTGTTTTAGCTTTCAGACCC
Organism: Triplophysa siluroides; assembly: GCA_006030095.1. Classification (NCBI taxonomy): domain Eukaryota; kingdom Metazoa; phylum Chordata; class Actinopteri; order Cypriniformes; family Nemacheilidae; genus Triplophysa; species Triplophysa siluroides. The sequence goes on along the minus strand of VCII01000009.1, from coordinate 697,106 downwards.
TAGTTTTTTCCAAAAAACATTTCAGTGGCTGATAACACTTCAGGTTGGGTGAAAAAAAATTGAAATATTAAATCGCCTGTCAAGTTGTCCATCAAAGGCGCTGTAGCAAAAGAAACAGGTTTGTTTTAACGCTCTCTATTGGCTTACTGTAATGATGTTGTGGAGAGTAGATAAACCCGAAAGCGGAAATTCTAAGATTTACATATATACCAAACTTGAGGTTTAATTCCCAAAGAGCGGGCAGCAGCGAGTGAAGTTTGTAGGCGTGTTTCCCACCATTTTTGTTTGAGATTTTACTGCATCGACTCACAAAAATAAAGTTTTTATATATTTACGGTAGGAAATTAAAAAAATATCTTCTTGGAGCATAATCTTTACTTAAAATTCGAATGATATTTGGCATAAAAAAAAAGAAAATTGACCTATACTGTAACAATTACAGGCTGAGGAACAATGCCACACGAAGAGTTGAAGTTGACAGTTTTTTTGCAGGGAGAACAGGTGCACAGAAGACAGGTGACACAATCCAGGTAACATCCACAGGTGAGTAAATAAATGACAGGTAACATCCACAGGTAAGTACAAATAACACTCCAAATAACAATCACTCCTTCCAAAACAGCCAGGAACCTCGGAGTCATATTTGATGAACAGCTGTCCATCAATGATCACATTGCAAGGACAACACGGTCATGCCGATATGCCTTATTCAACATTAGAAAGGTTAGACCCTATCTCACTGAGCACGCGGCACACTCCTTGTCCAGGCCCTGGTAATCTCAAGGTTGGACTACTGCAATGCTATCCTTGCTGGTCTTCCTGCAAAGGCTATCAAACCGCTCCAGCTGGTTCAGAACGCACCAGCACGCCTCAAAGGGCTCATGTGACTCCCCTTTTCATCTCTCTCCACTGGCTACCGGTTGAAGCCCGTATCAGATTCAAGTCACTAATGCTTGCCTACAGGACTATCACTGGATCTGCACCAACTTACTTTCACACCCTCCTGCACTCCTACACCCCATCAAGATCCCTGCGTTCAGCAAACCAGCGGCGCCTTGTATTGCCTTACCATAAGGGCAGTAAATCGCAATCCCGCTCATTCTCTTTCACAACTTCCTCCTGGTGGAACATCCTTCCCAACTCTGTCCGGTCAACCACATCTCTCAACAACATTCAAAAAACTACTTAAAACCTATCTCTTCTGTGAATACTTGAAAGACAAATAAAAAAAATTATAAAAAACATTAACCCTTTCTCTGAACAGGTAGTGGTCTAGCTTTTGTTGAAACCAATAACTTTGTATTGGCACCTAATGTATTCTGGCTCCTGTATGGCATATTGCTTATTGCTCCCTAAACTCTTTGTAAGTCGCTTTGGATAAAAGCGTCTGCTAAATGACTAAATGTAAATGTAACAGGTAACAGGTAACATCCACGGGTAAGTATAATTTGACAGGTAACATCCTAAGGTTCAAAGGATCTAACTAGTGCAAAGCATCATACAACTAGACTTAAAAAATAAAACAAAAGACAGGGCACATATAATGTTCTAGAAATAAGGTACAGGTGTGAGTGCAATCATGGAGGTAATCGGGTGCTAGTCATTATGGGAAGTGTAGTCCGTAATGTTAAAAGTCCGTTGAATGGGAACTGGTGAAGCTGGGTGAAGGCGCTGATACGGGGTGTGTGGCTGGCGGCGGTGGAAAGCTTGTTACATATACACTGTATTTTTAGCTATTACTACAAATCCCTGTGCTATTATGACTCCGGGGGTGTGTAATTGGCGTCTACTTTACATGAAGGTAAACATTCCCAGGTAACTAATGTTTAATTAATGAACTGGTTAATATTTGTCCATTCTACATTGAGGCAGACTCTTCCTCATAACTAATTTTAATAACTTGTGCGTAAAGGTGTAATAGGTGTCCACATTACAAGAAATTTAAATGTTCAATCACACTTTATTTTAAGGTACAATTCTCAGTATTAATAAACCATTAACTATGACTTTTGCCTCAGTAAACTACTAATTTGTTGCTTATTAATAGTTAGTAAAGTAGTTGTTAGGCTTAGGTATTGGGTAGGATTAGGGAAGTAGAATATGGTCATGTTGAATATGTGCTTTATAAGTACTAATAAACAGCTAGATGCTTAAACTAGGCATCTAAAAAGCGACTAGTTAATAGTGAGAGTTGGTCCCTATACTAATTTACTTTCATAGGTCCCCAATGTTTATGACTATAATAAGTGGTTTGTAGATGCCTGCTTCACATTAGGTTACACTTCACGTGTCACTAATATTTATACAGTAAATGGTTCTCGTTGGATGGCATTTTCATAGTTTTCATTGGATTCCGCTTGTAGAATACAGCAAAATAGCTTTCAAAATAGCTTTTCATTCGATTAGTTTTGACTGAAAAAGTACTAATACCCATCTACTGTATTTTAACAGTGAGTTCTCCTCTGGCTTTACAGCACAAACAATTATGTCAGTAATATAAAAAATAGGTGGGTTTTACAGGCAATGAATGTAGTCATAATACAATAGTATGACGCTAAAACAGAAGCTAATTATATAAACTGAAAATCTTGGTAATCTGTTTTGAAGTAGCAAGGCTCAGATTTCCGGTTCGCTAAAAACAGGACCTAATGATGCACACAAAATGAATAATAACAGCATTACGCATGGGGTGTTCTGGTACTGAAGTCGCTCGCTACGTAAAGCGTGTGTAAAATGACTGCTTGGAAACACTCCTCCCTATCACACTGCTTCCTGCACTGTAATAAATTGGCAAGGATTCAGCGCAGCTCTCTGTTATCTGCAGGCAAAGCCCCTTTTGAATAGCTGGTCAGGTTTACCCAGCAAGCTGTTCAGGAAAGATTGTGAAGGGGAGGACATTGAGTTACAGGGAAGTGCCTCATCCACTTGAGTAGGTGGTGCACGAAGGACGCCCAGGAAACCCCTTTTCTTCTCTGACCGTGATTCAGAGTAAACTCAAACCTCATTAGTCTGTCAAAAAACTGCATCACAACCAGGTGCACAGTTGTGCTTGTAAAAGTTGCATTAGTATTTTCTGGACTCATGGGACTATTACTTAAAGGGGTCATATGACACGGCTAAATCGAATATTATCCTTTGTTTTCGATGTTATGCAATGTGTATATATATATATAACATTTAAATGATTGAATGATAAAGTTTCCATTTTTAATAATGCTGTTAAACTTACTGAACGAAGGGATATATAGGCATTACTGATGAAATAAGAGCCCATGCTTATCTCTCCCCCATCCGGATACATCATATGGATGTGTACAGTAAAGGTTTACCCTCTTTAATCTAATGCTGATAAATGGATGCTAACATTTTGCTGAAATATCCACAGCATTAACAACAAAGAGCGTGGATTATCTGTCCATTGGTTGCGTGTGAAAGTTGCGATCGTTGGAATAACGATAAACTCAATGCATAAAACTTCCGCAAAAAACATTCTCTCCTCCAGAGGGCCTCGCGCAGCAAGTTCGCACAGGGCCTCGCACCCCCCTTGCGACTGCGCTGTCCATGCCATATTATATACATACACAAAGAAAACATGTATTCGCAACTTAGATGATGACAGATGCCTGAAAACTACAAAACTAGAAATGCAAATGATGTCAATCGCACGGCACAATGCGTGTGAATAAAAATCAAGTTGTACATTTAACATATTTTTCATCTGTTTTGCCCAGCAATACATTCGTCATCATCAGATTGACGTGTTATCATTTTGCAGGAGAGTTTTGCTCGAGCATCATTTGATAGCTCCCTCCCTTCTGCTACATAAGCGAACCGACGACCGTTAAATGCGTGAAGTTCCACACTTCCTATTTTTACATCCGGGTACATAAAGTGCACTTCTTTTTTAAGAATTTTCAATGTGAACGCACTACTCACTATTTATGCTACAAAATGGCGTAGTGCATAAGTGCACAATTTTGGACACACCTAGTTAGTCACGCTTTCCCTACTCTAGACGTGAAAATGACAGGCAATGTAATGCAATTGTAATGCTAACAACACCTTAGATATATTGGGTGGAAATGTGCTTTGCCATTATGATGTGTAGGGGTTTCATTTTTTTATTTTGTGAACCATTAATATTTTTCGTACACACAATTTAAATGCATTTGAGCATGTGACCCAACCCCTCCCCTAAATCTAACACGGTTTTATGGTCAACTATCAAACGTTATTGTTGGCAATTAACTAGCAAGATAAAAGTATATCTAGCCAGTATTATTGTTGCTTACCAGTAAAAGAACAAGTGGAGGACTGGCCGTTTGTAGCACCCCAAGTTTTCCTGGTCCTAATAGTTTAACAAAAACAGAATAATTGTAATTGAATCAATACATTTGTTTGTATAGACTCTTTAAACATGTGTCCCAAAGTGAGAAAAAAATAGTTTATTTTGATGCCATCTGTACGGGAGATAAGTAGAGTTAATGAAGTGGGTTGATGCAGCAACATAACCACATAGTATTAAACGTGTCAGGGCAGTCTGGGCCGTATTTTATGTGTCATGTGTGCATTGACAAGACCTAGTGTTACAGGAAGAATACTGTTTAAGGGACATTCATAAAGATTGTAGTTTACTATTGTGACTCCTATCACAAAGCTTGTTGTGATAGTAACATCTTATTGTTGGTGTGTGCAGCATTCACTCTAATTTCAACCTTCTAATAGATATGTTTCATGTTTCTGTTTGAGCCATATCCCCATATTAAAAGAAAGCTTTATTTACTTTTCCTAAGATCTATCCATCCATTCTCTGAACCTGCTTATCATCTGTGGGTCATGGGAGGGCTTGAGTCTATTTGTGATGCTACAGTGCTGTCACATGGAGCCAGAGACTGGAGACGTAGAGATATCTTGCAAACAAGGATATTTATTGTAAATTCAAACAACAGGGAGAACCGAAAAACAATGGGAGCAGAGTGAGTACTGTGCTGAACAAACTCGGGGTTACAGGATTAGTTATGGGTTGACAAAACCAAACCGACATGATCAAGCTTTGTTGTACCATGAAGCAGCTCATGGAGTTTCTTTGTCAACTCAAGCTTTGATCCTGAAGCTAAGATTAGTTTGCGCGCGCGTGCACATGAACGAGTGATGTCGGCATCGCAAAACCAATCGCTTTCACAATAGATAGAGGGAGTTCCGTATGTTTCTTAGGAAGTAATTATGAGCAAATATTAGTAACACAAAATTGTATTTCAGACACGGTACTGTTTGTGCTGTCTATGCAAGAGAGAAGTGTTTCAGAAACACTGCTGATTGAGTTAATGATCAAGTTAAACAACCTCGTCCTCTTCCTTCACTTTAAAGTGAACCCCACAACAACAACTTTATAGTACACTAATTTACTGTAGTATACTATAGTAAGGTCAATATTACAGTAATGTTATACGATGTATGTGTATAATGTGTGCGTGTGCCCCCACAGTGGATGAAAATATCCTGCCTTATATTAGTTATCATTTAGTTTACCTTTATTAATGAGGATGAAGCACATGATGAAGAGAAACTATCTGTGCGCTCTGACAGAGTTAAAGAGATCAATGAACTGTAGGCTTCTATTCAATACAGCACACATAAAATGTAAGGATTATATTTTAAGTTACTGGTGTCTCATTTCACAACCTTCCCAAGAAACTGAAGTGTCAACCTCCATAGGTTGCAGAAGAAATTTGAACAAAATACACTAGAGAAGCGGATTCTAAATAAAAAGGCTAAATAATCAAAATGCCAGTTTGTGAACTTAGTAGTCAGTTGAAGTGTACATTTAAAAATCTGATGGTCATCTCAATCCTGACTCTGGTTTGACTGAGGGCCATGTTGAAGTGGTTCTGTGGTCAGGATAGCAAAAACCTCTGGCATACAAAAGAACCCCTGTCTCCCACCAACAGGCTATCAAACAGTTCTGTCATAGAACAAAAAAGAAAAGATTGTATTGAAGTTTGAAATGGATTTTTGGTCACACATTTAATTAATTTAAAGGGTTTTGTACTGTTCCCCATTTAATTTACCTTCCTTAAAACACTGACACAACACAGATGCATTAGGTAATGTTGTAGACATTATAGTATTAAAAACTTCTTATACAATTTCAAATGTAGGCCTACTGTATGATACATTATAATTGTATAATTCTATGAATTCTTGTATGAATTCTAAGTGTAACTTGATTAAAAAAAGATTAAAATAGTTCCCTGGGGAAACTGTGTGTGCAAATAAAAAAGCTGATAGTTTCCACAGTAATGACAAAGTAATTTCGTATATTTAATTTGCTGGGATTGTGTTAGATAAGAATTACCCAGAGGCATTTATTAAAAAGATTAAAACAAGGAAGCATTGTAAGAAAAATCTTGGCAGTGTTGAAGCCTCACAGGACAGACGAAAGACGCCCTTTGGGAGATCAGAAGCTGAAGATCAGGTAGGTGGGATGAAACATGGGGAATAGAGTTGGAGCCCAGAGATTATGTAAATTAATTTAAAAAATGGGGTGTACATTTCTTTGATTCAATCCCAAGTGTATAGCTCTTCATACAGGTGTAAACAGGTTCCTGAACATTTGGTGATCTTACTTTCATTATTGACTTGATAGGGAGATCTAGATTAACCAACCTTTCAAATTCTTTGCACATTGAGAAACAAGTCAGTACGTAATATGCTGAAAAAGTCAAATTTAGCATTAAATGAAAAGTGTATGAATCAAAATGATTGACATTAGAGTTTATTAAATGTCAAACACACTTCCAAAAAGAGATGCAGTGCCAAAGTCGTTTTTAGCCTCCAGTTAAAAAACTCTCACAGCGTTCTTTAATTGAGGTCTTATTTTTGTACCACTTTTAGGTTTTCATTATCTTATTGTGTATAATTCATACATATACATTTTCCCTGTTAACATTTTGGCGATGAAAGTCACGCTCTCAAGTAAAATGATAAAATCGTCAATCAATAAACACTTCTCTGTGGCGGGGCTCCACATAGAGACCCGTGAGGCGCTTGCCAACCTGTGGCTAATTCATATGAATTCGTACGATGTCAATCTTAAAAAAATATATACAGTAAAATGCAATACTGATGCGGCCCTCCTCTAACCTCACCCCTAAACCTAACATCACTGGTGCAAAAGTGAATCGTACTTAAACCTGCTAATATTCATATGAATAAGCTACCCTAAAAGTATGTACTGTCAAGATCGGCGGTGAGCAAGGACACAGGACCCAGGTGCAGACAGCGTGTAAGGGGTTAACAAAAGACTTTTAATGATAACAAAGACAAACCAAAAAAAACCACGAGGGGGTAACAAGCAATATGGCGGAAAGCGAAATTACGTCTGTTCGAATGCCCCGGCAGAGACCTTTCCAACGAGTTTCTGTAAGTCTTTACGGACCGGAGGTACGGGGTGAATGTTGGTTTGTCGATCCGAAAAACGTGCTTTTGGAGCTCGTCAAAAAGGTCTCCTCCCGGCCTCCTTTTATGTTCCATTTTACATCCAACAACAGCACACATTTGTTGTTTCTTAGACATTTTTTAGCTGGCTAGTGGCTGCATCTGAAAATGCCTGTGAGCGGTCATGGGTAGGCGTTAACGATGTAACATCAGATTGATCGGGGATCCCCAACAGCCTGTTTTGTGTCACTGTTGGGGTTTAAAGGTGATTAAAAAAAGAAAGAATAGATGGATTTGTATAATTACAGGGTGTTTCTGCACACACGCTGGTGACTCAATTTCTGGTAGATAAACATTTAAAAGTGCATTTTCTGGGATAACTTTTGCAATGAACTACAAATAACTACACTAGACTGGACTGGACTGACAAGGCACCAAACAAATCACAATGAACCAGCACAGGAAGGAAAACACAGGGGCATTATAAAGGGATCAAATCAAGAGGGGAACAGGTGCAGGGCATGAAATCATATATGATGAAACAAGAGGGCTGGAACAGAGACGAGACTGGAGAGAGTGTATGGAAGGCCATACGGGCCATAATTGCCTCTCTAAAACACGAGGCTCTGTCATGATCCTGCCACTAGATCAAGAGAAACATGACATGATGGGGCAGAATCGTGACACGTACGAATTCTCATGAGATTGCATTGAGATATGTTGTTTATTTGTGATTTTTTGCCAGCAATTGAAAAAAAAGAAAGTTTTCCCCCTTTTAAGTACTGAAATAGCAGTGCGTTACAAACATGGCCGCAAAGTGGTGCGACTTCCGTAAACGGACTTAGTTTTTAGTTGTCAATTAACTAATATTAACAGTTTTCAATAATATTTCAATAATATATTACCAAATGCATGAAATGAACATGAATTTAGATGCTGTAGAACAATCAAACATGAACAAATGCTGTGGAAGAATTTTTTATTGTTCGTTCTAGTTAGCTAATGCATTAATTGTTAACAAATTCAACCTTTTTGCAAAATGTTGCTGACAAACTTTAATTTCCGCTTCTTATTTTTAAACACCAGATATTTTTTTTCACAACATTTTATACCAATCAATCAATCTTGGGTGATTCAAATCAAATCCTTTTTTTAGCTTATTGAATATCCTGTTTCACAATGAAATTCACATTAAAGACATGAAATGGGTTGCAAACTGTGTTTTATAATTACTTTCAATTCAGACATTGTTGTCCAAAAAACGGCTAACTTCCAAATTATAAAGTAGGCAGAAATCAGTATACAGTAGGCCTACTGTACTGTACTGTTTAAGTATAATAGTATATGAAACCTGAGTATTAATTAAAACAGTAGGGGAGAGCGGGGGGAAAGGGGGCTACATTGCAGAACTCTGACTTTTTACATTTGATTTAATATTATAATCTTGTCCTTATACTGAATCTATATCAAATAGTAATAGTAATTAGTGCACCTATATTTGTTTCTAGAAGTAGTCTGTGAGTTAAAGGTACAGTAAACAATAAATGTCTTTGTTCTGCTAAACACAAAGGAAGATATTTGGAAGTATGTCAGTAACCAAACAGATCTAAACCCCCATTGACTTCCATAGTATTTATTTTCCCTACTATGGCAGTAAAAGGGGGGCACATCTGTTTGGTTTCTGACATTCTTCCAAATATCTTCCTTTGTATATGGAATATGATATTCTGGGCTATATATCTCATGTCCCTACCTAATATCCCTCAAGTTTTCATATGGTTGTTGATGAAATTAGGTGATACTGCTTAGAAAAATAACACTTAATTTCTTCACAATGATCCACATTTGGGGTAGTTTAAGTTCAGCAAAGGCAATTTGTCTGCAAGGTAAAAGAGGCTGTAAATTAAATATACGATAAAATGATCAAAGGCTTGAGGTTGTGTGGATTCTGATTGTAGAAATGCTGTTTAAAAAGTCAATTGCAACCTCCCAGGATCTGAGCCAGTCGCTAATGTGATGACAAATGATGGTAATAATTGAGAAGAAAAATCTCCAGAGAGATGGTGGCCCCAAGTCTTATAAAGCTGAGAGCTCTTAGTTTATAGCTAGCTGCTTTCCCGGTCACTGCAAGGGCTGCCTTCCTCTCCTTCATTGGCAAAACATATAAAACATTAACCCATTTTTTTATTTTTTCCTCCCTAAAAAGTGAATTTGAGCTATTGTCAGACATGCTGCATGACTCATGGAATATATGAACCAGAAAAAAATGATCAGACCGCATGAAGTCAACCAAGATTGTTTCTACAGCCCATTAATGAGGAATACATATTTTCAAAATGAAGAGAATAAGGCTAAAAGTACATATTAACAACAGTATGTTAACATTAGGCGATTATTCTCACATGACTATAGTTTACTCTGATTTACCTGTGGTTTACCTGTGATGTAGGTCAACAGCTTTTATCAAGATACATTAACGACACGCTGGCCCTCATTGACTTGTTTGTATGGGCACAAAACCACTTTTCTCAAAATATCATCTTTGTGTTTCACCGAATAAACAATTATAAACATATTTTAAATGACAAGAGGGTGAATAAATTATGACATTTTTGTATTTTTAATGCAAACACTGAAAATTCAGAGCTCTAACATTGGCTTCAAATAGTGAAGTAAAATAGTTTTAATGTGAAATGCGGTTTTCAGAATGTGAGCAGTCGGCAAAACAAGTCATAGTATAACACACACAGTTTCAGTCATAACTCAGTTTTAACAAAATGAGTTGTTGCGTTTTGTCTTTGTAGAACATTATTCCTTTCATGTCACTACTCTTTGAAGGCGAACTAGAACATTGCATTGTTCAGTTTCCTAATTTTAAACTTTTTCGCTATGCTTGTGTTAACTTGCTCAGCCTTTTTAACAAAGACATAGGTCTATCTAAAAAAAACATTGCTGATAAATAAATGGATTTTTAAACTGTTACATTTTTAATGAAAGTCTTAAAAGGTAAATATAAACAAGCCGACAGTGACTGCTTTGTTGTGCTCTGTGGTGCCGAAGGTTTTTGCAGAGCAAGTAAAAACACACTCAGCGATCTCTCGGGTTTGGTTAGTTTTTGGATGGGTATCAAAATGCTGTTAGCTTCTCATCAGTTGGTTAAAACTGAAATGATTTAATATGAAATAAATCAAAGACAAGACTATGTTGAAAGAGAACAATGGACCTGATCAAAAACATAAGTTATAATTGTTTAATTTGTAAATTAATCCATTTGTCTGCAATTGTTTGCTAAACTTGATACGAAACATCATTTTAACACATCATTCGTTTTTTTTTACGTTTACGCGAGCGTACGCATACATCCGAACGCACAGCCTTGCAAATTATACTCCTTTTGATCCATACATACGCATGCACATTCCGACATATTGCTATATCTCTCTGGGCATACAGGGGTCAGGGGGGTCAGGTTTTCTTCAACTACATTGAATCGATGCTCCCAGGACACGATGCTCCCAGGACACGGTGGTTACTGCAAGAAATTAAATGTGCATGCGCATCCTGACGTACTTTGTATGCGAGGTAACAAAATTCCGGCGCATACTATTCTGATTACAAAATTTGCGTCACGCGCACTGTACGCTGTCCCTCGAATACGCGTAAAAAGGGAACGATACACCGGGCTTGAGACAGATATTTATTTGTATGTGTGTGTGTGGGTGTGTGTGCGTGCGCATGTGCACGTGCATGCGTGTTTGCATTTTTAAAACTGTAAATTTTAGCATAAACTTTAAATTAAATAAAAATAGTTAGTGGAAAAGGCTACAGTAACGTACTAAATATGAACAAAACCAACCATTGGTTTTAATTAAAATGGCCATACTTGACCCAAAGGGTAAGCATTTTCAGAATGTAGGGTGAAGATAAAAAAGTTACTGTATTATTGATGTCTGTTGCACAAATAAACAGCATGGCATAAGTTACCCAAATTTAATGGTTAAGACATTTGTTCAAATTGCGAGTCATTGACAAAAAAAATATTTTTCATGCTCTAGTAAATAATGTCCCAAACTTTTGACGCATAATAATAAGACTCAAAGTACAACACAACAGCTATGCCAGTTTAAAGGTGCTTTTTAAATAGAACAGTAAAACACTTTCAATTGAAGATGTCTAAAATAGAGAGTTGAGACTCATGTACATCAGTATTAAAAATGTGTGGTTTCTGCACACCTGTATGGCTGGATCTTTCTCTTGAGAAGGTTACTTTGAGCTGTTACTGATATTTTGATTTTATGAACTACATCTTGACAGAACTACGTGGGAAAACAAACTTACAATGACCATCTATTTGGAGAGACCTTTTGGAAACTTGTTCATCACTATTGCCGTGCCCACTTTAACAGCTTTTCCATGCAATCGCTCTGGTACCCTGCTGCACAACATGCCAGAAGATGCCGGGTTTGAACTGCAGCCAGAGTTTGCCACCATTAAACTGTTGATCCCAGAGTAGCGGTTAACCTCCAGATGCTTCAGACCTTCCAACTGTAAAACTGGGGTTTAGGCAACAGACACCAAACACAACTTTGTGCCCATTCTTATAATGGGTGTGATTATAGTGCTGTATTGAACCTGCAACATCTAGGTTTTTACTATTTTTGAATTCGTACAATATGAAATGTACAAAAAGAGGATTATTACAATGTAGAAATGCTGTAGACAACACTGCAAAAGGGCAAAGATTATAGAGATTATATATTTTGCATGCTGGGAATCATGGATGAGTTTGTACTATGATGGTGTAAACAATAGCATGCATTGTGGCATGAAGCTTTTCAATTAATTGTTGAGATTCATGTAATTTCACAGACCTTTGCACACAAATAGTATTTCATCGCTATATAAAATCAAGGTCAAGAACGACTGCAGTCACGTGGATTGACTTTCTGTGCGTTGACTATACCACCTAGTTGGATTGCTTGTTTATGGGGGGTCAGAAAGGTCTTTGAATTTTTTTATCTGAAGATGAATGAAGGTTGAGAATAAGTAGGCTAATTGTTGATCAAATTTTCACTTAACTAAAATCTTAGTTCATCATTTACAAGTAACAATTTACATCGCTGTAAATTGCTTTTCTACTGTTTTTTTACAGAAAAAAGTAAAGTAGCAGTTATTAATGTTTAGCACAGGACAAACTGCAACTGCACAAATACAGAATGTTTTGATCCATACAATAATAATCACAAAGTGAATTTATTTGAGCTTTTTAAGGTGAAAATGTAAATTCAAGCATATAGGATTATGCTGGAAATTGTTTCACAGTAACTAATTTTGCACTGAAGGATTTTATTTGCCACTGTAATTACAATGAAAAAGATTATCATTGCCTAAATGATTTTGATGTGGTAAAATAATCTTAAAGCATATGTTACCATAATTTATTGATCAAATCCTTTTTAAAGTGTATTTGTTTTCTAGAAAGTAAAAGACGTTGTCATTTTCACAAAGTTTAGTCCACATTACTGACATGATCAATACTTATGGGATTAAAGTCAAACAGAACCAGTGATCATTTATTACATTGCAACATCTCCATAGAAAACGTATCTTTTATGAACACATCTTCATGTTAAACTAAAATGACGATTACATAATTGATTTTAATTAAACTACAATATTTACATAAATAGCCGATTTAATATCTGCATCATAAAAATGTCTATGGAAATGTACTGGAACAACCAAGCCAGACTGGCGTAAGATCTTGTTTCTATGTCTTGATATTTGTTAATCATTTTTGCTGACAAAACAGCCGTGTATTTTTCTCTATAATTGTGTTTGGTATCTGTGTGGGACTGCATGCAGATTCCAGACTGCACACAGGGCTTTGTGGACGTAAACATGAATTAGAAACAGAAGTTGCAGAAGCCGGACTAAACCCAGTGACCATTTTGTTGATGTGATTATAATCCATAAGGGAGGCAGCTTTAACTGATTTCAGCTCCGTATCAATACATAAAATATGTATAGATGTATAGAAAAGATCGTTTGAATGCTTGTACATCCCACCTACATAGTTTGAAGACATGATTTATGTTGAGTGTGTATTTTGCAATCAGTAAATCAAAATCAGATGTTTGATTTCACTTTGAAATTAGTGAAGTCAATCCAGATTATCCAGAATCCATTGTCATGTTAACCATTGAATTTAAACAATCTGACAACCCCATGTTGTGTTGACTTCTATTCACTTTTCGTTAACTATTTAAAATACCGTTGATAATATGGCAACATACAATACTGCAAAAAATTGACACCAATTATACTTTGGAAATCTTTACATTTCCATATAGACAAACAACTCTAAGTGTGTACAAAGAGCGCCTTGAAAAGAAGATTTCAAGAAAAGCTTTGCCTTGTATATTGTTTTTTTTTATCCAACCCTTATCACTTCTTCCTAACTCAGTCCGGTCAACCACATCTCTCACAACAGTCAAAAAACTACTTAAAACACATTTCTTTTGTGAATACTTGACAGACAAATAAAATAAATAAATAAAAACATTAACCCCTTCTCTCAACAGGAATTGGTCTAGCTTTTGTTGAAACTAGTAACTTTGTATTGGCACCTACTGTATTATTGCTCCTGTATGTCATATCGCTTATTGCTCCCTAAACTCTTTGTAAGTCGCTTTGGATAAAAGCATCTGCTAAATGACTAAATGTAAATGTAAATGTATCACCAAAGTGCTTCTTGCTCATCACATGGGCCAAAATGCACAGACTTTATGACAAACGTCAAAACTTTTCTTGGCAAGAGTAGTCGGCCGAATAGATGGTACATCAAATTAAATAGATGGTATCTGGTACATCAAATACAAAACTAAATGTTTTTCCTTGCACCACTGTTATAGTATGTAGATGGTGCCATGTGGAGGACCATGTGGAAGTATTTGAATATGAGTAAGTCTGTCCATCTAAAACGGGACTTTTATATCTCCATGAAACAAACTGTTGCATTCTTTCACTGACAATGACATCCCTCCTTGAAAATGTCCCTTTTGCATTTAGCTTTACAACAACAATGTCTCACTCAAACTTTTGAATCATCAGTTGTTTGACAGTGTTTAGGAATGTGGCAAAAAATAAGAATAACTGAATTCAGAGACCAATAAAATAAGGTTCTATTTGTTAACACTGCTTTAACAATGAACAATGCACCTCTACAGGATTTATTAGGTTAGTTAATGTTCATTTCAGCCTTTCCTGATACATTTTTTAACTCAAATGTTGTGTCACCGTCAATGCACAATGAACTATTGTAAACAAACAATGATCAATTGTTTTTTTTAATAAAAAATATAAAATACCTATGTATAAATGTATAGGATAACGCAATGTAAGTCACTTTGGATAAAAGCGTCTGCCAAATGCATGAATGTAAATGTAAAATATATTGCTCATTGCTAGTTAGTGTTAGCTAATGCATTAAGTAATGTTAACAAATGAGACTGTATTGAGAAAGTGTTCTGTTATAATGCTTAACACATGAATATTTTTGGTTGTTTCTTATTAAAAGGATGATGTGGTAAAACTGGCTGTGACTTATGATTTCAGATCTAACCATGATGGTATTGCGCTAGTGTACTTCTCGACACCATTTGCATTAAAACAGTGCATGTTAGCCATAACAGATGCTTTAACGGTTATTGCTAACTCCTAAACACAAACCGCACTAATATTAAAACCAGGCAGTTACTCTTAAGATGTAGCAGGCAAATTTAATTTGTCCTGGAATAGCTGTTGACCTCAGCATACCTTACCATGTGCTGTACCTCACTTTTTCATCATGTGGCGACTTTTCTCAAGTTTGTTTGACAAACCAATGAAACACCTCATTAAATAGGCAGTTGAGCACTAACTTCTGACGATTTGTCACAGTTGTCAGCAGTTTAATGAGTTCAACGATGTCCAAGGTTGAATTCAATACAAAACACATTATGCCGACACATTACCTCACATTACTGCTAAAGAAAGTAGTATGTTATGTTATGTTATATTTTTATTCTTTAGACAGTAACTTGTTAGTTACTTTTGCGTTATGATGCACTAGAAATGATGAAGGGACCCAAGCCTGGCCCCTGGAGGCACTCTTTCAAACTGGCCCAGTAACCACTTAGCAACTGGCCAGAAAACCTTAGCAACACACCAAAGACCATTTGGAATATTCCACAACTCAGCATAGGGTATTATGATATCAATTCAAACGATAATGCATTACTCATTACTTCCAAAGAGTTGCATAATCCATGTTATTTATAACTGTTACCCCCAATAACGATTCGGTCCTTGAGTAACCGTGAACATTTGGTAAATGCATTTTCGGATTTTGGTCACTTACAGAACATGCCTTCCTTTCTGAGAAAAAGAACCTGGTATTTGTATTAAAGAGAATGGAGCATACTGTTCATTTTGTTTGTTAAATCTTGTTTTTTTCAGGAAAATCAATTCAAGGCCTGCTGGGCACTTGGGTATGGAAATACAACAAGGCGCAAAATAGATGCATGTTTTGAGCAAGAAAAATGTTTTTCTCATTTGGGGATCACACAATTGTCATCTATGTAGAAATTCTCCAGTTCTGCTACTTCTATTTTCCATATTTTGTTTGCTTGCATCAGTATCCGTACTGGTTTATTTTTTAATAACATTAACGTACAGTATCAGACAGAGAGCTTAGATTTTGAGTATAAATGGTGTGGTCTGTTCAACACAGAAATGACATTATTGGTTACCTTTACTCTGTGACAGTGATGCGAATAGCAGTTGGGTAGGAATATCCATGTGCTTTGTATCATACTATGAAAATATCCTCAGCGCTGGTACAAGCGCAACCGCTGCTCTGACCCCTTACATCACCGCTCTGTTACCATCCTGAACGCAGCAGCCGCTGAACAGTCCCACATGTGAAAGCTTTTAGAGACACACTTTGTTAAAAGCATTCAAAAAGAGGCATATAAAACTGTTATTTATAGGATTCTAACAGACATGTAGTTTGTCTTGAACCAGCCCCAAACGGGCAGCACAGTCGCTCAGCGTTTGCTGAAACACTTACCGTTGAACTCGAGAGTCCGCTGCTCGCTGCGTACTAATCTAAACTTCTCTGCTTTTTCCGCCACATGAAAGCTGAAAAGTATATTAAAAATTAGCCATATAACATTTTGTGGTTAGAGTTAAACAAGACAGAGAAAAAATGTTATGATATTTTTCATGATGTCATTGGGAAAAATCTACAACATCATTAAATGTATGAGAATATGTGAAGCAGAATTTGTTATTCCCAAACGGTCAACATGGCACGGAAATGTGTCTAAAGCTCAATGAAACCTTAAATTAAAAGTTAACTTAAAGCCTAAAAAATCTATATTTAGTTGCTTATAGGTAGGGTTTGAACAAACTTACAGTATTGAGTTTATGGGCATGATTGACCCATTATGTAAAAGACTGCATTATCAATTGAAGGCGAGATGTAACAACTCCAGAAGGTGTTCCTGAGGTATTGTCTCAATTAAATTGACCATTACAAATGTACACAGACAGTAGTGTAATTCACCGTTGGTGAAGTTGTAACTTCTGAGGAGATTAAACAAATGTAAAATTATATGTTTTAATAATAATAATTATTATTAAAGTTACGCATTAAACATATGTCAGAAAAAAAGGCACTAAAATACACACAAATACACCAAAAAGTCACAAAATTTCTGGTGATGTCCCAAAGATCAATTCAAGTCAATTCTGCAGGCACTATGAGCCTGACCACAGAGACGAGAAGCCTGAAGTAAAAGGTACAATCATTCTTGATGCTTTTATCCAAATCCAATTCATGAAAAGTCCTTTATCATAAGGAGACAGTACTGTCAGAAGTTACAGAGACTGCTAGAAAACTATGAATGTATGTGTGACGTTTTTAGAAAAAGGCAACAATGAAGCCCCACTCCTAAAGGATCATCAAAGGAGCAAAAGCAGATCACAATAAAACATACAATTGAAATTGTTTACGAATTCATACAAATTCGTCGCCTAATATAATTCCAATTTGCCATGAGATTGTATTAATAGGTTTAAAAAAACTTAATGGCTTAATTAATGACTTTTAATTGATACTTTAATTATTTATTATTTTATTGAAGTGCTTTATCACATTTAGGTTAACAGTTTATTGATTTGTAATCTGTGCATTTGAGACCATTGATTTTATTTTATTTAATGTTATAGAATTGCTGAAACTGAGATTTCTGTGTCTAAATTTGGTTAAAAGCCTAAAGTAAAGACCAATTTACACTGTACAAAAATATGATTGTTTTTATCTTTTTTATTTATTAAAGGTACATTATGTAGCTTTAGCATAATGCTGAACACTATTTCAAACAAATCTGAATGTTACACTATTAAAATATATTACCATGCTGAGCAAAAATTCAGAAACTTGGCCACTTTTTCTACATGAAATCCGTGATCCGTATCATTTCTTTTTGTTAAACAAGACCACCAAATATCTTTTGCAGGTATCGAATACCATTTTGAGACCGCAGAAAAGCTTTTATCCCTTTTACATCTGGGAAATTATCTTATGGACAAAGCAGCGTGGCTTTTTTTAAAAGGTCAAACATTTTAGTGGAATCAGTCGTAACAATTTTATAAAGGGAAATGATCACGTCCTTTAGAGTTATATTTTGCTCCTTTTCCATTTTTTAACAAGAAATGTCATAAAAATTGATAGACTTGGTGCTGGATGCTAATTGGTCAATATACGTATTCCAAATGTTCTCAAATACATAACTTGAAAAAAAACGGTCAGACAGGTACTGTTGTGTTACTGGTTAACCTGAGTTAACACATCAGAGACAGAATGTCACATTGATTAAATTCCGTAATTTAAATGATTTTAGTCAAATTAAAATGTATTTGTTTGGGTTTAAAAACACAAACAAATAATATTGTGTGTCATCATTTCCATACCTGGAAGAATGTGGGTGAATAGATAGTCTTACATAAAAGGTACATGCTGAAACAAGTGGTAGAACGTAACAGTAATGGCATGATGCAAAAAGGTATTTTAGTGCTTAAATCAGGAAATATTCGTATTATAAATGTACTTTGTACAGTCACTGGGTTTAGTTTTACCATTTGACAAAAATACATTTTTAATAGCAAAAATACAAAAGATAAACTTGTGCATGTGAACTGAGATTTCATTGTCATGTGCTCTACGTCTCTTCTCAAAGTTACAACCCAAACATTCAGTGTGAAATCTTGAAACACACGACCACACACAATGATTTACTAATCCTGGTGAGAAACATGGAACAAGATAATCCAGAATTTTGTCAACCAAAGGACAAGAATGATATTGAGCTAAGAGTGATTGGCAGCATTATCCTAGACAGGGGTGACTTGAATTGAGATTTCAGATCCTCTCTAGGTGGGCCGTCCCTCCAAACAGTGTAGACTAATGTCACTTTGGATAAAAAGTGTCTGCTAAATGACACTTTTCCAAGTCTATATGCCTGCCTTTATGAACACCACATTTCAGGCTGTCAGGACTCATAATGTCAGAGCTATTGTGGTACTGTGTGTATGAACCCCCGTGAACCTTTCCACCGAAATCATTCATTTCAGACTGCCAAGTAAAAAGCTAAGATCGCTGTTTCATGGTTGTCTGGCACCCCATGCTTTTTAGACCTGTTTCATATATTAGAGGACATGGACCCTCAATGACTCTACCAAGTAATGTATGAAGTCCTTGCAGGTCATCAAGTGACTGTACATTGTTGTTAATAGGTGGGAATGCCCTAACATTATTTGGCTTTACTATTGCAAAATGATTTGAAAATATGATCACACATGTGGTGCATTATAGGTAAACATTGGATGCCATTCCGATCTTACAAAGTATTAATTCTTTGGCTTCTAAAAATAAACGTTATCTGAAATGTGTCTAGAATGTACAGAAAGTAGTGCATAAAGGCATCATACTGTATCATAAACAAGATGAATGATTATCAATGACTTGATCAAGCACTTTTCCAACTCCTAGCTGTCATGCATTTTATTCCACAAAATATGTCTTACGTTGTGTTTAAGTCAATTTCTGTATAGCCACATACATACGTTTTATTTACAAAACTCTATTAAACATCATCCACCCTATTAGAAGAAGACCTTGGTTAGAAATGGGGTTGTCACAATATAACAGTATATTGACAATAACTTTAACATTAAGAATTGTGATTATAATACTTCACATATTATAATATTTTAAATAATTCAGCACCGGTATCTGTTTGAAACTTTAACATAAGAACTTTAACATACTTTAACAAAGTGATGCATGTTTAAAATGTTGCTTTAAGAGTCTTTCGGCCTCCCTACACTCGCATTCACTGGGCAAGAAAGATCAAAAATCAAAAATAATGATTTCATCATGAAGTCATTTTGATACTATGATCATGTTGTTGTCGTGAATTATTTTGGCTACAATAATCATGCACTGAAAAGCATTAAACAATATTAAGTTTAAATACCATAAAAAGTAATCTTTCACAACGTATCTGTTTATGTATTACACAATTTGACCTATCTGACATTTGTAAAACATTTATGGAATTTACCTGACATCTATTTTATTAATGAAAGATTTAAATAATTTACCTGACATGGTATAATGAAATGAAAAATACCCTTGTCTTCTGAACACAGTTCAACATTTGAGCTAAAATCCACCTTCATTTTCATCATCCATTAAAAAAATCCATGCATTTTCTATACCACTGATGTAGGGTCATAGGAAGTACTGGCATCTATCCCAGCATATTGTGGGCCAAAGGAAGGGAAACACCCCTGACAGGTGGGAAGTCCATCACAGGACTCATTATTTCCAGTGTGGTTTCATTGTGTTGTCTACTCAGCTATAGTTTTGCTAAAATATTATGTAGATATAATCATATTTGAAAAAAAAATCTAATTAAAGACATATGGATTGAATAAAGGTGTTCGAAACAAACACCTAAAACCACTGTCATTTGTGCATTGAGATGTAGCTCTTGGGAAAATCTTGTCCTCTTTCCTTCTCTCAAGGAATTCAATCTCTCCACCTTCATGCATAATTGTTTTATATGGATTATGAACACTAAAGTGATGGATTGCTGAAATCATTTGAAGACAGCATATACTGCCACACAGTGTCTCGAGCGAGAAGGTGCCTGGTGCGTCTCAATTCTGAAGTGACGGAGGATGTGCTGCTCTAACCCTGTATAATGCGCAACAGCGTTGGTTTGATGAAACCGTATTTATAATAAAGACTAAGCTTTTTTCTTTATTATTTCTTCATCATTTTTTTTATTTTGATCAATTCTTGATCATGATCCAGCTGACCATGAGTTGAGTTAGATGCCAATCATACATCTGTGTTTAGTACATTATGCCGTATGCTCTCCAGAATATGTATTTTAACAGATGGCACAAGGACAGTTAAGGCAACTGTAAATAAAGTCAATTCAAAAGCTGCAATTAAATGAGCACATTAAAAAGGAATAACGTTTGATGTTGTAAATGATTATACATCCTGTTTCACGTTCGGTTTTATGGTGATTTATAATGATCGTCAATGAATTCACGTGATGAATTCCGACCATTCATTGCAAACGTTGACTAAAATGAACATTCAATATCTTGTGATCAATTAAAAGCTCTGCGTCGCTTTTATATTCCTCATTGATAATGAAGGGTAACCTATGACGCTGGTACCTAATGGAGAAACTGGCAAAGGTGAAGCACGGAAGGGGGGCGGCATGACGTCACCGAGGTGATGTCATAACAGCTATAAAACCCTGAGCAGAGGTTGCATGCACTAAGAGTTGAGCTCGAAACCTCTGGGAGTAAATAAAGGACTGTGATTGTGTTACCTATAACTAAACTTCTACATTGAGATCATCTGCTCTCTGAAGCTTCATCACAATGATCACCTCGCATCTTGTGGCTTGTGGACTTATTCTGACTCTTCTATCAGCCAGTACAGAGACAAAACCATTAACGCAGGCGGAACAGAGGGTGAGTGGTCTTATTTTTAAGAAGTTTATACAGAGTGTCGAACTCGGCGAGCGACGCGTAAATTGTTAGCAACCTAGTGTTAGCAACTTAACTTAAGTAAACCATACCGAACGTGTTTAAATTAGTATTCACTATCTTATGGTCAAAATAAAACGTTTTCATCAATCATCACCATCACGCAGTAGCCTATCGACCTCAGCATCATTTGGTCATGAAGAGAGAATCTGGTCAGAATCTCCAGAGGCCACTTGGACACTTGTTCGCGCACAATGTTTGTCTTAAAACCTTTGAGACTAATGTTCTGTTTCTCTTACTTTCTCGACATATTACTTAGGTCATGTCATAAAAGTAGTCATACAATTTCTTTTTACATGGATATGACATGAAACATCAAAGAACAGTAGATATAGTTCCGAAGACGCAGTGCGCTTTGACGCGCAAATATGGGGATGGGAAAGAACATCGCGAATGAGATTTCTTCAATATTTGAATATTTGCTCATACCAGCAGTTCCATTAAATCCACAGATATTGACCTGTGCTGAGAACGATCCCAGTTATTTCACTTGTTCACTAGTTTCATAAGAGAGCGCAACAGTGTTTTCAGATTTGTAAAACAAAATATTTAAATGTGAACTCAAACATTCTCAGATTCTTTCAAGCCCAAATAAGAAAACCCACATTCACAGTTGCAATGTATTCTAAATATATGGCAATAAATGATATTTTATTTGTACTTTTCCCACGGCAGTTTTAATTAGATCTCATAAATCGATTAAATGTGCTATACTATAAAAGAACAACCAAAATACCTGTAATTGTTCTTTTAAGTTTAACAAATATATTGGATTGGGAGACTCTTTGAGCGAGTTACACAATGTGCTTGTATTTCAAGATTTATGTTTGAAGTTAATTACTGTTCTTGTGTATTAGATATCTAAATCAACCTATCTAGAAACTTTTACTTCATCTGGCCCTTACCAGTCAAGTTTATTCATTCAGAGCGTTAGCACATCATTTTTAACACTGCAACTTTTTATGGCTAAGTAGAAAAATACTTGTTTTTGGTAGAGAAAACATCTCCTCATTTTCACATTGTATATATTAACATTTAGGTAGATCTGGTGTAGGTGAATATGTTCTAAATTGAAGACAACTCCAAAACACTAGTTATCTAAACATTGTAACATGTAAAATTGTGCTGATTGTTGTTCATTTGTTCCATGTATCCTATAGTCTCTCAGTGCACTATTTGGAGAGGAGCTGTCCGAGTTCCTAGCATCAGATGAGAGTCAAAGAAGGGTGGAGGACAGAGCACGCCTTCTCCGGGACTTTCGAATGGACACCCGGGCCAAAGGCATGTGGGCTCGGATCATGAACGACCAGCCCGGATCAAGGAGACACAGAGCTGGATCTAAGAAAGGCGGAACGACAGCCAGGAGCGGATGCTTTGGACACAAGATGGATAGGATAGGAACAATGAGCGGAATGGGTTGCCAGCCGTCTCACTACCCCTCTGTAAACAATCTTTCATGGTGAGTATCAGAAAGGATATCCAACTTCCAAAATCTTTTAAGTTGTTTTATGCATTTAAATAAAGAATCGGAAGGGTCGTTTTAGAATTAAACTTTAAAAAAAGAAATCTGTACGAGATACATTCACAGTTGTCGTACATTGGCACACCTTCCTTTTGTGCCATTGTGTATTTGATATTTATCATCTGCCATATTGAGCATTCATTGAATGACTACAAATAAGTTGCTTAAAGCAAATGGCTTTAAGTGATGTTATAATAAGTGATTAACGCTTAAACGTTCAGTAGCCAGCTCATTATGTTATAGTTTAATGTTGACTCCGTAATGGTTAATAGATTTTCACTGTGTTTGTGTACTATGAATGAGAGAGTAAAATTGATGAAAACAGTATCTGACTCTATGATGTAGGATTGCTCACAAAAATGATGACGCCAGTGTCATGTACGCATGCAAGAGGCTGAAGTGACGCAGCAGATGTCTCCGCGAATCCATCTAACAACATGCCATGTTGTCTTTTTTCAGAGTGCATCAAGGACGTCACTGATTTTGGACAGGACGGACTAAGTCGTTCGTACTCTGAAGAAAAACATCAAAGAATGGGACTAATGGTACGAAGCCACTACAAGCACCAATTGTGGGGACAATGACACGTACAAACGATATAAAATCAATAGATCAAACATATGCATTAAATAAGAGACACAGCGGATAATGTCGATAAAAAGCTGTATATTGTTGCTGCTGCTGTACATTCATGTATTTCGTTCTCGCATAAATGTATTTATGTTTTAAAAACTATTTATATGTTTATAAAAGAGATATTTATAAATATGAGTTTTATTTATGTAACATTTTGCAATGCAAACTGCAGGTCAATTCCGTTTGTAACTTTTATGTCTCTAATAGTTGTAAATGTAAGTAAATGTTTTACAAACCATTAAAATGCACAAAAAGAAAACAAAATCCTGCAAGTTTCAAGTATTCCTCAGTACTAATCATTTGAATTTTGCAAAAACGTTTATTGCAGATACAAGATATGGTATCATCCATCGAAACACAGAGAATTTAGATGGGGGTCCATGAACTGATATAGAAAATATATGCAGTATACTGTATATATTTTTGTTTAAATGAAAAACATACAAATATGGGTACATTTTTCTATAGTTAAAAAAACCCTGTATGATTTTGTTCTATAAAACCATCTTTAAGCAAATATAACTTTTACATTGTCTTTGTCAGACAAAAAGTGAATCCAGAAATGGCAAAGGCAGCTCATTGGCAGACCGGAACAAAACTTGTCAGTTATTCTTGTATTAAGGAGTTCCTGGGTTGACTGAGATCGAAAAAAGGTCGACAGACCCTACTATAAAGCATTTACAACCCTTTCCTTCTATCACAGTCAAAAACCTTATCTCAACTAAGTGAAGACAATGCCTTCTTTGTTTTCAAATGTCATCTTCAGAATATTCATTACAATGTATAAATTAATGAGTCCAAAAACATCTCTACATTATTTAAACTATACAGTAATGGCAGATATGACACCAAGTATTGCACTTGATACAATTCTGAATGTCTAATTAAGCAAAACGTCAGGTTCATTACTATGAATGAATAATTTTATGAGCGTCTTTTTATTTGTAGTTTTATATTTGTATTTAATAGAGAATTCAACAGGGAAAAAAGCATCTTGTCCTTAAAGAACAATTACTCTTGCTGTATTGTTCAGGTTTAAATTATTTGTGTTCCTGCAGTTCAACTGCGCACTGTGTAACTCTTGGGTCTTGGGTTTGATTCTCAGAATACATTTATCCTTAAGATAAATCTCAAAAATGTCTTAAATGTCTTAAAATTTCAAAAGAAATAATGTCACAAAATGAGCTTGGATTTGTCAAATCTGCAATCAAGCTTCAATCTTTTGAAGATTTCAATAGGAACTCTTGTCATCAACATTTCTCATCAAATGTATCCAAATCCAGATCATTCCACATCTACAGTCTACATTCATTTTCCATCTCCACACTCTTTGTGTATTTTAAAAATGGTCTTTGATACGTTTCTAAGAAGTTCTTAAATGAAACATATGAGCTATAGCAACATCTGAGCAATACAACTTTCTTCTGGGGTGGGGCTGTTACAGGTACATTTAGTCAGTTGTGTTTTGGGTATTGAGCAACATTTCAGATTTTTTTCCTAGAATTCACTGAAACAGTTTTACGTGTACTACTTGTGCTTGATTTACTTAGGACTTATATAGTTGGTTTGTTTGAAACTGTTATGCATTTACAGTGAATTGTAAAAATTATTTCCTCCTATTTCTTTGTGTCAACCAATGACAGCAAATAAATACTGTTTATTTTAGATAAATCAAACAGATTGATATACACAATATAGTGTAAATTAATTGGTCATTTGTACAACATATTGTTAAATATAAAAATATATTGTTACATCAATTATTGAAAAATGTATGGTATACAGTACTGTAGTACAGGGCAGTGCTGGGAGACGTGATTCAACTGCCACTTAAAATGCTCTGTTGCCATCTTGTGGCCACTGCTGATGTCTTCACAATTCAATTTTGTGCAACTGCGGAGAATAAGGATGGTATGTAAACTCTTTCATAATGAATAACACCTACACTACAATTTAAAGGTTAAGGATTACTTGAATTAAATTTTTCTCTTGACCCAAACGTTTGATCTTGAAAGTTCATGCTTAAATGTTAAATTGTTGATACAAATTGAGCAAACAAAACAACATTTTTAGATTGATGACGTGGACTGGATAAGGTAGAAAAAGCAGCCAATTAGAGTCCAGATGTTTAAAACACATCTCAGGATTTGACCTCAAGAAGCTATTTGATTAAATGAAAAGAGAACATTTCTGTAAACTCTAGACAAAGTGGGATTCTAACAATGGTTTGCTGAACCCAGGGCCATGAAATCCTGGCCTGAATCAAGAAACACCACCTTGTGAAGACAGATGCCTTGTTGTTTAGAACGTGGATTTTCAAACTTTGTTCTTGGATCCCCAGTGGGCCTTCATAAGGTTCCTAGAGGTCCCCAGAAATTTTTAAAGAACAAAACACAGTCAAAGTCTTCTGAACATGATTTTGGTTTATTCAATCTTATTCATATTTATTTATTTTAGTGATTTTCTCTTTGTTCTGGCTACATATACTTTTCAAAATTATTTAGATGTTGTATCTTTCTAGTGATTTCACTACGATTCCCTTTAGCTCACTCATTGGGGTCTGTAAGGCAATATTCTTGGTTCAGCTACTATGAAACAAGATTTATTGTGAAAGTTGCTACAGTACAAATACACTTCACTGCAAAAAAGGACACGCATATTTCTTTACAAAGTATTTTAAGTACTTTAAAGCATACTTTTAATGGAATATTCCATCAATAAATGAAGTAAAATTACCTAAATTATTTAAGTACGTATGATAATCTTTAAAAAATCAAGAAGAAATACACATTTCCTCAGTTTAACATTAATTATTGTTTGCAACACATATGATGTGCGAATGCTGAGAGTTGTCTCAGTACTGCCATTAGCACCATTACCTAGCTCTCCCATGACCTAAGCACAAGCACCACTCTTCTGAACGATGGTAACCACGAAATTCTAAACTACAAACAGAATCTCTTTTAAATCCTAAAGACAACTGAACAATAAACACTATCAAGTCTTTCATTTTATTGTAAAGCACATAAAACAGCACTTTTTCACAAAAATGACTCTCCTAATGCTGTTGTTTAGTGAGTTGAATGTGATCAAATTAAGGTGAATTCACTCAATAATTTTTGTATTTGAATTCCAATTTTCTATCATTTTAACTTAAATTTTGTTTAAAAAACAGTGGATTGAAAAAGTGTAGTCAATTATTCAAGTTTGGAAACAATATGTTGTCTTCATAATATCACACTCATTATTTATAACAAAGTTTTAATGTTTCAGTAAACACCAAAATATACAGTTTATTATTTATTTTAGAAAGGGGGTCCCTCACAAAAGGATTTCCTGTTTGGGGGTCATAGGCACAATCTAAAAAATTGCACTAAAAGTGATTCTTGGCTCGTATCTGAACCATGAATTATGAACCATTCTGAATGCTATATAGAACCATATAGTGGTGCTTTAGTGATTCTTCAGTGGTTCTTTAGTGGTTGTCTGGGATGACTGAGGTGCTTTATAGCACCACTTCCACCACTACAGCTTTCCTGTAGCTCAGTGGTAAGCGCATTGCGTTAACAACACAAGGTTGTGGGTTTGATCCCAGGAGATCTCTAAATGTTCCATTCTTCAGTGGTTCTATATGGCACATTAATCATCCCAAAGAAACACTGAAGCACCAAGATATGGTTCTCTATACCACTTAAAGTGGTTTCCCTAACGAGCCACAAACCAGTGCTTGCACCATTTCTTTTAGAGTGAAGTTGTTCTAGAAAAGAAATTGTATTTTTAATAAATAACTAGTCCCTTCTTTGTTCTCTCATCATTTTTCTCTAGCATCTCTCTAACTTAAAATATAATTCTTCATTGCAGTACTAGGTCTTTTTTGGCTTTTGTAAAACAAGTCCCTTTATGAAATATGAATCTACACTCTTAAAAGACTTATAAAAAGTTTTTTATTGGGCAGAAAGCGCTTGTGAAATTCGCCAGGCCCTGATTAAGTAATGTGCCCCCTGGGCACAAATGTCTTGTTTTTCTAAGAACAAACGGGCAATCTTTGTCAATGATTATACTATAAGAGTAATGTGTCAATTTGTTAAATTTTATTTGTGCAACAAGCATCTAGTGACTCAGGTTTTTATGTAAGCGATTAATGAGTTCACAGCAAAATCGCCAGTGATAAAAAGGTCAATTTTTGCTGTGTATGATAGCCTATATACTACTTTAGCCTATACCTGTATTACGACATCATAATATTCAGATCTATCTAAACATTGTGTAATGTATGTAAAAGCACTGGACTATCTAATAATGAAGGAATATAGATAAAGTAAGGCATCATTATATCAATATAAAATTCACCAAATTCATGCACATGTAAAAACAACTCTTATCTTTTGAGATTTAAGACAACCGTGAGAATAGGCCTATTCTAATTCATAGATTACATTTACAATAATAAAGCCATTCTCGTTGACATATTTTCAGTTTCTATTGTTATGATTTATATAACGCGACATCATCTAACAAATGAACATAAAAAGAAGATTTTACCGAAGATTTTACCTATGTTCTTTCACACAGCCTCTGACTACCATTTGCATATTAAAAGACGAACTGGTTGTTGGAAACGCCATAGGCTACTCATTTCATTCAAGAGTCACCTGTCATACGGTGAATAATATGTGCTGCTTCTTCCTGCTGCTCACTGTACAGAGTGATGCTGAAGAGAGGGGATGCCTGCGCCGGGAAAGAGAGACCTCGAGCTCGCATAATTTTCCCACTAAAATGGAATGTAAGGTTTATCCAAAAAGTCATCAGATTTGTCGCTATGCGCTGCTTCTGGACCAAAGCCGCTAGAAGGCTCGTAAAAGTGACCAAATCAAGAGACAGACTTTCTAAGTTAGAAACACTGTTTTGTATGCGCACCTCCAGAGTAGCGCACATGAATATAGCCGAAACACTGTTATGTGAAATTTTCTTCCCCTTGCTTGGGCCCACAATGCTCATTTGGATAATCCGGCCCGGAGTCTCTCAATCTCTCTCTCCCGATCACATGCGTGCAAAATTTAGCAAATTAAGCTTGATTTAATGTATTTCCGCACTTGAACCGCTGTTTAAAGCTGTTTTAATTGCTGTAAAGCACTAATTCAACACGCGTATGCATCTACTCGAGGTTAAATCAATGAAGCGTGCGTTGCGATTTAGTTTTGATGCGCCACTTTGACAAGAGCCGCTCATGATTTTTGCTGCTTGTCCAATTGACTTAACTTGCTTAAGTTAAATCAACACAACTTTTGGAAAATTTGGTCAAAACATTGTTATGTTCAGTCATATAACTGAATCCATTCATGTTGTGACAACATAAATGAGTTGTGTTGTGTTAACATGTAATAGTTACAATTGGGCAGAGGACTTATTTTTCCCAGCATGCTTTGCGCAACTGGATTTTGAGAGTTATCTTATGCATTTTTCATTAAAAATAATTTGTTAGTGTTTAATGTTAATTTATCTTTAAGGTTTGTTATATTTGTTATAGTTTGTGGTTATTCCATTGTTCAGAAAAGCGTTGCCTTTGGTTAGGTAGTGTGCGGTTACATTTTAAATTTGAACTACCATTGAGTTCTCCAAATACAATATCTCCTTATTGAAGACAAATTAAGTCTGATTTAATGTTAAAAATGTTTAAAATAAAAAGCTGTCCTTTAATGCCTTCATTAAGTAACCTAATTGATAAAATTGGGTATTTTATATTGGTTTTATTTAAAATATAAATGTTAGCAAAATTTTATTTCATCAAGTTAATGATTTAAAACAAAAACAAGACTCTTGATCTGATTCAACTAAACAACATTGCATTAATTTGATGTAAGTCTCTTAAGTTTAATGAAATAGATAATGTTACTTTAATTCAACGTAATCCAGTTATGTGGAACCTGTTGACATAAAAAGGTTAATCAAGTTGAACATATACTTTTTTTGAGTGTAAAGTGTAAGTCTCTGTTTGTTATATAGCCTGTTCTCTTGACGTTTAAGTATACGTATATTTATTTTCTGTGTTAAATATTCTTTCTATGTTGTCTCTCTTTGTAGTCTTTCTGCAAGTCCGCACAAAGTTAATAAATCCCCCATAAAAGTAATTTACAGAGCCCTGTTTACTCTGCACTACATGGAAAAAAGATTTTCTTTAGTTTGAAAACAGCTGGTAAATAAAAAAGGGTTTGTATTATTAATAATACATTAGCATTGTAGGACGAGGTGTAAAGATAAAGATTTTCAGCAATTCATTTTAGTTTATTCATGAGATTTTCCATGTTGGTCATTAGGTGGTACTTGGAACAACTAATTTAATTAAAGGTGGTACTTGATCTGAAAAGTTTGAGAACCCCTGCTTTAGACTACACAAATAAGAACAAAGTGACTCTCATAAGAACCTTTTAGTAAATGGGTGTTTGGGGAAACAGACATACTTCTACGCATCACTGTGAAGAACGGTTGCGTTAGCACCTTTTTAAGAGTGTGTTATTAAGTATACATTAAGCTTTACATACGTGCAGTCGACTTCAAAAATGAGAGAACCTTTCACATTGTGAAATCACAAAGCCTAAGACATTGGAATAGTAATACTTGCTATATTTAGGGGGAGTAAATAAAGCGTTGGCCAGCTGCATCTCTGAGTGGATGCTATGTGATTAATTCAGTGACTGTAGCGTGGAAGAAGTAGCTCATTATTTGGGCATTCTTTAAAGACAGTGACCTGTAGCATATTCCAAAGAGCAGGCAATGGAAGAACTAAAGGTCTGGATGAGATGAGTCAGGTTTGGGAAGATTTGAGTGAACTTTTCCTGTTGGTTTTGATGCTCTGTTCTGTTTACAATCTGTTTAAGTGTGTTTTTGACTACAGTAGTGCCAGGGTCATCACATCAAACAAGTCAAGTCACTTTTATTTACATAACGTTTTATACAATGCAGATTGTTTCAAAGCAGCTTCACAGTAACAAACAAACAATCAATATTTAGTTTAATTACAGTGTTGATGTTGCAAAATTCGTCAATTATGAAACAGTGGAATAAACTATAAAGGAGCTCTGCAGAGGTAGGTTATGTTAAAAACAAGGTATAAGCATGTTACGTTTGCTTTTGATTGTTGCCTGGAGTGCAGAACTGTACACATTCAGAAATCGCTTGGCGATACTCCAAAACTTTTTTGTTACAGTTACCTTCCTATCACTATAAACTATACGTCAATCCAATTTTTACAAGAAACAGTTGCATAGTTTTTTCTGTTTTAATGCCTTCCAATTGTTGTTAAAGGTGTCGGACTTTTAGCTGTTATTGTTAGAGTATTTGTGAATTAAAGATTTCTCAGTGTTATTTCTGTAAAATATTTTCATTAACTGGTTAAAAACATTCTGGCAGTTCCAACGTTATGGATGTCACATTTGCTTTATGGATGTGACATAAAAATGCTTGGAGGATGTATTTGTTACGAATATATCTAACCATCTGTTTATATTTTATTTAATCCTTGCTGATAGTTTAGGAATCAGAAAAATAGCAGTCTACGCACACTATTTTAGTTTTTTCTATTTTAAAAAGGGAAATAAGCATGGGTTATGTAAGTGACAAAAAAGGACACGTTTTTGGGAGAAAACTTTGTAGGATTTCTGTGAAATGCCTGAAGCAATTATACCCAACAAATGGAGCAGGGATGGCTCTTTATAGAACATAGAAGATTTACTTTATTTCTGTTCATTTAATTTCCATGTGCCCATTTATGAGGAATATTTACTGTTATGGATGTGACAATCCTGAAAATGGCAATATGAAAAATCATACACTAATAATAAAAGAAATTACCTCACATTTAAACCAAATGTTGATACCGGTGCTCTTAGAGTAGGCTATAGTAAAAATCTTATATTTTTATAGTAAGGTTGACTTTTTTAAAGAATTGCCCATTCCTTTATGCAGTAAAAAAAATATTAAATATTTTATATAAATATAATATATATATATAAATATATATATTTTATATTAAATATAGAATTGTAGTTCCAAGTAAAAATACAAGTCATTGGAAAGTGAAAAACAATAAAAGGACTTCTGGGAAATTTCATGCAATTGTCTATACCTTAAGATGAAAACATTATGTTTTTGCCAAAAGTTTTCACCATACTGATAAATCCGATATTTGATGGTTTAAATAAAGTTTTAAAAAACTTTTGGTTTTTAAAGCATATGGTTTCCTGGAACATGAACGGTCGCATCCATAATAGTCAATATTTCTCTTAATGGTCTGGGCACATGCAAACTTAAATAGGATAACTATTTTGTGGTCTATCAAAAATGGTTTTGTAACATCCATAACACATACATTTTCTCTTTTGAATACAAAACTCGGGGCTTAGATTTCTTTGATGTCTTAACTCTATCATCAGGGTTTTAGTAAAATACAAACACATGATTCAATAAATTGGTAAAAAATACATTCTCTGAAAATTTATATTACAAGTTTTTACTTAAATGTCACATCCATAACGCTGGAATTGCCCTTTCCCATAATTCCCTGTGTAACTCTTCACACTTGATATTTCATTTAAATTATGCATGTTTCTTCACTATTTCCTCAATAATCATGTTTCACAATTCATCTTTTTGTTATCTGTTATGTACATTGTTTGTTATGTTATGTTACAGTTTATGTTGTTTTATTAAACCGTAAAACTAGAGTGAACATATAAAAAGTATAACTCTCTCAGAACTCTAGTGAGGGTGAAGGCTAAGGGAGTGAGTGAGGGAAAGCCTGTCGTGAATGTGACAGTACTGTGCTGCAGACAATTATTCTGGTAGTCCAGCTGAGCAAAGTAACAAAAGTATTTGAACTGTGAAAATATAAATGTATTTGTATATCTTCAAAGCATTCGTACCTGCAAAACTGTTCGTCTTTCAACGTCTTAAGAAATGTGGTGAGTAACTTGCAAATCTGATTTCTCACCTTGCAAAGATGACCATTTTATAAGCTTGACTTTTACGCCCTCTAGTGGATTAAAGTATCACACAAGCACGGGGATCCATTTAATCTCTTTGAACGTCCCCATGAAAAAAAGATTGGTATGCAAAAAGTCCTTCACCTCACTATATTAGATTTGCAGCTTTAGCAGTGTCCAAAATCAAGCAATGAAAAAGCTCTGAATGCTTTTTAGTTTTTGGGTATTTAAACTCTTTAAATATCCTTTTTAAAGGTCCAGTGTGTCATTTTTGGGATGATTTATTGACAGAAATGCAAAATAATATACAAAACCATGACTTCAGAGGTATATAAAGAGCTTACATAATAAAGCGTTATGTTTTCATTACCATAGAATGAGCTACTTACATACAGTATATCGCGTGTCCCTTGCATGTAATTCGCCATGTTGTGTCAACCGTCATAGTGCTTTGAAAAGGGAGGGGTGGAGTGAGCCATTGGTTACAATTCGCATCCTCACTGCTTGGTTTCACTGACTGTTCCTTTAAATAAACTTAAATCCTTTACTAAAATCTTTCCATTTAACTTCTACCTGCTGATCTAATAACTGGTCACATGACAGAAGGCTGCCACAACTTTTTATATAGAACATGTATCGGTAAAAACATATTGTAACAGTCTTGATTATGTTATTATTTATCTTATAATTACTGGGTTAATTGAACGAATATAGCAGATTATTTTTTATTTATTTTATTTATTATTTTGTTATCTACTGCTCACACTCCAGTCCAGTAGGTGGCGGTAATGCACCTTTTAAGCTGGATTGCCAACCGCCTAAAAAATCAAAGAAGACGTTGTATACCCGTGCTGCAGAAGCACGTGTGCCTGAAGAGTTTGTTATTTTTCTGCATGTAAAGCGAATAACATCGTTTGCCTATGATGGAACTAGCCGAGGTATGATTTGTAAACATCTCTAACGTAATTCAGACGTTGGTTTAAAAAAAGAAAAATGTTTTAATGATTATAAGACCTAAAAAGAGATAAGATTGTGACATTAGAGGTGTTCAATGTGAACTTTTTCCGACGTGTTGTGCTGTATTTTATGGGGTTTTTTTAGAATCTGATACGTCTGTCTTTTTAACGTTAGCTCCATGCCAATTTGACTTATGTTAGAGCGCGAGTTTTTCCTTAACTTATAAGTGTATTTGTCTACGAATACAATGATACGACGATTGAGTATATCGTACGAGAATAACAGACATTTAGTAGTTTGTTGTGCTCTATTCGGCATAACTTAACGGGAAGCCCACGGCCACGTGTGGATGTATACGCAACATTGGTATTTAACACTTGCCTGACTAATGTCGGCTTTACTTCTAGGAATGATTTGCGTTATCCCAAATGAATGACCTCTAATTTCTGTAGGCACATCAGGCGGAAAATGCTCTCCCACCTCCGAAAGAAGTCCAGAAAGAGGCCAGCGAGGAGGACATCTTTGAGGAAGAGGTAAATAATTGCACAGATAAGTTTCTCGTTCATGTAACATTTACACCAATATAACAACTTTAATCTTCTCAAATTCTACAGGCACTGCTGACAGAAGAAAACAAGGATTCTGATTATCTTAAGAACGATGGTATGGAACGGTTCAATGTTTCATTGACTTGCAGTCCATTGTAATTCATAGAAGCACTAAACTATGATGATCAACAAGGGATGTAATGCTGATGTATATGAGGTCACCTTTTTGAAATTCACAATACAGGGAACACAAGGTAACTGATAGAATTAATCATATGAACATGAATCTGACCGTCTCCATTTACATTCAGTCATTTAGCAGACGCTTTTATCCAAAGCGACTTAAAAGTTGGGTAAACAATGGAAGCAATTGAGTCAACATTAGGACATAAAGATATTGTTTCTCGGTGCTTAAAATAATTAAAAGAAATGTTTTTTAGAATCTCCTGTAACTCAAGCAAAAAGGAAAGCAGACACAAAAGACAAGGAAACACCCCCAGCCAAGAAAACGAATTGTGATGGAGGTGAGACTTGCAGTTCATCTCTTGTAATTTACAGAAACTAAACAGATGGTGGTGATTCAGTTCATTTCTGAATCGGGCAATCTGTCTTGTTCTACTAAACATTTCGATTGTATTTTTCAGGCTTCAGTCTATTGATTGACAGCTTGATCCCAGGGATGGAGTTAAAAGAAATGAGGTCAGCTGTCCGAACGTTCTTCTCAGAGGAAGGAATTGAAATTCAGGGTGTGCGCCATGGCCGGTCCACGTAAGTCTGTTTTTAAATGAACTATTTTTGTGTGTGATAGCAGAAATCCATTGCTTTGGGTTTAGTTAAAAGGCTGCAAAGGTTTTATGTTAGCCTCAGGGGGTTGTTGCATAAACTGCTTGGACTAGTCTTAAAAGTTAGTAATCAAGTTTTTTTTCAAGACTGTCCAGTTGCATAAATGTCGCCGCTAAGTTAAAACTGTGTCTTAACAACTAGTCTCACTGACTAGCAATTAGTTAGGACTAATCAGTCTTGCTTTTCATATTTCAATTAGGCCAATCTACCTTTGTATTTTAACTTAATTAAAAAAGTTATGATAAGTCTTGAAGAAAAATATTAGATGACTAACTTATTAGACTAGTCTAAGCAGTTTATACAACCGGCCCCTGGTCATAAAGGGATAGTTCAGAAGCAAAACAAAAGTGCACCATGTTTTACATACCCTTAAGCAGGTTGGGAATCGAAAGGTAAGAAATCGAATCCAAATCGAAAGCAGTATGTGTCGGGTACTTGAAATTAAAATATATATATATAAAGCCGACTGATGAGTCTTGACCTTAAACAAGGAATAGAAATATCATTCTGAAGTTTCCAAACAGAATAAAAAACAACCTCTATATTATATATGAATAAATAAAAATATAACGGGTAGCAAACAGAAACACTACGAAAACTTACCGTTACTATTTTTTTAATCCAAACTTATTTTTTCATATTATGTGACGGGAACACTTGTTCAATAAAGCCTGCTTTCGAAAAGATGCGCTCTGATGTTGTGGATGTGGAGGGGATATAGTGCAGGCGATTAGCTGCTTTAGCGAGCTTTTGATACCGTTCTTCATTTTTTTGCCACCATGTCAATGGTCCCGAATCAACCTTTGTTTTGTCCGCCAAGTACATTTTTATTTAATTCTACTCTTCTGCATGCTCCTCCTCATAAATGGCCATCAGCATGGATATCTCGGCCTGATTTTTCTTTTTTTGTGTGGGCTCACCCTCCTCTGTAGACAGTCAGTCATTGGCTAAAGTAATATTTTGCTTGTAGGGAATTTGGCTATGTTGAATTTGCTTCAGAGGAAGATCTAAAGAAAGCTTTGGAGCTGAATGGGAAGAAGTTAAGGGGCCAACCACTGAAACTTGACAGAGCCAGCTACAAAGAAAACTTCCTGGAAATCCAAGGTATGTTTGGCTGCGATCATGAATATAACTAAAAGCTTAATTGCAGTGCATGAAAACGTTAAGGTCGCAGCTGTTCATGTTTTTTTTTTCTTCATAAGAGCGAGATGCACGTACTTTGTTCATAAAGAACCTTCCACACTCAACAAATCAAGATGATCTGAAGGAAATCTTTCAAGATGCCATCGATATCAGACTACCATTTGGCAAAAATGGTTTTAATAGAGGGTAAGACAAACAAACACAACTTTACAGTATTTATATTTCGAAAAGTTTCTGTTGACTGATGTTTGTTTTTTGGGGGGTATGACAGAATTGCTTACATTGAGTTTGCGACTGAAGCTATTGCTGACAAGGTGGTTGAGGAGGCACAAGGGTCTGATGTTAAAGGAAACTCCATCTTCATCGATTACACAGGAAAAAAGAGTACCGTAGTGCTAGGTCAGTTACTTTACAATCTTGTCAACGTCCAAGTTTGAAGTTATGGTCTACATTTTAATGGTAGCTGGGATTCTAGATTAAAACTCGCTTATTTTTGATCACTTCCTCAGCATCAACACTTACTGTTTGTTTTTCTTCGTTTTAGATATTAATCCAACAAGCAACCTAGTTGTAAAGAATCTGTCATTTAGTGTGACTGAAGACACTCTTCGGGGTATGTTTGAGAAGGCTGTGGCTGTCAAAATACCATACATATATGACAGTCCGCAAGGGTGAGTACTGGGGCAAGCGAAATTTAATTTGGGCTATTCTCATGTAATCTTGTTTTAAATTTGTTGATTTGTTGATGCAAGTTGTTTTTAATCATCTTAGAAACCAAGTCTGCATGTTGCATACTGTGAAACAACCAAAAAATTGTGGACATTGTCTGAGTATGTTACGTTCAATAAAGATGTTGATAAATATACATTGTTGGTGTAGGCCTTACCGCCTTTGATATAATCCTTGGGCAGTTGCAATACTGCACCAAACAAACTCCAGCTTCATTGTTTTATTTTCTCCAAAGAACAGAGAGGGGGGTAAATAAAATGAGACTATATAAAAGGAAATAATTAACTTCCAATCACTAACTCAAGAACGAGGAGGCTTCCTGAGGAGTCATGAGATAAATACACCTCCTTTGCCCCAGTTAAACCACAATCCATCTGCTTTGTTCAGTTTGAGCTCAAATGTCCCTGGGTAGCTCCAAAATAAAATCAGTATTTATTGACTTTAAATGAAT
Organism: Triplophysa siluroides; assembly: GCA_006030095.1. NCBI lineage: Eukaryota > Metazoa > Chordata > Actinopteri > Cypriniformes > Nemacheilidae > Triplophysa > Triplophysa siluroides. The sequence goes on along the minus strand of VCII01000009.1, from coordinate 659,678 downwards.
TTAGTAATTACTGCAAGTACATGTAGGATTAACCTCTTGCATAACCATATTGCATAATACATAAATGGGTTTGGAGGAAAAATGCATCTCGTTTTGTGTTATGGGACTTGAAGTTGTCTTATGTTTCAGGTATGCCTTTGTGGAGTTTGAGAGTGTAGAGGATGCCAAAGAGGCAAAGAAGACCTGGAACTTCAAAGAGTTGGATGGCAGAATGGTCAGACTAACCTACATGACAAAAAAGAAAAATAAAGTGGTTGAAGAAGGGGACTCTGGTTAGTGCATTTAGCTATGCCTACTTCTGTTTATTCACCTTCTCTTGGGTGTATATTAAAGTAAGGATGGTTCACCTGTAAAGGATCAGCCTGATATTGATGTATAGCTGTATGGTGGCTGAATGTTCCTAAGGTTTTTAAGGTATATGATGGGGAAAACTTAATTATGATTTCGCAGAAAATCTTCCCACCTGCGAAATCAAATCAAGTAAAATTCAATAAAGAAAAGGATGGTAAGGAAAAAAAATTTGCTTTGCACGTAAAAGAAACTGTTTACCTATAGAAAGAGCAGTTACTTACTTACCATCATTCGCAATATAATAAAAATGAACAGGGGTGTACAATTACCATTCTGAATTCTTTAAGTAAATGGGATTTTACATGTTAAGATGATATGGACATTAAAGATGAGGTAACACGCAGTTTCTGCCAATCTCATATTAGTCTTGAGTACCTATAGCAGTGGTTCTCAACTCTGGCCCGCGAGATCCACTTTCCTGCCGAGTTTAGCACCAACTCTGATAAAACACCTGAAGAGGCATCAGTGACGTCAGGAACAGACGCGTTCAACTTAATGTTCGGCTGCGCAGATTGTTTGGCATATCGCATTAAAGTACCGCGAGAGCGATTCAAATGCGTACTGCAAAATCTGCACTTAAATCTCTTTTGCGGTACTTAATGTCATACGATGATAGATTTGCGCAGCGCCGCATTAAGTTGAACGCATCTATTGTAAAGACGCTGATTAGCTTGTTTAGGAGTTTTATATCAGAGTTGAGAACCACTGCCCTATAGAGTAGTATTGCATAATTCATATCATCAAAGAGTATTTAGTTTGATCAAATTTATTAAAGACAGTTACAGCAGTACGTTTTTTTCCGGAAAAAGACGAGCGCCTGGAGGCGTGCAAGGGTGGCTGAACTACAGCATAAACACAATACATCATAGCATTGATTCACCATAAGTTTGTGTTGTTTACTTGCACGTACACGCCAATTGCCAACAAAACACAGACATATGACTTAGTTTGACTTACCGCGTGCGGTTCATGTCCGGCATCTTTCAGCGCTGGGACCGCACACGAAACAAATCCATGTTTGGAAAAAAAACGTTCCGAGCCCTGCCGGAGTGAATCGAGCACAGAAATACTATGTCATACGTTCAACTCACTTTTGACAAGTTAAGCTTGAGAAGCCAGCATGTGAAATAGCATGTTACCTCTGCTTTAAAGTTCAGATTAATTCCTCCATTTCTAAATCTTTTTTCCAGAATCTCCTGTAACTCAAGTAAAAAGAAAAATGGACACAAAAGACAACGAAACACCCCCAGCCAAGAAGGCAAAAAGTGATAAAGAAGGTAAGACTTGCAGTCCATCTGTTGTAAATTCAGAAAAACCCCAAACTTGTGGCGCTTTTCCACTGAATAGTACTGCACGGTATGGCGCGGTACAGCTCACTTTTGGGGGGGGGTTTCCACTGGGTACAGTACCTAGTAACTGATCCTTTTTTTGTACCACCTCTGTTGAGGTTCCAAGCGTACTTTACCGATATCAAAATGTGACATGTTTACATACAGATCACTGAATGGGCAGATAAAGGGGTAGGCGATATACCGGTAGTCACGATTAACCAGTAGAAATTTGTGAACTGATAGAGATCTGTATGAGATCTGTAGATTTTAGACTGTCGTCTCTATCGCGGTAGAGATCACATGACGTAGCACGTTACTACACATACTGCGCATTCACTTCGACAATGGATGAAGCTGCTAGCCATTGTGCGGCAGCAGCGAGTTCTCTTCCCTGTGAAAAAACAAACGATGAGGTGGTGTGGAACTGGTTTGGTTATAGAAAGTGAGACATAGGCACACAAAGTGACAAATTAGCAACACGGCTGTGAAGTAAAACTACCGCATGCTTGTCAAATACGAATCATGTGTATGTGAGCTCATTTTACTCGAGGAGGATCAGTTTTACCAGATGAACAATGCGATGGGCTGCATGCATATTTCTTTAAAACAATGATGACAGATGATTTCTTTACAAGAAGTCCGACGTAAACAATGGGGAATACATTAATATTTTCTGATTTGTTACGTTTGTGGACTGAAAGTGCTAATTGATGTTATATATTGCGGATGCTTGGCATGGAGAATTTAGCAGCGTGAGCCCTTGAGTCTGGATTTCTGTATGAGGCGCAGTTTCATAATACAGGTATAATTCGGATTTGCGCTCCCGCCGTAAATTACTATATTACTGCTAGTAGAGCATTTCATTTATGAAATAATGTTTGGATATCAACAAGAAATCACCTTTTAATCATATATATTGAGGTTTAATAAACTTCTTGAATAAAATAATGGATAAAGAGCTTAAACCAAACATACGCCTGGCCTGTCCTTGTCAATCGGTTGAGTGCTGGAACAGACTTCAGACACTTTATATTAGTAACTAACCCGAATAAGTAAAGAACATTAAACATGCTAACTCAAAGTAAAGAGTATGTTAATTTTTTTATTTGATTTTCCCTAAATGAACTAGTGTGTCGTTATTGTGATATAAAATTGCTTCTATCGCGATAGAAGATTTTGTCTATATCGCCCACCCCTAGGCAGAGAGAATCATTACCAACGTCATTGGATTTGCAACACATGAAGATGCATTTTAATACATAATATTGGCATTTCGTTATATGCTTTGTGACAGTAAAATAGAGATCGAGACCCTTAACGCAATGCTAAATGCTACATTAGCTTACCCTTGTGCGCCGTCAAGCAAACCAAATGATCGTTGTCCGCTCTTTGCTGTAAGATTTCCCAAACTCTCTGGTATTTTAACAGTATTTTGTTTTGCTGCAATCCGCCATCGATATGCTCCATTACTCCTGTGTTGTGCATGTGTTTGTCACGTTCACAATAATGCTACGGCAGTAGAGGCGGCGCAGCCATGACGTACTACTACTAAACTGCTGTGGAAAAGCAAAGTGAGCCGAAGTGAAATGAGCTGTACCGAGCCAAGTCGTAATAGACCTGACGTAAGCATGCAGTGGAAAAGCACCATATGATGATCAACAAGGGACTTTATACTGATGTATGTGATGTCACCATTTTGAAATTCTGAATCTGTTCACACAACAAAATTTAGCAAACACATTTTTTGTTTAATTTTCAGAATTCATTCTCTTGGTTGGCGAGTTGAACTGGAAGAAGGATGTCCAAGAAATTAAATCGGCAATCTCACATTTCTTCTCAAATGAAGGCCTTAAAATTCAGAAAGTGCGTCTTGGCACCACCAAGTAAGTTAATCAAAATAGCCATAGAACACAGAAAATAAATTCACCTCAAAACTGCACTCCATCTTACTAGGTTTAGTATTGTGGGTTGTAAATCAAAATAGGTTTTGTTTTACCAAAACAGGTTTTGTTAACCTGGTTTATGTTTTAAAGTCTGTGGTTAAAACTAGGAGTGTAATGAGCTCGGTTTAGTTAACAGTTGTGGAGCCATGGTCCGGTTCACTGTGTGCAGGGTTCATGGGATGGCACCAGCAATGCTAAAGTACACTAGATTTACTTTTAACCGAATAATAATAACAACAAAAATTTAACTTTATAAACTTTAAACCCTGTTTTCACGTTTTATCTTCAGGAGACATATTAAGGTTTATAATATTTAGAAAAAATTAATTATTTAATTGTTCGTTTTTTAATTGAATGTAAAGGAAGAAAGAATAGCTTTGTGATTTAAGGCAAAGTGGTGCATCACGGGATGTGAGGGGCACGTAGGACGAGCATTTGCGCTGCCAACTAAACTATATAACAATAACAAATCACTTTACGTTGTTTTAAGTGCATTTATGAGCAGAACCTTATTTATTGAGCTTATATACAACAGCTCAACACATAAGTTAATATGGTGTTATTTTAGAAAATATTGTCTTGTTTTTGCTAAGTTTTGTCAAAGCAAAACTGTTCGTTTTAAACGAGCTGGAATTCAGAATCGAATTAATGATTTAATTAAACGACATTTACTGCCACATATTGGCAGATTTGGTTTCTAACTTAGTGTAATTTTATAAAATAATTATTTAATATTTCCATATTAATACATTTTATTAAGTATAGTTTACCCCCAAAAATCAATCATCATTTACTTCGCAAGGTACAAAAGTTTGTATAAGAAATGTTGAATAAAAATATTTCTTTCTGAAGCTACTTTTGGCCATTTCTCTATTTTTATAATGTCTCTCAGCCAAACTTGATTTGTGAATAATTTATGATTAATTAATCGCCATATGTAATTAATTAGATTTAAAAGGTGTTATAGCTTGATAGCCTTAATAAGCATATAACATGATGTCATGACGTGTTATAAAACATGACGTGTTATAAATCCTTTAAATGCGATTTTGTGGTTTGGCGATAAATTCTGACAACGGCGCATTTTTGAAAGACGCATGACCTTTTTAAAAAGGCATGAGACATCACTTAAATGCTTTCTAGGTGAATTTGTTATGGGCCAAGATGCACGAAAAAAGTAACTGTGTACTGTCACCACATAATTGAGCTTGAGCAACAGTTGCTGTATGCTGCTTTTGCTTTTGTAATGAATGCTCTGACCTGTTAACATTGGTGCTGGGAAAAATGGTGCAGCGGCCGGGGCGCTCGGTAGACCATGAGTTTAAACCCTGTATTCGTAATTGAATTGAATCCAAATCCAAATCCAAATGAGAGTTTTGCGTATGAAGGGAGGTTTTGCGATTTTGTTCTGTTTGAATATCGTCACAACCCTAGTTAAAAAACACTTTGTTTTTCTAGGAAATGTGGCTTTGTTAACTTTGCATCAGAGAAAGAGCTACAGAAAGCTTTGGAGCTTGATGGCAAGAATTTAATGGGCCAACCAGTGAAACTTGACAGAGCCAGAAGTAATGAAGACTTGGTAGGAAACAAAGGTAATTGACAAACACGTCTGCCGCAAACATGAATCTAATTATGACCAGAAATTATGACTGCTTGTTAACCTCCTGAACTACCATCTGGGTTTCAAGGTAGTCAATTACTGATATGGAAATATTTCCTGCTGTGCATATAAGCGTTATGGTCAATGTGGGATCTAACTTTTTTGATTACTTTTTCAGCATTAAAGGTAGAATTTGTAACAATTTTGCAGTAAAATAATCACAAAACCACTAGGCTAGTGTTATGGACCACAATTATTTGCAACATTTATAAAACTTTGCCTCATCCGCTAACATGATTTCTCGTTCCCGTCTGATTGATGGCCATCAGCGGTGGAGTTGAAGACAACAGATCCCATCATTCCACGCTTCATCACAGCGTCATCAAGCTACGGCATTGTTGTTGTTTTGATCGTGCGCCCTCTAACGGCGGTTTTTACAAACTTCACCTTTAACACTAACTGCTCGCTTTCCTTTTCTCTCTTTTTAGCTGCTAATTTATCAAACAAAATTATTGTTGTGCACAACCTGTCATGTAGTGTGACTGTACACACTCTCCGGCGCGTGTTCGTGAAGGCAGTGGCCATCAGAATACCAAAAAAAGACAGCATGCTGCAGCGGTAAGTACTGGGGCAGGTGAAAATTCCTCTGACGGCACTTATATTGCATGTATTATGAAACTTGGTCTTAATTTGTTTTGAGTGATTCATAATTTCACGATATGCTGAGGACGACCATTGAAACATTATTTTATATATTATTTTAAACATTTTTCAATTAGCTTTTTAGATGTTATCTCTCTGATGAAGCAAATGCTGTATTTAAGTGGCTCTATGTATTAAAGTTAGAGCTTTTTTCAGATTTGCACTTGTGCAGTTTGAGAGTGTGGAAGATGCCAAGGAAGCGGTGGAGAATTGCAACAACATGGAGATTGAGGGCAGAATTGTACATATAGAGATCAGTAAAAGCAAGGAAGAAAGAGATGGAGGAGGAATGGGGAACTTGGGTTCGTATATTCAACTTGCTCAATGATTTATTAGCGTTTCTGTCATTACTTTTGACAACGTCTTCAGCATTAACACTCAACTGCTTGCTTTCCTTTTTAGCTGCGGTTCAATCAAGCAAAATTCTTCTTGTAAACAACTTGTCATTGAATGCCACCAAAGACTCTCTCTTGTGTGTGTTTAAGAAGGCGGTGGGCATCAGAATATCACAGAAACAAGGCAAATCGATCGGGTGAGTACTGGAGCTGAGTAGGGTTGTTCCGATTGACGATACTATCGTGTATCGACGATCCTCAGACCTATCGCCGATAGCTGATTCCCTAAACGATAGTTGGCTGTTTGCCAATAAATGTTGCAAATCAATATTACAAACGCGCATTTCTTCATGCAAGAGAGCTTGCAATGCATGCGGCTTAGGCTTTACCTCACGCCAGAGAGAGTTTATAATGTACGGGCTTTGAGTTTTCAGCACAGGAAAGAGCTTGTGATGCGTGCGGCTCTGGCTTTTCCTCGCGCCAGAGAGAGTTTATAATGTGCAGGCTTTGAATTTTAAGCGATCGAGAGAGCTTGTGATGCGCGCGGCTCGGGCTTTTCCTCGCAGGAAGTCCAATGCGTGTGAGGGGATTAAAACCAGCGCATGAGTTGTTCCCATTTGGCAATCAAGTAATAACAGCGCATGCGGTTATGATATGCAATGATATTGACTTATTTATAGCAATAGTTTACTTTCTCTCGTTTAAAAAGTAACCATGTTGCCAACTGCACTGAACTTAAACTCTGATAGAATGCTAATTTCAGTCACACATGAGCTTTTTCTAGACACGTAAACTTCTGTTTTTGTCCACAAATCCAGCTTGTCATATATAAATGCGTAATTGCCCCGCCCCTCTATACTATCCTGAATGGCGATCCACAGGCTGGCGATAGAATGATCGGACTATAGAGAATATCGCCCAACGCTAGGGCTGAGTACCTTCCTCTGATGGCATTTCTGCTAGATTATAAAACCTGGTCTAAATTGTTCTTAATTTTATAGATTTTCGCAGATTTTCTGCATAATTTGGCCGAAGATGCACCATGTGATGTCTTCACATCGCACATTCCGTCAAAACCTTTGCATTGAATTATACATTTGTTTCTGACTATGTGCAATCCCCTGCGATCAAACCCATGACCTTGGCGTTGTTAGCGCCCTGCTCTAACCAATGAGATACAGGAAAGCTAATTCTAGCAGATACTCTTATTAAAGAGAGATTGAAGGGTCTGTAACACTTAAAATTGGAGCAAGAATAACAGTTAAAAACATCCATTAAAAAATTGCCGCTGGTCTCCTTTTCTGTGTTCCGTTGAAGTCAATGTGTTAGCATTAGCCGTTACACTTTTTTGGCTAAAGGTTACAGGCTTTCCATCTAGTGGCATTGAGTCAAGTCAGCATCACTGACATTTTTTCAAGTTTTTAAACTGAATGCCTGTGAACAACACAAAGCCCAGTTGCTCTTGGGTGGGCCTTGGTGACTTGTTGTCATTATGAACCTGTTGCATGCCTTTTAATAATGGGAAATTAAAATGAATAACTCAGCTTGCCAATTCAAGTAGTATTTTTAACTGAAAAAAATATTTTGTTGCAAAATTTGAATAAAGCCCTGGCAAAAATGTTATTGTTAAATTTAAATAATCGTTTGAATACATTTACATTTAGTCATTTGGCAGATGCTTTTATCCAAAGCGACTTACAGATGGGGTAAACAATCAAAGCAATTGGGACAACACAAGTACAAGAAAAAGCATAAGTGCAATCAATAAAACTGGTTTCATAAATCCTACCACAGTATACAGAGCTAAGTTAGGTTTTTTTTTGAAGAAGAAGGAGAGTAGAAGAGAAATGGAAGTCAGAACTGATCGGTGTTGACGGAAGAGATGCGTTTTCAGACGATTCTTAAAGATGGCTACAGAATCTGCAGGTCTTGTTGCCGCGGGCAGATCGATCCACATAAGTGGAACCGATCCGGAGAACGTTCGTGAGATAGATTTTTTACCTTTTAGGGATGGCACCACAAGACATTGTTCGTTTGCAGAGCGCAGAGATCTGGCGGGTGCATACGTCTGCATTAGCGAGTGAAGATAAGGGGGAGCCGACCCAGTGGTGGACTTGTAGGCCAGGAGGAGGGACTTGAATTTGATGCAGGCCACAATAGGGAGCCAATGTAACTTTATGAAGAGAGGAGTGACGTGTGCTCTCTTCGGTTCATTGAAGACCACTCTTGCCGCTGCATTTTGGATCATCTGTAGAGGTTTGGTTGTGCAAGCTGGGAGTCCAGCCATTAGCGCATTGAATAGTCGACTGTTGACTGAAGAAAATCTTTGAAAAATCCAGTGGGGAATGTTGTGTGCACCTGAGAAGTAACTTGGAAAAGCAGCCTTTTGATTTCTGTAGAACAATAAATGCAACATCCATTTTAAAAGTTGCGAATTGTTATACTTAAATTATGTAGAGTAAAAAATTATTTGCTCACTTTAAAACCTTCAACTAAGATTTAGTCTGCTAACTTAAGTCTGCTTAATGACTAGGGATGGGTATCGTTAAGATTTTAACAGTACTACTACTCTTATCGATACTGCTTTTCCTATCGGTGCTTTTGGATATATATTTTTTTTAAATAAAAAATAAGACCAAAAATAAAGAATTTATGAATAGAATAACACTGTTTTATTTTCTGCAATGTAAAATCAAACCAGCAGTATTAAAAGAAGTGGGTTGGTTCCTCATAGCTACCTGCAACGATTTTTTTTTTTATATTTAAATGTGTATTTTAATGGACAGATTTTTATGTTTGTCCTATGTATGTAAGTAAAGCAACAAATTATTAAGTTCTCGGTGTTATCAAATAGGCCTATTGTTTGGGCTGATTTATTTATTTTGACATAAACGAGTAGAAAATGTGATGTCACATCATTTAATCCAATTGAAATTAGACCCTCGCGAATAGATATAGGTTGCGAGAATGACTCTGCTCGAGAGAGACAAGCCGTACGTGTTTGTGATGTTAAAATAGCTCATCCGTTTAGTTTTGGGGACGCGCTGTTTTGGTAACGCAAAACGGAGACGGACAAGAGTTTCAAAAGCATTCAAACACAGGCTGCGCACGCTCGTGAAATTTAAACAGCTCATCTGTTTAGTTTGAATGACGCCATGTTTGGGAAGATGCGCTGAGTCTGCGCGTGTCGCGGGTTTCTCCAGTACCGAAAGCAGAACCAATAAGGGCGGAGCTTATCGATGCTCCGGTCTTTCATAATTTAGCCCCGAGTATCTTTTAGTACCGGGTTTCGGTACACATCCCTATAATGACTAACTGTAAATGTCAACTGATCCCGCTACTATAACTGAAACAGCTGGGTAATATGTTTTTGGTGGCTTTATGTAATGGAGTCTTATTTCAGATTTGGGTTTGTGGAGTTTGAGAGTGTGGAGGATGCCGAGGAGGCGCTGGAGACCTGCAACAATGCTGTGATTGAGGGCAGAAATATCAGACTAGAGTTCTATCAAAGCAGGGAAGATAAAGAAGCTGGAATAGGAAACTCTGGTGTGTATTTTCAACATTCTATTGCATAATTATATCCTTATTGACCACTTCCTCAGCATTAATGTTAACTGCCTGCTTCTTTTTTAGCTGCTTTTTCATCGTCCAAAGCTGTAAAAAAAGTGCCATTCAGTACCCAGAGTGTGCCTAAGAAGTCAGTGAGCATCAAAATGCCACTTAATATTGGCAATCAGAAGGGGTGAGTAGGGCTATAAAATGTCCTCTTTGCTGTAAATGTATTTGTTTTGCAGCATAATTTCATGATATGCAGCAGTCAAATGGGCTTTTAACATGTTTGCAGCAACCCTGAGAACATGGCTAACCATAGACATTTTTACAGAGATCTATTTGGCCCCACTTTTCAATATGTCATTTAAGTCTCAGGTGTCCAAAGAATGTGTGTGAATGTGGTAAAAGTTTCAGCTCAAAATGGTTGTCTTGGCTTGCAGATGTGCAATTATGGAGTTTACGAGTGTGGAGGATGCCATAGAGGCACTAAAGACTGTGAACAAGGCTGAGATCGAGGGCGGAAGTGTAACACAGTGTCACACAGTGTTCAGTCAGAGCATGAAGATGGAGGGAGAAAGATGGAGCTCTCGTTCGTATATTTGACTTTCTCAGCTTTTCATTAGTCATTTCTATTATCGTCATTGCTAACTGTCTTGTGTCTGCTCATAGGACCCTTAAAAACCCTGTTTGTCAGAGGCTTGTCAGAAGATACTAAAGATCAGACACTGAAAAATGCGTTTGATGGAGCCGTCAGCGCCAAAATCATCACAGATCGAGATACAGGATCCTCAAAAGGGTATCTGCCTTTAGTGTTTTGTTTTTGAACTGTTTTGCATCTCATGAGCTTCTCACTGTCTATCCAGTGGCGGTCTCGTGCTGATTCGCACGAGATGTAGATTCAAATTCACATTCTATATGGTTTTGCCACTCTATGCTGTGGACAATTTCCACAGTTGAAGGTAGTTGATACGATCTGTGTATAATCTCTCCACTCAATTCATTTAAACGTGATTATTGGTCACTAGGTGTGTAAACAGAGAATGTTACCCTTCTGATTGAATGCTGTTTTTCTAGATTTGGTTACGTAAACTTTGACACCGAAGAAGACTGCAAAGCTGCAAGAGAAGCAATGGATGACTGTGTGATCAATGGAAAAAAAGTGTCTGTGGACTATTCCAAGCCCAATCGTGAGGGAGGTCGAGGTGGTTCCTATGGCCGAGGAAGGGGTGGATTTGTTGGCAGGGGAATGGGTGGTTTTGTTGGCCGAGGCGGAGGAAGGGGTGCATTTGGTGGCCGAGGCGGAGAAAGGGGTGCTTTTGGTAGCCGAGGCGGAGGAAGGGGTGCATTTGGTGGTTGGTGGTGGGAGAGCGGAGAAAGGGGTGCTTTTGGTGGCCGAGGCGGAGGAAGGGGTGCTTTTGGTGGCCGAGGCAGAGGAAGGGGTGCTTTTGGTGGCCGAGGCAGAGGAAGGGGTGCTTTTGGTGGCCAAGGGGGAGGAAGGGGTCATTTTGGTGGCCGTGGAGGTGGAAGAGGCGGTGGCTTCAGGGGAAGGTCAAGAGGAAGAGGAGGTAGGTGTTCACCAAAATGAATTAAGTGTTCAGAATAGTTCTGCAGTGTGTAGTGTTGAATACTGTGCACAGTATGCAAATTATGTGTAGAACAAATTGTTTAAGATGTTTGAAAAAGTCTAATATTTAACCAATTAAATAGCTTTCAACTGATGATTTTCCACATTTTGGCAAATTAAATGTCAACCTGGTATTCTATGCAAACAGAAACTGTGAACTTTGTAGGGATAGGTCCAAAATCTTAACATGCATGAATCGTGATTCAATTGATTTACAAATATATATTTTAAATGTTAGTAAACAAAATAACATCATGTTTTTCGAACAAAAACGGGGGTATCAACTGGACGGTTTAGAGAACGCATACCTCATGCGCAACAATAGCAGAGTATACACAAATAATGGAGAAAGAAAAACATCCAACCCAATTGTACTAAACAGCAAGAAAAAGAAATTGCTGCTTTTGTCTGCAGTGTCCTGAAGTGACTGCTAGTTATGATAGTTAACATCTAATTTGAATGATTCACATTTAATATTACAAAAAAAGTATTATGTACTCAACAAATATATTACGTAATCACCGTTTTATACTTGTTTTAATGTCTGGAAACAGGAAAATGTCACTGAGAACGGCTTTATTGGGCACTCGGGTGTTTTAAAATGCAGTATGTGAGAATTCAAAGGATAGAGGTGAACGTGCCAACACTAGTCTCCGAACACTAATGCGACGCAGTAACGTCACAAATATGCCAATTACTATGTTGAGATTTGATTTGAATCAAATTGTGATGTACCATACAATTCCCACCTCTAGTACTTTGCACATTATGCATACTATATGCTGCAGAAGTGTGGTTACAGTTCTTAATAACCGCATTCTCTGTTCCTAATTTAAACTATCATTGTTTTACAGGTGGACGACGAGGATCTGGGAACTAACGCGTACCACTATAACCTGTTAGTGACTGTGTACAGCTTAAGAAGTCCTTTATCATATAATGAATTTAAATCGAAGTGGCATGTTTTAATTCATTTAGATGTATGGATGGCGAATTACAGCAGGAGAGGGAGTCATCAGAGTACAAACATCTCGCCACTTCTTCATCAAAAGCGGTTAACCAATAAGTAAAAAGTACTTTGTTATTTAAGTACTTTTTATATTTTCCAGAAAAAATAAATTTTCAAGCATACATTGTTTTAAAGTGGGGAAAATCAAGTTTTTAATGTTTATATCTATATGTCTGTGGTCTTTTTTTAATTAGCTTTAAAACAAACCATGTGCAAATGTATAATTTTTAACTATTGCTCAGTATTTTCTCTGTTAAACTGGAGTTTAACGCCGGACTTTTGATAACACCTAGAATAACTAAATCCACCAAAGGACTTAGGTTGAGCTTTTTCATACGTAGCACCTAAACACTGGAATAGCCTTCCCGATACTATTCGAGGGTCAGACACACTCCCAATTTATCTAGATTAAAGACACATATTTTCAGCCAAGCATTCACTTAATGCATAATGTTTTAAATAAACCACCGGGAGACTGTATTTATTAGATATTGTCTACTTGAATGATCTTGCTTGTTCTATAAACACAATGCACTTTGCTCTGTTTTTCTTATTTTCTCCTATAAAGCGGCTTTGGAACAATGCACATTGTGAAAAGCGCAATATGAATAAAATTTATATAAAAAATGTACAGAAGACTGTTTAAAAAATATGGTTTTAAACTGCCCAGGTATATAATGTCATGACCCTGTAACCAATAACATCAACTTAGACAGCGTTTATACTAGTGTGTTTTCCTTTAAAAATGCACAACTCTTGCTACGGTAATGCCTGGTGTTTACACTACTCCGGAGAATTTCGGAAACGCTGCAAATTATCTGAAAAATGTATCAGATTTCATTAGAGACAAGCAAGGAACCAAAACATGTATTAGGTTGCTACAACAGAATAGGCATAGAATGAAAATATATATCAGAGTTATGCTCTGCACAGCCAAGTCAAACAGGTGCTCAGAATGAGAGACATGTAGAGAATCAAACACGGCAGAACCGTCAGAACAAAATCAACCTAGGAAGCTATGATTATAGAAAGACTGAAACATGCACAAATGTACAGAGCAATAGCACAAACCATTTAAAGAAACTATACAGTTACAAGAGCAAATAAGGAGAAGGGCACAATACGCCCCTTTCGCAAAGCAGTGTATCATAACATCCGTCTTGCATCAAAAAAGGTTAAGAAGAACTTCCGCTTTGCCTTCGCGCCGGAATTTAACAACAGTGAAAAAAAACTGACAGAACACTAATTCAAGAATTTGTATCCTTTATCTAGCTTTGATCTTGTCGTAAGCGAAAATTTGTCTGCAAGATGTTGTACGAAAGTAACGATACACTGCTTCCCGGCAGAACGGAAGATGCGTGACGTCATGTGAAAAGGGTCTATACCAATGATGACAGAGAATGATTGGGAACAGGTGTGATCTCCACGTGCAGCACATGGAGCACCGATTATTTAAATCATCTGCAAGCACATTATCTGCTTTACAAATTTGAAAGTCCTTCACAAAATTGTGAGCACACTTTTTAAGTTATCTACATTAGATAAAGTTCATAGCACTTGGGTTTCATTGGAAAATACTGCCATTTACAAGTCTAACATTATTTACCAACACTAAGGGATTTGTGAAAACACTTTTAATTAATTTGTTTTGTAAACAACTTGGTGTCAGCTTCAGCAATATAAATCTCCTTCAGGGTGACATTCTTTGTTCGTACAACAACTGAGGTCAATTTAGCAGTAAGAGTACAGTAGGATGAAGTGGAGTTTAAGAAAGAGAAGTGTCTTAGGCCCAGTCCCAAATGGACTTTGGTCCCATTTGTCTGTATATCGCTCAGAGATGTGCTCGCGAGCGCCGCCTTTGAGCTCTCAATGCGGTCTTTGGCGAAGCCAAATGAAAACAGACTCCACTGAAGTTACCTACACAGGAATCCTTGCGAAGGACCAATCAGAGAACGGATGGGAGGAGTGTCGTGGATGTCAGACATACATAAACATGACACGGAATTTTTAAATGTATGCTTAGATAAATCTCAAATTTTTTATTTTTCACATTATTTCTAATTAAGCCAACTATTATAGTATAAAAAGCGCAGACCTTATAGGGTACTAGGCTCGATTCCACAAAGGCACATGGAGTCACATTTTTGGACAGACTTGAGGTCGTCACGCTAGAAAAAGAAAGCAGTGCTTTCTTATCAGTCCCGCGGTACTTTGATGCCATACGCTGATGGTCTTCGCAGCGCCGCATGAATTCGACCACACTCTTGTTCTGTTGTTGTTATTGAAGACAGTTTTTATAGTTCTGTATTGTATTTGGTGATTATGCCACTTATTATGCTGTAGAAACTTATGTTTGTAATTCAACTGCTTATGCATATGTATTTATTTGTATACAATACCTAGTCTTCTTCATACTGAAGGTCTGGAACTTATCGCCGCCTTCTTTGGAAAGACCCGATCAAGAAGCCATATGACTGAAAGGTAGAGCAATCAATCACGTTTCGTTTTGTGCCGCGTCATGTTTAGAGGCTTGGAAATGTCCCCTCAGTAACAGACCGATGTACATTCACGAACGTGTCAAAAGTTAACAGAAACAACAAAGATAATAAGCTTATGCCATGAACTTTGCATACTTTTAAGAATTGAGCATTTAGTCGATCGTGATGAATTCTTATAGCAACCGTTGTAAACACGACAGCTTACTTCTTAGATCAGAAGGCCTTGTTGTTTCGGGCGGACCGTTAAAAGAACGTGACACGCATGTCTCCCAGAAATCCTGTGAAAATCAACCAATCAGATGACGACTTTGAACGTGCTGAAGTGTTTCCAGAAAAGTGTGCCATATGCATCAGACGTTCAGCCAACGGATCGTGGGCATAACGTCTGAGGCTGAGACTATATAATACTTAATGAACATAATGTGTTCTTAATATAAAACATTCAAAAATCATGAAAAACGTCAATATTTTTTGTCATTTCAGACAGTGAAACCCATATATTATATAGATTCATTACACATAGAGTAAAATATTTCAAGCTTTTATTTCTTGAAACTTTGATGATTGTGGCTTACAGATAATGAAAACCCAAAATTCAGTGTCTCAGATCAATAAAAAAACTTCTGAAAAGTATGTTCATTTCTATGCACTCAATATTTGATGGGCCTCCTTTTGCCTGAATTACTGCATCAATGCGGCGTGGCATGGAGGCAATCAACCTGTGGCACTACTCAGGTGTAATGGAACCCCAGGTTGCTTTGATATTGGCCTTCAGGTCATCTGCATTGTTGGATCTGGTGTCTCTCATCTTCCTCTTGACAAGGTCAGGCGGGTTTGCTGGGCAATCAAGCACAGTACCACCATGGTAATTGAACCAGCTTTTGGCACCTTATAGCCTACGAAGGACGAAGTGGACGAAACAATATAGCCTACGAAGGACGAAATGATTCCATCTCATTTGTGGGTTAAATAACAATACAATACATAACATAAGAATTAAATGATCATAATGAAAGATGAACATTGATACATTGTGGCAGATATAATATTATTATTCAATTGTAAATGAGCTAAATGATAATAAATCTGGCCTCAACAACCTTCGATTCCATTCATAGAATTTGTTCTGTGGTGTTTGAGGACATCAGATACTACTTATGTGTGCTAGTGAACGTTTTTATGAATGTTTTTGCAGTTTTTAAGCCATAATTTTTGTTCCTCTTGTGTTTTAAAATGCCATCGTCCATGTCTATGTCACTAACTCTGCTTTTTTTAACCTGTATTAATTAATTTAATTAATTAAATTGTATTATGTGGACCTATTAAGTGCAGTAATGCATTTAATCGTGTGTACAAATGGTCATATCTAAATAAAATCATTATTCTTTCTATGTGGTTTTAAATTCTATGTCTCCTTGATTCATGCATTATTGTAGTACATTTTCTGCATTGGACAGAACCCATGTCTTACCTTTGCTAAATGAAAAGATTTTCATGAAAACATTGTATAGATGGCATTGTTAAAGGAACTGCATGCTTACACACAATGCAGTTGGCTAAATATGCAGATAAATAATGTGCCCCTTCAATTTTAAAAAACTTAATGTGGCTCTTATGTGAGTCAAAATTTGCCCACCTCTGTGCTAAAGGCTCCGAAGATGCACATGACATCACCCAGTGCTTTTATAACATGGGCAATTTAGAAGTATGCAATTAATTTACAGCAAAGTAAGAGCACATAAATAGGCCTACCTCTATCTCTGGAAAACGTTTCTGTTTTACGTTCAGTGCTCACTCAAAACTTACGCTTCAGATCATATTACCTTTTTTGGGATACGGATCTGATCTTTTCTCGGATCAGCTAATGTAAATGCTCATCATAGATTTATTATAATATGAGCAGTTTGGAGAATTTGATAAGAATTAGGTTGTTTATATACCCTGAAGATATCAACAGATTAATTCAACAGAGAGTCTTGTTTCTAAATAGTTATTTTTTATATTCTGGGCAGCAAATTTAGCATTTGTATTCTATGACAGACAGTGTGCATTAATTATTTAAAAAAATGACAATATGTATAAACAAATAATTATAAACATGCAGTCAGAGTATTCAGCTGACATATGGATCTCTAGAGATCATATTTTAAATGTGACAGGTGTTATGAGGTAGCAATCATGGAGTAAGTATTTCGACTGACTTTCTTTTCTTTCTTTCTTTCTTTCTTTCTTTTCATCCGAAAGCCAGATGGCGCTCTCGTGCAGAAACTCTGAATATGGGACAGGAGAAGAACGATTTACACACACATACACATTTCGAAGGGCTCATCCCTATGCCCTAAGCCCCTTCGAATGGTTAACCCTCCGGAGTGAGAGCTTTGAATGGTTAAAGGGTGTAGGGCGCCAAACAACTGTTTCTTGAAGTGCCCTCCTGCGTCATCATCACGCGCCCATAAGGAGGTGGCGTCAGTGTCACCACGCAAAGAATCATGGGAGCCCGAAGTGACCATCAGTTGTACCCTTCGAAATCCTTCATTCTGAAGGGCCCTTTTAAGTGGCCAGTTATGACTAGTTATGACAAAACAGTCCCAGTGCTTATTTTTATCGTGAGCAAAACCAGCGCGAGACCCTGGGTGACGGACTGGGTGTGAGTGAATCGCTGCAGCTGGCTTCAAGTTTTTGGTAAGTAAAACAAATTATTTACAACATTTTTATATAAGTTTCATTTTAAACGTTACCCACTACAAATTTCAATGACAGTGAAAAAAAGATGTAAAGATATAGGCCATATTTGTTAGGGCCACGGTTTGAGGGAAATCTGAGGGAACTGTATACGTTTTCCTCAAAAACCGCCTCTTTCAGATATAACTAATAAAATCATATAATTGACTCACTGGTTTTCTAGTAAATGTACCAAGTCTAGTTTTTTACCTCAATTCACTGTTAGGCTACTGTTCAATGCGGTTAAATTTGTGTGACGTCATTTCTGTCAATGGAGTAATGATTCCTTAGATGGAAATAGCGCTGTGTCTCACAGGTTTTGAGCGCGCGGCCTCTTCCGATCATTTACACACGCAGCTGTGGGGAATGAAACTCTGGCCTATATGTACAAGTAGATAAAATAATTAGTGTCCAACTGCACTTTTTACACTTCAATGATTAAACTCACTGCTGAATTTTGTTACATTTGTTTAAGGTAGCAAGCGTACCATGAAGTGGATTCAAGATGTGGAGGACACGCAGATTAGAGACACAAGCGCGCGCAGCAGATTCACGCACACGAAATCATAACAAAGAGAAAGACATCACCTTGCCAACTATTTTATGAAATATAAGAAGTTTGGATTTGACAATTCCTTGTACGCGTGTTTGATTGTTATAGTTTCATTTTACACTTTCCATCAGTAAATAAAAAAAGACATAAAATGGCCTTTTAGTGAACGTTCCCCAAAGGTCCCCGAATATCCTTTGTAGGTCTTGTGAACGTCGCCTGCGTTAACGTTTAAAGAACCCTACACGGTGACGTCCAGGGGACGTTGCAGTGACCATTCAAGGGACGTTCTGGGAACCTTTTTTGTAAACTGGGATGTATTATCAAGCATTAGGAAAACGTACAGATTATGCTATTACGATAACAAAACAAAGAATGGCATTTAAAATCCGAGGAGAAGCTGTCTACGTGAGAAATGTGGTCAATACTGAACTTGTAGCCAATGCTGGATTTTTGGCACGGATTACCCGCCATAGATCGGACGCTTGATTTTGGCGAGGAGTACCCGCCGTAGCCTTATGGCGGCACTCAAGTCGCAGGTCGAGAGCTCATCTCTGTTAGAGCAGCACGTGTGAGTTTAAGTTACGTCACATTTTCATTTACCTGCTTTAGCGAAGAATAGCGATTAATCATGGTGAATCTAGCAAAGGTAAGATATCGGCTAACTTTTCTAACGTAGTATCAGACATTTATTTTATATTAAAAGAGATGTTGGTAATGTTGCTTTTCCTTCCGTTTATAAGGTCTACGATCATTTTAGCCATACAGATTAAAGCTCATAACGTACAAGTCGTTTTTAACAAGAGTTTAGAGTGGTCTTATACGAACTGATTTAGATGTGTTCTCTCTTTATCGGTTATTCAGAGAATCTGGTGTGTTAGCTGCCCCGTTAGCTTCATGCAAAACGCCTCTCTAGATTTAGTTTGACTCGTGCAGGAGTGCGAAACGGGATTTATGTTGTTCAATTTAAACTACAGCATATGTTTGGAAATGAACGTAATTATACCATCGCATTCCCTCCATATTTGTATCCTAGGCTGTGCAATGTGAAGTCCACGTGGGATTGTCCATCCAGGAAGTTCTACATAACACGTGTTTTTCAGCTGTCCTGTTATTTGTTGTTAATTGATTGTTAACACTATTAAGTCTGTAAAGTTTTGTTTTCAACTTCTATACCTACAATTTCGCCACGCCTCAAAACGTTAACAATAGGAGGATCTGCTGCATAGCTATACCAGCGTTGACACAATCACATTTTAAGGAAAAATATAGCTTCAAGCAGCAAAGAAGAGCCCAAATAACACTGCGCCACGGCTATATGGTGGCTCTCAAAAACTGTGTAATAGTGTAAAATGATCAAATTAACTAAAATTATTTAATGGATGCCAACTAACTGGGATAATAAAGACCCGTCTAGTCTGTAAACTTCCCATACACTTTATTATTTGACCCCTGTTACCCATTTTCCAAATATTTTTATCATTTTGATCGAAATAAATTCCTGAATGGTATTATATTCTTGCCTCAAGAAAAGCATCAAAACTACTAGTCACACGTTTTTCTCACTACACCACTGAAGCTGCTTTTAAACTGGCATCGTTTTTACTCAAGGTTTCTCTGGGGGAGGAGTCTCCCATATTTTGGGGGATGCCCATGATTTAGACGCTCAATATTTATTAAAATCGCGTATGCTTTGTGTATGAGACACTACCTGCTAATCTTTTTTTTGTCTTTATGTGCGTCTACTGAGCAAAACCTGGTAAAAGGGTTGGAAAAGTCGCTAAATCTAGTGAAGGAATTGCTCATTTAGCAACAATGACCGGACAAATTGGGAATGAATGGGAAACACTGCGTCACTGACTCACTGTATTGTTGGTGTGGCGGCGCGCCCCGGCAAAATTAATATAGCATAAATATATTTGCTGCTGATGTTTGCTAATTCTTTTAGGTGGCCACAAAAAAGGGGCCCCAGATAAAAAAAACCCACCACCTCCAGGAGTGAAGGAAGGATCCATGGAGGAGGACACCAATGAGGTAGTGGTGAAGAATTAACCAGATATGCATTTTATATCATACAAATAATTAATGACAATTTATCCACTTGAATTCTGCAGGCACCACTGGCCAAAGCTATAGCAAAGAACAGCGAAGCAGTAAATAATGAAACCGCTGAAACCAAACAGCCGAGTGTGGCAGATGATGATGTAGAATCATTTGGTAAGTTTTGATTGATGAGCTAAACTGTTTGCCTGATTCTACAGTGCGACTTGGGAATTCTCAATTTTTCATCGCATCTAACCATTGTATGTTAGCTCTGAGGGTCCTGCACCTGCAAAGGAGTTTCATGATTATGATGATGGTGTGAAATAGTTCATGTTTCCATGGTGGTGAAAATACAAGTTTTCATTGGTGACACTTAAGTGACATAATATGCTAATTGGCGCATTACATCATCCCGTTTCAACAAATCCTATAGCAAGCACTGCAGTCTCAAAGGAATAGTACACCCAAAAATGTAAGTTCTCTGAACTGAATCACTCTCATGCCATCCCAGATGTATGACTTCCTTCCATTCTTCAGCTGAACAAACAATTTCTTAGTAAAATGCTGTAATTAGTGGGTTAATGAAGCGAAACGACCCGTTTGTGAGAGAAAATGATTCATATTTTGAGCTTGTTTAGTAAAACTGATTTTATAACTGTGTGTGTGGCTTTTATAGAACAATCTGAAAAGGAAGGGGCTTCATCGAATGACAATGACTGTGGCGAGGATGATTTGGAAGATGAAAAAGGTATGGTTGTATAAGGGCTTTTGATTTGCTACTCCCATAAATGAAACATGTCTGGCTTTTTTCTTCTATGAAGAATAGGGATTTTAGTCATATGTAAAATTACAAGAAAGGGGTTCTCGGTTCTTAATAGAGTATATAAGTGACTTTCAGTGAAGAGGAAACTTCCAAAGAATGTCTCCATTTCTAAACACATTCTCATGGTGTACATTTGGTTTTCCAGAAGCTCCTGTAACTCTAGCAAAAAGAAAAGCAGACACAAAAAAAGACAAGGAAACGCCACCAGCCAAGAGAGAAAAAAGTGATGAGGGTAAGAATTGCATTGAATCCGTTGTAAATTCAAAGATACGATACTGATGTTGAAATCTGTCTTTACACAAAACATGAATCTGTCTTTACACAAAACATGAATCTGTCTTTTTCGAGCAAACATAACTTTTGGGGATGAATTTTTAGGCTTTATTCTCTTCGTGGGCAACGTGAATTCAGAGGAAGATTCTGGTGAAATTGAATCAGCAATTGCACATTTCTTCTCAAATGAAGGCCTTGAAATTCAGAATTTGCGTCTTGCCGCCTCCAGGTAAGTCCAGTTTTGAAGTAAATACAATTTTTGATATTCTTATTTGGGTTAGTAACGTGGATTGTAAATGTTTCTTGTTCACCTGGTTCATGTATTTAAGTCTTTGGCTAAAACAAGTCGTGTTTTTTCTAGGAAATTTGGCTATGTTGACTTTGCATCAGAGGAAGACCTACAGAAAGCATTGGAGCTTAATGGCAAGAATTTAATGGGCCAACCAGTGAAACTTGACAGAGCAAGAAGTAAAGAAAACTCCAAACAACGCAAGACAGGTAACTGATCAAACTTATCCTGCGAACATGAATCTGACCGTCTCCAGAAATTATGAAAGCTTGTTTCATCCCTGAACTCCCATGTAGGGATGGGCAATATGGCCCTAAAACTCTATCACAATAATTCCTGGTATTTGTTATTTGCGATAACGATAAAAATTACACCATCTATAACACCATCCACCGCTGTTTTTTGCGTGATAGTAGCTGCATGTAGCCTAGACCCTCAGAAAAACAAATATTAATACAAAAATAAAACTTACCCCAAATCAAACAGCTACTTAAATATATCTACAGTATTTTTGTAAATATACATATAATTGTGACATTCGACTTCAAAAGGTTGTAGTAAAGAAAATTTAATTAACTAAAGCTAGATAAACACATCATGTCATACCTAACGTTAACTTTATATAGCCTATTGTTAGGTGGAAATAATCGCATCACACTGTCAATCCCTCTCTCTTGAACTATGTGAACCTTCTCTTCTCACAGAAACATACACTCACCTAAAGGATTATTAGGAACACCTGTTAAATTTCTCATTAATGCAATTATGGTGGTGGTGTAATGGTGTGGGGGATGTTTTCTTGGCACACTTTAGGCCCCTTAGTGCCAATTGGGCATCGTTTAAATACGGCCTACCTGAGCATTGTTTCTGACCATGTCCATCCCTTTATGACCACCATGTACCCATCCTCTGATGGCTACTTCCAGCAGGATAATGCACCATGTCACAAAGCTCGAATCATTTCAAATTGGTTTCTTGAACATGAAAATGAGTTCACTGTACTTAAATGGCCCCCACAGTCACCAGATCTCAACCCAATAGAGCATCTTTGGGATGTGGTGGAACAGGAGCTTTGTGCATCCCACAAATCTCCATCAACTGCAAGATGCTATCCTATCAATATGAGCCAACATTTCTAAAGAATGCTTTCAGCACCTTGTTGAATCAATACCACGTAGAATTAAGGCAGTTCTGAAGGCGAAAGGGGGTCAAACACAGTATTAGTATGATGTTCCTAATAATCCTTTAGGTGAGTGTATACTGAATCGGTCTATGACTCAGTATGCTACAGAACGAGAACAGAAAAATGCAGATAAAAGAAATCTAATTAAATAATCCACGCTTTCATGCGCTCATAAACGTATTTAAAATAACGTAATACAAATTCAAATTTTGTACTGGATGTAAAGAGGCAGCAGTGCTGTGCGCTATCCTGTATATAACAGGCAAGAAATCATATTAAACAATTTGCGCCCGAGCGCATAACATTTAACAAATGTTTAAATAAATACTTCTAGACAAACTAAATGTTGTGTTGTAACGTATTATGACTATCAACGAATACTTAACATTAACTCGGATGCATCTACAGTCCCAACCTAAACGAGATTTAGAGCTCGTCTTTTAGTGCAAACTCTTTCTCAGCTTCACGTCTGCCCTCCGCTATCGCTTCACATACGAGCTTTGAATGGGTCTAACAAAGAGATACGTCATCAACTTGAATTTATCGTTTATATCGCGGTAAGACAAATTCCTATCACGTGGGGAATTTCTACCGGTATATCGCAAACGATATAATATCGCCCATCCCTACTCCCATGTGGGTCGGAAGATAGTCAAGTACTCATCTGGAGTTATTTGTACGCGATGATGAAAGATTGCAGGTGTCATTGTCATTTACTTTTTATCCGTCAAAGTAGGTGATAAAACGATAAAGATATTTATCGACGGTACACCTTTATCAATAAGAATAGAAAAAGTGTTTGATTAAACACTGGTCTAATAAAATACATCAATAATTGTCAATATTGTGTGATTTGAAACATTTTATTGCTGATCTTTTTTTAACTCTATCGCCCAGCCTTATCAAAAAGAGATGTTCGTACTTTGTCCAAAACGAACCTTCCATAGATTCTACTTTAAATCGACCTTATTTTGAATCACGTCTTCAGCATTAACGTTAACTGTTTGCTTGACTTTTTCTCCCGTTTAGCTTCTGATCTGACAAACAAACTTCTTGTAAACAATCTGCCATTTACTGCGACGGAAGACACTCTCAGGCATATGTTTACTAAAGCGGTGAGCTTCAGAATGCCACAGAAAAACGGCAAGTCGCTGGGGTGAGTACGGGGGGCATCTGCCATACATTCTTGCAGTATCTCTCCTACTAGATTTATTTATGCTGCGATCATCTTTGTTGAGCTGTTTCCTGAAAAATGAGCGTGTCTATTTGAGCAAACTTAAGTGTTCGAAAGACTTGTTTTAAACATTTTATCTGCGTCTCAATGTTATGATTGGCCCAAAGCAGACTTTTCCATCATCTTGTTCTTGTAGTTTACTGGTAATGTTACAGTTTCTCTTACTGTATAATGAAAAGGTTGTATTCATGATGTGCTCTTCCTGGCAGTTAACCAGTAAATAATGTGTTACAAGAGCTAATATATACTCAAGCTTACCTGGGTAGCCATCAAAATGGCTCAAAGATGAAAAATAGATCATGTATGGTATTTGAATGGTGTACATTTTAGCCCTCAGTGAGTAAATTAACATAAATCTTTGACATATATTTTTTTTAATTGACTATGTTGCATGATTCTTTCAAGTTAGACCTCTTGTCACATGGTAAGAGGAAAAGATTGCATAGACTGTTTACATGTATTGAAGTTGTCTTTTATTGCAGGTATGGATATGTGGAGTTTGAGAGTGTGGAGGATGCCTCGAACGCAAAGAAGACCTGTAAAAATATATAGAGATCGACGGCAGAAGTGTCAGAGTAGACTACAGTTATACCGGGCAAGAGAGAGAGGGTAGAGGCAGAGCCGGAGGTAGTGGGGGTTTGCATATAGCTTTTGTTCAACCTTTTATTAGACTTGTCTATTGTGTTTTGAACGCTTCCTCAGTATTAACACTAACTGCCTGCTTTCCCTATTCTCCTTTTAGCTAGTTGTTCATCAAACAGAGTTTTTTTAAACAATCTGTCATTTATTGTGACTGATGACTCTGTCCGGCAAGTGTTTGAGAAGGCTGTGGCCATCAGAATACCACTGGATAAAGGCCAGACGCAGAAGTGAGTCCTGGGGCTGGGAAATTTCCTCCGACGCTGTTTCTGTGTTATAAACATTTGTCTTCATTTGATCTTCAGAGTGATTCACAAGATTGTGTAGACATTAAATAGTACACACCCGCTTAGAAAGTCGCGAAAATGGCTTACCATCAAAAATGTTAAATTTTTTAGCGTATTTAGTCACATTTGGATTCAAAATGGAGATACGTGGAGCCTCTGTTTGGCCATTTTGTGTGATGTCCTGTTATGTATTATGATTTTTAGTGATAACATTCTTAACTACAGGGGATCTTTAAAATAGCTCAGATTGTGTTTGAATGAAGAAAATAAGTTCTAAATCATATCTAGAGTGGCATGAGGGTCAAATTAGGGCATGAATTTAACCTTTGGGTGAGCTGTTGCTTTAAAAAAATAACATGCTGACAGGAATTTGCTGTTGTTGTTGGTGACTAGAGGGTGCCACAGATTCAAAGAGTTTTTCCGCAAGGCCAATAAATAAAAAATATATGCAGTTAAACCAGATTTTTGTGTTGAACTAATTGAAGTTTTTGTCTTGTGTTTCAGATATGCACAATTGGAGTTTAATAGTGTGAAGGAAGCCACACAAGCACGGACGACCTGCCACAAGATGATGATTGAGAGCAAAAGTATCAGAATAGAAAGCGGGAATGAGAACAGGACCAGCGGAAAAGAGCGAGGAAGCTCTGGTTTGTATATTCAACATTAGACTAAGTATATTCAATGCTACTATCTGTCTTATGTTGTGTTCAGACCTAACGCGAATGAATCGCGCTATTCGCGTGTAGTTGGACGCTTGAACATTTTGAGTTTACTCGCTTCATTCGCGCGTCAAATTTGCTTCATTCGCGTCATGGGAGGGGCTTCTGGCAGGCGGCTCCAGTCTCATTTCGAAATGGCGGACATGTATTTTGTTGAGAGGGTAGCTGCGCTTTATGCGCTATGGAAGGCTGAAAAACGGCGTAAACTCGTATATATAGCTCAAATTGAGTAAAGAGCGTTTTTACAACTTACCAGATTCTCCGACCTCCTCACTCACTTTCTTCCAAACAAGATCCTTTTTAGTCCTGTTCCAATAAAAGTAAGAAAAAGAATCATACAGCTCCGGTTGTCCACAAACAGCAAGGATCAATTTGTCCTCCATTTTGTCCTCCAGTTTCGGATTTCTGCCTACGTCGTCTAACCACCTCACTACTAGAGCAAGCTCCTGATTGGTTAACGCGGCGCGAATTTTCGCGAAAGTTCAGTTTTTTCAACTTGTGCGAATCGCCCGAACGCTCAATTCGCGTCATTCGCGCCGCCTCATTCGCGCGATTCGCGCCGCAAGTAGGTCTATCGCGTCTTTGCATTGACTTAACATGTAAATCACTCGCGCTTGACGTGCCATTCGCGTTTGGTCTGAACACAACATTAGCCATTGCTAACTGTCTTGTCTGCTTGTAGAACCCACAAAAACCCTGTGTGTCAGAGGCCTGTCAGAAAATACCACAGGTCAGACGCTAAAAGATGTGTTTGAAGGTTCCGTCAGTGCCAGAATCATCAAAGACCGAGATACAGGATCCTCAAAAGGGTATCTGCCTTATGTGCTTTGTGTTTCCTAACTGCTAACTAAGTGTTAACTGATGAGCTCCACTTTAATTGGTGCATTTTAAAACGTGAGGTTTGGTCACGAGACGTCGGAGCAGAGAAGGACCTTACTGACTACATGCTGTTTCTCCAGATTTGGTTTCGTAGAATTTAACAGTGAAGAAGACTGCAAGGCTGCCAGAGAAGCAATGGAGGACTGCGAGATACAAGGAAACACGGTTACTCTGTACTACGCCAATGCCAAGCAAGTGGCCAGTCGGGGCGAAGAAAAGGGTGGTTCGGTTGGCAGTGCAGCTGGAAGAGGCGGTGGCTCCAGGGCAGCGAGAGGAGGAGGAAGAAGAGGTAGATGTTCACTGATATCAGATTATATCGGATTAAATTTACAAAAATGTGCAGAATACTTAATGTCACCTTAGTGTTCCATGAATCCAGAAAGTATTTTCTATGCACACTATATGGTGCAGAATTGTGGTACTAATCCCGTTCCTAACTTGTAAATTTTATCAAATGTTTTTCAGGTGGAGGAAGTGCACCTTGGAACTAATGCATTCTACTTTCCTCTGCTAGTGACCCTTGTTTGAAAATTTTGGATTGAAAATGTATGATAAAAAGTGTTAAACTCATGTGCCAAGTTCTTATATATTTGGAACATCTGTGACTATCATCCATATATCCAACCGCCAGATATCCAACCGCTCTTTCCAAAATGGGAATTAAATCCAATAAAAAAAAAAGTTTACAAACATTTTAAAATGATGTATTTTCCAGTTTTTTCCTTCCCTGGTAGTGCTAAGCTATATTTAAACTGAACGCAAAACAAAAAAGCCAAGGTAACGACTGAAGAACAGTGCATTCACTCAAAAATGCAAAACAATTGATCACCTTCAGGTATTCTAGACAGCTGATCAAAGAAATTGGCTACGAGAAGGCTATGGAGCTGTGCAGATGAGTTTGCTGTTGTTTGGGATTGTAAATAGACTGTTGTAATCATATCATGAATAAGCAGTCTTGTAGGGCAGTTACACAAGACCGTTTTCAACAAAAAATTGAAAATGTATGCGTTTTGGCTGTTTTATTAACACGACAACAGCGTTCATTTACACAACAAACTTTTGAAAATGGGTCTCAAAGTGCAGGTTTTGCAAACAACGGCATTATCGTTTCCATGTCAACTCTAAAGGCAGCGTTTTCCCAAAACGATGACGTCATATGCATGCGTGTTACGTGTTCAGTCTAAAGGCATGCATGAGGAGTCCCCAAACATTAATGGCGGCCTCCATGCTGCATGTTTGTGCCGCATGACGTACTTATTATCATTTCTCCAGCAAAAAGTAGATTTACTGCACCACTACGACCAGCGCAGACATTGTATTTGTGTAAACAAACTATAAACGTGCGCATGTGTATGTGTGCAGGCACATAGTGTTTCTTTATAGCTCAGCAGTGCCATCCACTGGCCTGGCATGCAATAATCAATGAGTTTTAATTTGTTGTCCTGGATCCGTGTAAATGCAGATCGTTTTGATAATAGCTCAGATAATAGTAAATGTGTAGACGCACTCTAAAAATGTGATCATATAATGAATGCAGTCGTCTCCCCCTTTGGGATCATCATCTGATCTGGATACATTTATGCATTTGACAGGCGCTTTTATCCAAAGCGATTTACATTGCACTGTACTCAAACGTACCCATGACCTTGGCTTTGCTAGCGCCATCTGCTAGAGAGAAGTGGGAAGACGCAGTGTGATATAAAAAAAATACTGTTTTCATTACACAAATAAAAAAATATTTGAGATAATATCAGATTGTTTTTATGACTCTCATATGATAACTAGAAAATACTCTGACTGGTTATGACTGAATTTTTGATAGCACATATGAATAAATTACAAACAAATAATGCTAATCTAGCATTTATGTTGCATAATCTATGCATACATGTTACATACATTGTTGTACATTACATGCAAAAACCAGACATTCGATTTAAACCGCTAACACAGTGTCTACTCCAGATGTGGCCAGCTTCTTCTAATATGCGATTGTCGCGCCACATCCAGTGCGGACAAAATGTTTAATTAATATGTGTACTAATGCGTTTTGTTGTCGCATCGTGCCGTGTCCGATGGAGACACGCTGTAATGCTGTGTTCACACCAAAGGCGAATAATCGTGTTCCTCGCTCTTTATCACTCGAGGGAAATTTTCTTTATTTTTGCTTGAGTGACGCGAGCTGACAAATATTTTCAACTTGCGCTGAATATGCAATTGACATTCGTTTTAAAGCGTTACGAAACACTAAATAACGTTTATTTCGATGTTAACGGAGTTGGTTGTGTTGCACATCATAGAAAACAATGTTAGCAACTGTACGTTTTTACTGTAGAGAAAACTAGTTAATTTCTAGTGTTTTCGTGCTATTTTTGCTTTTGGCTGTAAAATCCTCATCTGGCCAACTTCAAAGAATGTGACATGGCGATGTACTATCCCAGTCAGCAAATTTCCTCTGGTGCAGATCTGGCCCACATCTTCTTGGCCACAACTCAACCAGATCTATGCCATAATTCCACCAAAAGTGAGACATATAGTAAAGAATGATGTGGACCATATATGTCATTCAGGTTTGGCTGAGTTCAACTAACCTTATGTGGGCCACATGTGGCTAATAGACCAAAAGCCATAATTCTCCCAGAATTTAACCATGTTTACACCGCAACATTTTTTTTATTTAAAACACAATCAAACAATATGAAACACAAACACTGATTCCCAAAATAAATTTTTTATTATAGATTAGGCAAAACCCCAACCACACATGTGGATCTTTAACGGACATGAGGTCAAATTAAATGTGTGTGAGGCAATGTGTGCAATCTAAATTCACTAACTCACCATTTGTGTCTCCAGAATGTGCGTACACAGGTTTGCTTACAGGTGCGCACATTCTCCCGTCAAGTTTGTTTTCAAAGCCAGATGCCAATTTTCAAACTG
The DNA here is from genome assembly GCA_006030095.1 of Triplophysa siluroides. Lineage (NCBI taxonomy): Eukaryota > Metazoa > Chordata > Actinopteri > Cypriniformes > Nemacheilidae > Triplophysa > Triplophysa siluroides. Next base: position 630,153 of record VCII01000009.1, on the reverse strand, counting down.
TAGTTTGTAATGTTGCTGTAAGAGCATAAACAATATCTGTAAAATTATATAGCTCAAAGTTCAATGTCAAGCGAGATATTGTATTTGACAGAATTCGCTTTTCAAGGACTACAGAGAACGGCTGGAATTGGACTACAGCCCTCTACTTCCCAGGTAAATTATGTCACTATTGCGAGTTTTTGAATAACCTCCGCCCAACGAAATACGCCATAAAGGGGTGTGGCCTTCCTTAGAGAAGAGGAAGAGGAGTAGTGATTGCTTATCAGAGATTGTAAATGAATTACTTTCACTTTCATCAAAATGGTACTGCTGTGAAAGCTGTTCTGTGTAATACGCTGATATTGTGTGTGTGTGCGCATACCTCTAAATCACCTCTATGAACTGTCCTTTAAAGTCCTGCTTGCAAACGTCTCCTGGTCAATCTGCTTGTTTTATTATCCAACTCGGGTCCAATATAAAAAGGCAAAACTAACGCTTCTGTTATTAGTGTTAATTTATATAACCAATCTGGTCCAATCGTTCCGGTGTCATTTCCCTCACCATAGTTGGAAAACTATAGTAGCAGCTTTACAGGATGAAAAAAAGAAAAACAAAGAAATGTCAAACACAGCACAGTGCATGGTGGTTATAGAACCAGCAAAATAATTCTGGTAAATTATATCTAATAATATCAAATAAATGCAGTCTCCTGGTGAGCAAGCCAGCCAACAATGCCATGTGGCGAGGAACCCAAACTCCAATGATAAATAAATGGAGAAAAAAAACCTTGGGAGACACCAGTCTCTATATCATTAATCTGCTGCCCCATCATGTCATGTTTCTCTTGATCTAGTGGCAGGATCATGACAGAGCCTCGTGTTTTATGTGGAGAGAGGCATTTTGGCCTTTATGGCCTTCAATACACTTTCTCAGGTCTCTTTTCCCGCCCTCTTGTTTCCTGATTATTGCTTGTTAATGATTATAATGCCCCTGTGCTTTCTGTCCTGTGCTGGTTCATTGTGATTTGTTTGGTGAGTTCTTGTGCCTTGTTAGTCTAGTCTAGTTATTTGTAGTTCATATCAAAAGTTTATTTTATTCTTGTTTAAGGGTAGTTAGTCTTAGTCCTGTCTTGTCATGTTATTATATTCCCCTGTTATGAAGAATATGGAAAGTTTATTAGTTGTGATTTAGGAAGTTTAATTTGTTTAAACTGTTTGGGTCTAATTTGTCATATTGTTTTATTTAGTTTATCTATATCAGGCAACAGAGGAATATTATAAGCAGGGAAAATAATAATGATTACATCATGTAACTGAGTAAAGCTATAACTTCAAACTGTTGTCATATGATTTAAGTTTACCATTTAATACTAATCATTGTAAATTTAGCATTTATGAGACAAGTAGTCCGTCTTTGCTCTGGGTTGGGCATGGAATTGCCTGAGCTGGAGCTGGGATGGCCAGTTGGTCACTTTGCTCTTGAGTTGTAATGGAATTGCCTGAGATGGAGCTGGGATGGTCAGTCAGTCCCCAGGCTCTTGCAGCAGGATGCCACGGGATGTTTAGTTGGAGCTGACGTAATCTCTAGTTAGGGATGGACATATGACGTTCGTCTGCTCCTGGTGTAATCTCTACCTGCCTCGGGATGGAAATCCCAAGGAGGGCAAAAAGAGAATAATTATCGTAGCTGTTGTTAATTAATTAATTAAAAAGTCAATGCTTGGCTGAAAATATGTGTTTTTAATCTAGATTTAAATTGGGAGAGTGTGTCTGACCCTTGAATAGTATCGGGAAGGCTATTCCAGAGTTTAGGTGCTACGTATGAGAAAGCTCTACCCCCTTTGGTGGATTTAGTTATTCTAGGTTTAAGTAGGGGCTAGACTGTCTAGGGCTTTATAAGTGATTAAAATAACTTTTTGAAGTCAATAAAATACTTAATGGGTAACCAGTGAAGGGATGATAAAACTGGGGTCATGCGATCGTATTTTCTGGCCCTGGTTAGAACTCTGGCAGCTGCATTCTGTACTAACTGTAGTTCCCTTTCTGTCGGTCTCTCGACGTTGTGTCGAGAACGACAGATGGGGTTCGCCCTTGAGAACCAATCTACTCTGACTACTATAGAAAAGGCCAATGAAATTTGGCGAATGAAATTTGCATGCCGGGCTCCGCCCCCGGATATCCGGTATAAAACGAAGCCGGCGTGCAGCATTCATTTACCTTTTGTTCTTCAGAGCCTTCGCTCATGACTACGAACAGAACGAATTCAATGAATTCTTCTTCTTCTACATTGCCGGATCTACGACGTAGAGCAGCGGATCGTCCCTACCTGCAGCGACCTTCCCCTGGGCGTCTCGGCGGTTCCGGAGGTGTTAGAGATTTTTTCTAAAAGGTCCTTTTCAGGACTGAGCAATTTCCAGCGCGGCATGTCCCGCTGTTCTCTTGGGTGCGGCACCCTCATCAAGGAGGGGGATGGACACGATCGCTGCATTAGGTGTCTGGGCGTCCAGCACGCTGAAGCAGCGTTCGTTGACGCATCTGCCCGCACTGCAGATTGTCATTCAGAAGTTGCGGTCACGGGTGGCTGTCTTCCTACGGGAACCAGCCACCATTTCGTCTGCTACCCGGGCGTGACATCTGTGGCTACGGCCCCGATGACCACCACGAGAGCGCTCCACGAGGGTAAGGCCGACCCGGGTATAATGCAGGATCTCCGTGCCGCCGCTGACAGCGCTCTATGGGCGACCAAGGCGGCGACACGGGCCCTGGGTCGGACGATGTCCACGGTAGTGGTCCAGGAGAGACACCCCCGGCTTTACCTTGCGCAGAAGAGTGACACCAAGGAAGTCCGCTTTCTTGATGCACCCATCTCGCAGGGTGGGTTGTTGGTAACACCGTCGAGGACTGCGCTCAGCAGTTTTTGACGGTGAAGCAGACAGTGGCAATTAGCCACATTTTTTCACGCCGCGACTCGGCCGCCTAGAGGCCTCCGAGATCCCGCGTGACGTCTGCTTCCCGGCAACCCAGGACCCCTTCGACATCGGCTCCGGTTTCTGTGCCCCCACAGGCAGCACCCCGGAAGCGGAGGTCGAGGGGGAAACCTCCACCCCGTCAGCAACCTTCTCGCGAGAAGGGACACTGACGGGAAGACCCCAAGGAGAACAACATCAGCCCGACCTTCACAGCCACGGCTCTGATCGGGTACGGGACGGATCACACTTACTCGCAGAGTTTTTCCGTTCTCGTACTTGATCGCACACTCCACGGCGACCGACCTCACGCCCGGGTCGTACACACACGACAGCTGCGACAGTTCCCGCCAGGCAGGTAAAAAGGCGGAGCCAAGGACCCCCGCGACTAGCTCCGCCAGCCGACCCACCGTGGGAATGATGAAGCAGACCGTCCCCTTGGTCACCCTGTCACAGTCCCTGGGAGCTCGAGAGCTGCCCACACTGTCTCGCGCTAATGAGGGCGGTCCGTCTTGGTTACTCGATCCAGTTGACTCTCCCAAGTTTCGGGGCATCATCTCTCCCTCTGTCAGAGGCAGGGACGCCTCCGTACTTCGGGTAGAGGTCACCACCCTTCTGGCAAAACAGGCATCGAGTTTGTCCCTCAAAACCAAGATGTTCAGTGGGTCACGACCCGCACTTCATCGTTCCCAAGAAAGACGGTGGGTTGCGCCCCATAGTTCTGCGTACCCTGAACAAAGCACCCTTCACAAAGCTGCCGTTCAGGGTGTGCTCACGCAGAGGCGCATCCTGACATCTATCAGGTGTCAGGATTGGTTCGTGGCAATCGACCTGAAGGACGCTTACTTTCATGTCTCGATTCCCCTCGACACCGGCCGTTCCTACGGTTCGCGTTCGAGGGGCGGGCATATCAGTACAGAGTCCTCCCTTTCGGTCTGTCCCTGTCTCCACGGGTCTTCACGAAGATCGTGGAAGCCGCCCTTTCTCCCCTTCGGGAAAAAGGTGTGCGGGTACTAAACTATCTCGACGACTGGCTTATCTTGGCACACTCGCGAGATCTGTTGTGTACACAGAGGGACCTGGTGCTCTGGCATCTAGATCGATTGGGATTTCAGGTCAACCGAGAAAAGAGCAAACTCTCCCCAGTGCAGAGCATCCTCTTTCTCGGTATGGAACTAAACTCTGTCACCATGACGGCGCAGCTGTCCGCAGCACGCGCCCAGTCAGTGTTGAACTGCCTGGAACACTTCAGGCAGTCGGCGGTCCCCCTGAAACAATTTCAGAGGCTCCTGGGCACATGGCGTCCTCCGCGGGGGTAATACCCCTCGGATTGATGCACATGAGACCGCTCCAACACTGGCTACAGAGTCGAGTTCCGAGGACAGCGTGGCACACCGGAAGCAGGCGCATGGTGATGACGCCCTGCTGCCGACGCACCCTAACCCCTTGGTCTTCCATGACCTTCCTCCGAGCGGGGGTTCCCCTCGGGCAGGTTACGAGGCACGTCGTGGTGACGTCGGACGCCTCGCTGCCGGGGTGGGGCGCAGTGTGCAACGGGCACGCAGTAGCGGGGCGCTGGACGGGCCCCTGTCTGCGATGGCATATCAATTGCCTAGAGTTGTGGGCTGTGCTGCTTGCGCTGAGAAGGCTACGGCCTCTAGTGCGGGCCAGCACATGCTGGTCCACCTGGACAGCACGACAGCCGTAGCGTACATCAATCGCCAGGGTGGCGTACGCTCACGGCAGCTAACACGACTTGCCCGACGCCTCCTCCTGTGGAGTTAGCAGGTGATCCGCTCCCTGCAGGCCACACACATCCCAGGCGAACTGAACCAGACAGCCGACGCGCTCTCTCGTCAGTATACGCCTTGCGGAGAGTGGCGACTCCACCCCCCCGGTCCAGCTCATTTGGGTGCTGTTCGGACAGGCACAGACAGACCTCTTTGCCTCCCACGACGCCACCCATTGTCCGCTTTGGTACTCCCTGACCGAGGCCCCCCTCGGCACGGATGCCCTGGCGCACAGCTGACCGCGGGACGGGCGGAAGCACACCTTCCCCCCCCCAGGAGCCTCCTTGCACAGACACTGTGCAAGGTCAGGGAAGAGGAGCACCAAGTGTATTGGTTACACCGCACTGGTCTAACCGCACTTGGCTTCAGAGTTGATGCTCTGGACAGCGACTCCCCCTGAACCATTCCCCTGAGAGAGAGGACCTGCTCTCTCAGGGGAAGGACACGTTCTGGCATCCCAGATCAGACCTCTGGAACACCCATGTTTGGTCTCTAGACGGGACGAGAAGATCCTGAGATGGCTACTCCCCCTCTCGGCAGAGACCATCACCCAGGCTAGGGCCCCATCTACTAGGCGGTCACACGCCTCTAGACGCGCCTCTTCTCGTCCTGGTGTCTCTCTCTCAACGAGAAAGACCCACTGAGGTGCTTGATCAGGATTGTGTTGTCCTTCTCACGAGACTGGAGACTAACATCTCCCCTCCACACTGAAAGTGTATGTAGTCGCTATCGCCACTCATCACGACTCAGTTGATGAAAAGTTTCTAGGGCAACATGACCTGGTCACCAGGTTCCTAACGGGCGCGAGAGGGCGGAATCCGCCTCATCTCCGCTCCATACCCTCTTGAGAGCCCCTCGGAGGTTCCGATCTTCCTCACCTGAGTAAGACGGCCCTCCTGTTGGCGCTCGCTTCCGTCAAGAGGGTAGGGGACCTCCAAGCATTCTCTGTGTCCCCGGATTGCCTTAAATTCGGCCCTGGCAAACTCTCACGTTATCTTGAGACCCAGGCCCGGATACGTGCCCAAAGCTCCAAGAGGTTGGGTCAGTGTGCTATCTACCCTTTTCTTCTTACCCAAACACATGGCTAAGAAAATTGGTACCTCACCAACCTTCCTTCTTACCCAGACACTGGTTAAGAACAGGCATTCCATCCATCACTAAGCAAGCACCCCCTGGGGGTTGGCTGGGCAGAGCAGCCTTCCCCCTTAGGCCGGGATACCATATGACCTATCACAGATAGTTCTAACCGGCCTGGTGCTATCAGACGCAGTAACACCCCCCCCTGTGGGCTGTTCCGTCTGCTATACCCTCATGACAATGGTTCCCACACATGGTAACCCATGCAAATTTCATTCGCCAAATTTCATTGGCCTTTTCTATAGTAGTCAGAGTAGATTGGTTCTCAAGGGCGAACCCCATCTGTCGTTCTCGACACAACGTCTCGTTCCCTCCATCAGGGAACTGAGGTTACATACGTAACCAAGACGTTTGTTTATTGATGATGCAGGACAACCACTCAGTAGTGCATTACAGTAGTCAAGTCTTGAGGTCACAAATGCATGAATAAGCTTTTCTGCGTCAGCAACACATAGAATATTTCGTAATTTCACAACACTTCTAAGGTGGAAGAAGGCTGTTTTTGTGACATTTGAGATGTGATTTTCAAATGACAGGTTGCGGTCTAATATAACGCCTAGGTCTTTAACAGTATTCGTTGGAGTAACAGTGTAGCCTTCAATTTACATGTTATAATCAGAAATATTCTACGTGTCTTTGGTGCAATAAGTAATTTTTCTGTTTTATTAGTGTTAAAAGGAAATTACTAGTCATCCAATGTTTTATATCTTCGATGCACTCCCAATTTGGATAACTGGAAGGAATCCTCTGGTCTTGATGAGATATATAGCTGAGTATCATCTGCATTACAATGGAAGCTAATTCCATGTTTTCTAATAATGTTGCCAAGGGGCAGCATGTATATGAAGAATAGCAAGGGTCCTAAAACCGATAATTATAACCGGTAATCCATAATTTATTTGCGATAGATTTGACGATTCCCCATTTAAATGGACATATTGATAACTGTCTGAAAGTAAGATCTGAATACCGGTATAATTGTGTAAAGGTGAGAAAAATGATGACAGAATTTTCATTTTTGGGTGAAGTATCACTAAGGCTTGTCCCAGACTAAAATGAATGTTTGACCTGTCTTAATTGAATATAACTTGTCCTGAAATATCTTAAAATATATCGGTACCATTGTTTTGTCTCATGATGCACACCAGTTATGTATTCTTCTAAGGCAGTGGTTCTCAAACTGTGGTAAGCGTACCACTAGTGGTACTTGAAGAGACCCCAGTGTCGAGTATGCGGCTCAGTTCATCTGTGGTTGTTGAACTCCAGTAAGTAGGCTATTTTATTCACTTAAAATGAAGTAATTCTCTTTAATGTAGTTGATGCTGATTCATATATAAATTAGTTGTGGCAAAAAATGCTAAAATATTTTTCCACAAATCTGCCATGTTAGCGATTACTTGGCTAGTTAACGTTAGCTTGTTTAAAATTGCTTGTGCATAGTGCGTCACACAGTGCAACTAACACGCCGAAGCTGTTTCCCATGCATTGTTTTATTTGTGGCAACCTGGCTTAATGTAAACATTAACTGCCACCATTAGCCACCGATCCTTGCCATTCAGGTCCCGTGTCGCACACATACCGGTGACAATTTAGTGACTTTGGCACTATATTTAGCAAATTTTAGACCCCTTTTGTCCACAAAGGTGCGCAGCTATCATTCAATTGGAAAAGGTCATTTATATACTTTAATCTGAAACAAAATGTTATTTCTTCTTTTCACAATAATACAGTCATTGCATTTAAATTTTGTTGTATGTTGATCGCTTGATTGTGAACAACTTAAAAAATATTGCAAAAAATAGTTTTGAAGAAAATTCAGCTTCATTGAACGAGATAATGATAATAATGATAGTAGCAAATAGGGCTGTCACGAAAAACCCACGATAAATATCACGTGATTTATGCACAGCTTTTGAGTGAAGTAAGGGAAAATGCTGCTGCATCTGAATGCCAGAGGGCGCTCTCGTGCGGAAACTCAAAATACCCACTGCAGAAGAAGACCACAACACGTTCTAGAATCTAAGATATGCATATGGACATCTTTTTATCACTGTTACTCAAGCCTCATCAGGTATTTTTATGAAATAAAGTATGTTTCTAATGACTATATTTGACGGGTGTTGCTTTTTCAAATGCACATTATAAGCGATTAAAACTCGCACTGCTTTAAGATCGAGCAGCATTTCCTACTGATCTCAGAGCCGTGGTTCACGAACAAGCTACGCGTTCAAAAAAATATTGACACATTGCATATCGCAGCTAGCTCGATTTCAATAGGATTTAGTGGTATCGCGATAAATTATCGCGCAGCCCTAGTAGCAATGCTTGTGAACTGCCAAAATTCAAACAACACATTACTTGCCCCACCAGAGACAGTCATATTTTTGGCCAATGCTATACCACAATAAAGGATGCATATCGCTCTGTCCCCAGAGCAGCTTTTGGACTGACCACTGCCTGGTTCATCTTCTCCCAACATAAAGACAAAAACTTAAATCTGTTAAGCCAGTAGTAAGGACTGTAAAGAGATGGGCCAACGAAGCAGAGCGGGCCTTAAAAGCCTGCTTCGACTGCACTGATATGGCTGCTGCCACCGATCTGGATGAGCTCACAGAGACTGTAACATCATAAATCAGTTCCTGTGAGGACATGTGCATTCCTACCAGGACATATTTAACATATAACAATGACAAACCATGGTTCACACCAAAACTCAGACAGCTTCGCAAGGCCAAAGAGGATGCCTACAGGAGTGGGGACAGAATCTTGTACAATCAGGCCAAGAACACACTGACAAAAGAAATTAGAGTGTCTAAGAAGAGCCACACTAAAAAGCTGAAAACCAGTTTTCAGCAAACGACCCTGTCTGGTTGTGGAAAGGCCTGAAAGACATTACAACTAAAAGACACCATCCCCCAGGCAAATCACAAAGCACTGAGGCAAATCAAGAGCTTGCTGATGACCTGAATGAGTTTTACTGTAGATTTGAACCCCCGGTCTCACACCCCGCACTGACCACCTCTCTACACAGCCATCAACACCTCCAGCTACCCCCCTCTCCTCCCCTTCTGCACTTCAGATCATTGAAGGTAATGTGCGTCAGGTCTTTAGGAAACAAAAGAGAAGGAAAGCACCAGGCCCAGACAGTGTTTCACTACCCTGTCTGAAATCCTGCGCTGACCAGCTGGCCCCCATTTTTTCACAGATCTTCAACAAATCACTGGAGCTGTGCAAAGTCCCTTCCTGCTTCAAATGCTCCACCATTATTCCCATCCCAAAGAAATCCAAAATCACAGGACTCGATTACAGACGCCTTAACATATGTGGCCATGAAGTCATTTGAAAGACTGGTGTTGGCTAACCTGAAAGACATCACGGGACCTTTACTGGACCCCCTGCAGTTTGCTTATCGAGCAAACAGGTCTGTGGATGATACAGTCATCATGGGACTGCATAATACCCTACAACATCTGGACAGACAAAGGTATTATGCAAGGATCCTGTCTGAGCCTTTAACACCTTCGTCCCAACACTCCTCCAGACCAAACTAAACCAGCTCTCTGTTCCTAGCTCTGTCTGTCAATGGATCCCCAGCTTTCTTAGAGTTGGTAAATTCACATCCAGCAGCCGTACCATCAGCACTGCGGGGGCCCAGGGATGTGTGCTCTCCCCACTGCTCTTCTCCCTCCCTGAACTCTCTAAATGACTAAATGTAAATGTACACCAACGACTGCACCTCTACTGACCTCTCTGTCAAGCCCCTGAAGTTCGCAGACCACACTACAGTTATTGGCCTCATCCAGGACGGTGACGAGTCTGCTTCCAGACATGAGGTTGAGCAGCTGGCTGTCTGGTGCAGTCATAACAACCTGGAGTTAAACACCAGTGGATTTTAGGAGAAACACCCCGGCACTCCCCCCACTCACCATCATGAACAGCACTGTGGCCGCAGTAGAGTCATTCAGGTTCCTGGGCTACACCATCTCACAGGACCTAAAGTGGGACATTCACATTGACTCTATTGTCTAAAAAGTCCAGCAGAGGCTGTACTTCCTTCGCCAGCTAAAGAAGTTCAACCTGCCACAAGAGCTGCTCTGACAGTTCTATTCAGCTGTCATTAAATCCGTCCTCTGCACTTCCATAACTGTCTGGTTCGGCTCAGCTGCAAAAACTGACCTCCGAAGACCACAACAGATAGTCCGGACTGCTGAGCGAATCACTGGCACAACCAGAACAAGAACTGTACTCATCCAGTATGAGTAAAAGTGTGTGAGTAAAATAACTCGCAAAATCACTCTGGACCCCGCACACCTCTTTGAGGTGCTGCCATCTGGTCGGCGCTACAGAGCACTGAGCACCAAAACAGCCAGACATAGGAAAAGTTTCATCCCTCGGGCCATCTACCTCATGAACAGTTAAATGTTCTTCTGTGCAATAAAAACACGTGCAATACACAACTATATACTCATATTTATTAAACATATGTTGTCGATATAATATTCAGCTATCCACATTCCCCTGCATAACTTGTATATACCAGATTATAATTTGTATAGCACATATGTACATACAATAAACTGTCGATTCTCATTTGGTCTAATATTGTCCTTTTTGTCAATGTGTATGGTCTTTCACATATTTATTTTTTACATTTTGTTACCTGTGCCTTTTTTTAACCTGTATGTGCACTGGAAGCTTCTTTTACTAAGACATTTTCCTTGTGTGTCCAAGCACACTTGGCAATAAAGCTCTTTCTGATTCTGATTCTTTCCTCTGTGTTCACATATCTTTATAAGTACAATTTTGACTGTATTATTTGTGTCCTCTTCAAGAATTGCTCTTGAGAAATTATATGTTTATTATCACCCCAACTGTTAAATTAAATGTATGCCCATGGACCACTGTGTTGCCTCATTGTGAAAATTGTTAAAAATCACACCTCTCCCGAGTAGTTCCTTTGACTTGATATTTATTTATCCTAAATCAATACATTACAAAATCATTTTAACATTTTCTCTGCTGTTTTTTGTATTTAACTTGCATTAAAATAATTGTTTATTTGATTTAATTAATTTCAAGGATATATTTTCTTGAAAACTACCCAAAACTGTGGGTGCTGGAAAACATAGAAACTTATGTGAAAACACTAGTATTGGATACAAGTTGTTAGTTGTATCCTTCGTTCCGAATATATAGAACTCGGTGGCGTGTTCCATCAAAACACGGGAAAACAATTCCTTTTGTCTTCGTTATTGAATAGTCATTAATTGGATATGCAAGATCAAGTCAATAGCAGGTGCACAAATAATCCTCCAACAGGTAATCACATTTAGGCACGACAATTGAGGAGATCACCAGGAGATGGAATACATGGACATAGGTTTTACAGGATGGTTTGATGTCACTACATATCGATACAATAATATCAGAAACATACACGACCAAACAACTCATATGGTAAATACAAACAGTTCAAAGGCAAGTATTAATATGGTTAACATAGTAATATACACAAGGATAATAATTCAGACTTACTTACTCTCTCCTGATCAGTTGGTGCTCAAAGTGTTGTTTGGGTTGATATTTTTCTTTGTTAATATTTAAAGATCATTTCTATTCTGTTTTTTTAATCGAAAGTTGCCGCTTTAGGCTTTTCCGTATTGATTTCAATGTATTTTTTTATTTTGTATTCGACCTCTAATGTAAAAAGCTGTAAAACATATCTGAGACTGCAATTCCATTCCATTCTACCGCTTGTCCGAACTACCTCGGGTCACGGGTTCTCAGGAGTCATCGGGCATCAAGGCAGGATACACCCTGGATGGAGTGCCAACCCATCGCAGGGCACACACACTCACTCATTCACTCACGCACTCACACCCTACGGACAATTTTTCCAGAGATGCCAATCAACCTACCATGCATGTCTTTGGACCAGGGGAGGAAACTGAGACTGCAATATGACACATTATAAAATTACATGGGAATGTTTGTATTTGTTATTATTAGGCTTTCAGCTTATTTTTGCCTATATTTATTTTGATAAATTGCTATTCTTGTAATATAACGTTCAATGTCGACCATTGTGGCCATTTTTGTACATTTAATCAAATGCCAGATTTCTTTTTTATGTTTGGACTGAGTTGTGTGTTCTATATATATATATATTACAGCATTGCTATTTTTGTTTTTTTTAGAAATGCAAATGAAAGCGCGGTGGTCAAAGTGGTGTAAAGTATTTTGATTCCCCCAGCTCCGCCCCTTTTTACAGACCCTCCGCCCCACCCTAGCTAGTGTGCACAGAAGAGTAGAAGCTGCGAAGAGATCAAGTCAAAGAAACGGAAAAGGAGGTCAGAAAAAAAGGCGGTTCTAGGGGGGGGCCAGTGCCCCCGTGTCAGCACACTGGCCACACCATAGCCCCCCTAAATCTGGAATGATATTTCACCAAAACAGAGCAATTTTGAGCTGAACTTGTTTTCAAATGAAATATTAATGAAAAAGAATCATGACAACAAATGTTAGTGTGCCCCCTAAAAGCATAAGTGGCCCCTGCCTGGCCCCCCCAGTTACAGTAGTCTAGAAACGCCACTGTGCGTGTTATCAAGACTTTCTTTAACCCAGGTTGGTGCATGTATGTTAATGTGATGGAATGCCGTGCTTGAATATTTTGTTGTCCGATCGACATAGAAAAGTATATCTTTTGCGCTGTAAATAGAGTTCGAATATTAGACAGTGGTATCATGAATTGGGAAAGCGCAATTCGAGTTTAAGAAACTAAATTATTAATTAAAATCATCTGGCATAGTTATTTTAACAAACTATGCACACGCATGTGTTTCCCAACTCCACGCTTTCTAAGCAGATGCGTTTATATTTTCTCTCACAAGTTGATAGTTCTCGCGCACCCATCACCTATATTTCACTGATAATGTCATTATGAATCTGTTCGTGGCAATTCATTTAACTTACTGCTATCAACAAAACATTATCGATGTGGTTACAGCATGTGTGGATGTGTCAATTATGGGGCATAGGCATATCGTTTGTGGCACGTTGTTGTTTGTAATGCGTGAATGCTGCCGCCATTTACACTCATGACATAGAAAAGATCACCAATCGGCCATCAGTAATCATATCTGTGGTGATTTCACAACGATAAGGAATACTTTTGTTGGGAAGAAAACCTGGTGTCTACTTTGTAAATGGTTGTGGAAGGTTGCCGTTAAATTATTTATTTTACATATGATTTTTTAATCATGATATAAACATGTCAATAATTTATATTGCTGTCCTATAGTTATTTAAACTTCGATACATTGTTATCTGCTTTGCCAGATTGAAAACACTTTTTTTTTTTGTGCATTTATTTTGACTTGTTGTTGACAAACTTTATTTATCTTGACAGGTTTGGTTTCTCCAAACCAAACAGACATCAATTTACACCTTCAGTTAAACCATCACAATTAAATTCAGGTATAATTTCTACTTCTCAACAAGCTGTTGAGTTGTAAAAATGAAGAAAAATAAAAATACTGCAGAACTAAAAGGTTGCTATGATTTTAGTGTTTAGTTAAGATTTTATTAAGATTTTTATATATCACACCGGAGAGTGTCTGTACACATGCATTCAGTGTGAAAAGAGTTTCAAATCGAGTGAGAGAGCACATTAAAATTCACACTGGACACCGCCCCTATGCATGCCTTCAATGTGGAAAGAGTTGTATCCAAAAAGCGAAGCTTACTGAACACATGATGATTCACACCGCAGAAGACCATAACCATGCTCCAGTGTGGAAAGAGTAACATACACAATGCTGGTCTTAAGATGCACATGGCAATTCACACCGGCGAGCGTCCATACACATGTCCTCAGTGTGAAAAGAGTTTTACGAGGAAAGAGACACTTACAGCTCACATGAATATTCACACTGGAGAGCGCCCATATGAATGCCTTGAGTGTGGAAAGAGTTATAAACAAAAAAGATATATATAAGAATTCACACCAGAGAGAAGCCATACACATGTCATCAGTGTGGAAAGAGTTTCACACAAAAAATAAGTCTCGCGGAACACATGAGAATTCACACTGGAGAGCACACTTACACATGTTCTCATTGTGAGAAGAGTTTTACGCATTAAAAAAGTTTTGATCTCCACATGAGAATTCACACTGGAGAGTGCCCATACGCATGCCTTGAGTGTGGAAGGAGTTTCAGGTACAAAATGAGTTTCGACAACCACATGAGAATTCACACGGGAGAGCGTCCATACGCATGCCTTGAGTGTGGAAAGAGTTTCCCACAAAAGAGCAATCTTGAGAGTCACAGGAAAAACCATGCTGCAAGATCGCCCATACGCATGTTATGACTGTGGAAAGAGTTTCAAACATAACTGTAATCTTAAAAGCCACATGAGAATCCACACTGGAGAGCGCCCATACGCATTAGCTTTCCTGTAGATCAGTGGTAAGAGCATTACGTTCACAACGCAAGGTTGTGGGTTCGATCCCAGGGGATTGCAAATACCTATGTATGAATGTATAGGATAACGCAATGTAAGTCGCTTTGGATAAAAGTGTCTGCCAAATGCATAAATATAAATGCATGTGTTCAGTGTGGAAAGAGTTTCACACACCAAAATCATCTTGAGAGACACAAGACAGCTCATACTGGGAAGCGCGTGTACTCGGTGTGAAAAGTGTTATCCTTGAAAAAGGAGTCTTGTAGCCCACATGAGACTTCACACTGAGGAACACCCATAACCATGTCTTAAGTGTAAAAAAAGTATTTCAAAAGGGGACATTCGCTCAGTCAGTGTTTAGGATTGACAACTGCCTTCGCTTACAGGTGTCTGGAGATGCTCTGTTCACAATATTGTCTGTATTACATTAGGCATGTGACTCATGTAATGTACTTTGACTTACAGATTTTTGCATTTGAATGGTATTCTTTGTATTTGATTTTAGTTTGGCATTAAAGTTGTAATGACAATAAAAATATAATTCCTAAATAATAATGAATGTTGTCTCCAGATGTCTATTTGGAAATATTCAAATAGTCTAAAACAGATGTTCTCAAACTTTTTCATTCAGGACTCACATAGACGGGTATATATCTCGAGACTTTTTGTGGTCTCAAAGTCACAATGAAATAAAACATTTTGCACTTGTAATCTTTGAGCAAAAACATTTAGCCCATCTTCCCCTCTCAACCACATATCTTCTCTTCATGATGAGAAAAGGGGATGGTTACTTTTAAAATGTATTTTGCTACAGATTACAAAATACATGCTTTAAAAAGTAATCTGTACCGTATTTCGTTAGATTACACAAGTTTTGTAATTTAAACTAAATACTTTGATATACTTCAAAGAACAAAGGGATCACCAAACAGAGGACTTGGCTTTCCTATTATTATTATATTACTATTATTACATATTATTATGAACACCGGCAGTATTCCTGTTTTCCCTTATTTGACATCATAGTCCACAATTGTGAGTGTATGTCTCACAATTCTTAGAAAAGAAGTCAAAATTGTGAATTAAAAACTCCCAATTGTGAGAAAAAGTCAGAGTCACTGTGACAATAAATCGCAATTGTCTAAAAAATTACTTAAACAAGACACTCACAAACAACTATCACAAAACATGAAACTGTCGATTATCGATAAAAGACGACAAAGATTCAAGGGTTTGTAAATATTTTAATGTGGCAATAATTGTGACAATAATTTGATTACCACCCATTCAAAAGTAACTGCAAAGAAATACAATTACTCAAAATAAGTTACATGTATTTTGTTACACCCAAGCCCTGAAAAGGGGTTGGACTGTAGTCTAGACTCTAGAGCAGGGGTGTCAAACTCAGTTCCTGAGGGCCGCAGCTCTGCACAGTTTGGCTGCAACCAGCTCTAAACCACACCTGCTTGGATGTTTCTAGTAATCCTAAAGATGTTGATTAGCTGAATCAGGTGTGTTTGATTAGGGTTGGAGCTAAACTGTGCAGAGCTGCGGCTCCTCGGAACTGAGTTTGACACCTGTGCTCGAGAGCATATGTCTTCATCCCTGCTCCTGGGGACCCACTGCCCAGCCAAGTTTAGCTCCAATCCTAATCAAACACACCTAAACCAGCTAAACAAGCTCTTCAGGATCGCCTGAAAATCCCATGTCATGTGTACTGAGGAAGGTTGGAAACAAAATTTGCAGGACAGTGGGTCCACAGGAGCAGGGTTGAAAGAGCAGGGATCTCCAACCCTCCTCCTGGATACTGTACTGCAGACTAAAGCTCCAACCAGCTTCTCGAATGTCAGTAATTATCAAGTAACCCTGATCACCTTGATTAGATGGTTCAGGTGTGTTTGATTGGGGTTGGAGCGGAAATCTTCAGGACAAGAATCATTGGGACGCAGAGTGTCCATTAGTTGTACCCTTCAAAATCCTTAATTCTGAAGGGCCCTTTGAAATGGCCAGTTATGAGCCCTCCAGCTTGGAACGACCCTCCAATGTGTTGGTCATGATTGTTTTCACTCTGGAGTGACATTCGGAGGGCGATATATCCGGTTGGAGCGCACAGAGACTTAAAACTGACATTCAAATCTGCCTCCACTATCTTAGCAATGCCCAACTTATAACAATTCAGTCAAATAGTGAAGGGTGAAATGGAGTCCAGCCCTAAATTGTTTTCTTTGCTATTGTAACGTCTATTTCATGCCATCCTTAAGATAGATTGTTCCTGTCTATGCAGTTCCTAAATGGAAAACTTCGGAACCTTCTAACCTATACAAAAATTACATTAGCTTAATATTTGAATCCTTAATTTAATATTAGGCCCCTAATTTACCTTCACTACACAAAAAAATGACACCCCTAACATCTCAAAGTGTAAAACTGTCCGCCTTGAAGCCTGGATCACATGAATTAAGGATAAAGGTAAGCTTTATGTAAAATGTAATTTAATAATTAAAGCCTGCATTATTCAGTAAACAATTCAAGCATATCCTCAAACAATTACAACATAGATAATTTGCCATTTCTATCAGACACAAGTCTTAAGGCTATTCCCAGACTGAAATTAATGTTTTTCCTGTCTTAACTGAAATTAACTCGCCCTGAAATATCTTAAAATATATCAGTGCATTTGTTCTGTAATGTATTCTTCTAAGGCATTTTTGATAAAAGCCACATAAATATCTTAATTCAACTGCATAGTCCTAGTTTAATATAAACCATGTGTGAATCCGGGCCAAAGAGGTTATTAGCGATTATGCCAGAAACTCAATATTGAATCTGGCTGAGTGGCTATAGTGGCTATAGATAAATCTAATAACAGTCAGCTTCAAAGTTTCTGTTTTGGCTACAGTAAATGTAGTGACTTGCTTAGACACAAGACTTAAGTGCTAAGTAGTCTGTTGCACAATTACAGGAGCTAAAGGAAGCGTTTAAAGAGTTAACCAACCCCTCAAATATGCAAAGAAATTAAATAAATATTAAATATGTATGAAGTGTCATTCATTGAAAAAATACAGAATGTTTGTTCCAGGTAAATTAATACATACAAATAAAATATGAACATTCAAGTGGTCAAACGTACAAAAACATACAATTAATGAAGGCTTAATAACTGAATGAAAACTTATAAGTAACATTTTAACAAAGGGTGAAAGGGGAAAGAAAGGGTGCTTTGCCACAATCAGAACTCAAATTGTATGCATATATCACAGGGCTCTAAACTAACATTTGAGAGAGGTGGCACTGCAGCTACCAAGTTATTCCGTTGGTGGCACCAGCCCTTAATTTTTATAGCACCAGAGTCATGAAAAAATATTCACTAAAACTTTGTATTTATTAATACATTAAAAATAAATTAGAAATTAATACAAATCATTGTTTATGATTTAATTATTTGTATTGTATAGTATAGTATGCTACTTTCTACTTTATTTGTTATGAACAACTCATAAGAGAACACAATTCATTTAATATCAGTGAGTGGTTTTGGGCTCGTCCTTTGTGGTTTGATGAACATTATAAACAGAGATCTTTATTATGCTGCTGCCCCTTTAAGAGCTATAGCGCACTATACTCTAGTGATGTGTTTTGTTTTGTTTGTTCACGAAACGGACTACCTTTACAAAGATTCTTCTTAATATGGGACTTTTTACGTTATTTTGTGTTTATGTGTCCGTTTCAGAGTAAGAAGGCGGGAACTCAATTGAGAAGAGAAGAAGAGAACTCAGTTTAGTGTTTTGCGCTCTCTGACTCCCATGGGCGCGCACATATATCAAACAACCCGCGAGACCCGAAGGCTTTTAGTGATTGTTTTTCATGAAAGCTGCATTGATACACGTTACGACTTTTATCAATAGTAACTCACAAATAAAGGATTTAACGTGAACGTTAACATGTTGTATGCTTTGCAGTATTGTTAAAGAGCTTTATACAATAGTATAGTGCTTAAAGTTTGCACATGTTTCCTGCATTTCACATGCATATAAATACACGCAACACATTTCATTATCTTTGCTATTTTGTACCTTAGCACGGGAAATTATTCTATTCTGCCGGTGGCAAAACATATTTGAGTTGAAAGGTTGAGCGCTTCACTCTGTCCGTCCTTCCGCTTCATCGTAGCATTAAATGCGCTTCTTACACCCTCGAATTACGTCTATGGGGGAGGGGTATAAATAAGTGAATGGTTGAAGGAGGGAAGACGAAAATGAGAGACTGAATGCGCCGCTTGCGCAACATATTTCTGCGCATCAAATTTATTAAACGCAATATATGTAATGGTCAGTTTGTCAGTAGCACCGGTGCGACCATTAAGAAAAACGTGTCGCACTGGCAGTTAAAATAGTCGCAAAATGCGACCATTTGGTGCACAATTTTGGTGCGACCTAAAGCCCTGTATCAAATTTTGTGTTTAAGTTTTTCTCACTGTCTCTTCAAGATTTGCAAAACAAACTGTTTTGAACCAATTCCTATAAGGACATTGTAAATTGTATTGCTTGTGCTTTTAATCATTGCAGTTTGGCGTGCTGGGCCAGTAGAAAGTTTTCTGAAGAACTTTTGAAAAAAAAAACTTTTATGCCAACATAGCTAGATGTAGTATTCATCAAGATAAATAGATTTATTGTGTAATTTGTTTTGGTACAACTGTGTATAACAGGGATACACGTTCCTTAGTGAACTGGGGAATCAGGGTTTTAACACTTAACGTTACAACTACACGTGGAAACCAGATGTGTGCTGCCTTCACGTGCTCTCGGAAATGTGATATTTCCCACTTCAACCCGGAAATATTTTTGAAACGGTGCTCTTTTAATGTTAACAGATTATTGTAATGTTTAATGCTACTTAATTATTAGTAACATTAGTGTTGTCATGCTACTAAAAACTTTTAATGTTTCTACATCCAGACATTACTTCCGCGTTTGTGTTGGGAAATAACCCACTTCCGAGGTGTCTTGAAATGTAGGATTCGAACATGTGCGTATAGAAAACCCGATTGGCAGAAGATAGCGGGGGCGTGGTTTAGTTGGTTGCACTAAAAGCGCAAATCGAGCTCTCGTCTTTATCGTCAGGACAGAGCAGCACGTGTGACTGAAGAGTGTTATCTGCGCCACGCTCTCATTTATCTGCTTTAGTGAAGGAAGAATAGCGTTTAATCATGGTGAAGCTAGCCAAGGTAAGATATCTGCGAATATTCCTGACGTAATTTCAGACGTTGTTTTAAGAAAGATAGTTTGTTTTTCTTCCTTTGATAGTGAGGCCTACGATAGGGTTTTCGCTGCAGATTTAAGCTCATAACGTTAGAATAGTTTTAATGAGAATGTAACAGTTAGATGGGTCCGATATTGACTGATTTCAGTGTGTTGTCGATTTTATCGGTTACGCAGAGAATCTGGTCTGACCATGCTGTTCCGTTATCAGGCCTCAGGTGACACGCGTGAAAAATAACAAAAGATTTTTAACGTGATGGTTCTTAACATGCGTTATTTTTAAAGTACAAGCGGTTCACGCAAGTCATAAATATTTCTGCGGCGCCCAGGCCGTTTTTGTTTCGCATTATAAATCTTTTTTTTTCGGATCGCGTGTCGTTTAGCCGATTAGCTCGATGCTAAGCGCCTCCATTTTGATTCATGGAAGAGCGCGAGCGGACATTTATCGAATTAATTTCAAAAGACAATTTGATCATATAAATCATATCAAATATAATTATACGATTTTGCTGACAATTTTTTGCAAAATACAAATGGGTGTCAAAATAGTTTGTAGCTCTCTTCCGTAGCTAGAGCGTCTTGCACGTGTAACGTGAAGCCCACGTGGGTTTGTCCACGTGGGGAGTTTCACGCAGGACTCTTGTTTTAAATGGCATTGAGGGACACCGAAAGAACAACGAAGTGGTTTACATGAGGTTTAATATCACTTGGGGTAATGGTACTTTTAACACGCAATAAAAACACACATACGGTCATTACATAAGACTGTAGTTTCTTAACGTATTGATTTCCTCTTACCAAAAAAACTATGGTTATATTTCAACTTAATTTTTGTTAAGGGTTGATTGGTATATTACTTTGACCAATGCTAATAAACCCTTGTTTTGATACACAATTTGACTAATTCTTGCAGGCGGGCAAAAAAGAGGCACCTCAGAAGAAAAAGGCCCCACCACCTCCGAAAGAAGTGGAAGAAGAATCCAGCGAGGAAGAGAGCGATGAGGAGGAGGTGAAGAATTGATTAAATTTTTATAGAGCTTTTTTTACAATGTTGCATTGTTTAAAAGCAACTTTATGTAAAAAAAATTAAGAGATTAATTTAATCACTTATGCAACATGACTAAAGATTTAACCACATCAATCATATCAAATAAACTTTGCAGGCACCACCAGCCAAAGCTGCAGTGAAGAAAAATGCAGCACCTGTAAAAAAAGCTACAGTGAAAAATGGAAAAGCCCCAGCTAAGCAAGAGAGTGACGAAGAAGATGATGAAGACGATGATGAATCATCCGGTAAGCTGGGTTATTTTCCTATTTCTAAAATTCATCATATGTTCACCGTGACTTGAATATGTTTCTCATGGTAGAAGAGGAGACTCCACCACCAAAGAAAGCTACACCGGCTAAACCCGCTGCAGCTAAAAAAGCTGCAGCAACCCCCGCCAAGGGAACTCCTGCAAAGAAAGCTGCACCTGCTGAAGAGTCCGACGATGACGATGGTATGTGACTTGTTTTTATTGATCTGTGTTTTAGTTCTGAGAAACTTCGCTGGCATTCACACTTGTACATATTTAATGAGTCAATCATGAATGCACAGATGATGAATCGGAGGAGGAAGAGGCACCACCACCCAAAAAGGCTGCACCTGCAAAAGCAGCGACACCAGCAAAGGCAGCGACTCCTGCAAAGAAGGCTGCACCTGCTGAAGAGTCTGATGATGATGATGGTATGGAATAGTTCACTGTTTCCAATGGTGAAAACATTTGTAATGTAACTCTCATTTGACATTAGGTGTGCGTAAAGTGAGGCCATTATTTAACTAACTCTTATATTGGTCTTAAGCATTTATGAAATTAAAAGACCACCTGCTGAAATCGCCATGTTAGCTGTCACAGTGTTGATGTGTCAGCTATTGAATTAACCATATTACACTGATTGATGAACCACTCCCAAAATATTCTATGTAAAGTATGTATCTCTTTTAGGTTAATCAGTCACACAAATCCTTCGTTTCAAGATGTCAAGCATGATTTTCACAGAAACGCATGCATCCCCAAATTTCCCTTTTATTCATTAAATCAAGGTGTGACATGTTTAAATGCATTATTTAAAAAACTTTTATTGACGGTTTAAAACAATTAAAAAAAATTATGAAAAAGAAAAGGTCTTAAATCTCACTACCGAAATCTTTAAAAACAGCCAATCTCAAAACATGTTTTGGTTAAAGATGAGAGAAACCTCGAAACCCAAGAAAGTTTTTATTATTCATACAGCATTAGACATTAATTAATAATATTTAAATAGAAAATCGTACATGTAAAAAAATTAAATGTGAAGAACTATAAATAGATCACATACATTGTCACATAGAATTTTTACTATTCAGTTAATCTGTAAGCCATTCGAAAGGTACTAGTAGGAAAATATCAGTCATGGACACCCTCCCCCACTATTCATTTATTAGAACAGGAATATTCTGTAAGATTTTGTTATTTGAGATCATTTAGTAGAACATCCAATTGTTTTTCCTCAGAATATTTGAAATAAACATGTAAACCACTCAAACAAATTGGGACCCGTGATGTTAATTATGATTTCAGGCGAAAAAGCAATAGAAATGTATGTTTTGTATGTTAAAATTATACTTTTTGTAAGGTAGAGAATAAAATAAAGTATGATCGTTTTCTGTTATAGAATTTTCATAATTCAATTTTTACTGTCATGATGTTTCAATTGTTTTGTGAGAATGACCCATGTGTGTGTGTTGCATTTGTAGACGAGTCCGAAGAGGAAGAGGCTCCACCTCCTAAGAAGACGCCGGCTAAAGGTGCTGCCAAAGCACCCGCAGCCAAAGCTCCTGTAGCTGCAGGGGAATCCGATGATGACGACGAGGACGAAGGTTTGTGTGTGATTAAAACTAGATTGGCCTGTAGCACAGAGTTAAAAAATATCCAATTTCAATCCATAGAGCATCCCGATAAAAAGCCATTATTATATTTGTAAAACAATCATATTAACACCATTAATGCTTAAAGCGGATCTGATGTCTAGTTCTTGCAGTCATGTTTCAGACTTGTTTGTTTTTCTCAGATTCTGAGGAAGAGGAAATGGATACAACACCAGCACCCAAAGCCCTGGCCAAAAAGGCAGGTATGGTGAAGGCCAAGGAAGAATCTGAGGAGGAGGAGGAGGAGGATGATGATGATGACGACGATGATGATGATGATGATGAAGGTTCGATTGCAGAATGACTTGTTATTGATGTTCATGTAGGACAATAGTCATTTATAGGCTCACCATGTATGACTTTTTCTTATGAAAAGCACATCTGCTTTTAAAGTGATACTTTATCAGGCTTAATCAAAAGTTCCCTGGTTTGTTTTTTTACTCGCCTCAAGGCATCCTAAGGGAATGTGTCTTTCTTCTTGAAGAATAATGAAGTCGGAGTTATAAAACCATGTATCCTTTTACTTTCAATCGGTAGAATGGGGGGGGGGGGGTAAGCTCCAAAAAGTGCATCCTTCGATCAAAGAACGGCTCAACATGGCTCCGTGGTCATAACAAAGTCTTCCTGATTAACAACAATGTCTAACATCCACTGCAGATGGAGAGGCATGTTTTTTCGGCAAATGACGCAAACGTGTTAAGTTCCAGTGACTAACACAGCATTTTTTGTATATTCCTTCTCTGGGTATATGAGCTTCTGTCACCATTTAGTTTTTTTTTTTATCGATGGATGCACTTGTTGTAACTTCAAAAGATTACCCCCCCCATTCTACTGCTTGGAAGCAAAATGATAGGCGGTATTATAACTCGGACTGCATTATTACATTTCGTTACACTGTACTTGTATATGTGTAATGACAATAAAGTTGAATCTAATCTAATTATTCTAAAAGGTCACATTCACTTAGGATGCCTTGAGGGTGATTTTAAGGAATTCCTTGTAACTTTTTTCTATTTAGTGAAATCAAATGGGGCGTTTTATTTAAAGGGAAGTTTTAGTGAATAGGGTTGAAGAGATGGCAGGATTTTCATATTTGGATGACCTTATGATTGGGCTTCAGATGACGTCCTCCATTTCCCCCCAAAATAATTTGGTTCATTTGGTTTTCCAGAAGCTCCTGCAACTCCAGCGAAGAGGAAAGCAGACAACAAGGACAAGGAAATGCCATCAGCCAAGAAAGCAAAAAGTGATGGAGAAGGTGAGATTTGCACCCCATCTGTTGTAAATTCATGAAAACACTAAACTATGATGAACAACAAGGGACTTAATACTGATGTATGTGATGTCACCTTTTCGAAATTCTGAATCTTTATTTTCACATAGCAACATCTCTGCTGCTGCCTTGCAAAAAGATTCATTTTTTGTTGAATTTTCAGGTTTCAGTCTCTATCTTGGCAACTTGAACCCGGAGAAAGATTTTGATGAAATTAAGTCTGCAATCTCAAAATTCTTTTCAAAAGAAGGCCTTGAAATTCAGGATGTGCGTCTTGGCCAGTCCAAGTAAGTCTGGTTATAATAGCCATAGTGTTTTGAAGTGTATGTATTTTCTGTATTTGCAGAAATTTGTCTTGTTAGGTTTAGTAACGTTGGTGATCAAAGTGTTTGTTAACCTGGTTCATGTGTGTTTAACTAACACGAGTCTTGATTTCTAGGAAATTCGGATATGTTGACTTTGCATTAGAGGAAGAGCTACAGAAAGCATTGGAGCTTAATGGCAAGAAGTTGATGGGCCTCCCACTGAAACTTGACAGAGCCAGAAGTAAAGAAAACTCCCATGAACACAAAAAAGGTAATTTATGAAAATAATCCTGTGAACATGAATCTGACCATCTCCAGAGAGGATCACATCTTATCTTCCTCCCTGTACTCCCATGTGGGTTAAAGATGGTCAAGTACAGAGCTGAAAATATTTTCACGTAGTACATGAAATTAAGGTTGGATGTATCAGCGTTTTTACTTTTTTTTTCATCAGAGAGAGATGCACGTACCTTGTTCGTTAAAAATCTTCCATACTCCATAACACAAGATGAACTGAAGGAGGTCTTTGACCAGGCGATCGAAGTCAGAATACCAATGGATAACAACGGTTCTAGCAGAGGGTAAGAGACAACACAACTTTGTTATCAGAATTTTAAAAAAGCATGCAGTAAACATGGCTCATGTTTTTTTTTTATTGGGGTGGTGCAGAATTGCTTACATTGAGTTTGCGACGGAAGCTGTTGCTGAGAAGATGATTGAGGAAGCACAAGGGTCTGATGTTCAAGGGCGCTCCATAATTTTAGATTACACAGGAGACAAGAGAGGGCAGGGCGGCAGAGCACCAGGTTGGTTAAATTGTGGTCTTGCCATCGGCCAAATGTCTTTAAGATTTATGCTAACTGCTTGCTTTTGTTCTTTCTTTTAGCTGCTGGTTCAAGCAAAGTTATTGTTGTAAACAACCTGTCATTTAATGCAACTGAAGACTCTCTCCAGAGTGTCTTTGAAAAGGCAGTGAGCATCAGAATACCACAGAATAATGGCAGGCCGAAGGGGTAAGTACGGTGACTGTAAAACTGTCTCTTAATGTGTAACATAACATTGGATAAAGGCATAGCCATTTGAATAAATATGAAGTGACTTAGTAATGCATGATACTAATAAATTACTTTTCTTGGAAACCGTGTGTTGTAAAACATGATTTTGTTTTGAACCCAGTTCGTTGCTAGACCTACATCAAATAATCAGTCCAATTTAGAATGAACTTTTTTCTATACTAATATTGTGTGAAAAAATGTATTAGTCGACTTGGCATTTAATGTATTTGTGTATAATATAAGCCTCATACTTGCGGACAGTAGGTGGCAGTAATACGCTAGTTCACACATCTCATCAAATGAAAAACATGTTACAAAAATTGCTGACCAGCAAAACGAGACATCACACGTAAATTTCAAAACCATAGATGAAAAGGGGTGTTTTTTCACATCAGATTTGTCCAAACAAAATAAATATTGCGCCCAATAGTTCATTCAACTAAAGTGCCCAGACTTGTAACCCAATCCACAAGTCATAGGAATCATAACAAAATAAAAATCACAAAGTGTTCTATGCATCCCACCTTTAAAGTGACATGGTGTAATTTTTTTTTAAAGTTAAAGAGACTGGAAAATGTGACTTAATACATAAAATGCAATTATAAAACTAAAGTCAACTCTTATTTCAGTTTTGCATTCGTGGAGTTTGATGATATGGAGGATGCCAAGGAAGCAATGAAGAGTTGCAACAACACAGAGATTGAAGGCAGAACTGTCAGACTTGAGTTCAGTCAAAGCAGGGAAGAAAGAGGTGGTGGTGGAGGAGGACGGGGGAGCTCTGGTTCGTATAATTAACTTTCTTAACTGTTTATTAGCCATTTCTATGCTCGTCATTGCTAACTGTCTTGTGTCTCCTCGTAGGACCCACAAAAACACTATTTGTCAGAGGCCTGTCAGAAGATACTACAGATCATACACTGAAAGGTGCATTTGACGGATCAGTCGGTGCCAGAATCGTCACAGATCGAGATACAGGCTCCTCAAAAGGGTACCTGCCTTAAGTGCCTTTTTTTAAACTGTTTTGCTTCTCATGAGCTCCTCGCTGTCTATCCAGTGGTGGTGTACGGATTCGCACGAGAAGTAGATTCAAATTCACATTCTATACGGTGTTGCCACTGTTGTGGACAATTTTATCTGATGTGAGACAAGTTTACTTAAAGTGAGATGTTTCATATTAAAACAATGAAGTATTTAAGATGCAGCTTTCATGTTGCATTAAAAGCAAAAAGGTGTAGTCTTTTATAGGTGTCTTTCTGCACCTTACTGACTTAAATGTTGTTCCTCCAGATTTGGTTTTGTAGACTTTGACAACGAAGACGACTGCAAAGCTGCAAAAGAAGCAATGGATGACGGCGAGATAGACGGAAATAGAGTGTCTCTGGACTACGCCAAGCCCAAGGGCGAGGGAGGCCGTGGCGGAGGCAGGGGAGGAGGAGGAAGGGGTGGTTTCGGTGGCCGAGGCGGTGGGAGGGGTGGTTTTGGTGGCCGTGGAGGTGGAGGTGGAGGCGGAAGAGGCGGTGGCTTCAGGGGAGGGAGGAGGAGGAGGAGAGGAGGTAGGTTCAGAATATCCTGACTTTCTGTAGTGTGTAATGTATGTAAAAGTGTGATAATACTATGTTCTTATAAACCTTGTTTATAGTGTAAAATGTTTTTCAGGTGGACGTGGTGGATTTGGCGACAAGCCACAAGGAAAGAAGATCAAGTTTGACGATTAAATCTGTTATTGAATGTACTCGTTTCATTGCTTAAATCTATTTTGTCAGAGCGTTTCTAGGACATTCCAGAAAGCATCAGTAATGGATAACTGTACAGTGACCCCTGACCCCTTTGCTTCCCGTTTTAACTGTGAGTTCTGAAATGTCCCAACCATCCATGTACATCCTCATCTGCTTTGTTGAAGAGAGGATCTTTCAGACATTTAGTATGTGAATGTGGTAATTATGCTCTGCCGGTTTAGGTACATGTTGTACATGCGACCAGTGTTTCTTTTTTTGTTATGGCGTTACGGTTGTCTTTCTCAACATATTTAATTTCAGTTTTTTTTAGTTGATTTATGAAATTAATGTGCAGTACCTTTTTAATGTGCAAAGCATATTGTAACAATGGATTAAGTTGACTCCAAATATTTAGACGTGTAAAGCTCAGTGACAGATTTGAGTGGAAAAGGATGGCGGTCAATAAAAAATGAATTGTCAGATTTATACTATGAAATTGGTTTGGCGTGTTGGCCGTTTTATTTTTTATCCAAGTCAAACTTGTCAAAATGTAAAGAACTTACCATTTTGATTAAACTCTGTTTTTAAACTCTTTGGTATTTGGATTGTCATGAT
Source organism: Triplophysa siluroides (assembly GCA_006030095.1). Classification (NCBI taxonomy): domain Eukaryota; kingdom Metazoa; phylum Chordata; class Actinopteri; order Cypriniformes; family Nemacheilidae; genus Triplophysa; species Triplophysa siluroides. The sequence goes on along the minus strand of VCII01000009.1, from coordinate 602,654 downwards.
TGTGAGATTTAATAATTGAGTGTTTTAAGCATGATTAATATTTAAAGGGTGCAACAACTACATAACTTGTTGCTTCACCACCAAGGAACTCTGTCTGGGATCAATCGATTGAACAAAGTTGGTTCAGAAACCGGGATGGTGGTAGTGGAGTAATCTGCTAAATAAATTCAGATCGAATAAATGTAAAATTATTGCTGTAAATATCGTACAGTTTACTTAAAGACTTCATGTTATGCTATTTTGCCGCTTGCTTTAGTCACCATGAAATCAAATGGAAAAATTGTAAGTGTTTTACAGTTACAGTGATTCTTATAAATTATTTATCCGTGCACACCATTCTTTTTTACAAAATTAATTTGCTCTTGTAATCTTTAATCAAAAACATTAAGCTCCTCAACTTTTCACCACATGACGTCAGCAACAAAAAAGCGGTAGGACTATACTGACTGTCCAATGGCAGGCATTTTTAGCCCTCCCCTCCAGGCACAATTTGCAACAAACCAATCACAAAGGGAAGGGCAAAATAAAGCTATTTCATTTAAGTAAATTTAAAGCCGTTTCATTCATATGCAAGTTTCATCCTACGTCACTACGCCCAGGGTGCTAGAGTCAGAAGGCCTCTCACAAGCGCACTTTTCAAACTAAAAGACGTAAAAGGGAATTTGTATTTCGACTAATGGATACCACGTAATAAGCCTTGGGTATGCGCGTAGGGCTGATGATAAAGATTCACTGCTGATCATATTAGCATTACGAAGTCAGCTTAAAAGCTATTAAACGGACATAATAATTTTGTCATTTAAAAACGCGTAATGTCAAAGAGCAGTGTCTAAATTACTTCACATGGGCTGCACGGGAATACGTTTTTAACCTAAACCGTAAAAAACAACTCTGTTTCTCACCATAAGAAGTTGGACAGTGACATCTGGGATGATGACATTAAACTCGAGCCAGCAAGCACATTTGATATATTTAGTGTAGACAGCCAAGAGCTTTACATTTATAAAAACACTTTACGCAGCGTTAACATAGTACGAATTCATTGCCATAACCATCAACAGTTATTCTTTTATAAAATGACGCAGTATTGGAGAAATCTGGATGCTTTTTTTGACGGGTGACTTGGATTTACAGAGCTATAATGCTGACTCGGCAGCCAAACATACACTTAAATAGATACATTACATACAAAATAATTTTAAGTAGTGTGTATTTCCTGCCTCATCCAATGTGAATACGTATGTTTGAATACAGTGCAACTGTAATATTAAACTTAATTTGATATTATAATAAGTTATTAGAATGTCACTTAGCCCTGGCTGTATACTTCATGTGTTAACAGTGATGTACTATGCATTATCAATAAAGAAATAACGAAGTAAACATGTGATGTTTTTGAGAGGTGCAAAATGCAGTAGTCAGAGCTAAGACCGAGCTGTCTTTACATGTTATTTACTTAACGCTCTTGTTGTGTCACATGGTAACACGTACTAGTTAGTAAGGTTTTCTGAGCTTTCTGTGGCTGTTGTGACAGCCTTTTACCGCAAAAATACTTCGAGAAACTTTATTTTTAAAGTAACAAATAGTAACAAATACAAAACGGAAGTGCGGAGCATCAAACAGGAAATCACTCGCGGTAGTGGCGCCTGTCGCTACCCGATTGCAGAACATATTCCAAAAATAGAGGACGGAAACATGTGATAATCAAATAACAATTACAGAACTTGACGCAGTAATTGGTCGTCTCTCTCTTAACAAAGCCCCTGGTTCCGATGGTCTCACAGGTGATTTTTACAGACATTTTTGGGTAGATTTAAGAGACCTGTTGCTACAAGTCTTTACTGAAATATTTGAAACATGTGTGCTTCCACCAACAATGAGACATGGAGTTATGATCTCTATCCCAAAACCCGGGAAAGATCCCAGAATTATAGATAACAGAAGACCCATTACGCTCAGAAATTCAGACTACAAACTCCTAACTTACATCTTTGCTTCTCGTCTTCAAACAGGGATTTCAGATCTTATTGCAGATACACAGTCAGGGTTCTTAAAAGGAAGATCAATCCATAATAATATAAGATTGGTCATGGACATTATTGAGTATAGAAGCCAAATAGAGGATGATGGTTTCCTTCTCTTTCTAGACTTCTATAAAGCATTTGACTCCGTGGAGCATCCATTTATTCTTTCGGTGCTCAAACACTTTAGATTTGGAATCAAATTTAGGGAATGGGTTGGTGGTTTATATCGAGATATTAGTAGCTGTGTCCTATTACCTAGTGGTACCACCCCAAGCTTCAAGATTAATGTGGGTATTCCGCAAGGTTGCCCCATCTCACCATACCTGTTCATCTTAGCCACAGAAATGCTAGCAATCTATATTAAAAACTGTAATGATATTAAAAAACTTAATGTACTTGGCACAGACATAATAATCAGCCAACTAGCAGATGACACAACAATATTCTTAAAAGATAGACACTACAATCGAAAGAAAAAAAGATAAAAAAAAATTTCAAAAAAAAAAAAAAAATTAAAAAAAAAAAAAAAAAAACTTGTACAATAACATCTATTAAATCAGAGTCCAAGCCAAGAATGCAAAATAAAAGAACCAAAATTTTTTCCTAAACAGAAAGACCACATTATATGAAGAAAAGCAATATGGTTAAAGACACAAAGGATGGAGGACTAAAAGTAATTGATTTTGACTGCCTTAATGGAACCTTAAAAATAAATTGGTTAAAATCTTGGATCAATCACAACAACTCCTTTTGGTATTGTATTCCGAAGGCCTTATTCAAGAAAATCGGAGGATTAGAATTTCTTCTTCGAGCGGACTTTAATGTTAACAAATTACCCATATCATTGTCAGAGTTTCACAAACAAATACTCTTGTATTGGAAAATGTTATACGTACATAGCTTCTCACCCCATACATCTGTACTCTGGAACAACAGATATATTTTGCACCGCAACCGATCTCTGTTCTTTGAGGATTGGTATGGGAGAAACATTTGGTCCATGGCCGACTTGATGGATACCAACGGTCATTTCTTCAATTATGAACAATTTTGCATCAAACATAATTTCAAACCCTCAAAGTCAGACTTTTCTAAATTACATAAAGCACTACCCCAAGGTTTTGTCCTTCTAACAAGAAACATTACAGTATACTATACGATACAACCACAATTGGCCCCACTATCAATTCAAGGGATCTCTGTTCTGGATAAAAAATGCACAAACGACTTTATTAGAACTGTTTTCTTATCTTTACCCTAAAAGCCAAAAATAAAAATAACATCCTACAAAAATTTGATAAAGACTCAATCACTAAACTAAGAACAATGTATCTAACACTCCCTATACCTCCTAAAGTGAAAGAAACACACTTCAAAGTAATAACACAATACCCCTCTAAAAATTTACTGAGTCTTCGCTTTGGTATAGATGACAATACATGTACATTCTGTGAAAATTATGTTGAAACTACGGACCATGTGTTTTTCTCATGTAATGTGATACAGACATTTTGGTGTGATGTATATAAATGGGAAAGCAACAGATGTCTTCATTCCCAACCTCTTTCTCTAGGGACGATATAACATTTGGATTGATATTGCAAAACAAGGGTGATGAGCTCTGTACTAATACAATTGTATGTTTAGCTAAATTCTTCATCCACAAATGTAGAATTGTGAAATCATTTCCCAAATTTGTTGTTTTCTTAAATTAATTTAAACTGTATATGAAGTCTTTAAAAATGTTGAAAGGTCCTAAAGCACAAAAAATATATGATACCCTAAAATACTTCCCAACTGAGGTTAATAGCTGAGCAATAACGGAACTCTCCCCTTATGTCATGTTGTAATTTTTTATTTAAAGTTTATTAATTTTTATTTACATCTTTTCTCTTTTCTAAGACTGCATATATATTTCCTGTTTGTATTAAGAGCTGCTCCCTCAGGCTATGTCTTTTCTGTATTATTTATAAAGAAACGGATGTTATGCAGCCATGTTTGTTTGTAAATCTTGATAATTAAAAAAAAAAAAAAAAAAAAAAAAGCCTGTCGCTACCCGATCCGTCCCGGAAGCACGATTTGTTCCGCGCATGCACGAAATTGCGTCTACTTCCGGCCGGAATAGTTTACGGCAAATACGATTTCTTCCGCGCAAAAGAGCAATTAACATCAAAAGACATTAAACACATTACAAATATTACATAACACACAAAGAATCCTGTAAAGAGTGGAAAGTAGTTTTTCTCTAATAATCTTTATGTTGCTTTTTATTGTATTTTTTGATTCCAAGAAAATACAATATGACAAAATATTATATGTCAGGAGTGAGAAATTGATTTTTATATATAAAAATACTTCTTTATTTATAGAAAAACTAAAATATAGTATATTATTAAATTAATATTTGTATTAGTTATTCTCTGCTTAAAACCTTTTTTTGGCAAAATATGTCAAGGTTAATATGTGGAACAAATTGTTACCCTAATTAAATATTGAAAACCCTTACCTGGTTACCCTTGACAAACAGAAGTTTCAGAATTCATCCAATTTATTTATACATTTGTTCCTTATATTCTTAAGTCATTCATCCAACCTCCCTCCCTGCCTCTCTCAGTCACACACTCAAACATCTATTCATCTACTTAAATTGCTGATTGAGGAACATGGCATTGAGCTTACTTTTCTAATATTTTAACAAATGTCTGCATTTAAGAAACACACAGAAAAAGTGATATATGTATTTATTACATTTATTTATACATTTGGTTATTCCAAACAACCAGGCTCAGAGACTTGATCCCCAGCATTTTCTTGATCAACCCTGTTCATCTTCAAAAAGGCAGACTCTGTCACCTCCCCATGGAATAAGTGTCTGTGATTCTGTACCCAGTACCACGCTGTATTTAGGTCTCGCACAATGGTTGGCTCCTGGACCTGCTGAAGTAAATTAAGTTTATGCTTAATCTAAAAAAAAAACATTCTAAAGGTGTGCGTTATGTTTTGAATCATTAAATGGCCTATCGTCAATTATTCCTTAAATAATAGACAGTTAAATAATAACAAGTTAAATTGATTATTCCGCATGTATACAAATGTTACAGTTGTTTCATATAAACTATAATCATTCACCTTATCAATGTCGTCGTCATCCACAACTTTTCTGCTTGTGGTGAATTTTGACACCCTAAAAACAGGCTCAAGGGTCCGCTGAAGGAGTTGGGATGCTTCTTCGGTCCAGTATGCAAATCTCTGCCAATGCCTTTGAAATACATGTAAATGTATATGCACTCTATATAATAGCTTAAACTAACTTAATATACAGGCAAGACACTCAAATTATATCTGTAGAATCTATCATACCCTTCTAGGCAAAACCTTTCCATGAGGTTAATGGACCACCACTGGCGAATCAATGGGACATCTTCCTAAAACATACAAAAATAAAAAATGTAAACATACCAGTAGTTCAATAATATACTTGTGTTAAATTCCAGCTTACCTTTGTGAATGTTAAGGGACATGATGTGCAGATGCTGAGAGCATACTGTGAAACACAAATAACACTGTAAGACTTTGATTTTATTATCTAACAGCTTTCATAAATTAAACATTCTCAACATGTAGACACCAAAATAATCCTTACTGGACTGTTGAGGAAAAAACTGGAAAAGCAAAAAATACATCCACAGTTACATCCACAAAACAACTCCTATTTTTAGGTAAGGGATGATGAACAGGCAGCAGGTTGTTTTCGCAGAATAAACCCAGACCATCAGGACCAGACACGAAGTGGTCTTGTATCACACTAAAGGGTTTTATTTTGCGATCAGCTGGCTGTCTGTACATTATATCACTTATTGCATAGCTATTTACATCCCAAGTTAGTTGAAATACATGAACATGAAATATTGATTTGAAATATTTTGGCACTCTGCAGGAACAGACCTCTTCTCTTCCTGTCACAGGACAAAATTATTAGCCTAGTTTCGGTTACATTTCATGATGGGCAATCGTCTGATGAATCTTTCGAGACTAATCATTTTGACTGAGGTCAGTCAGAGTTTCATAACTATACACAGACTGGCTGTATGTATTTATTAGTTAAATGTAGTCTTGGAGCACTGCCTGTGTACGTTTGACTGAATTGTTTTTCCCTATTGTGCATAGTATTTCTTCTACTTTACAATAAAATTGTTTTGTATTTGATTAAAAATGAAAATAATCACATTACCTTAACCATATTTAAAATGTAAACGAAAAGAAGCAGGTGTTAATGTCATATTGCGTTTTATTGCCTTAGATGAATAAGAGCTATTTACTTAGGCCTACCTTCTGTAATTTGTTATCAAGCAATTTAGCAAAAACACAGACTTGTCTGGTACAATTTTATTTCGTTTTTAAGGGCTTATGATCACAAATTCACAATTTGAAACCTTTGCATTACACGCCTTATAGGCCCTTTTCACAATGACGTCACTTTACCTCCGCCTTCTCGCCAAGCAGTGTATCATGACATCCGTCTTGCAACAAACAAGAAGAAGAAGTTTTGCCTTCGCGCTGGAATTGAACAACAGTGACAGAACACTTATTCAAGTAGCCTACTTATCCTAGCCTCACCTTAACTAACACAAAAAGAAAACAAAACACTTACCTTCATAATCAAATAGGAACTGTTAAACGAAGTATTTGTATCCTTTATCTAGCTTTGATTTTGTCATAAGCGAAATTGTCTGCAAGACCTTGTACATCATCTAGCCTTTTTTGTGGCAGCTGTGCAAGAGACTTGGTAAACTTCATTCTGAGTCACTAGCGGAAGTAACGATACACTGCTTCGCAGCAGGACGGAAGATGCGTGACGTCATGTGAAAAGGGCCTATTGCGATCTTCTTCCTGTTTAAAAGAAATGACATATATGTGTGGTTAATGCTGATTGGTCAACTAAGTTAGGAAGAAATAGCACCTTTGACCAATGAAGTTGCTAGTCTCCCTTTCGAATTTCCACTTCTAGAGATCTGCCTTCTAAGTGAGTTAAACCTGGCTCAGATTACAGGATTCTTGGCCAGATTTTACCCCGATTTCCCCTCCCGATAATCTTTGAAAAAATCTGGTCCAGAACCTCGATTGGGTCCGAGGTTCGGCCCAGATTAACACGTAATGTGAGGCGTTCACATATTGAATCGTGATGATGTTGGTACTTTCACAACAGCCAATGAGAGACACATCTGCAAGGTGACAGAGGTGACTGACAGACCTTTAAAAATGTCGACCGCGAAAGCTCCTGCAAGGGTACGTTGGACAGCGGAGATGGAGGAACAACTTGTGGCAACAACATGATTGTCTTTATAATGTATCCTCCAAAACATACCACAACCGCACAGATAAGGAAAAGAGCTGGGAAGAAGTCGCGTCGGTTTTAAATGCACCGGGTAAGTTAACTGTTAACGTTGCAGTTCAATTCAACAGATTATTATTTGGCTATAGGCATACATATAACATGCGTTTATGTGTTTGTTTTTATGCTGTTTCTTATAATCACATTGGCATTCATCTTTATTCTCGGCAGCGACAATTGTTTTCTTCTGTTATTTATTAACAGTAAACTTAAGCGGCTTGCCCGAAGCACAGTCATAACTTCAGCCCTAGCAAAAAAGCATTATAGCACCCCCTGCTCAAAATACGTTCCCACGGCTTTGGACTGACAGACAGAGAATCATTCAGAGAAGATAGAAGATACAAAGACACAGCATTCCAGGATTGAATGTTACATACCTTGCTACAGTTTTCTACATTTACGTGTACATGCCTGTTTTGCTACAGTAACGTATAAATCCCTTGCTACTATTTGCTAGAGAAACATTTGCTTTTCACCGCGGATATGCCGTAGTACAGTTAAAACGGTACAGTTACACACTCTAGACCTGTTGCATAGCCGCTATATTCCCTGCATCTATGGTGGAAATACACTTTTTTCATAATAGGACCAATAGATCATCTGAAATTAACTGCGATGTCCCTTTGTTTACTTCTGTTTCCAGGTGAGATGACGTTAGATGCGTCCTCTGGTATGATAATCTTAATATTATCCTGTAGTTTGGGTGTTTTAGAATGCAATTGATGTTCAATTATGAAATAAAAAAACTTCCAATCAATTAATTTAAATTTTTGCACTTGCTACCTTTAGTCTTATTTATAAACACAACTTTACCCCCCAAAGTTTTTCATAAATGCAAGTTTACAAAGGGCAAACCTATTTTTGTTGTGCTATAAAAGAGATTCAAATGTAGATGTGATGTCAACACAAAATAGTAAACACATTAAAACAGTTACTATTAGCTCCTTTTACAAAACTGCATTGTAACATCAATGCAACCCCCTTATATAAGGCATTATATTTTTCTGATAAAAATAAGCTTCTGTTTCATAAACTTTTTATTGATTATAAAAAAATAAGCTTCTGTTTTATAACTTTGGTACTGATAACAGTTTAACATTACTTACATTAGCCTACCTTTGCGGTCTTTGCTATTATATTCCAGTATCATTCATTATGCCTCAATGTTTTAGGTGTACAGATAGCTTCTTTAGGAGCACTGTTTAAATATTTTTGAGTTTTTGTTATTGTTTTATTATTTAATTGAATATTGTCCATTTTAATTTATTTTTTATATAAAAAGATACTGTTTATCTTAAGTACTTTTATTTGTAGTTGATTGTATTGCACTTTTTGCACGTTGCAAATTTTTCTAACCAAAAGTAATTAAAGTGGTAAACATGTTTACAGTTAATGCATTGTCTACTGGTTTATTTATAAAATTTTCAGTACACCAAATTAAGTATGCCCATTGGTACTGCAAGACTTTTAATGTTAAAGTGCAAATTAACACCTGACTTGCTACTGTTACAATTAAAATCATTAGAAGGGTAAAAACATTGGTATGCTGTAAGCAACACAGCTACAACAAATACAACTGATAATGGGTGTTTTATATTTATAGTGTGCAAATAATCAATGATTATCAATAATTAGTCATATTGGTGGCACAGAGGGGCCCCCAAATACAATTCTGCTTAGGGCCCCCTTAAGGCTTGGGCCGGCCCTGCTCAAACGTATCCATATATCACTGATATGATAAAGAACTGGGTTGCTTGTGATGCCATGGCATATTGGTATGCTCACATACTTAATCTCTGTAAAGATAAGAATGAAAACATTGACAATCTGTTACCTTTTTTTTGTTAAATTCATGTGGGTCATTATACAGAAATGTCCACTTTTGGTATGGCAAGATGTCCTAAAATGTTTTTCTTTTTCTAACATTTAAACTTAGACCACATTATTAGATTACCCTTTCACTATGAAAACACATAAATGACAGCCTAATGACTTTATTTAAATGAATACATTTTAATGGAGTTTATTTCTAAATAGTCACACCAGTGACACCATCTTCACCCATAGAAAGGTAAAACCAGTGACAATTTCCTGGGAATATGCATTACAAAAAGTGAGTTCAACTTAAAGCTTCATATTAAATCATGTGATAAATGAGATCATTTCTGAAAATTTAAAAAGAGGCAGTGCATTAACTATGAGCCTCTCTTCATAGATATTCACAGGGGTGGACTGACTGTCAAAGTCCAGAACGGCCGTCTACGGCTGTCCCACCGACAGCCTACGGCCGTAACCAGGGGCGGACGGCCATCTGGAGTACCCAAACTTTTCCCGGTGGGCCGCTAACGTATGGGGCCGGAATGGACACTTGGGCCAGACAGACGGACGTACTATAAAAGATATACATTAGCGAGTGGGACACGTATGCATGAATCGCAGTGACACGTAAACAGTAACTACTTTCAGTATATATTGTTTAATATTTTTTTGCCATTTTGTTGTTTTATGTCATTAACATCATATATTTGATATATGCATTATTGTTTTTTAAATGGTAGAAAAACATATTTTTCATTTTAAAATAAAGCACTTTCCCTAGCTCTGTTCATGACTGTGGGCATTTATTTTGTGCTTGGAATTCTATATAATTAATTTACAAACAACATTTTGTCACATTGATGGCTGAAGAAGATGTAATTGTTCAAATAACATATTGTTTAATTTTAAAAGATATTGAACCTAAAATGTTTTTTCAAGGTAATATTACTGTAAAAAGGCTATGGACAGAACAATTGACATTTCCATAGAATGACCCATGGCCTTACCCAAAGTTCCCACACAAGCAGAACACCAGCAGGTTTCTGCTTTCATGTGAATGTTTCTGGGGGATGTAAGCAGTATTTTGCATATTACAGTTTTATATTTGCAAGTGACGCATGACATAAGGAACTGTGTCAGCAAAGCAAGATGGCTTTGTTAGGGGACAACATGATTTGACTGAAGTACAGTGTATAAATATTCTCCATTGGATTGGAATACACATTTTGAGTGCAAGTGGATAAAACATTTTTGTTCATATAAATAACTATTTTTCACTTTGTCTACTATGCCAAAACACAGTTTTGCTAATTTGTAAGTTGTTGTGTTTAAAAGCATTACAAGCAAGTGGAAATATAGAAGAGATATTTAAAAAGGTGAAATGCTTTTTAAAATATTAGCTGTAAAAATGCCACAATATGGAATATTTGTATGGAAGTAAATTTGGTTGCTATTTTCAATTTGAAATGTTAAACATAAAATGGCAGTGCAGTATGTAAAATGACAATGCAATTGTGTATTTAAATATACATTTTAAATAACATATGTGCAACATTAAGTGCAAAATGAAAATTATATTATATCAATAACATTTGTCAGTTCCTACACTAAGTTTTAATATGTTATTTAAATGGATACATTTTATAGCTCTTTAAATTGCAAAATTAAAATCAAAATGCATTCCCCGGACTGATTATATACTGTATGTTTAAAGCGGCAGTCGGTAGGATTGGCCTCTTTGTCGCCATCTCAGTTTGTAATTGCTACTACAGGTGTGATGTGCGGAGGTATTTCTTTACGTGAGTTGTGATTCGGCACTGCTCAACTATGCGAATGAGTCTGATGTTTGAGTCGTGGCCTGTGACACTGGTGGTCATAGGAGTGGGCGTAGCCAGCTCGAAATGCATTTTCAAATCCACAATTTTGCAACATCGAACGCGCTGTGTAAATGAAAATGCAATCCCAAACGCTCAACCTGTTAACGTTAATGCATTGAGGGAAAATAACATTTGAATTTTGCTACAGTTTTGCTTGACTATCTTAAACATATATAATCAATCCAGGGACTGCATATTCATTTGCAACTTAAAGAGCGTTAAAAATATCCATTTAAATAACATATTAAAACTGGTGTAGGAAGTTCTAGGAACTGACAAATGTAATTTATAATATATCTTTTATAATTTCATTTTGCACTTAATGTTGCACTGCACATATGTTATTTAAAATGTATATTTAAATACACAATTGCATTGTCATTTTACATATTGCATTTCAAATTGAAAATAGCAACCAATATGTTTCCATATATTTGGACTGCTAGATGGTGCACTTTCGAAAAAAACAACAACAGGCGTAGCTAAAATACGTTATGTAGGAGAGTGGAATTATGGGAAATGTCGTTTTCACCATCCAGATGCGTATAGATCGCCTATCATGTTCACGGACGAGTTAATGAATGAATTTTATTTTATGTCATCATAATGAATTAGCTTGGAAGAAACGTAGAATGTAATGCTACGGTAGCCCGCGACTGATATTGGACTTTGTCAATTGATTTGGTAGCGTAATGCTACACAGTTTTACGTGTTCAAAACTGTCATACTGTCGTTGTATAAAAAGTAAATTTGAACGAACCCACAGTATTTACAAGTAATGTTACTGGCTACATATTTTTGTGCGACATATACTGCATTTCATAGGGTAACAGCATTAATAACCTTTCAAATAATCTGTGCATGAGTTGTGTACAATAAAGAAAAGTTGATTACCTTTCTTAAAACAGACCAGAAAAATTGTCCGTAGGGTGTGAGTGCGTGAGTGCGTGAGTGAATGAGTGAGTGTGTGTGCCCTGCGATGGGTTGGCACTCCATCCAGGGTGTATCCTGCCTTGATGCCCGATGACTCCTGAGATAGGCGCAGGCTCCCCGTGACCCGAGGTAGTTCGGACAAGCGGTAGAAAATGGAATGGAAAACAGACCAGATTTCAATTTGGTCGCTATCTCCATTATGAAAACGCCACGCCGATATTAATCCTTGTTTTACTTTTTCGTTTGTCCATAAGCATGTTTGCCTCGTTTGGCCTACGTTTATGTTTTTTGGGGGTTTACTTTACTCGCCATAGAGTAATCGTGAGCCATAATAACAGAATCCCAGATGCTGTATAACCACTTCCACATTTGCATCGGCCGTTGTTTATTCAACCGGAAACTGAGGGTAGTGCGGAGCACCTGATATTAAGTCACTGATATGTGACAAATACAAGGGAGACAAGGGACGGGCCATTATTTTAAATGGGAATTTCTCTGGATTTGCACATTCTTGGAAACATTTGGGATAATGTACTTACACTTATGTTATTAATTTTAATTTTTGTATTTAATTTTTTTAATTTTTATATTAGTATTGACTACCATATTAGAAAAAAAATATCTCAGTTCAGATAATGTGGAGAAAAATAAACAATGTTCATTTACAGCTAATTTAATTAACATGTTGTCATTTACAGGTAATTGAATTAATATGTTTGTTAAATTAATATTGTGGTGTTATAAAGACAACAAAAATGTAAAAATGGTTAAAGCCACAATATGGCTTAATTTTGTAATGAAATATCCAAAAATCACTTGCATAGTGCAATATATTTCATGCAGTTGTGTACAATTTTTTTCTAATATGGTAGTCAATGTCTCAGAAATAAGAATGAATAACATTCTTCCAAATATCGTTTGTGTGTTAATCAAAACAAAGAAATACAGGTTTGCAACAACTTGAGGGTGAGTGTATGATGACAGAATTCAATTAATTTGGTGAACTGTTCCGTTAAGCTGTTATGTATTCAGCGATATTGCCAGTGGTTCTCTCTTTCTCGCTCTCTCTCTCTTTAGTCTGTCTCCCTCTAGGTGGCGGTGTGACCCAAATTGAATGGAGTTCCTGATTGGACTGTTCCGGGTTTTGTTTTTAAGGGCTGCTCTAACACTCCTAAGGGTCCTTTTGTGCGATTTGGGTTCTTGTTGGGTTTACCCCAAGTTTGGTTACGTTTGACCTTTGAATTCTGATTTTGTTATGTTTTTTAGATATTATCTAAGATGTTAGTTTGAGAATCTTTGTAATTCCGTTACTTTGTGTTTTCGTTAGTTTTGATGATTTGTCATTGTTCTTAATTTAAGGGAAGTAGGGAGTGTGTCGGCATCTTTATTTGGATGTATTCATTTTTCCTCTTTTGAGTTTAGGAAGTTAGGGTAATTGATTGTCTGTTTGTTTCTTTTATTTGTTAAGACGTTTAGGTTATTTAGTTGGGTATTTATTAAAGTAGTGGTTTTGTTTATTGTTTCGGCATTGACCACTCCTGAATAGAAACCCTTATTTATTTTGTGTTTCCTTTATGTAATAAAAATATTTCTTTACAAAGGTTACATTTTGTGTGGATTTCCGTTTATGTTGCGATCGACCCTAGACGGGTAGTAACATAAGCCCAGCTCCACCCTCCAATAAGGAATTTCATAAAGTACTTCTAGTTTTTGTGGTTTCACAAATAAGCCTGAATCTCTATTCATTAGGCCACGACTGGACAGTGGTTCTCAAACTTTTTCGTTGTAAGGCCCCCCTTTGAGTAGATTGCATTGTTTTTCGGACCCCCATATAAATACTTATAATCTTAAACTTATATTTTTAAGTAAGCCAAAAAATATTCATTTATACAATACAGGAAAATATATTATTTTGGTTGGTCTTATTTTTCTGATGTTTGATTTGCATAAAATGTATGATCAATTTCTATTTGACATAAAATGCCTCAAAATCTGTGGTCCCCCTGGTTCCATCTTGGGGTCCCCAGTTTGAGAACCACTGATTTAGGAAATGTAAATCATTGCTGCACTAATGTAGGATATAGAACAGAAATCTCCACTGCCCAAACTGGTTTCTGTACATTTTTATTATGAGCTATGTTTGTACCTTTACATTAAGCTATTGTATCAGACTTTGGTTTTAGACAAAACAAACTATAAATGTGGTTTTGATTACTTCTAAGACACATACGAAGATATTTCCAAGAACGCCGGTAACCAGGGTTGACAGATTTTTTAAACAAAACCCACCCAATGGCCGACTCAAATTAGCCCAAACAATTTAGCCACAATTAAAGCTAGATAACTCTATATGCCATTCCCATATCTAAAATTCATATTTTACATTCATCATAATGCATTGGACACTTCAATGAATATAAATCATTGTACAGTAGTAATTATTAACAGCTGGTGAACAAAATTATTATTTCAAAATTGTATATTCACTAGACCTCCCTATCTGTTAACATGGAAATGAAAACCAGTGCCCCTCCTTGACCAAAATGTTTTTAATCGGTCAAGTCATATAGCGTTTTACAATTTTTAGAATAAACATGTGGTAAATTAGTTCAATACATGGGCCAGTCATGGGTGTCTGAACCATTGTATGTGGTGGGTACAGGATCTCTAGCACATACGTCGTTCACTTTCTAAAGCACTTGACAAATTATAAATTAAACTCCATTCCACTTTTTAGCCACAGCTGTGACGTCCTCGCTGCTATGTCTCAAATCTATTCCACTTGGCTCATTCAGAGCCTATATAAATTAAACTAAATTCTGTTTCGACACAGCCAGGTAAATAATACAATAATAGAGTGTATTTTACAATTATTAAATGGATGCCAACTAATTGGACTATAAATACCTACTAGTCGAAAGTGTATGGTAACCTTATGGTACCTCCACCCTGTGACTTTACGTAGTCCTCTGCTTTTTTACTACTGTTCATAAATGCTTACAAGCAAATGCTATATTAAGAGGTTTATTGTAATATTGTCCATTTTTATATTTTCCAAATAGTGTTTTGAAACAGCCCCCTATAGTTAGCTTGACTTTTTCCAGGCCCCAAATTTTCAAATGTTTTATCCATATAAGGTACAAATATTTTTTTTTCTACGCACAGTTTATGTGTGAGTTTAAGAGTGCTTTGAGTTAAAAGTGAGAGTAGAGGGAGAAAGGGAACAGGAGGTGAAGGTGAGGATGTCTTAAGATGAGATGCAAACTCTGTGGGGGACTCTGCTTTTTAGGAAGTGGGTTCAGACATCTCGGCACCCAGCTTCTTGTTTCTTTACATAAATTAGGTTCAATATTGTTTATTTTGCACGTTCTTCATGTTTTTTGTCCCTGAAAATCAGACCGTTGTATTTCCATTTTCTGTGAGCAAGCTAAATCACTGTTGACCAGTTTCCACATGTTTATCAGATCTGGTGGGAGCAATTTATGTACCACTATCATGGCCTTAAAAAAGCATGGCTCCCTATTCAATTTGCTGGATTTATTCATTACAAGCCCGAACGTTTTGAAAGCGTTGTGTTTAATGGGGGTCACTTGAAGCACTTCTAGACACATCCCGAGAAACACATCATCAATGGGATAGAGCTCTAGAGTTTCACACGCTCCGTAGAGTTTATGTGCAAGAGGTCCATCCATCAGAAAACCTCCTCCACCAGCATACGGTGGATAGTGGGTCTTCTTATACAAGGCTTGAGGGATGTAGTACTTGTTCTCCTTTTTGCGAATGGGCTTGGCTTTGAAGAGAACATGACCGACAAAGAGGTCTTTCAAGTCTGCATTCACCTCCAGGTATTCCAAGATGTTGGGAACGTTAACAAACACGTCATCATCCCCTTTGAAGATGTAGCGGGTGTTTCCGCAGTAGGTGGAGAACCATTTCAAGAAGTGGATCTCCTTTAGGGTGAGATTGAAGAAGCTATCCATGAAGTCCCATTGAATGATGTCCCCATAAATGTAATCCTCATATTCTACAAGTTTTTGATGGTTGGCCCTCTCTTCTTCATTGGAAGACGTCCCAAGAAGGAAAAGAGTCTTGATTCTATTGCCTTCAATCACCTGCTCTTTGCCCCACATTTGTCTTATGACCTCTCTCCGGTCATATTGTGTTATCACTGACTTAATGACCATTAACAAGTAAACGTCCCCAGCACACTTCTCTGGATGATTCATCAGGATAGGAAAGTATCGACAATGCCTGTAGAGCAAAAATAGCTTGAAACTGAATTCAAGCTGCTTGAACCACTCTAAGAAAGATAAGTTATGGTTGGGGCTGCAGTTGGAGCTGCTGATGTCCCAGGTTGTGGGTCTTTGGTCTTGGTAGATGACAAGATTTTCTGTGGTAGATAGCACTGGTTGCCTGCTATTCCCCCAGAAATTTGCAGGAATTTGATGGAAGCCCTTATTCTGAAGGTCGACTTCGGCCATGATCTTCATATGCGTTTGTCTTTCAATTCTCTCCAAGTCCTGTATGAAGCTGATGTTTGCACTATGGATGACAGTAAGCACCACTACTACGAATAAGAACACGAGGCTGTAGAAAACCATGTGCTTGTAAACTTGCCGTTGTTCTCTGGTGATCATCCTAATTAAAATTGAGAATTGTACACAATTGAGAGAAATGAATGCATGTTAGTAGTACAAATTTACATTTATGCCATTGGCCAATACTTTTATCCAAAGCCGCTTGCATTCAAAGTATACATTTTTTGAGTATGCAAACTTATGACCTTTGCACCGCTACTGTAATTCTCTACCAATTGGGCTACAGGTAGAAAAACAAATGCATAATACATTTGTATATGCAAAGTACTTTGGTACTTTATCTTATGTACTATCAGTATGCAGCAGAAATGCAAACAAAATGCTTTGCATATAATAAAGCAGAATATGTAATAGACTCCAGGCTTCTATAAACTAAGACAGTTTGTCGTTTTCTTTTTCCCAAGAAAGTTTAACATTATATTTAATTTAAATTTAGATAAATATAAAATATGTAATATCTGTTGTCGCACATTATTTATTAAAATGAAACAAAAGATACAGTCACACTTTATTTAAGGTCCAGTTCTCGGTTAACTACGACTTCTGCTTAGTTTACTCTTAATTGGTTGCTTATTAATAGTTAGTAAGGTAGTTGTTAGGTTTAGGTATTGGATAGGATTAGGGATGTAGAATATGGTCATGCAGAATATGTGCTTTATAAGTGCTTATAAACAGCCAATATGCTAATAATAGGCATGCTAATAAGCAACTAGTTATTAGTGAGAATTGGTCCTTATACTAAAGTGTTACCAAAGATACTTATAAAATGTTTTTGTAATATGTCTGTACTTTAATCGGGAATGGATCTATGAAAAGTCTAATTTAAGATTACATAATAGTTCAGGTAGAATTTACTTATGAGTTGTGACAGCATAACATTTCCATCCATTTTTAAATTATTGAATATTTAATTCTAAGTATGACAATTATTTGATTGTTCAAAAAAATTATATGACTATGAAAAGCACAACAGAAAATGTCTTAATGTCATTTAAATCATTTTATATTAGGAAATAACTCAATTTTGTGCATTACGATATTTCACATCATTGGTATTTGTCATACATCACTATTATTGCTATATTATTGTTAATGCAAAAGCATATAATATAAAAACGTAAAAATCATTATAAAAATTGATTAATGCTTTTTTTGTGTCAATAATAATTCACGCAATCACAAAAAAACTAAATAATAATCTTAAATATGGACAAAAACACAGTATTGAACAATACTCACATTGTCTCGTATTTTATGTTATGTCTGCTCGTCTTTTAGGTGTGTGCTGCACAGGTCTTTGAATTCATGTGCGACCTACTGTATAAGCAAATCAAAAACAAGATGATTCCACCACACACACACATCCAGCATATATTTACACCACAATTTTCATGCCATCTACCTGTCAAACTATCTGTTATACTCCTAACCACCACCGAATGAACTCTCACTATTACTGTCATTTTTATGACCTGTGCTATATTTAGCCAAATGTAAAGTGTCGTTCTTATCATTTACTACTGTTATATGTGAATTATCTAGTGTACATTATTTGCAGGCTATGATAAGGCAGGAGATTACAGATGAACAGATCTTTACAAATACTCATATGTCATGCATTGTTTGAGTATACGAAGCAATGTATAGCAAATTCTGCACACTGTAAGACAAGACATCTTATTTATAAAACCAATTCATATTATCGCAGTCTCCAGAAGCAATAAATGGATGTCTCTATTATATACTAAATTGTGGTTTTATGGAGAATGATTTCAACAGAAAGGTCCAGGACGGTGAGAGGTAAGATGGTTTGATTTTGCAAAAGCTAAAACACTAATGTACAGCTTAAGGACTTGTACTGTCAGCAGAACGCCAGATGATGGCAGATTTTTCAAAGAAAATTATTGAAGTAGACATGTTGTATGCCTGTAGCAAATATTTTCAGCAAATCTTTTGACTTTTTTCTGTCCATTTTGCATTGACTTTTAACACCAGGTGTAGTGTGCGTGTTTAATTCTGTATAGGTCTATATTTGCTATTTAATGATTTTAACCCCAACATACTTTTTAACATGAACTCTTTTTATTTGCTTTAATAAAATGCCATTCACACATTTTTAGATGTGACTGAAGTATCCACATTTTAGTATAGTGAAATCAGTTAAAATTGGCCACTTTTTGGAGAATCTAAAACATATCAAATTAATTGGGCATTCGTTGGATATGTTTGTCATGTCAAATAACTCTATATATGTAACGTGTTTTGGCTTCACAGCAGTTTGTTGGTCAAATGTCCCGCTAGAAGACAAGTATACCATTCCAAGGAAAAATGGGCCACTTTGTCAACTAAAAAGGCCAATAAATAATTTTAAAACAAAATTGCATAACAAATGTATACTAGGGCAATAAAAGTATATGTTTTTAAAGAGGCAGTCCGTAGCATTGTCCTCTTTGTCGCCATCTCAGTTTGTAATTGCTACTGCAGGTGATGTGCGGAGGTATTTCTTTACGTGAGTCTGATGTTAGAGTCATGGCCTGTGACACTGGTGGTCACTGTACATCAGTAGCGCATAATAAACACAGATAACATGGCAGATGATATAACACGAAACAAATAAGAACATAAACAGACACAAATAGCACAAATGGAGCTGCCAACACTGCCCTTTTGACCGGGAGTCTACAGTTTTGTTATTTCTCATTGAAACTCCCGTAACCCGAACCGGACAGAAGATCCCCGAACGCGGGTCTCAAATGCTGACAGGCAAATAGAGATCCGTATCGCTGAGAGCCTGCGTTATCAAGAATTGGTGAACTCTGGTTATGTGTCTGCATTTCAAGAACAAAGGCGATTTGAACTACACAGACCACAGTTAGACACTCTGAGATTGCTGTCATATGACAATGCTATAATGGCTGTAGGTTTTACTTCACATCAAGATGACCCATGGGTACAACATCCTGAAAGAAGACCAAGTTGGACTTTAACTGTGTGCACTCTATATTTGTTTTGGCCTTCAATAAATCTACATACAGGGGTTTTGAAATTTAAATCACGTAACTGTCATACACAATTTAAAGCAGAGTCTAGGAGTGTCTAGATTAAAACCAGGTCAATGGATGATCACACTGAAGGATATGAACCTAATTAAAACATCAGGAATTTTGTTCTTTATGTTGGTTTTCCTACAAAACATTAGTCAAAATGCTGTCTCCAGAGCTCTAAATCAGAATGAAGTGAATGACTTTAGCTAACATCTATGCCAGAACTGTAAATGCATCTGAATGCTGGGTAAAGTATATCAATATTTTCAAAAAGCTGCTGCTTCATGGCAATTGTAATCCATTACCTGATTTGATCTCTATTGCTAAACAAGATAACATGACCTTTCCAATTCACGAGTTCACCTATGCCGAAAATAAAGTAGTTTTGAGGGTATGCGTATTTGGCGTTGATAGATCCAACTATGGGATATGGCTTGCAGATCTTATAGATCTAAATTTGAGTCCAGTTTCAATAGATCTCTGTCCGTCAGGAACTTATTAAACCTGAAAATATCAACTCTGTTGTGAGTCAATCCTTTAACCCAACCACCAGGGAGATATAGAGCTGAAGGGAAGAACAGCAGGCAGGAGACGAAGTGATGATAAATAAACTGACAAATGATTTATTGAATAATCTCAATTGTGCGTTAATGCTCAGTCAAGCTCTGTCAAACTTCGTCTGACTAGAAACAGATTCAATAGGTCTCTTTAACATGCACGATAACAGTATCAAAACAACGTCTCTTGACGTTATTATGAACCTTGAGACGGAGACCACTGGATACTCATATCAGCATAAGAGACAATGCAACTCCCAACGAGGTTAAACAACAGGAAAGTAAGGAACAAATAATACAGATAGAAGTGAATAATAAAATAAATGAATGAATACATATGATAGATGAATATTGTAATAAATGAGATTAATGAAATAGAATAATAAAATGAAATAAAATAAAACAAGAAACAAGTGTATGTTTCTATCCAGATCTATCAGCGTGCTGTCGGGGAGAGGGCTCCGAGCTTGTTCATTCTTCCGAGCTCAGAGCACTCCCCCCTGTCCGGGGTGAGGGCTCCGAATCTGGCGTTAGTCTGAACCCGGAACACTCCCCCCCCCCTTTGTGTTCTGATTGAGACGAGGGGCTCCGGGTGAGGAGCCAGGGTGGTGGTGGGATGCTAGAGACTGAAGAGAGAGTGAAGGTAAGACGTCTTGACTATTTATAGAGACTCTCTCTCTCTTTTGAACTGATAGGTCGATTGCTGAGTTAATGATCTGCTCCTGCTCCTCCCGAACTTATTTAATAAAACATCATTAATAACAAATGCAACGCTCATTGCTCCTAATGGCACACACTTTGTTTGTGGCAACATGGCTTATCCCTTCCTACCTGATGGAGATGGATGGAGAGGAAGGTGTTATTTGGCTTTTCGAGTAGTGTCAGAGGATTATGTTAAACATCATTAATCATGACATGCACTACGCGGTCTCTTTCTGAGGCTGAAAAGTGATTAGGGCGATCTGTGGCATTCCTTGAAGTGATTGATCTACAAACTGAAGTACGGACATTACAGGAATCTTTTGAGGCAATCTACTGCTAACATCTCTGTTGAAGTGTATGCAATGAGAAAAGTTGTTTTACAGAATCGAATGGCTTTTAATGTAAGCCTCTCAGGGAGGAGCCTGTAAAAAAAAGCAATCCAGAATTTAGCTCAAGTTCTACATGAACAGGTTGCTAAAATCAACAAAGATCATTGTATATTCTCCTCTGAGTACATGGATACATGGTTTGGATCAATATTAGGACCAATCTGGAACCATTCGAAAGCATTTGTAACAATTGTAGTGTCAGGAGTGTTAATCAATTTGTTCTTGTACATGACTTTGAAATTGTTTATTTGCTTTGTCAAATATACAGTGTTGGTCAAACGACAACACGTTGAGACTAGACACACACCCTTTTCTCATGCTAGTGCGAGGTATGAAAGAGAAAATGACCTGTCCATTTAAAGCGGCAGTCCGTAGCATTGGCCTCTTTGTCGCCATCTAAGTTTGTAATTGCTACTGCAGGTGATGTGCGGAGGTATTTCTTTACGTGAGTTGTGATTCAGCACTGCTCAACCGTGCGGATGAGTCTGATGTTTTGAGTCGTGGCCTGTGACACTGGTGGCACTGGTCACCGAGTCTCCAGTTTTGTTATTTCTCATGGAAACTCCCGAACGCGAACCGAACAAAAGATCCCTGAAAGCGGGTTTCAAATCCTGAAAGGTACGGTCATAAATCATTATACACCATACAACTATATATACTATATGCAAAGCCTTGCCATCATATCCGCGATATAAGTCCGTAAATCTGATTAAAATCACAGGCTTCACTTGTCCGTGCTAATTCGCGCCACATGAAATACAGATGTGGGGAGGTTATTTCTAAATCACACAAGGTCCCCAGATAATACTAATCCCGGGCGAATATGGCTGTAATTACATTTATCCTAATGAACATAAAGAGAGAAAGAACAACCGATGAAACTGTACCCGTCTGTATTAACACACGTGCGCTACGGTTTTTGTGTTATCTATTAAAATGTCTTAACTGTTCAGAAGAAATAAAGCGATGTCTGCATCCGCTTACAATCCTTTCAGATCAGTTCACGCCACCTTTGAAATGCCTTGCCAATATTAATTATTGTTTTCGCACGAGTCCGATCACATTCCCTGTTTCATTGTATACTGTCATCATTTCGTTTTTGTTTTTCACAAATAATGAATCCCCAGATGTCAACGCTGCTTGGTGTTTAAAAGTAAAAGTACTAAACGCCGCCATAAATAATACTAAACGTTGTATGAAATCCTACCCAGCAGTTATGAGTACACGCTATAAACCGCCTGTCACTCGCAGCATCCACACGCGGGCTAGCAGCCGGATCCTCTTCGTTCTGTGTACGAATGTAACGAAATGACGCACAGACGAAAGACACCATATAAGGATCTCCGGGAAATACGACCCGACAGGGCAAATTACAAACCATTATTACAAGCTTTCCGTGGTGAATCCAGCAAGAGTAATGGCACAGTTTTAAACACCGTTCTTTTTTGTTCTTGATCAATAATTGGTTTTAGCTCATTTTTACTCCAAAGAACTTGCGGACTGCCGCTTTAAAGGGCACGTATGGGGGGGAAGTATGGCCTGATCAACCAAGCTTTTCAAAGAGATGTTTTTTGTCATGATTATGAGAGTTTGCTTGCTTTTAATCAGTTTGATTTATAATACTCAAATGATTTCATATATGATAAAGAGGGGGGAATTAATTGGGGAAAATGTATTGTCTTTTATACTGATATGAGTCTCCAATGGTCTCCAGCTCTAGGTTCATAATAATGCCACGAGGCAATGTTTTGATAACGACATCTCGCAACAATAATACCTATTGAATCTGTTTCTAGTAAGACGTAGTTGGACCGAGCAAGACTGAGCATTAAAGCACAACTGAGATTATTCAATAAACCATCTTTCATTTAATTCAACATTACTTTGTCTCCTGCCTTCTGTTCTTCCCTCATCTCTGTATCTGGTGGTTGATTTGAAGTATTAACTCACAACGGAGTTGATATCTTTAGATTTAATAAGTTCCTGATGGGAGAGATCTAGTTAAACTGGACTCCAATTTTGGATCTATAGGATCTGAAAGACATATTCATAGTTGGATCTATCAGCACTGTTGGTACATTTTTGTTCTTTTCTATGCCATTTGCACTACCTCTTTATTGCACAATTTCTTCTGTTTTATTATTGAGTACCGCAGAGATGATGTATTTTTGTAGGTCAACCCAGAAGTTATCGCCGCACTGGTTTTCCCGTCAGCAAGCCTATGCATTTTTCACAATCACTTCGGAAAGATCGTAAAAAAAATAAGATCTGTGTAACAAATGTTTATGATGTATACACATTTTGTCTTTCAAGATAATTTTTAAAAATGAACACAATATTTGTAACTTTTGAAGCCTTAACTTAAACACAAGGCTAAAAAAAAGACTGTAATGCGGTTTTAATAATTAAAAAAGTTTTTAGAGTTTGTGACCATGTTGTATTATTTGTGAGATTTCTATGCATTATGATGTCTTACGTCCCGCCAAAGGATGAAGCAACCGCTGTTTTTAAGACACTATAAAGACTTTGGCTCAATGGAACCGGAAGTGCTGAAAAGTTCAAAACTCGCTTCTAGTGTTTGCATAAAAAGTACATCATCTCTCCGGTTCTCTATTATTCACATTTTAAAGTCAAAGAAAAAGCTACAAGTAGTGTACTGTATATAACTTGAATCTTGCATGTGATGCTAATGAAATATTAAACCTTAAGCTTTAAGCTAAATTAATTAACTAAATTAAGCTTTCCTGTAGCTCAGTGGTAAGAGCATTGCGTTAACAACGCAAGGTTGTGGGTTCGATCCCAGGGGATTGCAAATACTTATGTAAAATGTATAGGATAAAGCAATGTAAGTCGCTTTGGATAAAAGTGTCTGCAAAATGCATAAATGTAAATGTAAATTAAACCTCCTGCTTCCATGTTGGCACTTTTTTACGGTTATTCTTGATAATGTTTTCAGCTTAATAGGAGGAAGGAGTTGCAGATGTAAGTGTGAAGAAAGAACGCAGGTGTTTTCCAGAGGTCTTTTCACATCAGGGTGAAAACAAGCTGTTGGGTTTGTCAAGAAGAAAGGCTCCATGTGAAGAATTCGCTACTTTTGTCAACCAGCACTGTTCATTTACTCATTACTCATCACTGTGTTATCACTCATTAAACAGTTGCTGATCACGGTTGGTTGGGTATGAAAGATTTTGAACTGCTGTTTTGTTCAGCAAAGGGGCATCCGTGCTCTCTTGGAACCTGACTAGATCTCAACGTAATAGTTATACATTTCCATCAGTTTTTTTTGTTTTGTGCAGCTTATGTTGGTGTTGAGTTTGACCCTGTGTTGAGTACTTGCTATACTGTATAACATCAGTCTATTAGTACGTAAATTTAATTATGATTCATCTTTTGAATAAATATATACATTTATACAAATGAATATCCAGCAATCACTGGAAAATAAATGATAAAAAAACTCGCTGTTTAATTTATTGGTAAAACTGAGGAAACCCTTATCCTGGATCCTGTGTCTTTATTACTGTACATCAATATAAAGTCAAACTGGATTTTCTTTTGCCAATATCAATATTTGTTAACAAATCATCTACTTGATATAAGTTATATATCAGAATGTAGTGACTTGGGGTTAGTTGCATGGTTTTTCAACAGTATTCTTTATAACTTCAAGTGTCACTTATTGTGTAAAATTTTAGATAGATCAAAAGAACAAGAAGCACATGCTTTATGAGCCATCATGGTTTTAATGCTTTTATTATCGCTGATTAAATAATTTAAATAACAGATAGGCTACTGACAACCAGCTTCAATTAAAAATGAACTTTACTGAGACTGTATTGAGACTTCTGATGGCAGTTTCCTTGAAGAACATATTCAATGTACCACAATATGTTGTTTTTGAGTTTGTAAATATTATAAATAATCAAATTGTAGGCTCAAGGAAAAAACACATTGGCCTTTAAAAGAAATATTTATTTACAAAAACTCCTCTCAATTCCTGTGTAGTTTATACGATTACACCATGTTGTCTGGATTACACCTCCAATTCAAGGAGGAATTTCATAAATTAATTTAGCATTTACATGTACCAGCAGTTTGGCGATTCACAGTTTTAAAATAAACCCTCAATCCTGTACCTCTCATGAGGAAATTAAATTATTTTGCACAGTTCACATGATCTAAATGACTTACATAAGCCCTTATAGAGCTGCTACCAATAACATGGTTTAATAAATACACTTTAAAACACATTTATCAACAGATCGGCGAGTAGAGACTGTGTGTTTGGGACAATCACATACTTTTGAAACATGACTTCATCATGCTTTTTTGGTTTTGTAGCCCAAAAATAATGTGTTTAAAAAACTATTATCCCAAGAAAAATCTAAACCATTTTAAGCATTCCCAAGCATTTAAGCAGTCCCATTCGTGTAATGGAAGCAAAATGAATGTCTGTGTAAATCATTCATTAACACTTATGTTGTTGTATTAAAACCAACATTTATAACAATATTTCACATATTTCTGAATGTTTCATGAAAAAAGATCCATAGATCATGCAAAACAAACTCCATCATTTGCTGCATAAATTAAGTTAAATAACTGCCAGGAAATCTCCTCAAAAAAGGAGTACTTTGTATTTGAGTAACCTCAAAGTTTATCTTTCCCACATTCTTCATTGTGTTTCCTACAATATTCCAGGCTCAAATTCTTGGACTATAAAATTTCCAACTTCTGTGAACAAACTAAATCACTGTTGACCAGTTTCCACATGTTTATCAGATCTGGTGGGAGCAATTTATGTACCACTATCATGCCTTTAAAAAAGCACGGCTCCCTATTCAATTTGCTGGATTTATTCTTTACAAGCCCGAACGTTTTGAAAGCGTTGTGTTTAATGGGGGTCACTTGAAGCACTTCTAGACACATCCCGAGAAACACATCATCAATGGGATAGAGCTCTAGAGTTTCACACGCTCCGTAGAGTTTACGTGCAAGAGGTCCATCCATCAGAAAACCTCCTCCACCAGCATACGGTGGGTAGTGGGTCTTGTTATACAAGGCTTGAGGGATGTAGTACTTGTTCTCCTTTTTGCGAATGGGCTTTGCTTTGACGAGAACATCACCGACAAAGAGGTCTTTCGAGTCTGCGTTCGCCTCCAGGTATTCCAAGATGTTGGGAACGTTGACAAACACATCATCATCCCCTTTGAAGATGTGGCGGGTGTTTCCGCAGTAGGTGGAGAACCATTTCAAGAAGTGGATCTCCTTTAGAGTGAGATTGAAGAAGCTATCCATGAAATCCCATTGAATGATGTCCCCATAAATGTAATCCTCATATTCTAGAAGTTTTTGATGGTTGGCCCTCTCTTCTTCGTTGGAAGACGTCCCAAGAAGAAAAAGAGTCTTGATTCTTTTGCCGTCGATCACCTGCTCTTTGCCCCACGTTTGTCGTATGACCTCTCTCCGATCATATTGTGTTATCACTGACTTAATGACCATTAACAAGCCGACGTCCCCATCACATATCTCTGGATGATTCATTATGATGGGAAAGTATCGACAATGCCTGTAGAGCAGAAATTGCTTGAAATTGGATTCAAGCCCCGTAAACCACTCTGAGGATGAGAAGTTATAGTTGGTGCTGCAGTTGGAGCTGCTGATGTCCCAGGTCGTGGGTCTTTGGTCCTGAGAGACAACAGGATTTTCTGTGGTAGACTGCACTGTTTGCGCATGATTCTTCCAGAAGTTTGTAGAAATGCGAGGGAAGCTTTTATTCTGCAGATCCACTTCTGCCATGATCTCCATACGCGTTTGTCTTTCAATTCTGTCTTTTTGAAAGTCCTGTAGTGAGCTGATGTTTCCTTTCTGGACGACAGCTAGCGTCACTACTGCCAAGATGAACATTAGGCTGATGCGCTTGTAAACTCGCCATCGTTCTCTGCTAGTTCTTAACCTGGTTGTAATTGAGAAAGCAAAAAATATGAGCTGATTTTAAATATTAATTGTTACACTGGCAATCAAATATGTAGCATGACATTACCTAATGGGAAGCACTTTACAATAAGGTTGTATTTGTAAACCTTATTAAATGCATAATAATCAGATTTGTAACATGAACTAAAAATGTACAATATTTTTTAGCATTTACCAATTTTTGGTAGTAAATACAATTGTATATGTTAGATCATAACATGGACTAAAAATGTACAATATTTTTTTGGGCGTTTTTGTTAGTTAATACAATAGTATTCATTCATTCAACTAATGTTACAGGTACAACTTCTTTTTAAAAATGTATTAGTATATGTTGAAACGAACATGAATTAAGATAAATATTAAATTAATCAATTAACTACGCATTAACGTGTTGTTAACAATAAAGTTTCATTGTAAGGTGTTGTCAAATAATGTTTCCAGTGAAATCCGATTATTCACAAATGATTATTACGACTTTGACTTTTGTGAACATCTTGTTAAATGCACGTAGAACACAATAAAATATATAAACACTGCATATCTGATATATAAATAAATGCTATAGTAAAACAATGATATTAGTGTGAATTCTGAAAATAAAAAAGAGATTTGCGAAATCCTAACGCATACAAACACTTAGAAACTTGAGGAATATCCTACTTACATTTTAAGGCTTCCCCTCGTTTTGTTTAAAGTAAGTTCTGTTAAAATGGTCGTCTCTTCAGATGGATTGTTTGTTTGTTCTCAGGAAATCCGGATCATAATCGCAATAAAGCATGTAAAGAAACGAGAAGAATACCGATAGCAGACAGAGAGATTTAAGTAAAGATGTGAAAAACCAACATCCCAGGAATCAGGCTGCTGCGCGAGGCTTTTAAAACCTGTGTGACGTATTATGCAAATCAGAGGAGTGGTAACTTCGTCCATCACAAGCAGATGCTCGCACCCCGCAATAGGACATATATGTTTGTGCACGTTTGGCTTTAAGGTTTACGCCTTTTTAAACCATTTAGTCTATGACATTTTCGTTTTATAGCGCTTTTCACAATTTTACATCTACTTAGTGTCATTCTTATCATATAGTGTTTAACCGCTATAGTGTAAATACAGTTAATCTGCACATTGTGATACGATCTTATTTATTAAACGTAATATTGAGCACAGCTATACTGATATTGCAGTTGAGCCGTCTCCCAGAGCAGTAAAACTACACTTAAATAATAATTTATGATGTCAACAAAAAGGTTAGGTGTCCCATATAAAATGAAAAGCATGCAGTTTTTACTCAGAAACACTCTGGTGTGTCTTGAGAATGATCCCTCTTGAAGTTTAAGAGTGAGAGCAAAAATTGTGGAAAAGTGTTTGTTATCGCCCTAAAAATGAAATTTTGGCGTTAACCCGAGAATTTTTGCCAGTTTCCCACTTCTCTTTTCCTTTTCTCTTTTTTAGATTCACTCTCTAAATGAACTGAAAAATGTTACTGTGTGACTGAGCCTCTGTGAGCATTTATTTGTCGAATTCTATGAGAGCCTCATCTTACTATATTATTTTACATACATTTGGGAGACGCTTTTATCCAAAGCAATTTACAGTGCATAAAACTGATACATTTTAAATCAGTACGTGTGTTTCCTAGTATCAAGAGTCATGCCCTTTGCATTCATAATGTAATGCTCTGACTGAGCTACAGAGGCACAGGTTTTTGCTTTGCTTGCTAGCTCACCAGTGACATACATGATGTCAAAGGACAATAGAAGGAAACCAGCTGCACATGATATGAGTTACAGGTAGGGATCTCCGCTTTCTTTGGAAATGCCCGCCCACAAGAGGCCATATGACTGACAGGTAAAGCAACAATTACGTTTTGTTTTGTGCCGCGTCATGTTTAGAGGAGTGGAAATGTCCCCACAGAAACATACCGATGTACATTTACATTTACATGTAGTCATTTAGCAGACGCTTTTATCCAATATATAAGCGATATGTCATACAGGAGCAATAATGCAATAGGTTCCAATACAAAGTTACTGGTTTCAACAAAAGCTAGACCACTACCTGTTGAGAGAAAGAGAAAGGTTTTTTTGTACATTCACGAACGTGTCAAAAGTTAACAGAAACAACAATGATTATAAGTGTATGCCATGAACCTCGCATACGTTAGCGTTTAGTCGATCGTGATGAATTCTTATAGCAACCGTTGTAAACACGACAGCTTAATTACTTCCTAGATCAGAAGGCTTGTTGTTTTCAGGCGGACCGTTAAAGAACGCGACACGTATGTCTCCCGGAAATCCTGTGAAGCTCAACAAATCAGATGACGGTCGTAGAGTTACTTGGTGTGGTGGTGGAGCTCAAAGAATCGGACAGTAAAAGTAATATTTCATGAAAAGAAACAAGGTCAGGTATTGTCAGCAAGGGAAGACCATAAAATGCAAAATAAATGATTTGCACATGAAAAATGCATTTTATGAAATGCGTACGTGTATTTTTTGAAGTATTAGAACACAGAGATTTAAGAGACTGGCCCTTGTGTGGCCTGCGGAGGCTATCAATGTCGACAGGCTCGCGAGCACTCCATCAGCCGTGTTTATCAGGAGAAGGTGGTGTGCTCTACTGATAACAGACGATGTCACACTAGAGCCAACA
The DNA here is from genome assembly GCA_006030095.1 of Triplophysa siluroides. Taxonomy (NCBI): domain Eukaryota; kingdom Metazoa; phylum Chordata; class Actinopteri; order Cypriniformes; family Nemacheilidae; genus Triplophysa; species Triplophysa siluroides. The sequence goes on along the minus strand of VCII01000009.1, from coordinate 572,695 downwards.
CTTACCCCACTCCCGTCCTTTTGTCTTCTTCATGGTTTACTGTGTGGAACATACACTACTTTTCAAAAGGTTAGGTTCACATATTCATTTTTTTCCACATATTTAAGAGAAATAGCAAACTTACCAAAACCATAAATAACGAATATGTAACCGTGAAATATATTGTGAAACTATATTTTAACATCTTCAATGTAGTCACCCTTTGACTAGAATTTATGACTACCGTTTATCAAACAGTTTCTTGAGGTGTCACCACAAGATGCTTTGAAACTACATAACCTATATAATATATTCATTTAAAATTATTATTTCATTTCAAACCTTCAGACATACGCCTTCAGATTTCTGACATCATGAAAAACATTTCAGTCAAGGAACCCAAAATGTTTTAACTGTAGTGTATATCAACCATAAAACCAATTCAGTATTAATGATTTTACTTTTTAAAATTCCATAGTTCCCATAGAAAAACCTGTGTTAATTTGTTGCTTGGTTTTACACACCACACACACTGAATTGTTGTCTGTGATAGTATCTGAGCCCATTTGATTTTAGCTGACTTTGGTCTGTGCTCCACAAAGGAAGAAGGTAAGATTTTTTTTTACTTTTGTGCTAATACAACATAGCTCGATGCTTTCCTCTGATGTTTCCTGAGTGCGCACTGACTGACGTAAGCACACCTCCCCCACACACACAAACAAACCGTAGAAGCTTTATTAGCATGGATCTCTCTTGTTTTTTGGTTTGTAGACTAAGATTGTCATGGTTCCACTATCATGTCATGTTTTATTCCTGTCTCGAGTGGAGCCATGGCATTGCCTGATGGTTTTATGTGGGAAAGACATAGTTTTTTCTCGTGTCGCGTCATTGTTCCCGCCATCTCGTTCCTCGTCAGCCTCTCCTTAGTGCTTAATCCCCAGCACCTGTTCCTCGTTATGATCCTGTGTTTGTCACCCTTTAAAACATCCTCGTGTTCATTGTCTTGTGCTCGTTCATTGTATGAAGTTGCTTGTGCTAGTTAAGTTGTTTCTGTACCCGTAGTTGTATGAGCTTTATTCTTGCCATTTGTCCTACCTTGTTCCTGTTTACCCCTTGTCAAAGTAAGTGTTAGTTTAGTGTTCTTATCAAGTGTTTTGTTTCCTTAGCTTAGTTAGTCCGTGTTCTTGTTTTTTATGTTAAAGGTATCCTGTCCCGTTTTCCCCCTCGTGGGTTTTGTTTTGCCTCCTTGTATAGTCTTGTTTATTGTTTAATAAATACCCTTGTTTACCCCCACGTCTGAGTCCTGCCTGCACTTGGGTTCTCCTGCCATGTCTTCCCAAGAGATCCATGACAAAGATAACACACTCCATCTGGCTTACGTCTATTTGACGTCTGCATTTACTGTTATCTGCAATAGCCTACAAAGTTTGCTTATCTGCAATACGTCTCGGAGACGTCTGTAATACGTCTGTTAAAGATCGGGAGATCTGGGAAACATCTGCTGTGTAAAAACTTCTGCTAAACATCTTAGAGCAGTTTTACGTCTATTTTAAATCATAAACATCTTACAGACATCTTATAGATGTGAGACGTATTGCAGATGAGCAAACTATGCATTGCAGATGTCTTGCAGAAGTAAATGCAGATGTCAAATTGATGTAAGCCAGATATGTGCTATCATTCGGTTTAAAGCGTTGTTATGAGAACAGTCCTGCACAACAACACGCTGCCCAAAATATCTTTAAAATGGCAGACACCTTAAGCAAATCAATATTTTTGTTGTTTGCATATACAGTGGGTACGGAAAGTATTCAGACCCCTTTGCAGAATCACCGAAAAATGTACACCGAAAAAATCGTTTCGGTGTAAATTGTTATCGTTTTATTTATACATCTTATTTTTTTTATTCACTAATGTCCTTCAGAAGATTTAAAGATACATAAATGTTTTTCAGGAAATTATATATACATTTTTTTCCACCAAAACCATTTTCAGAGGTTTTACACCCACCTGACTTTAAATGAATGGTGTTGACTTTGATGGCAGAACTGAATGAGTCCCTTGATTGTCCTCAATGTAAAAAGAGGAATCTCAACAACATACAGTTACTGCTGGACATGAGTCAAATATCAAGAAATGCTGAAAAAGCAAAGATTGTGGAGGACCTGGGTGATTGTTTTGAAGATCAGTGGACAGTCTTATGACTCATGACCAACAAGTAACCCTTAAACAACTATGTCTAAACATAAAAACTCTCATTGATTGTTTAGGTAACATCATACAGTTTTAAGAATCAGGGGTATGTAAACTTTTGGACTGGGCTATTTTGAGAAATTCTGTTATTATTCTTTATTGTGAACTTTATGTTAACATTTCTTTAGTGAAATAACTTGCTCAGGGCAGGACTAAATTAAAAATAAGCCTTCATTTTAAAAAATCCTCTTATTTTTCCAAATGTTTCAGCTTTTCCAGATTCTGCAAGGGGTCTGAATACTTTCCGTACCCACTGTATATTATTTACTGTGGTTCCATAGTGCATTTTGTAGAGCATAGCGCTAAAAACACAAATGTTGGAAGTGTCTGCTAAATGCATGAATGTTAAGCAAATGTTATTGCGACATATTAGCTTAGCAACATGCTAACGTAAACTACTGTGGGTCGAGTTAAGTCAAGTCTTTATTTTACGCTTCATGTAAACAGCACTGTTCTGCTAACTAGATATGTAGACATTTCAGTCAACTGACTTCCTTAAAGGATAGTTGCTTGCTGTCAAAGATATTAATATTAACAAGATGCGCCATTGCCATTACAATCAATAGGGATCAATGCAAATCTCAAATGGCCGCTCTAGCGAAGCCCTACATTCCAGTAAAACGAGCCAATCGTCAATCCATAAAGACCAGCCTTATAGATGAAGCGAACAAGTGATTTTTAGCACAATTTAAGCTTAGCAAACCAAAGTTTTGATACAGTTCATGTCAGTGTTAAGTATTGATAGGAAATATGCTGTTTAATTGTGATTTTTGCCAGCGATTTAAAAAATATCAACCTTCACCCATTCATGTAAAAAGGACTGTCGACTTGCTATGAAGTAACTGCCAGAGGCGTTGCAAACATGGCCGCCTAGGGGCACGACTTCCGTAAACTGAATTGTCCATAGTTTACCCAATGATGGATTTAGAGTCTATGTCTAACTTTGAACATAAAATAGCTTTAAAACTGAAATGTTCTGTAATGATTCTGCAATGGCCAGTCATCAGTACACACTGGAACTGTCAGTTTCATTTTGAAATATTTGATAAAACAAGACTTGCTTGAGATAACAACTATAGTTTTAGGTTTTGCATCTCCGCTATAAACATATAGTAAGGTTGAAGTATTCAGCTGCTTTGTTTTGAACATTTAGCCATAGGGTTATAGCCTGTTGGAAACCAGGAAATGAAAGGTATCGCACAGCACAGCAGAGGATTCAGATGTTTGGTACTCCGTCAGGCAAAACACAAAACAGCTCAGCATGAATCATCAAAACATGTCATGAGATCTCATCCCCTGCGGGTGTCCAACCTCACCATGAATTCTGTTCCAAAGAGCACAGCGTTCCATAAGTGGGACTGTTTCCGCTAGAAGGATACTGCCATCCTTTAACTAACTTGACATCTCCTGCTCTGTAACTTTACAACCTCCTTGATATATATTGCTATCTGTGAAAACAAGCTCAGATTTGTCGCTCTTCAATGGTTTCCTATGGATATCCTCATTCCCAAGAGGCAACAGATTAGATTGGAAGACTTAATCTGTAGGGCACACTCGTGTCCATATTCTGCCAAGAGCTGTATAGTGCCAAGAGCATTATGGTCCAAATGTGGTCTCCATTCAGGCCAAAGGTGGGGGGACAGGAAAAATCCCCCTTGAACCACAGGATGCACATGGACAGACCATGACAGCTAGAATACGGCAGGATATGGAGAGAGAACGAAAGGAAAAAAGGATGTGGGACACAGCTGAAGTTAGATTAAATCATTCCTGTTTTCCATGATTTTTTTCTTTTACCGCTTTTGTAGCGGACCATCCAGGAAGCTACAGATTCAGGGCCAACGTCAAAATTTGCCATGTGTCCATTGTTGGATAGTACCACAAAAAATAATCAAAAAAAATATTTTTGTTGTTTTAATCTATTTTTACAATATGTGTGGTCTTTCTAATACAAATACATTACCAAGATACTAATGCTTTACCTCTCGTTGCTATGTAGATAACCAAGGAGAATCTTATTTGAGCGTGTTGCTATAGTAACTCAGTCTGATCGCACTGGGAATCATATCTATTTTACGAGGTGACTATAAATTCACACAAAGTAAGTAAACAAAAAAATTATGATTATTAGAAAAAGCTAAAATGTAATCCCACACCTAACTCCGCCCCTAAACCTAACCATCACTGGTGCGAAAGCAGATAGTATCAAAACATACAAATGACATCATACAAATTCTTATGATTTGGCTACCTCATGAAATAGTTATAAATTTGTTTAAAAAAAGTCACTATATGTTTACAAATTTTACACAATCTGAGTTCACCTACTGCATGAATTGAGCTGAAATGCTCCTACTGCTTCGTTTTTAGACAATACGTTTATAGAACAGGATAAGAGACGGAAACAGGGTGCCTGTTCCTTTGAACATAATATAAAATACAACTTTAAACACCAAACTAACTCGTTTTATTAGTAGAAATGACATTCAAGTCTTCTAGAGATTGTTGCTTAATCCCATCGCTTTGTTGTGGTATTTTCCCTACTTATAGAAAAACTCATGCTTCACCACACTTAGATATCTGAGACAATTAGGTTACACAATACGTGTAATCAAACTACAAAAGAGTGAAAGAATACTAAAGAACCCAAAATAGACAGGTATAAAGCAGTACATGGGTTCACTGGAGATTTCAACAGCGTTCAGCTGGGGTATCTTGTGTGTATGCGTTTGCTTGCATGTACAAATGTGCAGATGTTCAGGCCGGCGGGGGAAGGACGTGACACACAGCAGGACACAAGTTCTCAGCTGGCATAGCGTGACATTTTAAATCAAAATATAAAGAAAAAATCTTCTACGTCAAACTTAGTGTTATATAAGAGTATGTACCAATAGGGCAGAGCAATATATAACACTTTCACTGGTTTCACAGACGAGGTTAAAGATTAGTCCCAGACTAAAATTAATGTTTGAGCTGTCTTAACTGAAAATAATTGGCCCTAACATATATTACAATACGTAAAAGTTGGTTAAAAGATATAACTAATATATATAAGAGCTTATATTTGTATATTAAATAAAAATGTAAGTTAGGCTAGATTTAAGATAAATCTGTTTCTGGGAATTATATTGAAACATTCTATGAATACATTTTTATTTGGCCTTCATTTTAGGCTAGTTACATAATCTTTGTAAATAAAAACAGCAACATTTTTATATAAAATGTATTATTTGTATTTCATATAAAAAATATTCACAATTCATAAGTAGCAAAGCCTTTTTAAACAAAACCAAGAGTCAAATCCTAAAATAAACTACAGAGAATGTCCCAAGTATGAACCAGTGTTAGTTACTAACACTAACTAGATTTCTCAGTCACATCATGCAAAACTAATTTAAGATTATTAATGTATCACTTTAATATAAAGGGGTTAAACATCAACTGAAACCACACAAAAGCTACAACAAAAACAGCAATCTACTATACAGAACACTGAATTCTAATGAATTTCACAATCAAGTTTATGAAGCGCAGCCTTCATTTTTGCACGTTATAAATCTTCCTCTTCTAGGCGAGGGTGGTCAGGGTTCAAGAGTAACACAGCAGGAGCGGAGTGGCAGGCGTTCAGACGCTTGTGAGGTAATGAAAGTACGTGTGATTATTGCTGAAGCGTGTTGTGTTACAGAAGCGGGGGCCGAAAGGCCGTTAGAAGCGACAATCCTGAGCTTTGTTCCACCAGGCACACGGCCCCGATGAGATCTTTGGATGCTGTTACAGGAAGCTGGATGCTCCTCTGCCGACAGGTCTAACCTGCTGAAAGATTCCGTATTCACTTCCTGTTCTACTGACCGCCTGCAAAGTGCAAAAAAAAAACACTTTGGGTCACTTATTTTATTCTTTTTTATTTATTTTTAATAAAGGTTAAAGACAAACTTTTTATATAAACTCTTTTTATACATATTTTATATATACAAGTGAAAGATTTAAATAAATATATTTATTTACGATGTTTTTAGTAGCTTTTTCTACAAAAAAAGGAACAGCACCATTTTCATAAATGTGATTTAACAGAGGTAGGCCTAAATGAAAAATATCACTCATATATGCGGTCTATGTTGCTTGCAATTGAAAAAAGTAAGTTTTTCACTTTACTATTTAAGAGATATCTGTATAAATATTTATACTGTTTAAATGATTACATTTTCATATTGAACTAAAAAAACATGTCTACTGATGCAAAAGAATCCACCTAAGCAAATGAAAATTGCACATCCACATCCACATTGCACAGCAATGTTATGTGTATACTGTATGCGTGTAATCTGATTACAAATGTAATTTCGACAGCCCTAATGTTGGGATGAAATATGATCCATATATTTTTTTTTTTCTTAAGAAGTTATCTCCATTAGTTCTGTTTATTTTGATGAACTGATCAGATTGTGGTCAGAACAGACATAATAAGTGCACTTATTCACATAATGATGTTCAGTAAGATAAAACATGACTCAATCAGAACAGGAAACAGAAACATAATGACTTTTGATGTCATGTTTGCATAACAGTGGATAATTGATTTTACAGTAATGCATCAACAGGAAACAGTGGCAAATACAACACAGACACTGAAGATGGATCTGATTTCATATCATACTGTATCTGAGAGAAGCAGGTTAGAAAAACAGACATTTAACGTGATTCATGAGATGAGATGAGACAAAGCTCGATATGCAATAAAGTCCTACAAAGAAAACTGTAAAAAAATCAGGCCTCACCTCAAAATTTCTTATTGACTGGTTACATCTACATTTTTCCATTAGCTCAGTTGAAGTTAACAGTCTGTTGCCACAAGTGATCATTTTCCAAACGGAAAATTTGGATGTAACCAGTGAATACAAAAATTGTAGGCCTGAATTGTTTTTACAGTGAAACAAAGACATACAGTAACAGTACTCAGAACACAATAGCAAATGTACCTAAAACCCAGTAATGCAAGTATTTAACCTGTAATTCAGTCCACAATAGTAAATATGGAGAATATCTGTCCTAAACAACAGGCTATGATCCCATTTCATAAGTACAGCTGAGTGTACTGTCAGATTGTCATTATCGCAAAACAAACTGACGCAAAGCAGGTGGATTTCAGGTCACCTTGAAGAATTTTTATATGATAACCAGCAGATCATTGATAATAAATAATCAAGTACAATATTGAACAATAAAAAAACTTAAGTTTAAATTATTTTAGAGAGTTAGGAGTGATACAAGAGACCTAAACAATGTAACATTGCCTGCGGATCACTACAGCAAATGAGCAATGTAGCACTTTACTTTACCAAATTATTTCAAACATGTCAAATAACCATACCTTACATAAACCATACTCGCGTCGCTATAAGCTAAATAACAGCTTTCAAAATAACTTAAACCTTGAATTGTGTAAGCAATAAGGTACTACATCGCAAATATAGTCACGGCTGAAATATGTAGTTCGGCACAATGCGAAGAAGTAAATACACAATAATAGACACAAACTAATTATTACTTATAAAAGGCTATTGACAAATCAGCATCTGGTAACTGAACTGTCCATATTCTGAATGTCCTGCCTTTTATATAAAGACATTCGCTCCTCTGCAGGACACACTAACTTATAAAGATATAAGGCTTGGCTGTTCTGCAGCTGTTGTTCCTATTGTTTGACAGATGTCCCAATAAAAACATAAGAGTCAATAACCAGACATTTTGAAGTGTACCAAATCTTATCTTTTATGTTTAGATTTATTGCAATCTTTGTCCTTTTTTTCTTCACACACCGAGTCTGATTTTCCAATCCTAATCCATAATTTAAAATACTGCTCTCAATTTTGTCTTGAAAATGTTAACTTTAATTCCTTACGTAACTTATCAAAGCACAAAGTAAAAGCATTATTTTTTAAAGCATTATATACTTTTCACAAAATATCCTTTTTGCATGATAACAGATGCATAAAGGGATGTAATGATATGTAATGTACTTAAAGCATATAGGTACAATACATTAAAAAGGTTGTTTTAATGTATTAATTATGTCTCGTAATGCACTTTGTAATGCATGGTCTAATAAATAATTCTAATGAATGTCTAATAAATAATTGTAAATACAGTTAATACATTATAATACTGATCAATTCATTGTTACACTTTGCATTTAAGATTTTGGTTATAATTCTTTACAACAACATTTAGTGAATTACAACACACATTATGAACAATCACAATGCATCATACTCTTTAATAACCCTTTATAATGCATTATCCATAAAGGCTTTACGTAAAATGTTACTGGAAAGTCCAATTGAAATGTACAATGAACATATACATGCTGTGCACTATAGTAGACTAGTTTTGAAAAGTAGACATTTCTTTTGCCATCCATACTAAAGTTGTTATAAATCAAAACAAAATGACACATAAACCAGAAAGCCATGTAGAATTATGGCTACGGGTAAAAGAGCTTTTATAGGTTTGTGCTGTCCTGTGGACAGTGGATCAGAGGGTTAATCAGAGCTTAACCGGCTACCGGCTTCTGTAACTCAAGCATTTCCTTCTGAAATCCAACACTATGGGAACAACGACAAGATTTCCATGAAACCTCTTTTCTTTGTTCAAATCAGTTTTTAGAGAGGTACGAGCACAAGCAGTTTTATGACGAACAGAAAGATTTACAAACAATGCTGGAAAACGAACTTAAGAGTAGTTTAGGCAAACTTAATATGTTAAGAAAACATCCCATACACGCAGTTCTAGACAAACAATGGCGAGTAGAGAAAGGAAATGTGCTCTTGACTGCAATACCACTGTAATAAATCAATATACTTTATTCCTAACAAAATTTCATTACTATCTTACAAGGAGGCTAATTCATATAAGTCATATATTGTTATGAATTGCCATGAGAGACTTATATTGAGCTTATATCAAGATTATTATCACTGAATAGTAATGCTAATAACTATTTGTTAATGTTAACGTTTTGTTTGAAACTCTGCCTTAAAAATGTGTGTTTGGTGTGTAATGTTCAACAGAGCTAGAGCTGCAGCTGAGCACCAGCGACGGGTTTGTTTCTTCAAATAAACAATTTGTTGTATTTGTCATGTTGTTGGGCATCTGTGTCATCTCTCTTTGTCATGGATCGTGCTTCTTATTGAAAAGAATTTAAATATTTGACTTGCAAATATAAAGTGACTAAAAAGAAATGCAAATGAAAGAAATACTTCAGCAACTGAATGACGGCACGTGAAGCATCATAAGAGGGTGTTTCTTAAAAGTAACCTGTGTGTGTACAGGTTTCTATACATCCTCTGAAGTCAAATTGATTATTAAACAAACTAAAAGGTGTATTTTTAATGGTGATGAAGGTTTAGGAGATTTAATATATACAGCTTGTACAGTACAGTCTACAAACCTGTACGTTGTTCACATTTTATTTGAGAGGTGAATGTCAGACATGTCAGTGTTGTATTTTTTTTTTAATAATTTCCTTTTCCGTAAATGTATTCATCTCGATTTTTTTATTTAATGTTGTATTCATTGTGTTATTATCATTCCTTTTTGGTCATTTTTATTACAGTTGTTTAATCTTGTTGATGCTGCATTGTAAAATGGTCTCAAGATAGAAGTGGGAAATATGTATTTCGTTTTCTTTATAATTTCTTTGTAATTCTTTTAATTTGTATTTCTTCTCTTTCTAAAGTGAAATTTTTAAGATTAAAGAACTGAGTACATGCTTTTTGCAGTGTACTTTTGAAGTGTGTATAGAATATGCCTATTTACTTCTGTTGTCTTTTTAATAAAAAAGAATGAGTATTTTTTGATGTAATCAATATTTTGTCAAAAATGTTGTCGTTTGAGCTGAAATATTCCTTTAAGGGGACTTAGAGGAATTTGAAGCAATATAAAGTTACGGTTTGCTTTAATACAGTGACAGACACAGCATACAACATATGTAACAAGGGTGTATGTACTTGTTGACTTAACATTGAACTACCAAAAACTATTGAAACCATTTTTAGCGTTTATTCACAAAGATAAAATAAACATGGGTGTGATTGTTGTCCGGTTTCATAGATGGAAAAAAACACATAAAAGTGTGTTTTGGTGTATTGTTTGAAATGATACTAACTCTGTTGGCTAGGCCGCCCACCGGAGCCCCTGGCCGATCCGGGCCTGCTGTTGCTCTGCTGGGGCTCGCTGTTGGAGAACTGAGGGGCCAACGTTGGGAGACGGGACCGGCCAGCGCTGCCTGCGTCACTGTCAGGAGTGCGAGGAATCTTTGGCTGGCATGCAAATCCGATGCGCTGCCCACTAGAAAGCAGAAAATTTACATGTAAAATGTATTCATTTTGACCAGCTGACTCGTTTGGATACGTAAGTTTGCATTTTACATTTTTCTTTCATTGTTCTCTGCTCCCATTATAAAAAAAATAATTGCACCATCATAACGCTGCAGCAGACTGTTGACACTGCTTGACATATGAACTATGCAAATATATACAGGTATATGAGAATCATAATGATCCCCAGCCACCAAATTAGCCATGCTTGTTAAACAGTGGTGGGCACAAATGCATTTCCCTATAGTGCTCAGAGCACTCGGATGATTCCAGTTGTGTGGCGGAAAGCCTACGCTGCGGTTTTAAACCAATGAGGGAAGGATGATGTGCTTTGAAGTAAATACTCATTTGACTATTTACAAGTTTATGTAACTTGATTAAAATGACTATGGTTACGTCAGATGCTTTGTTTAATTGGAAAGAAATTTTATAAAATTTGAAAGGGTACAATTATCATAAAGGAAATATATTGTTGGGTTTACTAAAGAGTGATTTCTTTTACAGCTAATGAATTACAAAACACTGAACCATATACATTTTAAGGACTCTTACATGATGGGTGACAATCCCTCCCTGGCTGATTCCCCTGAAGGAGGACCTTCTGTCGCAGGGGAAGGGCACGGTGTAGCACCCCAGGCCAGACCTCTGGAACCTCCATGTCTGGCCCCTGGACGGCAGTCTGAGCGGCTTGCTGCCGGAGGCCGTAGAGACCGTCCTGCCTGCAAGAGCTCCAGCCACTAGGCGTTTATACGCCTTTAAGTAGTGCCTCTTCTCGTCCTGGTGTTCTTCCCGAGGTGAAGACCCATGGAGATACCTGATCGGGTTAGTGTGTCCTTCCTGGAGCAACACAACCTGGTCACCAGGTTCCTCAGGGGCGCGAGGAGGATGAATCCACCTCGACCGCACTCTGTACCCTTTGTGGGACCTTGATGTGGTCCTACAGGGCCTTTGTATGGCCCCTTTCGAGCCCCTGAAAGATGCCAGTCTTCCTCATTTAACAATGAAGATGGCGCTCTTGGTGGCGCTTGCCTCCATCAAGAGGATGGGGACCTCCAGGCATTCTCCGTGTCCCACAAGTGACTAGAGTTGGGCCGAGTGATTCTCACGTTATCCTAAAACCCCGGCTAGGCTACGTGCCCAAGATTCCCACCACTCCCTTTTGGGACCAGGTGGTGAGCCTGCAGGAGCTCCCCCCTGGGGAGGAAGACCCAAACTCTACCGTGTTGTGTCCAGTACACGTCCGTCGCATCTACGTGGACGGCAAGCAGAGTTTTAGGAGCTCTGAGCAGCTCTTTGTCTGTTTTGGGGGACAGCACAAGGGGGGGCTGTCTCCAAACAGAGATTGGCGCACTGGATCGCGGATGCCATTACATGTGTAGGTCCGAGTGCCCGCTTGCAGTGAGAGCCCACTCCACTAGGGGTACGGCCTCCTCATGGACACTGGCCCAGGGCGCCTCTCTAGCATACATCTGTAGTGCTGCGGGTTGGGTTACACCCAATACCTTCATGAGGTTTTTACAATCTCCGTGTGGAACCAGTGTCAGCTCGTGTCTTACTCGGGTGAGACCGATTACTGGGTGGGTGTACGCCTGAGAAAGCGCCTTCTCCCCCCTCGGTGAGTCAGTGCGCTATTGAGCCTCCCCTTCTTCCCCCACAAGGCGAAGTATGGGCATTCCATGCATTGCTAAGCATTGGCAATATTGGAAGTGGACAGGGCGGAGCAGTCTGTTCTACAGAGTCCGGTAGTGGTAGAGTCACTCCTATTCATTTGGACCCCTATACTTGGACCATTGCCCCATACGTAGTGACTCCCCTGCAGGGTCGTCCCGTATGTTGACTTCCTTACTCTCGGTTCCCCTATCGGTGAACCTGTGACCTCCCTCCCGGTGGGTCAACCCACCTGGGTCCTGTGCTTCCTACTTGAGCTCGTGCATCATATCCCATGTAGTTCTCCCCGTTGGTGAGACCATGCTGATGTCTCCACATGTAACCTCCCCTTGCGGTAGGATGTCGCCTCCATAGCACACTCTTTCAGCAAGAGAGAAGTGCTTCTCAGTGTTCCCTTACGGTACAGAGCGGCTAACTCGCTAAAATAGAGAACAACGCCACCGCCCCATGAAGGCCGTCGGTACGAGCCTCTCAAGGTATAATACTAGTTACCGATCCAACAGGAAGATTACGTCTCCCGGTAGCGCTTACTTGTGACTCGCTAGTCCAGTCAGTTTCGCTCTGCTTGAGCTCGTGATACGGCTCAGCGCTGTGGGGTGTCGTATAGGACCCCAGTTTGTCTCTCAACACAAAGTCTAGAGACCGACTGAAAGGGAACTGTCTTTTGCCGGCCCGCTGCAGCGACCTGGGATGTCTCTCAGGTTTCTCAGCCCAAAAGATGAATGAATTGGTGCCGCCATCTCCTTTTATACCCGTATGCACTGGGCGGAGACTGGCGTGCGCCTGCCATTTGCCAAGTTCATTGGCGCTTTTAAATTCCTCTCAGAGATGATAGGTTCTCAAGATCAAACCCCTGTCTGTCTCACAACACAACGTCTCGTTCCCTCCATCAGGGAACAAAGGTTACAGTCATAACCAAGACACTCCTGAATGACAGGACAACACACCACCTTGCAGGAGAGCGAAACGACAAGCATCTCTTCAATCATCTGCATCCTTTCCTCTTGCATATCATGATCACTGATATACAAACACGAAAACACCATTTTAATTAAAAGTATACTCTACAGTTATAGATTACCGGAAGTCACGTTTGGGCCAACATTTGTTTATGTTGTTGCCGCTGGAAGCGTCTATATCTTGAATGCAGCATTAATTGCTTTGGATGAAAGCATCTGTCAAATGCATTTGTACATGTAAATTGTACTTTACCATTCTGTTGATTCGGTTACATTCAGTCTAAAACATTAACTGCCAAATTAGGCCAAACATTATTCAATTATACGTTCAAAAATATTTAAAGGGGTCATATGGTGTGAATACGTGTTTTTCTATGTGTCTTTGGTGTGTTATTTGGTGTGTTAAGATATCCATGCATGTATTAGACACGTAAAATTGCAAAAATTAAAGTGTCGGACCAAAAGATGCATTCCATCTAACAGCCAATGCTCACCCAGACCTGCCTGACATCTTATTAGTACAAATTCAAATTAAAACACTTTTGCCTGGTTTCACAGACAAGGCTTAAGGTTAGTACCAGACTAAAATATTTTGAACTGTCTTAACTAAAAATAACTTGTCTTAAAATATATTGGTGCCATTGTTTTGTTTCAAGATGCACACCAAGGTATTTAAATATCCTAATTTAACTAAGGCACAGTCCTGGCCTAAGCTAAGCCTTGTCTGCGAAACTGGGCCTTCAGGGCTCAGCATAGTCCAGGCGAATTACGCTTTCGTTTTGCGTTATGGGGTCAAATGAAGCTCGAAAACATTGAGAGACGGTATAGTTTTTTCGAACAATCCAACACCCCTTTGTTTCTGGAGGCAGGGTTTACATGACGTGTGCAAATAGCCTCTGCGCACGTGGCCACACAAACAACAAAGATCTCTGCAATGACGAACGAGCGTTATCACAAGCGCATAACTATATGTTTGTTTTTTCTAAAGGAAATAGACAAGCAAAAGCATTCATGCTGCTCAAATGTTATCGTTTTATTTTTAAATGTAGACCTTATCTGACCTCACCGCTAAATATAATGATGCGTTATTTCCCACAGGTGCTACATATCACACCCACCTATTACTTAATGGCCATGGACCAATGGTGGCCCACACCTGTCCCTTGCCAATTATCCTGTGTTTGTTTCCCTTTAAAGCTTCCTCTTGTCGATTGTCTTGTGCTCTTGGATTGTTTGATGTTGCTGTGTCTTGAGAAGATCCTATTATACCTTGTGTCAAGTAAGTGTAGTTAGTGATTGTTTTTAGTGTTTGTTTTCCTAGTCTAGTTAGTCCGTGTCCTTGTTGTCGTTTATAGTTATCAAGTCTTGTTTTCCCCCTTGTGGGTTTTGTTTTGCCTTTCATAAGTTTTCTGTGTTATAATAAATATCTGTTAACCCCTCCATCCCCGTGTCTGCCTGCAATTGGGTTCTCCCCTGGAAAATCATAACAGAATCCAAGAGCCAGATCAGAACCCAGCAGGCAGCCATGGGAGATGGTTTGCGATCCCGCCAGGTGCGCCTCCTCTGCGGTATCCGCCAAGGAAACGATGATCTGGGGACCTATGTGGATAGGTTCCTGGATGCCGCAGAGGAGGTGGTCTTTGGGGAGGCGGAGTTGGCGGTGTTGTTCAGCCGCGGCCTCAGGGATCCTCTGTCGCCGGTGGAGATGAGGATGCTGAGACCGCTGGACTTCGATGTTGTGTGGCGGTATACCACGGACAGAACGGAGTCCAGGGTCCCAGTACGATCCAGTTATCCATCTTCGCTGGCCGCTATCCCAGAGGATCGTACCCTGCAGGTCGGGGTTGTGGGCATCACCGTACCTTCCGCCTCACCCACGGCAGCTTCTACTCCAGCAACCAGTCTCTCCCGCAGACGTGGACGGAGGGAGTCGTGGGACTCCCCGTCCGACTCCTCCAGCACGGAGCTAACCGTGCCTGCCACCGCTTCTCTGCCGTCGGCCGCACTTCCCGTGGGCCGCTCCCGGAAGAAGAAGCCGAGGCGGGGAGTGCAGTCCAGTCCTGCCCAGCAACCGGTGGTCCCCAGTCCGGTGCAGCCGGCGTCCAGTCAGTGTCCAGTCCAGTGTCCAGTCCGGTGCAGCCGGCGTCCAGTCCAGTGTCCAGTCCGGAGCAGCCGGCGTCCAGTCCGCTGTCCTGTCCGGTGTGTCAGCCGGCACTCCAGCCGGTGACTCAGCCGGCACTCCAGCCGGCGCTACAGCCGGCACCCCAGCCGGCGCTACAGCCGGCACCCCAGCCGGTGATACAGCCGGCCGACAGTCCAGCCGGTGCTACAGCCGACAGTCCAGCCGGCCTTCCGACCGGCGTCAAGCCCTGTCCAGCCGGCCTTCCGACCGGCGTCAATCCCTGTCCAGCCGGCCTTCCGACCGGCGTCAAGCCCTGTCCAGCGGCCTTCCGACCGGCGTCAAGCCCTGTCCAGCCGGCCTACCGACCGGCGTCAAGCCCTGTCCAGCCGGCCTTCCCACCGGAGCCCGTTCCGGCATTCCAGCCAGGGACAATGACATTTCCTCCCAGGACTTACCCCGTCAAGCCCCCTGGGGCTCTGCGCTCTTGTGCGCCCCCACGGGCTAAGACTTCCCCACCCAGCCCTACCCCTTTTAGACTTCCCCCAATGTACTCTTGTTTGCCCCCATCCCCCCTCCCTTGTTTATTATTTTTATTGTCTCACCCCAACCCATTTATTGTTCTTGCCTGTCTACCCTTAGTTTTGTTTTCCATGATTTGTTTGATCTTGTCTGTTACCCAGTCGGTCTTGTCTTAGTCTTCCCCTTGGTGAACACCTGGGGGTGTTCATTAAAGGGGGGGCTTCTGTCATGGATCTGCCTTCATGTCATGCCTGTTCCTGGTCTTGAGGCGGATTCATGATGAAGCCTTATGTTTTATGTGAGAGGGAGATGTTGACCCTATCGACCTTCTATACTCCCTCTCCGGTTCGTGTCTTTGTTCCCGCCATCTTGTTTCCTCGTTAACCTTCCCATTAGTGTTTCATTACCCACACCTGTCCCTTGCCAATTATCCTGTGTTTGTTTCCCTTTAAAGCTTCCTCTTGTCGATTGTCTTGTGCTCTTAGATTGTTTGATGTTGCTGTGTCGTGAGAAGATCCTATTATACCTTGTGTCAAAGTAAGTGTAGTTAGTGGGTGTTTTTAGTGTTCGTTTCCTAGTCTACTTAGTCCGTGTCCTTGTTGTCGTTTATAGTTATCAAGTCTTGTTTTCCCCCTCGTGGGTTTTGTTTTGCCTTTCATAAGTTTTCTGTGTTATAATAAATATCTGTTAACTCCTCCATCCCCGTGTCTGCCTGCAATTGGGTTCTCCCCTGGAAAATCATAACAGAATGTAGTATGCTGAGGCCTTTTGACTTTTGAGATTCAAAATGAGCTAGACGATACTGGTAACATTACTGGCATTAGCACAGGAACATTGCAAAAAATGACATTCTTCCTAAGCATTTTTGTCTTGTTTTCTAATAAAAATATTTAAAACTTCTTAAATTACGACACGTTTACATAACAAGAAAATTATATTTGTCTCGTTTTATGAAAGAAAATATAAGAACTAGTTTATGTTTAAAACAAAATTGTAAAGTCAATGTACAGTAAGTCACTGGCAACCTGCTGGAAAATATTTTACAGTGTAGCATTTAAACCAGATTTATTAGCGTTATTTTTGAGGCAGGTAACTATAAACAGAAAAGCAGTCTGACTTGCTCTGCAGGATTCAAATGTTTGTGTTACTCAAATGTTTTATTTTTGCGGACAAACGTCATGGGCTTGAATTCCAGGAAACACACAAAGAACGTAATGCATACAACACTTTGTAATATACTGACGGCATGAAGCATTCACGGTTAAATATGTTTGTATTCACACACATGCCTAGAGCGCATTTTAACCCTTAGAAAAAAGACACAAAAAACATTTACATTTATGATCCATATTACTTACAGAACAATCAATGTACGCATTTTATCAGTATGTGTTTTGGTTGGGAATCAAACCCATGATCTTTGCACTGCTAAGGCAATTCTCTACCAGAATGATCTACCAAATGATCTACAGGAACAGATGAAGATGTCAACATTTGCTTGGTTAGATGGCAGTATAATACAGAAGAATGTGGTCCACACATGTTCAAACGTTCATGACATTCATAAGGCTCCAGGTATCAGACTGGACAGGGATTTTGGGAGGGAAGGGACCTGAATCAGCCCTTTGTTTAGCAGCTGCTTGAAACTCATGTCAGCGGCAATGCTGACTCAAGGATCGATGCCTCACTCCCACCCCCAAATTCCTTTGGTCTTTTTCCAGCTCACTGCCCTCCAGAGCAAAGTTACAGCCAGTGTACGCCTCAATAACACCGGATCCCTTGAACCTTTACATTTTAGATGTGCCATGTCACAGCGAGCAAGGAATGTCACACTGGGTTCCTTATAACTTCTGCTGGCACAGTGACACAGTGGTGAAAGATCCAGAGATGGGCAACACTGAAATGAAACCCAAAAACTAATGCACAGTAAACCCACCTGTAGGAGTGGCCATTGCCGTCATCCTGGCCTGGCAGAGGGATGCATCTTTCTGGGGATCCCGCAAGCCCCGACTCCACAGAGGAGCGCCAGCATTCTGAATCTGTGGCTGGATGGAGAAAAAGGGAACAGATGTCAAACACGCATCTCGCACACGACTGACATCATTAACATACATACGCCGCGAGAGCTGCTCGCTTTCGCAGGGACGTGCGATGCTTTTTAGGACAGGGGTGCCACATGGTTGCCAATCGTGTAGAAAATGACAAAAAAAGAGCTTGAGCAAAAGTCGCTGCAGGGAAAAACAAATTATGAAAATTATGAAAAAGGATGAAAACATTATATAAATGCTATTTAGACCGAATTGCAAAAAGCCACAAACACACGTGGTAAAGAGTTTTTGAGCACCAGTATTTAATACTGTAAATATAAAAAAAGATTACATATGGTTTTGATGTTCTGTAGAAACTTATCTGGTGTGTACTTTATTTGAAGCTACTATCTGTTACTTTTTTGGTCAAGGGGGCGTCAACAACCCAGAAAGATCTGTGATCTCATAAATAAATACTTTATTTTTTTGTTCTGTTGACCAAAAAAGAAGATATTTTGAAGAATGTAGGACGGCAAATTGTCATGTTTCATACTATTGTAGTCAATAGGGTCCAAGAACTGTTTAATAAATAAATAAAAAGTTAATTAAAAATACATTTATAGGCAGTCGTGGCCTAATGGTTAGAGAGTTGGACTCGTGATCAGAAGATTGCCGGTTCGATTCTCAGGGCCGGCAGGTAATGACTGCGTTGCCCTTGAGCAAGGCACCTTACCCCTACTTGCTCCCCCTACACTGCTCCCCCTACACTGCTCCAGGTGTATGTGTGTTCACTACTCACTGGATGGGTTAAATGCAGAGGTCACATTTCTGGTATGGGTCACCATATCTGACTAATAGGTCACTTTCACTTAATAAACCAAAACTGTACACATATTTAAAAAAATATTTTCCAATTATCACTGTCAGAAAATTATAGAGATTTCTGTAGCACAGGGAAGGTCGGATGAAGCGATGATGGGTGACTACGTCTGGAACTTGGTTTGTGAGGACAGTATTAGTCATAAAAGACAAAAAACATAAAATGTACACTTCTGAAGTGAAGACTCATTTTTTGTGACTGTTGTATTGAGCTCAGTATTACGCAAGTACCTTGTTATTTCTGCTTGCGAGTAATAATTCCTTAATGTATTAATGTGTGAAAATATTTTTCTGTTTTTTGTGAGAACCGTCGGTGGTAAAAAAAAAATGTATGCGATTTTGTATTCAGCAACATAAACTTCATAAAGAAAAAGTAAAAATTTAATTTGTTTCATTGTGTAATAGATATTAATAAGCTGCGTCACTGCTATTACAATGAATGGGGATGAATGAATATGGCTGCTCGAAAAATCTGGATTTTATAGTTCATTCAGACATCACAAAAACATACTACAAAAACATCATACAAAAAACAAACATTTATTGATTTTACTATTCGTGAAAAGTGCCTACTACTATTTCAACAGTTTCAAAACTTCAAATCATCCAAAAACTGAAACATTTGTGGTAACACTTTGTGATTATCAGTCTTTTGGTGAGAGCATGCAAAGGGCATGCAAAAAAAACGCTTTATCATACTTGAACGGTAAAATTCTCGGACTAACCCCCGCCTGCAGGCACTGGAAGGCAAATCAAAGTGGTTTCATCTGCTCATGCATCTAAAATAGAATGCGAAGGGCCCAGAAGACACAAACCAGACCAAAAGCAATCGGAAATTAAATAATTTCAGAGAAATGAATCAAACTACTCACTCTCCTCAAAAACCAAGGCAGACATGCAATAACAAGAACAAAATCTAAAAGAAAAAGTAAATTAGTGTTTGTGATCAGGCAGACATATTTTGTGTTAATCACTCCCCATTAGTTTCTGCGTCTGAGGTGCTTTGGAGAAGACGGCAACTATCAAAAGGCGGGGCTATCTTCAACTGGGGAAACATATTCACATCCTTTGGATGTTTGACCCACACACGAATGCACTGCACCTAAAATATAAGACTATAGGACTCTACAAGAATCGACAAATGTCGATGTATTGAAAAGTTATTTTAAATTCTGCATTTACATATTTTAAGTTGAATGCCTTAATTTCTATTATACTTAAGTGATATATTTTACATGAAGTCTTATTAGGAAAGTTGCCTATATTAGAGATAGAATACCCAGAATTAAAGAGTTTATAATATAACCTCGATTGCTAAATTTAGTATGTCCAAGTCCAGGTGTTTCGGAACTTTCAAGTTTAACATATTTACTGTTAAGGAAGTTGT
This sequence comes from Triplophysa siluroides, assembly GCA_006030095.1. NCBI lineage: Eukaryota > Metazoa > Chordata > Actinopteri > Cypriniformes > Nemacheilidae > Triplophysa > Triplophysa siluroides. Next base: position 552,527 of record VCII01000009.1, on the reverse strand, counting down.
CCTTTGACAAACACAACTGTAGTACAATAACCAGTGCTACAATATAAGATTTGTATATACCCATAGTGTTAGCACTCCATTAATACAGATCTTAGCTGAATCGCTGGTGACGGAATTACAACAGCCCTAAAAAACCTTCCCTCAATTGTCACTAATTTACATTGTGGCAAAGTGTAATTTCAATTGTTGTCACATGAAAAGATATAAAATATTTACTAAAATGCAAGGTGTGTACTCACTTATGTGAGATACTGTACATGATCTATATTAGATTCATTGGCCAACATAGAGAAAACACAAGATGAATTGGAAATCAAGTAGTAATGGATCTATATTTTCCTACTAAAACAAGAGCTTGGATAAATACTTCAATCTTGCGCAATCCAAGTCCCAAACTTTCGCAACACTTCAACCATGTCACAGACGTCACTGTCAAGGTCAAACCAAAGACAGTCGCTCAACAAACACAACTAATTGTCCCGAACCGTTCTCATCACTGATCCAGAAACAATGAGGATATCCTAAATTGAGGAGATCCTGCTTGCACATTGACAGATTATTTGACTTGAGGGCAGAACTATTTACTTCTTCCCTCTGTTGATGACAAGGCAGCCAAAGACTTAAGTAGACAGGTCTAGAAAAAGCAGAACTCAAATGGACATTATAATCAATGGAACGTGATATTGCACAAAGTCTGTGAAGACACAATTTTTTTTGCACTGTTCCTCAATTTACATTTATAATAAGCCAGTTACAATGGAGGTCACATAGGGCAATGCGTAACACTTGGAACACCTTTTAAAAACTACTTAACATATACATGTTCGCATGAGACTAGTCTTATAAAATTACTTAGGGACTATGTCATTATGTCATTAAAGGCAAAAACTTTTGTGCGTTTACAAGAAAGTTAATCATTTGATTTCGTAAAGCAGTGTTTCTCAATCCTGGAATATCCCCAAAACTGTAAATTATAGATGTCTACCATATCTCACACATTAGACACACCTGAACTGGGTGTGTCAGAAACTTGAAAACCGGTAATGTTGTTCAATTAGGCCAGAGGAGGCAATCGCAACCATGCCAATATAGAGCCATAACACACGTCTAGGAGAGCAATACTGCATTTATACAGTTCAGTTCGACGGCACAAATGTGTAGATAAATCAGAAACAACACTAGGGTGTCTTCAAAACCCTCCGTTTTTAAAGGAAATGTGGAACTACTTTCTTCTGCCACCAATACAGCCCAGCATAACAGTTAACTTATTCCAAACCATCACATCTTTAAAATATGCACTTGGCAGCTTCAGTGAAGGTATTAGTATGAAATAATGAGACAGGACATGTGTGAATAAAAGAGAGAGACTGTAAAAGGCAACTCACAGAGAATGCGTTATTCCCATTGCACTGCGGCACTTTTAACATATGTATGTTTACAGTAGAAGGTTTACAGCAATATCTGTTACGAAAATACGTCTTGATACCCTGGTGTCCCGCACCGTAATTTTTTTAAGCATTCCTGAGCGCTGTGAATTGCTCTAAGAGACACTGCCAAATGTTAGTGTGTTTTACTTTCAGTTTCATAACTTGGCTAAGAGGCAGAGTGATACAAACGGTGAAGCGGCTCCCATGGTGAAACTGGTGGAATATTGCATGGCTCTCAGCTAAACAGATCAACTAGAAAAACATTTTTTTTAAAGGAATTTAAATTTAAAGGAATAGTTCATCCAAAAAAAACCTGTATTCAAAAATTGCTAGAACACCTTCTGTGTGAAGGATCCAGATTCTGGAAGGGACCTATTAACATCGCCGGGATCAGTCCCGGAAAGCGCGCTGTGTGAAAAAAAATGGCGGAACAATGGATCTATAATAAATTGGCTATGAAAACAAGAGTTAAGCAAGTAAATTATGCTCGTCAGTTATTCGAAAACTTCAAAAAATACTGTTTGTATACAGCTAAACCGACTGACGTCCTAATCACTGAATTAAAACGAGATGATAGTTGTCTGCTATTAAATGCAGTTTAAACTTTGAAATTACTTAAATCCAGGGCTTAATTGGAACCTCCGAAACCCGGCACCTCATTTGGCAGATCCCTCTCCTCAAGCGCTAATGGAAAACGTTCGTGCTGACCTGATGCGTGCATAAATTTAATTAAAAAGCACGTTTAATAATTATAATGGCAATAACTATTTTATTTTGATAATGAACATGCTGTCAAGTTTGCGATGAAATATTGTGTGCGCCCGTAATGGCTCGAATACACTACACAACTTTTAAGATTTGAACAGATTTTTAAAAACTATAGGCATCATACACTTGCCGCCTTTGTAAACGATTAATGCTAAAACACACTACAAGACTTGTATCATACACAGAGTTTCCAAACGCGACAAACACGCGCATACTTGCTAGGAGACGCATGACCAACGAAACAAATGGATGTGCTGAAGATAGGTGAAGTAGTTATTGTACACTCGTAACTGCGCGCCTCTGTTTTGGTCAGTGTATTACCACGTCCGGTTTCCATAGCAACTCGTCATACGCTGCTAAGTGTTTGCTTGCAAAAATGCGAAACGTTGATGATTGACACCGAGTAACCATAGACATGCTCAGCTGTATCAGAAGGAGCTTTATTAAGTATGTTTAAACACACAAGGAATTTGACTTGGCGACAGGAGCTTCCAGTGCAGAAGAAAGTACACACATAGTGCAAACCATATGTGATAGTGAGAAGAATAGCGGAGCACAGAGCCGTGGCTGCCATTCGCATGTGTTTCGCGTGTTTAACACCCACCGTTCAGTACACAAAAGTAGTATTAAGTCAACAAAATTCTTGTTATGTTCTGCAATTTTAACAAACTATACCTGCAGAGGCGTTATGTGTTTATATGTTTGCAGAGCGATCGCTTTACGTGTTGCCATCTTTCGCGTGTTTCACACGTTTTTTTGGGAGGATAGTTTAGGCTGGGTTTGTAAAGCGATAAGGTTTATATAGATATACAAGCGGACAATTGCGGGAATATATATTTTAAAATCTTTTGTTAATATAAAGTATTTACATTTTATACAAGGTTTTTGTATTCCGTTGCTTTTTTGGTAAAATTTGGCAACACTCGCAAGTAACCGCTCGCATCCTGTGATTTCTCGCACCGCACATACACAGTGACGTCTCTGATGCACGTTTAAATGTGGTACTGTGTAAATACATGCGGCATGTGTTGTAAAATCGGCTCAAAATATCAACCATGTTTTGATATCTTCTGACTGGAGTCTGCAGATAAAAAGTCGAGTCTATACCCCATCATCAACTACACGACTTTATGAGAAAAAAGTCTGCGCCGACTGCCTAAAATCGGCAGACATGCTGCAACAACTTTCGACTAACCCCGACTGGAAATCGGGGCAAAAATCTGCATAAAAGTCGGGTAGTGTTTTCCAGCCATAAGCTGTAGTGTATTCCAGCCATAAGGCGCCAGCGCAATATTGCTTGAGCTGTTACTGCAGAAACAACTTAAAAATCTATGTAATGATGATTTATGGTCAAACAGATATGACTATGAGTACGTCATTAAATATTGCAAAGGTAGCTACTTTCAGGTGTGTACACACTTAAAGACACAACTAAAACAGAACATTGTGCTTTTGCAAAACAAAGAAAACTTACAGGATGCGCTCTGTCATCTCCTTTCCTTTTGATGGAAACCCGACAACTGTTTCCATCACCTTAACGCGCATTTGAACTAACATATAAATAGTTGGATAGAAAACCCCTGAGATGCACATCCCCTTACTTCTCCCCACCCCATTAACGGCCCCTTATTCCGGCACATCAGATTTTACAAATTAAGCACTGCTTAATTTTTAACACAAAAATACGAAGCGCTTTAATAAATGCACTTACCAACCTTTAAAACACAACTCTCTCTGTTTATTGTAGTATATTGTTTTATGTGCGATCTGCTTCATTAACAGGCTTTTTATTTGCTCTGCATGAGCGTATTCTGAAATGGTTACATTTTTCATTGAGGTTCTGTAAATATACATCAAACAAGCTTAAACGATTTGCTTTGTTTATTTTCATATGACAATTTATAGCTATTTATCTTATTTTAGCGTAAGCTGGATGGACTAGAGCTCACATCAAACTACCTGCACTGCTCTTCGATGTTCTGCATTTACAGAAAATATATAAATAAAAAAGTATTTAACAATTTACGCTACATAATAATAAAAAACAGAGCTTATCTAGGCCGATCTTGGCATTAAATACAGAAGGAAGGCGGTAATGATAGCAAACCCCACCATTGAGCCACCTAAAAACACCGCAATGGAAATTCCTTCACCGTGACAGCCCATTGTTTAAGTCTTAAAAAAATGCATTAACATTGCATTACAGTACATAACACATCACATGTCTCTTTACAGTCACGCACAGAATCCAGAAAATCACTGGCAGTGGAAATTAACCAAAGGCATTAAATAATTTTGGTTCTTGGGCCTTGTGAGGAAATACACAAACACATGACAACTAGTCACAAGACAAGAAAAAAAAAAAAAAAATCATAGGTGTATTAAAGGAGTAGTTCAGGCAAAATGAAAATTCTGCACGTCAATATCTGAGACTTTTCTCAAGTTGTGAATATTCTTCATTAAATAAGATTCTTACATGGTGTTTTTGTGGGAACTGGGTGTGACCGGCCTCTGCAGGGGCTCATCAATACTTCGAGATGTAAGACATGATCTTCTTTTCATCTTTACCATGTTGGTCATTATCTACAAATTGAGAGAGAAGTCCTTATTGAAGATATAGCTAAACATGTCCAAGTAATATCCAAACACAAGGCTGAGGCCAAACGAGTTTACTAATAAATAAGTCATTTATCAGACACATTTTATCAAGCATTTTGTGATCTGACCTCTTAAACATTTGGTGGTAAACATAAACACACATGAATATCAATCTAGATTGGGTTTCTATTGTCATATCATAAATATCAGCTGCTGGTTTACCCCTAAATACTCTGTGGTTAGTAAAGTCTCCCCAGTGAGTTCTTTGGGCTGAGGCTGCAGGACTTCTTCTTTATCAAGGTCTGCCTCCATAACGTCTTCCTGTTAACCAGAGCACAGAGCACAACCGCAACAATTTCAAAAATGCACAGAGAAAATTTAATTCGCTCGTCTGAGGCAAGTAAGCCAAACACTTTCATTTTTGGCCCTTTCCTCAAAAGGTTGTAAATTCAAATTTGAGAAATCCTTCGGGCTACAATCATCTCAAAAGATCGTATTACCTCATCATCGTCATCATCGTCGTCCTCTTCATCGTCCGACTCAAGTTCATGCTGAGTGACGTCCTCTATGTACAGCCAAAGCATACATACAGAGAGTACATGAAATAATATAAATCGACTTTAAGACACTATAGAAATCTGTTTGCTAATCTCAACATTTTTAAAGATGGTTAGAATAATGTAAATAAGTAGCGCTGTTACGGTTTCAGGTTTCAAATAATTTAATTTAGTAATGTTTTAATGAATAATTTATGATTTGGTAATGTATTAACCATGGATTAACATCATACCTGAGTTAAGCTGTTTAATGATGAACTCGATCTGTCTGTTGAGTTCCGGGTTTTCATCTTTCGTGTAGCAGCGTAGGATTTCCTCCATACTCTGAACACAGCAACACAATACTTTGTTATCTTACAGTATCCATTTTCTGTTATTACAGCTACTGTGTGGGATTTAGTACAAAGGATGTCAAAAGAATTGTTCAGACATAAAAGAAAAGTGATCATTCACACACCCCCAAATTGACCCAAATCTTACTTTCTATTGTTAATGAAAACATGAAATTAGAACAAACACTCTTTTTGGTTGAATATCCCCTCCAATGTGAAGCTCTAAGATGGACTCAAATAGGCTACACAAATGGCAAGCATTGATGTCAAACTCACAGACAGTTAGTGTAATAGCATTAAAAGTTGATTTGTGAGCTTTAAAAGTTTTCCTGAAGTTTGCATTTTTCATTTTGGACTGTAACAGCTCCAGTTCTTATTAAAAAATAAAATTAAAGAGAATTTAAGAGAACAGCAACATTCACACCACAATTATAACCATAAAGTTACAGAGGAACAATATAGTTGAGATCCCTTTCAGAATAATTTTTTCCAGCTATAAACATTAACACTTACAGGAAAATAAAATGCCTTTAAATGTATAGGACTCGCACATTTGAAATGCAAAACTAAAGCAAACAGGCATAGAATAAATTCACCCATGTTCTATTTAAATCTCAAGTCATAGAGGTTTGGGAGAACTGTTTATTAACATATCAGCTTAGGGACAGTAAATATCCTCGGTCAACCTAAACAGTCTGAGACCTGATGTTCTGACAATAGTATTAAAGCTGTGCAGAGCTGAGATAAAACTGTGATTTAATACACACCATCTTCCTCGCCTCCTCTCGTATCTCTGGCATGGACAGGATGCTGTACAAAGCTCCGTTCACATAGTACCGGATCTGTGCTCACACATACAGTATGTACATGTACATGAATACAATATCAAGAATGACCTTATCTTTAATTGATTTAAATGCTTAAAGGCCTAAAAAATTAATATATCGTGCCAACATATGAAGATCTTTAAAACAAATAAAGTTGGAATAGTTTAAAGGGGTCATATGACACTGCTAAAACGAATATTATCGACTGTTTTAGATGTAATACAATGTGTTATTTAAGGTTAGAAAAGGCTGTATTTTCTACATACCGTGCATGTTTGTATCTCCTCTTTGCCCCGCCTCTCTGAAACGCGCGTATTTTTAACAAAGCTCATTGCTCTGAAAAGCGAGGTGTGCTATGATTAGCCAGTTTACCAGTGCGTAGTGATTGGTCGAATACTGCAAGCGTGTGATGGAAATGTAACGCTTCTTACCATATTTGGAACATCAGGCTCCAAAGCAATTGTACTGACAGGTACGCCCACCATACTCACATTTGGGCGGTCAAATCATACCACGAAATGACGTGAATTTGTGGGGGTGTGGTTACACGAGAAGTTTCAGGCAGGTCTGGGTGAGCATTCGCTTTTAGATAGAATACATCTTTTGTTCCGACACTTTCCTTTTTGCAATTTTACGTGTCTAATACATGCATGGGCAACTTATAACACACCAAAGACACAGAAAAACACGTATTTGTGCCTTATGACCCCTTTAATAGTGAAGATATAACAAGGTTGAACTGATTTTTAAACAGTAAAAAAATAAGAAAAAATAACAGTAGGTGTGTACATGTTTGACCAGGGCTAGTGTCGAATGAAGTTTTCTCGGTTTAATTAAATTTTTAGCCAATCTAGAGTTACAAATTCAGTGCTTGAAATGGGAAAAAAAGGTCCGGTACTCTATTGTGCACGTTGCCATATGCAAATTATTACCACATTTGAAATGTCTAGAATGAAAAAACTGTATTTGGACATTGCTAGTACAATATATTTATTTACTAAAAGGAACCATTTGCTAAATAACTGATTTAATAATGTTAAACACAAATTTGACCAAAAATGTGTCATTACATTACCTGTGATACATTTACATTTAGGCATTTGGCAGACGCTTTTATCCAAAGCGACTTACATTGCTTTATCCTATACATTTTACATAGGTATTTGCAATCCCCTGGGATCGAACCCACAACCTTGCGTTGTTAGCGCAATGCTCTTACCACTGAGCTACAGGAAAGATGATAATAGTTCTGCAGTCTATTGAATTCTTCTGTTTATTAAATTCGTCATATACACACTCAAATCTTATGCCTTATATGTTATGTTTTTGGGCATGTCAAGCCAAACACATTTTACATTATGTGACAAACCACCCAAGTTTACACAACAGTAGAATACACAAAAGATGAGTTGTTTGCATCTCTAAAATGTTACCATTCATAATTTTTTTACTGTAAAACCGTTGGCTTTGTTATGTTTGTCTTCTCATAACTCACTTCACAGTCACAAGCGCCCGCCTGCAGACTGTCTTCTTCAATTTCTGAAATGCTGCTTGGCCTTTTGTAATTTGATTGGCTGGAATTCCGTAAACCCTGTTTGATTGGTCAATCTGTTGAAATTGGGTAGTTCCGTGCCAAAGACACTAGATGTAAAGCCTGCAATCTTTAGCGGAAAAAGCGTAACGGCTAATGTTAACTCTGTGCCTCCAGCGAAACGCAGGAAAGGAGACCAGAGGCTAGCTTTTTAAGGGATGGCAATGGGAATTGTTTGCCATTACGCTTTCTCCAACTGGAAGTGTTACTGACCCTTCCATCTCCCTATATATTAAGAGTATCTCTGTCTCCGCGCTAATCTCACTGGAAGCATCTTGGTATGATTAATGTGTCTCCCTGAGGCCAGGGTTGATCAATCTAAGAGTTCAGAGGTCTCATGTCCAACTTCGTGTGCCGTTCCAGACATTTAATTTCTGGGTTTGAGGTGGAAATTTCCTAAATCGCAGTTGTCTGGAATTTAGCATAAGCGCTCCCTCCCTGTAGCGGGATATCATCACTTTTAATCACCCATTCAATGACGCTTTGACTCGGAGTGGCAAAGTACCGGCAACATGTGAGAAAAGCAGGTACGCAAGAAAAAGTGAAGGTATGCTAAAGATAAAAATAGAGAAGTGTGTGTACCCACTTCAAGCACTGTACAAATTTACAAAGTTTCAGTATTAAAATTATTTAAAGAATTTGGTTTTGAGGCCATTGAGCAAATGTAATATAATGGCAAACACTTCATTCGCAATAAAAAAAAAATTGGTAAAAGGGGAGTGAAATATTCAAGAGTACACTTGCAAGTCAAACAATTTAAACCAAAGTTGACAAAAGGCTCATTTTAGTGACGTGTCTGATATAAAAGCTGACGCTGCCCCATGCTATTCACTGGTCAATGATTCAAACTCAAACAACACATCCTGTTTTCAGCTATTAAGCAACTGGTGGCTCACCTCATGGTTTTCGTGTCCCAGGAGCTCCGTGAGAACTTTCAGGACCTGCTCGGCCTCTTCTGCACACTTCTGCTTTCCTGTAATGTGAGCGGCGCGATAAATGAACACTGCAATGCTTACTTGCCTTCATTGATCAAATCAAATAAGCAACCAATAATAAGTGGGTAAAATTTACGCAAAAGGCGATGGAGTAAAAAAAATAGTGCATACTGTTCGTCCATTTATTTATTAATAACAAAAAGGCATTTTGTGTGGCAGTGTACCTTGAGTGCGCAGACAGAGGTTCATGAGCAGAGAGATTGCGTATTCGAGTGTATAGTCAGACAGACAGTCTGAATCGTGAAGCTCTTTGACCAACCAGCCAATCAGACCGTCTCGTATCATAGCCGACTGCTGTACTCGTCTAGACACATCAGAAAACATTGAATCTCAATTTCTTGCAATTTCTATTTTACTATTCTATTGTATTTATTTTTTCTGTTCATTGTTTTGACATGTTAAATATTTGAAGGATTACATATTTTCCAGCAACTCTATATTTTGTAACATTTGTTCATGCAAAAAGTTTTCTGTCAACATTTGTATGTTTTACAGTAATCTGCTAATTTTGTGCTGCTGTTTCAAATTCACTTCTTTTGTAAAAGAACATTGTTGTGGAATTTTCACAATTGTTCACAAACTTTTACCTCATAGTTATTTTTGCTATTTTATCAAAGATGTAAACAAATTATGCAATTATAATCTAAAACACAATATTACACCTTGTCCTACCCCAGACACAATGCGATAAAGTGTCTGTAAGTCGTATAAATGTAAAAGCATTTACATTAAACATGAATAAATCAGATTTTTTTCTCAGTGCCAGCATCCTTGTAACCATACGCACAACAGGACGAAATTGAGTACCTGAGGCTGAGTTTCTGCAGAGCCGCGAGCACATTCTCTCGAGTTACCGAATCTTTCTCTTCCGTCCTCAGAGAGTCTAACAGAAACCTCAGTAGCGAAGGTATCTGAGAAAGGTACATGCGGCCTGGGCGTGCATTGTGCAATAATGAATGAGATAACAAAACACATTTTAAAACCCAAGACAGATTTCATTAATTAATAGGAACTTTCTTTCAATGTGAATAATTAAACAACAAAAAGAAAATTCCTTTCGACACCCTGTCCTAAAGGAGTTTTGTAGTCATGGCCTATTTTTTACTCACCATCACACAAAGAGGCAAATGCGTTGATAAGTCGTGCCATATACTGTCTGACAATCTCATTCTTGGATTTTATGAGATGAAGAACAGTTTTCTGAAAAAAGTCAAGAAAATCGGTTTGATTGATTTTGGTGGATTTGTATATGGTGACTGTTTTCGGTTTAAGGCCATGAAGTTTAAACAAAACGAAAATAAAAGTGCTGTGAAATATAGGTTTATAAACTGAACAGAGACTCTAATTGTGAGTTACACCGCCGCCGTCGAGAGCGTCAAAGTGGCCGGAAGTCATATATTTTCAATGTGAGCCGGCAGCGAGATTTTACAGTTTTTTTCAGAAATGTTATGCATTTTTTTAAATACAGTTCAAAATTACAGAACACGACAACACATTTACATGAAAAATGGGGAAAAACAATTGAATATATATATCCTTATATCCTATATTCTGAGAAAAGCCCCTCTTTATTAGCCCTGAGGCCACGGATGAATACAGATAATATCTTGGGCTAAAGTAGACTTTATCAACAATGATATGAAATGGTTATTGTAATGCACCTGTTTGGTACTATACCACTCCAGAAGATCACTGCTGATGAAAGCCTGCAGAACTGTGTCTCTCTGTTCACCATGAAGAGATCGAGTCATCCTCTTTATTATCCAAAACACATATAAGAAAACTCAGTTATCCTATTCAAGAAACAATTTAAGCAACATACTTAAAGAAAAGCATAATTCTCATAATTCATAATTCTGATTTGAGTTACCCAACGCAAAGCTTGAAGCAGCAAAGCCTTCAGTCTGTCTGATCCATTTAATAAGTCCTTCTTCAACTTCTCATAGTCCAGAGAAGGAAGCAACGGCACATCGTTGGACCGCCTGAAATCACAAAGTAAGGAGAAAGAAAGTAAAGTAAATATACTCAGTGGTAAGTATGTTATTATGTATTAATAATATGCTAATAATAATGGTAATAAGACACTTCAAACATCAGTAACATATGAGACCACAATATGAATGCAACACGTTCAAGTTAACTGTTTTCCTCCATAGAAAATCCTTATAAGAAAAAGTAACACATGCATTTTAAAAAGACCCAGTGCCTAGCATTTAGGTAATAAATATTTACAATATTTAAAATGTTTGTTGAATAAAGAAAATGCAATGCATATTCAAAGAATAAGTTCTTTATTTACTGTTGCACTGCAAACAAGTGAAGGCCACATGTTTATGGCAGAGACGCTCCAAAATGTGTGCAGCACTTCTATCACAATAGGGGAGGTTCTTGGGTTCTTTGTGTTTGTGCATGCAAAACCCGGAAGCGAGTAAGCATTTTAGGACTTCCGGTTCCATCGCTCCAAAGTCTATGTTTTTTTTTAATGGGTTTTTGGTAAATGGCCCAAAATAAGGTCTGTGGTTAACAAAACATCAACATATTTTCACGTTTTATTCTATGGCATAAAACACTCCAATTATAACCCGCTTGTGATCTTTTAAAGCCTTATTGTCTGTTAGAAACGGCTGTTGCTAACAAGTTGCTAAAATGGAATACCTCCTTTGGCGAAAACGTAAGACGTAATCACACATAAAAAGCTCACAAATAATACAACATGGGCACATATCTCTAAAACGGAGATGCATTCACGGAGTAATTACTCCCTTGGGAGCACATTTTTAATAAAGTTTAAAGAGCTGTGGGAGGCTTGGTGGTGGTGACGTTGAAATCGAGCGACTGTAGTCTGTTTATAGCATTGTGTTAGCTTTTTACTTCTGCCGATTGTATTTCCGCTTTAAAAGCAACAAATGTTGTGTTAATTTGTAAATTAAGATTTTTTTGATAGACAAAACGTGTAAACATCATAAACCTTTGTTAATCATAGTTCTTATTTTTTGCGATCTTTCAAGTCTATGGGAAAAATGCATAGGCTTTCGGTAGAGGGAACCAGCGCGGCGCTTAATTCTCTCTTTCCACCTCATCTGTGGAACGATCTGACTTTACATGTAGAACAACAAATTCTAGTTATGCCTCACGAGATATGCATTTCATACTTCAGCAAACTTACTGAGGTGCAACCGATGCCCGCAGCAATGAGGATGCCTAAATGAAAAACAAACACACAGCACCAAATTCAAGTTATTATCACAGAAACAATGTCAATACAAGTTGGACCTGTAAGTTGATCTGCTTAATTATTATTTATATTGAAATGCAGGTGTTAATCATATTAGTCGGTTATTCTATGGGACAAGGTCAATGTGAGTATTTGAATTGTTGCAGCAATGCACTAGCATGCGCTTTAAAACAGTTGTGACCTCATGCAGACTGCGGGACGACGTGTTTGTTACCCTCAAAAAAAGATGTGGAAAAAAAAGCGTGGGTGGGAGTTTATAAGAGAAATTCCCCTGTCATTATAGCACTGCACCTGCGGGATCTGGTTTCTGGAAGAACTAATGAACACAGAAAATCTTGGCCTCTCAAGGATGCAATTAGAAGCTTTTCCGGGGGGGTGGGGGTATGCTGAAACCTAACAAGGCCTGTGTGTGCAGGTTTAGGTAAATGATTTTGTATAATTTGAAGTATAAGTAATGTTGACATTGGCGTGGTTGTTTTTGTTCTGTAAAGATGTGGGTTCGAAGGCATCTTAGCAAGGTATACATAAAGATCCTTTTCTGAAGAACTCTATATGTCACTAGTAACTGGTTTGCGAGGTAAAATCCAACTAGTCATGTTACATACATGGAAAATTCTTAGGTTTACTGAATCCTAAGTGTTTGCTTAAATTATTTGCAGTCCGCCTGCATATATAGCTTTCGCAATAGTACAGGTTTGCAGATACTTAGTACATCCTGGTAGTTTAGGGTTTCAGGGTGGGGGTTATGTCAAGACTGTATAAACACTAAAACATTGTATAGCATCGTGTTAACATTGATCTATTTGGTCAATTCTTTGCACAAAGCATATTGCGTTACAACTTATTTATCTGCAAACTACATTTGCGCCTGTAAACCAAGGACTATAATAAATGGTACAGATTGGTGAAAATATGCTCGCTGAATGAGCATAAAATGTTATAAACTTTCCGTTTCTCGTTCAGGTCAAATACTTTTTGTATATATTAACATTATATAATAACATTAACGTGTTTTTAGATAGCTATCTGTGGATCAATTGATCATCATTTACTCACTTTCTTATCATTTCAAACCTGTATGACTTTCTCTCTTCTGCCTGAACACAAAAGAAGATATTTTGAAGAAATAGCGACGGCACCCATTCACCCTCATTGGTTTTGTGTCCATACAATAGAAGTGAATGGGTGCTGCCACTTTTCGGTTACCAACTTTCGTCAAAATAGCTTCGTCTGTGTTTTATGGAAGAAAGAGAGTCAAACAGGTTTGAACTGACAAGGTGAGTAAAATGATTACATAAGTTACATTTTTCACTTTAATGGAATAGTTAATCCAAAAATGAAAAATCTGTCACCCTCAGGTTGTTTAAAACCTGTTTAAATGTATTTGTTCCAACGAAAACAGAGAAAGATTTGGAAGAATGTTAGCATTTTCACGTTTTGAGTCATCATCATCGGAACAATAATTTATACAGGTATGAAATTACATGAGCGTGAATACATTTTAAATTTTGGATGAACTATCCCTTTAAGGCCCGTTCACACCAAGAATAATATGTACTGAACTACAGTATAAAGTTAACTATAACAATATTTAAATTAGCATCCACACCAGCCTATAATAATTTCATTTTTATTCTAATCTTGTGCACTGCAGTCTTACATTGTATATGCAGAAGCCCTGTAAATTAGAATAAATTAGAATGAAAGTTTTAGTGTTCATTGGTTAAAAAGTTAGTGTGGACTCTGCTACTCTCTTACAGCGGTTTATAAGATTGAATCTTTATAATTATAGTTTATAGTAATAATAATTTTCCTTAGTGTAAAGACGCCTTTAACTAAGGAACAAATGTAAAGGGGTAAGAAGACAAGCAGGGCTGACGGGTTGACGTGCAGGACCAGAGAGACGATGAAACATTCAGCAACTTACATATCCATCATCATAAGGGCTCATGGAGTAATATCCCTTTATGAAAAGATGGTCAGACGCACAAAAAAACACACAGGAAGATATGATTGAGGACACACAGGTTGCAAAAGCATGTCAAATGCCTATTTGTATATACGATTTGTGGAATTTTGTTGTATGTTCATTTCTTAAATAAAAAAATTGTTGAAAGGGTCCTGGAGTTTGGTCGCATTTAAACAAACCGTATGGGACCTTGACATCTAGCGGTTGAAATTGGTATCGCAGTCTAAATTCAAAATAATGGAGAGACAAGTTTAGCCAAGTAAGGGTTCTTCTAGGTTTCTTTTGCTTGTTATCAGAAATAATCTACAGACACTCTATTGTTTGTGAATGTGTACCGGAGGTTAAGGGCAGTCCACGAACGTGCACATGTAGCAGTAACGTTTGTTTATGTTGTCACTTTGAAACCGTTTATAGTGCATAGTGGACATTTTTAATAGGACAATGTATGCGTTATGTACTATATACAATCATTCATTTTCAAAATTTCAGTGTAAAACTGTCTTATCTAAAGATCGATTTGAATAACAAATTGTTTGGGTGCCGAACAAAGCCTTATACGCAAATCATATATCCAACCGTCTTGAGGTTTTGAGTACCAAATGTATTCAAACGTTACATTCCCGTCAAGATTTAATCAAACTATGTGTGTAAAGGCTTCATGGACTCACAGTGCCAGGTCTGGTGAAGTCTATACTCTGAGCAGCACTCTGTCTCATGTGACCATTGAAGAGCCGCTTGCACACGCCTTGCAGGTACTCTGGAGAGATCTGCAAAACAGTGAGTTTCCCTTGAGAATGCAGGGAAGAATGTTGCCAGGTAGTATTATCTGTCTTAAAGCGATTGTGGGCGTAAGGTTGATGTTTGCTTGCCATCTTTCCACGGACTGTGGCCTCCAGCGACTCGACCAGCTCGGCTGTGACTACGATGAGGTTGTGATGGTCGGCCTGTAGCTTTGCAAATTTTCTCATGTGGCTGGCGGCCTTCCTCTCTGCCTCGGCCAGATGGAGCTGCATTTGATGAATCGCCTCTGAGTGACCTGACAAACAAGCGAGACCGATCATCGGTCAGTTAGCAGTCAACAGGCATCTGTGCATGATGCAAAAATAATAACAAGGTACTAATATCATGGCTTGGACAATGGACAAACGATTCAAAATAAATTATGGCCAAACTGTATGTCTAAAAGATGACGAATGATCAGAAAGAATGTGAAATATTTATGAAGGTTATATACATTTTTTTTTAAAGGTGTCATATGGCGTGAGCACTTGTTTTCAGGTGTCTTTGGTGTGTTATAAGTTGCCCATGCATGTATTAGACACGTTAAATTGCTCAAATTAAAGTGTCGGAACAAAAGATGCATTCTATCTAAACCCAGACCTGCCTGAATCACCTCTTAACCACAACCCCACAAATCTACGTCAGTTCGTGGTATGAGTTGACTAAATGTATACGCAAGTAAGGTGGGAGCACCTGTTAGTACAATTGCTTTTGAACCTGATTAGGTAAATGCTGCCTATCCACTGGTTTCTTGGCAGATGAAACAACAACGTTTGGACAATGTTTAAAAAACACAAAACACCCACTAGTTTACCTTTGTTTCCTTTTCCACCGTCCCTCTGGTTAATCTGTGTTAAGGAGTCATGCCATCAAATCATTTGTCTTCAAGGTTGTTTAATTTCAGGCAATGGTCCCTGCCTTCCAACAACATTGTGCAAAGACGTTGCTGTTGGCTCCTCAAACATAACGTTCAGAGAACATATTTGCTCATCAAACACAACATTCAGAGAATAATCCACAAACCATCGCCCGGACAACACAGGCGAACATGACAATATACAATAAAACCAGCCATTCTTATTCTTAGAGGCCTGTAATTATAATTGAAAAGTAATCCTTAAACGGAGATGGTGGTCTAGTGGGTTAAACCACTGAACTGGTAAATCAAAAGGTTGCTGGTTCGATCCCAGCAGCCACCACCAGTGTATCCTTGAGCAAGACACTTTACTCCACGTTGCTCCAGGGGGATTGTCCCTGTAATAAGTGCACTGTAAATCGCTTTGGATAAAAGCGTCTGCCAAATGCCTAAATGTAAATGTAAATGTAAATGTACTTTCCTGGATTATGTCAGCAGTCTTGTCAATAATAGAAAAAGAAGAAACCACATACACTGACATTATTGTTTAATTCCTATAGTCGGACGTAAAAATTCCATTACGCAATATGAAGATGCTGTCAGGTTTCAGGTCGAACTATTTCCAAACACGGGTGTCGAAATGTCGAAACATTTTCTATTATAATAAAAAGCAAGAACCTTTGTTACTATTGTCGATAGTGATCTGAACTACCATCCAAGCCTTGGCTGCACTATTAATACATCAAGCTACATCTAATAAATTAAATAAACAGGAAGAGGGTGACTCACTGAGAATGAGGATTTATACACTTATGAATGAGTTGGTTTACTTTAGAATATACATTATAATGCAATCTTTAGCTCAAACAAAGCCGCTGGGAAAACTGTCGGTAACCACAAGAATCTGGTCCAATTTAAGATACTATTGAAATGTGTCTACAAAAATGTTGACTTATTATTAACCATTAACCATTTACAGTAAAACCAAGAATGTGTGTTTACAATTATGCATTTGGCTGACACTTTTAGCCAAATCAAGGTGTATTTTATCAGTATGTGTGTTCAATGGGACTCTTGCGCAGCTAACTGCAAGAACATTTTGATTTGACTTCATAATAAATTTTACTCTGCGAGATGATTTTACATCTCAGTAGTAACATTGGTTTTGAAGCACTTTTACTGAGAAAGATAAACACAATTGGTCCTAAAAAAGATTATGGGAAAAACATTTTTTTTTTTGAGACAAAAGGATACATATAATGTCAGAAGCCTTGGTGTGTTTGAAGCTTTTAGCATTATTGCCAGGAACTTCTCCAGCTTTGCTCTCAAATCTGCCATCCAGGAGTCCTGCAATTCATAACTGATCATTAATAACTTATCGGTTGTCTGCATCAAACATGTACTTGTGTGTAAGGTTTACAAAACAAAACAATATGAGACTGTTTTTTAATTTTGCTGCACTATGATGGAACTATCAGACTGTGTATCTGACATTTATACAATTGCATTAAGCAAAATTTCAAAGCGGCAATTTTTATGCAAACAAATAACGGATTCTCCAATATTACCTACAAATGTGTGGGACATTTTTGCACAGACAAACAACAGCTTGATGGTGATTTTAGTAGATGCATTAGTTTCTCAGGAATCAAGTTAATAGAGTGCATGCAAACATGCAAATACTTTTTGCAGCGACCGTACCTGGAAAAGCTCTTGGAATGATGGATGTAGCATAGGGTTGGGCACAAAGGGAAAGGCGTAAAACGGCAGGAATTCTGTGGTCTGGCTCAATGCTGCCCCTCTAGTCTCCAGGTAGTGTTTGAAGTGTGTAATTCTGTTGTCAAACTCAGATTTATCCTGCATTAAAATATGACATTTTACATATTGCATCTTGATCAAAAGCTTATAACATTGAATCCACACATGCAAAGTTCTACTGAACAAAAGGTTTAGAAATGCCTTCTGGAATATTTTGTTTTGTGATGACCTCTGTTGGTTAAACAGGAGGCATGCATTCATTTTATTAACCAATTTCTAAAGGATTTAATGAAACAGGCACACAAAATAATTCTATATATATTTTATAGTATATTTACGTTTTATAAATTGAAATATTATAACCATCTCTGATAATAAAATACACTTACATGACTTCCTACGGGGGACTTCAGTGGGTATATTGTGAAATGAATTTTTAGGTAGAATTCCAATTTCTGGGCAACTTGGTCAAAATCCCGGATTTCTGAAGGAATATTTTTAGCCCACAGCTCGAAGAATACCTTGTGGTCTCCTTCATTAAATGAACTGATGAAATCATCCTGAAGAAAAATAAATATATGAATATAATTATATAAATTAAAAGGTGCTTAATAAAGTTAAAACTTTTATAAACTGTCTAGTAAAACTAGAATGATGGTTAACATGGATGAAATAAAAAACAGTCTCACGTGAATAATGATGATTTTGGAGTCTCTGCAAGAAGACCCTGAAGTCTTGAGAGCAGGTTTTCCCTTGCGTTTAATTTCTTTTTCAAACACTTTTACAGTGTCTTCGAACTCTGCAAACCTTAGATACTGTAAATCATTTCATTGTTTGTTATTACGTCAGCTACATTCCTAAAAATCGTACATTTATCAGAAAATTTAGTAATACGAATCCCACCTCACTGATCATTGACAGCATATCACTTTCACATGCCAGATGTTCTCCCATATTCTGAGATTTTCCAGAGCACATTGGTTAAGACTCTGTTCAGCAAAATAACACTAAATATTAAATTGATTTAAAAGCAGGATTTTACTCATCCGTCTAATCTTGGCACATTGAAACATAAACAGATTTAACAAATGCGTCACTTCATACATACGACAAACATCGTCAGATTAACGCAACACAAACTTTTGGAATCAAGATATACGAGCTGCCGAAAATATTACAAATATTATAGATGACAAAGAGCAGAATAGGCATATAGAAATAGCGGTACGTTACGCTAGCAGGAGTGCTGCACTGTAGATCCGTTTACAGTATAAATATGATGAAACTCACATCAGTAAAGTTATTTTCGCGTTGCAGCAGTCACTGAACACATTTGTCCGGGTTTCCGTCTAAAATACGTTAGATATATTAGATAACAACAGCGCTTTATGTAGGACAAAAAGAAGCTGTTTGGCTAACCGAGACGGTAACCATGAGGAAGACGCTTTCTCTTAGCAACCGAGGCGAAGCTGCCGGTTGAAGTATAACTCTGTCGTAATTTTTGTTATGACCTTATTTATTTTAAATATGCTGTATTCACAACAAATACAAATGATAGAAACAAAAACAATAAAACATTACTTTATTATTTCTGTGGAGGTAACACAATATTTAATTCATTTTTCCACTGCATACATGCAAAAATACTATTAAAGAAATATTACTTTCATGAAAATAGAAGACATATCATTGGCATGTTTATTATATTTTTATTTTCTTGTTTTACTTTAAATTCAATTACATTTTCACATTGTATTCATGATATTTAACAAAAACACAAAAGAAAACGACACTTCAAAAAAATTGACTGGCGTGGAAGTATATTTTTGTAAATGGAAGTATTTATGTGAATATTATATAATATGTCTCAAATAATTGTATTTTCCTTTATGGTTTTATTTTGCTTTTTGTAACCCGGAAGTACTATGCCGTCACGTGACAGAGGTGAAGCACATTGTTCCGCGGCATGTTTCATTTTGAAAGAGAATGAACTATCGCTAAATCTGTTTGTTTTTCATTTATTTGTGCATTGAATTCCTATATTTTAAAGCGGAACGATCCTACAGTTTGTTGAAAGTAGACTTTTGCATTAAGCGTGCACTTTTTATTTTAAGCATAGACACTAACGTTACTTACTGAAGCGATCCCTAACAAGACAGTGGGAGTCTCACACAGAGACAGATCTTAGTCTTGTTTATAATCATCCTTCTCTTTATTGTGGCAGTATAGCGCAGCACTAGATTTGGATTTCGTTTGTTATTTATATTCGTGAAAAGATGGCTGGGATTCTGTTTGAGGATATCTTTGATGTCAAGGATATAGATCCAGATGGGAAAAAGTTTGATAGAGGTGAGATAAACATTTTTTAAATTATAATTATTTAAGTAATTATTATAGAGAATAATGTACGAATCCACATGTTTTGTTGTTTTAGTATCTCGTCTTCACTGTGAAAGTGAGTCTTTCAAAATGGACCTTATCCTTGATGTAAACATTCAAATTTATCCTGTTGAACTTGGTAAGTCTGTATTTCTTTTTGTATTTCTTTTTTTTATCCTCTGCTGTGTTTGACAAATGTTTTTAAGCTGGCTTCCGTCATTGAAGAGGTTTGATTGAGAAATGTTTCTGACACGAAAAATATAGAATTTGTTTTTATGGCGGAGCCAGCAGAAATATTGGCAAAGCATTTGGATAAAAGCGTCTGCCAAATGCATAAATGTAAATGCACAAATCTGAATGACTGGCCACAGACCTGCCAGAATAAAAAAAAACTTGCTGTTAAGCCCTGCATTCTAACTTCAATATCATATTTTCTTTGTGCAGGTGATAAATTCAGGTTGGTTATAGCAAGCACATTGTATGAGGATGGAACGCCAGATGATGGGGAATACAACCCTCAAGATGACAGACCATCCAGGTAGCATGTGTCTTTAAAGTTCTGATTGGAATATTACATTTATGCTAATAGACAGGTTTGTTGTGCTTCTGTTTGACTTGCAGGGCTGATCAGTTTGATTATGTCATGTATGGCAAGGTTTATAGGATTGAGGGGGATGAGACATCTACAGAAGCAGCCACTCGACTGTAAGTGTCCTTATTATTGATTTGTCAATTCTTTATTTACTTTAATAAATAAATTGGCTAGTTGACGTATGTCATCAATACACTTGTTTCTACTCAACAATTTCAAGATTTCTAAATGTTCAAAGTAAAGTGAATATCTTGCGTCATGCCACCATTTTTAATCCAACACTATTTGCCTTCACTAAATCATTTTTCATGGTTTCTAAGCAGTTATTAAGAATACAAATAACAAAATTACAATTACATTTTTTTTACAATTAGTTAAAAAAAATCAAATTCCTTTTTTATGTAAATTGAATAGGTCTACAATCCTTGCAATTTTTAATACAGTACACATAATTGTTCTTTTATTGTGATAGATAATGCCACAATACATTGTTATACCCATTTTAACTTGTATCATGTTTTGCTGCAGGGCCAAAAATGTAAACTTCCTAAATACATGTTGCTTTCACTACAAATAAATTAAACTGGACAGTTGACAGCATTTACCATTATTTAATCATATTATTTCACCGTGGTGGTCATGTTGCCACTGTA
The DNA here is from genome assembly GCA_006030095.1 of Triplophysa siluroides. Taxonomy (NCBI): domain Eukaryota; kingdom Metazoa; phylum Chordata; class Actinopteri; order Cypriniformes; family Nemacheilidae; genus Triplophysa; species Triplophysa siluroides. The sequence continues at coordinate 531,210 of VCII01000009.1, read as the reverse complement.
ATATTTTATGAATGAATTTGTGTCTCTGCACAGATCTGCATATGTATCTTATGGAGGACTTCTAATGCGACTTCAAGGAGATGCAAACAATTTGCATGGATTCGAAGTGGACTCCAGAGTCTATCTACTAATAAAGAAACTTGCTTTCTAAATGGTGTTGAGTTGATCTCATGGAACTTTTAGAAATGCTCATTTCTGAGTAGTGAAAAATATGCCTTTTATACGATTAGTGTTTTCTTTTCACGAGAGAAGGATTTTGCTGAATATAGCTGGAAACTTGTGCAAAAAAACAAAACATATTTGGTCTTTTTTTATGTCATTTACCAAAATGTACATTTTAAGCCCATTAATAAGTTCACATTCATGCAACTTTACATATATGTAATTGTTTAGCTTTAAACTGTTTCACAATAAATGTGAGTTTACTTTTCTTTGTGAGAAAAGATGCGAGTTCTTATTTTTTTCTCTAGATTGATTCACAAACCATATGTCATTTTATTCTTATTTAAAAACAATTAAGATGATCTTAAGAAAATATTTGAGAACTTCTGAAGAAGGAATGTTCTTACGAACTTACTATAATTTATCTTAAGAACAATCTTATATTTTGTCTTAAGAACAGTTATGTGAATCCGGCCACGGGTCCTGATTATAAGGGCCACACTAAGATTGTCTATGGTACAGCCTATTCTCATAAACATTCACAAAGTGATGACCATGCTAAATAGAATCTCTGTTTGGTAGGAGCAAAAATGTGTAAAAAGTAAAGTAGAGCCCTACTCAAGGTCGTAATCAAATTTAAAATGCATGACACTGTGCTACTGTGTGTGAGCCATAATAAAAATCACAAGATAAGGAAGTGGCAGAAGTGGGGACTTCTAAGATATTATAGTCTGCCTCTAAACATATTCTACTCTAAATCAGTGATCAAGCTCATCTACAAAAAGGCTCAACTATCATAGAGGTAATTTAAGTGGTGGAGAGACTTCAAGATTCAGCATGATTCAAATAGGTAAAGGACCTTCATTAACATACAGGAAAGACGGAACCATTTAGCAACACCTAAGGACAGTGATGGACAATGATAACCAGGGAACAGAAAGTGATCACTTCTATTGTTATCCTTCATTTACATTTCCTTCACTTCATTTACATAATGTGTAAGAAAGCTGGTTTGAAGGACTAGTATAAATTGTCACTGTTAGTACTGTACTAGCTTCATTCTGACTCAGCTGAACCCAAAGTACACCATGTGCTTTGTGACTGCTATGCTACAATAAACTTCATTGAGATTTTCGTTTTCATCATTTTCTTACAGAACCTTAACTGCATGCCTTTGATTATAATCAATGTCTATAATCAATATATTCTGTTGCTCTCCTGCTAGCAGAAACAGTCATGGCTTCAAATATAAATATGAAAATACATAATAAGTATGTAATGTTTACAGCTTACTTGTATGTAAGGAGAAGTTGCTACCAATCACGGTTAACTGTTTGCTGATTGGTTTGGTTTTGTTGTTTTTAATGAATCTCTGAAGACAATATCTTGACAACATAATAGGGATTTTTGACTGTTTGCATGTCAAGAACACACTTTGGGTGTTTTTATTGAGATGCCACCAGGTTGAAAAAAAAAATAGAAATGTATTGAAACAATGAGACAACATTATTAATTTTTTTTTAATCCTACAGGCAGCAGCAACCCTGTTCACAGAAAACATAACTATTTTGTTTCATTTGAACTAAAACAATAATAACATTTATAACCTCACCACAATAACCATAGTTTAATCATAGTATTCATTGAAAATAATGATAATACAAAGATGATCAATCTGCCAAAAACATGGTTAGTACTATTTATTTTCATAAGGGAAACGGAAGTGACACAAGAGGACACGGATTACCTATCAGCAAGGGCTTACCTATGGTGTATACTGAACAAAGTCTCTTTAAGGAAAGTCTCCGCACTCGGGCAGCTCTTTCAGTCATACAAGACCAAGTCCTACTTGAATCGGGGAAGACATATATATTTAAAATCGACTAATAACCGGACATCTACTGTACCGAGATCTAAGTAGCTATTGAGATAATATCCACGCCATTACTGTTATTACTATAGCCTATAACAATGCAACATGTTACTTATAAAATTTAATTAAGTAATTTAAATCCAGACATAAAGATCTTACAGAAGGGATGTTGGCAGTGCATATTTGTACTATATTTGCTTTAAATGTCCTCTCAGAATAGATAAATCATCAACACATGCGGTGTAAATTATGGTACAAAATCGAGAAAACTAAACTTGGTTAAGGTATTTATTTGTCTAAGCAAAAAAGGCGAACTGCAGCTTATCAGGGAATATGATTTTTATTCTAATTAAAAAAAAAAATGCATACATTTGGTTGGTCCTCTCTTTTGCTACAGTAGTCATTCTGGCTCGCAAATGTTTACAAACTGTTCAGAACCCCGCACCAGAGAATGGTCAGGTTGATGATTGGTCTGTTTTCCTGAAAGGCGGGACTTCCGTTGCTTGAGCGACCGTACTGGGCGTTGCACTTTCCCCCTTCATAATAATAGAACTGCAGCGTCCTGTAAATCTCTAGTCTTTGATCCCGAACGCGGCTGCTGTAAAAATAATCGCGTTCAAATAATGCACGAAGTGTTGAAGGTAACACAAACAAATCATCCACTCAACATTTAGCAGAACTGTCCGGAGACTTTTTACCTTTTGTGTGTGAGACATCACCACGCAGGGTCAGTGATTGAAAGTATGCTGAATATAGTATGCCGAGATTGCGAATGTGGTCTTGTAATTGGTCGCAGTGTCTTGTGTATTACACGCTGCGGGACGCAGACATGGGTCAGATCCCGCTGATACTGTATACATCGTATTGAGAGGATAAAATTAATACCACACACAGCCAGTGTTGAGAGTGTAAAATGGACGTAAGTCGTAAACGCAGGTTGACATTCTTCACTATAGGACTTATCTTCTTACTGAGCGGCATCGAGTATGGTAAGTAAAATGTTTTATTTGTTTATTTTAAGATAATGATTTGCAGATAATCAAAAAAATATACACCAAACTTAACAAACATGACAATGGTGGATGTATATATTATATGTTATCTAACATAATGATGATTTATATGACATGTAGTTTACATGGTTCTTCAAGGCACTTAAAAAATTGCATTGCATTTCCATAGTGTAACAAATATACCTCAGACTATGACAGCACGTAGTATGGTACAATGCCCATAATATGGCATTACCATACAAGTTTGAATCCTGAAGTTTTTGTTTTGGATATTATTAAATGCCATGTGCTATAATATAAAAATGAGGAAATTTAAGTTTATGTATGTCAAATGACATGTGAATTAGAGCAATAGTTTGCATTATCTGAAGAAACTGGTGGGGAAATAGTCTATGGACGTTATATTTCAGGTAAAACGGGTTATTAAATCTTCTATTGGAAAACTAATTATCTTTCTCCTTCTCACTCCTTCATAACAAAGAGACTATGTTGCATTCTTCATAAAAACATACATCCTGATAGTAATTGTTTGAATAGTGACAATATTCTAATAGAAATGAGACAACTGTGAATCAGATGTTTGACTCACTAAATTAATGTAGCTTCTCTCAGGCATTCTCAGAAACACTCTTTGTGTAGACATACTTGACATTTTTTCTGAATAGTAGGTAACATAAGTTTCTTTATGGTAATCTAACTAGCTATTGCCATAATAGCCACAATTTTAGAATTGTTACTTATTATAAAATTAGATTAACAAATAAATGAAGAGAAAAAAAATTATGTTCTTTATTATATAATCATGTTTTTTATTGTGTTAGTTAGCTGTATTTTTTAGTTATTATGGCTTAAATCAAAACAAACCAACTGCAGTCGGATTGATATGAATTGGAATGCACAATAAAAAAACCTGATTTTTGAAAAATTGTAAAACAGAGTTATCTCAGTTTGGAACCAAACTCTTCAAATATAAATGTTTATGCTTTTAATGTACCCTCAGGTTAGATTAGGTGTATGGTACAAAATTGAGAAAACTAAAATTGGTTCTATTCTCAGATTCTATTTCTTGCAGGTATTTATGAGCAAATCTGAATAATAATAAATGTGTGTTTACAGCTGTGATTTTGCCTACAATATGGAGGTATCTGCAGACACTAAATGCGGCACCATACTTCCTCGGTCTCAGCCTATCAGCATTCAGCTTCACCGGGCTTCTCGCTGGTCCTTTGTTTGGCCACTGGTCGGATCGCACACGCACCACCAAAAAAATTATCCTGTTTGCAAACATATTCGAGATTGTTGGTAAGTCGACTAAAATGACACACTAAAGTTAGAATATCAAGATAATAGTAAATATATCATCTACCTTATTTTGGTGTGTTGTGTGTGTGTGTGTGTGTATTTAGCCTAGTTGAGCAACCACTGTTGAGCTTGTAGAGATGCAGCAGTAGTGCCAGAGGAGAACTGGTTCTCCCTGTTTTTTCTTTTCTTCACTGGAGTTTTGGGTTCACTGGCTGCAATCGTTTTGCTCACCCCTGACATCAGCTTTAGTATTTAGTACTTATTAATATTATTTTAAATGTAACATTTTGCATGAATTATTATTACCCCATATATGAATTTATAGTCGGCATAATATATTACCTGTGTTTCTCTTCTCTTCTTCTATCTCTTGTCTCTGTCACTCTGTGTGTGTGTGTGTCCGTGTGCATGTACAGTATGTGTGTTTTGGTGTGCATTAGTGTGTGTGTCAGTGCGTGTATTTTATTTAATGTATTGCTTATAGTTAACATGTTTTTATGTACAGCTGCTTTGTGACAATGAAACTTGCAAAAAGCTCTATATAAATAAAAGTTGAGTTGAATTGAGTTAAAGGGGTTATATGACACGGCTAAAACGAGTATTATCGTTTGTTTTAGATGTAATGCAATGTGTATACACGATTTAAGGTAAAAAAACGCTGTATTTTCCACATACCGTGTATGAATCTCCTCTTTGCCCCGCCTCTCTGAAACATGCAGATTTTTTACAAAGCTCATCGCTCTGAAAAGCGAGGTGTGCTATGATTGGCCAGTTAACCAGTGCGTAATGATTGGTCGAATACTGCAAGCGTGTGATGGAAATGTAACGCCTCTTACCATATTTGGAACATCAGGTTCCAAAGCAATTGTACTGACAGGTACGCCCACCTATACATTTAGGCATTCTTAGTCAAATCATACCATGAACTGACCTAGATTTGTGGGGGTGTGGTTACACGAGACGTTTCAGGCAGGTCTGGGTGAGCATTCGGTTTTAGATAGAATGCATCTTTTTTTCCGACATTTAAATTTTTGCAATTTTATATGTTTAATACTTGCAGTGGCAACTTATAAAGGGGGTCGCACACCGTATGTGGAAGTGCCGAGCCGCGAAACGTCACGTCTAGGACAACTCTGCTATTAATGTAGTAGAGTCTAGTGGTTTTCTGTATTTATGCGCTGTTTTTCTGTTATTCCCAAACAGATAAATGCATCTCGCAGCTTATGGTGAAGTCAGTGTGTACAGTAAAGATGATTTCAGTCAAAGAACATCTAATTTAATGTTAAATTAAGCTAGTGGCGCGTTGTGTCGCTGCAGGACTCAGAACAGCGTCCTGAGTTGTAGCATAGCGCCGCCAACAGGCACGGAATGGCGCCGCCGGTGTGTGTACATTCATAGAAACAATATGTTTATTTTTACAAATAATAGCACTACGTGGCTCGGCTCGGCGCTTCCGCGTCCAATGTGCGACCCCCTTTACACACCATAGACACAGAAAAACACGTATTTACGCCATATGACCCCTTTAAAGTTTGTCTTGACCTTCTTTCTCCTGTTTAGATAGTGGGCCTCGTTTCAGTCTAATCCACCATGTCTTTCTGTTTTTTTTAAGGTAATTTCATGTATTTTATGGGATATTCAAAATGGTTATTGCTCTGTAGTCGTCTAGTTGCAGGTAAGGTTTGGATCTGATCACTGTAAGATTGTATGTATATGATGATTAAGTAGTTTAACCCGGTTGTTCTGTTCTAGGCATTGGTACTGGCGCTGGTTCATCTATTTTTGGCTTCTTGACCAGAAATACTGTGCCTGATGACCGATCCACAGTGTTTGCTGCGGTTATGGCCTGCCGGCAAGCCGGGCTGCTCATCGGTCAGTGTGATTAAAATAATCAGGCCATGTCAGTTTTGTTTGTTGATTGCTGTTTTTCAGCCAACCATGAATACAACAAAATTCCACGTAAATCGTTTTTTAACAATTACTTTGTATTACAAATATGCCAAAATTTTGATTTACAAACAAAAAAGCACTCAATAAACTATTCAAAATCAAATGCTATGTATTGTGATTTATTCAAAATAATCTGATTAAAAAACATTTATATACCTTTAAACTTTGATATCTATCAGTATTAGTGGTATTATGATAAAATTATATCTTTATTCGATTTTACTTTTGATTTCATTTCATGAAACTTTCAAACAGTCATCGTCTAAATTTAATTGTATTTTACACTATAATTGTCTTTATTTTTTTGGTAACGGTGCCATTATATTTGTTGTTTTGTATCGTTTCCAGGTCCTGCATTTAACATCTTTCTTAGGCTCTGTAACTTCCAGTTGGGCCCCTTTGTAGTGAACAAATACACATCTCCAGGGGTAAGTTCCCAGCTCTTCCAGCTTTTTAAAGCATTCGTGAATGCTAGCAAACACGGCGTTACACAAGCATCTTGTGTTTCAGGGATTCATGTGCCTCCTGTGGATCCTTCTCCAGTTTGTAGTCATGTTCATGTACTGGGATGTCATTCCTCAAGACGATACACATGAGAGAAACGAGATCATACAAGAAGAGGTGGAGGAAGATGTTGAAGAGAATGCAGAGAGCAAACCATTAGTTGGGCCTCATGAGCTCGCAGGGTCATACGGCACGGTCACCAGTGTCCAGATCAGAGCCACCCATGTTTCTCCTCCACCCACACCTCCACCTGAGGATGTGAAAACAAGTCGCTTCAAGAACTTTAGTGCCAGCAGAGGTGAGGGGGGTTAAAATGAACTCTGATTTCAATTAATTAAAAAATCAGTCTAGTGCATATAACAGCTTATTACACAACACTCTGGAATACTTGATTCTGATTGGCCAATCGCAACATTCCTAGGTCTGATATTCCCAGATAAGAACCGTTTAAAACTAATAACACATGGTAACCCAGATGCTGCAACTCATTTTGAAGGGTACAGTTTAATATTACACAAAAGTTTTATATAAATATGTCCTTCAATAACATATATGACATTACAAATGATTAAAACAATTGCCTATTCCTGGCATTTGAACTTGGTGTCTTACCTTAAAACCCAAAGGAAATGAGTTTTGCGATAACAACCGGCTGCCTGTACATTATCCCTTACTTATCTGTATGAGAACGGCCAACTTAGACAAAAAGAGGGTGACTTGTGAAGCTAAAAACACCTTTTTTATGACATGAAAGGTTAAATCTAAAGTCGATACTAGACTGACATCGCAATGGTGAAGAAGTTTCTGTAAATTATGTGAAAATCTATTTTACACTTTGCGGTCAGCATTTTTATGTTTATTGCAAAACAACGTGAAATGTTAGTTAGAGAAAGTTATGGGAGATAGTATAAATTTAAAGCATTAATCTTTAGCCCTTACCTTTCGCCATTTGTGTTTGAAACTCGCAGGTTACTTTACGTACTTATCTTTGCGTGGGTTGAAGTTGAATGACGTCGAACTGACATGTCATATGCTATCATATCGGATAGCTTAGCTTATTCTGTTGTGAATCAAGGTAGGATAAGGGGACAGTTTTGATCACTGTTTTGTATGTACCTGCTCAGTAACTGAACTAAAACAGATAATAAAATACCATATTAGAAATGGCTCTCTTCGAGTGTAAATCTCAGTTGATATACAGAGAAAGACGGTTTGAATGGATATAGACGATTTCAAAACATTACTGCGCATGCGTTACTTGGCTAAACGTTCTCTCCAATATTTTTAACTTAGACTGCAATACCAAGCTCAACCGCTGTACCATACTGTTTCTATAAATGCGACCAAACTACAGGACCCATTTAACAAATTGTTTATTTAATAAAATGAAAATACAACAAAATTCAACAAATAATTTATTTAATACAATTGTTATATATTAAAATAACAATATAAATTAATATCACATATATTAAATAAAATATAAATAGTTATTACACTGGGTTCACACTAAACGCAAATTAAGCGTTTTGCGCGTTTTTACACGCTAGAGTCAACTCAAAGACGCGTATAGACGCGGCAGGTGGTGCGAATGATGCGAATCAGGCGGCGCGATTGCTGCGAATGGACGTCAATCTTGTCTTCCGTGAAGGTTGAAATTATTTGTTAGACCACGTCACTAACGTGAAAATAACAAACTTTTCCCGCGAGTAATAAAGAGCGTGGAACCGTTTGTTTGAGTTTGGTATGAACCCAGCATTAGACACTAATCAAACACAGACCGTAAGTTAACTGCAGTCCAGCTGCACGCGTCCAATGAAATGGTTTATTAACTTTATTTGCCAAAGTTGATTAAGTTCATAGCTTCGCAAAATGTTTTTTTTTCTCTGTGTAAGTGGGCATTTTTAGCCATAATAAACAGCAATCTCCAATCATTATGTCCGGTTTTAAAAGTCTGTTAATACCTCATTTCGTATTTTTGTACAGTCTGTGTGGGTAATGGCATTGTTTCATATCTTCAGTATTTGTGTGTTATAACATTGTTTCTATCGGCAGAGTTTCTAAGAGAGGAGGTGGTGGTTCTGTTGGCAGCTCAATTTATTACACTGTTTAATCAGACCGCTCTAGAGGCGAGTATACACACATTACATTTGTTACATTAAATTTACATTAGGGACTTTAAGCAACAGCTGTAAATGGAATGGCTACTGCGACCGGAAGTGGGCGGTTAAACCGCCTTAGCTAAATCAAATCAAATGTTTAGGTCAGCTCTCCTGGAGTGTTGTTTTCAACCGTAGACACACCCATTTACAGACGGAAAGTTAGCATTAGCTTGCGTTTAAAACATATCAACATAGATTACATTAAAAGACTAATGATAGAATGAAATACTGTTAAAATTACAGCATCACATGCCATTAAACATTACATTCATATGCCTAATCTGACACGTAATGTCATAACCACTACAGCAATCCCTCAATTCTCCCGTTGTAGACAGTTACAGTACGCTTAAAGGAAGAGTTCACCAAAAAATTAAAATTCTGTCTTCATTTACTCCCCCTCAAGTTGTTCCAAATCTGTATAAATTTCTTTGTTCTGATGAACACAGAGAAAGATACTTGGAAGAATGCTTGTAACCAAACAGTTCTTGGCCACCATTGACTACCATAGTAGGAAAAATTGCTTATGTTTTTGTTCTGTTGAAAACAAAATATGTTTTGAAGAATGTAGGAAAGCAAACAGTGCTGGGGCACCTTTGACTGGGGCACATTGTAATTTTTCCTACTAAGGTAGTCAATGGTGTTCAAGAACTGTTTGGTTAAAAGCATTCTTCCAAATAACTTTCTCTGTGTTCAAAGAAAGTTATACAGATTTGAAACTACTCGAGGGTGAGTTAACGATGACAGATTATTTTGGGGGAGTTGAACTGTCCCTTTAAATTCACGCATACGCAATACAATGATGCCGTTGCCGATCCATCCACAACTGTTGTTTAAAGTCCCTATCTATTTATTGGACAGACACTTTCATCATTCAAGCTATACATTTCTGCAACTAAGTGGGTTACATAGAAATCAAACTCATGATCCTGATGTTGTGAATGTCTTACAAGTTGAGCTACAGGACTATGGTTCATTAAGTGTACTAACATGTTTAGTTACATCTCCGCAGACTATGGTGACTCCTATGACGCAGAAGTTTTTTAACTTTGGCGAGCTGGAGAACAGCATCATGTACTGCATGTGTGGCGTAGAGGTGATCGCCGGCTTCCTGTTTGTGCGCTGGTTAAGTAAGCGTGTGGCGGAGCGAGTTGTGCTGGCCGTCGGTCTTATCCTCTGCAATATTTCCTGTGTCTGGTGCCTTATATTTTTGGCTAATCCCCTGGGTAAGAACAAACAACAGACAATGTTATGGTTGCGAGCTGTAACATGCCTTAAAAGCTTTTCTTTGGTTGTTTAAGGTGGATTTGCGTGGCAGCTGGCAGAGTTTATCATTGGGGTTTTCCTTCAGGTCCTGGGCCTCCCTTTTGTGGCGGTTGCACAGGTATCTCTCTTCTCCAAAATAACACCAGAGAAGACACAAGGTCAGTCCGAAGAAAATTAAAAGAGTAAAAATGAACTGTCTGTCTCTATGTGTATATCTGTCTATCTGACGATCTTCCTGTCCTAACTTATGTTTGCTATTACTGATAACTTTGATAATTTATTTAAAATTTTGTGGAGATGATACCCAGTAAGTGCTTTTGCCTTTGTTGGTTGTCAGGATTCAGTCAGGGAATCCGGCGTTCTGTAGGTGGACTGGCCACCATTTTTGGTCCTCTCTGGGCGGGAGGTCTGACCTCCAACCTTTATGTGATGCTTGGGGTGATGATGGGTCTACTTGTACTTCTCACTGTGAGTGTGCACATTTGGATCTAGTAGCGAGTAAATGAGAACGTATGAAAATTCAATTAGGAGTACTTTCAATTTAATACCACTCTGTAGTTACACTTCTCTTGTGAACGATTCACAGATTATGATGGTGGTCTCATACGAGCGTCTGGTGGAGCCAGCGGCCACAAGAGACAATCTGACAGGCTCCCAATCTGAGGATTGAGACGAGGTATTCGCTTAATAAGATTTAGGTTGCAATTGTATCAGAGCAAGCTGACTTTTCACATAAATGGAAGTGACTAAAGGCCTGTTCACACCAATAATAAAGATAACTGTAATAATAACTGATTACACACACCAGTGAACAAGAACGTTGTTTTTTCAAAACTCGCACACTGTAGTTTCACATTTTAAATGTAAATGCAAGTCCTTTAAATGCAAGTTAATTTTGATTGGCTGTCAATGTTTTTTCGTTTATCAGCTGGAAAAAATCACTCAGAAAATGATCCCGACTATTTCTTTCCACCGTATCTTTATTGTTATGGTTTTATTTTAGAATTTTTTATAAAACTTTATTTGGTAACATTTTACGATAAGAATGTATTTGTTACCATTAGTTAATGCATTAGCTAACATGAACTGACAATGAGCACTTCAGCATTTATTAATCTTTGTTGATGTTAATAAATGCCAATACAAGTGATCGTATTAATTCATTGTGCACTAATGTTAGCAGTTACAGCTTTTGATAGCAAAAAATAATAATTAATGCTAAAATGAACATGAATTAATCAATGCTGTTGAAGTATTGTTGAAGTATTGTTAGCTCATGTCAACTATTTACAATTTTTTATATATATCCTATTTAAAGGTTTGAGAGTTCCTTTCGTTTATGACAGACCAGATATCACATTGGAAAATAAATGTTTAAAAAGCAATGCAATTTCCTCAATTTTAACTAAACTACTGACGTTAATTCAAAGAATGATTCAAGGAGCAAAATCACAGTTGACATTTCTTCAGGTTCATATAGCCACAGAAATTCCAAATGGTCATTTAATCAGCATTTCTAGATGTATTGTGGACATTTCAACAAAATCAAACCTCAGGAGTGACAAAGTCATCCAACAGCAGTGTGAAAGACTGACAGCATGACAAGACACATGAAACTTTGATAAAAATCCAGGCTATCACAATATATATATTTATATATACACACACTATATATATTTTCCCTAAAGACAGTTACAGATATTACTTTTTTATTGCTTACAAGTGAATATGAACTTGTTTTCTTTGCAGTATCTAAGGTCTGGAAAAACACAGCATCTTTTCTCTTATTTTGACCAGTTTCTCCTGTTTTCATTTTCTGCAAATAAATGCAAATAGAAACAATATTTTTATTTTAAATGTAGGAGAAATATTTGTTAGCGATTTACAGGATGAAACAAAAATGACCATTTTACCTAAACGCATACCTAAAAATAATAAATTCAGAAAAATTGAAAATAACTGAAATAGTCTCCCATTTTTTCAGTGGCTGTATGTAATGCTGGAAATGTTAAAGTTGCAACATTGCATTGTGGGATACAGTGTCTCATGCAGTGCGCTCTAACTGTATACTTATCATTTTCACTGTTGTAGTACATCTGGTTCTTTCATGTTAAAATGTATGTTCAGTCCAGAGGGCACATGCTGATGTTTCTTTTAAAAATAGGGACCAGTGCAAACACAATTTTTCTGCTTATTTATTTATGTAAACGACGTATTCTTTGTTTGCAGGTTTGATATACTACTTGATTGGGCAGTCAGTGTGAAAGACCGTCTAATTATTCAGTTGATTCCAACAAAACCTTGTAAACTCCCCCTACATTTTAAGCAATACCAGAGGTGTGCTCATGTTGCTCCCACTAAACCACAACCAGTGACGTACATTTATTACAAGAGCAACAAACAAAATGTCAGCTCTTTAATTAATTACCCAATGACTAAAGGAAATTATATAAATAAATGAATGCACTCACTACATCATCTTCCTTCCATGCATGCCTCAAAGCTTCTTTGATCAAGGAAAGGACATTTCTGCTATGTTTCCTATGGAAATTCCAGTAAATTAGACAGGATGATAGATGATAGGTTTAAAAATAAAATATGGGATATGATTCTCTATAGACCTCTTCGAATGATGTTAACAACGTTGGTTCAATGATGGTCCAGAAGAACTTCAAGTTTCAGTTCTTTAACGCTACACAAACGTTTGAACAAAATAAATCAACTGAATTTTTATAACAGATTTAAAATGTTAAACAAATATCTTGAAGATTTAATTATTCATGTAAGATAAAAAAAATACAAACAATAAATACATAAAAATGTACACTTAAAGTGCTTTCGGACCTTTGTTTACATCTTGCAAAGTGATCTATATCAGTGGTATCACACAAATTGTTACTTAGAATGACCCAGGGATTAGACACAAATAGAATAGACTGTCATAAAAAACTGTGATGCCTATGAATATTTTAAATGACTAAATGTGTGAAATTTGTTCTGTAGTTGAATTATAACTGTACACTAGAGGGCGCCCTTAACTCAAATAAAACTATTCAGCAGCCATTCCTGGGGCCAAAATGACAGATTAAATTTGCTATGTAGTTTTTTATGTATAAGTATTTTTTTGAGTCTATGCATTGGCCAACATGAGCTAACAATTAGCTTAACAATAAGCAAAGTATTTTACAGCTTTTGATAACCTTTGTTCTTCTGCAATAATAAATGATTATTCTTTCATTTAAGTTTATTGTGTGTAACTAATGGATGGATACAAAAACAATTTGTAAATGTTAAGATTAATATTAAATGATGATAATTAATGGTGTCAAAGTATTGTTCATATTTAGTTTATAGTAACACATTTATTAATTTGATAAACTAATTTATTAAAATTAAATAAAATATAAAATTTAAGTTAAATTTAATATTAATTTATTAGATAACGATTGTTTTTATTGATGTTAACTAAATTATTACATTTATGTAATGTTAACAAATTGAACTATATTGTCAAGTTTTACAATATAGTATAATATAATATATAATATAATATTCTACAAAGTGACAAAATATTAACAAAGTTGTTTCACTTTCAGTTTATATGAATCCCCCCAAAAAAGAGATTTGTGTCTTTAATTTGTATTGTTCATTTTATTTAAGGCAGACATCTTTAACCTATGTTCAAAGGTTCAATATATATTTATTTTGAAATATTAAAGTGTTGCAGTGTATCATGAGTTTGTGTAAATTTAAGGCCATGTATTGCTATGTGACACCAAAGAAATTTAGTTTTTATTGTAAGTAAATTCTTGTTTGTAATTATTATTTAAAAACACTGCTTAATGGTTTCTGTCTTTATATTTTAATATTTTTATTTGTCTTACTTGTTATGTTAAGATCTAGATATGCAACATTTAGTTAATCGAATGGAATTTTTTGGAAGTTTTACAAAACCTGTGAAACAGCTTTATCTCTGAATTATCGTTGATCTTACCATCTTTTTGCCATTATTTTGCTAAACAAAGATCGTACTGTAATTGTATCAAATGGTAATGCAGATTTTTGTTTATTACTTTGTTACCTATATATCTTGCTTTTTTACAATATGGGTAAATATATATTAAAACAGGATTTTTTGATTCAATGAACCCTCAGATATTTTTTTAAGCTACATTTTGAGTGGAAATAACGTAGGATATGTAAACCTAAAAAATTGAACATTTTTCATTTGATTCTAATTTATTTACATAGCTTTTTGAGGAGTGGTAAGAATTTATTTATATAGCAATTTCTTAGTGCCTATAGGGAAAAGCAAGGATTTGTAATTATCACAGTACCAAGTAAATGCCAGAAACAAAACATTTATTTCGTAATAAACAACACTGGTTTAAGGTGAGGATTCTTTGTGTCTCCCTGGATGATTTAACAATGCTTTATGGAAAAATGTTAAAAGATTCAGTTGTATTACAAGTCAATTGCATATAACATATTACTTGTTTAAATAAAATAACACATAATATAATTGGTTTCAATGCAGATTACAATTGTAGATAGATCTACAGTGCAATAATTTATATTTTAGTCAACACAATACATGTCATGATGATTTTGTTTACAGCTTCTCAAATTATAATATAGGGAACTAAGTTCAAACCAGTTAATAACAAAACAGTCATCACGGCTCAGAAACTTCATGGATTTTTTCATAATCCTATTGTAAATTTTAAGGTATCATGCAATTTCTATAAAATTATTTTTGTGCAGCACTCAAAACCAACTCGCTCATGTGAAAATGTGTGGGAATCCAAAATTCGAAACGACAACAAAATCAAAACGGACCTGAAAATGTAAACGTGAAAAATTTTCTAAACAACAGGGGCCGTTGTGTTTCTGTACCTTACAGAAAACAGATTATTTATCTGTATTGGGAGTCGCTAAACGATGGGCGGAGCAAAGATGGTTGCATTCCATAAAATTCCTTGTCAACAAGTGACGTTTTTTGAAGGGCGGGGCAAATTTGTTGGCCTTTCGGTGAACTCTGTGATTTTAGACAGGGGCAGGGGCTGGAAAAAAATGATACTGCATGGGGCAATGGCTGTATGTGATTATGTGGCAGAAAAGTCAACCATGAAGATTCTGTCAAAAGTTCAGAAAAGCCGGTGACTAGACATGTCCCTGCATTCTCTGCAAAAAAATATCAGTTTGAAAGACATACTGGGTATCCCCTTAAATCTGTAGGAAAATCTGTGATACTATAAACATGAACTGTGGTTGAACTTTAGCTTAACCTTTACTTTTTTTTTGCCGTTATTCTTTCAAGAGATGACCGAATTTTGACCTTTTGTGAGCAAGTGACATATTCATCTAGACTTTAAAAATACATTGCAGAGAGAGAGCGTAAAACCATTAAGTGTGCTTTTTCATGCTGGTATTATTGCTGAGCTTTATAAAAAATGTAGACGAAAAGAATATTCAATAGTGTTAGAGGATGCTTTTAAGAGTTGTACATCAAGTATGTGTCACCGTCATCATTTTACATTTTTTAATTTTTAATAATACATACGGTGTGTGAGAACTGTGAATTTATTGAAAGTGTGATGGCATGCGTGTACAATGGTTGCATTTGTATCCTTCATGATAATTGAAGTTTAAATTATTTAAATGAACGTCTGCCTGTCTGTCTGTTCTTCTGTCAATCTGCTTGACTTGTAGTATGATTTACATCAAACAAATGTATACAAATTAACCACCTATAAATTAGTGGCAAATTCTCGTGAGATCACGCTGGATAGTTAATTTATAAATTCCAAAACCTGGTTGTATTTGAGGAGCACTGCATCTTATGCAAAACAAAGACAAACAAGTATTTTCATTTTCATCTCAGATAAAATGTCTAGATGCCCAGCTGTGTTTTTCTGCATCAGTGCAGAAATGAGATGTGGGACGTAAAAGTCTTGTGAAATGGGGCATAACTTTGTTCTCTTAATTATGGGAAGTCTCCTTAAAACAACAATTTGTTCTCTCTTTTGTCTCATTTAATTGCTTTAGTTGGTATGACAACAGGTGCTCAGTGCTGAAATTTCCCAAACACTTTCACAACAGCAAATTAAAATGCGTAGATAATCAGTGACAAATCACTGTCATTGCTACATAAAAAAACACAAACAAAAAACAAATGGTTTATCTAAAGTGCAACCCTCTCCTGCCCCCAGTGCACTCACTTTAGTTTAGTGTTCGCCCCCACACTTCGCGAACCTGACGGCCCCTCGGCACCCCATCCTCCCTGTGGGCGCTGGGATTACTGCCCCATCTGTGTCACCAGCAGAGAGCCACGCTAAGCCGCTGGGCCCTCTGCTGAGCAAGGCACCTACATTGTTAACCCTGATTAACTTGATGTGGCATTCAGAGGAGAAACTGTGAAAATCAAACACATGGCATGACCTAGTGCCCTGCCGCTGAACCGAGTGCAGATTGGAGTGGAAGAGGGTGGAGACAGTGGCTTCCCAAAAACAGAACACATAAAACGTGCAAAAAGAAAGGGCTTAACGTGTCAATGTGAGTGGCTAAAAAGGTCTGTTCTCATAATACATTTTAAACAATTTAAATGCTGTACATATTATATAAAATATACACATTTTAACTGAAGCTAGATTAGCCTTAAACGAGCGCTTAATTAAAATTGTTCTTTCTTATTTCTCATGTGTACCATAACATATTATAGGACAGACACACAAGAATTACTTTTAAACCTGTCGCCATATTTGAAATTGGAATGACACGAGGGTTGGGAAATTATGAGAATTTGCATTTTTGAGAGAACTATCCCTTTATGTTGAGTTCAGCTGAACAAATGTCAAGCCACTGAACATGGGGCCGTGACGTCATAGGCATTCGTATTACGCGTTCACTCTGTAGACATGCGCGAGTATTCCCAAAACAATTATGGCAGCTTCCATGCTGCATGTTTGTGCAGCCTAACATATTTATTTCTACAACAAAAAGTAGATTAAGGCCCGATTCACATTTTGCGTCTTTTCCCTAGCGCATATTATTTATTTTAAATGTAGACATGTGGCAGGCACGTGCAAATAGGGGACATTGAGATGGAAATAGTTCAACATCTCGGAGTGCCGTACGTGCTACATGCCATTTGAAGAGAGAAAGAGGGGCGGGTCGTGTTTTCTGCGCGGTTTTAGTCCCAAAATGTGAATTGGGCAAACTTTAAACACACATACACTCCTACAAAGTGTATTGAAAGCGGTTTTAGCTTAAAACAGGGTATGCGTATGTGCACAGGCACATAGTGTCTTTATAGCGCAACATCACCATCCAATGGCCTGGCATACATGACGCCCCATTCAGACCTCCAGCGACAAAAGCAACTTCAGTTTTTCATCATGTAAACATACTCTTAAGTGTTTTTACTGGGTTGCTATGCAGATACTAAGTTAACAAGTTAACTGCTTTGGCCATTGAAAACTTTCAGACCCTGTGGATTCAGACTGCATTTTGTGAACCTCTTTCAGTCTTTTCTGATCTATGCACCATACATGTTCCTCTATAAACCTCTGTGATTTCTTGTTAACTTCGTAGTGGGGTTTACTTTTTTGCCATCCTTTTTAATTAACATAACATTAACACGATTTCTTGTGATAAGATTTTTTATTCTTTTAATCGTTGTTTCTGCATTTTGTATGATAACATTTAAATGAAGTATTAGTCTACAAATGTATTATTATTATCAAAAACAAATTATAACCAATAGCAATTTATAAGAATAATACACAACAATAATATGAATAATTATACTATACTAATCAAAATCGTTAAATATTACTTTGGTAATTCCAAAGAAAATACAAAATAACAGTTAATTTATTTAAACTTCTATTTTTAATTTTTTTTAAGCTGATAAGCTCGCTTTCTTTTTCTTAAGAATCTGTTTAAATCTTCCCTCATTTCACTTATTCATAGAGATGAAAGGTTTCATTAATCAATAAAAAGAAGAAGAAATAAATCATTAAATAAATTAAAAAAATATATTGTCATGTTGGATTATTTAAAAAAAATCCACAAAACAATAAAAATCTTATAAAAAAATAATAAACAGTAAAAATATTAATATTTAGAACATAATTTTTTACTTCAATTTTGTTTTTCAATTAAGAAGAGAGTATTTTCAGGGTTTAAAGTCTTGGTCTGGAGACACGTTCGCATTACAAACCGCTGACCCGGTATTAAATGGCCAGGAAGAGGCAATTTGATTTGATCATGCTGTGCCATGTTAAATCATTCATTAAATCCAATTAGCAGAGGTGTTTTTAATCGGCTGCAGAGAAATTATGTGTGTGTGTGTGTAGCCCCTGCTCTCTAAAATATCAGATATAATATATTGAACCATTCTACAGAAGTTAAGATTCCTAAGAAAATAAAAATATGTATCATGAAATCAATTGTTAAAATGAATAAACTAATTTAGAAAGATTTCTTCACTTCCATTGAAGCAAGATTTGGTTAATGCACAATGCCAATGCCAGCTAAGTGTAACTGTTACACTGATTAATCAGAAACTACAAAAAATTCTTATAAAATGTCCAACTGTTTTTCATTCAAAAACTAAAATTCAGAGAGAGAGAGAGAGAGAGAGAGAGAGAGAGAAAAAGATCTGAAACAGATTTTAAACACAAATGTTAAATAGAATAAAATATTTAACAAGGATGATGTGCAATTGTAGATTCACAAGTAATACCTTTAATAGCACAACCATATGCTAGGCAATCCACAGCTTATTTTTAATTCATAAGACTAAAAAGTCTACAAGGCATCAAGCATGCATTCTGAAAACTTGAAACATATTTTTCTCTCCCTCTAGTGCTAAAAGTTGAAAAAAATATTAATTTTATTGTGAAATTCTAGTGAATATTTGCCATATTTGAAGAAGCATCACATGCATATATTTATAAAGGCAATAGTTTAAACTCAAGTTATATAGTCTGTATTAACACTTCTAGTTTTACTTTGAAGTTGTGATTTGAATACTCAAAAAGGAAGGCATAAGAGTGTTGTAACATATTACATGTGAACTGAGACACACAAAAAATGTTTATGTTCATATTTTATTCTCAATTGAACCTACTCCACTACTGGGTTGAGTTTTAGGTGGGGTGGATTGTACACCAAGTGACAACATTGAAGTTATTTCTTGTTGAGTGTACTGTGGAAAGTAAATTGTAGCGAGGAAGGCGGGACGAGAGCCGTCGGACAAAGAGGCGGGGCCGTGAGTGATGATGGATATCAGCTGTGCGCTCACCGGCTCCGCATTACGACGGAGGAGAACGGAAGCATAAAAGGTCGAGCTGACAGCATAGTCAACGAGAGAGGACATGTGTTTAAGTTTGTATTTATGTTCTTGTGGCCGGCAGTCGACCGTGAGGTGGCTGCCGGCATTTTACTTCCGTGTTTTTTATTTTTTATTTTATTAAAACTTTATTTAAATGTTCGCCAGTTCCCGCCTCCTTCCTTCCTTTTAATGAACCTCATTACATAAATGTTTCCAAAAAAATATCTGCTGTGTTATCCCCTATCACCACCCACCACATCGCACACCTATTTTAATAAAAACATTTACAAATAAATACAAAAATACACCCACATTGACAGGTCAGGAACATTCTCTGGGTGATGTTCATTTATATAAACCTGCTATGTTCATTAAGTTTAACTATGTAAAATAAATAAATAAAGTTGTAAGGAATCAGTTGTAGGTATTTTACATTTTTAATTTTTATATGTATATAATGGTACAGTGTACAGTATGACAGCCAGTCACTGTTTATGGACAACCTTAAAAAGTCAGATCAGAAACCAGTTTTTTGCTTTTAATGCAGGCTGTAATGAGAGTGTTCTATTTTTTTATGGCCTGCGCTGGCAATATATATAGCTGTTGTACACATTTTAAATATTTGTAGAGCTCTCACACTGTAAATAAATAATATATGCACACTTACAATAAACAATCAATAAATACCTTTTAAGTATTAATCAGTTTATTTAAGAAATCTCTCTCTCTCTCTCTCTCTCTCTCTCTCTCTCTCCTGTATAGACATACATATGATTTTTAGCTTTCATTACTGTTTAGTGACATAATATTATTATACAATAACAATATTGTATGTAAACAAAAAGAAACTGTCCGTCCATCATTAATTATACTTTTAATTACACTTTTTGCCACTTTTTTGTCAGTTTTGCTACTGACTATGCAAACAGTTTTGCAGACAGAGTAACCTAATAATAATAATACAAATGGGCCTTGTACATGGCCATGTGGCACCCCTTTGACATGTTTGTTACCTTTGACTTCAGCGGTCCCTATAATGTTTTGTTTTTCTATCATAAAAATATTCCATAAGAGCCCTAACATGCACTTTAAAGGCTGCAGAAGTCAGGACTGAACTTTTGACCCCAACTAATAGGCTTGGTTTAAATAGAGCAAAACTGTAAACTGACACAGCCAGTAAAGTCATTCCTTGAGGAGCTGCCATTATGTCTCACACTTATGATAGGGCAAGATTTCAAGAACATATCCTGCCCTGGTGCCCTAATTACATCAACATGTGATTGTGTCCTCTTGCCCCCTCTGGGTTGCTAGAGCTGTGCCAGCTGTGCGGCTACATCTCTCCTCCTTGCGCTTTCTATCTGTCCCATATTATCTTGTCATTGCCTGGGTTTGTATCTTGTTACTGTCACTTCCTTTTATGTAAATATCTACAAACAGGCTAATCAGATGGGACAACAGGTAAACCATCAAATTTATGATTTCTATAACATCAAACAAAGACCAAGAACAAAGACAAGAAAGCAACTGCTTATTTGTTTCAATGTTTACTGCTTGTTCCATAGAAGCTTTTTAAAATGTTCCTCAAAAATGCTTCAAGTACATCATTTCACTAAATTAAAAACTTGACATTACAAATGCTAAAATATCCATGTAAACGTTCACTCAAATTTACAGAAGGTTGATAATATTTTGTTTTGAAAACAACTCAGTGTGTGCTATATGTTACACAAACGTCCATCAAGATAAAATGATACATTTAAAAGGGAAAACTTGAAAAATAAAAGATATAAAATACAGTACTTTGGAATTGAAGGGGTCAGTATTTCTAGAAATAAATGCATGGGTGGCCTAGATTTCTAAATATCAACCTTCCTGTTCCTGTTGTGTGCCCTATTAAGCATGAACCCTTACATCTGTACACATTTCTGCTGCGGGTCAGTTGTGTTAGTCCGTATGTCAGAAAAAGATTGTGTTTTAAGATTTACCGAGCATAAGTAATTTGAGCAAGCTGTAGGGGAGATGTGTGTATGTGTGTCTGTTTGTGTAACACTTGCAAACTTGTTCTGAAGCACTGTGTATATCTCATGTTCGACAATTTGCATAATGTTTCAGCGAAAACAAGAGTCCACGAACAGAGGTTAAAAAGCGGTCATATAATTTCTCATACAGGATAAAATATGCAGCAGTGTCTTTGTGGCCGAAGAAACCCATTTAGTCAAAAATATACAAATGTCATTATCCCTTCTCTCAAAAACATTTATTTTAGAAGCACAGCTATTGTAACATAACATTTATCACATATTAACATATTGTTATTATTTTATTCTGCAAGCAAAGACCAGTGTTTTGTTTTAAAAATGTCAAATGGAATTGTATGATCCCTTTTATAAATAAATTGTATAAAAAACATTTATAAATACATATATAATGAATACAATAGTATCACTATTAAATCGAATGTATTATCTAGCTAGAAGTTATGGGTAAGTAATTTCATTAAGTTCCTTTTTTCTTAAAATTGTGTTAAAAACATTCAAGTGATATTTTTCAACCGTTTTTCCACAGTTTCAACCTTTATGAAAAGCATTTTATGCTTTAATATTTATTTAAAACAATCATTTAAGAACTATTGAAACTATTATAAACATGGCACTGGCCATTTAGAGTATCTGCTCAAAAAATTAGTCAGAAGCGTTTATAAAAGGAATTCAAATTATGATTAATTATTATTCATAATCATGTGAGGAAATGTCAGCTTTTCACTCCTGGGAAAAGCCAATCTATCTATACCTTATCCATGTCTTCATTCATCCAATAACGTGACCAGCCAAATTTAAATAAAAGATGAAAGGTTTCTGTGTACGTCAGTCAGTAACTATAACTTGGCTGTAATATATAATTGTAATTGTGTGAAAAGTAAAAGGTTGAGGGTCTGCTGACAATCCACCTGTGCTGCATATGAGTTGGAATTTTTTGAAGCATGGCATGACTGTAGAATCAATTCAGCGTGTCTGCTGAAAGGACATTTCAGTGGTTTCTGTCTGGATTTCTGCTGTTGAATTTTAGACAGACTCACCTTCCAAGAGACCGTGAACACTGCCAGGGCAGGGCTGCAGGGAACAGCACTATTTCACTTACTCACATCCAGCTGAACCTGATTTTGCTTTTAACTGTGATTGCCTTCAGAAGGCACAGTGTGAAAGTCTCTAAAAAACACAGCCATGAAACAAAAACAGAATAATAGTAAGAAAAAAACAGCATGTTTGTTATTAGGCTTTTTTAAGACATTATAATAAATGAGTTAATACAAACATTAGTTAATGCATTTGCTCACATGAACATGAGCAAAATATTTTACCAGCATTTATGGATCTTTGATCATATTAATGCAAATGCATTGAGTGTGTTTCATTTGTGCATTAACTAAAATTAACAGATAAAAGTTAAACTCTTGGTTTTTAAAAAGTATTAGTAAATGTTGAAACTAACTATGATTAGTAAATGTTGTAGAAGCATTGTTTATAGTTCATGTTGACAAAAGATCACTAATGTTATATGGAATATGTTTTCTGCAACATGACAATTAAACATTTCTACTTAATGGTTATTTTAGATTTTTTTTATTTCTCATGCATTTAATTATTATATTATATTTATTATATACTTATTATAATTTATACATCATTTAATTACATGTATTGTATAAAAATACATGTATTCAGTAAAAAAATAAACACCAGAGGGCAGCATGTGACCTTGATTTTGCTGCTAGACTGCAGTGAATGCCAGTGAAAGAGATGCATTGAGCGATGACCTCTCAAGGACCTGCAGCTCAGCACAGCTATTCTCGCTCCCTAAACCTGATAATTGAACAAATAAATTGCATATTAACAAGCACGTGAGTGTGCATGCATGCAGATATATGATGGTTAGATGACAGATCTGTGTAGGCATGTTTTGACAACGGTTCATGTCCGTCAAGTCCAACGAGTCCAGTTTCAACCTTCAAACCCGGCTGTTTGTGAAGGTGACTGAAATGAGTACCGCATTTGATGAAGTGCATTGAACACGAATGTGCTGTTGTTTTGCAAGTTTTTTTAAATTAATGAAATATTAATATAACAAATACCTCCTTAACATTTATTTAAAATATTATTTAATGTAATATGTAATAATATATTTATTTATGATGTTTAAATGATGTTTTTAAGCTATGTTGGTAAATATTTTACTAATAATATATAATATATCTACTATGTCTGGATAATGAGTCATAAACATTTAATTAAAATATAAAAAACTGCATTATATTTACTATTAATAAAAAAGCTTAATTTACTGTATTTAACAATTATAAACAAATGAATTAAATATAATAAAAATAAATGGATAAAATAATGTTTCAAAACAGAGATACGGTGCAAAGTCACGTCAAGATTATCATATGGGAATACAGCAATATTTTTGGCAGATGTCAAAAAGATGTAAGGCATTTCCTCAGGGTATGCCATACATACGTGCATACGGTGAACAGTATACCACAGTGCAGTATATTCTAGTAACAGTCAGTTCTAGTAACTGTAGTATACTACAGTATTGCAAACACAGCTGCTTGTTTTCAGGCTTTACAAAAATCATTCAAGCATAACGGTCCAGATAGCAGCTTTAGTTTGGCATATGATGGCCGCGTACAGATAAGAACAGATTATATTTAAATATTTATAACAATTTAAATGTTTCAAGATTTAAAATGGGACAGCTATTTACTTGAAAAAAGCACCCACTGCATAAGACAACGCAGGTACAAAAAAGCCCCATAGCAGTTTCCATAAGACTATTTGAACATACTTGTTTCCAGGCCTTGATCTGCTATTTATCTTTTTTCTTCCTGCTTTTAGTCCATAACACAGGCCAGGATTTGCAGGCTCATGATTATGAGCTAGATAATTGGGTACAGATTCACGTTTTGGATTCCTGCTGAGAGTTCTACAGCCAAGACTGCACACATCTGCAAACAAGTCTCCAAAAGGCTTGTAATTTCTGGTACAAAACGCAGATCCTTTCACGCTCCACCACTAACCTTCAGAGTTGTAACTGAAAACAAAAGGATCTAGTCCTAGAGCCAATATTAGTCCTTTGTCTAAGTTAATAAGAGATCCTTAATTGACAGACGGTCCATGTGGTTTGTTTTGATTGACGCTGGATTGAAGGCATGCTCGGGTCTGTGTGACAGCAGTTTGATCTTTTCCTAAAGCAGGGTCACTAGGACATAGGAGCCTGCTGGCCCGCTAGTCATCGCTTTTAGCATGTCATGGTTAATAAGTCTTGTCAGTGGGCCTCCTGTTTTTATATTTTTGAGGGATTTTGAGTGGCCATTGAGATGGCAGCATATTTATTTTGGTAATGCACACTTGGGGTTCTGCCTTATCAAAGGACAGAATCTGCTGTATTTATAGTTTGTAATATCAGGCTAAAACCGTAAAGAAAGAGGGTCGGAAGAAACAGCAGGACACCTTTGCGTTTGCGTAATGTGCCCTGTGGACAATTTTAGACTGAACTCTCATTGTATGCCCTTCTATCAGATAAGAAATTGAGCACACAAATCATGCCTTTTGATTTGAGATGAAAAAAGCTTGTTGCCTTTTAGAGGTATAAGGAAAAATTGCCTTTCAGAATGACTAAATACTGTATTTGTGTGTGATAAGCTATATTTTGCCTCAGTTGACCATTGACCATTGTCTAGAAAATGTTACATGGGTTGTGATCTATGGGGTGACCTAACAGTGCTAATATTTCTAGAAGTCAAAAAGAAAACACTTAAAATGTATTACTAATAGAGCTTGTTAATCGACGTCACGCCTCTTTGAATGTTGCGCCATCTTGGGAAGATGGATGCTAGTGCGTTCAATGCAGTGTTTTGTTTTTCTTGTTGGATTGGGAAATATAACTATGGTGGGTCGGCCTTGTTGTGTTAAAAACTGCCATAGCATTACGCAGAGCCCATATGGTTCTTTCACTTTCGATTTGTCCATATATCAAACAAAACAAGTAACGGTACATATCAAAACAATAATAGCAGTGGAGTATTAACCTCCCAAGATGGCGGCGCCATTGCAACATGCAACATAGGGCGTGACGTCAGCTTGACATTCTCTATCTAAAGGTTTTGTCGATGAGCGCATGCTGGCATCTGTATCATATTGGCAGCTTGTTTTGTGCAAAAATACTAAATGGATGCACAACTTTTGATGTTAAAAATGTATGTGAAGCACTTACTACTTCTCTATTATATATCATTTTATTATTGCCATTATATTTCCTACTAAAGTTGTCCTACTAGCTGAAGAAAATGTTTTATGACATGGCGATTTTGTATAAATTCATACAATGTGAATCCTACAAAACAAAACTACAATTATTACAAAAAAGCAAGTACGAAGGTCCATCCAAAATCCCACCCCTAAACTTAATCACCAAACAGGACGAATTGGTTGAAATGAATTAGCTACCAATTTACTAAAGTCTTCTAAATTGCTATGAGATTGTGTTGGAACCCCCCCCATCACTCTTTATCAACTCATTCATTAAGCATGACCAAAAAAACATCCAATCCTGAAAAGAGTGGAATAAAAAAACCTTTCTTTTGCTGGCACATCTAATTAAATTATGTTCAAGCAGTAGAAAATGTCACAGGCCTTGTTTGGAGCGGATGGATGATTGTGACGAACCGTGGCTCTCATTTGAGATGTGCTGATAGTGGCCTGCAGAACACAGGCTCGCCCGTTCTAATCCTGCCAGGAAACTAGAGAGAAGAAGAAAGAGGCCGTCTTCAGCCCTTAAAATCTACAATAATAACTAGTGTGGCCTATCGCTGGTCCTAATCCAACCCAGGCCTCCCAACCCATTGAACAAGCGACGGGACCTGTCTGGTTCCAGTTATAGGCCTGCTGGAGGTAGCGGAACAGATGGGACCTTATCTTGGGCTGCGATCGCAGCTTGCCACACATTCTTAGACATCTCGGTAATGCCTCTGTTGTTGGCTAATGGTAACTTCACGTTAAATTACATGCCGAATTAACGGTGTGGGTCCGAGCAATTCTTGCTGTGGAACTTCAAATACCTCTGTTTTATCTTTGATATTAGCTGTTTGTCATTGTTTCCCACTAAATTGTCTTTCCTCCCATAGGTAGTCAATGGTAAAAGTCTCTCCCCAAAGTTGTGCTTATCTGACCTTTGTTCTGTTCTGGAATAGCCCACATTCTGCCATCATCTGTCACTAGTCATCAATTCACAATCGGATACAAAGGTGAGTATGATTTTTTCAGCGGGTAAATAAACAGAGTTATACTCAGATCTGTTTATTAAGGGTGTGCGAGTGTCACTATTTGTTGACCAATCATGCAAAGCCATTCAAAGCGACCGCAAATCGTAAGTGGAAGAAACCCAGAGCAGGCCGCTCGGCACCGAGCCATTCGAGCTTTCGTGAATATTCACCAGGTCGTTTCTCTTCCTGACAGGGGTTTAAAAACAACTAAGCCAAAGAAGCCGCAACCTTGGCACATGTTACTGTTCATGTCAGTTTGTTAGCAGGCCCTTAATAATAGCGAATCATTTTTACATGTTATTAAATCCTGTCACTCAGGGAAATACCTGGAATACCTTCTTTGCTTCAGGTCTTGGAGAGAGATGCTCTGTGTTGAGTATGGGAGTGAATAGAGAGGTAGAATTCATGCTGGATACGGGCCAAACTCTCCGCTGTGGGGTGAGAAGTTCACGCTGGGATAGTTCAAAAGACTGAGCAGCACACCGAGATGCTGGAGATCTGACCTGTTGTTTTGACTGACACATGCATCACAAAAATGTGGCATTGACTGGCAGAATTGTTAATCTATTAGTTTGCTATCAAACAGAAACTAAGGTAAAAGAGAAACGGAAACCCATAGACAAAGGGACAAAGGAAAATTCTATTCTATGCAAGGATTTTTTTGAGGGTTTATCTACAGTTAGCGTTGACAAAGCCAAGAAAGCAGACTGAGTTTTCAGAGAAAAATTAGGTAACAAGTTTTTTCGATAAAACTATTTGTGTAGAAATAACTATCAGTAAGCTATACAAATTCTATACGTTTCTAAGCCATGATTTTGGCACTGCAACCCCTAAGGCTCTGCTAGTAAAGCTAATGGAAAGATATGCTGTATGTATATATATATATATATATATATATATATATATATACTGTATATATACAGTATTTATGGGGTATATATTTGGAGAAATGCTTGTATCCAACAGATCTTGGCCACCATTGACTACCATAGCAGGAAAAATGACAATGGTTGTCAAGAGTGCCCCAGAACAATTTACTTTATTTCAATCTTCAAAAGATCTTCTTTTATGTTTCATCAGAACAAAGAAATATAAAGCAGTTTTTCCTATGGTAGTATTCAAGTGCTGTTTGTTTACAAGAATTCTTCCAAATATCTTTCTCTGTGTTCATCAGAACAAAGAAATGTATACAGATTTGGAACAACTTGTGGGTGAGTAAATGAAGACAGAATTTTCATTTTTGGGTGAACTGTTCCTTAAAGTTAGGTTAAATATTATTAAAACGCGTCTTCATATTGCAGGTCAAATCTTGATGCAAAATGTTGTAAATAAAAGCTTATGAAAATCTCCAAGTTAAAGTCAACAGCCAGTTAAAGTCCCCTTTTTACCTGAAGAACTTAACATTTGATTGGTGTACATACTAGGCTGGTGATGTCAAAATGAACAGTAAAGTTGTCAACCCCTCAATGTTACCTTTCTGAAGGAACACTTGTATTCCCACACCAATATTCATATTTTCTATTAAAGAAGGGACAATGCAATTTATTAACACTTAAACACATTATCTGTCAGAACTTTTAAAAAGATTTTCTATTTGACTTGAACAATCAAAATTCAACAATTCAGTAGACTTTCACACTTAAATCACATATTTGCAATGGGTGAATATAGGGTGTATACAATTTCTAAAGTTGTCTAAAGGTTTCTTATTGTTGCTTTTCTTCTCTTAACAGTGATTAGATATACTGCTCGGTATAGACATACATAGTGGCATCATGGAAAGTTGCCCATGAGGGCAAGGCCACCCACTGAGAGCAACTGGAACATTGTCATGACAGTTCTTAGAAGTCGTTTTGATATTCCAAGAGGCATGATACCTTCAACAACATAGTTTTGTGACATTAAAGGTCAATGGTTAGGGTTAACGTCAGGGTTAATACCATTTTAATGGTATATGATTGATCTTTTATCATTGTATTTCCCAATATACTTACTACAAGTTCAATTTAGTTTTGGGGCTTTAAAAAAACAATGTTTTCTGTTATTATTTATGTTTTGTTTATTTGTTAATGCATAACAGAATGAACTAAAATACTGTGGTTGTAATTTTCCTCTGATGACACACCAGTCAATGAGACAGAGGCCTGTTTATGGTGACCAGTGGTCACATTGAGGTATTGTGTGTAACCAGGGAATGTAAGAGGAGAGTTATTGTAACACTTCTGTCCCACGTTGTGCAGCCGAGCTGGCAACCGTCCTGCCAGCTGTCACTGAGTGCCTCTGTGGACAAAACCAATGGGACCAAGTGGAAATCCTGTCGGAGACAGTGCGGCGCTTACACACACACACACACACACGCACGCATACACAAAACACTGATGTTAAATATCTTTTTTGACCACAGCAGTGTTTAATTAACCAAACAGGAAATTAAACAGGTTACAATAAACATTTTGGGTTGTGGTTCCCTGTAACCTGTTGAAACCAAACATGTATTCATTAAGCTTGTGGGTAATAAACATTTTATTTGTTCCCCAGACACATTTGGTGTCCCATTACAGTCATCTAATTTAGATCCTGTGAGTCTTAAATTTCAGTTCATTTGTCAAATTTCCTTCCATTTCCAGTAAATTTGTCTAGAAAACCATAAATGTGTTCATTATTTATTTCCTACAATTGAGATACGTTCTTACATTAATCAGAAGCTGCATAGACCTATAGTTACACGTACAACACTTGAAAAACAAATTATAAATGATAAAGAGTACACATCACATTCAGTAAAACTTCAGGTTTTGAACAATTCCTTGGTTAATAAGATATTTTGTGTGTGTGTGAGAAATGTATTAATATTTTGAGCTTATTCAGTAAAATATAAATCAAAACAATCATATCCATGCTCAGTTAAAAAAAAAAACACTGATGCATCAATTATTTTGAATCATTGTTTATCATTGGTCAAATCTCATTGATTTGAAGTTATTGACATGACTCTATATTAAAAGTTATTGTCAGATGTGCTTATCAATCACACACACTTAGCATATCAATGTATTATTCCACTGGAGCCTGATACTTTAATTTTGCTGTTTATTAATATAAACATTTGATAAAAGTGCTTTGAAAAGATGTGAAAAGTGCTAAAGAATAAAGACGTTTTCTTCTGAATTGTTCGTATATATGTAATGTTTGGAGGTTTTGGAACTTGACCATGTACAACAGTAGGAGGACCACCATGTAATCTGCACGCTTATTCATCCACTGCCCGAGGGAACCATTTCCCAGATATTCCTTTCTCCACTATTCACTTCCTGTTTGCATGCTGTTTCACCTGCTCATTGTAAAGCATTACTTGTCTTACCAAGCCTCAACCATTTCATGTTTTACCTCAGGTTTATGAGTCTGGATGTCTCTGGATTATTGTACAGCCTCAGTTGCTTATTGGATTGTGTTTTTGTGCTTTGACCACATTTCTGCCTTACAATTCTGACTTATTAATGATGTTTTAATATCATTTAAACTCTTTATATGAATTGCACACTGACTATGAGGATGAGCTTGTTACACTCTCACTGAAGCGGAAATAAGAAAACACAGACCTGAAATTGTGTGTTGCACATCCAGAGAAAGTTGTGGTAGCATCAGAGTTGTGAAATTATTTCTGATAGCTACAGGTTAATACCAAATTAATTGGAATTTTGGATGGATGGGTGTGAAATGGGGCTAGACAAAATCAAATTCTCTGTTGCAGTGTGGTAAGATAGCTGATTTTAGAAATGTCAGGCCAAAGGGCATCAAGTGTTAATAGGTCTGGAATTCAGGGTGCAGTCTAATTTATTTTCAGTAAATGTGTTGATTGAGTAGCATGAGATACAGTAATTGCTGAAGAGTTGAAGAAAGCTTAGAAGGTCCTAAAGACCCTCCTGAATGTGACCAAGAATGAGTGGGAGAGAGTGATTAAGGGATTAAGTGATTGAACACTCAAAGGGAGGTGACCCATATTCTATAGATCCTATACAGTTTCTTGGAATGACTTAGGTTATTGCTTCTTGTATTGACATTTGCATTTATGTATGGACTCAAAAATGTTAGTTTTGTCAGGTCAGATTTTTTTATTGCACCATGTTCTACCAACTGAAAGAAATTTAAGAGGATCAAAGAGCACCTGAGATGTTGAAGATCGACTGGGACTGATGATATTAACAGCATGAAATTCCAATGAATAGATAGTGAGATCAGAAAAGAGGAAGATCTCTAAGGCTGTGTGATAAATGGACATTGGTCCTGCTTCAAAATGAGGCAAAGGGAGTGTGAAGATCACATGTGGCGGTGTCTTCAGGGGTTATCAAAGCTCTAGAAAGGAATTGGGGATTCATCATTTTGGCATTGGCTGGGGATACATCATTTTGACATTGGCTGATAAAATCTGCCTTTACAATGGACAAGCAGTTCATGAGACTACCGAGTTTAGAGATTAGTGCAAGATTGATTCCTTTTAAGAGGGACCAACTTTTGTCTTGGCACCATAACACATTTCAAATAGCGTTGTGCAGGAGTAGGCCCAACTAAATTGTGAATTATGAGTCATTTTACAAAAAAACTATGTAATATTATTTACTATGTATGCAAAGGCATGGTTGTTTTCCTTGTTATGACAACCTTATGGGTGAAAATCTGCTTAAGCCACGCAAAGGTGGTTAATTTGTAAACCTGCTTTGCAATATTGCAAAAATTTGAAAAAGTGTATAGGATATATTTACATTACATTTAAATTGAATTGAACTTGTCTTTGATGGTTCAAGTTGGTTTAGCTGTTTTCCAAACCCGAATGGTTGGTTTAGGTGTTCTTGTTGCCTGGTTGACCAGCTGACCAAATGCCCAAAACAACTCTCAAAACCACTAAAACAGTATAATCACCTCCAACAAAACATATTGGTATTCTTAAGCATTTAAATTCTTCTATATTTCATTATATCAAATATATTAAATTCTTTCCATTTTCATGATTCAACGACAAATGCTAGTATTGAACATAATGCTAATTGAATAATCCTATTTTGAATAGCTATTTGATTTCTAAATTCTTCCCAACGACTTAGTAATGTTGCCTTCCGAGTGTTACTCACAATATAGTTCAGTGGAATCCTTAAGTGTGTGTGCGTTGGTAAAATGAGGAAATTAGTACCGCCTGGGGATACCAGTGATGGGGAGTGTCTAAAAGTACCTTTTCTGGTCTTCATCACTGTACGTCTGAACTCTGGCGCAGTTACTCTGCAATAAATACAAATGAGTGACAGTTGACATGACATTGTGACATATTTATTGGCTAAGACTTCTATACAAACTCCAGATCTCCATTAGCTTGCCCGACTAAGACGCAGCAGGGCTTTTAAGGCGGGAGTGGAAGTGACATTCACCTTGAACTCCGACCTCACGTGGGTTTGTCAAGGAGTCGGTCACCCATGGGAAACACTGCGACTCCATTAAGTGTTGCAATCAGGGTAATGCACTCGGATCAGTGTGTGTGAGGTGGAGAAAGCCTCACAGTAAAAAAAGAGGGAATTGCTTTCGAGTGTCCTTTGAATGTCCATCTGTGTCTCATTTCAGTGGAATACCTAACGGTAAACACAACTGAACAATGTTAAGTGTGATTGCACCATTAGTTTACCAGAAGCCAAACTGCATAACACTGTATACTAAATAACAAATACATTTGGGATTGCGTAATGAAAACACAATGTAAGCAAGCCTTTTCTATTTGGTTTGATTGCCGCCGTCTTTGACGTTGCACAAACAACCAACATTGGTATGTCACACCACAGCAAACAATTAGCTATCGGCTAATAATTCAATTTCAATGAACCTCAACGTTAGGCTTTAGTTTCTGGTAACTGACATCTTTGTCCTAACTGACGGGCTCCTTTCATTAAAGATTAAAGAGGAGTGGTGAGCTAATGCACAGTAAACTCAGTGGCCTGGCCTCAGTGACCACTGCGTCATCGCTCAGTCCTCCAGCGCAGTTAACAAGCGGCTGCCGTCAGTCCAAATGAGAAAATTGATGACATATATGGTCATATTTCTGCTGCTGATAGACAGGTGACCCTCGGCCCCCTGGGGATAACTGTTAATAACTGTTAATATGCAGCAGCAGCGAATAGCCTGAATGTTATTAGCCATCTTCCTTACAAACACACACACATTTCCTTTTCTCTCACAGGGGTATTTTCACAAAAGTTGTATGCTACTATAAAAAAAAATTACCGAATAGAAGCACAAATTACATGTTTATTTTTTTTTGAAAATTATTAGATTTATAAGTTACTTCACATAAAATGAAGAACATAACAAATAGAATTCAAGATATCAAATCGGCATTAAAAATAAACGGACTTTAAAGGCGCTGTGCCTATAGACAGAAATACAATATAAAGTCTTCAGAGGTGCAATAAAGAGCATTTATAATGAAGCGTTAGTCTGTTTAATACCTTAGAATGAGCTATTTCTATCTAGCCTACATACACTGCAGGGCCCCTTACATGGAATTCATCATGTTGTTTCTACAGTAGCCCTAAATGGACAAACTGCGCTACAGAGCGCGTTTTGTAAATCTCATTCGGCAAAGCGAAAACGTGACAATATCTTAGTTCTATGACAGCCACCGTAGTGCCTCGAAAAGGAGGGGGAAGGGGTGGAGTGGAGTGAGCTGTTGGTTGCAGTTTGCAACCTCACCGCTAGATGTCGCTAAATTTCTTACACTCATCCTTCATACATCAGTTGCATTTCCGCTAGATTTAAACACATAACATAAGGGGAAAGACCTGATGTTTATATTTGGGTGAACTTTCCCTTTAAATCCATTCTGATACCCTATTTATAGAAAGTGTCACTCACTCACACTTCGTCCCCCTTCCAAGGGCAAACAGAACATAGCACCCTTCCTCCAACCCACTTAAATACGTACCTCCTCATGTCCTTCACCAATTGTTTGTTTATTCTTGCTATTTAACTTCATACCTTTCACCTGTACCACCTGCATTAGTGCTAGTGGCCAGCGTTCAGGGAGAAAGGATCCATCTGAGATGGAATCTGATTTAAAAGGGGTTTTATTTTTATTATGCAGACCTTTGGTTGACGTCAGCATTGGATATAATCCCATCAAAAGCAGGCTGGAGTGGTCTGGAGATGGTCGACGAGGCTTTTTATATGCAGTCTGGAGATTCAAACAAAATACATATGGTGTTGAAGAGATGAGAAGGATACGAGGCGATGGGGCACATGCAAAGCCTTATGGGAAGGCAGTGCTGTTTTAATTTCAAGCCAGGGTGTCATAAATAGTCATAAAATAGTATTTCCCAACAATTCCTCTGAAGGGATTGAAACACATGACTATATTGTTTTAAAAAATCAAAGACATTGTGTCATACTGTGACAGTACTTGGGGCTGCGAAATGAAAGGACTGCAGACACAGAAATCAACAATTAATTATCTATAGTCAGATCACAAAAAGGAATATTGATAAGGAACATAAAAGGAAGATATTAAAAATGAACGTGAGCTGTGTGGCGAGAGGATCTTTTGGTGCTGTGGTAAAAAAGAATTGAGTGATGCAACTATCTAACCCGCCATATTTTACTTTAGAAACTAGTTCCTAAAAAACTTAAATACTAACACAATAAGGTTAAATAAAATACCTTTTTCAGGTAATAAATCAGGCATGTACAAATATATTTGAAACTTTTAATATAATTTAAAGGAGTCATAATGCACTGTCGCTGTATTCACCAACCTTAATTTATCTCAGTTTGTGTTGTGGAAACAAAGACATGAATCTTTATGTTTGGTTGAACTACTCCTTTAATGGTCATGATCAACTTTTAATGTGTAAACTGGAGTTTTTCTTTCTCTCACATACGTTCATCCTGTCCTCCACAACTCTTCCTCCTCAATGGCACGTTGTTTATCCGCTCTTTGATTCATTTTACAGACCAGATGTGACTGCTTGCAGTTAATTTGTTTTCTGTGCAACATGTTTGCACAGAGCTCCTCTTGTGTGCGTGGGAAGGTTTTTGGCGATGGTCGCTGTCGGGCTGGCCTCTAATGAATCCCATTAAATCATGTACTTTGTCATTACTCTGCCTTTTAAGAGCCAGAAACGCACTTTGGCTTTGCAAGTGTGCAACCCCTTTGTGAGTGAACGCTGTGTTGAAGAAAACAAAGTACTTGACATCGGTAGACTCCTGCAAAAGAATCCATCTAGTGTCTTCTCACTAGGCAAACAGAGATTAGATTGTTTGGCACGTGGAACTGTGGAAAGGTGAAGAGCACCTTCCAACATCTACAGCTCGCATAAACACTTGGGGAAGCAGGATTCATCTCCGAGTCATCTGCCAAAGCCGGGTAACATGTGTTTGGAGAAAGACTCAGATGAAGTATGTGGACTTTACACTGAGCAGAACGGTCCAATTAATCTTTTGCTCAACTTTACAAAAGCTCTTCTTGTCTTAACTAAACCCGAAAACCATAAAAATAAGCAAAAGTGGAGCGAAACATTGCATAGCACAATTTGTATTGCATAGCTTTAGAAGCACAAAGGTTGTGGGTTTGATGCCCAGGTAACATACAAATAATTTGTAACTTTCTTTAGTTGAAAATAAACAAATATCATATGTTGATCAAATCCATAACAAATCAGTTTTGATAACTGTTTTCATACCCTACCCTGATTCGCAACGGTAAGCTTATAATAATGATTTATCAGTTGAGTTGGTTGGGTAAAATTTTGTCGGAGATGTAAGTTTGGCTCAAGTAAAATAATGAAAAACCTGCAATTTAATGCTTCAAACAGAGATGGCAATAATTAAGCAAAAGTTGAAACATTTAAAAAAAATTAAAAAAGTTAAAAAAGTTTCCAGGGGGTTTCCTCCGGGTACTCCGGTTTCCTCCCCTGGTCCAAAGACATGCATGGTAGGTTGATTGGCATCTCTGGAAAAATTGTCCGTAGGGTGTGAGTGCGTGAGTGAATGAGTGAGTGTGTGTGCCCTGCGATGGGTTGGCACTCCATCCAGGGTGTATCCTGCCTTGATGCCCGATGACTCCTGAGATAGGCGCAGGCTCCCCGTGACCCGAGGTAGTTCGGACAAGCGGTAGAAAATGGAAATGGAAAAAAAGTTTCCACGTTAAGCGTAGGGGACCGGAGTTGCTAAAAGACTTCAAATATATAGCGCACAAATGTCGCTAGAACAGAGGTTACTATTTAGACACAAGCCAGAGCAGTTTTATTCGTCTGTCTGAGATAAAAAAAAATCCAGAAACCTTTGACACAGACTCTTCAGTGTAAGTTTGGAGTGCTGGCAGACAGTTGGAAAGCTCTTAAACTGTCTTGAGTCTATTCTGTGACTACAGATATCTAGAATTAGCGCCAGCATGCAAAAAATAATGGTCATCTTGCTGGACTACTTATCCTTCAACCCCACAACCCTTCTTTACCACCTCCCCCAAGCCCTCCGCCTTCCTGAGACAGAAAATAGAGCCAGTGGGACACTGAAGATATATCACAGCCAAAGTATTTTCTCACAGTTTTCCATTTCCCGTCTGTAATGTGGGAAGACCCATCGGGCCATTTCTCACAGGTGCAAAGATGAACACACGATTCTGTAATTTCCTTAATTTTGTGAAATCGGAGCATTAGTAAATTGCAGTCACATTACAACAGTGACATATTTTGGCTGTGGACTACAAAACACAATTTGTAAAGGAATGTTTATTCTGTATTCATTTCCCTCAAAAGGATAACACAGTACATCTAGAGAATAAAGGAGTAGCCCAACCTCAATAAGACGAGACAAGCCCTACATGTGTTTCAGTGCGGTTCAGAGCCAAACTTTTTGAAAGTTACTAATTCAAATTCTAGGTATATAGCCCCAATATAGAAGCAATAGAACATACCGTAAAAAAAGATTAAATACAGCATTCTTCAGGGTAGGCATGAATTTGTGATTAAAGGAAAAGTTGAACACTTAAGTAGGTTCATAAATTAAGGAAAATGATAGGTGTTGGATTTTGAGTAAATCATGAGAACGTTTTCATTTTTGGGTAAGTACTTTACATTTTATTTTTAAATTTTCTACATACTGAAAAGGAAACTTTAGAATCATTGGTTAAAGTGACAGTTCACCCAAAAAATTAAAATTCTGTCATCATTTACTCACCCTTTTGTCATTTCAAACCTGTATGACGTTCTTTCTTCCACAGAACACAAAATAAGATATTTTGAAAGAATGTTGTTAACTGGCCCCCATACAATAGTAAATTAAAAGTTACCAACTTTCTTCAAAATATTTTCTTTTGCTTTCTGCGGTTGAAATGACAAAAGGTGAGTAAATAATGATAGAATTTTCATTTTTGGGTAAACTGTTACTTTAATGCTGGGTGTTTCTTAAATGGACACTTTTGGCCCCGTTGAAAAGAAACATCCGTAAAACACTTTTCACATTTTCTTAGTTTGTTTATTTTGTCTGCAAACAATGTCAGACAGTAGATATTCATGTATCTCAGAAGAACTCTGACATGTTTACCAAACTGTTATTGTTCTAAATCGACAAACGTAATTTCTGTCACATTTTAAATGATGCGTGTTTGATAACATACTCTGGTGGAAATAACAGTAGTGTAAATGACATTTCAAACATTTTAAATGTGATTGTAAATGACACAATAAAATGTTCTGTAAGCAACTGACGATTCACATATTTCATACAGTAATTTATCTCAGAGAGAACTTTCATGACACTGTCTTCTTTAAACCTTGGTGGGAAAAGCTTTTATAAAGTGGTATTTTAACCGTTTCACTGCTCTGTTTGTGGCCCAATTTCTGTAAAAAAGATCAAGGGAAAAGAATCACCAAAACCTCCAAAATACTGAACCGACCTAAAACCGAGCTGCAAAATAGTACTAAATAGGAAAAAAGGTATATAATAGAAGGAAAAGTCTTCATTTATTTCTATTGCACACATTTGTACGTTTTTACAATAAAATAAAAACATGATTTTTCTGGAATGCATTTTTGCCATATCATTGGTACTGTCTGTGAGGTTAAACGTCAATTTAACTTTTGAAGTGCTGTTATATTCCATGTCTACATCCTGTATTTCAGTGCTGTTTTCTTGAGCAACACTGTCATTTATCACATTTACATTTAACGGCTGTCTCAGACTGTATTGTTTCTGGACAGGTTAATGTTGGGAATTTTTTATAATGCTGTTTGAAAACATTCCCAGACAACAACACAGACACCATAAAAAGTACCATTACGCTTGCCAAATGTTTTTGCATTAGATACGGCTAACACACTAACACGTGTACGGTCCATTGTACAGGCTTAAGATCTTTGACACCGGTGAGTCACGATATGTAGATTGCTTTTATATTAGATCTAAATTATAACATGCACTATGTTTCTGCATAGATTTTTATACAGCTCAGAACTACAGGTTAGCACAAAACTCTCCTGTGGCTCAGTGCTTAGAGCATGGCACTAGCAATGCCAAGGTCATGGGTTCGATCCCAGGGGATTGCACATAGTCAGAAACAGAAAAAATGTATAATGCAATGTTAGTCGCTTTGGATAAAAGCATCTGCCAAATGCGTAAATGTAAATCTAAAAGCAGTTATTGTTGCTTAAAGAGTATAATAAATAAGTAATAACAAACAGATAACCAGTATAAAACCTATATATATCACCCATAGTTATATATACACTGAATATTCTTGCTTTATATTATTATATATAATTATAAATAAGATGAGCTTTTATGTTTATGTTTGTGTTAAGTGTAAAAAAACAACAACAATCAAATATTAACCCAACTCTGTTTATTTATTATATGTTTTTTATTTAAAATATTTGAGCTGATAAAAGCAAAATTTTTCTGTACTTCATCTCTAAGGACTTTTCTAGTAATGTGTAAACAACAACCATTAATCATAAACATAACCCCAAGTGGTTCCTTAATTTGTCTCTCTTTGTTTTTCTCAAATGTATTTATTGAGTCGAGAAAAACAATAATTATAGTTAATCGTCTCAAAGGAATGAACTAGTCTCAGAAATTGCTGCATTATCATTAGTGAATCATGGTAAAAGCTATAGTCATTTTCCAGAATATTCGAATTCTTTCCTCCCTCTCGTTCCTGCTCAGGGTCAGATGCACAACAGATCTCCTCAGCAGAATCTGTTTGATGTCTGCCATGAAAAGAGAAGTCGTTGTCTCTATGTCATTCTTTTTTCTCTCCTTTATTCTCTCTGTTTTTACTTATTTATCTCTAGCTTCTCACTCACAACTGTTTCTTTGTGCTGCCCCCCTGATGTCCTTTCCCGAAAGGAGCTTACACTTTTCAATCAGCATCTCCCACTCACCAAGACTGTCCGGATCTCATGTGCCCTGACCTGACAAGAGCTGGACGTGAGTGCATCTACTGTAGGATATAATTACACAGATGACAGTGTGAACTTATAGTACTCCAACATGGTGAATGGATTTAGAGATTTTTTATTCAAATGTCTAAATCTTCAGTGTTTACACCATTGACAGACACTGTTTATCACAGTAAACAGCTGTCAGACAAGGCCACGTTGTTGGTAGCTGGCAAACACGTGGCAACTCTTCAAAACCAAGGGTTTGGTGGGCTGTGACAGATGGGTTTGCGTAGATGGCAGAAATGCTTTTCGTCTCACATTTTACTCAAATACAATGGCTTACATTGTATTTCTTATAACCGTCTTAACACAATTAACTATTTTATTTTATTTTTATTAAGTTGGTTTTAATGGTTTGAATATTTTATTAAAGTGCCTTACTACTCCAACAGATGTTGCATGCTAACCTAGGACTGTGGCAAATCTGTTAAAATGTGTTTGTTCATAGCACCACACCAGACTGTAATGGAACACTATTATTGTGTTATTTTGGAGAAGATATAGATTAATTCACCCTTTAGTGAAGAACCGTGGCTGTACTGTGTACTGCCTCCACATCATCAAAATGGAGGTTTGGGGTCACGTGCCTCAACAAAATATCTATACGGGTCTCCTGTCATCTATACCATATTCCACACCCTGCGTTATGAAGTCCTTGGCAAAACTTGCTACACCCAGAAACCTTGTGCATATCACCTCCATTTTCTTCCATTCACGCTCACGCCGTTTCCCTTAATAACATTAACTCTATCACTCACTGAAGTAAAAGAAGCCATACCAACATCCTTTAAATTACTCCATATGTCACTGTTTATTCAGAAAATCCATCTCACCTTTGATATGATCAGATTAGATTCAATTTAGTTTTATTTATTGATTTAGCTTACAATGACAAGGTTAAAAAGGCTGTTCTGACATCTGGGGTCAAGGTTTGTGCTAGTTCAAATACTTTAGGTGAAAATGAATTCCTCAAAAATAACTAGGCCTTTTAGTAAGAGTGACCTACAAGTGTTTCTAGCTTCTTGTTTAAATCCCCCCAACCAGGGTCAGTCTCACTCCAAACGGTCCCAAAACACTTTTGTTGCACTAAATGCACAATGCACAGCTACTGTAAAGATACGTACTGTATATAGATGCCATATTCGAAAAACAACTTAATCTCAAGTGTTTATGGACCGGATCTCACCAAAGGCCCTACAAATTTGCTGGCTGGCCTTGTCTCCACCTAGTCAAAGTAGAATATATAATAAATCAAAACTAAATCATTTCCAATGGACTTGGGCTCAGCCTACAGCTGAGAATTATGGGATCGTTTTATGATAACACAACAGCATGAGAAAGCTCCCGAAGGCTTCATAGAACTTACACAATAATGTAAACTTGGAATTTGCGATTATCTTTCCTTTACTTTACTTTTCCTTTCCAAAACAAGCACCATATTTTCTTACCTCACTCACTGGACATTAACAGCTGACAATTAAAATGTTCATTTTGACGGACTAGTTTAATATTTTAGAGGAAAAGGTTTTCGGGTCTACAGACACTTTGACAGACCAGTCCAAAAACAACAGACTCATTTGGACTCTGTCAAAGAACCATTCACAAATGAGAGATTTTGACTTGTGGTTTGGACTAGGAGCAAACGGAAAAGATTTTAGTTTTTTTTCTGCGTTGTGCCGGACACATGCTTTCCAAAGTCTGATACAAAAGTGCAATTACATTACATGTTTGGGATTTCCGCCTTTTTGAAATCAGTAATTTGCTTTAATTTGTGCTTTTATCAGCTTTCTAAAACGTGCACAATGGCACTGGATATAATGGCCGCATTGATGGCAATTGAGATTAGCCCTGGCCCATTGCATTCACGAGCGCTTTAATGATTTGGCAAGCGCCGCTGTGTCTTGACTCCTGTCAGGGGACATTTGGATTTGAACCCCAATTGCACATACTCAACAGCACATTCACGAACCAAATACTTTCTTCCTCTGCTCGATTCACCAGAGATTCAGATAGCTGGTAAATGTATGTCTAGGTTCCTATACTGATCTGTAGGGGGGCGCTGCAGTATCGGGAATAATGGAACACGCGTACACTTCATACCTGTACAAATGCAGTATAACTGCTTATTTAGAGCATATAGGAATTATTTTCAAAGGAAAGGCAAAATGACACATCCTCTAGAGTAATGTTTCTAATATACAAAGTGAGTCAGAATGTACACATAGTCTCCTGTTTTACAATCACCAACCAATCATTACAATTAGACATGACCTATTTGGTCTTCATATAGCAAAGTTTAAAACTGTATGCCCATTTAACCCCATGAATAATCCTCCCGGCATAGTCTACTTTTAATTTAATTAACATTTATGAGATCGTTTAATGTGTAATGTTCTTATTAATGGACGTGGATAGTTAAATTCTGTCTCCCATATATTGCATAATGAATGGAGGAGATCAGTAGGTCATTTAGGAATGAATGATGGTGATGCAGAATTATTCGCCCGTACGAGAGAGCTAGCAGACACGAGTGATTAGAACCGTGGACAGATGCCCAGATAAATGTTGGCTAAACCATTATTCAGGCTGGAAAGGTGTCGAGAATGACTGCATTTGACACGTTGCACCTTTGTAAGTGTAATAATTTTTTCTGTGCAGCCCTTTAAATAATTATCATAATCAGAATGGCCATCATTCACTCTTTGTGTGTTGGATTATTAAACATTTTTGGTCGTTCGATAATGGACCCGTAAGACTGCTGTTTCTCACATAACCTTTGAATGGTGCTGTCCCTTGGATGGAAAACACTGGATTCACTGGTATCTGTGAACCTCTCTCTGAATCAGTGTTTCTAGTTACTAAACAGCAGAACCAATAATCATATTTACAACTAAAACAGTATGTTAAATAGTCAAAAAGGTTTGCCAAAAAAATACTTGCTGTATAGGACTGAATACTACAGAATAATAAAGAACGCAAAAATTCTCATTCCTGGCACAGGATCAAGCTGTGTTTACACAATTTAATTTTAATTTTAACATCTTTTCCTTCTAAATCAGGGCAGAAAAAATACATTTCATCTAGGCATACCAATTAGCACGACATGCTGTTTATTTTTATCTTTTCAGTAAATGGTAGTCTTCTATAATACAATAACAATAATAATGTGTAAATTTTCTATTAAGGAGCCACACACAATCCTATAAAGTACTTTTAATTTTTTTGTAAAAATAAGTCATGAACAATGGGCCTTATTCCTAAAGTGTGCTGTAAACCTTAAGAACGCTGGACAGTGTCATTAAGAAATGAAAGAGTGTGTGTTTGTC
The DNA here is from genome assembly GCA_006030095.1 of Triplophysa siluroides. Taxonomy (NCBI): domain Eukaryota; kingdom Metazoa; phylum Chordata; class Actinopteri; order Cypriniformes; family Nemacheilidae; genus Triplophysa; species Triplophysa siluroides. The sequence goes on along the minus strand of VCII01000009.1, from coordinate 488,515 downwards.
TGTAGGTTGACACAGGACAAAACTATTATAAACTTCAGAGCTGTCTTTGTTGATGCCCCATTAGCAAACTAAAAGTAACTTAATTTTCTAATTTCTTCTTTTTTATGTTTGTTCCTAATGCGAAATCTTAAATGTTTGAAATTATCTTTGTAGATATTTGTGCCAACTTCTGCTTTTAAAATGTTTTTGAACTGAAGATGATTAAATATAATATATTCTTAATGTAGTTTCTTTTGTCACAACATAATTCCCATTTGACTAACCAATTTGTGTAATAGTCAAAGTTTTAATGAGTTTTATTATTTTATTATTTACTTTTATTTTAAATGTGGAAAACATAAATAAAGAACTGTCTCTCAAAGCATTCTGCACAGTATAAATGATTGCACATGCCAATGCCCACAAAAAGCATGTACTGCCTACCCAAAGCGCAACTGACCTTTTGTATTCAGCTTCAGTTTCATTTCTTCATGATTTTATTGAAAGGATTGTACAGTACATAGATTTTAGTGTGGTTATTCATTCATCAAATTATATGTTAAAGAATATACAGTATATCATGTGGTGTACTTTAGTGTGCATTTAGTATTTAAAAGAGCTAATTCGATTGTCTGGATGACAGTGGTAAAGTGATGCTGTACAGACTAGTTTCAATAAATCCTGCCAGATTGCAGCAGCCTGGTCTGTTCTTCCCAGCCCACAAGTCTGCAAGCTGCGGAATAGCGTGCAAATTGCCTTCAGTCCTACTTTCTTGGTGTCTTTTCTGTATTTACTGATTTGCATATTTTTCCAAGTAAATCAGGTGCTAACCCAACACGGACAGCACATGCAGACAAAGTGTACTATCACTGGTTGAAATTCATTCTTAGTGAATTTTCCTCTTAAATTTTATGAAAAAGCTGTATTAAAAAGCACTTGCATCATTTTTCTTTTATTTATGACTGTCACCAGTTTGATATATGATCATGACATGTGTTTGACAGAAAGGTGTTTTCAGAACTTAAGGCATTGCCCCCTGACAAATGCAAAACGTCCGACTCTAATTGTGAAATGAAAGTGACCTATTTGTCAGATATGGTGACCCATACCCGAATTGTGACCTCTGCATTTAACCCATCCATAGAGTAGTGAACACATGCACAGCAAGTCGTTAGTCGTTACCCACCAGCCCTGAGAATCGAACCAGCAACTTTCCGGTCACGAGTCCGACTCTCTAACCATTAGGCCACGACTGCCCAAACAGTACATAGGTAGTTGAAGGCGAACACACCTACATTTACATTTAGTCATTTAGTAGATGCTTTTATCCAAAGTGACTACCAGAGAGTTCAGTGAGCAATAAGCAATATGTCATGGAGAAGCAATAATACAATAGGTGCTAATACAAAGTTACTAGATTCAACAAAAGCTAGACCAATACTTGTTGCGAGAAAGACAGAGGGTTAGTGTTTTTTTGGGGGGGTTTCTCATTTTTCTGTCTGGTATTCACAGAAGAGATGGGTTTTAAGTAGTTTTTTTTATATGTGAGAGATGTGGTTGACCGGGCTGAGTTGGAAAAAATGTTCCACCAGGAAGGAGTTGTGAAGGAGAATGAGCGGGAAAGCGATTTACTGCCCTTATGAGAAGGCAATACAAGATGCCACTGGATTTCTGAACCTATGGTTCTTGATGGGATGTGTGAGTGTAGGAGTGTGTGAACATATTTAGGTGTAGATCCAGTGACCAGTCCTGTAGGCAAGCATTAGTTAAAGGACCTAAAGTCCACATCAATCGATGAAAGTGTTGTCTAGATACAATCAAGGTCCTGTACAACCTTGAATCATATTTTGGCATCCTGCCATCTACATTTGTTTGTGCCATTATAGAATCCATGTGGTCTATTGAAAAGCTCTCAAGAGGTTCTTGTCGTGACTCGTGAGTGTCCCTATATGGCACCTGCAAAATGTTGTGCAAATCAGACGCTAAAGAGAAGTAAGAGCAGATTTTCAAGAAAACTAACAAAAACAAAAAGGTGCTTACAAACTATCTGTGATTGGAATTGTAATAATTGCTCATTGGTAGCAAATTAATAAACAGCATTGCTTAATCAGCACAAAGGTCATGGGTTTGATTTCCAGTGAAACACTTACTGTACTGATTTAATGCACTCTAAGATCCTTTGGATGGAAGCATCTGCCAAATATAAATACTAAATGGAAAATACTAAATGAATTTGCTCTTGAGATAGTACTCATATGACCGGTTTCACAGACACGACTACCAGACTAAAATGACGTTTGAGTGGTTTTAACAAAAAAATAACTTGCTCGGATATATCCTTAAATATGTCAGTGCCATTATTTTATCTCAAGTGAACACCAGTTATATTTTTTTATGACTTTTTTTATGAAATCGTCTTAAATATCCAACTTTAACCAAGGCATTGTCCTGGTTTAAACTAATCCTTAGCATGATTTTTGTCATGTTAAGTAAGCGCAAAATGAATAAAATATCTAATATCATCTGATACATAATGTGATATTTATATATATATTTTCTTTAATATGTGTATGGTCCTATTTTAATATATAATTTATAAGAGTATGAGTTATCTCCTCACTTTCCTGGGCTGCTTTATTTCTCTTCTCTCAAAATCCCCCTGGTGCCCAAGCATTCTAGCCTCTTGCTTCCATTACCCCACCTTCGCCCTCTCACACCATTGTGCCAAGAACCCGTCATCAATCCAGCCAGCAGCTCCACTCCACATGTAGCCTGCGGTTCGATGCTAGTAAAGGTCCTATTAACCTCTTGCCAAGCTCTATATTGCTCTTAAATAATTAAGCCCCCCTCACCACGCAGAAAAAACCTGCTCCATTATTAACCAACTGGGGTTCCTTTTGAGGTGAAAGCACCCGCTTAATTATTCAGAATATAAATCATAGTAAAGGCACCTGTTAGGACGTCTGCTCTTTCCTACACTTATACTTACAGTACACACGTGTGAGTCATACTGAATCATTTAGAAGTGTGCCATCTAAACAGCTTCATACCAAAAAACTGTAGCGACTAAGTGATATGACCTCATACATTTAACTCTGTATGAAGCTCGGCACGGAAATAAAATCTCTAATCAAAAATCAGTGATCTCAGTTGCTGTATTTTAAACTGCATGGTTCGTGTGACCCGATTCCTATTTTTCAAACCATCGGTTTCAGGCCTTATTCGTATGTAGAAAATAAATCAGAATCAGATCCTTGCATCCAACCTAAATGACGACAATGGCAGTAGCACCTGCGTCTCACACTTTAGGTTCTCTTTAACTTAATAGATATTGACCGCACTAAGTGTGATGCTGTGCTCTTTTTTGACTACTTTAATGGGTCATCCTGTTTCCTCTGTGACAGTCTAAAACAGGAGTCACTTCCCCTGAGATGAAGAAAGACTTTTACAAGAGTGTAAGGGTGAATGTAGGAGAGAGGGAGTATTTCTGATATGGCTCCCAGCTGATGTATCACAGATACAAGAAGACAATTTAGTGCAAAAACCTGAATCAAGTAATGCCTCTTTTTTTCCGCTAACCTGGTCTTTTCTATTTTTGTGGATGTTTATGTTTATTTTTGACAGTAAAATGGATCATGGGACTATAGAAGGTATGTTTTGGTCCTGGAAGTTGTTTGTTCACTGTTCAAAATTTCATAAAATTCATAAAAATAAAGCACAGCTATGAACTTTTCTACTGAGCCACTATTTGTACTGGTGCACAACACCCTTATTATTATAGGATGATATGGTATGAGTTTAATTTTGTTGCCTATGTTCATAGACGCGGGAACGTATTTTGAACAGGGAGCGCTGTATTTTTGTTTGGCCAGCCCAGGGGTGAAGCAGGGTTTGAATTTTAGCGTGGGGTTGCGGTTGCGCATAATTTATATCATTGTTGCAAATCTAGCTTTGATAATGCAGGAAGTTTCCGCATCATTTGTGTTTGCTTGATCTCTGATCAAATAATGAAATAAACCCACTGACGTGAAAAAATTAAATCAAAACGGCAAACAGTCTGCCTTTATTCTAGAACTTAATTACACAGTCAACGCTGCCGGCCCCCTCTGACCATGTCTACAAAATATATTTTTTATTTGAATCTTTTGCTGAGCCCGGTTGACCATCTCAGTGTATCTCACGGTCAGTTTGGTCTGTCTCATGCTGCGTAATCACGCTGATCTCATCCCCAGAATTAACCAAAGTGAGCCAAAGAGTTTATTTACAGATTAACATTCAAAGGCCACATGTTTTTCAAGCAATACAGAATAAAAAATAAAAAATGGCCCATCCTGCATCAGGAGTAGACTCTGAACTTCAGCTTGCAAATGCAGAATTTACGCGTCCGCCGGTGCACAATACCTGTGATGCGAGTTGTAGACGCGACGCGGTGCGATTATACACCATACAAAACTAACACATACAACAAATAAATGTTATATGTATGCCTATTGTCAAAGCACAATCTGCTGTACGAAACTACAACCTGCACGGTGGCAGTTTAACATCAACCTGTAACAAACCATGGGCAAACCATTCACGTTAAAACACAACTGTACGGCGACAGCACGTAGAAATCAACCCGTGCACATATTAACTGTAGACCTCTCAGCCACAATCTCAAATAAAGAAACATACACTTGTCTTACTGCAGGCCTGCATGCTAAACTCCAAACGGGCCTTTCTCTTTCAGGGTTGACGGTGATGAAGTCCCGCATGAGGACATTAATATCCAAGCTGTCCAATACAAAAATCTGAAATTCGTTTTTGTGCCATTTGGACAGCTCGTGACTCGACCTTCACTAACGAATTCAGACGTCATGTGGCTTGCCTTCTACGGTGAAGTCATTCATGTTTTCAATTAAAATTTGAACATAGACAAATTGATTAACTGTATTTTATTAATTTTTTGATAAAACTATTTTATTTCTTAAAATAATACATGTTTAAGTTTTCTTTCACTCGACACTAGGGGGTGCTGCAGCCCCCCCAGCACCCCTACTTCCCGCGGCTAAGCGTATGTTGTTTACATGCACAATATCTTGCAAACACATTTGTTTGGCACAGTACTTAACAAACAAATTTTTTAACAAACTCCAAATTGTGATAGAGTCACAATTTACAATAGCCTATTGCTTAATCATACACCTTTTACCATTCTCTACCCTTCGAGTTGACCTAAAGAATTTCAATTCACAAGACAATTTGACAAGTTATGACATAGACAACATATTACCCATAGTAGTATTATCCATAGACTAGTCTGTGTCATTTTCAACTTATCCATCTTCAGGCCATGAAGACTTCCTTGTCTTAGGGTACGGTCAAACAACAACAGTGTAAAAAAGAGATTTTAAAAAATTTGACGTCACGCCCTATGTTGCATGTTGCAGTGGCGCTGCCATCTTGGGAGGATAATACTCCACTGCTATTATTGTTTTGATTTGTACCTTTACTTATTTTGTTTGATATATGGTGAAATCAAAAGTGAAAGAACTATGGTATTTTCTGGAACGACTCTGCGTAATGCTATTGCAGTTTTTAACACAAGACCAACCTACTATAGTTATATTTGCTAATCAAACAAGAAAAACAAAACACTGCATTGAACGCATTAGCGGCCATCCTCCCAAGATGGCGCAACATTCAACGCGGTGTGACATTGATTAGCAAAGCTCTATACAAGTGTCTGGAAATATTTCAGAATTTAAAGAAAACTGGGTTAGATATTGTATTCTGGATTGGCCCTCGTAAACTCGGTTATCTTTAGCTATTCACATCTCTAGCCCCATATCAAGATGATGAAACACGTAATTACATTTCGTCCACCTCTTCAACATTGTTAAAGAATTGGGCACTTTCAGAGTAACTGAATTATGGTCTATAAGATACTGCATGTAAGCTTGAAAGGCCGTTCTCTAACCCTTTACTGTAACACCACAAACAGGCATTCCATATCAGCATGTCAAAAGTGAAGTAATTGTCTATGTGATGCTGCCAGACAGACCATGTGTTCCAAATGCCATTAATCACACATAGGGGACTTTGAAGGTGAAAACAACCATGGCTGGCATGTCGAAGTAAATTATGCACAACACATATTTCTTTTGGATCACAGAACCAGTTGCTTTGTCTTGGAAATCCACTGGAAACATACTATTTTAACACATTATGGCCAGTTATTTTATTTGCTTCCAATTTAAACCAGAAGCAACCTGTCTGGAAAGTGAGTGTAAACAAGCAGTGTTCAATACATTGAATGAGCTCAGCGCTATTATGCTAAATATCCACACTTTCGAACCATCAATTGTCCAATCAGATTCGAGGACTGATTCCAAAGATATTGCTCCCTTTATAGGCCGAATTGTAGTTGGTTTATTTATTTTGTTTGTAGCTTTCCTACCTTGTACTGCAGCTAGCTACTGTATTTCTTAAGCTAATGTTGAAGGTAGTTACATTTTTTTAAATGATTAAACTCCAGTTTTAAAGTACCTTCCCCAACACTGCTAACTGAACTGTGGCTAACTGTACTGTAGTTATATCACTTATAAAGTCATCCAATTTGTCAGGACTAATTCACTTCTTTCTATCAGACTATACTCTATGGCTTGTTTTGTTTGTTCAACATTCTCTGAGGCGTCATACTTGTTTCCATTAATATTTAATGTTCCTGGACTTGCAATATTCATGACTCTGGGAGCTCTGGGTGCCCGCGGTTTATTTTGGAACCTGTATTTGGTGGGAGATAGAGACGGTAAGGTTAAGTGCATGTGTGAATGTAAGAGAGATGATGGACATATGGCATCATTATGATGCTGTACTGTCACACTGAACTGACACTGTACATGGGATTTATGAAGAATGCATGGCAAGTGGAGTATGGTTAGTGGTTTGGTAGGAACAAATTGGATCAGTGTTATCCTCAGGCTATTTATTTTATATTTATAGTTTTTTTTATAAAATACATGTGGCTTGTGTACAGTGAAACTTTAAATCATCTTACTGTGAATGTAAAATCAATCGTATGAAGTTATATGAAGTTATTTCCATAAAATGTATTTACAATACACAATTTTTAACTAATATTTTGCTATTTACCGTTGCTATGTGAATAGCAGGCACATCAATGCTGTTTTTTTGTACTGTAGCATATTGTATCAGATATAATGTTTTGAAATAATTTGTTATCCTGGCTGTGAAAACCCAGTCATTTGTTTGTGTGAAAATGTGAAAATATAACCTTTATATCTTCTTATTCATATTGACTGAGTAAGGCCATGTCATGTCCTAATCTCAAAAATATATTATGAGACTTAAGCCTATAGTTTTCCCATGCAGTGCCACATTTTTTACCATTTACATTTTAATAAAATGCTAATTGTTTTAACATATTTGGTCAACGTAAAATATATTTTATAATCTTTCCTCTGTAATGTGATCAAGTTAAGAAGGAAAAAAAGAAAATGCAAGAAGAAATGAGTGAACAGTGAATTGTTAAGAACTTCTATAGTTAAAGGGATAGTTCACTCAACAAATTTAATTATATTTGTTCCAAACCAAATTTCTTTGTTTTGCTGAACTAAAAAGAAGATGTTTGGAAGATTGTCACAAACTTACAGATTTCATCCCCCCATTGACTCCCATAGTCTTTATTTTAGCTACAATGGCAGTAAATGGGGGATGAGATCTGTTTGGTTACTGACATTCTTCCAAATATCTTCCTTTGTGTACAGTTTTTTGTAAGACATTTATACAGGTTTGGAACAAACTGAGTGTAAGGGAATGACGACAGAATTGTCATATTTGTTTGAACTATCAACTTTAAAAACTTCTCTATACAATAGTTTTTTTCAACAGTAAACATGCTTAACTGAGCTGAAATGTGTTTCTTCTCAGAAACTAAAACTAAAATCATCCTGTTGACACATTCACATAATAAATATACTTAGTCACTGTAGAAAAAGAATTTTCTTTATAACATAGTGTACATAACACTGGTCACAACAGGTGTAAGTTCTAGTCTTAAAGTATTGTTCAGTTAGCAGGCAGGGTCACATTTCTTACCATTTTAAATATCATAAAACATATTAATGCTAAATGAAAAAGCAACTATAAATAAAAATGAGCAACCATAAACTATAATAACCTTGCCGTGTTCATCAATACCAAGAAAATGCGGACCGCCCCCCCAGCAGTCTTAAGTTGTTGTTCACACGCAGGCCCTTCCAAGAAACCCGCTTTTCTCATTTAAGGCCTTAACGCTTGTTCACCACAGATACAATGGGGGTTTGAGCGAGTTTTCATCTATCTCAGTTTAATACCACCTCTATACCCTAGCCCTCGGCCCCAGCAAAATCTCCTGCCCCCGCTACCTCCTCGCCTTTTAATTCTCCACATGTTCATCAAGGTCATATCTGCAGACCGGCCTCCTCCTTCTCCTCCCTCACCCTTTCTTACATCCAAAACCTCTAACGGGCATTGAAGCTTAACTTTTATACCCTCACACAATTTGTTCATTTAATGTACCCTTACTGTCATTGCTGCCTTATAACCTAAGATCGACATAATTGTACTTTGTGTTTGAATAATGATCTCAGTGTTCGTTTAAGTTTCCGTCAATGGCCGGGAGTGGGGCACACAAGTGTAACCAGTATGATATGTCCAAGTATGACGAAAGTTGCAGCTGTAGAGTGCTTTTGACAATTTTGTTTGCTGTGCAGCTCTGATATTCGTCACAAATATGAAAGGCATTAAACGAATTTGGTGATGTGGGGCTTGCGATCAAACTTGGTCACCTGTATGAATGATCTGGGTACTAAGAAGAGTAGACAGCGGGACCAGAGGACCTATTAGCGAACGTAAAAGGGTAGGAGGGGGAAGACCTATACAACCCCCATTCTTTATATTTATATTGACGGGCTTTAACATGAATCTAATGAGTAGCATCTCATTGATGTGAGATAGTGTATTTGGCTACAGGGCTATTTGTCCCTTCTTTCTTTATCATTTTCTTTATATTACTCTAATGTTGTGTCTTATGCGATCTGTCTCTATAGAATATTATTCCGGCGTTTTTAGTTTCGTTAGTTCTCCTTTATCCTATAGTTCCCGTGTACGTCAATCTATCCTACATCCCGTATTTTCACTGCCCTATTTGTCAGAACATTCCTCCACCCTATCCTTTCCCCTTCCCCAAACCAAACTTCCATCTGCTTATCCCCTAAACCCCCCCACTCTTTTCCCCCCTTTTTTTTTTTCCCCTCCTTTTCATTAAAACCCTTTCCTTTTTTTCCCATTAGTCTCCGCCCTTTTTCATACTTATTTTCTCTTCCCCCCTTCCACTCACTTTCCCCTACTTCCAATCTTCCCTAACTTACTTAAATAGATCCACAGCAATACCTTCTTTTGGTTTTTTCATTTCTTTAAAGGTCCCCAAATCACTGAGAACTATTTTGATTAGTTTGCATTTTACTTCAGTATGTGAGCATTTATGAGTGAAATGGAACTTCTCATGAGCAACCAAAAACGGGCCGGACCTTTGGTTTGGTATTTTGATTTGAGTTGGATCTGTATAAATAAAACAGTGTTGCATTTGAACCATCGGCAACTGGCAGCAGATTCGGTTATTAACGGATGATACAACAAGCCGCTCTCCCACCAACGTTATTAAGATGAAGAGTCACTTACCATGTAAGGAAGTGCATTGTTGATATTTAACATAACAGATTTTGAGGATTCATTTTCACGAATTGTAATCAGATGACATGTTCTCCCACCATTCAACAACGATACTACAACTACAATATTGGATTGTAATTTTTTGTATTCAACTGGGACGATTACATCAAGGGGGGATCCAACATTCACAACTATCATTACAAGCATAACCACATTTTAAATGAACCTGTTGTGCTCAGCACAGTCTATTTCTGGTCTGTGGGCCATGTTGACCTCGATTCTCATTTATGCAATTGACCAACCTTATACAACGCATGATCATACAGATTCTGGCCATCAATGTAACTCTCCTGTGTCACTGATTCTCATTGAAACCACTAAACGGGCACATGAAAAGCTAAAATAACAGGGACATAGGACCGCGAGGAATCATGCTGTGAGTGTAGCCGCTAGGGAGGCAGTGGTGTATGGTAAAAGAGCAGCAATTAAACATGCAAATGATTGCGCAGCGACGTATTACGACACACCAAAAATCCCTATTCGTCGCCACAACTCATTCATCTATCTGAGTGACACGTGGCTGCCCCCCCCCCCCTCTTTCGTTGGCATGGATTACAAACATCCGACTGATACTACCTTCATACTTTCTTCCTCCCACTTCCTCTCCCTTAATCCAGCCCCACTCCAAACTCTGTCTAGCCTTCTACTCTAATCTTTCGTTTACTTGGCTTTATGGATACACACTTTCTCGCCCCACCCCATGAGTGGTCTTCACTGCTGCTAATTACTTCTATCTTACTGCCCCGTCGCACAGTCTTTCACAGTCACGGTTCATTCTCCATGTGTACCATCGCCCATAATCTCTCCATGTCTTTCTCTCTCTATTATCTTCTCACCACCCCAGAGCACCAACAGCCGGAACAGATTATGAACTGCTGCTTTTGACAGCCCTTTTTGACGAGTACGAATTTGAGGGTCATCAATATAAAGGAATAACGATGTCGGACAATAGATTGCAATAAAACATGCACAGAGATGAAAGACCCGCCTACTCAGCAGGAACACTTCAAAAACTTACCTAATCACCTACACTCAAAGGCAGCAAAACCATACGCTATGTTGCAACGAAACAACCTAGTTCTAGGCTGAAGAGGATTGTTATTAATCCTAAGTCCTCGTGTCATCCTATTTCAGTCTTACCCCATCATACAACAACTGAGTCACAATGTGTAATTGTGTATTTTGCGTCAATCCCTCCATCACAACACAATGTTTGAAACCAAATTTATTATTTTACAGAATATTGTGAAAACCAGTTCGTTTTTGGCTACAAATACTATGGCCTTATACCTGTTTCCGTACCACACAGTGACGTGTAACAAGATTTACTTACTTAATTTAAAATTTAAGTTTAAGTAGTACTTTGACTAATACTTCAAGCCTTTTTTTGTTAAACGTTTTATGAAAACTTTGCACTGATAAACCCCTCCAGAAATTCAGTATCACGTGAATATTTATATATAAAGTTTATTTCTAACAATCCCCATCAAATTAAACGGAGTTATCAATACATTAACTGTTTCCATTTATAAATGATACTGCAGTGGTCTCAACTTTTACGCTCGCAAGCACACGTTGCTGTAGTCTAGACTTATAATTTTATGAAATTTTTTTTATCTTTAAGTCATTTTCTACTCCTCATTTAATTTTAACCAAAACTATAATTTTCAGTTGCCGCTCTTCCCCGATATAATGCTGGAACACATCAGTTCCTTTGCGGCTTGGCTGTGTTTATTTTTGACTGTTTGATTGCCATACAACTTTATGCAGAATTTCGATCTCACTTTCACCTAACTAATTGCCACTTAAATTTAACCCCAAACCAATATGCTATTATTCGGTATTTCCCATGCCCACTCACTTTTTAAAACTTGCTTTCTGGGGCTTAGGTTATTTTCTGACTTCCGCAACGTTCGGCCTCCCCTGGTGCTACGACGTGCCTCCCGCACTCTTCTCATGTATTGACTTACAATTGATCAGGGTTGCACTTCTGCTACTGTGTGCTATTTCAGCTTTTACCTGCACTTTGTCGCGCCCCCTTCAGTGTTGTCTCCATATTGAGGATTAGAGGTTCTGCTATGAGGATTAGGTTTGCAGCTTTAACGCCGCCTAATCACAGCCACAATTCCTATAATGGTCACCAAACAGTTAGTGGTTTACGTTTTTGTCACGGGACATTACATGCTGCCTGCCGTGAACAGTGGAAATTTCAGCAGCCCCGTCACCCCTTCTAAAATTCATTCCTTCGGTACGATGTCACAGTTGACTTTATACCCCTTGACCTCTAAAAATGTCGCAGACCATACCCCACCCCGCCAACTTGACACCGGACCCCCGAATATTAATTATCTATACAACGACACTCCATCACACAATTTCACAAATACTACATTAGCATTCCTGCGGAATTTCTCCAGTCTTCCTCAAACGCGGTTGACACTTCGTATTTCATAGATGATTAATCGCCAAATTTTCCACTGTATCTTCTCTTAAAATTAGCCGAACTTTTTTTGGAACACCTGGCAACATGTCCCTTTCGTCTTCTCTTCAGGCAGGTTTACAGACACTTCAGACAGGCAATTTTCCCCCTAGTTACTCCCCCATTAGCTATGTCGGAACACAATACTTTCATTTTTTTTTTTGTTTCTGCCTCTGACACACCCACATTAATAAAAGAAGACACATTTGCAAAGCATTGGACAGCAAATAAGTTTTTTTGGCGCGAATCTTAGAATTTTCAATTGTATTTCTTTTCTACACATAAGAGTAAATGCGCGGGTGGGGCAATATAATTACTGTCTGGTTATAGGATTCTTCTAATATCTTTCTATCGTGCTTTCATTTTAACACCAATAAATGTATGACCCGATTTGGAAACAAATCGAAGGCGAGCTAACATCAATGACAGTTTAATTTTTGAGTGAAGTATCCCTTTATTGGTTGGCTAAACCAAACACTGTTGTATTGCTCTCTTCCTTATATTCCCAAGTCCCTGTATTATCATATCTAGACTGGAAGCCATGTTTAGCATTACTATTTCTTTCAATTATTAATTCTAGTTGCCTACTCTTACTTATATATGTCTCCGGTAGACCCGAGATATTGAATGCTTAATGCTGCACGATGCACTGTGATTCAGACCAAAAGGAATAAGGTGAGGGGCAGAATTGAAAACGACCTTAGTTATTGAGGAATAATTAATTAGCAATCGGTTTAAGAATTATTGGTCCCTCTATCGTGTTGGTAATTGAATTAGCCAAGAATCTCTAAATATCCCATAAAACAGCCAACACGATAACAAATACACTCTTCGCTGTGCTAAAAAGCTGACACTCAGCAGCTTTGTAAAGGTGTAGTGAACCCCCATAGTGGTAATTATCGCTGAATCTCTGTGAGTAATAGAAGTATTGGAACAATCTATTTTCTGCGGGCTGTTAGGACTTCCTGGGCCTTTTTGGGATTGATTTTGATATCGTCTTTTAAGTCACTTAAGATTTTATTCTCAACATTTTCTGACCAAGGAATAAAGCATTCTTACAGGCCAATAAAAAAGCGAACAAACAAATGAATAGCGTTGTTGTCTCCTGAAAATAATCACCTAATAAAATGCATTACCGAGGCTCCATTAAAACGACAAGGAGTTTTTAAGTATGGAGCTGGGAGATGAGAACTATTCAGGAGAACCTCCTGTGCATTGGTCGTATTGATGTATGTCTAATCTCATTGTAAGGAGAATAAACTATAAATAAAATGGTGTGTAATAATGGTGGTGTCAATAGCCTCACAATATTTCAAAAGGTACGCTGAATCTGGTTGGTTAACCCAACCATGGGTTGAAAAACCCCAAGTGTGCCCCCCTCCTATGCAGATGTATGGCGTTATTTATTAACTAAGAATTAACACAGTAGTAAAAACCACTGTAGAAATAGTGTTTCTTATAGCTATGTACCGTAGGTCGGCTGGGAAGCATTGCCACTGTATGCAACACCGGCTTAGGGTGTGATATCCCCCAGGGACCACACATATAGAAACTACAGTGGTCTCTTTAAAAACATAAAAAGCAAGATTATGATTGAAAGGGCTGACCCCCCCCCCCCACTTCTCATAGTTTGTTATTAGGGTAAGCTGTGCAATAACTGGATGCACTATGACTGCCCTACAGTGTCATTCCTTTAGACTACCTAGGAGCAACAACGTTCGCAATGCGCAAAATCTCACTCCTTTTCCGTGATTTTCCTTATGACACAGTCTGCACTTATTTTCAGACCTTATTTCTCTTTATTCCCGTACTGTTGTCCCATCGGTCGTTAGCGGTCTCAGATTTCTTTATCAGCCCACGCCCAACTCTTGCTCCTTTCGGTAGCACAATACTATCACAACACCCATGCACCATACAACTCACCCGACCAAGATCTGGCTCTCAGTGGAGACGTACCATTATCACTCATACCTCTATTGCCTTCCGACAGGTCCATTACTAAACACCCTTCGGCTGTTAGGATAATACACACAGATGGAGAGAAAATGTGTAGTTGGAAAAACTAAACGATTGTTTGTGGATTTGTGTAGTTTGCCTCCTTAGCATCATGGCCACCAACAAGACAAACCCTTTTTTGTTTTCCGTCACCTGTGAGTTCTGTCGTATAACCCCACTTTTGTTTTACCAGCGTAGAATCGACTTTCCCCCCCCCCATCCCCTTTTTTTTTTCTTGCTTTTCCTTTCCCCCCCTTCCTCCCTCTCCTTTTTGCATATGGTTTAACTATAAACTATTACTAACCGTGAGTAAATTCCAGATCCGCACTTTGACATTTCCAGCAGAAGTAAAACACACGAGTTAATCGTATTCTGTTATATGCTTGTTCTCATCCACACGTCAATAGACTTCAGTATTGCATATTTTGCAACACCGTAAATTGCATTTTTCCGTCGATTGCCAAATTTAAAATCAGATTTCAATCCACATAGACTATATATATGTAGATTTCTGACCAGCAGGAGTTGTTTGGCTTTGCAGTGTTTATTTGTTCGGCGCTATCCGTGGCCCTACCAGACACATATACACAATCATAAATAAATGGGCAAACCCTTGGAATTATTGAACTATTTTCTGACATTTTAAAGGCCTTAGTTAATATCCTATTATTTTGCGCAACCCCACAGTGTTCTCACAGCGAAAGATCATTCTCCAAATCAACTTGTATTTATTTCTATAGCGTCTTTTTAACTAATTTGTCATGTGTACAAAGCAGCAGGTACCGTGACACACCCCAATTTTTGAATATAAGCATCATAACTATTTTTAGCGCTTTTCTATACACGTAAAACCCAATTTAAAATTTCTATGGGGTTTCCATGAGGACACAGCTTAACAATGAAGCTTATGGTTCCTGTTTAAATGTAATTGAATTATGTCTTACCCACCGATTTTTTCAACGCGTTCTAAACATTCCGCGGTGATATTTTTCTATTTTCAAAGTGCATGTTTGTATATCTCATTTGACCCCCCGAGTCTCTGAAACTGATCATTAAATTGTAAAACTAGCTCATTCACCCTTGGAAACATTAAGCCCCCCCCGCAGGCTTCCGGGGTTGCGATGTGGCCTAGTTAAGTTTCTAACCAGAGTAGCTGATTTTGGCGAAACTGCAAGCCACTGTGAGGAAATGTAATGCTCCACTACCGATATTTGGATATTCATCAGCCAAAGCCCTATCTTTGTACTGACGGTGATAACACACACTTCCTTTTTCCCCTCTTACCTGCGTATACCATTTGTGGCACCGTGTCTAGTCATACTCTTGACCACGGAAATGATAATACGATCTGGGTGTGGCTCTGGTGTGGTTTACACAAGTGCGTCGGCAGGAACGGTCTGTGGTGAGCCATCTCGCTTTTAGAGAGAACTTTGCACTTTTGTTCCCGTAAATTTCTCTAAGTTGGATATATTGTCTAAGTGTACCTTAATAATGCATGGTCCCCAGCAAATGCTACATACACACCAAAGACCAAATCATTTGCTGCCATATGACCCACTTAACACAACATCTATCTAATTTTTTTCAATCAATGACATCTTCACCCCATTTAAATACATGCAACTAAGTTATTTAAAGGTAAAAACATACACAAAACATATTAGCCTCACACAAATCTTGTCAGAGAGAAATCACCTGTGAGATGAAAACGACATTACTATTTCAATGAGCTATTGACAATGTTCATTCTAAACATTATTGGGTATTTTCTAATCGTTACCTTGAGGTAAAATGCTTGACCATGTTGTATGAATTGGTCCATTTCAAACAAATCCTTTTTATTAAACCAGAATCACCAGCCCCTGACAAAGCGGGGTTGTTGTTCGATTTCGGGAGCTCACGTAATGGTCCCCCTACTGCGGATTCTTTCCTTCCCTCGGATGTGCTGCTTTGTGGAGCGGGTGGATTAACTTCCCTCCTGTTGCCAAGTTGTCTATGGTGCTATTACTGGTATTGTTTTCTCCCAAACCTTCCTCATTGTGATGCTGTAGTTTGTCTCATTTTCGTTTTTAACCACTGTTACTCGTATATGGTATCATGGACAATACATTGAATCACAAATCCAAACTATAGCATCGATGCTCATCAACACACTTTGATAATCTTTTATATTGTCAATTTGTGTCTTTGCAATTATAATTTCTCGATTTTACACCCATATTTAATTGAATTACCATGGGACCCCATGGATTATTAGCCCCCAGGATTTTACCTACCATGTTCAGCTATCGTACACACTTTAGGTTTCTTCTATCTCTGCACCCACAATGCTGTTGTCTTACCCAATAGGGGTCTCTTACAGGTCCTATGCCTTTCTGCCCAATAATCGAAACTTACTGCTATCTGCTCTGAAGAACTGGCCAATAAGTGCTTGACCACTATTACTCAGAGAAAACGAATTCAGATAGGTGCAGTTAGAATCTATCTATGATGTCAAGTTTAAACCGTCTACCCAAGATAGTTGGATAGACGGATGAATAAAGAAAATGACTAATGGGGAAGGCATTTGAAGCTTTCACTATGAATTTGCCGGTTTTGATGATAGCCCTGTTGTGGCACACAGACACCGCAGCCCAGTCCATGACCCAAAGCTCTTTGATGCGGACACAGAGCTTAGAAGCTGATAAGAGCTGAGGGAGAGGATGGCATGGAAAGAGTTTCGATCAGTTCACATAGCAGACGCCCGTCATATTGAGAGTTGCCTGGTAGCTGTGAGCAGATATTAGGCTATGGATCTATCCTTGATTTTGCTTATTTTAGGTTACTAGTGGATTAGCAGTATTAGCCCTTTGATTCATCCAAGGGTTGCGTAATGATAGCAATGGTTTTTAACGCTACTCCGCTATTAATTCCTTAGCTGTTCTTTTAAAAAGATTTGCATCACATACACTTTCCCGTGTGGGATTTTGTACCAATTTAAATCACAACCTTAACTCAGTTCGATCTTCTGGAGCTACCTGACCACTCCTACAGTATTATAAAAAAAAGCAGACAGTTAGTTTTTCCTCTTTATTTACTATACGCTTCACCTCGCGCATCATTCGTCCCGAAAGTAGGATAGAGAGCCCATTCCTGCAGCGTGCCGATAGGCGGAGTCCTGTTAGTTTATTGGGACACCGTCGCCTCATACGCTTACCTAAGGACTCTCTCTTCTACAACACGGGTCGCTGCCCTGTTGATTGCCTGTCATTGTAGCGGATCCTCGTTTACTTATCCGACTCCGTAAGTACGCCAGAGGGCATGCATGACCGCAGACAACTTGGGCGTGATGTGTCACAGACGAGCGATACGGGTGTGGGCGCTCGCCCCAAAATTGAGCAAGCTCAGTATAGCACGCTGAAAGCCCAGCTAGGATTGAGCTCTCACACTGCAGTAGATCCGACTGCACACTTCAGAACATTTTTCGTGGCTTAGGACCAATCGTACCCATAATGCCTTATGTGGGTAGCATGCTACAACCATTTAGACGGGTTTTGAGCACACACACATCCTAATCTTTGTCCCTCAGTACGGCTTAGGTGCCGTGACTCCGATGGATTTGTGCTTGACGCAAATCTTCCCCATGTGGAATGTGTGTGCACCCACCAACAACCCAGGACAGGTTTTTTTAAAAAAAGTGTTAGCGCAACCCGGTGTTAATGGCCTTTAGGTTACGACGGCGTTTTTAGTGCCACCGTTATTTCACAGCAATCGCAAAAAATCTAAACCTATTACACTCGCTTAGGCTACCCTTGACCCCTCCCTCTTTACCCCTCAATACTAATCTCTTTGGATTCCCGCAAGATTTTCGAGAATAAAGTCGAATCCCTGTCCTACTGAGAAATACACAGCTTAGAAATGTTACGAGAATACAGTTGAGAATTCTAGAAACATTTCGACTTTATTCTTGTAACATTTCAACTTTATTCTCGAAATCTTGGATTTTTTTAATTTTTAATGTGGCACTAAAACGTCGTCGTAAGGTTAAGGAACAGGTCACCCGAAAATAAAAATCCTGTCTCCGTTTACCCTCAAGTTGTTCCGCATCTGTATAAGTTTCTTTGTTCTGATGAACACAGAGAAAAGGTATTTGGAAGAATGCTTGTAACCAAACAGTTCTGGGCCACCATTGATTGTTCACATATGAAAAATTGCATCATAAATGTCCTTGTTCTGTTGAATACAAAATAAGATATTTTGAAGAATATAGGAAAACAAACAGTCCTGGGCACTTTTGACTACCATTGCATTTTTTCTTACTATTTTAGTCAATGGTGACCAAGAACTGTTTGGTTACAGTTACATTTGTTGGTTACAAATTTCTTTCTCTGTGTTTATCCAAAAAAAATATAATACAAATTGTGAATGACTTGAGGGTGAGTAAATCATGACAGAACTGTCCCCTTAAATATTTTTTAATATTTTTTGGTTTATGGAGTGTCCAACAACAAGTTTATTTACATACAAGGTGTAAAAACACAATTATGTCGTAATAATAGGCAATTATTCTTACCCTACTTCTTGACTTACTCTCAAATGATTTGTTCCGTGATTCATCTGTCTAATCCCCTCCTATCCATTAGCCTAGTGTCATGTGATTGGTCAGATGGTGTATTCTGTTGTGATTGGTCAAACGCGTTCAGCATGTGACGCAAATGGAACGTCTATCATCGTTACGGGAGTCTGCTGTGATTGGTCAAATGCGTTCATTCACTGGATTACGGTTTACAGGTAGTTGGGTATTATATACAGTGTATAGATAGAGATGGCGGGGATTATACATTACCAGTTTGAGCCCGAGCCTGAAGAAGAAACATCCGAAGACGATAGTAGATAATAGATATATGATAATAGATTGAATACTTTGTAAAGAGCAAGGCGGGACGAGAGCCTTGAGGGAACGACAGCTGTGCATTACACCGGTCTCGCATCTCTCACGGAGGAGATTGGAAGCATAAAAGGACGAGCGACAGGAGTGTACGACGAGAGAGGACCAGGCCCGGACTTAATTGTTTATACGTTTATACGTAACTTTATACGTTATTGTTTATTATGTTTATGTGGCCGGCAGACGGCCGTGAGGAAGCTACCGGCATTTTACTCTTGTTTTGGGATTTGTTTATTTTATTAAAAAGTTGGTTAAATGTTCACAAACTGTAATACCCCAGAAATAACGGTACATGTTTACGTAGTTTCTCAACATAAAACACAGGTTCTAGACATGAACACGCATCACGAACAAGTGACAGTGTTTGGGGGAGGAGAGTGAAGTTTTTGCGGCAGTCCCAGCAAAACGTAGGCGGGGGAATACTTCTAGTGACGTAGATACGCGGTGGTTAGAGATTTGGACTAGTTCACGTCTCGTTTGCGTGATTCAGAGTCGACTCCCTTTTTTACAAGCCAATAACTTTGTTATTTATTCACCTTCTGACTTACAACTTGGCAGACTGCTTACTTTCAAACACGGCAACATAACAGACTGCATGAAATGTAATTTTCATGATCTAATGTTACTTTGAAAATCCCAAGACTCCAGGAACGTGTACTGGCCCTTGATTTGTCAAGATATACAGCTTTATTGAGACTATTTGTATTTTGATGGTTTATTTCTAAAGAGTTGAAACCTCCCAAATGTATTTTGAAAGTGAACTACTCCTTTAATAGTTTAAAATAACCAACACAGGCTCATTGGAAATACGTACCTCTGCCTACATTTCTGCATAACCCGAAGCTCCAGGTACAAATTTGTAACCTTGCTTTTGTAACCTTGTAACCTTGCTTTGTAACCTTGAAAGTACCCGCATGAGAACTCTGGAGGTTCCACCCGAAAGATGCAGCAGTTTGTACCTGGAGCTACGTATTTTGTGTTATGTAGAAACATAGGCTGAGGTACGTATTTGCAATGTTATTTTTAACTATTAAAGGAGTAGTTCACTTTCAAAATACATTTTCATGATAATTTACTCACCCCCATCTCATCCAAGATGATTATGTTTTTTTTTCTTTAGTCGAAAAGAAATTAAGGTTTTTGATGAAAACATTCCAGGCCATATAGTGGACTTCAATGGACTCCAAACGGTAGAAGGTCAAAATTACAGTTTCAGTGCAGCTTCAAATGATACCAGACGATGAATAATGGTCTAATCTAGCGAAACGACGGGCCATTTAAAAAAATAATAACAATGTATATGCTTTATAAACACAAATGATCTTGCTCTCTTCTGCGATGCGCGTTCATGACTTCACGTAATACGTAATTAAGTTGAAAACTTGTACGTTCAACTTGTAAACACTGACTCGGTACTTCCGCCTACGTCAAGCATGACTTTTTCAGCGTAATTACGTAATTTGTGACGTCATGAACGTGCATTGTAGAACAAAGCAAGGCGAGCATTTGTGTTTATAAAGCATATACATATTTTTTAAATGGCCGAGCGTTTCACTAGATAAGACCTTTATTCATCGTCTGGTATCGTTTAAAGCCCTTTGAAACTGCACTGAAACTGTAATTTTGACCATCAACCATTTTGAGTCCATTGAAGTCCAATATATGGAGAAAAATCCTGGAATTTTTTCATCAAAAACCTTAATTTTGCTTCGACTTTAGAAACAAATACATAAACATCTTGGATGAGATGAGGGTGAGTAAATTATCATGAAAATTTATTTTGAAAGTTAACTACTCCTTAAAGGTTTAGTTAGGACAGTCAGCATCACTATTCTTGTGTCGTAAATGGATGGAAAATCTTCTACAGATAACAGTGTGGCTTGCTTACTGCTGACAGTTCAATGACTGCTTTGTGAGCCACTAACTCTCAAACTAGAAATCCCAGCAACTTGGATATTAAGCCTTCGCTGCAATGGGTGAAGTTTATTCAAGGTGGATTTGATGGAAAATCTAAGTTTGAAGTGACAACTGTTCTGTCTTCAAACCTGAGGCAAGGGAAGGTATATGGAAGCTTTTTGGAGAGCTAAACAGTGTTCTGCCTTGCCTTGTGCTACCATCTATGTTTTATGTTGAGTGCTGAAGTCTCCACAGAAGCCCCTGGATCAAGAGTCTGTCTGCCCATGAGGAAAAAAGGATGGACAGTTGTTCCTTTGATTGTGAAAGTAATTCAGCATACAGAAAAAGGGTTTCTTTGAGGTTTAAATATTCCCTGAATCAATAAACTTAAACAAGAATATCGAAATTGAGTTTATTAAATGAAGGTCGACCTCACAAACACACACACAAAGCTTAGAGAACAAGACATCATTTTTAATCACAGACACCGCTGCACTAGCATGGCTGCTCTGAGACTGCATTGCACATTCAGCATCACTTCTCCACTCACCTGTCTCCACCAGCACCTGTTCTTACAGCTGAAGTTATCAGTATTCCTCTCACCTTCCATGCTCTCCGCCTTTCTCTGGCCCCAGATGAGCCGTCGTTAAAAAAAAGAGGAAGAGATAAAAAAGTGATTGGATCTGCCTTGTTTACTACCATCTTCATGGTTCTTTAAAGGGGGATTTGGATCCAATTTAATCTCCATCTAATATCACTCTGTTGGCTGTTTTCTAATATAAAGTCGTATAACTCAAGCATTCCAATGGGCTGAAGGGGTGGCCCATTACTCATTCCGAGGTAAAGCAAAATGACTTCCTTGGAGCCCGTGATTGGCCGTCCTTTAGTCCCAAGTGCACAATGTCTAATTCATCCACCTGCTACATATTCCCTAATGATGTCCTCTGCGAAGACGATTATGATGTCACAATATTCTTCTGCAAAGCATTGGTGTGCAATTTTGTGAGAATATATGGTATTCATACTTTTTACCTTGGTTTCCTTCCATTAAGACACCGCATTTCCTCTGCACGTCAATGCATTTACCTTATGTCGTAGATAAAGCTTGTCGAAATGCACGGTATGAGCTCTCCAGGTTTTTTTCTATAGTTCTCCAGCTTGCTTGCTTTTCCAGAATTTTGCAGATCTGTTCTTGACAGGTGTAGATGGAGCGGGTGGGGCTGGGGGAGCGTTGCATGAATTGAAAAAGAGCTTTTTGAGATGCCGCTCAGGTTTTCAATTGGCATTTTACAGTCTGTGCCTGACTCACCAAGACGACCAAGTGTCTCTGCTATTCCTCTGGAAAGCAGGAGCGGAATAAGGCGACGGAAGTGAATATGGTGTGAGAGGGTGGAGAGGATGATGGATGGCCGTTGTTAGATACAGTAATTGTGCTCAGGTAATTGCCCCTCCCTCGCCATAATACCTCTGAAACCTTCTCCATTTCCTCTGCAGGAGAAACTATCAGCAATGCATTTCACAGGCAGAGCATGGCCATTATATGCTACTTGCAAAGAGACAACTATTTAGTTTGGCTACTGAATTTAAATTTGCCTGGCTCTAGACATTGATGGCCTATAAGAGAAACAGTTTGTAGAGGTAAAGTGGTTGAGAGCAACAACAAGCTACAATGATGGAGAGTTGTGACATGCTACAGGATTGTTTCTGTAATAGTCTAATTATAACCTTATTAGCTCCTTTGTGATTTGTGTTGCTGTTGTATCTGACATATAGTTTATTTTAAACGGAAGCATAGGAATCCCCATTAGGCAGCCCATTTATTTTCTGTAGTACCTTTTGAAGTCTAAAATAATAGATATGCATGTGTAATTTAAGGAAGTAAATCAGAATTAACTTCTGGTTAAATACGAGAAGCTTAATTAATAATGACTTTGTTATTGATGCAATGATAAGAAATTGTATTTTGGTTTGTTCCTCACATCAAACACAAACTTTGATATGTACTGTATATGGTGCTTTAGTGTGCTTGAAAGCTCAGATTTATCAATAGCATTATTAGTAATTAAATTAATAGTATTATCCCTACTCATAATAATTGCATGAAAAAAGCACATGTTTTCCTTGTAAGTCAGTAATCTCAAAGTTGTGTGTGTCACAAAAATAATAAGTGTGTCTGTGACTCAGTAGTAGCGGTTTTGGGTTCGATTCCCAGGAAACACAGTATAGCAATGTATAGCTTGAATGCACTGCAAGTTGTTTGCTAAATGCAAAAATGTAAAAGTAAATAAACAGCAAATAAGACAGATTTTTTGGTAAACTTTTACTTTTATAAATTGACAGTTTTTCAAACATAACAAGGCAAGTTAACAAGGTATTTATTTTATATCAAATATTTACGAGCAACTGAATTTATTGTAAAGTCGCCATGAAACGGAAGTAGCGCTTGTCTTTTTTCCGTATCGTAACGTATACCCGAGTGAAACGACTTCTGAAATGAGGAAAAAAATGTAGGGCGGGACTTGATTTCGTCCACCGAGAACTGATTGGATGGTTGAAAGTTGAAAGATTTGAACGACAGTTTGCAATCAGTCATTTTGCCCCCGCCCTAGCGCTATTCCTCGTGACCAAAAGTGAAGAAATGTCGTTTCGAGACAAGGGCAATTTTTTTTTAAATAATGAATATAAATAATTTATAATAAATACTTCACCACTGTGCAAAATGTAATTTTTTATTTCACGCCGACTTTAAATTGTGCTGCATCATGTTGTTATGTTTCTTAAAAGTTTAAATGTTTTAATATCTTTAGACCTGTCAGTTAAGGTACCTGTTGCATGTTTTATTGAGCCTTGTTGCTAATTGCTGCTTGTGGTATTACTCTAATACAATTGTAAAAAAACAAAACTAAGAGACTAACAGTGAAGTTAGTCCTGACATTCCCTTAATTGTAATTTGTGTTTACTAACTCTTATGTAATGGGTCAACTGCTTTGGATGAAATATCTGCCAAATGCATAAATGTAATGTAAATGTGAGAATAAACCATCAAAACAACACTTTTATCTACCCACACGTTGCAGAACTAGTCTGGCCAAGCAAAACTACATACACTTTATTCATTGGAGATGTGATAGCATGAGGGTAGTCTTATCAACACTGCCCTCTGAGCCACTCCGATTTATTGGCCTGGAGAGAAGGCCTAGAATGATGTCATGCAGTTGGCGGTAAACACTTTTTTTCTTTTTACGGCCACTTCATACCTCTGTCCAATCTCACCCCGCAAGACCTCGAGATAAACCAGACCAATGTCACCCTTCAGCACTCACCATAAAAGCCAGCTATATCTCACCAACACAACTCAAGTGATCTCATCAGGACCTCCATGCCACACAAACCCTTACGCATCACTCTCTTCCATTTGTTGTTGTTGCATTCATTTTAGTGAGATAAATTTCCAAGTAAGTCACGCAAACTGATATCCATTCTTTTGCTTTGCTCTAGTTGAACGATTGTTAGTTTGGTGTAGGGCTGGGTAGCACACTATACTGTCCCATGATTTAGTAATGCGTCAGCTGGGGAAGAATTTGCTGTACTATTTACTAGGTAGTAAATACGTCTGCATGGATATCAGTGGGCAGGACAGGTTTAAATTATTCACACACATAAAGAAACAAAAAAGAAACAGAACACAAAGTGTCCGGCTCAGTTCCTGTTGAGAACCCGAATGGAGTTTTGTTTACAGTTTTCATATTAATGGGGGATTTATTGGATGTGCGCTCACATTTGTGCGTATATTATATAGCCTCTTATTAATGTCCATTTTAATATCCAGTTAGTGATGATAGAATGATACAGTTTTATAAGGTTATGTACAATCTTCTTTTGCATCAGTGATGGTAAGGTGTAGGGGTGGGGCGTGATTAAGATTGAGATTTTCTAATAATCCTATGTTTTTGTACGATTCACTTCATATGAATTTATATGAAATGCTGAGTCTTGTTTGTAACTCAAACTTAAAATACATTGTTAAGTTTTTTTTTTTTTTTAAACAAGCTTTTAAAAGAATTATTACTTCATACTTTATGTATCATATTTCAATTAAAGATTATTTTCAAGTAATTCACTCTTATATTATGATACAGTAGCATGATATATAACTTAGTCTTAGTCATTACCGTCCATCGCGTTTTGACAATATTTGTGGTGGAGTAACACTTTTACTCTAACCGCCGCACTAATTGTCGCTCGGTTTCTTTTTTGTTGAATATTTAATTCCCCCTACTTTATCTGCCTTGCTGTTTTAATATCCTTTCTGTTTGACATCGGTGTGGCACTATTAGGCAGAGCAGGAGGGGTAAATTACAACAGCTTGCAGACAGCAAGTGTCAGACTGCTCGGATCCACCACTGTTTATTGATTCAATCATGACATTATTAACGGCTGGTGGAAAAGGTGCCCAGGGTGCATTTCTTACAACCGAGCTCTATTTCGTTAACAGTGGCATATCGCACCTCGTGGAGCGATCCATTTACCACACCTCCCTTGACTAACGCACCCATGGGGCAGACAAACACACACATGCAAACAAGACAAACATTCAAGGAGCTATAAACGTATAGCGGTTTTGTCACTTTACAGTGAAGCTGCGTGAACTTAGAAATGCTTGATTTTTGAGACTGATTGAAAATGTGTTTTATATTCTTTATATTCTCCAATTTCATTTTAAAGTTAGCCAACCATCGTCTCCTTGGAGCTGAACTACATCCACCCTATTTCATCTGTTTTTCACATTAGATTGAGGGCTCTTCTCAACACTGAAAGCTTAAAGGAATACTTCACCCAAAAATGAAAATGTTTATTTTAATTTACTCACCTTCGAGTTGTTCCAAATTTGTATACATTTCTTTGTTCTGATGAACACAGAGAAAGATATTTGGAAGAATGCTTATAACCAAACATATCTTGCCCCCCATTGACTCCCATAGTGGTAAAAATTACTTTATATATTTTTTTGTTCTGTTGAACACAAAAGACATTTTGAAGAATGTAGTACAGCAAACAGTCCTGGGGCACTTTGGACTACCATTGTATTTTCCTACTATGGTAGTCAATGGGGGGCAAAGTCTGTCTGGTTATAAGCATTCTTCCAAATATCTTTCTCTGTGTTCATCATAACAAAGACATTCATACAGACTTGGAACAACTTGGAACAATTCTGATGCCAGAATTTTAATTTTTGGGTGAAGTATCACTTTAAAATTCTGCAGTCTTGAAAAATTGTTTCTGCATTGTGCAAAAATCTTACCTTAAATGTATTGAGTTGGACATTAGTTAAACTTTAACAAACAATACAGTGTCTTTTGGCAATGCCTAAAGGCAATACACTGATTTGTTCGACAAAGGTGCACATTTGGTAATATGTCACCTAACATTCTTGATCCAGTCTTGGCTTACTTTATTTACGAATGTGCATGACATCATTTCTGATTTCATTCGGCTAGGGTGCTTTAGTTCATTCTGGGGAATAAAGTCCACCTTCTTCCATAGTATAAATCAAGCTTACCTTAGCCTTGTGTCATTCCAAACAAACTTATGTAAAAAGAAAACACAAAAATTATTTTCATGCTGCTCTTTTCTGTATAGTGACATTTCACAGAGATTAACTTGTCAGCTGGGTTGGAAGATACCTCGTGATTTGAAATTGCTGTGTTAAATAAGGCATCCATCCAAAATGTGAAGTAGTAGCTCCAAGAAGGGTTTCATTTCGCCATACAACCATTATGCAAAGCTTTTTTTCTAGTAGACTCTCTATACTATAGAGTATCTTGGCAATGCTTGAAACGGAAATGGCCCAGTGCCATAGCTCTTTCCTTGGTACATCAAAGCATTATTGGCACCAGCCAAATGATAGGAAGAAATTTGCATTTGAATCTTATGTGAGCCAAGTCCTGCTTCAAGCTATAGACAAGTGATTGATAGACATACTCTGACATGCTGAACTGTGCTTCTCACACTTGTGATGTGGGTTTGCGTCTGATTCAAAGTCTCTGTCAAGCTCAGGTACGCTGTGTGCTAAAGTGCACAAAGCATGCAGTTCAAACATCCACCAGTGGCAGTTTCAGCTGGTTATGTGCAATAAAACTGCTCTGAAGCACCATGAAACGGGCAGCCATTTATAGGTTGTAAATCAAAGTATTTATATTGCACTTGACCAAGGCAAGTTTAATGAACCTTTAAATGACTGGAATCCATTAAGCGGTATGTTGCAACTGTGTGTTTCACAGCGGGTCTTTTCAGTTAAACATCCATTTGAAGAACTATTGACTGATGAAACAAATCATATAAATCAATACATTTTGGATATTCTTGCCACATTACACATACACAATGGGCTTAGTCTTATAAATGTTATCTCAGTACACACATGTGGTCCAAAGGCTAAAACACAGCTGGATGAAACACAATGTGTTGTGATTTGGCTCGGTAAGTATTTTCACTACGCTAAATGGAGGCTAACATCTTGCTAACAGCAGGCAAGTGGCAATTTGGGACACTTAAGTGTGCCGTGTGCTTGGCTTTTGATTAACAGTGTATTAACTGCCCATTAACAGCACAAAGGCTCGGGGAAAAGCGCCTCTATTGCCTCACAATCACTTTGATGTCAGTTCGCAATTACTCCACTGTTACAGACCATTGAGAAGACAGCAGCGACTGTGTTTACTTACCAGTTTTATGCTTAGAGATGTACGAAATCCTTGTAGCTGCTCATTTGTGCTTAATGAGTGAAGGCATTCAATTTACAGCAATATAGTACATAGTGATTTTTTCAAAAAAAATTACCTTTTTTGATGCCTCTGAATTACAGGGGTTAATTAATTTCCATTATCCCATGTTTGTTTTTTAAATGTGTGCGTTTTGGGACTTTTTTTAAGGAAACAAATAGATTATTTCTACAAACTCGAATTATAATTTGATTCTATGAGGTTCTATCGAGCAAATCACCACTGTGAATGCACACAAGAGGACAATTCAGGACCAGCTTTCTTTGTCATGGGACCGGACACCTCAGTGACAGTGAGAAATATCTGAGGAAACAGTGCAACACAAAACAATGTTTAAAAGAAACCTCAAGGTTGACTGTTTTATTGATTCTCTTGTCAAGGAGAGCAACTCAAACTATAGTATTTTTTGTTTTGTTTTAGGTTTTGTTGAGGAGATTATTTTTATATTTATTGACACAACACTAGCCAGCAGCACTAGCTTCCTAAATCCTGTTTACAAACACTTTCTTAATGTGATTAAAGATCGGGTAATACATTCAGTTTTAATCTCATATTAATTTTGAGTAGGCCTACCTACGTAGTATTGCATAGCATACGTCGTATCTTCGAAGAGTATTTAGTTTGATCAAATTTATAAAAGAGAAACACAGCTGTACGATTATTTCCGGAAAAACAGGAGCTGCTAGAGGTGGGACTAGTGGTGAGAGTGGGATGGAACTACAACACGGCCTACAGGCCAAATACTGTACTCAACAATGTCAAGAGTCTTAATTACAACCAAAAACTTTTCATGTTATTTCAGTCAAACACATCTCTACTAAAGCAATAAGCCCCAAGAAGCAGAAGCGGATTGCCTAAAACTCCCTTAGGTGAAATAAAATGCACTGTAACCCACAAAGGGCTGTATCCACCAAGGATTTTCTGCTGGTGTACGGCGTGTTTTTTTCAATTGTTTCCAATGGAAACGCCGCGTTTTCAAAAAAGCAAAAAAGCAGCTGGCAGGTTTTTTCCACGCTCAGCGTTGGCGCTCTTAGTTTTTCCCACGCTCAGCGCCGGCGTTCGACCGAGCGCCCACAGTTGAAAAATGCTCATTTTGGGGCAGAACGCTGCGCGCCTGCAGTGGCCGTTTTCAGCCGAGCCTCTGGCGTTTTCAGCCGCGTAAACGCGTCTCGTGGATACAGCCCCTTAATTATTTTTTTTCAGATAGAAACTTATAATTCTAAGCCGAAAGGGATTTTTCAGAATCCAAAGGTTCTATCTGCGTTTGACCTGTTCCAAAAATCCCCATTTACCAATTGCAGAAATTTCAGGGTCTCTGTCTTTTTCAAGCATGGAAGATTTTTGTTCCTCATATACATTTTGCTGTAAGAAATGCAACAACTTTGAAGCTCAATATCTCAAAACAACTCAGAACGCAGATAGAACCTTATAATTCTAAGGCGACATTCTACCTATACAGAGAGGGTGCGGTGATATTCAAAAAACGCATACAACTTGGGTCAACACAAGTCTCAGCCTCAGTTGGCTGAACGTCTGTTGCATAAGGCACACTTTTCTGGAAACACTTAAGCACGTTCAAAGTCGTTATCTGATTGGTTGAATATCACAGTATTTCCCGGAGACGAGTGTATTGCGTTCTTTAACGGGCCGCCTGGAAACAGCACGAAGCCGTCTTACCTTAAAAGTAAGCTGTCATGTTTGCAATGGTTGGTATTAGAATTCATCACGATCGACTAAACGCTTAATTCTTAAAAGTATGTGAGGTTCACGGCATAAACTTGTAATCATATGGTTGCTGTTAACTTTTGACACGTTTGTGAATTTACACCGGTCTGTTACTGTGGGGACATTTCCACTCCTCTAAACATGACATGGCACAAAACAAAACAAAACGTGATTGGTTGCTTTACCTGTCAGTCATATGGCCTCTTAGGCGGGCCTTGCCAAAGAAAGCAGCGATAAGTTCCAGATCAAGGTCAACACAAACAACTACAAGGTTACATAAGGCTACACTCTTAAAATAAAATGCAGCTTTGACAATCCAATTTCAAATAATGTATTTATTTTATTAATGTATGGTACCTAGAACCAGCATGCTCACATAAAGGACTTATAATGTAACAACAAGAATAGCGAGAACCGGCTAGAAGGCAAGTTGACAGTGTTAAGTGCCGCATATCACAATATTATCAGAGCTGACATGCCATCCTCTTCTGCACCTGCTTAGCCCAGCTGTTCCACCAGTTCCCAGACAGATGTAATTGGCAAGACCACAGTCACACCAGCTGAACCAACTAAACATTACTGTTAAAGAGGATGGACTGGGGTTGGTTAAGTAGAATTTTGGGACGTGCGGTTTTAGACGCGAAAAGTCCCCGTGAACCGGAAGTTGTCATGACAAATTTCCAAGTGAAATGGTCTTTCTCTGCGATTTGATTGACGTATAAAAACAGCCGTCGCATTTTGAAACGGAACTGGCAGCAGACTGACAGTTGAAGGAGTGGAGTTAATGCTCCGCCCAAGCCGTCTTACATACTGTACGTCATTTAAGATGGATATTCATTACATGAAGGAAATGCATTTTCAGATATTAGCAAAAGTTTATAAGGGCTCACACATTTTAAAAAGCGAATGACCCATATTGATAAACTGTTTACAATAAACGCTGCAATATTTCATGAAAAAATAGGCATTGTCATTTTTTATTTCACTGGGACTTTAAGGGGGATAGAATTCCACCTTAAATCCATAAAATGGCCTCAATATGCTATGCACATTTCATACATAAATAGACTGCATCTATGGTTAAAACATAAAAGTCTGCCAGTTACATAAATATAAGCTTTAAGTTATAAAAATTCAGTCATGAACTAACTGCTTTTGCTGTCTTTTAGGGGAAGTAGAAAATTTTGTCCGAAGACTTCGACAGGATGGGTAAAATGGCAAGTTTGTGTCACCCCTTACGCTCATACGCACTGAGAATGCGATAAAACACAATCTCTCAGGCTTTTCTCCATTACATGCTTGGAGTGCCTGGTTTCAGGTGCAACACTTTGTTAAAACAGGTGCTTAATTAGAAATCACATTCCCAAATAATGAAAGGCAGCCGGAGAGAATCATTGTAAGCTGGTAGAATAAGAAGGCTTGATCCAGCCTTTGTGTTCCGATTTAGAGAGATTAAGATTTTTTCCTCTTTGTTCGACATAAAGGGACGGAAATTTACACTTATCCAAACTGTCTTGCCTGAATGCTGCTTTCTTTAAGTGTGTGTAAGTGAGGTTTAAGTTATGCAGTATTATGAGATTAGGCAGTCAGTGGGAAGGGCAGAAGATATTGATGTTTCATATGTGACAAAGGAGGTCTGATATTTGAGGAGGTCAAAATAAGAGAGGGACACAAATAACGCCTGTGGTGATAAATCTCTTTCCCATGGCTAATGAAACCTTGCAAAACAGTCAGATACAGAATCAACACATTCAGGAAAACTTTAACAATATAAACATAAATTATAACCTAAATATTAACACAAACTTAAACACTGGCTGTACTTGTCGCATTAGTATAAACATTATCACATTACCACATAATGAAATTACTTAATTAAATAAATACAATCTAACTGCACAACTATTTGAAAATATTGACAATAACAATATCGGTTGTCAATAGTTTTAATAGCATAAAACAGGAATTGTAGAAACATGCGTTTAGTGAAATACTTCTTTGAATAACTTACACTAATACAACAAAAGTTATTTACATTGTGCCAGTACAAATCGATTATGTTTATTTAGTTGATTTCAACTCATCACTCAAAAACACAATGCAAAAAAAAAGAGATTAAGTATAATTTTATTAAGACAACTATAAAAATTATGAGGTGGAACAATTTTCTTTAGGGGGATTAACTTGCGGTTTGGGTCGCCTATGTAATTTCTATTGGTGGAGTTTGCTTTGTGTACGAAGTAAATATAACATTTTCACAGCCAAGGTCAGTAAGCAATTCGAAGCAATTTTCTGTAGTAATCAAGGTAATGGCAAAAATTCTGTTGCCAGAGCTTAACCCGAGACATTTCTTTTAACACAGGCAAATATGTGTTGGGGAAAAATTGAATCCTGTCCGTTTGCCTTGATGTTCTTACATAACTTTCGCCGTGTCTTTTCTGAACCCCCGGTAGCCGTTCTTATTAACCCACGGTTCCAGAAAGCATCCAAGGGCTCCACAACTCCAGATAACTCCAATCCCTCAGGATCGAGAAGTCAGGCTTCATATTAACGGCTTAGCCTCAACACACTGTTCATTTTCATTTATTATTATTATTTGTACATCCAGCCTGACTGTGAATTTTAATGTGCAGGGAAAAGCCAACCTTTTCCAGCCCGGTTCTGCCCGAGTGCGCGGCCTGATTAAAATGCAGTGAAGCTCCTGCTCCGGCAAGCTGAAACAGACATTCTAAAAAAAATCTGAGGGACCAAATATTCATGAAGGTGGGGCTTTGCAAAGGGCTTAGGAAAGGCCATTTCATCAGCAGGCTAGCATGGGTGTTTTAGAGAGGGGATGCTAAATCTTGTTATTTACATTTATTCATTTGGCTGACTCTAAAAGCCACTTAAAGTGGTAACTTAAAAGGATTGTTCACCCAAAAATTCTGTCATAATTTATTCTCTCTCATGTAATTCCAAACCTGAATATTGCTCTTTCTTTGTGGAACACAAAAGAAAACATTTTGAGAACTCTCTCACTGGTTTTGTGTACAATACAATGAAAGTCGATGGGTACCGCTAGTGTTTGGTTACCAAGATTATTCAAAATATATTCTTTTGTGTTCTGCAGAAGAGAGAAAGTCATACAGGTTGGAATGACAGGAAGGTGAGTGAATAATGAAAGAATTTTCATTAAAAAATGCATAAATATAACCTTGGTGTTGACGGAATTAAAACTGTTTTATTTACTTTCTTATGGTATTGTCTTAAGTAAAATATTCCCAGCTCAGTTGAGCATTGTCACTTTGTAAGTGTCTACCAAAAGCATATACTGCATATTGTAAGGAATACATTACAAAACACAATGGCTATAAGAGAACCTAGACTTTTCTTGTGTGGCCTTTAAAAATGTTTTATTAATTTCTAAGGCCTTTCTGTTTGAGATTTGCCCTGCTCGACCTTTAAAGATTTAAGATTTCAGCAAGACAAAAACAATAAGAAATGGACATTGTACAGCTATTAGGAAATGTGAATGTTTCCCATTCAACAAAAGATTCTTGTATAGGATCTCACACCTGGGGTGATGCAACGCATGCGCTGCATTGCTCTTAAAAGTTCATCTTGAATTGCTCTGCCAGTCTGAATTCTGAAATTGTGAAAGAGTAATAAACTAGATTGACTGCAGACTTCATATTGATCTGGCTCCAGTGTGCTCCGATGATTTGTAATATTGCCACCACCAGCGCAGCTGAAACACCCGGATCAGTGGCAAGGCAAATTATGATACGGTACAAATCAATTTTTCTGAAATTAAGCTACCTGTTATCTGGGGGTCCAAATGGGGTGTGTGGGAGTGGAGGGAGGTAACTATTAAAGTCTTTGTACCATCCAGCAGTCAGAATGAAACTACAATTTCTATCGCACACCCAAAAATCTATTTGTGCAGTGACACAAAACCTCAAATTTGATATCGGAGTAGATTCTGTTTTGTTTTAACAGCGAATGAGGAGTTATATTTGTAATTCAGAGATAACAAAGCGTGCCTCATTTAGCATAATCACAGATGAGCAGGCGTGTGCACTGTGACATGGAAGACAGAATCCTTGTTTGCTAAGATAAAAAGGCAAAGTATAGTCCCTTAAATTCTTCTGTTATGCTGTACATTTTGGACTCTGTATCTTTTAAAGTTTTGACATCATTAAAAGTTCTGTAATGGTTGAAATTATTTTAATTGAGACAAATCAACTAATAAAGTTAAAGTGATATTATA
Organism: Triplophysa siluroides; assembly: GCA_006030095.1. NCBI lineage: Eukaryota > Metazoa > Chordata > Actinopteri > Cypriniformes > Nemacheilidae > Triplophysa > Triplophysa siluroides. The sequence goes on along the minus strand of VCII01000009.1, from coordinate 454,709 downwards.
AAAGACTAAATGAATAGAAAAAGTAATTAGGTTAGGTTAGGTATACTTTATTGATTCCCAAGCTGGGAAATTGCAGTGTAGCAGCAGCATTTCACACAATAACAACACAATATGTAAAAAGAGAACAACCTAGCCATAACAATTGTAGTGCTAAGTAAAAATACAAAGTGCAGTGAACAGATAGAAACCTATGAGGTGCTTGAAGACTATATGCCCAGAGTTGTAGCTGTTATTGTAGAGTGTGATGGCATGTGGCAAGAAAGATTTCCTGTATCTGTCCCTTCGACAGCGGAGCTGGAGCAGCCTGTGAGAGAAGGTGCTCCACCGTCTGACCACTGTGTAATGAAGAGGGTGCTGATCATTGTCTTAGATTGATAACAGTTTATTCAGCATACACCTCTCCACCTCGGACTCAATAGACTCCAGCCTGAGACGAAACCTTCCTGATGATCCTATCAAGTCTGTGGTATCGCTGGCTCTGATGCTGCTGCCCCAACACACCCCAGCAAAGAAAATGGCGCTGGAAACAACAGACCAGTAGAAGATCTTCAACATTTTGCTGCACACGTTGAAAGATCTCAGCTTCCTCAGGAAATAGAGTCTTTTAAGAGACTTTTTCTTTCAAGTGAACTATAAGATGTATAAAACTGTATGTGATATGTTCATAAAACATTCTTCATAACAGAAATAACCCCTAAGTATTGTTAGCCATTCTGATGAAATGCTATTGCCCATGAGAAAACATTTACGCAAAAGAAAGCAAGAAAGGCAACGGGGGCAAAAGGGGGAGGGTTTGATAGATTGTAACCAAAAGCAGCACTAAGAGGATACGACATGCCAGAGCGAAGGACAGTTCTTAAACTTCACGGAGAAAAGAACAAAAGGAAATTCCCGTTTGAAGGCATACAAGAGTGTGGGATTGGTCGACAGTCCACTAGGTCCTTGATTCATGTTTCAGGAACAAAGTCAAAAGCAGAAAATCCTCTAATTGTGACAAAGCATCCAAATGCGATGTTTTGAAAGTCAAGGGGTGCGATGTATGATATAAGCATAAAGGATTAGCGTTCCCTCGCTGAACTCCATCACAAAAAATTTAATGACTTTTACACAAATCTTGTTTTAGCTTTTTTTTCCAGTATTGTGACTGAGAACAAAAGACTGAATTTAGCCCATCATTGGCTTTTAAAAACACATAGACATTTATAATTCACATGCTCATACAGCTCCAATCATCCAATCATAGTGCCTTCAGCACTGAATGCTTTTTTTGTCTCATTTACATTACTTGCTCCATTGACTGAAAAAAGAGCACCCCCAGAAGAAAATCGCATTGCTCAGTGTTACGTGCCTGTTGTTAAAAAGGGATAATACCGTAACATTTATGTGAGACAACTGTTACCGGGTGTGGTGCAGATCAAAAAGGACACCGAACAGAGGTATTATAGTTCAAAACGTCTTTATTAGTCACGATGAAGAAAAATACACATATAGTTACAGAAACAAACATATGGAATTCAACACGGAAAAAGAAACAAGGGAGTGTCGCCCAAATTAAAGAAAGAAACAAAACAACAAAACAAACCTTATACTAACCTCCAAACTGACTAACAAAATAAATATGAAAATGAAACCGAAGTCTTCAGCGTATACGACGCCCAACTAAACTCCTATAATCTACAACCAAAAGTACAAGGGCGGCGTCACACTCTCAAACCTAAACTAACAAAGTATAAACTAACATGATGCATTCTTATGGATTGACATAGTAAGACTGAGACTCCGATACGGACCTCAGCGTTACCTTCAGCAAAGGACTCGATAGAAATCAATTGTCAAAGAACAGATCTATAAATAGATCAAATCGCATAACACAACGCATGACTTCATAAGACCAGATACAATAAACAATTGGTGTTGACCACAAACAGCTGACCGCGTTGGCGCACATGGTACGCTGGCATAGCGCGCACACACACACACAATCAACTCGCGTCCTCAAATACAGCTGGCACGCCAGCCGATTGGCAGAACCTCATGACGTCAGAATGATGATTGGCAGTCGAGTCAGCCAATAATCACCAACCTAGAAGTGGAGCAGAAAGGATCAAAGAAAAGACAGGAGAGCGAGAAACAGTACCATGTACACAAAACACACACTCAGAAATTGCTCTTTTCATTTTCTCAGTTGTGTTCCTTTTAAGTATCAACTGAAATGTTTTTCTATGTTATATATAGGTTAGCAAACATACTGTATAAACTGATACACTGTATAAGCCCTCATATTTGTCAAGTACATTCCTCCCAACTAACAATCCAAATCAATCCCAATGAAAATAATCAAAGACCAATTACACATTTTTTATTGGAATGTCTCTTCCCCATTTTAAGGAAATACACCAACACTAGATATAAGTATATGCTTATAAATGTAATATTTGCCAAACATATCCAAAACTCCTTAAAGAGGATAAAAAACATTGCAAGAGTCCAGTCAAAGAGAAAAGTAAATTAGCATAGTTAAATACCATGAAATTACTTCATAATTCACCTAACGCCATCCATAACCAATGAACCGTAATGATAAATGACTCTGATGTCAAAAAATATGTGTTTTTTCTGAGGTTTAAAGCTGTCTGAATCAAGTCTTGCTCACAGTTTTACACCTTTTTAATTAAATCCCCATTGCCTTTGTTTCTTTGCCCTGCAATTTTAAAAGCTTAACCTGTTTATCTAAAACCTTCAGACTCCATCAGGCTCCTGCTACCTGTGGACTGAACGCGCATGAAAATAACCAAGAGACACTACTTTAAATATAAATGGATTTGCTAATTGGTCTCTTTATAGGTGGAATCCTTCTACTAAAGTGATAATTCACCAAAACATTTTAATTCTTTTATCATTTACTCACCCTCTTCTCATTTTAAATCTGTAATGACAAGGAACACAATAGAACATATTTTGAAGAACGTTCATAACCGAACAGTGCCGGCACCCATTCACTTCTATTGTATTGTCACAAAACCAATTCAAGTGAAAACGTGCCAGTTAACAACATTCTTCAAAATATCTTTTGTGTTCTGCGGAAGAGGAAGGTCAATCAGGTTTGAAATGACATTAAGTCACTTTAAGTCTTTCTCCAACCTGAAATTCTCAAGTAGTGCTCGCTGCAGGGCTCTCACTAAATCCTTGGTTTTTCGAGTCAGACGACATCACAGGGCTGTGTTGTTTTGGCAAGTTCAATAAGAATAGATAGTCTTCATGGTTTGGGTTAGGGTGAGGGTAAAGGTAAGGGTTTCGTAAGACTAGAAACACCAAGGATTTATTTAAAGAGATGCTTCACCCAAAAATTTAAATTCTGTCATCATTTACTCACCTTCGAAGCACAAATAATTTACTTAGATAATTCATTTGGAAATGCGTTTGAGTAAATATGACTCTATCGCAGAGTTTTTTGACCTGAGGGAGGCGTTGAGTTGACGCGTTGTTACATTTTTGGAGAGGTGCGTGTCAGGCTACGGCGTAGGGTACGCGTTCTCTGTGTAAGATACACCATAGGTTACAGTGTAGGTCCTACGCACGACTATAAACTGAACTTTAGTCCTGGCTTAAGCTAAGCCTTGTCTGTGAAACCATGCCATTGTAGGTCTGTGCTTGTTGACACCACACTGGCTGCTCAGTTCATGTTGGGGAAGCAAGCCTTCCATTGAATACATAGTGAACAGGGAGCTACATATCTTTCTGGATAAAAAGCTTAGGCAGATGACTTGTTATTATATTAAAATTGAAATAGAAAGTGCCATTTACATTAATTTTTTTCTTGGTAGAAATGCAATATGATAAATATGACGGACCGGCGGGGATGCGGCCTGGCAACAGGCTCTGGAGGCTTGGAAGCAGGCTCTGACGACTTGGAATGTGCTGGGGGGTCCCCTTTAAACAGCTCAACCAGTACTGAAGGGTCCTCTTTAAATGGCTTGAAATGTGCTGCAGGATCTCCATTAACATATAGAGCATGGAGGAGCGTGGGTAATGAAGTCTGGGGAGAGACAGATGGAAACCATGACAATAACATCACTGTTCAAATGGTTGGATATTGCAGATTCTTTCTATATTTAATAATTCAAACCCCAAAGAACTTTGGATTGTTGCCTTTGTTGACCAAGTCATGGGAGGCCAATTTGTACCTTGTTAATGGAAAGTGCCAACTGCAGGTCTGATGCCTGTCAGCATTAGCGCTCCTCTGTCCTTTTTCATAGCACTCTTATCTCTAATGGTGAGGTCACGGTTTGTGCTTCTCTGAGCTTATCTCTGTTTCTCTGGCTTTGCTTATGAAACTGACCAGCCAGTGAAAGAGACACACATCACTGCACACACATCTCCATTTAAGATAACACACATGCACAGAGAGGCTGCACCTGATACAATGTTAAATGTTCAGTTCTGTTAAATTCGATTGGTGTTTCCTGAGTGCATTCACATGATGCTAACTCATCTAGCTGCTTATCAAAGATAAATGTTATAGTCACAGTAACTGGAGCTATAGTTATCAGACAATGTATTTCTTTTAAATTGTCTGTTTATGTTTCCATGTTATCATGTTAAACGCTTCAGCTGTGTCTCAAAGCTTTAAACATAAACTTTAATAAAAATCAACAAGGGAAAGAAAAAGGACGTTGTGTCCCAACAAGAATTGTTTAGCATAACAATGAATTATTTAATCCAAAAATAAAATACAATAAAAATACTTTCACCATTTACTTTCACCATACCATTTACTTTTTGTGTAGAGACAATGATGTATTAGGACCCCCTTGAAAATGATATGGTGCATCTTAAGGGGTTTATCCAATAAATAAATTTGAACACTTGCCCTCATTTCAAACCTGTATTACTTAATTTTTTCTACAGGACACATTTTTTTTTACCAAACAACACTGGACCCCATTGACTTCCAATGTATGGACACAAGCAAAACTGAGACATTTCTCAATTTCTCATATACCGTTTTGAATAACTTAAGAGGAATTATATAATAACAGAATTTTTATTTTTGGGTGAACCAATACATATACAATTTATTATAATAAACTATATAAATACTGTATTATTAAATACTATATCAAAATAATAAAAAAAATGTATGTGTTATATACTTGATATAATATTAAATGTTGTATTATACGTACTTTCTCTGTGTTTCTGGTAGCGATTATATACTGTATTAGCATACAACACAAACAATGGTAGCACAAGCAAAGTTTTTTTCTTGTTGAAAGTAACCTTCAAAGTATGCTTAATATTTATAATAATTATTTTAATGAGGGCATGTCAATGGAACATGTGTAAGTTGGCATATACCCGTGTTTGCTAGCTTTAGCTTTCGACAAAAACAAAATACATGGTTATGGTAAGCATTTTCAGCTACCTTTTGATAAGCCATTTTATGTTATTATCCTATGTATTCGACCACAACTTTAAAACCCACTGACTGGTGAAGGCAACATCATTTATTATATCATTACAAAGGAGTGACTGACAAGGCCCAGAGATGACTAGGTCACAGCATCTACAAAACGGCAAGTCTTAGGTGCTCCCGGTATATGGCCTCTCACCTATCAAACACCTATCAAAAGCTGTGCAGGAATGGACAACCTGTGAACTAGTGTCAGGATCATAGGCACCAAAGGCTCAATGATGCATGTGGGTCATTAAAGCTCCCCTGTCCGGTCTGATCACACTGAAGAGCTACAGTACTGCTGGCAAACTTAATGTTGCCCATGACAGAAACGTGTTAGAACAAAAAGTGCATCACAGTTTAGTTGCAGACTGGTCAGAGAGCACATGATGACCAATGTCCATCACCGAAAGCTCCTACAATGGGTTACAATCAGGTGAAAACATAGAGCCCAATCGCATGCTGATATTGAGTGTAACAGCAGTAACAGTCCCATTGCTTTAATAAATCTCCTACAATATTTCAATTTAAAGCATCAGTACAATGTATTTTTCCTCTAGTCTCTCAATCGTTGGCTGTAATGGAAAGTGGTACATATACTTTCTCCAGAGAACATCATGATCTTAAATGTATGTGACAAGAAAGGCTCCATGCGAATCAGATATCTTCACTGCAGCGTCCAGATTATCTCTTCGATCAATTGATCCCAAATAGCTTTTGTTCCACAGCCAACTGTAAAATCTGCAGCCAATGTCAATACAAGGGATAAACTTCGTAAATATCCCTGATATCAATATCATATAATGTTTCTTCTTCAAAAGGCTTACCATAATCCCCGGTGTGACATGGCTAAATATGTATGCAGATTGTTTTGTGATACAGCTGAATAAGATTACATTTGTTAAATTCTGTCATCGTTTACTCATGCCATTCAAATCCTACGACATTCTTGTGGAGATCGCAAAAGATTTCGAAGAATGTCTGACCTGTTGTTTTGTCTGTGCCATGGAACTAAATATGAGTTAAATGATCCAAGCACCAAACTGGACATAATGTTAAACAAGGTACTTTATATATTCTTGAGTGGTAAATTGTGTCAGGGACACCAGGGTGTGACATTTACAGCATGTATTCTGTCATCTATAGTGCAATACAGTACATTTTAAGATGAACCCAGCCGGGTTCGTGCCACCGACCCCATGGGCTACACCATTAAAAAAAACATCTGGACTTGCCTGGCTCCAAATTCTGCATGTCCCTCGATCCATGTCAAGATCATGCTAAATATGCTCGCCTCTCATATAAACATTTATACCAATGGTCCAGACGGTGATTAACATTTTTATAAGACACTGACTGATGTATCAAGCGATCCGAAATCTAAAAGTTGGTCTCCCTGTTCCCAGTGCATCTAGCCTAGTCTGGCCCAGTCATCTAACCATCTGCCAGAAGTCATTCACAGTGCTTCTGGGAGCTGTTATACCCAGACAGTTCTTAACTTCTGTCTGCTTGAATCCTGTTCCTGGCATCGCATGAAAGTTGCTGTATCTTTTCCTAAATTCTCAGATTTTACAGTATGATGCATTCCTATAGAAATTAAGACTTTCCTTGTCTTTAGGTAAACAGTTCAAAGGTTTGTGTTGTGCGTGCTGGCTGTAACATGTCACTGTGTCTTTAATAAGCGGTGTTTAATTGCCTTTTGTGAAATTATAAGATTTGTTTTCCGTATTTTCAGTAACTAGAGCTGTTAAAGCTTTCACAATATGTAAGTGATAAAACTGAAAACACAAAGATTATATACATATGGGCATCTGGACATTCCATCACAAAGAACCAATAAGATTCAACATAATCATTGTGTCACCACAATAGAATGCAACATACTGGTTGCTAATCAGATATCGTTTGCACTCCAGAAACATTTTTAAAGGATTACTTTAATCATGGAAGTACAGTTGTGGTCAAAAGTTCAAATACATCTTGCCAAAAACGGAAAATGTAAGAAAAATAAGAGGAATTTTGAAAATAAAGGTTTGTTGTTGATTATGTACTGCCCTGAAAAAGTTATTTTACATAACAGACATTTACATTAAGTCCAAAGTACAGAATCTAAGCTAAATTAATAAAAAAGGCAATCCATAATTTAACATTGGCCATGACTTTTAAATGTGTTGACTTCTTGAGCATCAGGGAATGTTTGTATCTTTCGTAACAATCATCCATGAGCTTCTTGACTGTCCTCAGTATAAAAGGATGGATCTCATCATGATCCAGTCACTTGTGAACAAAGGGTAAAATAAGCATTTGTTGAAAAAGCAAATAGAATGTAGAGGATTTTTCTGAAGATCAGTGGAAAGTTTAATGACTCAGATAAAAAACAAAAATAACTTTTTGTAAACATATGTAAACATATGAAATAACTTGTATAGGGTAGTACTAAATGAAAAAGAAACCCTTATTTTCAAAATTCCTCTTATTTTTCTTACGTTTTCAACATTTTTCAGATTCTGCAAGGTATTTGTAAACTTTTGACCACAACTGTATGTGATTTTATAAGCCATGTTGACTCCCAAATAAGATGATATCATCACATTTAATTTTACATTTAATAGCAAGTTTATAGTAGTTTAAAATTAAATAAAGTATAAAGTTTTATATTTTTATATTTTTGTGGTCACACATATCAGGCCTCCACACCCTGCCAATCCAAACATGTTTTTCCTCTGTGTATTAATTAAATATATATTTTTAATACTGTCTGAGGTGTTTTGTCTGTACAGTGAAACTGAATAGGGACCAACTATTTAAAGCAAAAAAAGGTTGATAAAAACATAATGGTTGAAATGCTGGGAGATGTTCTGAAACAATGCACAAAGAGGCTTATTTCAAGGGTTTGGTCTCATGTTGACTGTTATTGCATCTAAGAGTCTTCTGTTTTTTTATTTTTGCATTTATGACTGATTCATCATCATCATCATTAGCAAAATGTCCCTCCGAAGCTATAGGACAATTTATGATACATTTTTTGCTTTATAATACATTTAAGTTTACAATTGGGTCATACTTCAGTATAGGGGGCAATTCTCGCTATTAACAAAACATTAATTATGACTTTTTCCCCAATTAACTCTTAATTTTTAGCTTAATATGATTGGGTCAGGGATGTAGAGTATGGTCATGCAGAATATGTGCTTTATAAGTACTAATAAACAGCCAATATGCCAATAATAGGCATGCTAATAACAACTAGTTAATAGTAAGAATTGCCCCTAATACTAAAGTGTTACCAACAATTGTTAGGTGTTGTACTATAGCTTTGTTTTAGCATATTAATCCTTTTGCAGTTTCCTAGATACAGAGATATGATACTGTGACTCTGTCGCAAGTGCAGGTGAAACCTAATACATCGTGAGTCTGAAGGTTAATTGGTTAGATTATTAGAACAGGTGTGAATTCAGTCTGGGGCTAAAACACACCTGTAAAGGTCATCAATATATCGACTCATACAAATTAAATCACAGCACAAGTAATTAATTAAAACAACAACCCAGTGGTAACACATTACAATAAGGTTAGTTAACTACATTAGATAACATGAACAGACAATAAACAACACTTTTGTCTTTAAAGCATTTATTAATATTTTATATATTTAAACAATAATGTTGATTCTGACTAAAAACATTAGTTAATGTACCATTGCACGTTTGTAACAAGCTGTTTCATTGGTTATTGAGTATGCGTATGTATACATATTATTTAGTGAATATGTCAGAAATGTCTGCATGTCTGGCACCAAGAACAACTGTATCTGTATTAAGTGACATTAAATAATGATGATAACAGTTAAGAATGATAACATTTACCTTATATATAAATATTGTTCATTGTTTGCTCATCTAAAATAAGCTCTATTAATAAGATTGCATAAAATCATTTTATATTATTTGGTGGCTGTTGTAAACGCTTGCTTTATTGTGACTTTAATGTACACAACCAAGTATGTACTTGATAAAACTATCTACATGTTAATAAAATATATAGCCTCCTCCGTCCAGCCATGTTCAAACTAGCCCAGTCCCCCCTACAGTAGCTTGAAAATGTCCAAACCCCCCAAAATATACGACAGACAATGTTTAACAATCATTTGTAATAACTCATGGCTTGTCCCACTGTTCCAGTCATTGCTCTGGTTCAATCTGCTGTGGTTTTCCATTCTTCAGAAATGGTCATCTCAACTGATCGCTGGTGCAGTGAACCGTCACAAGCGGTGATTGAAGTGCTGGATCCAGACTGTTTTCAACAAGGTCAGAGTCAAATTCCAGGTAGGGTCAATCTGTGAACTGAAGATGCAGTATCAAAGTTCAAGAGCGACAGAAATGAATTGATTTTCTTTTAATAGTAACACATGTCCAGTAACTTTATAACACAAAGTTACTTGGTGAGTCCTGGAGTGGATTTAAAAACTGTGATAATACACAATATTGTGTTTTGGAAAAACACTTTTTGGAGGGGGGGCATCAACCCTTTCTTTAAAGATTTATAGCATGCAGATCCATGTGACATTGTTCCTTTGATATGTTGGCTGGAGTGATGAAACTTCAAAATGCAAAACTGGTCTTCCAGAAGATATATGCCAAAATTTATTTTTACCTCAAGGACTTGAATACTTTCTGTAATTTATTGCAAAACTGAATCATTCTGATGTAAACATTTTGTCTTTTGAAAAACAATTTGGTAATATCTGTCTTCACAAGGCAATATATTTTATAAACATTGTCCAAGGGCTGTTGGGTTAAAATGATTCATGAAGTGATGAAACACACTAAGAAAGCGTTGAGATGAATTTAGGGCCTCTGCGGTGCTTATGCAGTTATATCAGTTAAATCATATGGAAAGGACTGGCTCTGAATCAAGCTAACAAATGAACAGAGCTTCAAGTATTCATCATACACATCATATCAGTATATCCTTAAGTGTTTTTGCCAGATTTATTTTGACAAATGCTAGTTTATTGAAAACCCAGGGACACACCCAGATTTTGGGTTAAATTAACCAAATGTTTATATTCGACCCAACAATGGGTTAAAACAAGTCAGCATAGGTTAATTTACTACCCAATTACCCCAACACTGGGTTGAAAATAATCCATCATTTTTTAAAGTGTGGTTAATCCTGAAATGTCAGAGAGAAATCAGGTGGTTATAGGCAAGGGTTGAATATTAAGGGGAGTTTGTGTCACCAGCCAAGTAGTTTATATGCAAAGTAAGTCATTACTTATTTTTTATGTAGATTATGAAATATTAATTACGCAAACATTTTCTTGGAATGAAATGGAATAACCTTCACCGTTGAATTATTCACAATATCACCAGTAAGTGTATTGACTTTTTCATGTGATTTACAGTAAATAAAAATTTGAAATCTCAATTATATTTACAATAAGGTTGTATTTCTGAACATTTTGTAAATGCACACAACTAACATGAACTAACAATTAACAATATTTTTCAACATTTTAATCCTTGTTAATATAACTTAATGTCAATACGATTATTTACGTTAGTTCTTGGTGCATGAACTAATGTATAGCTACAATCCGTTTTTAACAATCCAACAATTTTTTGGTTAAAAAAACAAAAATCAATTATTCAGCAAATACATAAACAGATCAGTGTTTTAAAAAACATTAATGACATAAACTATCAATCATAAAAATAAAATCAGCATTTATACAGTATGTTAATAATTTGGTATGATTCTTTAGGGTTTTCATGCAATGTTTGTATCATACTTTGTTTAAAATTCCTCAATTGTCTTGGAAAACAACACCATTTTTAACTTGTCAGAAATAATTCTGTTCACAGCTACCCGTTTCGGTGCATGTCTCTTTAAGTGAAAATAAAAATATATGAAAATAAATCTAAAGTAAATGCTGAATCGAAATGTTAAATCTAAATAGGAAACATTGTCATCGGCTACACCACTTTTCTCGAACTAAATTATATTTGAAAAGTTTCATGAACTTATTTTTATCAAGCGTTTTAAAATGATACATTTAAAACATGCAACTATTTAAATAAATGTCGAATTGTACTTTTCATATTTTTGGAAGCTTGAAAGGACCTCCATAAATGAAACATTTTTTCATACATATTCATTGATCTTGTGGGGCAGCAGGACGGATGAGAACACGATGAGTTAGTGAGTGTGAGAGGCATGGTTTATGGTCTCTCGGACAGATGATGAAATCGTTCGCTGCTCTGATACCCGGGGCCGGACTCCCTGCACACTCATACACACACCTCACCCTGGCAGGCTGAAAGACAGATGAGCCGCCCAGGGCAAGATAAAAGGTCAGGCCTACGTCTTAACAGCTTCCCTGCCCTCTCCAATAGTGATGGACTGACTTCCCTTCACTCCTACTGGAGAACGAAAACACCAGGAAAAAAATAAACATCCAAAATGTGGTCAGGGGAACACTTTGCAATTCATTCACAGGGAAAATGGCTAAAGGGAAATATCCCATAATGTGCACATCTAGCAACTCCTTGCGTCACAGCGGACTAAATACTACCAAATGTCTTCTCTTTTCTCCCTAAAGGAACTTGCAGCCGGCCCTTGTCTGTCTCTGATTAATAACGTACCGGTTTAAGCACATAATTTCCCGTGTGCAGAGATTATGGGTTCAGGCTCTGTTAAACAGCCGCTCAGCTCGTTCATTTATGGTCTAGGATTCCATTACACAAGCATTACCGAATACCAGAATAGAAGGAGCGATAATGGACAGTTTTATTCCTCTAAATCAAGAGGTCCTGCATGGCACCGTTCAGCTTTTTGAGCTGCACCATCAGAGAGAGAGAGCCCCATCAGTCAGAGCTGTTATAAATCAACAGAACACACCAAGACACACTTGTGGGGTATAAAGTGTATTGCGTAGAGAGCCTCGGAGTGAAGGAGGAAGTAAAGCAAATGTTCGAGAAGAGATCTGTCAGAGTTGATCTTTCCTACTAAAGAATTCAATTCAAACTTATTTAGTGCTTTTCACAATTTTGCATTGATGCTCAGCATGAAGTAGGAGAATAGAAATGATCAAAATCAGGAAATGTTCAAAATTCAAGTGGCTTTGTATTATAGAATGTCCAAAGTGACATTTTGTTTTGTGGTTTTTCAATAAAGCCGCACATTACATTTTGTAATGTGTAATTGTTGTATGTTAAAAAGCTTTCGCTTGACAAAGTTAAATATGTAGAGCCTGAAAATGTAAACACATGTTAAAAAATAACAACATTGTATGTTTATTTATGCATCCTGACCAGCCTGAATGTTAAATTTGAAATGCTCAAATAACACTTTATCACATAATTTATCTGAATACTGCAGTTTATACGTTTAAAATTCAACATTTCTAATAACATTTACAATTTGCCTGTTTGTCTCGTTTGAACTCCTTGGACTAAAAACACCAAAACATCCTAATTACCCTATCAGGGTTTGTTCTGTATATTCTGGTTATAATGCACACTATCCCCTACTTACTGTAAATGTAACCTGTTTCATTTAAATGTTTAAATTTATATTTTAGAATCAAGGGTTTCATTAGGGGATCTGAAAGTAGGTATGGCTCATTGTTTTCAGGTCTGTGAGCTCAGCATGCCTTTAACAATGATTTGAAAACGTACCAGCCACGTAGATACAAGATCAGACAATATTACTAAATTCCCATTAAAACAGATAAAGCTAGAAGTCGTGTGTTGCTGTTTAATGTGAGAACTATCTGGGAACTTTTTTAAGCTTCGAGAGCCTAAATTTTAATACACTCTTTTTATCAGTAATAAGAGCAGACTTTCAGAGGTATGAATTAGCGCGCCTTCCTTCTCCCATCGATAATCTTTACCATAAAATGAAGTCAGGCCTGAAAGCTTTAAAAAGTGCTTTTAAGTTTCATCCAATTACTCGCTTCATAGTTCCATTTTCCATTAATGATGAATTCTAAAGTGTCTGAGATCTAATCTAAAACTTTTGGCCTGATATACTGGGCGTGGATCAGAAATCATTCGGGGAGAGATCAAGTAATATTGCATGTGTGTATGTGTGGGGTGGTAGGTCTGAGTGTGGGGGCCGGAAATATACCGCAGTCACCTCTGCACTTGCTCAAGCGTAGCCTGTAAGCTCTTAAAGCTCTGTTCCTCATTTTCGGCACCACCCTTTTCTATTGGCCGGCAGACCTGCGTTCCCCCTGGTAAAAGTAGCTAAGTGCTGCAGTGGGCCCACATCACATTCCACATCCCCTTGTAAAACATGTGCAGGACTGGGGTCTACAGCAGGACCCCTTCCACATCCTGTACTTTATTAGCACGGAGAGCGAAAATTGACATGCACACGCTCAAACACACCAACTGCTTGTTGTTTAATCAGGAAACATAGAAGTTTTAGTGAAAACGTTTTGGAGCATATAACACCTCTTTGAATGTACTTTTCATACTGACCATCTCGCCTTAAACCAGTGTTGGGTAGCTCAAACACACCTGATAAACATCTTATAAAGACTTCATTACAAGCAATAATAAAATAATACATTAAATCCATTTTAACAGCTAACATTGAATGTTTTAGTGAAATCTTGCAAATATAGCAAAAATCTTAGCAAAAACATGTGAACTCAACGACTTATTTATCACAGTGTGTGTCAAGGCAAGTGCTTTATACAATACAGCGTTCAATGTAGTTTTACAGAAATAAAAAGAAAAGCAACGATAAATTATGCAAAATTCAATGAACATCAGTATGTATGATGCAGCAAATCAGTTTGTTTGAATCCTGCATGACAACAGCACCTTTTGACTAGACACAAGCCTTTGCTACATTGCCAGTAGTTTTGGCTCAACATGAGGTTCACATCTCAAGAATAAGGCTCCTTTTTCTAATCATGTTGTTTATTACATGAACAGCCAATACATAACTGTGTTTTTTTAAATAACCGTTGGCAAGAGTTTTAAAACATTTTTAAAGTAGACTTAAAGAAAGACTAAATAGCAATTCGTTAACATTAACCAATAGCCTGTGACATGAGACAGGTTTGGAAGAACATGAGAGGAAGTGAAGATTCACAGAATGGTAATTTATTGCTATTAAATTAAATAAGATCCATTTGACTTTAAAGGTCATTTATTGTTGACTGGAAAGAATTTTTACTACACATTTTGAGTAAGTGTTAATAGGCTTTCCTTCGAAGTCTATAATGACAGAAACTCTTTAAGGGCGGCTCCATTAGGACCAGAAATTAAATAGAGCAGATCAATACCACAGGGAGGCAAATAGACGTAAATGGATCCTAAACATATTACAGTTTAGATGTGGGCCATCCATTTATTCCGCCCTGTGAGACCTAGCCTGCCAATTGGAGGTGAAGGTCTAGAGTTATGCTAGATCTATACGAGAGACTTTGCCCTGTGCAGTTTGTAGTGTGTGAAATAACCCAAGTGCCAAAAAATGGTTGGATCGCAGGGCCGAACTGTTTAATTATCTCCACGATTCTCATCAAATATGAATAAAGAGCCTTAGACTAATGTGTTCATTACAAACACACTGTTAAGCACGAGTCTGGAGTTCTTAGACACTGGTACTGCTGTAGACATGCACCCCGAACCATCTACCAAACCTTCATCCATCTCATCCTAAGCCTGACAGGAAATCAATCTCCAACGGTTCCTAATAAAGCTGTGAGCTCGCAACATCTCTCCATTTCCACTCTGTCACCAAGAGAACAAGCTCTTTCTATCTACCAGTCCCATTTAGAATAGAGCCTTTATTTATGGCCACGCAACCAGTTGCATGAAATTTGTTTCCGGAATGTACACACCACGCTACCATTAACACGGGAAAAATGTCATAATTTCATCATTAAATCCAAATGTACTCCACTCTTGTACATGGGCGTCGGAAGCACTAAAAATGCGGGTCCCACCAGAAAGAAATTGACTGTGCACAAACAAAGGCCCTTTAAAAGCAGCTTCAGTGGTGTAGTGAGGGACCATAGTTTTGACGCTATATCGACTATCATAAAAATGAAGAAAATATATGATAAATAGTTTGATAATAAAGTGTATGGTAAGGTTAGGGCTAGTACATAGTAGGGGAGGTCTTTATTGTCCCAATTGACCCTTCGCAAAACCCTGCCCCCCTTCTTTCCTGTTGTTATGTCTGACAAGCTTTCGTTATCAGCCATGCGCTCCAGTGTTCCCATTTGTACTCTCTGGGGAAATAGTGAAGAATTTCTGGAAAAATGACATGCCGATTTCCAACAGAAAGGTCTGCAATATGCATCCGAGGGATACATTCAGGTAACTGTAACAATAATTATACCTGTATTTGCGGCCACACCCGCAGATGATAACATTACTTTAATTCTAAACTTGCGCGATGCAGTAGGCTAAATACTGTCACACAAATGGATAGCTAACCGAAATGTGATGTATTAAGTGTTTATATTTTCTCCGAAATTTGAAGCAATGACAATTTTAAAGCGACAGAGAGTAACTTTGGGCAGAGTTTTGGTCAGCCGTGATCATTCTTTGTGACAACGAAAGTAAACTTTTAAATATTAATTCAGTGCAAAAAATAATAACAGTCCATCAGTGTCTTAATCTTTATTTGTGTTAAATACAACAAACACAGTACAGCTGTTGCTTTACGACTTCATTGCTGAAAACGTCTTTCCTTTAAAATGTCACTGCAAATGCTCCTCCCTGAAGGCTCAATGTGCGCTCATCACATGTGATGCAAAGCATATCTTGTCAGCTTGCTCATACTTTCAATATGTAAGTAACATATCAATAAGTATTATTCCGCCTTAAAGCACCACTTCCCGAACGCTTCCGTCTGTAATTAATACATTAATGATTCCAACATTACGTGTCTTGTATCTGTATTGGTAGTTGTGTTGTGTTGTGATGTGAACTCCGCTATTCTCCTTTATTTAGACTGATTTTTAAAAGTTATAACTTAGCTATTGTTTAACATTATAATTTGAACGTCTATCAAAGCTGGGTATCTATCTCTGTGTTTACTTTTACAATAATTAAAAAGCAATGTTTTCATGTTAATCACCAAAGCTCTAGTACGATTATTTGTCGTACAAAATGGCGGTCAGTCAGGGGGGCATATCAAACTGCTTGCGAAAGGTCAATTAGTTGGTATCTATTTAATAATTTTAATAAATATAAAGTAATTTTAACAGTACTTGAGCATTTTACTCATACTGAATGTAAACTCAATGCACTAGTCCTCAACATTTAAGAGACATGTCAGTGAAAAACAAGAAACAGTTGACTCTTGAGGAGAGCAATCGCATCAAACTGAACACCTTAAAATTGGAACAAATCAAGGTCGACACTATAGCCTACGTCTATTACAAACACCCAAGTCTCAGTTAAGCTCAAGTGCTCATAAGGAAACCAATATCCTTCAAAAAGCTCTCTCCATGTCATGGTTCCACTATCATGTCATGTTTTATTCTTGGTTTTCTGTGGAGCCATGGCATAGCCTTTAGTTATGTGGTGGGAGAGAGACTATTTTGGCACCTATTTGGCCATACTCTCTCTCTCTCCGGTCTGCGTCATTGTTCCCGCCATCTCGTTCCTCGTCAGCCTCTCCTTAGTGCTTAATCCCCAGCACCTGTTCCTCGTTATGATCCTGTGTTTGTCACCCCTTAAAACATCCTCGTGTTCATTGTCCTGTGCTCGTTCATTGTATGAAATCCGTTGAAACTGTCGTCTTGCTTGTAGCTGTTGTGCGTCATCCTGTTTTTGAGTCTCCCTTTGTCAAAGTAAGTAAGTAAGTAAGTAAGTGTAGTGTAGCGTTGTTTAACTGTTTGTTTTCTTAGTTTTAGTTAGTCAGTGTCCTCGTAAGTATTATTGTTTATCCTGTCTTGTTTTCCCCCTCGTGGGTTTTTGTTTTGCCTTTTTGTCTTGTTTATTGAATAATAAATACCCCTGTTAACCCCTTCACCTCCTGTGTCTGCCTGCGATTGGGTTCCCCAGAGATCCATGACACTCCAGTAAAACGGATAAATAAAATAATGTTAAGTAAAATTACATTAACTCCAATACTTTACACCACATGACGTTTAATTGACGAAATTCGGGAGGAGCAGGAGCATATAATCAAGCCATCAGCAATCACTGCATCTGCTCAAGCGAGCTCTCCCATATATGGTCAAACTGCTTTACCTGCTTAATCTCTACAGCTTCAGCATCCCTCCACCACCTCGGCTCCTCTCCTCAATCCTGCTTCTCCCGCAGGGCCCTGGGGGGGGGGGTGTGCTCTGGGTTCAGGCTGTTTCCGAGCTCAGTGCACTCGCCCCGACATGATCACGTGGGAAAGTGACGTGCATAACCTCTCGTTGTAAAACTAGGCAGTAGGAAAAATGTGGAATGGACTTTAATTTAAGATATTCCTCAAGTGGAATGTATTTGACTGACGGCGCTCTAAAAAGCAAACAGCCATATGAGCTAAATTAGAGACAGTTAAAGTAAGTGGGTCCAATATCATACGTCTTAAAAAGCGGGTGGGTCCTGTCCCTGATGCCCATGCTCTTTTAGTATTGTGATTGTTGTACACAATCACATGGCAATTTGTAACTATTTTACAACTTCATATACATTTCCTTATGTTTTAGTATGATCTGCTTTCACCACAGTGTCATTTAGGAGTGATATGCTTCATTCTTGCTTTTTTCTAATAATTGTACACTTTTTGGTTCCAAACGTTGCTGCACCTCTCAAATGTTTTTTTGCTATCATCACACCATCTTATCTTCAATCTAATAAATAATTATAATCATTAAGATCAAGACCCTACATAATTTTTTTGGTTGGTTTCCCTCAAAAAGATGTCATATTATGAAAGTGGGTTTGCGAATGTGTTGTGGCATCAATGGTGTACTAGTGATTGCACATAGTTAAACTTTAGCTTAATCTGTCCACCACACCATTAAGTGAAACGGACTTAATAGGAGTGGCAAATGAACTCAACCTCTGGGTTGTAGACAAGACAACATTAATCATCGAGACCTTATTGCAGTTATTTTACCATTCAGCATCTCAACTCAAAAAAAGTAGTCTATTTAGCAAACATTTACAGGACCACATTAGAATTTACAGCTATACAAACATGAATTTAGATGTCAGTTTAGACTTAGTGATATATACCCAAATATAAAAAACCGTCATTATTTAGTCACTCTTGTTATTTCAAACCTGATTACTTTCTTCTGCATAACACAAAAGATATTTTGAAGAACGTTGTTAACTGGCCCCCCATTCATTTGCATTGGTTGGGACCATACAATAGAAGTGAATGGGGGTCAGTGCAGATCGGTTAACATCTTTCCTCAAAACATCTTGTGTTCTGTGGTAGAAATTCATAAAGGTTTGAAATGAAGAGGGTGACTAAATTACAGAATTTTAAGGTGATCCATCACTTATTCTATGGCTTTACAGAAAACCAAAACATCTTAAACTAGTTCCAAGCACAAGTTCAATTACTCCACGTTTAGACAGCGTACATCTCCTAAAAACATTTTGAGTACAAAGCTATCGAGTTTTAAGAGTCACAGGGAATAAAGACAGTTAATGAATGTTGCGTCTTTCATTGTATCTTGGGTCTGTATAGCCAAAAACCACCAGATATCAAGCGGTTTAAGAGCACCTCTCTAAACTGTCAACCTTCTGGTGTTTCCTTTATAACCAGCTATTTGTCTCAAGACACTTCAATTCTCATTGGGGAAAAACTCCTGAAAACTCCACAGGTAGCAGGTAGAGTCTAATAACTTTAATAATTTAATAATTTCTATTAAAATCAGCAATGAAATTTACACTGTAAAGAAACACCTCCACTGGAAACCACAGATTCTTCACTCTTTTTTCCAGCAACAGCTCTCCCTGAAACAAGGGAGTAAGAAGATGAAACTGATGTCTTTTGATGTTGTACACAAACCAAAGTGAAACCTGCGTTTCCTGGCACAGCTCTGCTCACAGGAACCAGAAGCAGGGTGGCACACCGCTGTACTACAGTGAATATAGATCTGACCAACAAAGAGAGATTAGCTTTAGCAACAAATACAAAAAGGCAATTTAGATGAAACGGAAGGCTGTAGGGAAATCATACAGTCTCCCGCAGAGGGGCCAGTGATGATGG
Source organism: Triplophysa siluroides (assembly GCA_006030095.1). NCBI lineage: Eukaryota > Metazoa > Chordata > Actinopteri > Cypriniformes > Nemacheilidae > Triplophysa > Triplophysa siluroides. Next base: position 435,055 of record VCII01000009.1, on the reverse strand, counting down.
ATCCACAAACGTGAACATCTTCACAACAAAGCGATTGTAGTGGGTTGGAAACTGAAGACCAAACAAGCCAACTGCAGGAACCAGTGCGGTCAGGTCATCTCCTGAGGATGAACACTCATGTTACTGTCCCGGCTAGAGTTTGAGACCAGTGCAACAAGTACCACTCCTCGAGGCATTTTTTGAAGACTAGCAAATTACCTTCTGCACAGCCTTTAGTGACACAATGGCCGTTTGCCAGTCTAAGCTCAGCCCTGAGGGGTCCGGGAGCAGCAATAGGTGGAGGTGGTGGAACAGTGTTGGCCTCCGCAACCAGAGCTTCAACAGCAGTGGTAGAATATCTACACTGGAAAAGAAGTCTAGACAATAACCAGTGAGCTTACATCGGTTCAAGGATTCACAGTCCTGAGAAAAAAAAAGAAAAAAAAACACTTGTTACCTACTGAAATTGACTGTCCCTTGTGATGGAGCACATAGGTCCAATCCCCACTTCATAGGATGAAGTAATTCTGTTCTCATACACCACATAACCATTTTCCTCCTGCAAGCAAAAGCACGATTGACATCAAATCTGTTCTAGACATCGAAATCATCAACAGCAAACTCATCATCATGCTGGTGCCACAGGCAGTGACTGGAAACTGGTATATGGCAAAGGAAGGCGTGGAACCAACAGGACCACAAGGTGCTTCATTTTCACCCAGCAGACGGACCGTGTCCAGATTCAGACAGGGCAAAGTAGCATCTCTAGCCACCACTAACACAAACTGACCATCTCTTATTCACTGGACAGTGACTGTAATGAGACAGAGGTTATTGTTATTATATAAGTTATTGGAGAATCAGCTTGCCCAAAAAAAGAAACTGGTTCTGACTGCACCGCTGGCTTCTGAAGCGGAAACTTCTGAGAAAACTGTTGTTCAGTTTGCTGGAATACTGAAGATTGAGGCTCCTGGGGAAAATTGCTAAACTATGGAATGGCACGACAAAAAGCATAAAACCATGCGCAGAAAGCAACAAGACAAAACTAAACATCCCTGTAGTTCCAGCCATCCTGCCACAAGCAGACAATCTAAGAGTTGTATGTTGAGTCTTATATACTCGTCGGTAAATCGTCGGTCAGAAATTGTAGCTCATCCTTGATCAATTAACAATGATTGTTCTCCAGACCTTCTGGGGCCTGTACCATGAATGTTGCTGAACAAACTCTGGGTTACAGGATAAGTTTTGGGTTGACAAATCCAAACCAACGTGATCAAGCTTTGTTGGTACCACGAAGCAGCTTGTGGAGAGTTTCTTTGTCAACTCAAGCTTTGATCCTGAAGCTAAGATTAGTTCGCGCGCGTGCACATGAACGAGTGACGTCGGCATCGTAAAACCAATCGCGTTCGACATGGATAGAGGGAGTTCTATGTTTCTTAGGAAATAATTACGCGCAAATATTTTGTGTTATTTCAGCCACGGAGTAAAACTGTTGCTGCTGTCTACGCAAGAGAGAAGTGTTTCAGAACGCCGCTGATTGAGTTAATGTGAAGTTAAATGACTATATACTACACACATTGACTGTAGTATACTATAGTAAGGTAAGTATTATAATAATGTAATATGATGTGTGTGTATAATGTGTGCGTGTGCCCCACAGTGGATGAAAATATCCTGCCTTATATTGGTTATCATTTAGTTTACCTTTATTAATGAGGATGAAGCGCATGATGAAAAGAAACTATCTGTGCGCTCTGACGGAGTAAAAGAGGGCAATGTACTGTAGGCTTCTATTCAATATGGCACACGTGTGAATGTGAGGATTATATTTAACGTTACTGGTGTCTGTGTTATTGTAGGACATTTCACAACCTTCCCCAGAAACTGAAGCGTCTACCTCCATAGGTTACAGAAGAAACGGGAACAAAATAACAAAGCTGTTTCTAAATAAAGACAGCTAAATAAAAAAATGCCAGTATGTAGGTTTAGTAGTCTGTTGACGTGCACATTTAAAAATCTGATGGTCATCTCAATCCTGACTCTGGTTTGACTGAGGGCCATGCTGAAGTGGTTCTGTGGTCAGGATAGAAAAAAAAACCCTCTTGCATACATAGGAACCCACCAAAAGGCTATCAAACAGTCCTAGAACAAAGAAGATAAGATAGTATTGACGTTTGAAATTGAGTTTTGGTCACATATTTATTTAATTAAAGGGTTTTGTACTGTTCCCCATTTACTTTACCTTCCTTAAATGCACTTGCACAACACAGATGCATTAGGGAATTTTGCAGGCATTAAAGTGTTAAAAAATTCTTATACATTTTAAAATGTAGGCCTACGGTATGATACATTATTCAGGTGAATTCTAAGTGTAACTTGTTAAAAAAACGATTACAATAGCAGTGTATTTAAGATGTGTGATCTTACCTGTCAATGTGTGGTTTTGTCTGTATCTTACTGTACCTGTTCAATAGAAGGTTTCTTTAGTGGACAAAGAAGATAAATGTCCAACACAGTGAAACTGAAAGTGTTCCTAGATGTTCTGCACCACAGACAAGGATGTAAAAAATGCAATGCAAAGAAATACATATTGTATTCAGTACAATAAAAGAATGTAATAAGTTAGTGTAAGGGAAAGCCAGCAAATGTCATCTCTAAAATCAGATTTTACCAACATAGTAACCATTAATTGATTTTATATTTGTAACAAATATTAACATCTTTTTATGTTAGTATTTTTATTTTATTAAACATTATTAAAATAACTAGCCATTGTAACACGCACTGTGAGTTTGTTGCCTCATTTATATGTAAATTTGCTCGCCGCTGATTGGTTTATTTTCGGTGTGAGATCTCTAATCTAGATCATAGCCTGCTCCGGAGCAGGTTAGCCGTGCAGCGTAAGTTACCATGGCGATGAACACCGATTAAAGCTGAGTTTCTTTCATGGTACCTAAAACCCAGGGTTGGCGCAAAGTAATCCTAAACTTACCTGGCTAGCCACCTAAACCGGCTTCATGGTACAGGCCCCTGGAAGCTACAAACAGGGTGATTTCTGTTTATTCTCAAGATTTTATATGATCATGTTTTAACCAATCGCTACAAAGAAAACGAAAGTAAAGCATACTTTAAAAAATGGAAAGTTGTCAACATCTGTTTGCTGTTCATTTAAGCAATTCACACAACAGCGAGACATTAAAACTACAAAATGCACTTTTTAAAGGTGTCATGAACTGGCCTTTTTTAATTATTTTTTACTGTTGTTTGAGATCTACTTATGACGTTCACGTGGTTTATACATTCAAAAACATCAAACTCTATATGAATAGGCTATTTTCTACCCTGGTTTTGATGCCGGCTCAAGATTGAAGATTTGGAAGTAATCGCCCACGGAAATTCATGCATTTGGCTGACACTTTACCCAAAGCGACTTACATGGCATTGTACAAAACTTTTGTTTCTGGCTATGTGCAATCCCCTGGGATCGAACCCATGACATTGGCATTGCTACTGCCATGCTCTAACCACTGAGCCACAGGAAAGATGTGCAGCTGAATAATTGGATAAAAAAACAACTTCAACACGCATTCCTAATATTAGAATCCGAAGCAAGCGACTGTGTTCTTCCACAACCAGGCGCTGCACAATGTGTTTCATGTTTGTTGCTTGGCCGCTCTAAATAAAAATAACAGTGAAAAAAGTCCTCACTTTTGCACATATGACACAGGGCTAGCCGTTTTCGAGAGCCATACGCTAAAGTGAAAGGGTTGCCAGATCTTCACAGAAAAAAAATAAGCAAATAAAGACAAGACGAAAATAAACCTTAAAATGCAAATTGCTTATATATTTTATAAGACCAAAAAATCTCAAAATCTGTAAGTGACCATTTATTAAGACCTAAGTGCTGAGGCTTTTTAATCTAAGACCAAACAACAAGCATAAAAGCGCTTATTAATAAAAACGAACATGGCAACTCTGCAAAAGAGCACTGTGTGAACACAACGTATCAGCGGTTTAGTTTAAACTGATGGACAAAACAAATCTTTAGCTGAAAAATATGTCACCAGGGTTACCAGTTTGTCAATCATCACAAAGGGAGTGTGTACTATGTGTACATAGCTTAAGTAATTCGCATAACAGTGGGCGGGGCTACATAAATAATTATGTTTTACACTATAAGTTTAGGATATATTTATTTGTCGAAATGAAACCTTGGTTAATATCGACCAAAGACAACGCAGGAGGCCAAAGGAGGAGGGCGGAGAAGAGCAGCAGTCAGAAAGGCCATCGTCCTCAGGAACGAAATGAGGCCGGCATTTGCATAAAGAGAACATCCATCAGCACTCGAATCAATTTGATGAAATTCGACCATCCGTAATAATAGTTCATGGTTTATGTATAACAACAAGTAGAGTAATGAGTAAATAACTATGAAGTCATATTATGTTAGACTGTGTTCTTTTGTGTTGTCATAATGCGCGTGTTTGGATAGACCTAATAAGTTCAGGTGCACAGTTGCATGCAATGTTTGTATACTTAAACCACCTCCAAGGTTAGTGAGGGCCTCAAATCCCTGGCACGTTTATTTTGCGGGGTTGCGGGCTGAAAAGTTTGGGTATCTCAGGTATAGTATCTGAGCCCTAAACTATTTGGCCACTGAGGCCATCTTTTTCCTGCCACATTACATTTTCTCTTAGACAAATCAAAGGATCATTACATATTCAGAGCACTTTAAACCTAATAATAAGGTCTTTGACATCATCTATTACATCAAGGTGATTATTTGGCTTTCATATATTGGATTTTGTTAAATGATTAGTGTCTGTTCTGCTGTTCAGATGGCCCCTTGTCTTATTTCAACTGGCTGTTATTTGTGCAGGCTGGAATTAAAATGATTTTGCTGTGGCAGCAATTCATTTGAGGGTAAACCTTATTTACTTCGCTTTAGTGGTCAGAGATAGCACTGGACATCTAATTTCTGATATACCGTAGGGCAACTGCCAACTGACAACTTTATGGCCCCAGACTTCAGAGGGAATGAGGAATTGTTGATGACTCATTGTTTCTACTGTTGAAGAAGCGCTCGGAAAATCCATCTAATCCACAATCCTTGTGCCCAGGGGGATACACCGCACAAGCTACCTCACAATTTCTGCCTCCACCAGAATTCTGCACTCCTTTATCCAGTAGATTATCTATTTTAGCTTCCCAGAAAGCTCATACTGTGAAGGTTGGCAGATCACACACACAGCTCTGTGAGGTCCTGGGTGAGACCTGCCACTGTGATCATGGGACGTTTGCAATAAGGTAAATACATCGGAAAGTTCTTTAGAATATGTAAATCTTTTGCAATAATATAGTTTCCATTTCGGGGGTGTTTCATTGTACATCTATAGTGTGAAGATGCATTTCTCTGTCTGTGTTTGCAATAACACTTGTATGAATGACTCTGTTACATTGAGGGTGTGCAAGAGACTTTACAGCAGCCCATCTACTCAGTTCTTATCAGTTTTCATAAATAACCCAGCTAAAGAACGTTGTTGAAGAGTTCTTTCTACATTTTTACAGTTAGGATATACATCTTGTGAAACAAAATCAAAATGTACCATGTATTATAATAGCCTTCTGTATTTCATGTATTTTATAATTTTCCTTTTTTTGTTTTCATTAAATCTGTTGTCAAATGTGTTTTGTTAAGCTGCTTTGCTTTTGCTTTGCGAAACTGTGAAAAGTTAATTGCATATTACGCTAGAGACCTAGCTTTACTCCTAAAAGAATGTTACTTCTATTAACACAAGCAAAACTTTCGGAAGCTTAGTTACAATCAAGTTAAGCAAAATATTTAATGAATGAACACAGGAAACAGGGGATGTGTAAAATTTTGCGAACATTGCTTGTTTCAATGTGTTAGTGTGCTGAATTTTCTGTAGCATTCTGCTGGCACAGCAGAACACATTTTTTTGTGCTCCTCATTGTCACTTGGCAAATAGTCTTGTTTTCAATGCAATTATGTGCTGAAATGTATGCTGTTTTAAGATGATGACTACAGACTGCAGACTTTTAACATAAAACACTGAAACTGGGTGTTACTATCATGAGTATCCCTAAGACCACAGATCAATAAAATCTTGCCAGAATCTCTGCTGCAATTTCAGGTCAATGTGCTGCAAATCAGCAAACTGTCTGAAATGAATGGATGTCCCTGTAATTCCCCATTAATCTTGTTAAAGGTATAATTTCCTGCTCTAATCTCGGTCAACTAATGACATAAAATTGAATTTGTTATGCTCCTGCCCGCTGGTGTATTGCTTTGTGTTTGCATTGCAGCTATAACGTTGTTAGCCACTGACCTTCACATGAGCCAGTGGAACTGGAAGGACAGATCTTCAAGGAGTTCTATCTTTGAACAAAATTAGATGCTAAGCATCAAAGGACAAGTGTCTGTCTTAGATCAATTTTTAGAATTTCTTCAGAATGAGTAGTGTTTCAGTGCTTCTTGGGCCAAACCTTCTGCCACAATGCAGTTGATTCTAATAGGTGGTTACTACGCCACTGTAGGTAGTTATTAAAACTTACGTTTTATCCAGACATACTTTTATCCAGAGCGATTTGCTGTACATTCAAGCTATACTTGTGATCAGTATGTGTGTTCACTGGTACTCGAACCAGTTGCTTACCGATATAATTTTAAGGGTACCATTCCTATCTGTATTAAATGCGCAGGAAAAGTTATAAATTCAATTTGGAAATATAAGAATCTTTTATTACTGAGCAATAGCCAGAGTAATGCTTGACTTAGCAAAAGCAACTAAAAAACATAATAAGTCACTTGGTAGGCAGTGCTGCCAAACTCTTCCAGAGTTAGAGACTCAAAATAAATTCCTTTATGCATTCAATTATAACTAATTGCTCTTGCCAATGTGAATACATGAGCAACGAATGAACCTTCAAAGCAAAGCGGTGCACAGTCACCACAAATAGGCATTCCATTTACCACTCTGTACAAACCAAAACTAATTTAAACATTGAGTAGAGTAGTTATGGTCACCACTTGGGAATTTTTTTCATATTTTCCAAGCCATTTTTGGTTGAGCGTCTTCATGGTGCGAGCCTGTGATCTTGTGCAAGCGTGTGTCTGATCGTCTCCACACCACTTGCATAAAAACCACTTCGTTCCAACTGGATTGAACTGGCAAAGTGCCTCGTGTGAGAAAGGGGGAGTTGAGGATTCGCTTTTAGACTCATTTTGTCAGATTTTTTTGATTAAACAAATCCGTGACAGGGAAAAATAAAGAAATCTCTGCAAACTTTCCGCTAATACTTACAGTATGACTTAAACAACCTGACATTTGAAACAAAGCAGATTCCGAAGGGCCAGGAGGTCCTGAATCTGAGAGATGTGTGAGTGGTTATGTGGAAGTTCCAATAAACAACCAAAAATAAGTTTCACCCATATGAGGTCTAAATTATCTGCAAGCTTTGCATTTCCCATTAACCTCAATGAAAGTTGCTCAACTGGCTGCTATGTGAGAATTTCACCATTTTTGATTATGGGCACACTGTTTTCCATACAGGTTTTTTGAGCCAATAACCCAAGTTGTACGTGCCATGTGAATAAGTAAAAATGCTTTAGAAAATGCAGGAAATGACAATCATGACAATGCTGATTGGCTGATAGCACCACCAGTACACACACAGACTATCCTACGCATTTAAAAGAAGTTGTACCAGCATATTTGACCATTTTCAACTTCTTTATTGCAAAAGTTATTCATTTCATTTCATTAATTTAATTTATTTTCTTCAGAAATACACAATTTTGAATAAACCTGAAAACATTGCATTTTTTGTCAAATACTTTGTCCAGATTGGATTCAGGATGGTAATCAAAATCAAATGTATTTGCTGCTTTTAGATCTGTAGATGCTGTACTCTTTCAGAAGATACATAACAGCGCCTATACTGTATATCAATGGAAACATGGAAAGCCAGAAAAAACTTGTCAATTCAAAAGTAAAGGTAAATTATTTTGATCACCCCCAAGTGGCTGGCCCTATTGGGACTTTTCTCAGTGGGCCGTTTTTATACGTGGGCCACAATGCAAATGGACAAAGGGGATCCCCTGGAACGTGAACGGACGGAAATGACAGAGAGCTGCTTTTGGTGAAGAAGTCCAGGGCCAACTCAAGGGGCATGTTTCTGTGAGCACTGGCAGCGCAATATCAGATCTGTGTGTCTGCGTTATAGGTATCATAGGCTTTACATAACTACCTGTCGATGAGGTAAAAAAAATTCTGTGCTCATAATACTGTAATTTAAGCATCTTCCATTCGAAACTACCTAGACAATGGTAACAAGCCAAATCCAAAGCCCACAAATCCAAACCTCATGTAAACACTTGTTCTTTTTAAGGAATATAGGAATTGTGCTTGAGGCTCTGATGTAGTGGATTTTGAATACAATGCAAAATTTGTAGCAAACATCACGGATACAATACAAAGAGTGTGAACTAAGACAAGTCGACTTAAAATCAGAAAAGCTTTTAGGGTATTTTTGACATGAAGCAGCCTGTTCATTTGTTATTATAATTTCCTGGCTCCACAGATTGTAATCACTATTTCTCCTTCAGCTTGTCTGTTCTTCACCCGCAATCATCAATCATCATAAAATCAGTGACAAGACGCGAATGTGTATTAGATTGTTTGAGTGGTCCACCGCCAGAAGGCACAAGAAAAGCAGAGGTTGGTCCGACCTGTTTCATGAATGTCTCTTTATGTTGAAGTGCATGTCAGTCGCGTTCTCTGATAGTTGAGTCACAGCCGGGGCAACAATAATCATGCTGTCAACAAACGGCGCAATAATGTTTCAACCGACAACCTTCAGTTGAATGACTCACAGGTTAATTAAATGAAGACAAAACATTCTTTGGATGGCCACCCTGTCACTGTTGCTATGACAAATATTCCTTCAGTTTGTTTTTGGTAATGTCGTGTCTACGCTATACATGAGTGGCACGTCAAAACGATAACCCTTAAGTATGTTTAATAAACCTACTCTGTTTTCTATTTAAAAATACTGCACAACTGCTTTATTCCCCTCTTCTGTCTAAAAATACAGTAGCAATGACAACAACATAATGTGTGAATTGATGTCAATTTTTTATTTGTTTAAATAAATGTAAAGAGCTTCTATTACACTACATAACTAAGTTTTCTGGTCTCTGGACTTTTTATTTATTTCATCTTATTTTGGTTACTCATTTATTATGAAAAATGCAATGTCCATGTTTAGATCAATACATATACCTAAACTCTATAGTAATATTATTTAATAATATTTTAATTTATATTTATTATATTCACTTTTTTTAACTGTAGAAATCTCCATAATGTTTTTATGAATATTAACTTAAAACGTACTTTTAAACCTTCTAGTTCCAGATTCCTAGTTCCTTGTTTGGTTAGTAAACATTCTTTAATAACACGCAGATGTGACGCTTCCAGACATACCTAAGCTGTAGTGGCGCCAAATGTAATGTAAGGCATTTATAATTGAGTCTTTTTATGTTAAGGACAGTTAAAGTGCAAATATTGCTGTCACATATTTGTTAGAATCTGACTATAAATATTTACTTGAATATAGAACTAAAAATGACCTCCTAATTCTTATCTCTAATTTGTCTACACTGAGAGGTATTCTGTAATCAATATTTACACTTTGTTTCTTTATAATGCAAACTTGCAAACACAATTTTTGTTAGTTTTTTATAAACTGAGTTTTTTTACAATCCACAGCATCAGACACTGACAATATTTTTTTTAGATTTCTAAATTTTAACTCGGAGCATTGCTTCATAAATCATCATGTCAACAAACATATCCAGCTGCATTGCAAAGTGCTCCAGTCTTTACCCTCTTGACAGTCAACAATGGATTGTAGAGCAGGGCCAGTGCCTTGAGGCCTTCAGCTAATAGTCCCATGGTGGCCCGACAAGTTAATGTTAGTCAACGACTTTTAAAAGAATATGAAATAAAACTGAAAAATGTCATGTGCTCCTAGCCCAACCTCAAGACTTATTTAAAGACTAAGCCTCATGTAAATGCAACTTTATTTCAAGTATGTGTAACTTTATATTGTTATATTTTAGTTTTAATATTTTTTTTCAGTTTTCAGTATTTTCATCTGGAATTAGATAGTTTTGAGTTATGTATTGCTGTTATTGTAGCTGCAAAAAAATAAGCAACCATTCCAAATTTTATTTTAAAATCAGCATTTCTAGATGTTTTGTGGCCATTGCAGTGTCTGTTGAATTTCAACAAAATTAAACCTCGGTAGTGACATATAGTCATCCAACAGTAATGTGAAAGACTGAAAGCATGACAAGACAAGAAAACGTCTTGGTTACGTATGTAACCTCAGTTCCCTGATGGAGGGAACGAGACGTTGTGTCGAGAACGACAGATGGGGTTCGCCCTTGAGAACCAATCAACTCTGACTACTATAGAAAAGGCCAATGAAATTTGGCGAATGAAATTTGCATGCCGGGCTCCGCCCCCGGATATCCGGTATAAAAGGAAGCCGGCGTGCAGCATTCATTTACCTCTTGCTCTGAAGAGCCTGAGAGCCTCTCACGACTGCAGCAGAATACGATACGTGTTTGTGGCATAAGGGACACAACGTCTCGTTCCCTCCATCAGGGAACTGAGGTTACATACGTAACCAAGACGTTCCCTTTCTGTCTGTCTCTCTCGACGTTGTGTCGAGAACGACAGATGGGGTTGTCTATGGAAAACGCCACAACGCTGTATCGCTCCACAATCTCAGCGAAGCGATGGTAACAAGCCTGGGCGTGTCAGCTCGAAGCTTTCGTGAAACTTGTAACCTTCCAGTGTGATGGTCGGGGGGTTCCAGAGCTTTCTTGGAGAAAGATGGGTACAGCCCTGACCGGTAACCTTTCACGGACGGGGCCTTAGCTCTCTACAGGCGAGAGGCCGTCTGGCTCGGGTTTACACCGGGAAAAGCGCAACTCTTAATCAGAGAAGCGCTGCAGAGGCCACCTCCTACCCGTGGGGAGGAATATGGTGGAGATATATATATGGTCTCGTCCTTGGAGGAGAACGCATGGAACGTGCGGACTGGGTAGTTCACCGCGAGGTGGAGGTGCACCTGGGGAAGCTCATGGGTTACCATGTGTGGGAACCATTGTCATGAGGGTATAGCAGACGGAACAGCCCACAGGGGGGGGTGTTACTGCGTCTGATAGCACCAGGCCGGTTAGAACTATCTGTGATAGGTCATATGGTATCCCGGCCTAAGGGGGAAGGCTGCTCTGCCCAGCCAAGCCCCAGGGGGTGCTTGCTTAGTGATGGATGGAATGCCTATTCTTAACCAGTGTCTGGGTAAGAAGGAAGGTTGGTGAGGTACCAATTTTCTTAGCCATGTGTTTGGGTAAGAAGAAAAGGTAGAGAGCACACTGACCCAACCTCTTGGAGGGTGGGAAGGTGCTTTCGCAGGCATACGCCCCCCCGGATGCCAGTCCTACATGTCGCCACGCAGACGTGGGCTGACACCGGGTTTACGCGAAGGCTGTTAACCCTTGCGAAGGTGTTTGGGCGTAGCCCAACCGCAGCTCTACAGATGTCTGCTAGAGAGGCGCTTCTGCCAGTGCCCAGAAGGTGGCTAAACTCCGTGTGGAGTGAGCCCTCACTGCCAATGGGCATGGGAGAGTCTGAGATCGGAATGCCGTCGTAACGGCATCCACAACCCAGTGCGCCAGCTCTGCTTGGAGACAGCCTTCCTTCTGCTGTCCTCCAACACAAACAAGGAGCTGGTCAGAGCTGCTGAAGCTCTGCGTGCGGTCCAGGACACAACACGGATGGGGTTGGGTCTTCCTCCCCGATGGGGAGCGCCTGCAAGTCCACCACTTGTCCCCGAAGGGAGAAGTGGGAACTTTGGGCACGTATCCGGGCCTGGGTCTCAGGATAACGTGAGAGTTACCAGGGCCGAATTAAAGGCAATCCGGGGACACAGAGAATGCTTGGAGGTCCCCTAGCCTCTTGAAGGAAGCGAGCGCCAACAGGGGGGCCGTCTTACTCAGGTGAGGAAGATCGGAGCCTCCGAGGGGCTCTTGGACCCACGTTAGGGTCCCAAGAGGGTATGGAGCGGAGGTGAGGCGGATTCCGCCCTCTCGCGCCCGTTAGGAACCTGGTGACCAGGTCGTGTTGCCCTAGAAACTTTCCATCAACTGATTCGTGATGAGTGGCAATAGCGACTACATACACTTTCAGTGTGGAGGGGAGATGTTAGTCTCCAGTCTCGTGAGAAGGGGAACACAGTCCTGATCAAGCACCTCAGTGGGTCTTTCTCGTTGAGAAAGACACCAGGACGAGAAGAGGCACCGTCTAGAGGCGTGTAACCGCCTAGTAGATGGGGCCCTAGCCTGGGTGATGGTCTCAGCCGTATAGGGGAGTAGCCATCTCAGGATCTTCTCGTCCCGTCTAGAGACCAGACATGGGTGTTCCAGAGGTCTGATCTGGGATGCCAGAACGTGTCCTTCCCCTGAGAGAGCAGGTCCTCTGTCAGGGGAATGGTTCAGGGGGAGTCGCTGTCCAAGCATCAGCTCTGAAGCCAAGTGTGGTTAAACCAGTGCGGTGTAACCAATAACACTTGGTGCTCCTCTTCCCTGACCTTGCACAGTGTCTGTGCAAGGAGGCTCCTGGGGGGGGAAGGTGTGTGCTTCCGCCCGTCCCGTGGTCAGGTGTGCGCCAGGGCATCCATGCCGAGGGGGGCCTCGGTCAGGGAGTACCAAAGCAGACAATGGGTGGTGTCGTGGGAGGCAAAGAGGTCTATCTGTGCCTGTCCGAACAGCACCCAAATGAGCTGGACCGGGGGTGCAGTCGCCACTCTCCGCAAGGCGTATACTGACGAGAGAGCGCGTCGGCTGTCTGGTTCAGTTTGCCTGGGATGTGTGTGGCCCCGCAGGGAGCGGATCACCTGCTAACTCCACAGGAGGAGGCGTCGGGCAAGTTGTGTTAGCTGCCGTGAGCGTACGCCACCCTGGCGATATACGCTACGGCTGTCGTGCTGTCCCGGAGGACCAACACGTGCTGTCCCTGCACTAGAGGCCGGAGCCTTCTCAGCGCAAGCAGCACAGCCCACAACTCTAGGCAATTGCATGCCAGCAGACGGGGGCCCGTCCAGCGCCCCGCTACTGAGTGCCCGTTGCACACTGCACCCCACCCTTGCAGCGAGGCGTCCGTCGTCACCACGACGTGCCTCGTAACCTGCCCGAGGGGAACCCCCCGGAGGAAGGTCATGGAAGACCAAGGGGTTAGGGTGCGTCGGCAGCAGGGGTCATCACCATGCGCCTGCTGCCGGTGTGCCACGCTATCCTCGGAACTCGACTCTGTAGCCAGTGTTGAAGCGGTCTCATGTGCATCAATCCGAGGGGTATTATCCCCGCGGAGGACGCCATGTGTCCCAGGAGCCTCTGAAATTGTTTCAGGGGGACCGCCGACTACCTGAAGTGTTCCAGGCAGTTCAACACTGACTGGGCGCATGCTGCGGACAGCTGCGCCGTCATGGTGACAGAGTTTAGTTCCATACCGAGGAAGAGGATGCTCTGCACTGGGGAACTTTTCTCGGTTGACCTGAAATCCAATCGATCTAGAGTTCGTGCCGGAGCACCAGGTCCCTCTGTGTACACAACAGATCTCACGAGTGTGCCAAGATAAGCCAGTCGTCGAGATAGTTTAGTACCCGCACACCTCTTTCCCGAAGGGGAGAAAGGGCGGCTTCCACGATCTTCGTGAAGATGTGTGGAGACAGGGACAGAACGAAAGGGAGGACTCTGTACTGATATGCCCACCCCTCGAACGCGAACCGTGGGAACGGCCGGTGTCAAGGGGATCGAGACATGAAAGTAAGCGTCCTTCAGGTCGATTGCCACGAACCAATCCTGACACCTGATAGATGTCAGGATGCGCCTCTGCGTGAGCATCTGAACAGCAGCTTGTGAAGGTGCTTGTTCAGGGTACGCAGACCGATGGGGCGCAACCCGCCGTCTTTCTTGGGAATGATGAAGTGCGGGTCGTGACCCACTGAACATCTTGGTTTGAGGGACGAACTCTATGCCTGTTTTGCCAGAAGGGTGGTGACCTCTACCCGAAGTACGGAGGCGTCCCTGCCTCTGACAGAGGGAGAGATGATGCCCTGAAACTTGGGAGAGTCTCTGGCGAACTGGATCGAGTAACCAAGACGGACCGCCCGCAAGGCCAGCGAGACAGTGTGGGCAGCTCTTGAGCTCCCAGGGACTGTGACAGGGTGACCAAGGGGACGGTCTGCTTCATCATTCCCACAGGGGGTGGTTCGTCGGCTGGCGGAGCTAACCATCTGTCGCGGGGGGTCATCGGAGGGAAGGTTGGCTCCGCCTTTTTATCTGCCTGGCGGGACAACGGCACGCACTGTCGGTTTGAGAGTGGTGACAGCTGTCGTGTGTGTACGACCTCACACCTCGCCAGGATGTGAGGTCGGTTCGCCGAGCACAGTCCAGTGGAGTGTGCGATCGGCTGTAAGTACACCCGGGGAGAACAGAAAAACTCTCTATCACCTCCGGAACTGCCGAGATGCCCAGGGGAAGGTCGCTGCAGGTAGGGACGATCCGCTGCTACACGTCGTAGATCCGGCAATGTAGAAGAAGAAGAATTCATAGAATTCGTTCTGTTCGTAGTCATGAGCGAAGGCTCTGAAGAACAAAAGGTAAATGAATGCTGCACGCCGGCTTCATTTTATACCGGATATCCGGGGGCAGAGCCCGGCATGCAAATTTCATTCGCCAAATTTCATTGGCCTTTTCTATAGTAGTCAGAGTTGATTGGTTCTCAAGGGCGAACCCCATCTGTCGTTCTCGACACAACGTCGAGAGACCGACAGAAAGGGAACTCTGATATGAATCAAGGTTATCATATAAAAATGATTTGAGGTCTGGAAAAATACAAAGCATATTTTCTGTTATTTTTATTCTGTTCTATTTTTGAAAACATTTTTGAAATTTGGGAGAAATATTGTCAGTAGTTCACCGAATGAAACAAAAATGGTTGTTTTACATAAACACGTACCTATAAATAGTAAATGTTAAAATTAGAAAAACGGTCTCTGAAATGGTCTCTTTAAATTTTTTTCTGCGACTGTAAATTTATGCATCTGGCGGATGCAGTAAACTTACATTTGATCATTGTTTGTTCCAATCAATTGAGCTGAAGGAACACAGATGAATTAAGGTTTAGCCTTTTTATAATTGTCAGTTCTTTCAATAAAACATAGATCAGCATTTGACATAGACAATACCCTCCACAATCGCAACTGAATAGACAGTTATGGGAAGATAAAGTTAAGCTATTAAACATAAAATTATGCAATAAATCTTGTTCACAACAAACAAGTTTCTGTCAGCTCCATTTTTCTCCATAAATCCCTCTCATTATATGGGCAAATCGTGTTGTTACAGGACAGACCTGTGAGGGCTAGTGAAATATTAAATCCTGCCTCACCTTCTTTTCTGACACAATCCTGGAAAGATAAACAGCTGGAGGGCGTCCTTTGTACCTGGGAAAAGTTACACTTGCTCTTTGACGTGCAAGGGGAGGATTTGTAGCATTGCTTTTCTGATGCTGTCATTGTTTTTGCTGCCCATTTGCCACTTCAAATGCAACTTGCATCTCAGGTTGTCATAATATTTACATAACACTCCCTTTGCTTTTTGCTCTTTTGTTTTTTTCTGACCTTTCTTTATAGTGCAGCTTGCACGGCAGCTCAATAGTAACAAGGGTCATTCGGGTCCTTTTAGTTTGGTAAAGTGAAGGACATTTTTGTACGATTTTAAAGATTCTATGACAAATGAAATTGAAAGTGCATTGTAAATGTATTGAATAATTTAGTTTATAAATGGAAATAATTAAGTATAAACCTAAGGTCTGGAGCAAGCTGCAATCAAGTACATAAAGATCTCCTTAATTTAACCCAATTCACAATGAGCTGTCGGGTCGGATTTGGCAAGAAATGTCCATTGTTTTTCAACCCATGTAGAGATATGTACAAACAGAGTTGGCGATAGAGTGGCAAACACTAGCAATTGTAGTTTAAACAATGTAGTTTGAGGCCATATAGCATTATTACATAAATTATTTTTAGATTAGATTCAACTTTATTGTCATTACACATATACAAGTACAGTGTAACGAAATGTAGTTTAGGTCTAACCAGAAGTGCAATTAGCAAGTGCAGGATATACAGTGTGCATAAATACAGAATACAAACATTTAATACATACATTATTAATATTGTATTGATAATTATCAACATTATCAATAAAAGATTTCCTCAACAAATGGTTGTCAGTGTTTTTACACACATGTACATGTATGAGACACACACACAAATGACCTCTCTTTCTTTAGAATGACTCATATCATGCCTCACTGAAAAAATTACCCAATACACTATGCAGAAAATTCAAGTGAGGACCACTTTAACAAATCCAGAAATGGAAGACCCAAACAAAATGCAATCTTATAACTTCCTCCGGTACGGATCGGGTTTACCTCCAAGCCTGGGATTACACTGTTTCCCGTCACCGTTTCCTGGACTCGGTCACGGTCAGTCCCGCTCGCACGTGTGGTTGAGAGGGGCCGAAGCCCCAGTGTTGACATAGCCCCAGGCAGTCCACATCATCTCATCCCCACAGCCATGGGAATCTGCAGTCATAAATCAAGCATGCCGTGTAAATCT
This sequence comes from Triplophysa siluroides, assembly GCA_006030095.1. NCBI lineage: Eukaryota > Metazoa > Chordata > Actinopteri > Cypriniformes > Nemacheilidae > Triplophysa > Triplophysa siluroides. The sequence goes on along the minus strand of VCII01000009.1, from coordinate 418,291 downwards.
CAGCACAAACCCTGACTGTTTTGTTTGAATGTTTGCTTCAGACCGCTTGCATAAAGGCTCTGGTCGTGCTCTCTATGGGCAAAACTGGATGCTTCCTCGGGTCTGGCTAGAGCAAATGGAGGAGATTGCTTGTCTCCATGTAGAGGATCTCAAGCAAAACTTCAGCACGAGTATGTGTTTTTTCCAATTAAGAGATCAGCTTTATCATTTACTCGTATATCTGCATGTACATGAGAACTGCGTCACTGATATACGGATATCAGTGACAAAGGAAGAAATTCTAAATCAGATGTATGTGTTCATCACCAACAAGAAGTGGATGGTAGATGCTGCGGCATTGGTGCCGTATTTCCCTTAACCAATCAAATAGTAGTGTTTGGTTAAGGATACAGATCTGGTTAAGAGATGGAGTCATTGGTTAAACATTATTATAAATCATTTATTTCTGTTCTTATGTTAAGGTTTTGATTAGTAGTTTAAGGGATAGTTTGCCCAACATTTTTTCTACTCGCCTATCATAGACTGAGTCATGTTTGAAGGGATATTTCACCCAAAAGTTAAAATTCTGGTATTTTTATGCCCTCATTTCATTTGAACCTGTATGACTTTCTTCTGCAGAAACACAAAAGAAGACATTTTGAGAAATTCAGGTTTGTGTCCATACAACAGAAGTCAGTGGGTCCAATGTTGTTTGGTTACAAACATTCTTCAAAATATCTTCTTTTGGGTCTCTGCAGAAGAATTCATACAGGTTTGGAGTGACATGAGAATGAGTAAATGACGAAAGAATTTTCCTTTTATGCAAAATGTCCATTTAATCCCATGCAGCTTCAAATGCCATTGCGACATTAATTATATAAAAACTTCTGCTTACACGTTTACTTATGTTTTGTTTCCAGATACTATTCTAGCAACCATGTGTTTGACAGAGGCAATGCAATTACAGAGTGAATCAAAAGATTCAATGCAGACTTTTATTGATGTTGTTTCATTTCAAAGTGCTCGCATTCCCGGCCAACGCTATGGCTCTGGTCTTGGTCTCTGTAGGAAATGTTGGATGCTCCCACGGATTTAGTCGAAACGATGTGACTGAATTGTTAATTTCCCCGAAGAGGATCTGCAGCAAAACTTCACTGCAAGTGGTGAAATTTAATCGAGGCAGATATCTGATTCTATCTAGTTTTGTTCCTGCGTGTAGATGAGAACTTGTTCGGCATACTGATTTATGGTCATGCGGATGAGGGGAGAAAATCAAACGAATGGTCAGCATGTGTTCTTTATTTATCACCAACATGAGTGCAAAATGAGCTCATCCTCTTCTGCTCCCTATTTTTTTTATGTCTGGAGCATCTGGAACAGGTTAGAGTTACTCCATACGGTAGAGCAACAGGAAAGCCAGCAGCAGGTCTTTAAGAGATTGCGGCCGTGGGTGAAGACCGGCCTCACACAGTTATAACTCACGGGTGTCTAATTCAACCGTCTGTTTCACTGACGTCCCACTGTCTCTAAAATCATACCTGATGACTGTAGCAGAAACAGTGGAGGTGTAACTTGCTCTCTTGAGAGCGACACTTTTGGTTCTTATTGGAATTTGGTATCCAAACCGAAAGTATTCGAGTGCATTCAGTCAGACTTTGAAATGGTATGTTAAGCTTTTCATTTTTACTAAATTGCAACACATGCAACCAGAGACCTGTACAATATACAGCAATGGCCAAAACAGACTTAAAAAAAATGTTTGAGATGAAAAAATTGAAAAAGCTCTACTTTTGGAAGATTTGAGGAGGTGTGGAAAAACACGACACAACACATGACAAAAGATTTTTCGGAAAAGGCCCAAAATAACTATTTAAGTCAAAAACAAAAGAGACTATAGGCATTAAAAGTAATTATACCATGGTCTGTCTGAATACTTCATTCTGATTGGCTCAAAGGTGTGCATTAAAACTTTAATTAAATGCACATTCCAGTCAGTTGTGATCACCATTCTAAAAAGATGTAATGTCAGGTTTGGTGATATTGCAAACATTGGTAACGTAATGTTCGCTTAGCATTGGAGTTCTTTGTCTGCACGTCGTGCATTATCCCTTACACATTGGGTAAATATGCCCTCAAGACATCACTTGGCCACTACTGTATCTCTAATTCAACCTTAACTTATCTTCAAACTCCTTATTCTATTGCAACTACAGAAAATGTAGAACGTAATCATGCATAATCCGCTTTGCTTCAAATATTACACTATGTTTCCAAATATGCCACAATGGCACAATTTAAGCGACCCTCAAAGTGCTACGCCAGAGAAGATTACCACATGGGTATACCCCATATTCCCAACTTCCCAAGTGTGCTACTCAGGCAGTAAAATTACAAAATTAATTAAGATCCGGTAATAAGATTACTACACTATTGATCATGATGAGCAAAAGTGTAAAATGAGATATTGCGGATACAAATCAAGCAGTAAAAGCCAAAGCAGCCATGTGGGTCACATAAGCATGCTTTGGCTTAGGAAGGGAGCTAAAGAATGGCCTTGGCTGCAAACTCTCTGCGCTTCTCTTATCAGGTACATACAGTATGATTGTAAACTAATGCAACACCAGGGAGAGAGAATGCTATTTAGTTGAGGAATTTCTGTTCCCGCATGAAGCTCTGTTGTCAGTCTTTCTTTGTGTTAGAGGCTTTGCACGATGCTCACAAGCTGTTTATTTTATTTTTTCTGCAGTATTACTAGACAGACACGGTATGAAGAGGGCAGTTGAAAATTAAGTAATATTTTACTATCAAAACTATGTTCATACTTCATAGCTTATAGCACAAGAGCATTGTGTTGGCAGCACAAAAGTTGTGGGTCCGATTCCCAGGGAACACATAATGATACTGAATACCTTAAATGCCTTGTAAATCGGTTTGGATAAACACATCTGACAAATGCATAAATGTAAATGAAGCATTTTCTGATTGATTAAAACCAATGACTCTAGTGATGCAAAAACAACAACAAATCAAAATAAAACATTTCAAGAAATGTTTGTTGCATATACTGCATTTGCCAAGCATAAGGGGAACAGTTTCTAATAAAACGCTGTGTTTGTGTGCCTCGAGTGTCCAGACTTCATTTAGATCAATAGGCATTATTTATATCGCTGCAGTCTTTCCGGGGTCTGTGTATGTTGCTCAGATAAGGCATCCAGGACGACCTGCAGAGCAGCCTGACCTTCATTCTGTATTTTGAACTGCATTCCTAAAGCATTTAAAGAATAAAATTAGCTTTACTCTCAGACGGTGATTTCCCATCAACGTGGTGCTATAAACGTTTCAAGCATGACCTCATTACATTGGATGCTCAGTCATGATCTACTTATCGTAAGACGTAAATAAAATAGTTCTCCATACAGTTTATTTAATCTTGTGTACAAATTTAGCACCTTTTAGCAGCCTGTTCAGTAAACTGGACATGTATAATGTGTGTGCCTGTTTGTATATCCTGCCCTCCATGTTGAAATCTTGCACTTGTCACTTCCTGTAGTTTTGTCCAGTCTAGTTGTAGTCCTGCTCTTGTGCTCTTCTTACCCCTGATCACACACAGAGTTTCTTGTGATTGTTGCTTAGTGTTGTTTGCATATGTCCTGCCTGCTTGCCTGGTGCAACCAGTCCTGCCTGAATCCCTTTGAGCAGGACTCAAACCCCCAATAGGTCCCGGATGAGAGTCGGGCGCTCTAACAAGGAGGCTAAAGGGCATGGCCTCTAGTGTCTGTCGCCATAGCACTCTTGAAAATGGGGAGTGAGATTAATTGCACAGCTTTCTCACTGGCCTCCATTATGTCTCTCTACTTGTTTCATCCCTCCGCTTGTTTCTCTGCTCGTCGCGTCTCTGTGCGCATGGTTTCTGTTTTGCTTTATGCTAATATCACTTGCTTTTAATAAAACAGATTTTTGACTTGGATGCTGTCTTTTTCCCTTATTTAACAAAAAAATGGGTTGTGCACATTGCAGTGTCTACCTCATGTATGGACAGTACATTTTAGCCACTGTAAAAAGTAATGTACTGTAGGTATTAGGCCAGTTCCTGAATGACATCATTAGTGAATATTTGTATTGCAAACATTAGTGATTTTAAGCAATTCAATTTCTGGTAAAGACATTATGTATTATGTATGTGGACTTGTGATTTAATTATATAATTAGTTTTTTTATTAATCTCATTTCTACAAGATGACAAAAAAATGAAATCGGTCTGACATTATCAGTATTTGGTTAAAAAAATACTTTATGTGGAAACCCTCAATTCCTTACTGAGAAATGGCGATCTTTGGTTCATAATTTCCATCTTGTTAATTTTATAACTTATAAAAGTTAAATGCTTGAGCTTTTTAAAAGGTAATGAAAAACATCAATCACTGCCCAAAAATAACAGCCTCGTGAAGAATCTCAACACAGGGTGAAAATTGGTAGAGACTGGGATTACATAAAGGAGCAGTTCACTTCAAAAAAAGACTTCCCATAGTAATTTTTATTCTTCAATGGGGGGGTTATTTTAAAGTGAACTACTGCCCCTCAAGTCGTTCGACAACCCTAGGACATCCGTTCATCTTCGGAACGCAAATTAAGATAGTCTTGATGAGGTTCGGGAGCTTTCTGACTCCAGCCCATACACTGCAACGTAACTGACATTAAAGCGCAAAATGTCAGTTACGTCGGGTTGTCGTACAACTTGAGGGTGAGTAATTAATGGCAGAATTGTTAATCTATTGTCTATTGCAAAGAATGTCCTCAAAATATGAAGCATTCAGAAATGTTTTGGCCGGCAGTCTGGTCAAAAATCCTCCTTTCTCTTGACAGATACCAGATAACTTTTTGAAGAAGAGACAAAGAAAGACATAGATAGACAGCAGGAGTTGATCTGGGACAAAACGATTCAGAATTCTGAAGGCTGACCCTCCATAGGTTGAAAGGTCTACTCCCTCGGGTCTTTTAGTCAGGTTAGCCGTATTTGTAGAACACAGAGTATTTTCCCAGGGTTACAAGCACGTGGAAAAATGGAGACAGAAATGGGAGTGGGGGTTCCACTTGACCTGTACTTTTTGGGATTTTTTTTTACATTTTCTATTTATGCATAAGCCATTCCATGAATACAACACAAACATTTTAAATCTAATTTACCCAGACTTTACCAATAATCATTCATTTTATACCTCAATCCTTTTAGTGCATTTGAACAATTTTCTCTTTTTTCTACTATAAGCAATTTTAGGTTAAACATCTGAGACTAATTTGATACGTAATTAAAATGCCATCAAATCTCCCGGGCTACGAAAAGCTTGTTCTTAGCAATAACATTTTTCTCTGGGTAGCCTATATACAAATTTCTATGAAATTCTTGGATTTTGCTTTCAATGTCTATAGTAAATGGAATATTTTTGTCTTTTTTCATCGTTCAAACTCAAAGCTGTGTACAAGTAAACACAGTGTAGATATTATCTAGGGCTCGAGATGTGAAGAAACCTTCAGTATGTGGTGTATGACTCTTGCCTTCAAAAAGCACCAGTAATTATTTGAAACCAATACAAAGCATAAGGTTTATATTGGACAACGATCTATTATTTGGCTATTTTGAACTCCAGTTTAATGCTTAATACTTCCCGTTCTCTGTGAGGGTAATCACTAGCAGTCTCTTCCATGTGGTTGTAAATCTTTTGGCCTTTGAGAGGAGCCCTAACATTACATTACCAAATTCTTGTTCTACTCCAGTCTCTCGCTGGCCTGGGGCTTGCTGGTTCACAGCGTTCGAAAAAATCTAGGAATAGAAAACCTTAAAGATAGACTTATGACTTTTTGTTGAATCAGTGTCTGCTTAAGGTGGTTGCAAAAGGGCCTGGGGGCTATGATTATACTTGTCCTGAACTAGCTGTCGCTTAAAATGTCTATGATTACTTTGCAAAACGTTGCATCTTGTGCTATAATGACATGTCTAATATTTTGAGTCCAGAAGGTCAGGTCAGCCTTAAGAAAACATTAGAAGAGCTTTGGCCCTGCGTCTTTTGTCTTCTGAATCGAGCGCGACCATCTGGGGAAAAGACTCTTTCTGAGGGTCTATTGTACCCTTGACCTCACACTGCCTCAGGTTAGATGCACACTACTGAGGCATGAAGTCTTAACAACCAACGGGGTCAACTAAAGCAACGGAAATACAAGAAGTATATGTGGTAGCATTTCATTCATCGCACATGAGACACTGGCTGACGTTGCACACTTGAGGTAATAGCCTGTCTTCAAGCTTATTAGGCGAAAGATAAGGCTTGGTTTTATTGATTCGTCTTGTAAACTAAATTTAAACACTGGACATGACTGGACCATCAGACAATGGCTTAATTCCATTTCAAACAGAATGTGATTTATCCAATTACAACTCAATTCTCAGATGTATATGCCATTGCCTACTATACATTCGATGGTGCAGTGCTAACAACGGCTTAATTCATTAGGATCCTGATGAAAGCTAACAGTCAACACAGTTCAAATTGCTACAAATGAGCCAACATATTGTGAATCATTAGTTTGCTGCTATCCGGCAGGATAATTACTTTTTAATACAGTTTTATAAAACAGATGTACAACTTTAGTGTTCACATAGAGTACAGTTGTAAAAACACACTGAGTACAATGTGCAATATAGTGCAGTCTTACACTGTAAACGTTTTTGCTGTAGTTATGGAGCTAGTTCCCAGTGACTTACTGTAGATTTATATTTATCTAATTTATTGGCAACGTTTATTAAAAGATAAATAATTATTAAACAAGTCTTTATCTTTTACAGACACTTAAATTACTAAATTTAAAAAAATATTTTTTCTTCCCATTTGAAGAAAAGGCTGTTTTTTATAAATTTCAATTTTTTTACTAATATTGGTTCCCATAATGCTTTGCATGAGGCTGTTATTTTATAATTTTCAGTTTTTTTCTCATTTTGGTTCCCAGAATGCTTTGCATGAGGCTGTTATTTTATAGTTTTTTTTCTGAAAGGATAAAGACTTGTTAATGTTAAATGATAATTTCTCTTTGAACAAACTATTGCCAATTAATTACATAAATGTTAATTTACAGTAAGTTACTGGCAAACTGCTGCCAGTAATATTGTAATTTCTGCAGACATTTCATTCCAAATTTTAGAAAATATTTATTCATATTTTTAGGATGTTTGTCTATGTCTTTATGTGAATTTAGCGAGTTAGCAGTGGGCAGATATTTATTGTAATATTGTTTTCCAAAAGTTCTTCAACTTTAATAAACTATAATAATAGTTTTGTGAGAACACAGGGTTCTACTACAGACAGTATGGCCTGACCATCACATACCATTAGTATGGTGAGAAGACACATGTTCATAAAAAGCTATTTATAAATGGAACATATACTGTAGCAAGGTTAAAAGCAAAGGGTGGTTACACTGAAAATCTGATTCATTTAGTTAATTTGTATATATAAAATAAAATGTATTCAGCCCTGGGCCCACTAGGAGGCCTCAAAAAACTTCCAAGAATATTATTTAAAATAAGACAAAACCAAAAAGAATAAAAACCAAGATAATTCATAGTGTTTTGTTATTTTTGTAGTTAATATATACCTTTTTAATTATGCCAAGTTTTGGAATACTTTTTGGTGTAGAATTGTTTGCATCGGGGTTGATCCTTTATATACAGTATTATTGTGGACAATGAAACAAATACAAAATATGTGTTTAAGACAAAACTTAAAACCAGATTGATCCAAATGTACTTTAAGGCAAAGTCGCTGGAGCTGGACGATTCATTGCTGGCCTGGAGCTCATGTTTTCAAAACAATAATACAGGCAGGGCTTGTATGAAGAAGCGTAAAATCATAGGAGTTGTTTTACCTTCACTGCAGAGATTAATCCGAAGGGATTCACCAATCATGTTCATGGTTGACATAAAGTTTTATAACAGTGATGTTATAGCCAATCGTAAGCCAGTGGCTTGACAGAGATTACAACAGAGTGCCCTGCTAGATCCTACCACTATTACTTTACATTTTTTTATGAGAGTCATGAGATCGTGGGGTGTTCATATCGATGCAATGCCTGTCAATCTGCATAAAACAAAGTATTGCGAGAGTAACAGTTTTGCTATCAAATCTTTATTTGATGACTGCTTCTGCAATGAACATAGAAAACGAGGATAATGCGGAGTTTACTTTATTGACAGATGATATGAAGAGATGTTACTTTGGTTAAAATTTCTATTGATTCAAACATTGTTGGATACAATTATTTATTAGTCTGTGCTGGTGGTTTCAGGATATTTGAATGCAAAAAAAATAAAAAATATTGTCCCGTTAAAGTCTCAGTATTATATTATATTAAAATTAAAATTGTATTACAATACTTTACATTATAATACTATTTTGACACTTAAAGAGTGTTTCTTTTTTTGACAGTGTGTACACGTGTTCAGTACACACTGTGACGATCCTGTAATTTCTGTTCTTAGATTTCGTGCCTTGTGGACAGGGTTGTTACAGTACCATGTCTTGTGTGTATGTTTTGTTCTATGTGGAGACAAGTGGCAGTAAGTGTTGATAATTCGCCTCGTGTCCTCCTGTTTTTCGTTTAGCTCCGCCCCCTTGTTACCCGTTAGTGTTTAACGTTGTCACCTGTATCATCTTCTGCCCGTTTAATGTTTAGTCTTGTCAACTGCCGGTCTCCGTCCCTGTGCAATCTCCCCTCATTATCATGTCCCTATTTAGTACCTCTGTTTCCCTCACACCGCGTCAGTTCATTGTCTTTTCTTGTCTTGCCCAGCGTTACCCTACCTGATGTTGTTGGGATTACCCTGTTCCTGTTTCCAGCATCAAGTGTGTTTCTTGCCTGTGAGTTCTGTCTGTGGATTTCGTGTTTTGGACTTATTATTTATTAGCTGTTTTGTTTTGTTCCCCTCGTGGAAAGTTTTCTGTTGTGAGTACGAGTCTCTGTTTTGCCCCATCGTGGGTTTTGTTTTGCTTTATTTAATAAAAGTCTCCTTGTCACCTTCACCTGCCTGCGTTTGGGTTCTGCCTCTTACACAATCGTGACACACATATGATATTGTTACTTGAGGGTCTGGCAAACATTTAATGCCTGACCATATAATGTATGTGAAAAAACACAATTCCAAGATCTCTGCTGAGGTCTGTCTAGTGTACTAGCTCATTATGAAATAAGAACAAAATATGCTTTATCAAGCATCTAGCCTGGCTAAATGAGAGCTATTTTTAAATCCAATACATGCTGCCATGAAACTAATTTCTCTCCGTCCCACACCTCCTCCATTGCCCAGGCTTGCGAGGGGGAGTTAATGCAACATTTGCACTGTCTGAAATCCCCTTCCTCAGTTTTAGAAGGCTACATAGCCCTTTGTTTGTTTTGTTGATTTATGCACTGCCGAAACCGGTTTCACAAGGACACAGTTGGCAAATGCAGCTTGTTTTCTGGGCTCGTGTTTGCAAATATAAATGAAGTAAGATGTGGATTATTGGGTTAAGATGGTGGCTGCCGTTGGTGAGGGGGGCGGCGTGGGTGAATCCGTGTAGACCTTCACCACCAAACTGCCCTTTCAAATCATGTTCTGCACACTCTCTTGCCTTGTGATTTTGTCTTGTGCTTTTGGTGCTCAGTCTATAAGCTCTTTAAAGCCTTGCATTCATATTCAAGTCATATTCATCGTGCAGTAATCTAATTTCAAATTTTCAAGTCCATATGAGCACACGTACTGTGGCTGACGACAATGTCGGGAAGTATCAAGCGATTCTACTAAATGAACTACATTTTTCTGTAATGTGACAAAAGCCCAGCTGTTTAAGCAGTGGTGTTACTTTACAGGTAACAAGCTGCTTTACAAGCTAGTGCGATACATTTTTGCAATTGGTTTGTTCAGACCATTCATGTAAATTTGAAAAATTATTTATACAAGGCCTTGCTCCCTGCCATGTTGTTTCGTCTTTTTTAATATTTATTTGTATAATGTTTATAATGTTGGTTTATAAGCTTTATTGTGCGTTCGCAATTAGAATAATACTGTAATGAGCAAAACAAAATAATAACCAAACATTTATGTCATATTGTTACCCACGACCATGAAACCAGTCTTAAGTAACACAGGAATATTTTTAGCAAAAGCCAACAAAACGTTATATACCATTTCATCGGTGGAACAGGTGCGTGCCTGACCCCCAGTAAACTTCCAGTTTGTGTTTGGCTAGTGTCTATTAATAACTATTTATGTTCAATTTAATTTATGTTGATAATAATTTTATATTATTATTTTACTGTGTAATAATTTTATCAAATAAAAGATTTTTTGAATTTTGTTTTATGTTCATTTTATATTAAATTTTTTTTTTGAAAGGGTCCTGTAGTTCGGTCGAATTTAAATAAACCGTATGGTACACTGACATCTAGAGTCTAAATTAAAAATATTGGATTAAGTTTAGCCAAGTAACGGTTCCTTCCAGTTTTTTTTACTGTTAAGTAAAGATCATGTTTCATAAAGATATTTCGTAAATGTCCTACTGTAAATATATCAAATAGTGTTCTATCCTACAAACCAAACATCAATGGAAAGCTTATTTATTCAACTTTCAGGTGATGTATAAATCAAAATTTTGAAAAATGTACCCATAAGATTGGTTTTGTTTTCCAGGGTCACATATAACTGTATAACTAGTTTAGCTGTTTAAATACTTTAAATTAGTTTAGCAATTTTCTAGTTATTTTCACTTTTTAGAAAATGATTTTAAATTAATAAATTATTTTAATAGATCTATAGCTACATTCCAACACTGCAAACGTTTGAATCCAATTCTATGTATGTTCCATAATACACTTTTCATATTATGTAACATAATTTCACAATTTCAGGGTGTGTGTATTTGGATTATCCATCCCTGCATTCCTCAAACTCTATTGTTCTTTCATACATGTGGTTCTCCTCCTCTGTATGTTACCAAGAGTCTCGTTCTTCATCTCGCCCCGTTCCTCTTCTTATCCCATCCTCTGTGGTGAGCTACAGATATTTGGCTGCCACCCAATTTGCTGGTGCTGTGTCGTAATTGCTTTTTGTTGGTGGAAAAAAAAAAGATAAAAATTGATTCCTTGCGGCGCTTCGCACAATCCCACTTTTCTCTTCTAGCTATATGAAGTGCAGTTGTCTGAAAATAACTTATCAGCTATACTGTTGTTTTCTTGCTGTTTATGGTTCATTTTTCATGCACTTTTACAGACTTTCTGTCTTCTCTTTCCTCTGCCTTGTCGGCCCTATTTTAGTCTCAATGTTTGAGTTTTGCTTAATTAGGAACAGACCTCACCACAACTTAATTCTCACATTTGTCCTTCATACAATGAGAGTTAATCACAATTGGTGCTGCCAGGTTCCAAAGAAATAGACTTTATTATTTTGTTCATTATATTCCGAGCTGTAGTAACTATGTTTGAAGAAAAAATATAAATGATCTAGATTTTTAAGCTAAAATATATTTCCCACACCTGCAGATGTCAATGTCACTTTGTAAATGCTTTTCATTTGGGGAGTTGCATCTTTTTACATTTATTTCCATTCAAAATTAGATTCACCAAAATAGTAGTCTGATGAAATAAAATGCAATATATTTACTTTCTTGCAAACAACATTAGCAAAATCTTCAAATGCCTAAAATGTATGAATAGTTTTCCTCCAACAGTCCCTGCAGGATACACACTGGGGGTGGGTCTTCTGGTGCCATAAGTCAGTCAGCATGGCGATGATGTCATTTTCCTGTGTGACATTTACATTTTGGGTAATCAGCACACACACACGCATGGCGCATGCGAACACGCATGCACACAATGACTCGGGAAGTGATCATCTCAGCAAATACCATTGAAGAAAAGCAACAAATTGCTCTCATATATACCTTCTTCAAAATACGTTTGAATACATGGAAATGCAAAATAAAGGTATGAGGGTAAGTAAATAACAGTTGTAATATTACTGTATTGTTTTCAGTAATGTATGGTTTTCAGAAAAAAACATTGTCTTATGACATCGTTCTTGTCTGATAGTGTTTGGCATCTGGTATGCTAGACAGTGTGTTGCATCAATTTAAAGCAGACCTTCCCAAACAGTTTCTCAGACCTTGAAACGTACTTTAAGGAACCACGCTACTTACTGATATTGTAAATATCCACTCTATGTAATAAAACACTTTGTGCTTTGAACGGCATCTGAATAACATGTGTGATCTTTTGGCCCCTTCTGTTAAAAGGGCCCCTTCATAGGACTTTAGCTCTTTCATGAGTCTATATGTCGGGATCAGAGTTAGACGGCTGAATGAGGGGACATACCTCATCTGATAATAAGTTGCTTGTCATCAGTCTGTCAGTGAAATCTTATCTTTCCCCTCAACTTGCACGTACGCTATTTTGTGTCACGCTTCAATAAAGCCACCCCATAATGCACCAAAATTGAAATCCAGCACACGCATGCCTTGGTGATATATCATGTTGTGTTTAGACTGGAATTTAAGAGTCACACCATTTCTGCATCTATCACGCTTAGTGAAATTCACTTAAGCGAAGACTTATCATATAACTTCCACGTTTCCAATTTAAGCTTAATTGGCTGTTGTGTACCTTGGTTGAAGGCCAAGAAGCGTTTGGAAGGGGGTATTTTTCATGAAAAGTACTTGTGTCAACAATGAAAGTCACCTTGACAGCTGGTCCAACAATGCAGATGTGGATTTCATTCAAAATTGAATTTGGATTACAAATCCAGAGAATGGAGCTGCACGATTGGACAGCTTTGACTTCAGCAGCCTGCCACTAGTTTGCCGGCCATTTCCCAACAGTATGAAAATAAACATTTCTCTTTGCACAGTTGTTTACTTTTTTAGCCCTGCATGCTCTCGGTTGGTCAGATCTTATGTATCCACTCAGCGTTGTTGACATTTAGTTTTGTTGTTCCCAAGAATGTTCCCGCAGCGTCCCTTCACCCTGGATCAACACAGATTAGCGATTTACCTCCAGTGCACATAAACCCAGGGTGCCCAGGGTGACTGGAGAGCTTTGTTTTTGGAAATAGATTTTAAATAACTGTTGCACACTTTCTAAACATAAGCCTACTTCTTTATTCTCTGCTTAATAATCTCTCAAAACAAGGATGTTCATCAAATATGAAAGTGTGACTGCATTGCTCGCAGATACTTCAGTATTAAAGATTTATAATTTGAGATTTGTTCCCCAATATTATGAGTGTTGTTAAAGAAGCACACTGGATATCACTTGAAACCAATCTTGACAAACAGTGAGTTTAATATTACCTCGTGGCCATAAAAAAATGGTGCCAATCTTGACCTTGTTGTGTCAGAGCTTAAAAGCATCCTCTTATACTTTTTCAACTTTATTTAGTGTATAATGTTCCTGTTTGAGCATAAAAAGAATCTTCAAAGTTATGATGCTCAAAGTTAACTGTAACGGGAGATATTCTCTGTAACAGAATTTTTTTATTTTATTCTTGCTGACAGGTTTTAAATAACATTCTGTTTTAGGGTTATCAATAAAAAACAATATATTCTTTGCAAGGCTGTACATACATACTGTATTAAGTACATAATGGCACCCATGATGGTTCCATAATGCCAGTTCCTTGAAATGAAAAGTGTAACCATGAAAATTACACGTTTCTCTAGGAAGACTAATCCCAGATGGTCCTCAGATATGTTCATCTCTTGTTATTAATGTAGAGATGCTCACCAAAGTCTTAATATGCATTGCTGGATGGCACAATCTAGTTTTTAATGGATCTAAATGTCAGAGCCTCCTGACTTCATGCCCATGGGCAGGGTAGGTAAATCACAGATGCAGCCCATCAAATCCCTCTGAGAAACTAAACATTTACAATGAACAACTGACCCAAACATAAGAATGATGATTAGAATATGCAGTGTATGTTTAATGTTTGTACTGTACATAACGTATATACTACTAAATGCAAAGGGTTCATAGATTAAACTGCCAGCTCAACCTTCTGCACAGGGAAGAAGCTTCATTACAACATCTTGAGAAGCCATGCAAGGGCCAAAGCCCTCCAATGTGCCTAAATCTGATCAGATAAGATTACATTGCCATTTGCTGAGCACTCATGCATGCATGGAACATAAACCACATCACTGCACAGCGACAGACTTATCCGGGTAGGTCTGTAACATTGTCTCACCTAGATATACAAACATCACACATATTTTGGTTTTGTTATATTACAAACAAGTTGATAGTAGCAGTGTTGACATGGAATGTTTTTTTTTAAATGATTTCTATTATTATTTAAGAAATATATGACCCTTGCTTACGTTTTTAATGTAAACCATTCAATCTACATTTTTTTCATTCACCATTCATTTTTATTTAAATATTCACATAATACTGTTTCATTATGAATCCCTGCTGTGTAATTTTAAAGTGCTTTGGTGAAGAGTTTCATTTATTCCGTTTAAAATATGAATCAGCAGTTTGTATGTGTCTGTCAATGTGATCAAAAGTGGTGAAAAAGATCCATCAGCTATTTTGAAGGTTTTTTTAATAGTGCGAAAAGCCAAGGCTCTTATTTCTCCACTGCTCCGAGAGGTCTATTGATTTCATTAGGAGAATGTGGAGAGTGTATTATTGGATGATAACTGCTTCATAGTAAGTCAACAACAAATCAATATGAAATTACATTATAGCCTGTTTGTTCATGTTCAAGAACATAACAGAGAGGCTTGGCTGAAACGTAAGGAGGGTTCTTCCCTCGGGCCTTTCAGACGCCAAAACACGATTAAACATCACTATGTCTGTTATTACACTGTGCCGAGCCTAGACAATGCTGTGTTTTTTGCTATTGTTCGCTGGGCAACAAGAGAAGAAAAATTATCTGACCGATCATAAAAAACCCCAGTCTGGGGTCATGTTTTACCCCAAAATCAGAAGCAATATATATAGTTTTTTTTCTGTTTGAATCTGTATTTAACTTATTTTGTCCACCAAAATCTAATTGTTCCAACATATTAATTTATTTAATATGAAATCTAAAAAAAAAAATAAACGGAGCTCAGTCAATAAAAGCTAAGATTAGATTTGAACATGTGCTTAAAAAAGCATGTCAGAAATAATTTCTGCTAATTATAGATAAAGATGGATAAAATATAATAATTTTTAAGTTAATAAGTTGTATTTTCTTGAGTTTAGTATTATTCAAAAACTGTATGTATAAATATGGAGCTACAGTTTGCAAAAATGTTTGTGTGTGTGTGCATATACTGTAAATGGTCTATATACAAGTGGACTCTACAGCTTCCAGATTTTGGTTAATTTTCCATATTTTTCATGATGTTTAGCCAACCAACCCTTTTTCGAAAGTACAAACGTCACATTGCAGAAAGCTGATTACATGTGTAGACATTCTTTTATTACTGTATACCAAACTTCATGATTTATTTATGACTTCCAATTCACGTTACAAAGAAGCAGATTTGTACACCAGAAGGAATAAAAGTCCTATTGAAGCAAATAAATAATAGAACAGAGTTTGTTTCATACAAAGCACAAGTAAAAACTGGCACGGCATAGGCTGAATGACAGCATTGTACAGTGAGTTATATTCCATTGGGATCCATTGCTTTCATGTTTATGTACATATTTTTATTCCTCTTCCAGCATCACACTCTTTGAGAAACCCTACAACACCAAGGTCATGGGTTTGATTTCCAGGGAACACACAAACTCATGTATTTATTGGCTATGGTACTGAATAATTTTGATATTCATGTCAAATGGTAAAACCATGGTCGGTGGTCACATGTGGAGACATTTTTCATAAAAACATTAATAAATAGATGGAGTAGTTAGGAAAGCATGGAAAGTGTTTGAATTTACCAGTTTGTTTTGTTTGATGTTTTCCATATGTTGCTATTATTATTGTTAATATTTAAAATATTAAATAACAGGAGCGTTTTTGTAACTTACTTTATGCAGTTTAAGTTTTACAGATTGGTCAAGATGCGTGTAGTACATCTCTGTCTGACAAACAGAAGTGCTGACCTCTTTGTATATGATGATGATGATCAACCGTTTAGTCGAAGCCGACTTTCGGCCACTTTATGGATTTTTTCTCTCCACGCATTTCTGTCCTCGACGGCTTTTTTGAGTTCTGCAATCGTGCTACTGGTGGCCGCCGTGATTGTGTCCAGCCAGTGTATTCTTTGTCGTCTTCGTCTTCTCTTCCCACTGACTAGCATCATCGCAGTTTCCAGCAAGTTTGCTCGCATGACGTGGCCGAAAAAGGACAATTGTTGTTTGATAATTTTGCCCTCGAGCGACATTTTTGGCTTGATACGGTCTAGGACCGTCTTGTTTGCTGTCCGCGCCATCCAGGGTATGCGTAGCATCTCCTCCAACACCAGAATTCAAAACCGTCAATTTTCCTTCTTTCCACCTTCTTAATTGTCCAGCTTTCGCATCCATATGTTGCTATGGGGATGACAATTGCATTGACGAGTATCGTTTTTGTCGCAATGCTCACGTCTTTACTTTTCCAGATCTTATCCATTCATTGCATTGCGGCGTGGCCGAGTGCAATCCGCCTCTTGATCTCCGGTCCGGATTTGCCGTTTCGGTCGATTTTGGAACCCAAGAAGATGAAATCTTGGACTGACTCGATCTGTTCGTTGTTGATTTTGATTTTAGCTGTACCGTTGTCCGCCGTTGTCATGACTTTTGTTTTCTTGATGTTGAGGAACAGTCCCATACGTTCACTTTCCTCTTGAACTCGTCGAATGAGGTATTCGAGGTCCCTTTGTATATAAAATGAGACAAAAACATGAAGAAAACAGTTCTAAGAAAACAGCATACCTTCCCACTGCAATTGGCCCAAAAAGTATAAATCTTGTGGAAACACCCCTGGACTTCCCACCTCAGAGATCCAGCTAACATCAGTGGGCCGGTGTGAGACTTTATTGACAGTAAAAATGACCAAAAGAATATAAGTTGTGGTAAACTCTTGAAAGATTTTCAGAACATGTTTTGTTAACAACCTAATTTACCTACAGCCAAATTCTCATTGTACTGTAATGTTGCATTCCATTTTAAATGAGAAGTTCCTGCTAGGAACCCAAAGGTTTGAAACATGGGGCATCTCTCTCACAAGTCTTAAGCCATTAATGAATGCTCCTTTCTCCATAGGAGCCATAAAGTCTGATTTGAACACTGGGGGATGAGTGACATGTTAATCAGAGGATCAACAAACCCAGCAGACCTGGTCCAGAGGTGGAGGTGTACTTAAGCCTTAATCCTCTTGTGTCCTACAGAGGTCTGGAGGCCACAAGAGGAGCAAAAACTGTATGTCCATCTTGGACATATTCCAAGTAAGACGTGTCAGGAGAGATCAAATGACCCTCACTCTAAAACCTTTAAAACATCCATCATTGCTCTTTCTGAAATGTTTGGAAATGTTTCAGACATCATAAGGAAAAAACTGACCACTTGTAAAAATATATATTTTTTCTTAACACTAAAAGCATAACGCAGATAAATATATAATAACATTATGACTATCAGATGTTCTTGGAAATTTTATTAAAAACATATTTTAATTGATAAATACTACATCAGATTTAACTGTGCTGAATCTAAAGTATAACTGGACAGAAAGAGTAACATGTTTCGGAAATGGACAGAAGTGGTCTGGGTGGTTGCTCCAAGCCCACCCCCAAACATCTCAGTTCAGTTCAGTCACGCAATAATCAAAGGTTAGATCACAAGATTCACAATTCGAGGCATCACAAAACTCAAAAAAAAATCTTATTTCGTTGGTGTCATTAAATCATTCACAAGTCGCTTTGGACAAAAGCATCTGCGAAAGCCTAAATGTAAATGGTTGCATTTAACTGATCTAAACAGCTGGCAGACTCTCTAGATACCCACACTCACCAGCTGTATCCACCTGCATTACCCAATATGTTTTTAATTATGAAGAACTTAATGGCAACAATTAAGAAACTGTGTGAGTGTGTGATGGTATTGCCTGGTATTACACACATAGCTTTGGCAAGAATTTCTTTGACAAGAATTGTGTGCTTTGCAAAATGTATTTATTTCTCACGAAAGTCCACGTAATTTTCCGCTGAGCAGCAAAACCTCAGATTTGTTTGTTTAGCGCCATCTTTAATTTCTCAGCCTTTTCTAAATCTGTTCATTTCCGAATCCCACGTCACTTAGCAGCTTTATTTGCAACTCCACAGGTAGCTCACTAATTATCTTTGTGAGGCGGCGGGTTCATTACTGTTCGTCTGACAGGCCTGAAGCATCGCAGGGGGAAATAAGCAAGACTGAAGTCTAAGTTTCACTTACATGTTAAACAGAGTGCATGCAAATCAAACGGCTATTTATTGCAATTGGAAAAAATAGGAAGAAAGCATGAGGCCAATGTTTCTTTAAGTGATTAACCTTCAAAAAAACAACATTTGATATTTTTCTACAGTTTTTACCCACAATCTACAATAAACAAACATTCAATAAACAAACAAAAAAACAAGATACCAAAATAGGTGACAAAACATGGTCACAGCATCACTCGGTATGGTGCTATATAGCAATAAAAGTGGTTCTTGGCTTGTAGGGAACCACTATAAGTGCTATATAGAACCATATCTAGGTGCTTTAGTGGTTCTTCGGTGGTTCTTCAGTGGTTCTTCAGAGGTTCTTCAGAGGTTCTTCAGAGGTTCTGTGGGATGACTGAGGTGCTAAATAGCATCCCTTCCTAATAAAGAACCTGTTAAGCCCCTGTATGGTTCTTCAGTGGTTCTATATAGCACCTCAGTCATCCCAAAGAACCGCTGAAGAACCTCTGAAGAACCTCTGAAGAAACACTGAAGCACCAAGAGGTGGTTCTTTATAGCACCTAAACTGGTTCCCCTATGATTACGAGCCAAGAACCACTTTTAGTGCTATAGCACAATTTGTGTAGTGTAGGGTCTGATCTTAAGATATGTTTAAACCCATTTCATGCTACTTGTGTTTAAGTTGAGTGGATTTTGTGCACATCCAACAGTTCCCAGTAAAAACAGACTATTTTCCTTTTTAATACTGTACTCTAATGTACTCTTGGAACCTAATAGCCGGATCCTAATTTTGTATTTACTAAATTCACGTTTGCCTCTGGAGGGCATCTCTTGGCAGACTACAGTACCGTTGTTCTTTTGATTCTGTTTCATAGTTAATGTATTGAGGCATATGATTACAGATTACAGCTGTTGAGTTGGAGAATTGCAGACGAAGTGCAACCGAGGTATCGATTGATACAGTGCCCACAAGCTTTTCACACTTAAGACCGGCTTTTATGTAGACTTCATACAGACAATTACACTTTATCCCCACGTGTTGTTGCCAGATTATTAATGCAGTGTCTTCCTTTCTTTCGCTTCCTGGCGTGTCTTTGCTGGACTGGAAAGCCCTTTAGCGCAAAACTGTCTCATGGTTGAACACCTTACATTCCCTCTCAAGTGCCTGGAAATTGCACTAATTTATTCTTTTTTTACTGCGAAGGAGCCTTTCTCATTTGACAATCAGTTGTGGGTGAAATTAGCCTTGTCATTTCCCTGCCTTTCTTCCCTTCTTCCAATTGCCCTCATTGTTTTGTCAGGACTGCTGACAGCTGAATTTGCCAGCAGTGATTTATGTTTTCTAGGCTTAAGTTACAGTTTCTGAGGCCTGGCCTCCCTGACAGTCATGCCACACACATACACATGCAAAGTCTAGTCAACTGAACGTTTTCACAGTCTTATAAGTGAAAGATTACAGTAATTTCAAATAGCCTCAGATTTTGAATAATGAATCTCATAAAGCACTGGTATAGATCTCAGTAATGTTTAGGTGCAGAGGAGCAGTTAATAGCTTGTGGCACTTTTTAAACCCTGCCTCATTTACTAACTTCCCTTTTGCCTTTTAAAAAGCGCTGTGCCATGTCATTAATTTTTTTTTTTTAATTGTGTTTATTTTATGTTTAAATTATGTTACATAATTTGGTATATAACTAAGCAGTAAATGGTTTCTTAAAGCTGGGGTGCTATTTAAAAAAGGTAATCCAATTTTGAATAGCACCTCATTCACATCACCTCCATTAGATGTGGTGTGAACGTGCTTCCATTATATGTAAACTAGGCATATTATCCATTGTCCCATTATAATAGAAGTCAGTGCTATTTTACTGGTACAATTAACATGGAAACTGAATTGCATTATAAGGAAATGTTTGTAGACATTTTCTATGGCAGCAGTTAGACATCACCTCTTGATCTAATGATGGTGAAGAGCATTATAAC
Source organism: Triplophysa siluroides (assembly GCA_006030095.1). Classification (NCBI taxonomy): domain Eukaryota; kingdom Metazoa; phylum Chordata; class Actinopteri; order Cypriniformes; family Nemacheilidae; genus Triplophysa; species Triplophysa siluroides. The sequence continues at coordinate 397,913 of VCII01000009.1, read as the reverse complement.
AAGCATTATATCCAGACAATGCAGTGCAGTCAAAGAAACTTTCATCATTCTAAGTGTCGATGCAGGTGTTTGAATTGCTGTGTTGCAGTGATGCAGGTAAAACCCCTAAAATGTATTCTAGATGGTTGTCTGTTCCATCACATGTGAGCAATTTTGCAGTACAACTTTCATTCAACACATTTTTAGCCTATTAGATGCATTATTCTTGAATAGCCTATTGGCATTTTTAATAAAGTATCGAAATAAATGTATTTCATTTCAATGTCAGAATAACACATGTTTGGCAAAAAACATAAATTGTTTGACATAAATTGGCAATATTTAAAAAAGGGGCAAGACTAATTACTTATATTGTCACTACTGCATGACATATGCAAAGCATTTGTAATGCTTCATCAGTTATCCAAAGAAACATTGATAAAAGTCTTCAAAATATCAAATGCATATGAAATAAATATCTAGTTAAAACTTCAATCAGTCTTTTCTGAACACTTTCACTAGGAAACACTATGAATTAAGATTAACACATGCGATGCTTATACTTAATGTATATTCAAAGTATGCATTTTTCAGTATGTTTGTTCCCTGGGAACATTGTGGAGCACTGCTACTAAAGTGCTTTACCAATTAACCTACATGAACACGTTAATGGCACATATTTGCCAAAGCAAAAAGTTTGCAGTAGTCTGAAAGGTTTGAAAAGAAAAAAACTAAATACTGCTATTTTGCTACTCAAAGCTTAAGTGGATGACTTGGTTCTTAGAAGTTGGACTAGCAAAGAATAGGGGCCTGAAATAGCTTTGGGTGCTTTTTACAAGTGTTGATGTATGTTGTGAAGTGAATACCCAGCCAATAGACACGACGCCTGAGGATAGCACTATTTTTGGCGTCAGATATAGATACGTTTGGCAGCGCTCCTCAGTACCTCTCAAAAAGCTACAGGTCAGCCAGCGATGGACCTTAAACTAGTAAAAAAGAGAGTTCTTTCTAGAGCTGGCCAACCCTGACATCACTAAGACACCCCAACACAGACGCCTAGTGCGAGAGTCAGATATAGGCTGAAAAATGAAACTGTAAAATAGATGGAATTTGGATTTGACCATGCAGAACCGAGTAGCTTTAGTCTTGAAGAGAATATATCGAGATGCCAAAGTTTATTCACTGAAATAAACGATAGGATTTGCAAATCTATTACGCATGGATTTGTTAAATACTATAGTATTTAATTTATTAACATTCTGCATGGACATATTGCACTTTTATGTCTAAAAGAGTATGTATTGATCTGCTAACCTAATTTTCCATTCACAGCTACTCCACTAAAGAAATCAATACGTGGTGTTATAGAAAGGTAATAATACTGTAAATATTTCTAGATAATGGATGTTCTATTTGAACCCTTTGGCAGAACTATTGTATCAAGCCTTTTCAGACTTTTTTATTACATTTAATTACATTTGAGTCAATCTTTTAAACATCTCAATCATTTAACAAGTGAAATGCCCAGAAATCACACAAATGTCTCCATCAGAGTTTCAGAAGAGATTTCAACAATGTCCCAAACTGAGCTCAAATTTGTCAAGTCAATCAAAAGTCAATATTACCATAGATTTCAACATGAACTCAAATATTTCTCATCAAATTTACCTAATGACATCAAGAATATATAAGTTGTGTAAATGGGGATTTTAGATAGCATGAAATTAAATGTATGTATTGTTTCGCTGTTTAAATTAACATTTTATGATTCACAAATCATAGAAGTTAAACCCTTATATGGCATCAGTTGTTTTACACCTTAATATATAATACAATACAATAAATAATAAAGTTATGGCTTGTACAGTCATGCTCCACTCTATGGCCAAAGAGCAAACGCAATCCCCCACAACCTTTGTGTCACATTTGGATTTTCTTTAAGGCAAGCTTGATGAAGGGCTTAGCACACCACACAATAGGAAAAACACACCAAAAACCTGATTTACAATGTGCTATTGAGACAAATGTATAGAAATTTATAAAAAATAGCCACGTCACAAAATAGTCACAAATTACGTTAAGGTTAGATCACCAGAGATTTGAAACATCTTTAAAACCTATCACCTTAATTCTTTTTGCTTTTAAAATAAGTTTCTAAATGCCTTAAAGCCTGGCAAAAATAGGACGAACACCCATAAATAATTTATAGATCTAGAATTGTGCACAGCTGTGTCTGTCTATATATATATGGCTACATTTCGAGTTTGTAACCCCTGGAGTGTCTTATCTTGGTCCTGTAAGGACAGAGAAAGTTCTCCAAAGTGTCTCATGAAATGTTAATTCATTCAGTGGAATGTAAGAAAAATAAAGATTTTGGGTGTTGACATTAAATTTATTTAGGAAGTTGGCGTGTGTGTAGCATGCAATATTCTTATCTTATTTCATGCAGCATTTTGTGAAGTGTTTCATGATTATTATACATGTAGCTTTAATGACCTCATATTACAGTAATTAGGTAGCTAGATAGTATTGGTACTTTAAAATAACCCATTTGTCACCCTGGCAGAACCATTTAAGCCAAGGTTTTTAACCATTTTGTGGTGTTCGTGTAAAATGTTTGCTAATAAAAAAAAACAATTAATCTATTTTTTATCCCAGACATATATTTATTCAAGATGTTTTTACATTTTTATTTGTAGTATATTTTTTACACAAACAAATAGCACCTTTTTCATACGTGTGATTTAACAGGAACATTACAAATATTAACCATATATGTTGTCTTTGTTGCTTATAAGTCAGATAAAGCAAATACTTGTGTGTTAAGCATGATTTTTATTGATGGTTTGATAAATAATGCTGTGCACTAGACCTGCACACATTGGAAGAGCAACAAAAACATGAACACCATACAAGTGTTAAAAATATGAAAATGAGATCATGTGAAATAATAATAAAAATGTGTCCAAATACAGGGCTTTAGCCAAACAGATAACGGCTTTGAAAACTCACTTGTTTGTATAAGTAGACAAAAGTATCAAAAAAGAAACTAAGATAAAATATAACACATGATGTGTGGAATCTACGAGGTAAGTCATTTTCTTTCAAGGATTTTAATCATGTCATGCAAAATGTAAAAACTGTGAAAAAGTGACCACAGTTTTCATCATTAAAATATTGGTGTCAAATAAGTCTTTGGACACTCTATGCAACGGAAAGTCTTTTCGATCAGTTCATTAACGTTATCACTAAGAAAAAATATGGAGATGGATGGAAAAACTGGAGTCATGCAATGCACCATTTTCCCTCTGTGAGAAAGTTGGTTGCTGATAGACTAAAATGGGCTTTCCAATTCTCTCCACACCAGAGAAAAAAGTGAAACTTTGATTATTTGTCGCCTCAGTCCCAATGCAGCTGGTAAGGCGAAGCCAGAGTATATCCATACTTTCATCGCAGATAAACCCCACAATCCATCAATGGGCAAGTAATGACAGTTGATGATTACAATAGCTTATATGTTGCCCCAAACTCCTGCAGGGTGTAACATGAAGAGAGGGATGCTGGGATTACCATAGGAAAGAGTAGAGAACTGGAGAAAGAAGCGGAGGAGGGAGGGGTGGGCCAAAAACAAAGAGGAATCTATCCATGATCCCCATCGTCAGACGCGTCTCCTGGGTTTTAGTGAGCCGACTCTTCTGTGCTCTCTGACGAAAGTTCAGATTAACATTCTTGGGATGTTAACGAAGGGTGGTGCACAGGGTTAAGGCAGGAGTGGAACTCTAACTGAGCTCTGAAGCTCAAAGGTGTTCGACTGTGCGTTGTTGTTACAGGACGTCCAAAGGCACTCTCAATTTTTGCCCGCAGCAAGTCATGAGCGAAAAACGAAGGAGCCGATCTATTGTGTTCACCCAGCCTTTTGTCAAAGCACAAAGAGTGTTTGTGCTTATCACCAAAATCACAGGTGTAATCCCAGAGAACACACATGTTGGTTAAAACATTTACATTGGTACTGTAAAATGCATAAATGCAGGTGAACGTTAATGTCAAAGATTATTGATGAGGTAACGTCTTCGTTGGCTGAACGTCTTCTTTGACTGTGTCTTGTTTGCATTTTTTTCTGAATTACGTAGCCCATATGTTTCTTTCATCAAAACAAATAAAATCTATGCACCATGCATGAACAATTCTTCCACACATTATATTCATCAGTTAAAAGTATAGTTCAATATCAAACTGAAATTTTGAGTTTGTAACCATTGTGGCTCGTAAGATAAAATTTTAATCAGCTTTGAAAATATTTATGATACTTCAATATGTGTAGCATTCACTGAATATTTATAATCATGTATTTTATTATCAGTTAAATTATAATAACAGTTAAAACACCTTTGCGGGTGGTCCTTGGTAGCCCAAACCATCAAAAAAGGAACATGACAATTGTGTTATTCAATCCCAGCATCTCAGAAAATATACTTGACAGGTAGCCAGTGAATTTCAGGCATCTGAAAATGTAAACCTTTAAAACAGGTTTCAAGTTTTGGAATATTCGATAACATTATAGTGTCCGTTCAAACGACATTTACATTACATTTAAAAATGTTTGCATTTGGCAGACGCTTATCTAAACCACAAAAACACAAAGCTGGGAAACGTTGACATCATGCAAATGTGTATTGCGTGTTTAATCTATAGGCAAGCACAAGTAAAACCCAAACATTAAAGGACTACAGTGTTCATATTTGTTATTTAAAATTCATTAAATATACTTAATCTTATCTCCTTACTCTCTGTCTTTGGTCTTTAGTATATTGCATGTGTAATGTCTATGACGATATCTTAGTGAAAGCTGGCATGAGTAATGCATTTTAAATGTCTTAGAGCACAAAATAAAAGTGTAACACTTGTGTAACATTTTATCATTTATTTATATGTCAGTATAAATATCAGTATTTTCATTTTAACAATGAGTATAAAGATGCATCATGAGCTCAAACATTATCAGCTTTAAAAGCACAAAGGCAGATTTAATACAGACTAATTTATGTGATGCTTGATATATCTTTAAAATATAGAAGATAGCAGCTTTATTAACCAGCAGTAGTAATAGAGCAGGGCAAGCAGCAGAGAATCACTTTGTATACAAAAGCATTAATTCATGATATATGTACATTATCAGGTTAAATTAGGTACATAAAAATTCCAAAACAGTAAAACAAAAAGGAAAAGTTGATTAATAAATCAAGTAACATGAAAATAGAAGCCAAAGGACAGAATTACATAAAGAGTTCACAGTTCAAATGATTTATTTACGATATACAATGAAAATGAGTTATTGAAAGTGACATTCGGATGGGAAAAGATTCATTTCACGAGGAACTGAGTAAGTGCGCTGAACTCTTTTACCGTCTGAATCTTTTGGTGAATCATGCATGCATGTTTTTTTATGGCTGAAGGGTTTCATGTTCTGCCGAGGCTTATGAGACAGACAGGTTTTCAGACAGAGAAATATTCATCACCTGCAATGTTTATCGTCCTTTTTTTCTGAGACCCTTTCAAGATTTACTGCGGCCCACATCTTGAAAGCCTTTTTATTGTTGCAAAGTTAACCCCAAATGAACATCCCTCTCCTCTGACACAGCATATATCATGTATATGACCTGCACGTCTGTTCACAATTCCCACATACTTCCTCTATTTGCTGTGCATTTGTAGTTTAACTGGATTATAATTCGGTTTTAATATGCATATCATGTTTTTACTATTAATTATAGTTTCTCTCCAGTTTAATTCTCTTTCTCCCGTTCTCGGGTGTTCATTCATTTGCACTCAGGAAAAGATTTTTGTCTTTTATCTAAATTATCTTATTGATCAGGCTCCTCGAACGGTAACCAATTGGGTAATGATATTTCATAATTTTTTTTCTCATTTCCATGTGAAAATCTTACATTTAAATAATTTTGATCTTCAAACATAAACCCTTATTATTCTGGCAGAGATGCTTTTAAAGTGATAGTTCACAAAAAAACTGTCATCATTTATTCACCCTTGTCATTTCAAACCATTCTTTCTTCCGCGGAACACAAAAGAAGATATGTTGAAGAATGTTGTTAACTGGCCCCCATTCATTTGCATTGGTTTTGTGTCCACATAATAGAAGTGAATGGGGGCCAGTGCTGTTCGGTTACCAACTTTCTTCAAAAAATCTTCTTTTGTGCAGAAGAAAGAAATTCATAAAGATTTGATATGACAAGAGGGTGAGTAAATGATAACAGAATTTACATTTTTTGGGTGAACTATCTCTAAGTCACTTCTCATCATAATCAAGTATGACCATTTATGAACTCATCTGTTCTCAGATGATTCACAGAAACACCGAATTAGAATAGAGCTCATTTAACACATTTATTATAGAAAAGGAGAACATCAGAAAATAAGTAATAAAACACACACTCTAAAAAAAGTTTAAAGCTATTATACTCTATCCTTTAAAACTACAATGCTTTTTAAAAGAACATTTTGTCTTCAAGGCATCCTATAGGTCAGGAGACAATAAAAACCCTTGAATTGAAGAATATATCATCACTTCAGTTTATTTAAGTACAATTGCACTACCCTCTGATACCATCACTATACCACAACACTACCACAGTTCTTTTTTGTAAGGGAAATAAAATTAGTTAAATTCTTTGAATTTAGCACAGATGGTGTTTAAATTCTCATAAATGCAAAAAAGACTTTTACCCGAAGCAGTCGGCCCAAGGGTTTACGATTGCTACATCAGACCCCGACTGCACCTAATCCTCTATCACCTTCACAAACCCTCTCTTCAGTGTCTCCGAAGGCATTTATCAGCCTTACCTCGCACCTGGTGGCCACATGGGGCAGTCTTTTTGATCTTATCAACATAGCAAACAAACTCTTTGCTCTCTGAGGCCTAGCCTTCGCAGGTGCACTGATCCGTTTGCCAGGTGCGTTAGCGTGTATCCGTGACAGACATCGCAGTGTTGTAAGGAACTGAACTCAAGTAATTCGGCCTTACATCAAAACATGTCATTGTGTCACTTGGAGAGAGCTCTTTCTTCTCAAGATTGCTTAAGAACCAAACGAAACAAGCCATGCTTTTAGGTCGTTGTAGAGCTTGATGAAGTCTTTTGAAAAGAGACACTTTGGTCAGTTTTGTCAGTGAGCTGAAACTGAGCTTTCAAACACATGGAGAAGGACTGTCACAATATATTTACGTCTATACACATCTCTTACTCAGTCAAAGCAGTTATCAAGCAGGATAAACAACTTTTAAGCCTGGTTTAACATGAAAAGAAATCTGATCTAAAAGATATCAACTACCCGTGGCTAACGCCACGACTGAGCAGCTGTTTTTGGACCTCAAGTGGCTGTTGCAAATTTAGCATTTGTCATCTGTCAGAGAAAATCTTTTTGGCACACCTGATTATAGTCTTTTTGAGTGATTTGTGACATTATACAGTAGAGCTCAATTTCCAGTGTTAATCTGTCAGTGAGATGTAATATACCTAAAGAAAATGACCATTGAGCATAGGTTAGTGTATACAGCTTCATGTAAACTTTTTTTATGCCTTGAATTTTGTATTAGTACTCTTGCAATAAACAAGAAATCAGTCTAGCCCTTGCCCTAAAATTACTTAAGGAAAAGGTGGACAGTTTAGTATCAACTTCTGAGATGCTGCTTATGAAGTAAATGCAAACCGAGCAAACATGTCCATGTTGTTTATATTGCTGTGTAGAAGAAACAGTTTAGGTACTTAAAAGATCTCATTTGATTTTTTTCAGAATTTTGGGAATTTTTTTCAGAATTGTGTTTTTTTATTAGAAAAGTATTAAGGAGAAATCCTTAAAATACCTATTCTTAGATATTTATCATCTTGTGACACTAAAGGCAGGCAGGGGTTGGTAGTAAAGGCACTAAAGGCATCTCATTGCAGTTGGTAATCGGGAGAGCAAGTCTCAGAGGGAGGTTGAGGGTCAATCCCATCTAGATAAATTACCCTTCCCTCTAATCCCTGTCTCACATGAATGGTCTGGAACTTCTATCTGTAGCAACACATTTATTTCTGGGACTAGCATGTAAAAACAAGCTGCAACCTTTTCAGGTTAGTACACAAAATAAACAAAAATCAGTTGAGTACTAAAACAAATTCTGGTGAAAAATGTTTTGGTATGTTTATAATGATTTTTTATTTGAGCTTGCAGGTCCGAAAACCTGTCTGTTTGACGTCATTTGACTGTAAAAAGGAGTGTGCACTGTAACCTGCAGTTTTTTGTAATAAACATAGATGGCAATAAAAAGAGAAGTTAGAGATTGCAGCTTTAGGGGTGATAATTTTCGCAAATAGGGAATGACTCGGTCGCCACAGGTCATTTGACTCGTTTTCCGCGTGGTTTTATTCCGAGTGGTTAATGTGAATCGCCCCTTAAACAGTTAAAATGATGTCAATGTAATGTTCAATTGTTTTTAGAATGAATCATTTGTTTATTAGGGCCTGTCTTTAGTGTTCACACAAAACATGCTGTGTTTGATACAAAACGTGTTCATCATGACGGTAAATAAACATGCATGTAATGTCTGGTTACTATTTTCTTTCTTATGGTTTTCAAAAATCTGAATGTCACATGTCGTGTACATATTGGCATCTTTTTAATTTACTTAGGTTCTCTGAAATGGCAGATGAATTTGCAGCATAATTACTTGTTTATCATTTGTATTTTGCGTTCTTTTCCCCTGCTCTCCATGACCATTTCAGAATAGACCTGCAATCCATTTTGTGACACGACCCATTGGTCACGTCAGCTGTTCTAGACTTCTATCGCTCACTTCCGACTCGTGCATTAGTCATCCTGTAAATAATTCTTGGATGACCTCCCTACCGGATCTGCACCAGATCTTCTCAACAAGCACCAGCAAGTTAACTCATTGTCCCTGAGGGTGGTATTAAATCAAGAGATGGCCTCCCTCCGTATCAACACAAAGGTTTGACCCAATCTGAAGGCAGTTTGCTGTTAGAGCAGACTCCACCACTGCTCTCAATTAATGCCTTTGAAATCCCATCTCTCATTAAGCCCTGATGATGTTGGACATCTCACAGGAATTAGCTGCAGGGAGAGAACGCTTTCAGTTTCAAAGAGGCTTCTGGTCAGGTAGGCATTATGAATGCAAAGCCATGCTTAGATACAAAGAAAGAGAGAGAGATGACTCGGTAACTAGTTGATCTGCACGGATAATTTACTGAGAATAATCTCAGAAAGTGTTCTGTGACTTGGTAAAGATTTGTTTTAGCATTGCTGGCAGCGCAAAGTTGTGGGTTCAACTCCCAGTGAACACACACATGTTGCCTTGAATGTTGTCTTGCACCATAGGTCACTATGGATAAAAGCTTTTGCCAAATGTAGACATCGGATTAATTAGAACTGTTGAATTGCAGTTTTATTTGCCATTTATGTGCCCTTTGCCGTTACATTCATAGTGAAGATACGATAGGGAATGACTCAAATTGCCCATAAGGACTATAATTGAATGTGATAAGCAAGGCCATGACTCTGAGAGTGAAGTTAGCCCACCCAAATAGTCACCCACCCACATATATTATATATAGGCACGGATTAATGCACAGGCTTATCTAGGCTGCAGCCTAGAGGAGCCACGTGTTATTGGCCAGATTTTTTATTTTATTTTAAATTTAGTTTAGCGCGAACAAAAAAAGACCCTCATTGGCCCATAAGAAATATGACCAAAAAAAGCCGGTGATTGGATAGATGTGACATTTGGGTTACATCTGTCCAGTCAACTGCTGGGGAAATCATGTCAATCATTTTCATTTACCTCTCTGCCATTGCTATAGGCATAGCGGAAAAATGTCAGAAAGAAAGTGCAATAGTGGAGCACGAAAACACTAAGGTTAAAAGACGAATGTGACCGAGATGGAGCAGGTCGACTGGTAGGTTGCATCGGCTAACTTCGGTGCTGCGGCTGGTTTTTAAGTATGGCTTTGTTTTATACACAGTTTGTTTAATGCATTGTGGTCTGTGTCTCAGTAAAGATCCACCAAGGTGTTTTGTTCATATTACGCATATAAATTTACTTTATTAAACTGGATGGACAACGCGAGCTGTGCTGATCTCTCTTTCTCTTTGCGCTCGAGCTCCTGGAGTCTGCTGTTGCTGAGGAAAGACTGTAGTATTTTCTGTCTCAATGAGGTGTGTATGCCAGTTCATTTTACTATTAGCATGTGGAACATGTATCGAACTATGCTATACTGGAACAATTTATAGAGTGATTTTGGTGGTTTTCAGACTGGGCGTGTTTTCTGTGGTCCGAACCCGAGTGTGATTGTTCCCGACGCCCTCCGAAGTGTTCGTTTGGTTAAGTGTTTCTAGATTGGGAGGACAATTAAGGAACCAAAAAGGGCTGTGTTAAGGAATCATGTGTTTATGACTGCACTACACATTATTTAATTCATTATTTTGAAATAACAAGCTGCTTTAGCAGGTTTTTAATTTTATAAGCAGCCCAAATTTTGTCCACCTGTCCAATGCATTTTCTCCTGTCTAACCCGTTCAAAAGAAGCCCAATTGGGCGGGAACCCACTCAATCTGGCAACACTGGTTTGGTTTCATACTCAGCTTGTTTCTATCGAACCCTGGTGCGTTTGCGTTCATCCTACATCATCACAAACGTGCATGGCGCATGACAGTAAACAGAACACGGGTCACCATGCTGTATTGTGTTTGTTATTCAATTGGTGCTATTTTGCTCCGCAGAGTAAACCTCGCTTGGTTTAATTAGTATATGTTTGTTGCATGCAGACAGCTTTTTTCTGCTTGTAAACAGACTTTTTTCAGGAAACCGAGTATAACCATTAATTTGCAGCTCTGAATCCACTCACAATGCACGCTCACTCTTACTCGAATTCAAGGTACATTACCAAGGCTATCATCTCTTACATTTGTTTACATTGTAATCATGTGCAGGGTTTGGGACGCTGGTGCGCACCCGAGTTTTGCATTTCGGATTTCACATTAGCAATTTTTCATGCAAACCGTGCCCCGTTCTGAACTAAACTGTAAGCGTGAAAGGCACCTGAAAGCCACCTAAGGGTGGCTTCACACAAAAGGCATCCTAGGGGCCCCTGGCCACCTTGATCCGCCCCTGTATATATATATCAGGCATAGGCATCTTAGTTCACATAAAGTATGCTCTAAATGACAAGAGAATGAATTCCTAATTACCTAAAAAACCTATGTTGCAGCAAGGTTTAGCAGCAGTAGTGGCAAACACTTTAGTTTTTTGCCTGTCTTAATTGAATGTCAAATTAAATGCCTGGCAAAAATGCATTTGAATGCCTTAAGAAACGTTTGAACCACGTTTGTTCTACAATGTAGTTGATGACGTCTCATATGGGTGGTGGAGTAATACCTAAAACTCCTCTAATGAATCTGTTTAGAACGATTTAATGTCATATTGCTGTAAATAACGTACACCCATGCATCTGAAAACCATTTTTGTTATCGCATTTTTGCTTAGTGTTGTTTTACTTCACGATATTGAATTAGTTCATAAGTTTCCTCCACGTCACTCCACCCAGGGTCCTAGAACCCTTAGGCTCAAAACTTATTTAATTTCTTTTCAAAAAACAGCACTTCTATTTTCTTGACAAAATAAAAGATGTCCAATTTAATTTGTATATATTTAGAATCATGGATATAGAATGCACTGCAAGTTGCCTGCTTACTTTGCTCAAAAGCATGATGCTCTAGACCTGTAGTTCCAACCACGCAACTTTGTGATGCTACTTGCGATTGATCGTTGGAACGATGGTTTTGGGAAAAAACTATACTGGAACAACATAACTTGCGACCATAGTTAGCTAACAATGCTTTTTGGAAACGCACCCGTGGCCAAGAACATTGAAGAACAACACTGTGACCCATTGACTTCCAATGTCCCTTTAAGATGCGTTGAGCGGACTGCATTTATGGAGTTTTCTTTGTGTGCATTTTTGGAGTTTGACAGCTACTGGCGACTATGTTGTTTGGCAAAACTGACTATACATAATTAAAAAATTATTATGTGTTCCTTAGAAGAAATAAAGTAATTCAGGCTTAGAAGGATAGCCATAAGAAAAACATATCACAAATGAGACACCTCCCTTTAGTATCTCAATTGTTTCTCCTATCAATGAGATTTAACTGGTAGCAAATGTTTGCTTAAGTCCCCTATGTCTTAGATGTTAGAAAAATATCTTAATTTCAAAAGTCTGAAATTATTTGCCAGGTCTGAAATCAGTCAATAACATTAAAAGTCTGAAGTCGATAATAAAATTATAATATTTCTCATCAAATTAACCCAAATCCAGATTTGTTTTACCTATATCCACATACATTACACACCTCCATACTGTTAATGTATTATAATTTGGGCTTATAATTTAGTAATATATATATATTTTTTTATAAATTAAAATTTTTGTACATTTTTAGGGAACAATAAGAATTTATCTACAAGAACAATTGGAACGCTAAAAATTTGAAGCTTATTGTCTCAAAACTGCTCAGAACGCAGATAAAACCTTATAATTACAAGATGACAAATTGTATCATTTATTTCTATTTTATTATTTCTCCTAAACAATTTAGGAAATAAAAATAAAGCACAGCACTCCATCAGATCTCCTGAGCTATGAAAGAGCATTTTGCTTTGGGGAGATGATGGCAATGTTTTACAGCCGACCTCAAGATTTTGAAAGATCTGAAGTGCAGAAGATGAAGAGCTGTTTGGCTCCAGCTATTGATTTCTACAGCAGTGGTTTTGTGATATGTATTGGTTGACTCTCAGGACACGGACGTTGCGCTGTTCACTTTGTTTGGGTCCCTGTGAGAATTGATCCGCATGCTGTTGTGCTATTTACCCTGTTCTGAAAGAGTTTAGGGATGTCACTTGTGAATGGAGCTTTCCTGTGGTACAGAGAAAAGACCTCAAACCCTAAAGCCCACTGGAGTGCATTAAAATCATTACCATGGCACGGGAACTCCATTTTTGTGGCGTAGCACTTCATCACTGTGACAGAAAGCAGTAAAAATGTACAAAAGTGCGGTACACCGCATTATATAGTGGAATAATGTCATGTCAACATTGTCATGTTGAGACACCAGTTTTGCTGTAGCTGTTTTCTACAAGCTGCACAAGCAACCAATGTATGACGTGTAGGAGCTCCTGTAGCTCAGTTGGTAGAGGTCATGGGTTCAAATCCCAGGAAACACATACTGATGAAAGAGTTAAGCACTGTAAGTTGGATAAAGGCATCTGTCAAATGAGTAAAGGAAAATGTGTGTGCATAAATACTTTGAATTTGTGTGGGGGGGATTGCAGCTCTAATCCTGTTTGGAGAGGAGTTTGCATAACAAAACTGCACATACTACCTGCATTGTGTGTAAGTCTTAGAGTTTAGTGTTGGGTGGAAAGCTGAGGTGGGGGTGGGTGACTAAGTGTCTCTCCCATCATTAGCGCACAAGAATAGACTGGTTTGTCTTTGTCTGGTCCGTTCACCTGCGGGCTGTGGTTGAAAGATAGCTTCTGTGGCCCAGTGGTGACGGATGATTTATCCTTTGGGTTATTGCAACACTGCAGTCCTTAGAGGATTTTACAGTGCAAAAGAAATGTATTTCCAATATTGTGATTTTCATCTAAAGGTTTATTAGATTTGGTGAACTTAATCTTTAGTGAAATCAGTGATCATGCAGCGAGGGAACAACCTGAGGAGAGACTATTAAACAAATGTTCATCTTGAATAACAGTACACATTAATGCTGTATATCCTGATAGTAAATTTGTACGTGGAAAAATTAAAGAGACCATTCTAAATTTTCATTCAATCAGCATCTCGACATTTTGTGTGTCTATTGAATTTCAACAAAATCAAACCCAAGAAGTGACAAAGTCATCCAACAGAAATCTGAAAGACACAGAGCATGTGTTATTTCGACCCGTTTCTCTAGTTTTCATTTTCTGCAAATAAATGCAAATAGAAACCAAATTTGTATTTGTAATTTGGTGGAAATATTGTTAGTAGTTCACAGAATGAAACAAAACTAACACATAAACACATACCTATATAAATAACTATAAATAGTACATTCAGAAAATTTGGAAAAGGTCTTTGAAATGGTCTCTTATTTTTTTCCTGCGGCTGTATACAGTAAAAATATTGGTTTTGTTGGGTCAACAGAAATAAAGGAAGCTACTGTATGAAAGGGTGGACCAGTGTTGCCACATTGGGTTGTTTACCAGTGTTTAAATTTCGACCAATCATTTTGCCAAACCCTATTAGTGCTTTTGTGTATTTGAGTGTGTGTGTCGTGACTGTGTCTCAGGCTGTGTGCGTTTGAGCCCTGTTGGCATCGTGAAGAAACAGTAGGGGATTTTCACTTCAATTTGCCATCATTTGTCACCACTTGCCCCTGTGACACCTTCATGCACACAACACGCCTGTATGTGTCAAAACACCTCAGAGCTTTTGTGTTGGTTAGAATGGCAAAATCAACTGCTTTCTCTAGTTCATACACAGTACACTTGTATGTGTATGTAGTGGAGTAGGCGGGGCGAGACCGTGGTTCGAGACCGGTGAGTAATTGTTAAAGAGCGCCAGCTGTGCGCACAACCGGTCTCGAATCACGTAGGAGATCGGGAGCACATAAGAGAACGAGCGACCGGACCGTCACGGAGAGAGGACCGGGCCCGGACATGTGTTTAAGTTTGTATTTATGGTCTTGTGGCCGGCAGTCGACCGTGAGGTGGCTGCCGGCATTTTACTTCCGTGTTTTTGTTTATTTTATTAAAACTTTATTTAAATGTTCGCCAGTTCCCACCTCCTTCCTTCCCTACATTGAACTGTGTTACAGTGTACTTCTTGCATCATCTGCTCGGTCTACTGGCACAAGGCTATGCGAGGGCTAGCCTATATTTGAGACTCTGTTCAACTCGGTCCTGTGAAAAAATGGAGAATTAAAAAAAAGCCCTTACCTTTGCGGGGTGAGTCACAACAAAGCAACAGTAATGCATTTGCAGACCCTTTTATAAAGATCATATCAGAAATTTCCTTTGGCCAGAAGCAGCAAAAGGCGTAGTTGTAGTTATACTGCCTGAACCAAGTCTATTTTGATGACAATCTAAAGATCCAGGTTTATACTGTTCTTGTTCTTGTTGTGAACGTGAAAGTCTGGAGGTATCACCAGAGGTTTTACAGTGGCTTTGCCAGGGAACATTAATCTATCAATATTGGAGTGTGTACGAATACATCTGTCAAAATTTCACAAAGGTTATAGCTCAGTATCAAAAAGCACACACTCTGCTATTTTGCCATTTGGGTATATTCAATAAAAGAGTTAATTGAAAAATAAGTTTTCTTTGTTTTCCTATATATTTAGTCACAAGAGCTTTTGCTTCTAAAAAAACAATTATAACATATACTATATACCATATAAAGTACAAGGTCTACCCAGCAGGCCAAAATTATATTAATCATGAGTTCTTCATCATTTACTCATATCATTCCAAACCTTTATCACTTTCTGTATTTTGCAAAACTCAAAAATAAGAAGAGAAAATATGATGAACATCGATAACCAAACCACACTGGCCTCCAATGACTTATTGAGGTAAACTATACCTTTCACCTTCCAAAGTTGGAAGAACCCCTTTGCACTACAGTAAAAACTTTGCGTAACAGAAAGGTTCTTTGGATGCTACACGTATTTTTATGGAACCATACTGTACAGACAACAATGGCTCTTTTATGGCATTGTGTAGCACCTTTATTTGTAGAGTGTAGACTGTCAGAGGCATGGCATTCCATGTAATGTTGGGGGTTCAATAACCGTACAAAGTGTGGTCAAGAACGGAAAGCCAGGAATGTGCTGTTAACAGTCATGTGCCTAACTTTCCTAAGATAGACTCTCACTCTTAGATCAGAGTAAAAAAGAACAGCCTGTGGTGATAACTGGCCCAGAAGACATAAGTACTTTTTTCACATAAAAGCACTCAATACAAAGCCAGTTTAACAGACTCTGTATTTCAACTTCCTATGCTTTCCCAAGAGTTCCATAGAGACAAGCATCCAGTTATACTCTTCAAGCGGAAGCTGTGTCCCAAAGGAGAGCTAACATGCCACAGTGCAGAGTTGTCAAGTGCGAAAGTCTATTAAGTGTTAAATCCGTGTTATTTATTTGCTGCAGTATAACATTTAACTAATGATATATCACACACATGGGGACAGCAGCCTTTGGGTAACACACCATCCTTTCCTGCTTCAAGACTTTAGTTTGTAGTCAATAGGGACACTGATTAGATGCAGCAATCCACCCTATCATTTACTGCTCATCACCTTTACTTAAACTACTGCACGAAACAATATTATGAACAAATAAAATGAACAGCCAAAAAGTTTGTAAGAGCCGATTGCCTGTAACAGTTCATTTTCTTTTCCATTTCCATTAATCATTTTCAGCATTTTACATGTAACTGTTTACAACACCTGAGACTATGCTACGTTGTTTACATAAGGGGCTGATAGGTGGTTCTGCCAAAAAACGGCTTCTGGTCAGGATAACCACAGTAAGTGCTAGAAGACATGCATGGCCTGACAGCTGGCATCCACTGGGCACAGTCATGGCATGCTAGGCTGGGGTTGCCAGGCTAAAGCATGTGGGTGTGAAGGCCGACTGCCATCTGGACCTGGCTGTTCCGCTATCCCTTAGTCCAACACCAGTGCCCCCGGACACACAGGAGACAATCCCACAAGCCCTTTCACCAGTTCTCGACATAACCTCGGCCCAAAGATGGATGGCACCCACCCTCATAACTGTCACCCTTGGCTGTGGGCTCTCAACGTCAGCCAACAACCAAAGTAGGGTTCATTTCCGCTTGGATAGCTGTGACTAATGTGAGGGTCACTTTGGAAGAATGTTGGATATCAAAATGGCTTCACACACAGCACAATATGAGAAACCCTTCTGAAAGTCAACAGGGTACAATTTAAAAATGGCAGATCAAATATATTCACTTTGGGTTTTATTGGATTTCTGTCACTGCTTGTTATTGTGACATGGTTCCCATAGTAGCACACGGGAGCGCCTCAATGTTAGCCAAACGATTTTGCGGTATTAAAACATATGTATGACTATATACAGAAAGAATACACAATTGCAACTCTGTATTGTTTTTGAAGACTTTCAGAACAAAACTTACATTACTGGCAGGCTATGGTTACGAAATTGAATTTGCATGTGTCATGCATAAGCTTTTCAGTAAAAAAACACCCCTAAACTGGAGTAGACACATTTGTATGTATGAGATGCTAATATGAAATAGGTACGTTTGACATGGTATAAAGCTATTTGAATAGAAGAGGCTAAGTTAATTATTGCTACATTTTTCAGTCCAGTCCTTTTTAAAAGGATAGTTAGCCAAAAAATGTCATCAAAATTAACTTAGCTTCAATTCAAAATTCATAATCATAATGCCTGATACTGTTACATACACTGATACAAATAGATGTTGATCAAAAGGAGTCGGGGTAAAAAAAGGCATTTTACAAGTAGTGCATGTTACCCCCTGCTATTTATTCCTTCAATTAAAATCTTACTTGAAAACCTTGGTCACTAGATTCAATATTACTCAGGAAAACAGCAACTTGGTGCTTAACATAACACCTTTCATTCCACAAAAGGAATAAATTCATAAACGTTTGCAAAGACGTGGGTGAGTATTTAATAAACTCACCGATGCCTATTAATTCAACGTAAGCATTGAATATGCATCCGTTTGCATGTCAAATATAACAAAGCAGGGAACAAGAAATATTCTCTCATGTTCCAGGAATGCAGGAATATGTCCAGTGCTGTGGTAATAAGGTTGGAAATTCAGCATGGTTAATGTACTCTTAAATGCTAATGCTTGCCCGCTGCTTGGCCGTGGCACCTCACACACCCGGCTGGGGCTTGATTAAAATCCATGTGCGGCCCCGTCGGCCCCCGCCAGATGAGGGTGAATATGAATGAGTGAGGTTACTCCTCATGCAGAGGCGGTCTCTGTCCTTGCCTTCACGCGCTGTAGCCTCATACTGTGTGCGCTTGGAATGGAGATGAGAGAGAACGGGAGGGGTGAAGACATGCTGGGCCGACTGTTGGAAAGCTGGCAAAAACAAATGAGAAGGGTAAAGCTCAAGCAACACCGATCAGAAAGTCAAAAACGGTGGTAAAGGATTACCACTGTCCAGACAGTATTTAAACCATCAACTGGGCTAATGCAAATATTTACTCCTAAAACAAAGAACTTTCACACCTGTGCCTTAGAAATAGGTTAATCCTGTGAAGTAACAAAGTTCATGGTTTTAATTTCTAAGGAGGCAACGCATATAAAATGCACCTTGTCTGGCTAATTAAGTTGAACGTCATGCATCCACTGTGATTATTTAATGTGCATTCATTTGACATGTAGTCGTGGCATTGGGGCAGACAAGCTGTCAAAAATAGAGCAGTATATCCAGAGTGTCTTCACACTACTCACCAGCATGCTGATCTGAACATCTTCCACCAACTGTAAGCTATCAATGTTTGTTGTAATGTCTTTTATTTTGTACACTGTATTTTGTATTATGGTTTTGCAACTTCCTGTTATTGTCCTGTCGATGT
The DNA here is from genome assembly GCA_006030095.1 of Triplophysa siluroides. Classification (NCBI taxonomy): domain Eukaryota; kingdom Metazoa; phylum Chordata; class Actinopteri; order Cypriniformes; family Nemacheilidae; genus Triplophysa; species Triplophysa siluroides. Next base: position 379,217 of record VCII01000009.1, on the reverse strand, counting down.
TCTTTTGTAGTTCTTTCTGTAATGTCCCTAAGGTATCCAGGAATTTATTTACCAACCTTATTTCCCTTAGTTTGTCATTTATTAATTTCCTTATTCATTTAACTTTTTTACGTATTTGATGTACGTATCATTGTCACAATTTGTATTTACATGTGTAATTAATAGACTTTATTTCACATTTGGATTAAATAAACATTTTTATCTGCATCTATTATTATCTGCACCTAGATTCTGCCTTTGCATCTGGATGTTTGCATCATTACATGCAATTCTAGGCTTTCTGTATAAAACTGATTTTAAAACTGATTTTATTAAGCCTTTGATCTAAAATGTGAACATGTATCTTGCTATTGTTAGGCTTTTAATGCAAAGCAAAGACATTTATGCATATATAAATGTTCTTTAAACATTAAATGGTGTTCAGGTGACTGTATGATTGTATCCACATAGCCCTATGACACAGTATACAAAACCAGTTTGATATGAGTGATAGACCCTGCTGCTTGTAAGCCCTCAGCCACACACAAACATAACTTTGACCGCCTTATTTTTTGCCTCTCATCAAATCGCTGCCAGTACGCTCCCTGACAGAGCTCAGCTCCAGCTCTGGATTCACTACAGACAGCGCCACGAGGAGACACCACCACTGGAGTCTCTCCGCCTGCCAAGAACTCTGGGCCAGAGAGGCCCCCAGAGACCCTGGGGTGTGAGAAAGCACTGCATGCATTCCTCTCTTCCCATCTGAAGATCCATCCGCCAGGCCTCAAAATGATCACCACAGTCCATATCAAAGGCTGCCTTGCCGCAGACGCAAGTTCTACCCTCCCCGAGGTGGACTCGCTTGAGCTTAAGTTGCAGTGCATCATCATGCTTGGGTGAGCGAGATTTAAATGCTGTTGAAGGGAATAAATTATTACCAACTCCAAATGTTCCACTGAAATAAGTAGCTCTTCTCATTAGATGGAGAAAACTCAAGCAGAACATACCGCTTGGAAAGGCACAAAGGGTAAAAATATTTGAAGGGAAGCATTGTCAGCTTATGAACTGCAGCTGCAATGCATTGCTTACTGCTAACCTAATAATTGCAGACGTTAAGTGGCGATAGCAAAGTTTGTTTGCTGACGCTTCTAATGACTCATCGTTTCTTTTGTTTTATCTGCTCGTGTGGACCTCTAGGGTAAACCAGAGGAGCGTCAATATAAATCACAAATGCAAACCTCTTTATTACGACAGATGTCTCATAATTCTTGGTAGTTCAGCAGAGACAGAGCTCAAGACAGTTACCATAATTCTTTGTGATCTTGGACTCGATTCCCAAAAGTTGGTTGCTTTTGAAATATAAGCACAAGGTTAACTTTCCTTTGAGGATATTGATGGTCTGTCCTTTAGAAGCAGCTACTCTGAGAAGTCATAACCTCTGGCCAAGAGGAGCCATCAAAAACTACCAGAGAAGCAACACATTAGCTGTATAATAAACTATACTCCAAAGGGAAAAAAAATATTTCCTGCTTAGATTTTTTACGTTAATATATGTTGATCACCGTGGGGTTAAAAAAAGTCAGCTATAAAGTCAAAGCAGAATAGATGGACAATGAGAAAGAAGAGACTGAACTCTATGATATTTCTCATCCAAAGCCTTCAGTCCAAGATAATCACTAAGACGAATGTTAAAAGACATGTCAACCATCTTTCATTCCTTAAATAAATGTACTACTCTAAAACATTTCTTGATAGGAATGTATACTCTTTTTTCAACTTTTAGTATTTGTTTAACATAACTCCGCAGTGGTTGTTTCCTCAGAGGTTTTGGTGCAGAGTTTTCATCATGTGATTTTGGCCCAATGTGCAAGTCCACTATGGTGTATTTAAGTTTTCTGTACATTTTATTTTTGCACTATCCTGCGACACTAGTCGTACACGTTCATTTGTTCATATACGACCAATTACGTTTATGATGTACAGACACTTTTTTCCACAATCCGTCTGAAATATATATATTTTTTTAATATAAAAATATTTTTTTAAGTTAATTATATTTTGTTGTCAGCAAGTCAATTTTGTAGACATTCCGTGAGAAAGCTGCATTGAAAATGCTCTTAATGAATGTGCAAACATTGGTAGATCAGATCATTTAGACTAGGCCCAGGTAGTTGGCGTCTAGTTAAAGACTTGTGTCAAGTTAGCAGTTGGTGTTTGAAGGGGAGAGAGGACTCCTGATGTGTACCATACAGTATTGGCATCCACTGATGGACAAGATAAAACATGAGTGTAATTAAAAAACTTTACATTTATAGCCAGACTCATAACGTTTTAGATGAAGGGTGAAAAAGTGCCAAGTGGTTCCTAATGCTTGGTATTAATGAAAATCTGACATAATTTTTTCAACTGCAAAAATGATAACTACTGTAATATTTTACAGTAATGTTAACTTTTGATTATTTATGCATTTGTTTATTTACGTTATATTATTTACTCATTTACAAGCAACTTAAAAACATTTTGTCAAAAGAAAGGGTTCCCAAACAGTTTTTATGTCATAGGCTAAACCACTGACCAATTTTTTTTACTTTAAGTTAACCCTGATATTTTGAATAATTTAGCATTTTTTTAATTAAATTTCATAGCATCTTAAGTTATATTTGAATTTTTATGTCATTTAATTATTATTGGCATTTCTATTACAACCTCTATATCCCTGTTTTAAACTTTGGCTAGAAAGGCAACTCTTCACGACTGATGCCATTTAAATCTGCTAAAGTAAACCATTTAGGCTGTACCCTTCAAGTTACAGTTGCACAGTTCTGTATTAAATATAAAGCCTCTAATCCTAAAGTAAACAATCAAATAAATATTTATACTGCACTGATGCCCTCAATACTTGGGTATTTGCTTCCAAATGGCTTTGAAATGGTGATTTTATTTTCAATCAGGAGAGCTTTGTTGCAACTGAACGTGACACTGTTGGCAAGTAGAAACAAAATGTATGAATTTATAATAAAAATCTATAAAAATGGCATAATATCCACTTAATGAACACAATAATGATAATAATTATGTTAACTGGTTTCATTGCTAGGGAACACATACTGACAAAAAGTATGGCTTTAATGCATTTTACATTTCATTGGAAAAATAAAAGGATTTATAAAAGTAAAATAAAAAATGTACTGACGTCAGGCCCAATATTTGCATGTTGCAGTGGCGCCGCCATCTTGGGAGGATAATACGCCACTGGTATGATTGTTTTGGTTTGTACCGTTACTTGTTTTGTTTGATATATGGTGAAATCGAAAGTGAAAGAACCATGGTCTTTTCCTGAACGACTCTGCGTAATGGTATTGCAGTTTTTAACACAACAAGACCGACCTACCATAGTTATATTTCCTAATCAAACAAGTAAAAAAAACACTGCATTGAACGTACTAGCAGCCATCCTCCCAAGATGGCGGAACATATGAATGACGTCGATTAACAAGCACTGTAAGATGGATTTGCATTTTGTTTGCTTGAATTGATAGTTTATCACATGACTTGAACACTGCACTCCTAAAAGGATGGCTTAAACTAAATGTTTTTAACACCTTACAAGTCATTTTGTGTTGATTCTGTGTAAATAAATAAAAGGGCCAACACAAGGTTGAGTTTAAAGTAACACAAATTTAGTTTTCCTTAACTAGACTTAGATATGTGTTCAGTTAAGGACAGTTAAAATATAGCAGAGCGTATATTGTAAGGGAATAGCAATACATAAATATTTATCCATACATATAATGATTGTGTTAAGCGGGCCTTTATTTTGAAACTCTCCACATCTTTACAATGTCTGTGTACGCATTTCCACCGAAGTCTTTCTTTAAACTCATTTGAACCATCTAACATATGAATCGTGTGTCACACACCTGTACCATGCGTCAAATTGCAATGCAACAAAACAATAGCCAAAAATCAGACACAGAAAACTAACCCTCTCCTGGTTGTAATTATTTTTGTATTTGGAAGAAAGATTGCCAGTGCAAGTTGAAATTCTGACAAATTATGATGGACTTCTCAATGCAAAGGAAATATCTGAAAAAACAAATTTGACAATAGTGCTTTAGTTGAGGAGAAACTCCCATTTTTACCATCCTTAAACTATCAAAAGTATATTTGAATACGCCCTAAGTGCGCTTGCGCATTGGGCTTAAGACCATGCGCTTAGATCGTTAAAATAGGGCCCTGTATCTGTCTGTCTCTTCTTATGCACTTTTTCACTCAAATGGCCCAAAACTGAAAATTACGATTATTTCATGAATGCAGTTTTATCTGCAATCATCACTTATTTCATTACAGCAACAACACTACACAACTTGTTTGACTGTTCTAAAAAGATTAGATCAAAGGTTTTAACAGCTTTGTTTTTGTACTTTCTTGCACAAAAATAAATGTTATTAATAAATAGTTAATATTTTGGAAAGAAAAGTTATTTGAATTTCAATTAAATCAGTGATTGAACCGTGAACCTTATATTGTGTATAGCAAATCGAGATATTAATGTTTTGTTACACCCCTATAGATATACATTTCAGGGGTAATATTGAAAAAATAATGTAATAATATTGATCAAATTGAAATTTATAAATTCATGTAAAACAGAATTTAACATTTAAGTCTGAAACTTATTGTTTGATAGATGAGTACTGAAAAGACATTTATTTCCATCGGTAGATGGAGTTTAAGTTTAAGATATCCCTCTAGGGAAATTTAGTGGTTTTGTTTTGAAATGCCTGAAAGTTACTTCCTCTGCTTCAAATGCTGGACTGATTATTCTGTGGACATCAACGTGCTCTCCTGAAAAAACAAAGAGGGGAAGTAAAAACATTTGAATTTATGTAGTCCACAGTCCAGGGAATTTGAATGGTGGACTATATGGAAGATGAGGCAGGATGTATTAAATGCCAGCATGCAGGGAATCTGATCCTGAACTCTGGGATCTCACAGTGAAAAGAATATATAGTGTAGCTTAAGATCCGACAGACACATAATTCAATATGCTGCCTTAAAAGAGGTTGAAGAAAAATCATTTGGGGAAAGTGAACCATCGAAACAGGCTTGTTGGTTATTGGTGGTCACACTGGGAGCAAGTTGACGGCAGTTTATGAAAAACACGGTTTTAATCACTAGGTTACATGTGGACACCTTAGCGACATTCATTACCTCGGCTGGAGGCTTAGAAATTGTAGAACAGTTTTGGCCTTCAATACAATGGCTAACCGGCGAGGTCGACAGCTAACCATGGGAGGCCAGATGGTATTTTGATGTTGCGATATCTACAGGATGGTTATTCTAGCTGGAAACGATTCAAACATATGACTCATGCGCACCACATAATTGGCTATGCCATTCCAAACTGACTTTCTATGAAACAGCGGGATGTGATACCCGGTTCAAACCATCATTACGGCACATTAACTTGAGCTGACACTCAAACACAATGTCTTGACCTCTTTGCTGTAACAAAATTACACTATGTACATATCCTGGGGCCCAGAATAACAAAATGTCTCTGACTTTTCATTAGTGTGCCGCGGTGAAATTGTCATGCTTGCTTGTCACCTGGGAGCTTGGCTAGTCCAACATGGTCTTTCCAAGGCTTCTGGACAAAGCCCAGATCAGTACTGCCAGGCCATAATTCTGGTCCAGGAGTGTCCGGCCTTTCATTCATATGCTATGGGAAGTCAAAAAATAGTGGTCAGTAACATCACATTTTATATTAAACCAATAACCTCTAAGACCACCGAGAAAAAGTAGCTTAATTTGTCTAAATATTTAGAAAAAATGCATCTCATTGTGAATGTTCCATGACATGTTATTAGTTTCCGAATGTGCATTTTGAGGGAAGTTACTAAATGCAAAAAATAACAGTCCACAAAAAGAGACTACACCATAAAAATGTACAACATTAATATTATGTGTTAGCATAGAAAAATGTAATCTGTGGTTTTGCTAAGGCATCACTCTCATTATTGCTCATGCTACTATGGTTTTGTTTTTTTATCTTATCTTAAGTGCTAAATGCGAATGGACATGATTGACAATGTCAAATCATGTGGCTTCTTGAGAAAAGGAGTGTCATATCTGTGCACTGGACTATAATACATTTTGACTCAAGCCATTGTAAGCAACCACCCAGGGGTGCGTTTCCCAAACAACCACATAACTCGCTGGTTAACCACCATAGTACGATGCATCGTTTGAGAAATTAACTAGCTACTCATGACTGTTTCCCGAAAACAAATTAACTTTGTCGCACATCTGTTGTTTGAACCACATTGGTTCATCAACATAGTTGATGACTTCACCTGGGTGGGGGAGTAAATTAATCTTCTAATCTGTTCCCAGATAGCACACATACGTCTGGTTTACGTCTATTTGACGTCTGCATTTACATCTCCAAGACATCTACAATACATTGTTTGCTCATCTGCAATACATCTCGGTAATGTCTGCTGTCAGACGTCATATAGACCTCTAGAAGATGTCTGTAAGATGTGTATGATTTAGAATGGATGTAAAGCTGCTCTTTCTAAGATGTTTAGCAGATGTTTTTACGCAGCAGATCTCCAGATCTTTACCAGACGTATTACAGACGTTCAGACGTCTCCGAGACGTATTGCAGATGAGCAAACTATGTATTGTAGATGTCTTGCAGATGTAAATTCAGACGTCAAATAGATGTAAGCCAGATGGATTGTGCTATCTGGGTTTAGATCGATTTAATGTCATATTATTGCTGTAAATAATATACACTGCATCTGAAAACTATTTTTGTTATCGTATTTTTGCTTCTATTGTTTTATTTCACGTTACTATAATACGAACTATAAACATAACAGTTCTAAAAACTGAAAAAAGAAAATCGCAAAAATATTCTATGTCTGTTTTATCCAAAACACTCTCTGTAAGTCACTTTGGATACAAGCGTCTGCTAAATGAATAATGTAAATGTACTGCTGCTGCTGCTAAATGTATTTTCTGTAAAGCTGCTTTGCAACAATGCAAAACTGTAGAAAGTGCCATAGAACAAAATGTAAATTCAATGTAAAACATAATACCCCCCCAAAAAATGAAGTTTGCACAAAAACAGTCCATGCCAGTTATCGTGAAACATGACATTTTAACTTTGAATAGCCAGCCTCACTTTCTTTGTTATCATTGTGAAACTGGTGGCACCATTAGTTCTAAGTAAAATCCTGTTAATTATGTCCTAATGAAAATGCCACGGATATGATTGGAGGAGCGGCAAGCGTTTTTAAACAAAGATATTTTTCGTTTTCACCGACACTCCAATGAATTGGCCTCATTCATTAATTTTTATCAGGGCCGCACTGCGGGAATCTCTGTGTATTGTGGCACACTTCTTTTGGAAAATGAAAATAGATTGTCTCCTAATTAATCTCATACTTCTTCATTGCTTAATTACAGTCATTAACAGCTCAATATGAAAACAGATGAGAACGGGCAAATACAAAGCCTGATGTTTTATTCACCGTATCTGAACTGAACCAAATGGTACACACTGCGGTTTCCAATTTTTAACTTGACTGGCTTTAAGTCACTCAATGTCAGACAATGTCACCCTCTTGAAATGGCTATGCATTCCTGGGCTAATAAATAAAGTGTCCCTCCAGGAACGATAACAGGGTCACTGCCCTGCTTTCTCCCTGCACTTTAGAAATCGCTGTGTGGTTGAGTGTGGCCAGACGGCCGACTCTCTTGCCGAGACACAATGTCTCACACCCTCTGACAAACTGTACTAACAAAGCAGCCGCCCTATGGAAAGAGCCCCACACTCGACAAGACACTGATAGGCAGAGTGTCCACACGGTCTGACCCTCGAATACACTGCATAACTCGACAGACTCCTCAAGCTTTGCAAAAAGAGATCTGACACAAGTTATCAGTGATAGATTGCTGGTGTGAGGCAGGAGTCTGTGTGAAAACATTCAGAAATGTATAAGTTCAGTCTTTTTATAATTACTCATGTCATAGGTTATGGTTCAAAAAAGGATGTTTATTTCGAAGAAAATGAGAAAATATTTAAAGTGACATACAACTCAATATCTTCACAGAATAATATATTTCGAAGAATGTAACCAACATTTGACCCCATTCATTTACATTGTATGGACACAAAAACAACAGAGACATTTCCTCAAATTATCTTTAGTTTACATTTGTTGACATGGAGAGGGCGGGGTTTATGACCTGTACTCAGCCAGGCACCAGGGGGCGATCAAAGAGCACGCAGATTCACTTTTCAGGTGTGAGGCACCCCTGTTTAAAAGTTATTAATAAAAATTAGATTTTTTGTTGGTTTCCTATGTTCTCAAATGTTAAGTAGGGTAACCATCAAGTTAAAAAAGCGTGTATTGAGGGTATGCACGTGACCTCACTTTAGATTTCGCCGAGTGTTGTACCACTCAAGAGGGTGTGCTCCTGCATGTTCATGTGGTGTTTACGTGGTGTTCACATGGGCAAAATTTAATTTTGTTGTATATTGTAACAAGCATGAAACCAAAAAAATGTTGATAAAGCTGACGCTTTTTTAAAGTGAAAGTTCCCCGAAAAATGAAAATTCTGTCAGCATTTACTCACCCTTTTGTCAGGTCAAACCTGTATGACTTTCTCTGCAAAACACAAAAAAAGATATATTAACCCAATATTGGTTACAATGGTGGTACCCATTTACTTCTATCTTATAGACACAAAAAAAATGCAGGTCAATGGGTTTCAATGTTATTTGTTAATCAACATTGTTCAAAATGTATTATTTTGTGTTGTACAGAAGTTACAAAGTCAAAGAGGTTTACAATTACACGAGGGTGAGTAAAAGGTGACAGAATGTTAATTTTGGGTTAACTTTCCCTTTAAAAGAAGATAATAATTAACAACCAAATTATGGCAGTGCAATAGATGGCGCTACGCATCTTTTTAAACTTTAGTCTGTCTTCAGACAAACGTTTGTGGCAGGTGCATTGTTCCTTTTCAAAATGTAATTTATGCTAAAAAGAGAAAGGTCCTAAAGCATAATTCTCAGACCTTAAAAAAATGTGTTTTAATCATGTCTATTATGAAGTGTTTATAAGATTACCATTTAACAAATTAACCACACTGACAGAGATGACAAAACATTTGTTAAACAATGACAAAAATTGTTAGACAATGAGACTATGTTAACGTGTTGGTATTAATTACTAAATATTTTTGCTTCACCAGTAAAAGTACTATAATAACAACACCCCTGTTATACAATCTTCAAATTGCAAAAAAACTTTGTACATCATAGAGGTGTAATTTTACATGGCATATGCAATTGCATTAAACACTTTATTGATTTATAGGTCTAGACAAAAATAAGTACCATTGCCTCTATACCGAAATTTACAAACCAGTCTGGGAATTTTGTTTGTTGGATCGGATAGTAAAAATGCATTCAAGTCTTGATAATGGTTATTCTTTGGCTTGATTTTCAACCAAGTGTTTATAATTCAAATATTAAATCTTGCCTGCTCTCCTCCTCCTAAGCAACTTGGCACGCTTTCGTGTCATGTTCAACATCATCTCTGTTCTCACATATTCAACTACAGCCTGATATACGACCTGGGAAAAACTTGCACATATTCATGTAGAGATAAAAGACTTTTGAACATAAACCAGACCTCTTCATAGCGTATGGAGTAATCTGCCTGGCGTACAATTACACACACACTCACCCCTCCCACACCATCTCCTGACCGCTACAGCTGGGTAAAATCTACCGTCTCTGCATTCATTTCTCTCAGAGATCTTTGAAATATTTTCTCATTTGCAGTAAATCTAGATTAAATATGGATGGTGCTGGTTGATGGGGCCAGAGTTATTAATCACTGTATGGAGCTCTGTGAGCGTGTCTCTACAGTATGTGTGAACCAATGGAGGAACACCTGCAATTTGGCTAGGAAGGAAGTTCAGCTTGTTTGCTAATCTGCTAATATGGTGAATATAATTGTAATTGAATACTAATTGAGGATAGACAAGCAGAGAAAAAGCTACTTTTTCTATGCCAATGATATGATATAAACTGTTGAACAGGGCTAAATGGAGAATGCATGGAGCCAGACAGGTGTCGAAGTGTTTCTACACGGCAAGGATGTACGATACTTAGAAATGAAATTCAAAGTTTGCCTTAGTGATGTTAGAATCTGGTGCCATTTTCTTGAGATAAGGTTTGAAAAAACAGACGAGAAAGAAATAAAATGATAAAACTGAATATGTAAAGTTTAAAAATGCACAGAAAGCATGATATTATTGTGAATATTACAAATTCTCAGTACCAATGAACCAAAGCTTTCTATAAAAAAATAGAATATGTTAAAAGTAAAAAAAAAATCCAACAGTTCTAGTTCAACCAATCACGTAATATTATTGTGTCTGACGTTATATATTCTTTTGAAGTACTGTAAAATTGTTATTTCAACTGACTTCAAAAATGTAAGGTGGCTATTTCACCCAGAATTTTTTTTTTTCATTTATGCAGCCTTATTCCAGACCTGTATGACTTTCTTTTGCTAACACAAGACATTTTATGGAATGTATTTTGAGACATTTCTCTTCCAGATATCTTCTTTTGTGTTTGAAAGCAGAAAGAGTTGACGACTCTTTCACCGGCAACAACATACATAAAGTACTTAATAAACATTGAAAGATGTTTTATTGTAAGGTATAGCTTTACATTTGTAGACCAATCACAAGCTGGCTTTAGCGGTTGGGAATTACTTAAATATAAACCAACATTATAAAAGCCTTTAAATAAATCAAATATTTTATGTCAGTTGGACTATAAGAAAAAAATCTAGAGCACTTGCATTGTGTTAGCAGTTTAAAGGTCAGGGAAAACACAGATTTATCAATGTATAGCTTAAATGCATCGTAAATGGCTTTGGATTAAATTGCCTGCCAAACTGTCAGATGTAAAAGTATAATACAACTCAATTTATTATAGACTTTTATCAGTCCACAAATACAATGCAAGAGATTTAGTTTTGTTGAGGTGCGATATGCTGCACATATGCAGTGCGGCCATGGTGAAGGAAAAAGTGGTTGAGGATGTGTTGACGAGCAGAAAAGTAACATGTAGACACCACAGCGGATTAAGTGCACCTTTCTAAAGCTCTCAGTGCAAAAGTGTCGTACATCTCAAAAAGACAGTGTTTTGCGTGGGGGTGGACAAGGGCTGAAGGGGAGCGAGAGAAAAACAGAGGGGAATGTCGTCTCTACTCCGCCACATGGCGGTGGGCCGCAGGAGAGGTTGGCAGGCAGCCTTTTGTGCAGTTCAAGGCTGTTTGAAATTTCAGTTGGATACAGGAGGTTCATTATAAAGCCTATTCGCCCAGCGTAAAAAGAAGTGTCAATCACCTTTAGAGCGCATGTGCCCACACTCACGGTGGCTTAGGTTTGCACACACATAAAAACACGTACACTCACTTGCTCTGTTGAGGAGAACTCTCTGTGCTCTGCTCCACGGTATACTGTATTATATGACATCAAGAATACGTACACATTTAATAAAATAGTCAATTAAGATCCAGACTGAAGCTGCAAGGTTTAAATTAACAAGAACAGCTTACATCATATCAAATCCACCCTCGACCAACCAATCATACACACCGCATGAAACCGCAGAGCCTCTTTGTGCCTGTTAAAAGTAAAGGAGCGAGACTCCAGTATATCTGGCTCGCTCTCCCATTGACCTTTATTGGAATTCAGGGCAACGTGAACACAAAAAAGGGCTTGTTAGATGAAGCTCACTGCTTCCTGGAACTTTCTCCAAGAATAGCAAGAAAAAAAGTCTGACTTAGAGTATAGTGGCGCTCTCATTTTATGTGATCGTATTTTTTCCTAAACTAACAAGCACCGTTGTCTTTTACTAGAGGTTCGGGTTTCATCCGTCCTACTTTCGGAGGCTTTCTTGGATCGCAGTGGCCATTCAATCACTTGTTGTCTGCTTGCGTGAGCCGGATCTAATATTTCTGATCTGACCGCCGGCTGAAGTATTATATACTTTTGCTGGTAACGGGGATGGTCCTGTATACCAGCAACGCTTCTACCGTCACCACACATCATGATCGGATGTCCTTTTATTGTTTTAAGGCACAGAAGTCGGGGTATCTTTCATTTATCTCAAGCTTGATGGTCAATTCTGCAAGTAAACAAGATTAAACCTGTCAGATATTCTCATTTTGATATGGATTTTGAGGTACCTAAGCCTCAGGGCTCAGTCTATAGGGGGGCATTGGTCCCCAGATTTTTCATTGGCCCTTGAAAAAATATCCAGCTGATTATTAAAATAGTTAAAACACTTACATACTTCTTAATTGTATTTTATTTTAAATCATAAACCCACAATTTAAAATTTTAAATGTAAAAATTAGGCACGCATAATTAGCTAAATACATATATGCACAACCAGAATCACAATCAGAGATTGAGTATTTTTACTCAAATACATTTGTCCAGTATCAAGTGTTTTTGCTTTGGGAAATTTTACTTCAGTATCCATTATAAAGCATATATTATATTTTTTACTCCACTACATTTCAAATATTTCACCTTTAATACTTACAGTAGGTACAGTACTTTTCCTCAAGTATAACATTTTTTGAATAAAAGTAAGAAAGTACTGACTTTTAATGAACTTATTTAATGTAATAAAATGTAATGTATTTCAAATGTAGTTGAGTAAAAAGCATGATATATATGCTATTTTTGAAAATGTATGAAAGTAAAAAACAATTTAAAGTATAAGCACTCTGTTGGGGCGATGGCATAGTGGGCAGTGTTCCGACATGGTGCGGTTGCGTTTCGGTGCGACCGGAGTTCGAATACCGCCTTGTGGTAATTTCCCAAACCCAACCCCCTTCTCTCTCTCCCACTTCATGTCATCTCTTCACTGTACAGTTAAAATAAAGGCAGAAAGCCAGAAAAATACTGTATGAAAAAAGTATAAACACTACTAAAGATACTTGATGCTTGACAGTAAAACACTCTGAACAGAACATATATGATTTCCCCTTAGTTGAGACAGCCTTGTCCAGGGACTGTTGAGTTACATTAAAATGTATCAATGAAGTCCATACTTTTGAAATAGGATGTACTCGAAACCATCAGGGACATCTGCTACCATTTGCCTGTGAAATACGATCCTTATTGTGAATCATATTAAGGCTTCTTATTACCAAACATTGCACTTAAAACCAGTCACATTGGTAATGAATGCGTTCTGCTAAAGCCTGAAAGATTTTTGACAGTTTCCTAAAAAGCTTTCCCATTCTCCATCGCCTCAAAAAATGCAAATGTAGTCACTAGCACCTGACTTACCCAGAAGATTGAAGGGGCTTATACAATTTGTAATAAGTAGTGTACAATAGGAGTTTAATTTTCACCCTCGACTGAACAAGACATATTCGTTTTTGGGAGGAGAGGGAGGAAGTTCCTACGCCGATGAAAAAGGAGTTCATCTGGATGGAGGGTGTTTGCTAGTTATTTGCAGGGCTGGAAACGAAGCCTCTTGCCAAGCCATCAGCTGCAACTGTCAGAGGTTTCTCAAGCGAACAAGGCTGGGGATTAGGGGGCAGATTGTAACGCGGCAGCCGTTATGGTAACTGAGAGGGAGCAAGCGTTTCGAAGCGATTGCTCTGCGGATATCTGGGGCCCTCTTAAGCTGCCTGTCACAGGTGAAGAAGTCTCCCAATAATTATCCCAGTCTGTCTTGCTGCGACATTGTTAGGATTTGGTTGCTCCCAAATAAATTAGCTATACATTTGCAATGGGATATGATTATTGGAGAAGATGTGAACTAATGACGTTCATTGCAAATTAGAAACCATCAGTTCTTTACATAAAGTCATATCAAAATGTTTTTTTAAGTGTTTTTTTTCATACTGTATTTCAGCAGGGTTTAATTGTGTTCTATTTATTCCCCTGAGCCAAAATAACATCCCACCCATAATAGAACCCAACACATGACCAGTCGAGACCCACAGAGACCATAATAGCTTCCATTAAAACCAGTACAATTCCCGTTATGATTAAGTCGATAAGAATTTCCATCATGATTATAAAAATGTTTTGCTCTCTGCATCACATTGTAGTTCATTAAAGGCTCATGTTAAAAAGGTTAATATTTTATTTAACAAAGTACATTACAAATCACAATGTTGTTCCAGGAGAGGTGTGCTATTACTTTCCTAAGCAAGCACATTTTTGTTTTTCATCTGGGGGGTGGTGAAAAAAAATAGCTATAAGGTGAAGAAAAGACCTGAGCCATTTCTAGAAACCAGAATATCACATAATATACTCTTTTGACCTAGGCTAGTAAGCAACCAAACAGAAAACCTTAGCAACTATTCAGAACACCATAGCAACCACACTTACACTTACATTTTCTCAAGAGAATGGTAACATTTTGTTATACGTAGGCAGTTAATGTATTTAGTTTTACACATAGTTGTATATTTGCGCTTTTAAGTTCTAAGTAAACAATTACTTCAAATTATCTTGCACAAGCATAATTTTTTTTAAAGAAATGAGGTCGAATGCAGACAGAGATAGAGTTGCACAGCTGCTATCAGTGTAATAAATGTTTCTAGCAAGACAACATTGATTTCTCCACCAGGCACAATGTAACATTTGAAGACAAGACTTCTGGTATGTCCACAATCACTCAAGCTGAATGCCAATGTAAAATATCCTTCATTTTCAACCTAGTCCTAGACTCTCTCTCTTGCTCTCTCTGCATTTAAGCTGAATTCTCATTGTGGTTTCTTTGATCCACCATCCCTTTTGGATTTATAGCTCAGCTGGATCCAGGTGTAGCTCTTGAAACAGGGGTTAAAAGCTATTTTATTGCACAGTTTTATGAAGCCAGGACAAGGAAACAAGAAACTGCATTTTGAAGATTAGAGAAAAAAATAACTGATTGCTTTCCTTCTTGAAAATCCATGGGATAATAGGACATCCATTTTATGGACAAGAAAATAAAAGTGAGGTGACGGGGTGATAGTGGTGGCAGAGGGAGGCGGACTTCCTCTTATGTACCAATGCCCCCTGATCTGGCCCTGCTAAACATCCCAGTCTTGAGATGGGACATGGGAGATTTTACAACAGGATACTAGCTCAATATACATAACATACTTTTTGGCTCAAGATTGTCGCCAGGAAGAGTTCTCTCAAATAAAGATGATAAAGAGCCAAATCATTCTGCAATCACTGGTCATTATCATGGGAGGCATGTGGTGCTGTGTTGTCAGTCAAGTCATACATTGATCGAATGGGTGGGAGAGCCTGGCTTACCCAACTGCTGTTTTCATCGGCCTGAATTAAAGGAATTAAAAGCATTTCTGTTCCACTTCTTCTCTTACTTTCTCTTAGCTTTCATTATGTCCATCAGCCCCCCTCCCGCCTCCAATTATGGACATGCTTTCATCTAAATGGCCAGGAATTACCTGATAGGATCAGGATAGTTAAGAAAGAGCCATTGTTCTGTAGATCTTTCATGGTACCCCTACCACCTCCCAGTTTACCTTGTGGTTAGGGAAAACCTCAAATGCCCGTATTCCAATGCTAATAAGATGTTTTACTGCACGAACTGATGCATTTGATTAGGAATTTAGGGATAAGGTTAGCTTCCACACACTCTATGAAGAACATTGAGGATAAACTAGATTATAACTTGCTGTTTCCTGGTACAGAATAAAGATTTGGTCTTTAAGGAAAACAAATAGGACAAGTTTTAGCAGATCATTTCTCAGACTAACTTACTCTTATTAGAGCAGTATTATTGTTTGATAGAGGAGTCTGGGGATTTTTTTTGAAGATTCTAAAGTTGCTTCTCTAAAGTCAACAAGGCTGGCGTAAGATTCTAAGATTAATACTTCAAAAACCAATGTTCAATTCAGTCAAATAAAGAAAACTCTTTGGGCCTCAAGATGTTTGATGACTGTGGCATATTTCTGCAGCAAGTGTCCCATAAATCAAAGCTTAAATTTTATGGAGTTCATAGTTGAGCTTTGGGCAACATTGAATTTAATGAGGCTTAACAACAAATACTAACAACCCAGTAACTGTATACTCTGCCACGTTGAACTGACCTCCCTATGAGAGGTTGTTAAACAAGTTCTTCAAATCATAAATTACTTGTTTCTGTGTATAAGAGTGCATAAGATCTGTTATACTACATACAAATGCATGACCACTTGCTAGCAGCTAACTAGTCCCAAAAGTTCTTTGAGACATGTTCTGCTATTTTTAAGAGTCCCCCAAAATGCAGTTACTTTTGTAAAACAGGATGGAAATCTGAGTTCCGCGAGGGTCCCAGGAGCCTGGGCTTCTCACAAAATTGCAGCCCCCAAAGGGCCAAGGTAATTAGGCCAGGTGAATGGGGTGGCAGGCTGATATAGTGGGGCCTTGTTCCTGCTGCCATCCACCTTTTGTCCGGGCAACCATAGGGAAACTTTCACCCAGGAAACAGAGGAAGGGGATGGGCTGTAATTATGGCATGGTTAGGCTGAATATTGCAGACATAATAGATGATTTGGCATTGGAAGAATCCTTTGGGAAAGGGTTTCCAGGACAATGGTCTAATAATGATGTCATGCATTTTTTCCTGAGATTTTAGGATGAATCCAACAAACATTTTTTTGCTAGACATTTTTAAAATGTTAATGATAAACTCTAGAAACCCTTTTACATGAGAAGTTTAAGATTCTATTTCACTCTGAAATGTTATATACGAACGACAAATGTGTTAGCAATGCAATGCTTTGTGTGGACCTTAGTCTAGCTTTAACAGGCTGAATATGACAACTGACTAAACTGTTTTGAGTTTGATGGTAGAGTTTGAAACTACCCGTTTTTGTTTAAAGAAATAGACCCAATGAATTAAAGACCCTTATAGAACACATTGAAATGTATGGAACAAAGTTACACAATTGCCACTAACCATGTGATGTGCACAGCTCAAGCATTTAATGCGATGCACTGACAATTGCAACTTTGATGCTGATCTTTCAAAACACAGCCAAAAATGGCCATTTCACTTTTGTTTTGAATAAAAAAAAAGATCATCTAAAAAAGATGAATCCTCTGCATTTCTAGAGAGTTGTTCAGCACTGTTAATGCCACATCAGGACATTTAGAGAGCAGTCATTCTATTGTACACAAAATTTATGGAAATAAATGAATAGTTAACCAATTAAATCACTGCCTTGTCTTTATTTGCATAAAAAAAATGTTTTTGCCTGCCTGATTAACACCCAGAAAATCAAGCCTTCCACATACACACACTGTAGATCTACTCAGTAAAACAATTCTAATATATATCTAAAAACAGACAGCATGCGTTTTTCAAAGACAAGCAAACCAGCCAATAGAAAAAGCGGAAAGCAAATGGTATATTGTGTATTCCCTTTATCCATGCTTGCTGGCTTTTGTCTTTTGCCTGAAACCAGGCAGTATCTTCCAAACCTCTCTTTCCCATATCTCTGCTCTCTCTGGCTGCTGAAGAAGAGGCAAGGAAGGCGAGTTTAGGCTTAACATAATCCCTCACCCCACCCCCTAAAAAGACAGTGCTCGTGCTCATCCACATGGAGACGGAAAATAGAGGATGTGGGGAGGAGGAGAGAGGAGGGATTGTGGGGCACTGCCCCACATTTGGAGTTATTTATTTGAGCATGAAATGACTACAAAGAAATACAGCGCTCAGTGGAGTTGGGTAGGGAAATTTCGTGTACTCTATGTGATCACAGACACTGGTTAATCCCTTGACAAGATGAACCCAGTGCGATGGAGTCGTGATGCCCCAGGACCCGTCTACCTGGACAGTCTTACTCCTGAGCTTGTAGATTCACTTATTAATGTGGCTCAGGTCCAGACAATGTGCTCTGTTCTGTCAGCTGTATCTTTCTATAAACCGGATGCCTTTTTATTGAAGGTCTGTCATCCTGTTATACAAAAATATTCAAAATGTGGATTGTGCCATCTCAAGCTTTTTAAGTTTTGCTTGAACAACTATATCTCCAAAAATGCAAACAGTTAATGGTAGCAGTGCTGACAGTTTTACAGTTTAATTTTACAAAACAAGCTTGTGCTCAAGGTCAAATTACAAATAGTTTTAAGCTTTTCAGAGGAATCAAACTTTTCAGGACTGCCTGGAAGAAGAGATCTTCATCTCAATGGAACTATCCTGGTAAAATAACAATAAAAATAAATATTAGTTGTTTACTATGCAGATTCATGTTCACAAGGCTGACCTTTCTCAGAATGCCCACTTCATACAGTATGAGCTTTCACTAAATAGTTATTCATTTTGAAAGAATATGTCCACGTATTTTTTTTTGTATTTATGGAGTCAGTTTCACAAATATGATTTATTCCACAAGTATGATCTCGTTTTAGGTATGAAGTATGTGATCAAAACTATAAAAAATAGTAATTCAACTGTCTCGTAAAGAAGGTTTTATGATAGTCTAACTTTCCTTGACAATCCATTTGCCTTTTAAAGGGGTCATAGGGCGCGAATACGTGTTTTTCTGTGTCTTTGGTGTGCATGTTTGCCTATGCATGTATTAGACACGTGAAATTGCAAAAATGTAAGTGTCGGAAAAAAAGATGCATTCAATCTAAAAGCGAATGCTCACCCAGACCTGCCTGAAACGCCTCGTGTAACCACACCCTCACAAATCTACGTCAGTTCGTGGTATGATTTGACTAAGACCGCCCAAATGTATACGCAAGTAAGGTGGGCATACCTATCAGTAGATTTGCTTTGGATCCCGATGCTTCATGGTAAGAGGCGTTACATTTCCGTCACACGCTTGCAGTCTTCAAAGGCCTTTAAAGAGGTTTTTGTTTAATTTCAGTATTTTATTAATTTTGTCTTTCCTGTTTCTGTTCTTTCTTGTTCAGGATGTGTGAAATATTTTGTACATTATATGATAACAAGTTTGAGTAATACATACTTGATAAATGTTGATTTTCTTTGTAAATATTTATTGTAAAAACATGTTGTGCTAATCACAATCTTCCTGACAGTATCAGGTTTGTACCCATGAATTCATTTGTTGTGATCCATATGCCGTGGTGAATCAATTTTAAAATGATTTTGTGGTGTGTGATGTTAAACACTGTGGTTGCATTTTCCAGCGTGGGCTGCTGCCCGCATTACAGAGAGTTCTTTACAACATCAGTCGTGTTTTTAAGACATTCACATTTTATTTGTTTTTAATTTTCTGAAAGCTGTTCAGACTGATTGCCAACTGTTTGTGTAGAGCCTAATCTCTACCAAACTGCACATCAGCAATGCAATGTAAACATCAGCAATAAAGCAACACCAGACATCTAATTAGGTAAGTTGCTTGCAGAAAATCAAACAGTGGACATTACTGTATATTCAAGACGAACTTTAATATTAATTTAAAGTCAGCCATGCCCTATTGTAATGAAACATCTTGCATGGAATTATACCTCTACACAGTCCAAACTGACTCTTATTCATTTGACTCTGCTCTTCTGTGGTAAGATACATTCCCTTAACTGTAACAGAATGGTGATTAACAATGAGTGCTCTGCAGCGATACATGTAGAAGCTACTGTAGGTGAAGAGGTCTGGTGCTAAATGAGCATCCAGGACTGAAACTGTCCATTTGTAAATATCAAGAGTGATGTTCCAAGTGAGGTGTCGTGTGAATTCTGGGATTTGTGTGATCGTTTAAACTAAGCTTAAAAGCAGCTTGAAAAATATTATTTCTTTAAATGTTCTCCTGCCCTTGAACTACTATGACATTTAATTGGGTCAATTACAGTAATAAGTTAAACAATTACTGTTTGGCAATAAAAAAATAAAAAAATATGCACTCTAATAATTAGAAAAGCTCTTCACCTGATAAAAGGTCAAACGTACCAGAAAAAGTCATTCTTGTGTTTCTAGTTTTATGATGAATCAGACACAGCTAAACACTGTTCAGCACACAATGAGGAATAGGCATTTGACTAAAATATTATTGCATGGGCGATTCATTTTATATAGAAAATTATTGTATTTATTACTTTGGTTATCTTACTATGTGTCCAAAGTAAAGCGATAAAAAATCTCCTCTAGCATTAAATAGGAAATCTGAATTGTGTAGATTTATTATGATTTTATAGAACAATAGCATTTGCAAAAGGGCAAATAAAATGATTTGAATGTCAACATTTTAATATAGGATTTAGAGACTATATCTACTGTCCTATTCTCTCTATTTTTGCTAAGCTCTAAATTGACTACATGTAAATCCTCTTTTAAACAGATAAAATTCAACCAGAAATTAACCTGCACACTTTTGGGCTTGTTGAGACAAAAGACAATTGTCTTCCTGAGAGAACTATTAAAAGTAAAACAGTCTGAAGTTACAGTGGGAATTGTAATTTGTCAGCAGGGGAGAAGGTTTTATTTGAACCTGACTAATTTTATGAATTTCACAGAAATTGACAATATGTAGATTAAAGGAATAGTTCACAAAAATGTCTTGCATCATTTCCTCAAGCTCATGCCAACCTAGATATATATGAATTCCTTACCCGTTTTAACTGTTGGGATATAGCTATGTGGTTTGAATTATGTTCTGGGTTTGATCCCCAGCATCTCCCAGTGCTTGTTTGCCTTCTCCAGTAGCTCAATTGGTAGCTTTGTCCTAGCAACACAAAGCTCCTGGGTAGATCTAAGGAAGTATATATACTGATAAAAGATATATATATATATATATATATGTATAGACTAAATGCACTGTATGTCACCTTGGATAAAAGCTTTAGACAAATGTGTAAATGTAAATTGAATAAAAATATTTGCTTTTTGAAGATTTCTTCAAATCAATTATGCGTTAACAGATGTCCACTTAACCTCTTTGAATTAGCATAATTGCATTATTATACACATGAAATGACACAAATTAAATATGAATATAGAGTTTGCTCAAGATAACGCATGCTGTTTTAAAAGCATTAATCACGCTATCAACATTTCTGTAGCATTTAATAACATATTACCTATTAAGTGATCTGTGTAGGCAGCTATTTAGTATCTTATCACTTGCCTGCACATGCGAAATTACTGCAAATTTATGTTACTGGTTGAGTTAAATATCGCAATAAAGTGCACGGCCTAAATATTCATGTCTCTTCTTGCAACCTAATTTAATCCTGTTGAAATGCATAATTACATCTGTATGGGTCAAGTTGAGTACCTACAAAGGTAGTTTGTGTATTGACAAAAAATATAGATGGCATATTGTGTGCGTTTTAGTGTACAAAACAAATCTCTTTTTTTATGTCAATTAATGTTTTTCAATAGATCATTCAAATTTTTTTCTTATTGTCCTGATTCCTTAGATAGCAATTACACTGAATTGAATAAAACACCGAGACGAAATGCTCGTTTACATCTGTGACATGCAGGGTGTGTCAGAGTACACACACGAAGAAACAGTATTCCATACTATATAATTCCATACTATAGTATTCCATACTCTCCTGTGGTTTCACAAGCTCCCGCTCACCAGCATTCTAATCATGTTCGCACCTGACACTGATCACCCGCACTATACAAGAACGCTCACTTGCCCTTTGTTCAAGGTCTGGTCTAGTTGTCAGTTTGTCTTGCAAGTGTCATACCCAGTTGTCTCCGCATTAACCCGTCTTCCCTGTCGATTATTTGCTTGTGGTTTTTTGACTGTGTTTCTGAGGACTTCGTACTCTATTCTCCTGAGCATTATATGTCTCGCTTCCATGTGGAATACTTGCTTGTGGAGATAAGAATGTGTTTTCACCGTGTGTGTTTTCCCATTAAAGACATCATACTATATCATCTACGGTCTTCCCTTTGTACGTTATGACAGAAGACCAGGCCTATAAATGGATTACTTGCGGCTCAACATCTCTCCAGAGGACAATCTCAGGGACCATCTCAGCCAAGACGGCTGTCCTCTGGAGAGTTACGTGGAGGACTTCACTGAACTGAGCCATTAGGTGAGTTGGGACGATCGCTCACTGAATGCGTGTTTTTTGATGGGATTGAATGATGACTACTATCGGTGTCTGTCTCCTGAGTTCAGGGACAGACCCATGCTTGAGTTCATCGATCTTATCCGGTCCGTAAGTGGCTGTCGCCGAGGTATGAGCGAGACCCCCCCGGATAGGATCGATCATCATCCGATCCTGTCCGAACACACGTTGAGCAACCCATCATCCCGAAGTCCTCCACCGACTCAGCAGCCCGCAGTAATCCCAAGTTTCAGCCAGTCCTGTCTGGCGCTCCAGAGTTCCCTGAGCCGGTCACTACAGAGTTGCCCGAGCCGGTCCTGTCCGGCGCTCCAGAGCTCCCCGAGCTACCCGAGCTGGCCGCTACAGAGTTCCATGAGCTGGTCCTGTCCGGCGCTCCCCGAGCTGGCTGCTACAGAGTTCCATGAGCCGGTCCTGTCCGGCGCTCCAGAGCTCCCAGAGCCGGCCGCTACAGAGTTCCCCCAGCTGGTCCCGTCTGTCGCTCCAGAGTTCCCCGAGCCAGCCGTTACAGAGTTCCCTGAGCCGCCAGTGCCCGCTTCGGAAGCTTCCCCCGAGATCACCATTGTGATCATGATGTCCATGGCATGCATCTGGGTAGTGTGGACGACCAAAGCCTCTCCCGAGCTCATTGTCCCGAAGCCATTGCCCCAGAGTACCCCGAGCCCACATCAATGGCTGTAGTAGCCTCAGCGCTAAATGTTGCCTGGGTG
Organism: Triplophysa siluroides; assembly: GCA_006030095.1. Classification (NCBI taxonomy): domain Eukaryota; kingdom Metazoa; phylum Chordata; class Actinopteri; order Cypriniformes; family Nemacheilidae; genus Triplophysa; species Triplophysa siluroides. The sequence continues at coordinate 356,394 of VCII01000009.1, read as the reverse complement.
ACCACCACACTCCTCGACTTTCCCAAATACATTTTGGTGGGGCAGTGTAGTGACGATATGGCCATCCTCAATTACACCAGCACGGACAAGAGGACCAGTGCCCGCAGGCGATTTCGATACAATGTGGTCATGTTAATCCTCACCAGTCTCCTGTAACAATCACTACACCTCAGCCGGCCACGCCTCCTGCAAAAGCGCTCTCCTCTGGTTTCACACGCTCCCGCTCACCAGCCATCTAATCAAGTTCCAAGAACTCTCACTTGCCCTTTGTTCAAGGTCTGGTCTTGTTGTCAGTTTGTCTTGCAAGTGCCATACCCAGTTGTTTTCGTATTTACCCGTCTTCCCTGTGAAAAAATTGCTTGTGGAGATCACAGTGTGTGTTTTCCCATTAAAGACATCGTACTATATCATGTGTGGTCTTCCCTTTGTACACTGTTGCAATAATAGGCGAAAATATGTATGATTTGCGTCATGAATAGTGTTCCCGAAAATACTGTTTCCGCCAAAATTTCCACCAAAGAGTGTGCATTGAAAGGACACTACTACCCATGATGCAATGGGAGCTGAGCAACGCTCAAATTCAAAAGTTAATTAAATAAAAATATAGAATAACTTTTAGGCACATGTCCCTTTTTCAAACGTAAGTACCAATAAATGTATTTCTTGCAACTAAATTATGTTTTTAACAATGCCTACGTACAGGTTGTTGTTAATACATCATTAGTCAAAGAGCATACGGGTCACATGACAATAAAACATGGCTGATGCAGTATTATCCTAAGTGTATACTCCCACTCATACAATATTGGACGTAATATTTCATAATATTTTTACGGTCGATAGTCAGGTACTGTACCTATTAAAATTCAGTACATACTGTAACAGTATGCAATTTTCGGACTGTAAGCAGACCTTTAGACCATAAAGACAGAAAAAAATTACCCGAAACTGGAGTGCTTCTATAGGGTAGAGTTGATAAGGGAGGTCACTGACAGGTGTTGTTGATGGCAAACTGGAGACAGGTGAAGGAGCGTAGAGCATTATGTGAAGTGGTGTCCTTTAGTGATGAAGGGTGAAAACAGGGTAACACTCCCGGGGACAGACTGGGGCTGTTGCTCAACATGTGTTTTTCAGCGTTCTCGGTCTACCTCACCATCAACTGTCAAAGTCCAGTTCAAATACTCAAGAAAACAAGTACAGAGAACGCAGGAATATTGAACCAGATGTTTATTCTCCCAAGGCTATCTCACAAGACCGGTCTCCACGAGAACACAAGTCCGTTCTTTGCGTTATTGGAATTGAGAAATGTCCTGGAATCATAACAGGCTGTTCCTTTTGAAAAAAAAAACTTTTAATTGCTAAAAACATAAGGCAAGCTTTTGATTTAAAAAGTTCTTACATTTCTACTGACCATATATTGAAAGGCTTGATATGACTTTTTTAGGACAGAAAAAGTTTGGTAAAATATACAGTCATGCATCAAGTTACCATGTGTTAAGTGTATTTTAGAGAAGTCTTCAAACACAAAACTTGAATAAATTACAATTGCCTGGTCCTGTTGACATGGGTTTTGCATTGATCTGGAGCTAACAAACCTTAGGTCTTTTTAAACCTTAGGGCAATTAAGTTAACTTCAAATGACAGTGCCATTAAACCAAACGTTTTCATTTTTAAGCTGTTAGCAGTTTACAGTTTAAGTAACTTTTAACTTGAAAGATAGTGTTGTTTTACCAAGACATGTCATGGTTCTGCCTCACCATGTCAGGTATTTGTTGGTCTTGAGGCAGAATCGGAGCAGGATCCCTTTTATGTTGGAGAGAGACAATTTTGTCACTTATGGGTTGCCATACTCTCTCTCCGGTCTTGTGTTTTCTGTCCTGTGCTGGTTCATTGTTTGTGTCATCTGTTGTGAGTTCCTGTATTTTGTATAGTCTAGTTTATTGTAGTTAAATTTCAAGTGTTAGTCTAGTCTAGTTAGTCCTTGTTACTGTCTCCATGTTTTATTATGTTACCCCCTCGTGGGTGTTTGTTTTGTATTTATATTTGATTAAATGTCTTGTTAACCCCTTATCCGCTGTCAGCACCTGGGTCCTCTGTCCGTGTCCTCACCACCCACGTTCATAACAGAATGAACCAGCCACAATAAGACCCAGCAGACAGAGGGATCGTTGCGGGAGGGGTCGACCCCGCCGGACTCTCTTCCAGGGTCAAAGCCGCCGGCTCCCTTTCAGGGTCGGGCCGACGGACTCCCTTCCAGGGTTGAGGCTGCCGGTGTCCTGTTCCCGCCACAGATCCCAGCCGGCATCCCTGCTGGTACCCAGGCCTGTCGAGTCGACTCCTTGTCCTGTCCTGCCGGCGATCCAGCCGGTGTTATTGTTTGCTGCCCAGCTGCCAAAGAGCGCTGCCCAGCAGTCGGAGAATGCTGCCCAGCTGCCAGAGAGCGCTGTCCATCCACCGATATCCTGTCCCGTCCTGTCCACACCCAGTCCTACCCAGCTGGTGGTGCTGGCCATCCAGTCCGTGTTTCAGCCGGCAATCCAGTCCGTGTGTCAGCCGGCAATCCAGTCCGTGTGTCAGCCGGCAATCCAGTCCGTGTGTCAGCCAGCAATCCAGTCCGAGTGTCAACCGGCATTCCAGTCCGGTGCAGCCGGCCATTCCAGTATGGCCTCCCCAGATTTTCCCCTTGGACTCTTGTGTTCCCTTCCCTCGGACTCTTGTGACCCCCCTGCCAAATTGTTTAGGGTTTTTGTTTTATCATGTTGACCTGTTTCTTGTCATTGTCACAGTCTGTCTTGTCCTGTTCGTCACCTTGAGGAGCGTCAGGATATCGCTCCTTAAGGCGGGGGTTCTGTCATGGTTCTGCCTCACCATGTCAGGTATTTCTTGGTTGAATCGGAGCAGGATCCCTTGTTTTATGTTGGAGAGAGACAATTTTGGCCCTTATGGGTTGTCATACTCTCTCACCAGTCTTGTCATTGTTCCTGCCCTCTTGTTTCCTTGTTAGTGCTCGTTATGATTTCATGTCCCACACCTGTCCCCTCCTGATTTAGTTACCTTTATAATGCCCTTGTGTTTTCTGTCCTGTGCTGGTTCATTGTTTGTGTCATCTGTGGTGAGTTCCTGTGTTTTGTATAGTCTAGTTTATTGTAGTTAAATGTCAAGTGATAGTGTTTGTCTAGCCTAGTTAGTCCTTGTTTCCGTCAGTCCTTGTTCCCGTCTCCATGTTTTGTTGTTACCCCCTCGTGGGTGTTTGTTTTGTATTTATATTTTATAAAATGTCTTGTTAAATCCCCTTATCCGCTGTCTGCAACTGGGTACTCTGTCTGTGTCCTCACCACCCACGTTCATGACAAAGACATAAGTTGGCTTTAGAAAAGAAAACAAAAGCAAAATAATACAATGTGCTGCATTATGAATTAGAGTCAGACATACTGTATTTCGGAGTACAACAATGCATGAAATTAAGCATGCCTAATAACAACCATTTGCGTTAGTATTGTATATTTCCCACAGGATGCTTAAGTCCTAAATGCATTACTGTAAGCATATTAAGGGCATGTCAAAATTATTACCTGTGGTATGCCGCTGCCACATTTACAAAAGTATTTTCTGGAAAAAGCATATTAACATAAAAAAGTTTCCATTCAACAATTTCTTCTTGTCTGCCTTTTTCTTGCACATCTGTTTGTCCCTGTTAAACACACTGGACCAAGTTAGGTTCCACTTGACATCGGTTGCATCTCAGCAATCCAGGTGATGAATTAAACACATCTGTTGTCTCCCTTGGGGAGCAATGCCATGTTCGATTGCCAACATCTCTTGTTGTTAACCCGTCCAGCTGCCAGACCAACCATTGGAATGTATATATCTTCCTCTCCCATGTTTACCAGATAGCATATCCCAAGTGCTTCTCCAACATAGCAAATGAAAATTCAATCTATTGTCAGCCTTGCGGAGCCAGACTTGGGATCATTGCCACAATGTCTGGCCCACTTCACGGTTGGCCAATAACCGCCCACTTAGACAGAAAAAATGTATGTAAAGGTACCAACCACAATTTATGTTTTTATCCGTTGATTACTACTGCTTGTGAAATGCATAACACTAGCATTTAGAAATAACTAAGTAATAACTCATTCTTACAAATTCTAACTTAACTAATAACTAATTAGTAATAACTAATTTCTAATAGTTACTCAAGATATATGATTTTCTGAGCTGTGAATACATCACAATAACAATTATGTTCATTATCAGATTTCTGTGCTTGACAAGCATGGATTTTCATAATTCCTTACGGCAAAAATAATTTTCTAACAATAAAAAAGTAACTGGAGATGTTTTTGTACTGCTTCATAAACCATTTACATTTGTGAAATGTAATCCTTATTGTTCTTTTATCCAGAAAAACAAGGCACAATTTAAAAATATTAATGACAAATCTAAATCTACATGTACGCCTCGTTGTGTTTTTATGAGTTTTTTCACGAAATAATAGTTTCCGAATAGTTGCATAAAGTACCCAGAGAATACATATGCTGCAATTTTTTATGTATATTTTCACAGAAAATACTCTGCGGTAGATCTCAATCTTTTATAAAGAGACAATTTATTTTACCACCCTATTGACCGAGAATGTTGAAGCCTGCCAGAGTTTAACATCCCACAAACTCACTGCAGTCATGCGGCAGATTTTTTCCAGAGTATTAGAATCCGTTCCCCACTTTTACTAACCCCTCCCATCACGCCCTCCTCTTCTTCAGAGAGTCCCAGCGTGACAAATCCCAATCGATACTCATCACTTTGACAGTCTCTCAGCTAGCAGGGTGTGCTACTGGAAGCATCTGCCAGAGTGCACGTTAATCAATGCCATTAGTGTAGTATAGCTGAGCGTTTTGATTCGTCTTTTTGCTTTTAGCCTTCGCACCTTGAACAAGCGGAATCTCCACTTCTGATAGGAGGTTAAGAGGGGAAAGCTTGCCTTGATATGAATTTGAACGAACTGTCACATTATATCAGATGTAAGTCTGCGGCTTTGTAAATTATTCATCACCTATACGCATTAGCCTGTTATTGCCTGTCGTTTATGTTTTAGAGCCAAGATTTCCCACATTCTCTTAACAATGTGGTACCTTTGCCACTTTCTCAGGCTTACAAGAAGAACCTCTTAAAAAATAAATTGCGTGAATATTGTGGGATATCGGATAGCAGGCAAATGCTAATATCTTTTAAGGTGTTTCCTTTAGTTTCAGGACAAGATTAACAAAAACATTTTTTCAAAATGAGACTCTCAAAATGCATTTGAGATTGCATTATTCCATAGAACTGGTATTTTGACATATTTATTTCTTCTTCATCTGGGTTAAGTGAATGAAATACAATTTGAAGTGAAACAATACATGGAATGTTGTTTGCAAATATTTACTAAATTTATAAGAGCACAAGTAATAATTTCAGACTGGACAATGACAAAAAGCCCAACCGGTAAAGAAAAAAAATCCTGATGATACATTGTTTAACATCATAATTTAAAAAAATACGATGTTTACACACATTTATTTTTGTCAAAGATGAAAAAGAAAATTGTTTGGTAAATGCAAGCTAAAGTTGGTTCTGTAGCTAAAACAATTTTGGTTCAATAAGCAAATAGAGTTTTTTTTGACAGAGGATAAGTTGTGTATCTTATATCTATTGCCTGACTGATTAATGTTCATTAACCATTAAAATTAAATAAAGAAAGGACAATGACGTGTTTCAAAGGCTTATTTTTGCACCTATTCGCAAAGTTGGTGTAATATCTTTTTCTAGTGCCAATGTATGATTTTATTTCTTTAATATTTCAAATAAACTTTTAAATTTATAACTGAAATGATAATGTCACATAGGTGGCAAAGCTATTAGTTGGTAAAATAGAGATAGATATATCCGTGGGAAGATTTAAGTCAGGTAGCAATGACAAGGAAACATGGATGATATAAATATATAAAGTAACGTTCTTTAAATAATCGCATAATGACAAATATAGCAGCAATAACATATGCTGCTTGTTTATGTTGGATCTCACGCAAAGGTGAATGATCACTTCATTTAATAAACAACCACACCGTTAATAATAGCAAATAAATAAATGAAACACTATTTTTAACTTATATTGATGAAAAGTAGTTTGTGGTCTAATTTTGCAATACTAGTTTGTCAACTCAATCTGTGAAAATCATGTATTGTCTCAATCACAAACCTTGTATGCATTACATATACTATGTGCATCTAACTGTGAAGGTCACCGCCACGTTGCACAAATATGTACAGCAAACATGGAATATCAGCCAGAGTCAATTCATATGCACTCTTAGGCCAAGAACTCTTTAACCTTGTAACATATGCAGCCTCGGCAGAACTATAGCTGTTTGGTCCATTGCTAAAGTGATGAACTGCCATTAGGATTAGCCTGGAATTCCCCACAGAGTGCGTTCGAACCCCCAAGCTGTCCAACGTCTGCATGTTTATTTGTGCATGAGAGGCTAGATATGTGTAAACCTGTCAGAAATTTTCCGCCAAGATCTCCCAAGGTGAGAGTGTGTGACCCTCCACCAACTGTCCATGACACCCCTCACCCCTCCCGTCTTTATCATGTCCCTCTGACCACCCCTGGCTCCTCGAACTCACCAGCTTATAAAAACTGAATATTTTACCCCTTTACAGTAATATATAACATTTTTATTCATACCCCTTTATTCCCCAAAGTTTGCATATTATACCTACAGGCTGCATACTGTAGAGGTACATTATTGTTATAAATACTGTATTTATGTCTGGAATAGCACACAGTTCTTGGCTTCCATTACATACTGTATGAAGCAACATGTTGTGACAAGTTTGTGGATTCAGATGTTTTGCAATAAGTCGTCTGTTTTCTGCCTGGATGATTAGACTGTCAAAACCACATTGCACAGACTTCCGACAGTTTAAACTTTCGGGAGATCAAAGAGCTGATCGTTGTAAATGAGGTGCATCCAGTCTTATTGAGCGAAACTCATTTGGCTGCAAAGCGAGATCAGTATGCTAATCTGAAGACTTGAGACATACATTTTATACTGTCGTATGTTTGTGCATGTTTGGTTCAAAAACACTATTTTTATCCCCCATAAAATGACAACAACGTTCAAAGTGACCACGTCTGCCAATATCTTTAAGTTAAGAAAAAGCACCATCATGAAAGCATGTCCGGATATAAAAATGTATGCAGTTCAGTCATGAATCGAAAATAGCATCAGTTCTTGTGTGCGTTGTTACAAAACACAATATGCCATTTTGGATTCAGAATTCAATGACGCAAGGTTGTAAGGAATTTTTGGCTTTTGCAAAGCTATGGAATGAACTTTTACTTTTAGACTACTTCTGTGATGGTTTTGTGTTTTTAAAGCCTAACCCACATGATCCCAAATCTATAAACATATTTTATACTTTTGTCTTCAAAATACAGTGGAGAACAGATGTTGGGAATAACACGAGGGCTGTAAATAATGACAGCATATATTTATTTTGCATTTTACAATTGAAGGCGCTTAAATGCACACTAAATGGACAAAAGATCATTTTGAAAAATCAAGAAAAACTTTTCATTTTATCTAAAGTACACTGATAATTGGAAATACCTTCAAGCTCTTGGACACAATTAGGAAATGTTTGGGATTGTAAAAGGTATGTTAATTGAGGAAAATGACTGCATAAACCTCTTTGTGGCAGAAAAGGAGGCAAGAAAAATGTTGTGGTGCACATAACAGCAGTATGACACAAGATTATGATGTCAGTTTATGATAGTACTCTAATGATCCAATTCCATCAGTCGTACGAAAGCCATTACAGCCAAAACGATCCCGCTGCTGATGTATTAACATTCAGGAGAGAATAAATAACAAGCAAAGGTGCATCCTTAAGTGTGTGTAATTACCCTCCTCAAAAATTAATCAGTTTTCTTTTGCAATTTTTTTAAACAGCTAATTTGATAAAGCCATTGGCGCCATGAATATTGACACAATTGGCCTCGCTGGATGTTGAGCGTTGGGTCCCTGTGAGGCCATTATGAAGGTTAGACAGCTGGTCCCTGGCCTGAGCAGGCCAGCATCGATCTCCAGTAAACAAGGCTGTTCTGTTGGCTTGGGTGGGAAGAGGGGGTAATTGAGTTTTCTGTCATGTTATGGCGACAGAACAGGGACTCCATCAGCAGGAGCAGTTGGCTGGCCAGTATCCTGCCGGGCACCAGAACCCACCATTATGGTGTCATCTCAATTGCCTTTTCAATATATCCATAAAACATTAGATTAATGTAATCTTGCTAGCTGTATAAAAGTGCATTATAAATGCATTTAATCTTTATTTGTAATGGATTCATGCAAGACAGGACGTACAGTACAGTGCATTTGGCAATACCCAAATGTTTTAGATTATAACTGTACTAATTCATACTTAAACCAGAGACGTGTTTTATTTAGCTGTCTGCTTTTCAATAAATACATTAAATTATGTCTATATATCATACAATACATATCATACTGCTTTCTAGAAATCACAATCTTGATACAGTATATTGTCTCTTTCAGAAAATGTTTTCTCTTTATAAATAAATGTATTCAGTTGTATAAAGATACAGAACAAAAAGCAGACATTGACGAGAAAAATTACAGCAAACTGGTGTGTGTCAAAATTCAAGCACACAAAGAGAGTAAATCAATGCAGAGTAATGAAGTGAAGAAAGGACGGCTCAAACAAACAGAGCATTTTGACAGCAATTGAGTGGCTGCGCGACCCTTTATCTGTGTAATCTAAGACAGCTTTTGCATTACGTTACTGTCCACTCGTTCCTGAATACATGTTAAAGGGAGGCTCAGTTCAAAGCGTTGAGGCCCTTGAGAAACTTCAGATTCTTGCTGTCAAGGCTAAAAGCTTTAATTCTTTTAGATATAAAGTGCTCTGATTCACACGGTCTTGTTTTTTAATGGTCTTTCTCGTTTTTCTGCCCCCTCCAATAGGTTTCTATAATTGCGTTGAGAGAAACAGGGAGGACGACGTTGGCATAAACCAGATTGGTGTCTCACCTGGGACCAGTGGCGCGATAATTGACTTGGAAACTGTGTCTCCATCACGTACGACTCCCCATCTGCGGCGTGGGTTGTAAGTACCTGAGAGTCAGTGTCAGGGGCCAGCGTTTGGATCAAGGGGCCGCTGGCATGAAACGCATTTAGTCACAATGGCACTCAAGCTGTTCTGTGCCAAGCAAATCTAAACGGGGTAGGCCTGCTCTGGCTGGTGGTCCGCTGGGACGTACCCCGCTGCCAATGCCAGACATGGAATGGCATGAGCTGTTTACTGGGACTTTAGTAATCATAGAAGAGTAATGCCAGAATTTCAGTAATTCTTATTATCTTATTGTATCTATCTTATTGTAAAGACTTCAGAGACTTCATAGTGTTGACCCACGTGGCGAAAACTGTTACACAAAAATATAAACAAAAGCAACGTAATGTCACTAAAATGACAACATTTTGTAATGATACAATATATTCCATATGATATGATACATTCTTTCACCATTTACTCACCCTAATGTTATTCCAAACCTGTATGACTGTCTATTCAGGGACAAGACAATGGTTCAAATCATATTTATCGGACCGATATCAGTTTGTTCATTTAAATGAGGAATCATGAAATCAAATGCCAGTAAACTATTGATTACCTCAAGGAAAGGTTTAGGACCCCTGCTATTATTTATATACATACATGCCTAGGTCACACATGGAATTAGTATCAAATAGCTACGCAGATGATACTCAGTCATACATATCATCTAGACTGGACGAAGCCTCAAAATTAACAAAACTGGAAGAGTGCGTTCAGGACATAAAAGATTGGCTGACTAATCATTTTCTCCTGCTGAATTCAGATAAGACTGAGATATTACTTATCAGACCAAATACCTGTAAGCACAAAATATATAGATTACGACTTGCAAATAGAAGGATGCACGGTTATCTCAGCAAATATAGTTTAAGACCTTGGCATCACATTGGACAGCAAACTGTCTTTTGAAAACCACATCTCAAACGTCACAAAAACAGCCTTCTTCCATCTCAGAATCCTTGCCAAATTGCTGAATATTCTGTGTATTTCTGATGCAGAAAAACTAGTTCATGAATGTATTACTTCAAGACGTGATTATTCTAATGCACTACTAAGTGGTTGTCCTGAATCAACATCAAACAAACTACAGTTAGTTCAAAATGCAGCTGCTAGAGTTCTAACAAGGTCTAGAAAATTTGACCACATACACCAATTTTTTAATACCATTAAGTACCGTATAGACTATAAAGTACTTCTAATCACTTATAAACCATTAACCTCCTGCTTATCTAACAGAGCTTCTATCACGGTACAACCCATCGCGCTCTCTACGATCACAAAACTCCGGACATCTGATAGTACCTAGAATAAATAAATCCACGAAAGGTGGCAGAGCATTCTCATATGTAGCACCTAAACTCTGGAATAGCCTTCCTGATAGTTCTCGAGGGTCAGACACATTCTCACAATTTAAATATAGATTCAAAACACATATATTCAGCAAAGCATACTGTATACATATGATGCATACCAGTATTATCTCTTGTTTATAAGTAAATGAACAGCAGCTACGCCAATTATTCTCTCTCTGCCCTTCTACCCTACATCGGTATACCCATCTTGAGGTAAACACAGATTATGCTGGCTCAACCTCCTGTCATCCTCCTGTGATAGCCTGCGGACTGACTGACCATCTGGATAGTCATCCAGAGAAACTACACATTACACCAGCACCATCGTCATGTGCCATCCTCATGCAAGAACCTGTGGACTTCATGTGCCATCCTCCTGCGAGAACTTGTGAACTTCATATGTGCTATCCTCCTGCAAAATCCTGTGGATTTAACGGATCATCCCAGCTCCAGCCTAGGCAATATCCGTCAACAATCAAGAGCAAACATGGACCCTTGTTTTTTTAATACTAATACTAACTTTAGTTTATTTTTGTCCTTTTAATGTAAAGCTGCTTTGAAACAATGAAACATTGTGAAAAGCGCTATATAAATAAAACTGAATTGAATTTAATATTTATAAACTTATTTAAAATGTATTTTTAGCAGTTGGTTTAACTGCAATGATACATAATCTGACAGCATATGTAGAATACATTACAGATGGAACGTTTTTTTTATAGCTATGGAGATTTAATGGAGATCTCTGTTGAGTTTAATTTAAGTATAACTAAAACAAATTAGGAGACATAAAAATAGATAAAAACATTTTGTCAAATACACGAAGAGAATAGAGCTGTAAAATAACGCAGATTGTAGAAGTAAACTAATCAGGATTTGGTTAAATTTCTTGAAAAATGTTCAATATTGAGCTCAGTTTCAGACATTGTTGAGATCTTTTTTTAAACTCTTATGGTGACATTTGTGAGATACTGTATATCTGAGATTCAAGACACCAAGAAAATGTTTTCAGTGGCACGTCATTTAACCTCATTGATGTCACCAATCTAAAAATAATTGATAAATTAAACATTGAAGTAGTGTCCATGATGTCCCCGTAGGTTTGTGAAAAGCATTTTTGAAGCATAAAGTGGGCAGAGCCAACCGCCACCATCTTGGCAGCGAGTCACTCCTGAATAATCGAAAATGGGCTTTAAGAATTTAATATAATTGAAACGGATGAGTAATAAAAAAATCCACCCCCCCACAGTTGTCATGAAGGACAAAATTTGCTACAGTACTGGATATAGACGAAAACCACTAAAACAAAAAATTCTGGAAAATCTGGAAAAAAATCTGTGTACTTTCAGTCAAAAGCAAAAAGAAGGTCTGCAATATGCATTTGAAGTATAAATTCAGGATATGAAAATGAGTCAGAATTATGTAAACAAAATAAAGATTGAAGCTATAAGCCTACAGATTATAAAACTGAAAGCAATGCATCACCTGGCGATCGAGAATCACTACGTTGAGGAGCAACACTGTTAAATAAAGCTAGGTAGCTCTTTATTCAGTATTCACATCATTAAAAAGCAAAATATTATGTACTTATAATGTCACATTCACTATAGCTAGCGTTAGTTAGTTAACTACTGTAACAGTAGCCTATATAGTGTGCTTGCTGTAACAACATAACGTCTGGATAGCTCCATTGGTTTCTGACATGTTTAGGCAACGAGTGAAATTGCATTTATGACCCAAAAGATCAAATTTTAACTCCGAAAAATATCTGCCAGTTTTGATGAGATGCAGTCCTACAGCGCAGATCATATGACAGTCTTTGAGGTAAAACTCCGGACAAGTCTAGCTAAAATCAAACTCCAGTTGAAGGGTCAATTGACTCCTTTTGGAGCCAGCCTCTAGAGGCCAGTTGATGAATTACTGTTTAAGTCACTTCCTAATGGGTTTCGGTTCCGCTCGTATTAAACAGATCTTGTCTGTGATTTTTCTTTCTTATGGGTCACCCCTCTCTGGGTTGGAGAGAAAGGTTGACAAGTAGCCCACTACTAGAACATTTCAATAAGAATCTGTTGTCCATGCAAAACTCTGCTTTGTTCTTCCTGCAAAGCATTGTGAGCTCAAACGAACAATCATTTTTAGGGGTTGAAAGGATGAGAGAAAATAATAAGAAACAAAAAGCTCAGCATAAACTCTGTAGGCTCACTTTTAAGTCTTGAAGGGAGGGAATCCATCTAACTGCAATGTTTTCCTTTTGATGAGGTCAAGCACCAGAAGGTAATAATCCTGTCAGGAATAAAAAGGTGCTGTTGGCAACATTCATTTCAGGCTTTACCGTGGTATCATTAAAAGTGCAACATGTCTACAGAAAGGAGTTTCCTCTTTCTTGACTCTATTATTTCCTGACTCCAAAGCCAGTAAATAATGTCGGTGCAACGAAAATTGAGACCACATGGCCACTGAGTACCATCTGCCCTTATGTTTGGTTACCTCAGCCCTTGCTGGATAAAAATGTATAGCTCCAAAAAACACACTTTATTTACTGTCTAAAAAAGATTAATATGGAAAACGGTATCCTCAATTAACTTACCCTACCATAATTCAAACGTAGCTAGTATTTGTTTCATGCTACGCTTCAGAGACATTACCAATGCAAATGGAGGTCAGAGGCTTGCATAAATCCCTTACCTATGTGCCACACATGCAGCAAACCTGCACGGTTCTTGCTGATTTCTTCACAACTACTGTGGATAACCATGAATAAGTGGTACAGATCTCTTCGCTGTGATTAATAGAAAAAAGACTGCTAAGGGCATTTAGAAGCAAGTCAGCACTTAAACACCAGCGTCTGGCAGTCAGAGCACTTTATTGATGACTCAAACCCTCTTTGGTTACCAGAGTCTCATTCTGAGGCAAGCACCCACTTCAAACAGGAATCCCACTCCAGGACCTTACATTTAGTTAATTATCATAAATAAAAATGCATTAAAGCACTCAATTCCACTGGGAGAAAGACAAGAGTATGACCTTTAGCATATTTTTTTGTGAACAACAAATGCTTTCGAGATAAATTAATGCAGCGATGACTTATTTCACAATTTTGCTGATTAATAGAATGTTTGATGAACAAAAATGTGCGAAATCTGTTTTGACAGAGAAGAGACTCAGGTCAGAAAAAAATCTACTTCAGAAAACATTTGGCTTGTATGTAAACAGGTACACCAGACAATTCACTTATAAGAAAAGCCACTTTAATTTCAGATTAATTTCTAGATTCTTATAATTGCATATATTATGCCAGAACAAGATACAATACAAAATAACTTTTTCTGATTATTAGTAGACTGTTAGGTTAGTTGGTTAGTCAGCACAACCTCATCTCCTGCATGTTTATTCCATTTAATATATTTATCTATTATGTAAGTCCATTCCCAACCAAAATTAGCACAGAAAATGAGGAAAACGTCTGCAGATGGGCCTGATTATAGGGCAGAACAAGCCACATAAAAACAAGGAAAATGGGATGGCCATCAGAGGCCTTCAGCATGTTTTATTGGACATATAGAGTTTGACCAATTCTGAGAGAGTAAAGTAAGGCAGCATGATGCTAAGAAGAAATGTGGGGGAGGAGTGCAGGGTTCTAATTACCAGCAAGTGAGCAGTGTGTAAACACCGGGCCTCCGAATGAATTGTTGGCAAATATTAAAGCTCTGCCCAGTAAAAGAAGATTGATAGGAGTGCTTTAAGAGGGACGCTGCAAATTAAGGGTCTTTCAAATCACCCCATTCTCCTCACAACAGCTTTGGCTCCTTCCGTAGCAATCCCTCTGAAGGACTTCCTTTACGGAAAGCTGTCAACCTCCAAAAATTAAGGGCACCCACTTCCGAAAGGGCATAGTGGGTGAGGGGTCAAAGGTTAACTGCTGCTGAAAGGAACTTTGAGGACAAGTTTTAAGGCTTGCATACCACAACAACTGAACAGAAAGAGGAGGTCAACTGGTGGGCAGAAATTATTTCTGTTACTTAAAACGAAAGAAATTTATATCAATTTGTTTAGCAATACGGAGGAACACTCTTACGTGAAACTCTATAATAATGAAATGTCCCTCTTGAAACATGAAACGTCTGCATCCCATTTATTGTCTGTAATTTGAGTTAAACAGGTTAATAAATGAGAAAAAAAGTAAGGCGGCTGTGGGTAACCGTAAAACGTTTAATCTCATTCCACTTTTCAGTTTCAAGTGTTTTTCAGCAATAAAACATTGTTATCAATTGAATACACGGCCAGTCAGAGTAGTGTCAATGAGTCTGTCGACCTATCAAGCAAAGAAAATTAGTCGTTACCCCCCCAACATCTTCTCACAAAGGCATGGGTCATAATTTGGAAATATTTTGGCTTCACAAGAAGTTGTGCCTTTTGTTTACAATGTACACAGCTTGAACCCAATATACCATACTCTGCAAGCAAAAGACGTCTCAACACCAGAACACATCCCATTATAATCAACAAGGTGTAGACATGACATAAATAAGAGGTTTATTTGGCGGTGTAGACAGCTTCATTGACTATAACAGTAGAATTTCCGAGAGTGCAGATCTCACAGTGACAGTCAGGAATGGCTTTGTTATTGTAACTGGATCTGGGTGTAATAGTTTGCCGCTTTGCTTGCTTGAGCATTTAATTTATTAATTAATTCAGTTAAATTGTTGTTTTGAATGTGTATCCTAAATAAAAATAAGTCATTTTGTAAAGGTCAAAAGTACAGTAATCATGATTACATAAATAGGGAACTAATCTACAAGCATGGTTTATGCATAATATTTCCCATCATTTTGTAAAAACTTTATGTTTTATTAAGTCACTATATTTTTGCCTTGATGTTTTGTCTTTGTGAAATATGCAAGTATAGATTGTTTACCTGAAACTAGTATAGTATCAATTTTAATTTCAAACCCTTGTTTATGTCCTACGCATTTATGCACAAGCCCTTTAGGGATAAACAGCTACTTAGTGAACACAATTTAGTAATTTATCTTTTCCCAAAAAGTTTCCTCACACTGCTGATGTTTTATATACTGTACTGTCATGTTCTCCGTGTTCAGAGCAAAAACTGTATGATATGTCCCTGGGTTGATCCACTGACCTAATTCTGACTCTAGGATCCCATTTTTCAAAGAAGAGCTCCGAGGCATTGAGAGATGCAAGGGGGCAACAGGGGTCTCTAGAATATTCATCAATAACCTGTTTAAAGACAGCGTAAAAGGTGGGCGGACGGTGCTGTCGATGGATGTGAGAGGAAAGAGAAGCCGATTCCCTAAAAAGTCCTTGCGCTATTTCTGAAGTCATTTCCACAGACTTTAGTAATTCACTGCACAGAGAAGGAGACATTTATCACCTGGACAAGACACTAGCTCTGTTAGAATGAGAAGGATGAGCTTTCCAGGTGGAGGAATGGGATATTGTGATGGTACCGTGTACACGAGCGTCTCTGGCTTTTTTAAGATGGGTGATGTGCGAATGAGATCTATGTCTGGTCGAAGTGTGGGAACCAAAAACAGCTGTTTTCTCAGAGCTGATGAGACAGGCGTTGCCTTAGCAGAGGCTTCTTTATCCCAAAAGGACTTTTGAGTGAAACATTGAGCTTAGCACCTTGAGATGTAATCTCAATGTCTAAGTGTTTCCAGTGAATTAATTCAATGTTCTGTACTTCTAATGCAAAAAAAGTAGCAACCACCCATAAGTAATAAAATGAGACCTATATTATCTCACTTATTTCTCATAGACATCAATTAGATGAATTAAACAAAAATTGAATAAAATAGGAGCAAATGGAAACTTTTGCTTAAATCTCTTTTGTCTCAGATTCTTATACAGCACATCAGAAAACTAACAAATTACTCCATTCACATTTAAAAAGAGATCACAATAATGTCACAAACTGATTTTTAATAAAATTTTGGAAAACATCTAAAACAAACACAACTGGGAACTATCTCCTGAGACATGAAAGAGTGACCGCTGAACACATTATGCTGTTGTTTTTTTGTCACTATGAACTAGAGATTTTTGAAGATTCTTTAAAAAATCTTCAGGATCTGTGTGTATCTGAGACACAATGGGAATCTGTATGCCAAATTCAGTGTCAGGTTTAAGCCTTTGCATTTTTGTTTGACCCACATCATTCCTAGTCTTGGAATCCATTTCTTATAAAGCTGATGATGGTAAATCCCATCAAGATTTTTTTTTTTGCAGTTGTAGTTCTAATTCTTTTCTCAGGGTCTGCTCATAACTCAAATGTGAAATGCATTGTGGGGAAATGTCTGTACAGCCAGACATGTCTACTCGTGCATATTTTTTTTAAAGCATTTAGGTTAAAACTGTTGAACACATTGAGAGCAAACAATGAAATTACTCAAACTGCATGCGTGGAAAATTGTGAGGGTTCATCGGCAGTTTAATTTTGTTTGTGGAGATTATTTGAGCTTTGCGTTTCACTACACAGGCTAGATAATAAAGACTTTATAACATTATAATTAAAGGTTATAGAAAATTTGTTTATGACACTTCCAATCCCTACGTTGACTTTCTCATGACCTTACTTTAACGCATATCCCAATATCATCTGCATACAAACAAACAAAACAGAACAACCTTCTTTTCTTTCTGCTTGAGTTACTGTATCAATCTGAGGACAAGAAAGGGTGAATTAGACCCAGAAATGCAGAAAAGAATGAAAAATGTAAATACAGTTTTCTTGTTGACCCCACTAAACACAACACACACAAATCCTCAATTAAAGGCCAGGTCTTGGCCAGCTTTGCTGGCAGTGCGGTGTTAACTTAATGCAGCGTGAAAAAATCATTATGCCGCACCACAGATGGGGCAAGTCATGCAGAGGGACCCTTGTGCTCCCTTTATATGGACATTTGACCATGAACCCTGCTAAAGAGAAGTGAGTTACATGGACTGACTGCACAAACTCCACTGAAAGCGAGAGAGATAGAAATGGATTCAGAATAGCACAAGAAATGAGAAGATATACATGGGCCAAATTCATTAGAATATTGAAGAAACACTTGTATGAATAAAAAATAAACCATTCCAGTACATTTGAATAAAATAAATAATCAAATATACATTTTTGTCAGTTTGCTTGTCTGTCTTTTCTACTTCCTGTTTGAGACAGTGCATTTTTTTTTTCTAGACATTATTGTTTTAATTAAAGAATGAAAGACAATCAGTTTATTGTGCTTAATGCTGCAAAAATCTGTGCAGTTTTGGTTAAACACAAACAAAAACGGTTAATTAACAAGTACATCAAAAGTCTGTATTTGAAACTCTCCTTAAACAACGGTATACTAAGCTGTCAGGTACAATTTCACAGGAAATGTTATTTGAAGTGTGTGAATTGACATGCACTTTAATGCTTCGGACAGAGATGGCGCTAGAAAAACAAAAGTTACAGATAACATCTTTTATAAAAATGGAATTCATAATGAAAAAAAACCCATAAAATAAACAAAATTTAGTCATGACATGACATGAGTTGAGCCCATACTGTACATAAAAAGACAACTAGACAAACAATGTTTGAACTGATGCCATTCTGTATAAACTGACAACCTGGAGACATTCTGTATAAACTGACAACCTGGAGACACAACTGAGAACACCTTGTAACATCCTCACAAATAATTAGCAATGTTTGAACATCTCTTTGTTCTTCTTACTGACCTGTAACACTATAAATTTGTTTAATTTTGCCTAATTCATAACTCTTTGAAAGTTGTAATGATGGTTTGTCCTTGATAACCTTGTCACCTTTCTGGCCGTGGTGGCCCATACATCAAAGGGAATGTAAACATGTTTAAAGGCTCAAGAAAGGTGCAGCACTAACTTTATACCATTTTACGGTTTTATTAGGCTTTTAAATCCACCATGAAGTGCTTGACAGAGGAAAGTAATGGACTAACTCAGACCAGTTAGTCAACCATTACCACAGTAATGCGGCAAACCAGATTTGTATAGTTTCTAAAAAATGTGAGTGCCTGTGCAAAACCTGTCACCATAATACCAGGATGTAACTATGCAGTTTTAAATGCATTGCATTTGCCAGGTAATTGCCAATTCAAATGACCCCACTGCCATGTATCAAGCATATTCTGCTCTTTGGATAGGGCTCAGGTCCCTGAAGAAACAGGATATTTCAGCTATTTTATTTGTCCAACAGGCAAAATCTGATCCTGTAGAAAAGTAATAGCACACATCTACTCAAACAAGATCCACAATTCAGTCCTGTATTTTGTACATGCACTGTTTCACAGCATTATGCTTATATCACCCCTGCGGCTGCACCTGGCAAAACTCACAGTTTGCGGTGCTGTGTATAAAAGTTATTGAGTAAGGCATTTTATTGTCCTGAGGTACTGCATTTGAACCTGAAAACCTACTTAAATGAACCTATATGAGAAAGCTTTGAAGTTTACATTGCAGAGTCCCAAGGCCAGGTCGGATGAATGTTTATCAGCTCATTGGACGGTTAGATTGTTTCTATAAAAGGGAATTACAGCCTACGTCACACAAGTTAAATTCCATTTACGATGGAATAGCAACGCTGTTTAGTTTGTTTGTCATTTTAAACAGAGCATTACTTTTCGTAAATGGCTAGTTTCTGGCTTTCAACAATATATTTAATGCGAGTCCCACTGGCGTTTAGCCACTTGGTGGCAAAGGTGGGTCACATTTCAAAGCTACCCTGCACGTATAGGCTTTTGAAATGGTTTCAAGTCCCACAGCAGGGACAGGGATAATAACTTGCGCTTGTAAAAGTTGTTTTGCAGTGATATATTTCAGTGCAGACCGGCTCAAATATAACGAATACGGCTGGGAAGGACAGCCGTGTAGTTTTTAAGTGAAAATAGAAGAAAGTTTCATAAGCTCAAAATAATTGCTTGTCTTGTCTTGCATTCCAACAAAGCAAAACAAGAACACAACATAGCTACATGCCTCCAGATATTATCACAGACTGATCAAATCTGTATTGCTGAAGCCCAGCTCAGCCTTATAATGCTGTGTAGCATCACATTATGACTTCTTCATGGGAGGTCCTGGGTTGAGAGTACTGACCTTTTTGATTTGTAGGAGCTACTTGGTCTTGGGTCAGTTTTTCATTTGTTATCTGTTTTTGTGTTTCAACAGTCTTTAGACTTTTCTATTTTTATATATTCAGTACCATGCCTGCCTGTATACAGCATACATCTGTAGATTGTTAGGTAAGAAAAAAGGCATTATTCCAAGTTTCTTGTGAAGCCAGTTTCTGTATAGACATAAAACATTTACAATAAACCGGTCAGTTATGTCATCATAATTCTCTAGGAGTTATAATATGGTGGAGCATGTACTGTAGTCACAACCTCATACTACAGTAATATGGTAGTATACTATAGCTCAGAATTTAACATAGTAAATTGTAGCAAACTGTAGTATGGTAAAATATTGTAATTATAGTATAATATTAATAGTATACCATACTGTAGTTTTCTGTAGCATAGTAAACTAAAAAGGGTTGTTAATATTGTAGTATACTATACTAGTATTTTTTTACTAGTAATGTGTAAAAACTTTACAGTATCTAGGAATTTTACTTTGAGATATATATATACACGTCACGTGTGCTGGCAGACAAGAGCGTACTCCAAAAGGTAAATCCAAAATAAGGTACTTTAAAAATAAAACAAAAGGCAAACAGGGAACCAGGAACACGGGAAATGAACACACGTAGCATAAATAATAACCAACATCAAACTGAGGAAAACACAGGGCTTAAATACAAAATATAACAAGGGATAAACAGGTGCTGGGGATAAACTAATCATAAGACACGGGTGAAAACTAATTAACTAATAATGAAATAAACCAAGGAAGGGAAACACCAAACAAAACATACACCAACTGTGACATTACCCCCCCCCCTCCACAAGGCGCGTCCTCGCGCCAAAACAGTACCAAGGGGGGAAGGGGGGGTGGGCGTCCTGGTTACGCTACGTCCAGCTCTGGGACTCTGGAGGGCGCCGGCCGCTCGGGAGGCCTGGAGGCCGGACGGGAACGGCTGGAGAGGCTGGAAGGGACGGGGCGGCGGAAGGCCGGACGGGAACGGCTGGAGAGGCTCGGGAAGGCCAGACGGAAACGGCTGGAGAGGCTCGGGAAGGCCACGGGAACGGCTGGAGAGGCTCGGGAAGGCCAGACGGAAACGGCTCTGAGAGGAGCTCGGGTTGCTGGATGGTGGAGGAGTGAGGTGTGGATGCGGGATGAGCCGGAACGAAC
This sequence comes from Triplophysa siluroides, assembly GCA_006030095.1. Lineage (NCBI taxonomy): Eukaryota > Metazoa > Chordata > Actinopteri > Cypriniformes > Nemacheilidae > Triplophysa > Triplophysa siluroides. Next base: position 335,542 of record VCII01000009.1, on the reverse strand, counting down.
CCACCGTCAACGACTGGAGCTGGATGACCATCGCCCAAGTCCCCATCAGCCAACCCGACGCAGAACTCTGAGCCATCCGCTTGAAGGACTTGATTTATTAAGTCCTCCAGCGGATGCTCTTCTGCAGCGGGGAGCATGATGAGGACGAGCAGATCGTCATCCAGACCAGTCAAAAATACACGGTTCAGTATGGGATCGCTCCAACTCACCCGGCAACACACCTCAACAAACTCCTCCACGTAGCTCTCCAGAGGCCGTCCGTCCTGCCTCAAGTCCAAAAGGATGGCCTCTGGAGAAAAGGTATAGCCATCCATTTTTTAAAGGTTGGTTATTCTGTCACGTGTGCTGGCAGACAAGAGCGTACTCCAAAAGGTAAATCCAAAATAAGGTACTTTAATAATAAAACAAAAGGCAAACAGGGAACCAGGAACACGGGAAATGAACACACGTAGCATAAATAATAACCAACATCAAACTGAGGAAAACACAGGGCTTAAATACAAAATATAACAAGGGATAAACAGGTGCTGGGGATAAACTAATCATAAGACACGGGTGAAAACTAATTAACTAATAATGAAATAAACCAAGGAAGGGAAACACCAAACAAATATACACCAACTGTGACAATATAATCATTGCTTTGACAAAACATAACCAGTTTCAATAAAGTTCCTTAATTTAAGTTATTCAAAATGGTTGTTATTGTGTTTCCTGCAGCTGACTATCAGTTGCAGCATCTGTGATGAAAGGTATCGGTAGATCCATCAATATTTGCATTTTTCTCCATATACTCAATACAGGTAAGCAGTTAATAATGTCCTCTTGTTTTTTATTTAAAACTCAAGAATAAGAGTTGCATTCTCCTGTATCTCACTTGGAAAGTTCACATTCACACATCACCTGTTAACAGTAATTTGCCAGTAAAGACTATATGTGAAAGGGGCTATAATGAATAGAAAAATAAATGAGAAAGAAATATTCTGGATGTAACACATGTGTGGCACAATGTTGTTTACCCAAATATATTCAGTTATGTATTATTTTTTTAACCAGTTACAACAGTGCACGCGCAATGGAATTTTGTATGGCCAGATAATAAACATTAAAATACAACCAAAAATCATAAAGAATTTGTAGTTTTTCAGTAAGAATTAACCAAAACCTCCCAAAATATAACAAAGTATCATAAGGGTCGTTCATGTGAGTCCTTTGTATGCCAAGTCTTATGTTCAAATGATAGTTTAGAAACTCAATTTGGGTGCAGGGTGATCAAGTAGTGAAATGTTGGTGTCTTGGTTGTTCCGTCTGATAGAACGGTTTAATAATCTTGTCTGTGTAGAGTTATAGCCAATATTTCAACTCTGACTATGACCATTGAGCTGTAAAATATTGTAACCTTTGCTTGAAACACAGGTAATGTCAGACCAGACTATTGCAGAACTATTTAAAACACGAATTACTGTATTTGGAGCTAACATACAAACCAGAGTCAAGTTCTAACGTCTAACCACAAATTCTTCCGCCTACTTAAGGAATATTACTTCAACAGAATGATTTAGACGTAGCTCAAATACATTTTTTAAAGTAATTTATTCATGAATATGCTTTTCCTAAAAGTATAAGCATTTCAAACCACATTAGGTTCATTTACGCTGTCTTTCCCTGCAGGGTACTTTGCTTATTAATATTGTATAATGTTGTTTGAGACTGTTGTGTTTACTTTAAATTTTGGTGATGAAATAGTCAGTCGGCACCCTTGTTTTGGGCACACATACGGTTGTGTCCATTTTGAATGTGTGTGAATAGAACAGGAAATGTGAATGAATCATTCACTCAACAGAACGATGAGGTTAGTAAACCTAAGGCATTTCAACGCTGCTTTCTACGTTGGCTTCCCTGTTTAAAATACATTACCCATCACTCACTGAACTGTGCAGTTCTCTCTTCTCCGGATGTGGCAGTTTGTGTTTGGACAGGTGTGTTTGTGTGCGGCCATTGTCCCTTTGACCCTTTAAAACAGAAAGTCAAGGGAGTGGCTTAGAGATTTGCCCGGTGCATTAGTCAACCATAGATCTCCTATTAAAATCATTTAGAACCTCTTTAAACCCATTGTCAGTGGGGTTTTTTTTTCATTCAAATGTTTGACCAATCACATTAATGAATCATATTTCTGGTTGGAGTAGACTGAGTGACTGGTAAAAATAACCTCTATATATTATTTCAGAACAGAAATCATTCTCTCTCTCAGGAATTGGCACGTCCATACAAAAGCATAATGTGAAGCCACACAAACTTGCTTGAACCATAAGGCATTGAAGCACACATGGAGGGCAGGCGCCAACACAAAGCAGGCATGCACTGCTGCTAAAGGAAACCACCTGCTGTTATCACCCTTAGCGTACAACATGTCATACACCACCCTCAAGAGCAACCATTCAAACTCATGTTAACAACAGCTCAACATGTGTACTGCTTGGTGAAGCGATAAACTTGAGGAAGCCGTTGAATTTTTCCATTGTGTGCCTTTTGTGCGAACCAGAAGACACATTTGACTTCATTTTAGTAGTGTGATGTATTTCTGAGTGAAACCGATTATTGAATAAAAATAATGGTAACACTTTACATTAAGGTATGAAGCATTTTTAAATGTGTTCATTAATGATTTATAAGTAGTTTACAAATGCATTATAAAAGCAGTCATAACTGCATGAATAAAAAGGAGGATTCTAACAAAATATCTGCCAAATAGTCAGCAGGTACAAGAAAAACAATATAACAGCCTACAGTGTCCAGTATATTGTAAATTCATCAAAAATAATGAATCTGCTTTCGAGTCAAATAAATAATGAATAAATACATTTATTAGGCATTTATAACATGTGAGTTAAAAATGCCTCACTATTTGGCAGTTAATTCGTTAAAATCCCTCTTTTTATACATGCAGTTATAACTGCTTCATAATGCATTTGTAAATTACTTGTTTATCATTAATCAGCACATTTATAAATGCTTTATAAAGGGTACCTTAATGTATAGTGTTACTAAAATAATGTTTTTTATTCACAGCAAAATGAAAAGTAGCCATTTCATTCAAAATTGAACTTTCAGAAGCCATTAAATTGATGTCATCAGAGAAGGATTACCACACCAAATCATAAGTACTTTTTCATATTTTTTAAAAGATTGCCAAGCCTTATTGTGGATTGACTTGGACATATTTATTGTTTACCAGAAAACTAGTAATGTGAGCGAATTATAATGTGAATATAATGTGAGCTAACAAAGTAAATAATGTGAGCTAAAAAAAGTAAGTTTAGTTAACTCTATTAACTGCATATACTCATCTATTGCACCATAACTTCAATAACTGTATTAGTAACTCAGTAACTCTATTAACGGCATCTACTCATCTATTGCACCATAACTTCAATAACTGCACTAACTCATCTACTGAACTGTAACTCTATTAACGGCATCTACTCATATATTGCACCATAACTTCAATAACTGCATTAACTCATCTACTGCACTGTAACCTTTAACTGCATTAACTCATCTACTGCACTGTAACCCTAATAACTTCATTAACTCATCTACTGCACTGTAACTTTAATATCTAATGTCTGTAATTAATGCACACTTAAGTCACTTGCACTATTGTATAGTCTAAATTGTTATCTGTTCATAACCACCTGTACATTAATGTTCACAGTATATATCCTTCTGTATATATTGTCCATAGTACATACCGACTGTCATATTGTCATAGAACATTTGTATAGTATTTCCCTAATATTGTATTCTGTATTTATTCAAACTGTATATCCTGCACTTGCTAATTGCACTTCTGGTTAGACCTATACTACATTTCGTTACACTGTACTTGTATATGTGTAATGACAATAAAGTTGAATCTAATCTAATCTAAATAGGATAAATTTCGACATCATGGGGACTTTCTGTGTTTTGCCTGTAAAGATTATTTTGGGCATGGCTGGTTTTAAACTATTGTCAACAGATGCTCTTCAACTTCATAACAGTGTAATTATGGCATCTACTAGCAAGTGCTAAATCGTATTTACTATGTTAAGCACCCAAACCCTCAACCAATGTGATGCCATCACCGAGCACTTTTATTTTTTTACCCTTTTTTTAACCTGCTTTATTCTGTTATATATTCCCCCAATGTTCAAGGTTCAGACAACTCCAAATGGTTAAAATTAAGTCCCATCCTACATTTTTGGGGTCAGAAAGGTTGTGAATGTCATGGCAGGTGGTCTTAAACATAACCATTCCCAATAGTTAGCGCATTACCTTTGGCAGTCCTGCATGTTAGTGGAATTAGCAAGGTTTCTTTTTGCTTAATAGGTGTCACATCCCCTACACTTACAGCCACATCCGACTGTGTATTAATGAAGGTGCCTGAGGACAAAATGTTGAGGTGTTTTATCTTAATCCAATGATGTTGGAAAGAACATTATCATTACTGCGAGTTATTAGAGCCCATTCACATTTTGCCCCTTATCAACGTTTCAGATAAATCAACAAATATCCTGGCTACTTCAGGTTAATGAAAAAGCTTCTGGTCTCTAGTGCTCATTGGTTGATCGCCTCAACTCATTCTGACTGTTTTTTTCCACTTCTTTTCCAGCTGACCTCTCTCAAACTCGATGGCAGATTAGTTTTCGGCTTCCTCTGGGAATACAGAGGGCCAGTGTTGCAAATTTGTCACCCAGAGTGTTAAAAATCCCAGAGGAATGTTAATCTCTCCTCACACACTTTAGTAATCCACCTACTGCCTCCAAGAAATCTGGCTACCCCATTCCCATTTCTCAGTCTGCTGGACTTCTTACTTTAAAGGCCTTTTGTGCAAATCTTGTGTAAATCTGCTTGTGCCCCTAAGATCTCCTTTTGTCTTCAGAACGAGGTAAGACATGTCATTTTGAGTACAGTGAACTCGTTGCCTCGTTAAAAACTGTTTGAGCCTGCTGGGGGTAGCCATTAGAAGATGGGTGGTCGTAAAAGGTTGGACAATGTGGTTGTTAAGGGTTGCCCAGCAACAAAAGTCTGGTAAATTGTGTCATTAAAAGGATGCTCACGTGGGACTAGTTAAAAAAAAAAAATGTCCACCATCACTTCACCAACACTACCTGAACTGTTGCAAGGCTGGGTGAATCCATATGTCTTTTTAACACCAAATTCTAATCTAAATGTCAAAGCAATACAAGATTCATCAAAACTGGTTTTGCCAACCTTCTTGTGTCACATTTTTGTATCTGTTACTTCGTAGTCAGATTAGGGACAAACATCCCCACTTCAGCACATCTGCTTCAAGGTTCAACACATTCCAAGCTATCAAATATTTTAATGTTGCTCAAGATTTCATCTAATGTAATAAAATATATTTTCCTTTAATTTCTTTTGAGTTTGTTGTGAAAAAGGACTACAGGGTGAAGGTTGTTATTCACCATTCTGATTTTTTTTTAAACAAGCATCTACATGTATAGTGGTGTAGTCGGGGCCATATGCACATATACTCCGTGTGCTTACTTTTTGCACAGCGCTGTTTGCGAATAACAACTTCTAAAGATCTATATTAGCATATACCCTCCCTATACCCACTTGTTTTCCTGCTTAAAATATCTCCAATCTGTACTCGTGGAAGCTTTCCCTTTAAATGTATAGCCTTTTTCTTGTTTTTCTTTTAAACTCGCGATTCTTTCATACAATATGGTGCATTTCTTAAAATATAGGCTACACAATATTTCCGCCTCCGACAAGCGCGTCTTCATCAGTTGGCAGCGGGCAAGCAGCAAGGAGCACGTCCTGCCAGTGACTGAAAGAGTCCCGCTGAAGCCGTAAGGTAACATTGATCTGTCGCAACTTATTACTTAGGCTAATATTTAAATAACAAGCGCGGAAATGAAGTAAAGCACTTCCCTAGCTCTACTGTTTAAAAGCTCACAAGTCAGAATCATCTGTTGGCCTTTAGGCTATATCTGTATGTGTACCAAGTAAAATCCTGCATATGTTTGTACGTAATTTCGTGTATGTGATGTGTTAAAAAGATATGCTTTGTGAAAATATTTTATTGTGGTCAACAGTACTGGTGTCGACCTGTTTTTTATCAACTTTTTCCAAATACTTATTTTTTCCAGTGCTATAACCTCATAATTAAAGCATAAGTGAAGAATCATGCATAATCATGAATAAATGGCATATTTAACTGTAATAATTGTCATGTTTCTTGAAAAACAAACACACCGACTTCTGTCTTTTTTTGGTCATTTAGGGTCAGCGGTAATATAATGTAGGACAAAACTTTTTTGGTAGGACTACACCACTGATAGTAATGATAGTCCTTGAACAGAACCTGGCAAGACTTGTAAGACTCATCTTTCGATTTATTTCATTTGACAAGAACTAGAACCCAAGCACATGAACTCAAAAGACTGATAGGAAGAGAGATTTATAACAGTTTGACCTGTGGATATGATTGAATCTTTTATGTGGAAGGCAGTGGGCTTCAAACAGAGAGGTGCAGTCGCTTGGCTACAGTAAAGTCCCAGTGATTCAGAAAAGAGAACATCTCACCCCCACATAACCCAACCTTTATTAATTCATCGCACCCATCTGTTGTGTTACATGATTCTGGCCTCTTTGTACAGCATCAATGAGCTCCCCGGAAGGGATGAGTTCTGTTTTTGGACAGGCCATGGCCCTGATCTTCTAGTTGAATACTTTTCAACTCAAAGAAATTCACTGAAGGCTATTCTAACATAGCAGGATAATAATAATACATAGAGAAAAGCAGTTTTTGTGGATGGTAAGCTTGACTTAATGTTAATAATGTTGCTGTAGGGGCATTTAATGAAGAATTAAATTGATCTTTGAGAAAAGAGTTATTTGAATTAAGAAAACTTGTGCTTTCAGAAATGTTCCTCTCCAATCCAGTTGGTTTGTTAGTAAGTTTCAGTTCAGTGCATTTTGAAACAAAATGCGGATATTGTGCTTTCTGTCATACAAAATCTTTCTTTTGGATAAATGTGAAAATTCACTGTTGGGCAACAGCTCTAAACATTCACAGATAGATAATGAAATTCAAACAGGCTACAATATCCAACGAAAACAAGCAAACACAAGAGAACCATTGCTGAAATAGGACCAGACAAACTAAAGTGAAACAATTTAAAATTAAATTGACAACATGATTTTTATATTTTTATGCTATATGATGTCCAACCGAACATATTTTACATTAAAACAACCATCATGCACACACACGCAACACACAGTAGACCCTGACCAACGAGGCATTTCAAATGGTAGTTTGAATGGTGGAGAGGAGGATGTGACTTAGACATTCTTTCGGGTTGTCAGTAAGTGTAGTCAAGCACGCACACCGCCTCTAGAGCCTGTTGCTGACGGATCAACAACTCGGTTGAACTTTTCCAGGTGTGGTTCTCGAAACCGTAAATAAAGCGATAAGCGTAATTCAAAGAGAATGCCAGACGCTAATAACAGTGTGTATCAGAGTGCTTTCTGCCTTCACAGGAAAATATCTTTCATGTGCCGCTATGTTGTTTAAATTATCTTACAGAAAGAGGAAAGGTTCAATGATGGATGCTCTTCACAAGAGCCAGACAGAAGCACAAAAGATGTTGAAAAGCCGTCTAGAAGACGATATCTCTCTACACCCCTGTTCCCCCTTACCTCTTCCCCCGGGACACAAGAGAAAACAAGAAAGCAATTTGTTAATGCTGTTGGTGTCGAGTTATTTCATTGTTTCCAATTTCAGAGAACGCCTCTGTGCCAGGGAAGAGCTTAAGAATTACAGGTTGTCCTACAGTATCTCTACAAAACAGTCCTTTGTATGACACCTTGACAGTAAACTGACCCTTTCACATGACTTGTCGGCCAGACACCTAGCATATCTCTTTTCACATTCTCTGATAGAGCAAGACAGACAAGAAGAGACCAGAGGAAGGAGTGTATTGAGTTAGCCTGCCCCTGCCAAATCCCTTGAAGAGCTCAAATAATTGACATTTTTCATCTAAGATCATTGAGTACAAAAACTCTTCAGAAGATTGTAAAACCCCAGCCCCCATCATTCTCCAGTCTTTAGGCTACCAGATGCTTCATAATAGGGTCTGATTTCACCGAGCAAACAGGGCTTTGTGTCTGGCCACATTTATCAGAGATTTGGTCATCTTAGGCAGCTATCCAATGGTGAATGAAGAGATCTTGTAATTTATCGTCGCATGTGCACGGGGTAACCTTATAGTGTGGGGGGTTCACTTAATGTCAGTTAATGCACATTTATTGTGTGTGACCTGTCAGAGAGCAATATAAAAGGGTCAGTGCTTCAACTCTTTGGACCAATGCATTTTCAAGAGTTCCCATGACTTGCAGAACTTTGAAAAATCACATATGGAGATCTATAAGCAATATGGAGATATATAAACTTGAAATAGTTTATCTAAAAATAGGCTTTCTTTTTGGTTAAAAAAGTGTAATTTAATATTCGTTTGATTTGGGATTTAATTCAACCCATACATCTTTTTGAGAGCATTTGTGAAAACCCAAAAGCGGTGATCTTGCCATTGACAAGGAAATCCAAAAAACAAGTGCTGTGTCCTTGGTATTAACTTATGGATGCTAAGGACAATCAGATATGTTTACTGCTGTTTTACGATGCATCTATCCGTCCTTTATCTGTCCCGTGATCTCTTTAGTAGAGCGCCACGATTTCACTCTGAACAAAATTGTGTTTCAGCGAGGAATAAAGAAAATGACTTTCCTTGGCCAAGCAATGATTTTACGCTTTTTCCATGACCTGGTTACTCTCATTCTCTGGCTCAAGAATTGAAGAAAAAGAACGACAAGTTCTCTAAAAACAGCTTTGGCAATGAATGACCACTCAGCTGCTTTCATACTGTATAGAAAAAAAAAAAGTTATAGGTGGAAACCACTGGCACTCTAGACATCTTTAGATTGACTTGCTGATACAAAAGTACGATGGCAGTCATTTTAATCTTATGAAAGTACTGGACTAAATGTATGACCTTGAGGTGAACTATGGTTTTGTTGTGCCTGTCTGTATTTTGCAGATCGCACTGATCACTTCAATTGCTTTTGTGAATAAAATGCGTAGATTTCCATTCAGTCTCCAATCAGGTGCTTTGTGTTTGGCAAATGATGGTAAGAGATAATAAAAAAGAGAGGATTGGGAGAGAGAAATCTAATTAAACAGACTGTAATCAACAAGGATCCAAGGTAATTCAATTTAGAATGTCTTTCTTACTGTATGACTTTCATTTTCATAGTTCAGATCCGACATATACTGAATGTTGAACAAAACGGCTCTTTGACATGTTTCATAAGCATTTAGGATTGATTTAAAGTAAACTGATGTCTGGCAAGCTTCTGCTCTGCCTTCACCATACAGTAGACCGATGGCATAAACTGGCTCTTGTCCCTATGGGTTAAATATACCCCCCCAAAAAAATGTTTCACACAGAATTTTACATTCGGCAATATTGTTACCTTGTCTGTAAGTCATTGGAAACCCATATCTCAATTCCCATTTGGAAGAAGTTCATACCAAATGTGTAGTTCATAAATATGCATACAATGACAGTTCATGGTGACTACAAACAGGACCGTTAAACGGCAAACTATTTATTTAAATCTACTCTTTTATCTCTAACAAAGGATTAGCAATGAAGCCCATGCTTTTTAAAAACAAATACCAGAACACCACACAGGACGAAGACATTGCTAGCATGACTCTAACTGAGATGTTTGATCTAATTGGAAGATATACTGGGAATGCATTTGTGGGTCAGATATTTTATTAGCTAAGGACATTTTTACTGTATTCCTTTGAAGTTACGCTAATGGTTTGAATTTCAGTTTTTAATCCATGCTAATGTGTGGCATTTGTATAAAAACAAGCACAAAAATAATATTGCTTTGTCTGGCATGAGCTAATTTCTTTCACAGACATCTGTGAAGAACCGAAAAAGAGAAGATAAACATTCCATTTCTGTTCAAAAGAAAAAATCAATCCAATGTGGGATTTGGGACACAGATGTCAAATGGAATCTTTTTTAATCTTAAAATGTTTTTAGATATAAATTCTTTACTGGATAACAATTTAGGTTCACTGACATCCCAGGTGTGACTTGTATCATATATGTCAAAGTTTTGGGTGTGATTCCTGTAATGTGCATGTACTGGAAAAAAGCATTCGTTGAAACACAGTGTCCAAACACAGTATAATAAAAATAAAAGATTAATAAATAAGTACTGATAAATTACAGCATTTTTAAATTAAAGCAATAAGCCACAAGAAGCAGTGGGTTACAGTGCATTTTATAACAGCTAAGGGCGTTTGCATTAAATCCATTGCTTCATGGGACTTATTGCTTTAATATAACAGTTATTCCATATGCGTAGCTAGGTTTCATAAAATAAAGTGATATTTAGGCTAGGTAATGCGGTCAGCAGTTGTAAATGGCGGTATTTTATAAAGGCTTAGAACTCGGCTTAACCAAGCAGAATCAAGGACTGTTTTCTAAAAATACTTTTATTTCTGTAGAAATCATAGGTGTGTTAGACTGCATGGGTCGCTGTGCAGACTGATCGCCATATGCTATGAAAGTATAGTGAGAGAGATTTTAAAGTACTCTTGTGACACTTTAATGTCATCTGCCGTCATATACATACATATCGGTATGCAGTTTCATTTTGTATGTGTATTACGGCATTTGACATTAAAGTATTATGAGAGTACTTTGATAGCATACGCCTATCAGTCTGAACAACGACTCATGCTGTCTATAACCTCTTGGCAAAAAAAATTCTCATGAAAAAATAGAAAAAGTTGTGTCTAGCAAGCCACTCTGCTGGCTTTCTCTATAATGTAAGGATACAGTGTCATCAAACTATGTTTTAATAAAAACATTTGTTGACTTTTCTAATATTTAATTTGCTGAGCTTATCTTTCAATTTTTTTTAAAACAGAATAATAAACATGATAATTCTTATGTTCTCATCCTGATTAAAATGCATTAATTAATACTTTACTTTGACATTTACTTGCTTAATCCTCTTCCTGGTAAAGCATTCTGGCAACTGGAAATATTCAGTAATGTTATAATCAACACAAATCTTCTTAGTTAAAAAAAACTTGTAAACAGGTTTTTAATTTCGACACTGTTGCTAAAAACTCATGTTCAATTTATTTCAATTTACTATTTTCAGTTTTGTCCTGTAACTAAGAGGCGTTGAAACAGAGAGTTGAGAGAGAGTTGCAACAGCGGAAGTTCAAACTCCTAACATTTTGAGTGTCAGTCTTCAGATAGTTCCAGGAAGTTATGTTTTTCCTTTAATTCTAAATTTTTCTATTCATGTGTTAAAAGTTGACCTCAATTGGTCTGTTTAGCCGAAGCTCCATGCGTTACTAACGATTGAGGGTTTCCATGATCAGCCGTTTTTGTGAAAATACTGTTCCATTGGAGTCAAGGGAGTTTGAGTCTCTCTCTCAACGCCTCTGATGTGACCTTACATTGTCAGGTGACAGGACAACACCCTGTGTTTAATCAAAAATACTACTTTAATAAAATTGTTTCTTTTCATTTTATTAGCCAAGGTTAAAAATAGAAAAATAAGACTGTTGCATTCAGAATGCACTTTAAATACATGACAAAGTCATTCTTTTTTTTCAGTACAGAGACCACATAAACTGATAAACCACTTAGACTTAGCTAAAGATAAAGTTTGATTACTAATGCCAGGACCTAAAGTGCTAAGAGAAGGACAAGCCTTGAACATTACAAGAGGAAAATGTGTTATTACTCATGTTGTGCTGTACACAAGCTCAGGTATCGTGAACAGGTTTAGTAAAATTGATACTACAATACATGGGGAAAAGTGCAAACATGCTTGTAAACAAGATAAAGACGTGAACAATGTGTGAAGATTCAAGATTGAGGGATGTTTTTAATGTCCGTTTACAGAAAGTTAGTTATAATTAACAACTCTTTTGAAAGTGATGGACAGTGTGTTTGATGATAAAACCCTTGGGATGTAGAAAATTATAGGCCCAAACAAGGATCCTGTCTGTTATATATATATTATACTGTATATATATATGTACATATAATCCCAGCAGCCACTCACAGCCAAAGTAAAGGCCTGAGCTAAAATGTTTCCTGAGAACTTCTAAAACATTTTATCTGCTCATTCAGATAAGGGATGGTATGGTGTTTGGCAAAACAGCAGAGTGCCTACACTGGGATATTATCTATATCACGTGAAGAAAATGGAAGCAAATGAAAACCATTTAACGGTGACCCTAAATTAGTGTCTCAATTTGGCATGAAATAACGACACAACAGCTTAAAAGGATGGCTACTTTCCAAAAACATTTCCAATGAGTCTTCACATCTAAGTATGTTGAAAAGAGCTGTTGTATCAGCACTGATAGACCCCAGGCAGACGAGGGGGCTGATTCCAAATACCCCCACACCAAGAGCTTGATCTCATGATCTCTGTTCTCACAGACACAAACCCTTGAAGGCAGGAAATGATAGGAGACATGAGGTGGTCCCATTGTAACTCTTTAAAGGTGTGCAAATAGATACTAACAAATATCAATTTCACACAACAACATTGATTTACAAATACCTTGGAGGACTGTCTGTTTTTGTCAGTTTGTTTTTTTGTCTGACACAATGATTGCTAAATAACATTTAGTTTTTCTTTATGAGACATTATGAACTTGGTGGATTTATTAACTTCCTTCCTGTATAGATTACTTTTATGATTGATGGATGCATGTTTTCGAGCTTCAGAAACTATATTCTGTCCGGCTGATAAAAACCTAGAATGGCACGAGGGTGAGAAAAATTAAAGGGTTATTTTCATTTTCCAGTTAATTGTTCATTTAAAAAGTGTGTGGGTCCACTACAAATCTTGGGCAATGGATTCTTTTGGAAGCCAGACCAGGCTGGTTGATAGAAGTTTAAGAGAACCATATTTACCTTTTTTTTCCAAATTCCACATAACATGCAGGCAATGTTTTACAAAAAGATAAGAAATTGACATAACGTGCACAAATTGCACCCCCTCACTGTAACACTGTGAATGATGAGCAAAATCTGGTATTTATCAAAGCAAACATGCCTACCTGGGGCCATTTGATACAAGTTAATATGTTCCCTGTGTTCGTCATAAATTCAAGGGCGATTTAAAAACAAAAGAAAGACCCCTTCTAATGCTAAAGAGATGGAAAACCTTTCATTCCTCATTCAAGTTAGTCCTGCAGTGGACTTTTAGTGCAGCTTAACAGATATATCACATCCCTGGGAGACATGAAATGCTGTCTTCATTGCTCATTACCAATTCAGACTGCAGGCCAGGTGATAAAGGCTTGTGCCTTGTGGAATTGCAAAGCCCTTCCTGGGATCATCATGTCTTTTGTTTCAATTTGTGTTTATAACTTGGATTTCCACCACATGAAGAAATATTAACAATACGACTACATAGGTGAAAGGACAAAATAAAGAAACAATTGGGAACTAACATCACAGAGTTAGTACTAAATAAGCTGGATAATGATTCCATTAAGCACCATGTTGCATTATGAAGTATACAGGTGTGTATCCTAGTACTTTAGCATGATTTTACAGTTCTCTAAACTCTTTCATTGTCTTAAATTCCCCTCTTCTTTTGTCTATGGTTTGATTTCCTAAATATGTTTTGGTAAGATGAATGACTCACAATCCCACCAGTCAGAGCAGAAGTGTCATCTGGGTTTGCAGGAAGGTGAGCAGCCTGTTTGGTTGCCCTCAGGGTCTTTCAGAGGGCGGGAGGGTGATTAATAAGAAGTGTTTGGTTGAGTTTAACCCCTACTATCAGGACTGACCTGTGTCAACACATCCTGAGTAATGATCCCTTCTCCGAAACCATGATGGTTCACTGACCCCAGACCTGTGGAAAGCATCCACCCAAACCAGGAAGTGTTTGTTTGCAAGAGCTCTGTCCATGCCTTACATTACCAGGTGATGGATTAGATCCGCCTGATAGGGCCAGTGCAAATGGAATGGAACATTTATTTTAATTGTTATCACTTCGTTATGGATTTCAGGGGAAAGTTTGACAATTTGCACAAAATGTGGTTTTATGCAGCAAAACGCACATTTCAAAATGAAAGGATTTATTGTTAGCTCATTCTGGCTGATCTACTTCCTGTCTTTTTTAGCACAGCTGTAGTTGAGTATCCTGGGGCAAAACAGTAATTAGTTTGAATGTAACATGGTTAAAGGGATAGTTCACCTCAAAATTAAAATTCTGTCATTATTTACGCACCCTCTTGGCATTTCAAACCTGTATGACTTACTTCAGAAGAACACAAAAGGAGATATTTTGAACCGAGCAGTGGTGGCACCCATTCACTTCTATTGTATGGACACAAAACCAATGCCAGTGAATGGGTGCCGGATAGCAACATTCTTCTAATTATATTCTTTCGTTTCTGCAAAAATACCTTTAGCCGACACAGGTTTGAAAAGACGTGGGTGAGTAAATGACGACAGGATTTTCATTTTGGGGTGAACTATCACTTTCAGGCTCTGTTCTTAAACCTAAAGAGCTGTCTACTGCCTCTATGGTCTTCTCTTAAGGCATTATCCAAACTATTACTGAAACTATTTAAGTGATTGATTTGGAGATACTTTATGTAGAGAGCAACTATTATCTAATAGCCATAAATAAATGTTTCACACACAAAACTTCGAATCATATTTGTAATCTATCTATCTTGCATGGATTTATTTCACTCAGTTGGTAACAATGCATCATGGGATTATAGGATTTTAGTTATAGCTAATTTCAATTCGAAATTAGAATTTTGATTCAGCCTCATAATTTGGCTAAAGGTAAATATCTACCTTTTTATAACAACCTGTTGGGAGTAATTCTACAGCACTGCCAACAGTGCAGCATTTGCCAACATAGCATAGATTATTCCAGCCCTAGACAGATGAGACAAGCGTTAATCAGCGCAACTGACGTATGCTTCCTCTCATTCATCACTTATCCCTGTTTATCACTATACATGTCTTCTGTTTGGGTTTGAAACAAAGTCTTTAAACCTAGAAGCCCTGAGATATTACATTCAAAACAACTTTGATGTCAACACGGAATAGGTCATGTGGCGATCCATCCATTGTAGAACACACAACAGGTATAGGCACGTCTCTCTGTCTTGTGTTTCTTGAAGTAATTCAGAGGAAGGGTTTGAGAGGAAGAGATAAGGTGAGACAGGATAAGATCAATGCCAGAGGAATGCAAAGCATCGTCCTCCTTCACACCATAGACCCAGAGGCACAACAACATCTGAGACGATCATAAAGCATTTATCACAGGCGGTCTGTCGTCACGGCTGCCTCATCTGCCGATGAATCTGGTTGTGTGACGCAGATGATGACTGGCCAGTTTGCACTGCAGTGCATTGTGGGAGGTAGAACACAGAGTTTCGTTGTGTACTTTTGTGCTATTGTCCTGATAGATAAAAGTGTTCTTACTAATCAGTGAAAATACTTTTGCACACTCCTGTATATAAAGTTGTGGGTTTGTTTAAATCAGTATCCCTATACGTGTAAGGGTAATAGTAATTATTAGAAAAGCAAACTTTTCTAATGAGCTCTGGTTGTACAGAAAATTCTCAGTTCCACAAGCTTTTATTTTAGCTTCAAAAACATGCCCGACTGCTGAGGGATGTGCAATTACGGGTTACTTCATCTATTCCTTAAAGCTGAAACTCCTGATGGGGGGTCAGTCTGTGAGACTGTGAGTGTGTTGTGAGAGAAACTTGCAGTCTCACAGCACCTGGTTTCATATCGCTGCCCTGTCATTAACAACACTGAGGCAGCCTCAGTTAGCATGTGTGCTTTCGTGTGTATATGCTTACAGATGTGTGTGTCGTTGTTTATTTCAGCATCAGTGGAACACACATTTGATCAGCCGTTGCAATAGCACGCAGCACTTAATTTCTCAACCCTTGCAATCTCTTTGCATTTTTTGTTTATCATTAGCCATGATTACAGTTACTATCGCTCATACCTCAGAGTTAAGTATTGTGAAAATAAATATTTTTTTCTCATAAAACATTATATTCTCATCTTTATGATCCACCAAACCTGTATACTAATATTTTGTGAAACACAACAGATGTTTTTTAACTTTGCCTAATGAGGATGAACTCTCTGTACTTTCCCTAAATGTGGCATAGCAGGAGTTCAAAAGAGGTTAAATCTAATGCTTAACTCTTTGCCAAATCCTTTTGTTTATTCATTAGACTGGATTATTTCTTTCTCTTTCATTATCTTTGTAGATGTTGATCTTTCCATTAGTCCATACTCCATGTTTCACTAAAGTGAGTGTGTTTTGGAAGCATTGTCCTGGTCTCATGTTTAAAGTATCCCATTGCTCAAGTTCACATCACAGAATGTGCATTAAAGAATCTAGCTGGTCAATGTGCAGTGATAATGAGCTATGCACATAACTGTACTGCAGTCTTAGTAATGGTGATTTTCTACACATAAAACACAGTCCATCATTTGTATGCGACTATTAATAAAAACAGCTGCTAAAGTAAAAAAAAACGAAAGGAATTATTTTATTTATAAGTCCTACTACCAACAACTGTAATTCCCCATGTATAGTATAGACTATATCAACTCAGTTTTGACAAATTCTAAACAGTTGTCCTCAAAGCTGTTCACTCTAGAATATTGACTCATTCAAATTTCATATGTTTAGCTAAATAAATCATCAACTTTCTGTGCGAAAAGACACATGACAAGCACATATGAAAAACAGAAACACTTCAAATCATACCCACAGGTTTGTTTGGAAATATTCCCCTAGATTATAATTCAGATGGATTATGCAGATGTAAACAATCTTGATAAAACGCATATTGCTCATAACAGAACTGTCCTTGCTTTCTTACAGGTCCAGGGGCCCGTTTCAGAAAGGAGGTTTAGTGAAAACTCTGAGTAAATCAACCCTGAAATGAGGGAAACTCTGGGTTTTCCGTTTCAGAATGGGAGGTATGTCAAACCCGAGAAAGCGGGGTAAATCAAAGCCCGTTTCTAAAAGAGAAGTAACTCAGTAACCATAGTAACTTACTCTGTGAACATAACCTGGTCGGGAGCAGGTTTTCTTTGATAAACCCAGAGTTTCTTTCGATCTCCTCCCCCCTTTAAAGCACAAATAGTGTACCTCATTCATTCATTAATACAGTCATTCATGGCACACATTTTGATCACACAGAGACCATCTCAGTGACTAAAATGTAATTTGTGCTTTTATGGAGGATACTGTATGTGTAGAGGCTGCATTATTCATAGGGATGTACTTTGATTTCAGCAGAGCAATTTAGGACTCGAGTGGAATTTTGTCATTTTCCTGTGGATTTTTATTAAAACTCTACCATTTTTCTTTACAGTTAATTAGATATATCAAAACATATCATCCATCATTACATCAATAACATCAGCCATTGTGCATGTATTACATCAGAGCATATAGTTTTCTATGGACGATGAGAAAGAAAGTGCATGAATAAAGACATTAATACATACAGACAAAATGCAGAAATGAAGCGATAAAGATAATAAACAATTAATTTAGAAGTGCAGCCATTACTGCCCAAATCTGCTCGGAGCAGGGTTCGAACTGGTGATAAGCCTGTCTGACTTTGACACGAGAGTCTGACGCTCTACAGGTGTCCAATACACCATGACGTCTTACGTTTATCTACCGACTCACGCACTGATCGGAGTGATAACATAACATAATATTTTTGTTTTATTATTTCTGTTTCATTCATTTATTAATTAATTTACTGATTAATTTATGTGTTTATTGGTACATTTATATATTTGTTAATTTAAATTTAGGTAATTTTCAGCACAGTAGTAAATCCACATGCAAAGCGGAAAAAAGTGTGCCTTGCTCTCAAGCGCTTTCTGCCGCCATTTAGCTTTTTTTTGGTGCCGTTGCCATGGTGAAATGTAATATCGGAGCTCTATTGATTATGGCTTGTCGTAGTCGTGGTGCATGCGCTTAAGGTAAGTCTACCCAGAGTTGATCAGCTGTTCTGAAACCAAAAACTCTATAAACTCAGAGTTCACATTTTAACTTGCGTTGGTTGAACCTCCTTATTGAAACGGGCCCCAGGAGCTCATGGATGCCTGGATGTTGTGGTGAGTATATTGGTAATAATCCTTTACAGATGATCAGAAACACATGGAACATACACGCTGGCGACAAACACGGGATGCAACCAACAAAGGCATGCAAGTAGACTTCATCACGAAAAACATGACCAGCCAATGAGGGTGGATGTCTTGATGTGCTAATGTCGTTTAGGTGTGCATGATTAGAAAGTCCAAAAGTTGGATAGTATTATACAGTGGAAAAACAAACATTTGGTCAAAATATTGTATATGTGGAGACCATATCAGTGCTGATAAAGCAATGTTTTTCTTTTTAATGTGCTTTCAACTTTAGTTGTTGTTTTGAAATCTACAAATGTATGCCTTTTTTGCCCCTGTACTATACTTTCAGGACATGCTATCCAACTATTCTTTTAAATGGACAGTTTGTCTATTTTCTTTCCTGTTTGGAAACCAGTTTCAGCTTGACTGAGTGGGTCTTAATTTAACTTGAATCAGGTTGTGCTTTCCAGAAATGGAATCAAATAACCATCTCTTGTCTGGCTTGCCAATTGGAAAGAAAAATCATCAAGATCTCTTTATCATTTCACTTTATATTCACAGAGGGCCACGATACATCAGAAGTGTCATGTAAATGTTCTCAGAATGTTCTCAACAGTTCTCACATGTGTCTCTACAGTTCAAAAACAGACTTTTGTCAACCTTCATCTCATTTACTGGTTAACTGAATTAAAATGTAAACAATCTCTTCTCTCATTCAGCATTCTTTAGTATTAAACAGTTTTAGGAGAAACGTTTGAGTCAAGGGCTGCACTAACAATAAAACAAACGCAAGAATACAAAGTTTCCTGAGCAATGCATGAGCTGAATATCAATCATGTCATTCAATAAGGATTTTAATCTCTTTGACGTCAGTTGTAATAATCGTTCTTCCCGATTTAAACCTACAACATTAAAAAATGTACTTGGATGACGTCAGTGACTACTCTGTTCGGGATGCTTCTCAAACCCAAGGCAAGATGCTATCATTAGTATTTGCTTTTGCTCATTCTGATACATAGAAGCACAAGTGATGTGTTCAGCCTCTGAGTCTGATCATGGCACACCACTTTGGGTTTGAAAACAGTCTCATGAGAATTCGTGACATTGTAAGGAGATTAAATCTATCGATGCGTGTTCACTGACACAAATTTCCCCTTTTCGTGTCACTAAGCACGACTTTCAATCCAACATATCTTAATATGCGGTATCTGTGTAAATATATATATCAACACAATGATGGAAATTAGGTTGCCTATTTCACAAGTTGGCCAATTCGTGTGAATTTTGTTCACTTTCGTACATTTTATTATGATTTGACTTTGCCCCTGGGACGTTAGATTAAGGAGCGGGGATAGGGTGGATCTTTATTGTTGCCATGACATTTCGTAAAAAATTGTCCATTTTAGCAAAATTACCCTTAGCACCTGTGATTTTAGGGTTTGGGTTGGGGTAAGGTGTTGGTTAGCCACCTCCTTAAAAATGTAAGACTTCATATGATATCAGGTTATAAATATAAATGTATAAACAAACACAGCCTGTCTATTAAAAGTCGTGCTGAGTGACATGAAAAAAGGGAGAAATTTGTGTCCATGAACACGAAACAATATAATATAAGTTTCGTGCCTATGCCACAAACTGCCTTGTTGAATTACTCTCGTACTTTTCATGGAACTTGTTACACACTGCGAGTATCATTCCCACACAAGGGAGGTCTTTTTGGATGTCTTTAATGATGCATATAATAAAAAAAAGATGCCATGTGAATTGATTGTTGGTCATCTAGTTGGTTAGTTTTTTGGAAGAGAATCAACTCACAGTTTGGATGCTCTCAACTCAGAGCTCAAAAGGGATTTATTTGTGCTTTGAGAAATTTTAGCCATGCAAATGAAAATAAACATCCGTAAAAAGACTTTTTAAGCTTTCACTAGTTTATTTAATGTCTCCTTGTATTTTTTAAACCACATCTCAAATGATGTATAACATTCTGTGGTGGATCTTAGATTACATATTTTTTAAAATAAGACAGCAGCCTCTTTTATCTTGCTAAGGCACATTATATAGTTGAGACTTTATGTATTCTGTATATAGACAAGTAAATTCTATTTCAAAATTTTTGCACAATTTAGCAAAACCGAAATAAAGCATGCAGGGGAATTTAATTTAAAATGGATTTGCACAAGATTAATTCTTTCGCTCTCTTATTTTTGTGCCAGATAAATACTGCTCTTGTTGTATATACTGTAATATACAAATGCATACCGTATGTTAATATTATAAACGGTTTATTATAAATTGTCATTTTACAGTTTTTATTCAAAATGATATTACCTCAATAAATACCCACCATCAATTTGCAGTAATTACAGACTAAAATAGCTCGCACATAAATTGTTGTGCAGTCATTCCAGAAAGACTGACTCAGTAAACTGTCATGCCGAGATCCGCTTTAGTGGTTGCCTAGATTAACTCCTAACCTCAAACATGCAGTCACAAGTGGGGTAACCCGTAAATGCTTTATAAACTGCTTCCAGGTATAAAGACATAACAAAACATGTTCTGAATGTATTACTGGATTACCGCACAGCATACACGTTTATAAAGACTTAAATGTGGAGCAATTTAACGTTGTTTGTGAGCATTTTTGCAACATTGATTTATTCATTCTTAAGCATTATTTTCAGATTGGCGCTATATGCAAATTTACAACTAGTAATAGAAATCGCAGTAAACGGCTTTTGTTAATATTGTTTCTAATCTCGGTTTGAGCCCTGCAGAGAGCGTTTTAAATTGGCTACTTTTCTGACATAACTTTTCTGACATAACCAGACAACACAACCATGCCTGCAATTACAGAGAATTCTCAAACATTCCCTCATATTCAGGCGTGCAAAGACTGTCATGATCCCGTGTTTCTCTTGGTGTTTGTCTGACACGGGAGGTGTGTTATGTTTGTTTTGTCGAGCACGTGTGAACCGTGGGTTAGCGGCTAGCACGTGCTCGTTGTCTACGTCATTCACCCCGCCCTCGTGTTTCCCCAGTCAAGGCTTTCCCCCTCACCGGTGATTCTTTGGTTATTATCCCGCACACCTGCAGCCCATTCCCGTTATTACCCTCCACCTGCCGGCTATTGCCTCTCCTTAGGTTTACCTTTATTACCCCTCTGTTTTCCCTCGTTCCGTGTCTGACCGTTGCATGTTTTGCCAGCTTAGACTGCCAGTAGTTCCTAGCGTATGCTAGTTATCCTTAGCTAGTCCTTGTGTCACAGGTCGGAGCGGACCACAGGTGTCGTGAGTCACGCCCCTTCCTTGTTTCCACCTCGAGGAGGTCCCAAGAACACCCCAATGACCAGACACACAAGAAAACCAGTAATTAAATATTAAAACCACTTTATTAAATTACAAAAAAAAGGTTATTGTGGAAGGGGGAAGGGAAGCTCAAATCCAATTCTCCGATTGGGGAGTAACAGTCTCGGGTCTCTTAAGCTCCGTCACGGGAGATCTCAGGTGAGCCCTTCACTCCTTTTTCCTTTGGGCTATATCAACAATCAGCTTATTCACCAGTATCCCTTGTTCTGGTTTACAGGGGCTGTCCAGGGCCCCCTCCTTTCCTGGACGTGACAAACACAAGTGGTAAATATTTGATATTTGAATGCACAGTGGATACCTGCTGCTACTCGCGGCCTCTCCGAGTCGGCCCAGCGGATTTGGACTCCCGGTCGTCCCGATGAAAGTGGAGCGTACAATGGCTGACGGGATCCGACTGACACCGTACGGGGAAGCTCCGCGGTTTCTGTATCCGGAGTGGCGGGTCAACGTGTGAGTAGGTGCTTCAAAGGGCCCCACTAGTTCTGCACAAGAACATACAGGTAGATAACAGGACTTGGGCACAGACTGTGGACAGAGGGGCCGCGGGTACTTTACTCAGGACACAGGTAAGTCTATAGACAAGACAACTGGGGCTTCTCTTGGCATATAGGCGAGTGTACAAACAATATGCTGGCTTTAACTTTGAGCATAAGGTAAGTACATCAAAGGTAACTGGGACTTCACTTGGGCATACAGGCGGGTGTACAACACAATATGCTAGCTTTAGCTTCGGGCATAAGGTAGGTACATCAAAGGTAACTGGGACTTCACTTGGGCATACAGGCGGGTGTACAACACAATATGCTGGCTTTAGCTTCGGGCATAAGCGTACGGTGAATCTGCAGGGAAACGGGAAGAGAATGTAACTCACAGACACTTGAGGAAAAGACGTCAGGCGTTCCTTTTCTGAGGATTTTAACCAACTGCTGATAGGAATGTGAATAGGCAGCTGCTGCTGCGCCGGGCCGAACACGGCCTCCGCTGGTATCACACACACAGGCAAGTCGTTTCCTCCGGGGCGTGTTACTGGGGAGTCGAACGCTTTCCTCCTCTTTCTCCCAACCAACAGGGCAAAAGGTCTAAACAGGGGCTACCTTTAAAGAACTCCACAGCAGCATATACACACACACACAGCTGATTTCCTCCTACAGCAACACTCCTCACGATAGTACTTCCACTACATCCACACTGTTTTTACTTGAAATTGTTTCTCACCGCTGCCACATAGAGAAGAAAGATAAGGTGTCGTCGACGGCATATAATTTGAGATGTTTTCTTCGCCCGCCTCAGCACTCTCTTCTTTTACAGGGTTTCGTCAGGCCTGAAAGGTGGTTGTTGACGACACAAATACAGCACCACACTGCAATTGTCCAGTGTATACACTCACAGCAACGGACAGAGACTCACCACTGCACTCCACACACTCTTGGTGAATTTAGGGTCACAACCCCATCTGACTCAAGACTCGTCCTGGAAATCGTAGAGGACTGATGCAACGAATATTCCTTTAAAGCGTCACCGCCACGACTCCCCAAATTTTTGCTCTCGCTCACTGGTCCCGGCTCACCCACAATCCTCCTCCACAGTGGGGCCGCAATTACTATGCCACAAACTCACAAGAAGGCTCACAAATAGTTCACTCTAAAGGATATTGTTGCTGTACGATGGTTTAGGGTACTCACACCGTTATTAACACGAGGCCTCTTTTCCCCTCTGCTTCCCAGCTCTTAGATACTCCTCCAGCTGTTACATAACCCGTCGAAAGGGCCTCCTTCGGTGGTACTTCCAGTGAGTCTTCCTGTTTCCAACCACTCAAAGTTTGTTACACATGTCCATAAAGTATTTCACAGTCAAGTAGACATCCCAATATACTCAGCCCAGTTTCTGTTTCTGCCGAATCCTTGTCTCCGTCTTCGTCTTCGCCCAGTCAACAATATCCTCCGCCTTCTTCCTGCTGCACTCGCCCAAACACTCCAACTCACTCGCCGAAACGGCTGGAATAAAAGACCCGCCCCTCTGCAGTTTCTGAGGCCCTCTTTATCCTCCTCCTGCTCTTCATACTGCCCAATCCGCGATCGCGCCGCTCATCTAACCACCTGCGAGCGATAAACCCCTGATTTCTTTTCCCGGATTTCCCGGAAGTATCCGGTGTTTGAGGATTACGGTCCGGGCGGAACAATCTCCGTCGTTTTTTCGTTCCGCCCTTACAAAGTCACCCCGTGACACTTGCCTAGCCCTTAGCCTTAGCCTTAGCCTTAGCCCTTTGCCTTAGCCCTTTGCCTTGCCTTACTATAGCCCTCGTCTGCCTTCCAGCCCAAGTTTAGAGTTACGCTATCTCAGTTCTTGGTTTTTTCTCTCTCCTGCTTTTTCATCTACCCAACTACACCTACAACAGATCCCGTTGGCGTCCCGGACTGCGATTCCCCGACTCACCAGGCACTACCACTGCCTCTGGACCTCTTCCGCTACCAGGCACTACAGTTTCTCTCGCCTAGCGAGTTCCGGGTTGAGCTACCTCCCCGGACCCAGTTCTCTACAGATTCTTCCCCGTGGCCCGCAGGGGGTCGTCTGTGGTGCATTCATTGCTGTACTGTTGTGGAGTTGTTGCTCTCAATAAACCTGATTTACCCCGCACTTGAGTCTCCCCTTGTCTGCCATGACAGAACGGTCAGACCAACAACATTACCCAGCGGGGCCGGATCATCTCAGGGCCGCTCTCCAGCAACAGGGCATCTTGCTTGGACAGCAGGCAGGTCGTCTCACCGCCGCCGCCCAGGAAATAGATGTTCTTCGTAATCAACTAGTGACTTTTCGACTTCAGGTCAATGAGCATCTCAGCGGAGCAACTCAATCAGGGGAATCACCCTCTTCTCCCCGCGGAAATCATGGCAAACCGGAGCCTTACGCCAACAGCCCTCCCCTCTACGATGGAGATCCCAATGCCTGCAGGGCTTTCCTCTCGCAGTGTGCCTTAGTTTTCGCTCTACAACCGCGCCGATACTCTACCGAAGAGACTAGAGTGGCGTTCATCTTGACCTTATTGACTGGACGAGCTCGTGAGTGGGGAGTCGCAGTTTGGGAGGCTCAGGATCCCTGTTGTCGCTCGTTTCGTAGCTTCCGTGAGGAGATGGCCAGCCTATTCGACAGATCAGCACAGGGTGATGAGGCGGCCGCACAGCTCTCTCGTGTCACGCAAGGCAGAGGCACTATCACAGACTACGCCATTCGCTTCAAAACGTTAGCTGCCGCCTGCAATTGGAATGCAGGGGCTCTTCGCTCCCGTTTCCTGGATGGGCTAAGTCCAAGCATCGCGGGTGAGATAGCCGCGCTGGAATCTCCCCGGGACCTGGAGGAGCTTATCAACGTCTGTCTACGCATTGAGAGCCGTATCAACGCACGCCGTCGCCGACGTTCCCCGCCTCCCTCTTGGCGACACCGGATACCAGTCGGGACGCTATCTCTTCCAGTTTTTCCCACAACCCACCAGCAGAGCCTATGCAGCTCGGGCGATCACGGCTCACGTCGAACCAGAAGCAAGAGCGTCTCCTCCTTGGCCTGTGCTTCTACTGTGGCAAGGCGGATCACATGGTGGCGCAGTGTCCGTCAAAAGCCAACGCCCACCCGTAGAGCGGAGAGTCCGGGTGGGCGCCATTCCCACATCCTCTCCTACTTCCCGCACCCAGCTGCCATTCCGCCTCTCCCTCGGACAAGCCACGTACTCTGGCTCTGCCCTTATCGACTCGGGGGCTGAGGGGAATTTTCTTGATGCCTCCACGGCTAGAAGATGGAGGATTCCCACCTTTCCTCTCCATCAAACCATCTCGGTCTGGACGCTGGCGGGAAGGCCATTCACCACCATCACTCACGTCACCCCTCACGTAAGCCTTTTTCTTTCTGGGAATCATTGTGAGAGAATTAAGCTGTACATCCTCGATTCCCCCAATTACCCACTCATATTAGGGCATCCTTGGTTGTCACAGCATAATCCTCACATTGATTGGGTTAACACTTCTATTCTTGCGTGGAGCCCTTTTTGTCATGTATCTTGTCTTGGTCCTGCTCCCTCTCCTGTTTCTGTTTCTCCCGTGTTTCAGGTGGATACCGCTGATTTGACCGGGGTTCCGGGGGAGTACCACGACCTGAGGTCCATCTTCTGCAGGTCACGAGCTACCTCTCTTCCTCCTCATCGCCCTTACGACTGCGCTATAGATCTCCTCCCTGGCACTTCTCCGCCCAAGGGTCGCCTGTATTCCCTTTCCAGTCCAGAAAGAGAGGC
This sequence comes from Triplophysa siluroides, assembly GCA_006030095.1. NCBI lineage: Eukaryota > Metazoa > Chordata > Actinopteri > Cypriniformes > Nemacheilidae > Triplophysa > Triplophysa siluroides. Next base: position 309,602 of record VCII01000009.1, on the reverse strand, counting down.
TATGGACAAGTACATTCGCGAGTCATTGAATGCTGGACTCATTCGTCACTCCTCCTCGCCGGCCGGTGCGGGTTTTTTCTTCGTGCAGAAGAAGGACGGCTCCCTACGCCCTTGTATTGATTACCGAGGTTTGAACGAGATTACGGTCAAAAACAAATACCCCTTACCGTTAATGTCGTCTGCCTTCGAACTTTTACAGGGAGCTCGGGTCTTTACTAAGCTAGACCTCCGCAACGCCTATCATCTTGTTCGTATCCGCGAGGGGGACGAGTGGAAGACGGCTTTTAACACACCATCGGGACATTACGAGTATTTTGGTACTCCCGTTTGGCTTGACCAATGCTCCGGCCGTCTTCCAGGGCCTCATAAATGATGTGTTGGGAGACATGATTAATCGTTTTGTCTTCGTGTACCTGGATGATATTCTTATTTTTTCTTCCTCTCTCCAGGAACATAACCAACACGTTAGAAAGGTCCTCCAGCGTCTCCTTGAAAATCAACTGTTTGTCAAGGCGGAGAAGTGCGATTTCCACTCCGATACTATTTCGTTCCTTGGCCACGTGATTTCCCCCCGAGGCATTGAACCTGACCGCTCCAAGATCAAGGCTGTTGCCGAATGGCCCATCCCCGACTCCCGGAAGGCCTTGCAGCGGTTCCTGGGGTTCGCCAATTTTTACAGGCGATTCATCCGGGGATTTGGCCAGGTGGCCACGCCGCTCACAGCATTGACCTCCACCAAGATCCCGTTCTCGTGGAACTCTTTCGCACAGGTAGCCTTTGATAAACTTAAGTCCCGATTTGTCTCTGCTCCTGTGCTCTCTGTTTTCCAGATCCCGAACGACAATTTATTGTCGAGGTCGATGCTTCCGATGTCGGGGTAGGCGCAGTTTTGTCCCAGCGTGCCAGTCATGATGAGAAGGTGCACCCTTGTGCTTTCTACTCACACCGCCTCAGCCCTTCTGAACGAAATTACGATATCGGCAACAGAGAGCTGCTGGCGGTTCGTCTTGCCTTGGGTGAGTGGCGCCACTGGTTGGAGGGGTCGTCACAGCCTTTCTTGGTCTGGACGGACCATAAGAACTTGGAGTATGTCCGTTCAGCCAAGAGGTTGAATTCGCGCCAGGCCCGTTGGGCACTCTTCTTCGGCAGATTCAACTTTACCCTATCGTACCGGCCCGGTTCTAAGAACATCAAGCCTGATGCACTCTCTCGTCTGTTCGAGCCTCCCGGGGGGGAGCCATCGACTGACGCCATTCTCCCCAGGGAGATGGTGATCGGTGCTCTCACCTGGGACATCGAGAGGCGAGTGACGGAGGCCGGTCGTGGGGTACAAGTGCCAGAAGAGTGTCCAGCGGACAGGCTGTTCGTTCCGGACCCTGTACGTTCCGAAGTCCTCCAGTGGTGTCATTCCTCCAGGTTGGTCGGCCATCCAGGAGTTCAGGGAACCGTGGCGTCCGTGCGCCAGCGGTTTTGGTGGCCATCAGTATCCACCGATGTCAGACAGTTTGTGTTGGCTTGCCCGGTTTGCGCTCAGAGCAAGACGTCCCGCCGCCCCACCTGCTGGTCTTCTTCGTCCCCTCCCCATCCCCTCTCGCCCCTGGTCACACATCGCTCTGGACTTTGTTACGGGCCTCCCTCCCTCCAGAGGAAACACTGTGATCCTCACGGTGGTGGACCAATTCTCCAAGGCGGCCCATTTCATTCCTCTTCCCAAGCTCCCTTCCGCCCGGGAGATGTCTCAACTGATGGTGGACCACGTCTTCCGTATTCATGGCTTCCCGGTCGACGTCGTGTCTGATAGGGGTCCTCAGTTCACGTCCCGCTTTTGGAAGAAATTCTGTAGACAAATCGGGGCGTCAGCGAGTTTGTCTTCAGGCTTTCACCCCCAGACCAATGGGCAATGCGAGCGAGCCAACCAGGATCTCGGACGGAGACTCCGCTGTCTGACATCCAACAACCCCAGCTCCTGGAGCCAACAGCTCTCTTGGGTGGAGTATGCCCATAACTCCCTCCCCGTCTCTTCCTCAGGTATGTCACCATTCGAGTGTTCTTTTGGTTACCCACCCCCTCTGTTTCCCACCCAGGAACTCGATGCGGCGGTCCCCTCAGCTCTGGCATTCGTCCAGCGTTGCCGTCGCACCTGGACGAGAGCCAGAAAGGTTTTGGCTCGAACCTCCCTGAGGACCAAAGGCCGCGGCTGACCGTCACCGGTCCTCTCCTCCTACCTACGTGTGCGGTCAACGGGTATGGCTCTCCACCAAGGACCTACCTCTCCGGGTGCCCTCTCGCAAGCTGGCTGCCAGGTTCATTGGGCCATTCCGTATCGCCAAGGTGGTTAATCCGGTGGCCGTTAGGCTCAAGCTTCCTCCTACTCTTGGTCGAATTCATCCTGTGTTCCACGTGTCCAGGGTCAAACCAGTGGTCACATCCCCTCTCAATCCCACCAGTTCTCTACCCACCCCCCCTCCCCCGCGTCTCGTGGACGGAGCCCCGGCTTACACGGTCAGGAAGCTCCTTGACGTCCGCCGCCGCGGCAGGGGATTCCAGTATCTAGTGGACTGGGAGGGCTATAGCGCAGAGGAGAGATCGTGGGTTCCCTCTCGTGACGTGCTGGATCGATCTTTGGTCGTGGACTTCCACCGGAGACGAGGTGAGCCCCCTCCCTAAGCGCCTTGGGGCGCTGGTGGGGGGGGGTACTGTCATGATCCCGTGTTTCTCTTGGTGTTTGTCTGACACGGGAGGTGTGTTATGTTTGTTTTGTCGAGCACGTGTGAACCGTGGGTTAGCGGCTAGCACGTGCCCGTTGTCTACGTCATTCACCCCGCCCTCGTGTTTCCCCAGTCAAGGCTTTCCCCCTCACCGGTGATTCTTTGGTTATTATCCCGCACACCTGCAGCCCATTCCCGTTATTACCCTCCACCTGCCGGCTATTGCCTCTCCTTAGGTTTACCTTTATTACCCCTCTGTTTTCCCTCGTTCCGTGTCTGACCGTTGCATGTTTTGCCAGCTTAGACTGCCAGTAGTTCCTAGCGTATGCTAGTTATCCTTAGCTAGTCCTTGCCTTAGCCTTAGCCTTAGCCCTTTGCCTTAGCCCTTTGCCTTAGCCTTAAGCCTTAGCCCTTTGCCTTGCCTTACTATAGCCCTCGTCTGCCTTCCAGCCCAAGTTTAGAGTTACGCTATCTCAGTTCTTGGTTTTTTCTCTCTCCTGCTTTTTCATCTACCCAGCTACACCTACAACAGATCCCGTTGGCGTCCCGGACTGCGATTCCCCGACTCACCAGGCACTACCACTGCCTCTGGACCTCTTCCGCTACCAGGCGTTCCGGGTTGAGCTACCTCCCCGGACCCAGTTCTCTACAGACTCTTCCCCGTGGCCCGCAGGGGGTCGTCTGTGGTGCATTCATTGCTGTACTGTTGTGGAGTTGTTGCTCTCAATAAACCTGATTTACCCCGCACTTGAGTCTCCCCTTGTCTGCCATGACAAAGACATGCAAGTTTGCAGTTCTCACGCTAATTAATTCAATACTGCAACACAGAGATTAAATTATTTTTAAGCATGTGAAGCGTGGAAACACGTTTTATCTGCAGTTCTGTCCACTCGTCTCACATTCTCACAATCTTGCCTAGGTTGTGCTGTCCACACAGTCAGGGTAAACTAGTTAACCTCACATCTGACCTCATGCTATCTGTAGTATTGTTTATCTCTTTAGCTGTTTTATTTTGTCATTTACATTTAATCATTTGTCAGATGCTTTTATCCAAACTGACTTAACAAATTTAGAAAGATCCCAGGTGAGGAAACTGTAAATACCTGCAAAGAAAGTATGGAACAATGAAAGTCATAAAATCTAAAATATTAAAGATTATACTAAAAATGATGTTGAATGTTTAATCTGCATTTTAATTATATTATTCCCTATTATATTTTTTTATATAATTTCACATGATTAAATGAGGTAGAAATGGGACCTCTGTTGAGAATTGTGGGCAGAAAGTTTACAAAGTGAGACACCAGAATACAAATAGGGTCAAGGGAAATTAAGGAAAACTTGTCATAACTCCAACATTATAGTGTTGGCTTGTATTCGGTATAATTGCATAATCATTTTCCTACATGCAATGTCAGATTTGCATATTATACTCATTAAGAGTGGATAAGAACAATGCCTCGGGCTGTATACTCGATTAACCAAGTGAATCTGACAAGCTTCGGAGTTCTCTGAGAGAAATACAACTGTGAATAACTCGCACAGGAAAGACTATTTCAAAATGGAAGAGATCAAGAGAGTGCTGTAGGCCTTTGTGGGCATACCAAACTCTGAGCAATTGCTTCTGCGTTAATGATGTAAGTGTTCTTGAAATGCTAAAGATGGCAACAGTCTGAACCTTGTTCCTCACCAGATGACATAAGATCAATTCCTACTGCAGTCTTTGTCTTATATCCGGGCACTTAGTCAATATTTTTTCTTGGAATGACATGAAAATGGATGGCGCTGTCTTGGGCAAGTGTATGTTGTCTGCTGTGGCAAAATGATGGTCTGGTTTTGTGGAGAAGTTTCCAAACTCAAATGCAACAATCTTTATATAAGCATTATTTTGTTCATTGTATTTTTGTTATCATTTTAGCAGCAAACTAAAGCATGGGGTTTCGTTTAAATACTTTTGGGTGGCCCAGTGCTGGTCAACTTTGCTTTATGTTGAGATGTTGAGCAGATGTTTTAACATTCAAGTAAAAAACACGAATATGTTCAATAGCACATCGTTGTTGTCAGACCAATGACTCATATCTCCTTTACTCATTATTCTTTCATTAATCATTTCAATTGGTCACCTTCATGTTTGTCTAACCCACACTCTTGCACTTCACTCACACTCTTGCACTAATGCCCTTAGCAAGTTGGTAGGGGTGTAATGGTTAGTTGCTGGTGCTGAGTCTGAGAGCTGAGGTGTTGTTGTTGTTGTTCGTGTTGTTTTTGTCAGGCTAAACCGAAATTGATGTAATGCCATCTGACTCAGCTTGGGTCAACACTTAACGTCCATCAACTTATTGTCGCTCAAAATAAAACCTTAGCTTTGTATACTGTGGTAGGCAATATGAGACCATTTTTATTGCACTTATGCTTTTTTTTGTCCTTATGTTGTTCCAATTGCTTACATTGTTAACCTCATTTGTAAGTAGCTTTGGATAAAAGCTTAACTAAATGTAAATGTAAAAGTATTGAAAGAGCTTGTCATCTTTGATAACACAATGTTTAATCATTGAGCAATTTCAAACTTCAAACTATATATTTAGTGTTTAACATTTGAGCTCCAATATAAATTAGTCCATATAATATGCCAAACCTTTAAAATAATAATAATTTAATTTTCTTGGGATGCATATTTGTAGATCACAGTTCTAGGACATTCTCAAGAAAATGGCTAGTGAACATTTCAAGTTTGTTTAATTAAATAATGAGTATTCAAAACAAAAACAGACGGGCTTGTCTTATCTCAGCCCCACTGAGATGCCAACGCCGAAAGTCTAATTATATCATTAACAAGATTAGCGGGGCATCTCCACACCTGCTTGTCTATACAGCACAAGGGTAACCTTGATTTAAGATGCATTCATTCTTGATATTTTGCGGATTTAATGGGCAACAAATATAGTGAAATATATTTTTGCCAGAAATAAACACATTTGCATTTTATGCAATATGAGCATATTAATTATTTATTGTAATTCTAAAAGAATCGCCTATTCTTAGCTATGATGGTTTTAGAAAAAAGTTTCTACTTCTGCTGAGGCTCTAGCTGTCGAATCAAGCGTATTCCTGTCTGAGAAATGTAAATGAAAACAGCTGTTGTTCTTTCTGTGTATATTTCTAAGACAAGGCCAATTAATCATTCTTTAAAAGCCTTTAAATGATTTCCTCACCTTATTACTGCACTGTAATGACCTGTAGTTGTGTCAGAAACAGCCCATATTCATCTTCAACTCAGAGCCCCTGTTGGCATGGCTGTAGAATGGATTGTCTTCATGACCGATCTGATTTGTTTGCAGCTGGAGACAATAAGGACAATTATCATGTGATCCTTTCCAAAAGCAAGTCACATATATTTCTTTGTTTATAGAACAATATATGCAACTTTTACTCCTCTGTGAAATGTTTTTGAATTTTTGCCAGCTCATTGCTGTGAAGCAGATATAAAACAACTGAATATCTGATCACTTACTAATTTACTAGCACACAATTTGTTGTGTTGTCGTTTGTTCATCTTGTTGCATAACAAGTTTAGGTTTAAGTTTTTAAGGCACTTAAGAAATGTATGAGTAATTTAACAAGAAAATTTATTTTAAATGCAAGTGCTTTGCCTTAAATGTATTATTTAAAACACTTCAGCTGGTAATTTATTGATGGATTTCTTTCTCCCAGTTTCTTGAAACAAGCTCTCCTGGAACCTCCCAGACAGTACATTAATTCATGAATGTAGGAGGCTGTTGGAAAACTACTTGAGAGATCCTGACCAGAAGGTGTCTGGTATGTTCTGAGTTTATCTCCTTGTTTAAAATTGATAACCTATTTCAGTCTCTTCAGAGCTTAATAGGGAGGAATAGTGAGTGTCCTATCATTCAAGGGAGGAGTTCTTAAGTATTGCCAAAGACAAAGTTCATTCCTATTAAAGGCTGTTTGACTTGGCTTTCAGTTCAGTCTTTAAAGCCAACTGATATATCTGCACACTGCCTATATGCACATGTCTAAATCATCATGCAATCTGCACAAGCGGCAACAATGAAGATACTTAAGGGGAAAATATACAAATTACAAACCACAAATACTGTGATTCTTAAAAAAATCTTAGGCTAATAAAATGAGACCTACAGTATTTGTATTTACACTTGATAAAATGCTGGTATGTATAACATGACAAAATGGGTGTAAATTTGTGGCATGGCTACTTAACATGGGTATCTACTTATTGTAATATGTTTTTTAAATTATATTAATTATGCAATTTCACAAAATGAATAGTTCAGAGCAAAAATGCTTAAATGTTCTTTGAGGGGTTTGCTTTCATGCAAATAAATTTAATTTGATTATTTCAGTCATGACAACTCTCAGGATATTTTTTTATCATGTTCATTTCCATGACATGTCAGTTTGGTCTTGGCTGAACTAGATGTGCTGTTGCAGCACACATATAAAGACGTCCTGCTACTATACGCATGCTGCTGGAATGTTGGGGACATTATTGCTATATGACAAACTGTCGGAGGGGCGGTGTTAAAAAATAAGGGGGCTTTGAAGCATGAGCTGGGAGGAACATTGATTGTCGAGCAAGGTATAAATAAAAGATTACAAAGTCAAGTGCCATGCACAGACAAATCATTCACACTAAGACCAGGAATGTGTATTAGGAAAGAAAATATTTTCTTGTTTATAAAACATTTAAAAAAATTGTCATCCATCAAAAAAAGCAAAAACAGTAAAAGCAGTTCAAATAAATGCATCCGTAATGTGCACACATTTACAATGGAAATATAAAATATGGGTCAAATTTACAAAAGGTTGCACAGAGTTTATCCTCCCTGTGCGGAAAGTAAATCAAAACGTCTTTTACAGAAGTAATTTATGTGTCCCTCCTGGCAAATAAGCGATGCTCCCCTTTGAATCTGAAACATTACCAGCTGGAGTTGCCGTCTTTAGAAGAAATGGTGCCAGAACAACATCAAGTATTAATCGCGCCATGTCCTTTTCCTGACATCATTCCAAATGCCTTGTTGTTCACTTAGCACTCAAACACTCAGTTGCAACGATGAGCTATCCGTACTTCTGAGAGAATAGTCATCCGACTGATGTTTGCCTATAGCAATTGATGATGTCTCAGCCAGGCAGGCTGTCATTTTTGCCGTTTCTTCCCTTCTAAACAATTCTAAAATGTGACCATAATGTTGGCACATTTCCGACAACGGAGAGAGTTTTCCAGAGAGGTATAGTTTTGGCCACAAGAATGGCTGCTTCCTTTCAGTTGACAGATATATATGTTGTACGCTGCAAATGCTGGATCAGGACGTAACACTCGTCTGCTATCATTGGAATGCTAAAACACATCATGCCTTTACAGCACCGATAACAGTTTACCAGGTTCAACAACATCTTTGCACAGTATAATCATCATAAATACAACCGGTAAAGGTTAAAATTCAATTTTAAAAGTGAAAAATATAATTTTGCACTGTAGTTCTCCTGTGCTTTGAAAAGCCATCATGTACTGATGCTATTATGAACCGAGAAACCAAAACACTAGAACCAGTAATGTAACATCAATAATTGTATAATCTCCACAGAGCCATTTAGCCACCTTAAGCACATCATTTAGTTTAGAGCTGCGGCTTGGTGGGTGGTGCACATGATTCAACATGTTGTGCCATGGTGTTTATGTGCGGCCAAGCAAAGTTCAAATCCAACCTGGGTCATAACCTAAAATACCTAATTAGTATGAAGGAAGGACATACTCAGAGAATAAATTATACTTACATTTAAACCTCCATAGTGCTATCAATTTACAGACTGTATTTTCTTCATTTTTTATTTTGTTTCGGAAGGGTTACTTTTTTATATTATTATGGATATTAGTTACCATGTTGTTCTAGATAATGACCTTCTTATGGTCATGGTGGTTGTGTGGTGCTTGGCTTGTTGTGTACGTGAACTTGAGTGCTTTTTGGAGGGTTAAGGGACAGCAGAAGCAGATGAAAAAATTTAGTGGCCAGTCCACATACAGGGGTGCTTGTATGTGGGCTGCCAGAGTTCAAACCCAACTTAGGTCATTTTGATATTTTTATCGTAAAACCTTGACATGGTCTTATTTCACAATACAGCATTTTCATTTCAGATGAACGGTTTTGGATTATGGTGGTAAACAAATTGTTCAGGATGTTGAACCATCACCCATGGCTCTTTTCATCATCATATCTTCACCTGAACTCAGACTTGTTTATTTGATTCAAGGTGATATAAAACATGACTGCATTACGTCTCTTGTTTGAATCATATCAGCCCTCATCTTCCAGTTCTATAATGTGATCAGTACCTGACACATGTTTGAAGTTGTTTTCCTGTGGCAATGAGGACATTGGAATGCAGGTATGATGCCTGATTTCTAACTCAGTCTAAGTCATCTTTTTCATCAAAGGTTGTGTGTTTGAACAGGGAGCACACATACTGAGGAAATGCACTTGAAGATGCTTTGCTTACGCTTTAGATTGCGGGCCGCAATATACCGCATAATTAAACAGAATTTACAGTGTAACTATTTGTAACAATAATGTACCTCTACAGTACATCTGTAGATAAAGGGGAACAATATTTAAAGTTTGGGGAATAAGGGGGTAAGAGTATGAGTAAGGAAAATAAAATATAAATATTTATGAGGGCACTGCATGCCATATAAAAATCCTAATCAAACCACTCTTAAAATACTTGATTATATAGTATCAAAAGATCAACATTGATTTAGCAAATTTTACAAATTAAAACTCATCAAAATAACTCATAATAACTTATAATTAAAATAAATTATTTGTGACAAACAATCTTAAAATCAGTAAAAAAGAGATTAATCCTAAAGTCAAAACTCAGAAATCAAATTTACAGTTGACAGACAGTCTGTGTGCTTCATTCATGCTGTTTTGCTCGCGCAAAAACGGAGCACATCATTCCCCTTATTTCATGTTTGCTATAAATAATCAAGAACCCCATACTTAATTAATATCCAAAGTATATTATTTATGGGTACATTGTGATTACAAAAATGTAGTGTATGTTCAGCTGAGACTGTTGTATAGCATACTGTAGGTCATTCATACCATGTTATATTAAAATAGTTACCCCTTAGCTTTAAAATACTTACAGTATAATTCTTTTTTCAATTGCCTGACTTCTTTTTTTAACCAAACTTATTATCACAATTAGTTACGCTGTAAATTCTGTTTAATTATGCGGTACATTGCGGGCTGTAATCTGAAGCGTTACTGTTGCTTTTGATAAAAGTGTCTGCCAAAATGCATACATTTCCCGAATATTTTTTCTTGCAATGTTCTGAGGAAAGTCCACACTACTATTTCTCCTGTGACATTGCTAATATATCCTGTGCTTTTTTATACTGCCAAAAATTGTGATAAATACCATTTTTCCCTATGCAAGAGAGACACATTTGAATGTTAGCTATTTATAATTAAAAAAATACCACCATATTTTGAATCCAGCTAAATGGATTTGGGTAATGATAGAATGTTCATGGCCATGATACTGCATTGGACATGCTTACTAGGTAGAACAAGTTTGGGTTATGGGATAATTAAGAAAGGTTTTTAGAGAATATTGCTGATTTTCTCTATTTTTTGGTTTTCCCATTTGAAGAGTGAAAGCATTAAAATCTATCTTAGTTCTTTTTTCTTTTGTCATGTGATGTTAACAGAAAATTCGGTGCTTCTAATTTTAGTATGCCAGTGTCATTGCGAAATATGTATCTGTCATATCTGACAGACTCCTAAAGTTACTGCTGTGATAACAAAAAGCTGTTTGCATAATAGCAGAGTTGGACATAAAGTAATGAGTTAAGAATTACAAGCATGCAGGTGAGCGATTTTATCAAATATTGACTCTGGGATTTTCTGTGCGTGACAGCAAACTCCATAACAGAAATGCACTTGAAAGTGTGTCAGTCAAACAGACAGGTGGGTGATGAGATGAAAGGAGCTGTTAAAGAAAGAGAGGAACATGTGAAAGAGAGAGAGGGAGAAAAAATGAGTAGATTTGCTGTTGTACAGCCTAAAGCAAAACATCTCCCCCGAGAGCCGTCTCCCCTGCTCGACTGACAACAGAAAAGACATGGAAAAAAGCGGCCGGGAGACGAGTTGAAAAGCAATCACATACCAGAGAAGTCTAGACTTTTGAGGAAAAAATGCACCTGCGTTGTGTTGTGTAGAGAAATGAATGGATGAATCGAAGATAAATTGGAGCATGCACAGATTTAAATTACTTTCAAGTTGTGGGATTTATATTATGTGACTGATAATAATTTTAGTAAATAATAAATAACTTTCCTAGATAATAGTTTTACTTTTTTTCTCTTTATAGTATTTCAGTTAAAAGGGTCACCCAAAAATGAAAACTCTTTCATAATTTTCTCATTCGCATGTAATTTCGAACCAGCATGAATTAATTTCTTCTACAGAACACAAAAGAAGATATTTTGAAGAATTTTGGTAACTAAACAACTCTAGACCCCATTAGCCTGCATTGTACAAACACAAAACCACTGAGACATTTCACAAAACATATTTTGTTATTCACAGAAGAGAAGCTGAGTTACAGTTTTGAATGACATGATTGGAAATAAATGATGACAGAAAGTTAATTGTGGGCTCAACTATCCTCTGAACTTTGTCTTCTCCTTCGCGATAATAAAAATACCACTGACAGTAATGTAGAAATACAATATAAGTGTAGCATCTCTTTGGTATCTATGTGAGATACTGTTGATCTATCCTATACACTCCAGATGAGACAAATATTTAGGTTAACGACTCAAAACACATTTAGAGGTAGTGACATTGCGTATAGTGTTTAAAAGCTTAGGAATGGAAACAATAAGGCTGTGTTTAATCCCAGTAAAAAGTAAATATGAGCCATGTGAGTACTGTAAGTCTCCTTAGAATTGAAAGTTGAACGATGTCTTTTTACTTAACTTGTCTGTTTGAGCAGAAACTGACATGTCTGGAAAGTTCTGTGGTCAGTTCTCCTCAAAGGCTTTGTGTTTGAGTCACAATAGATTTGCATAATAAGTAAGTGATTCATACAACTACTACTGCTATCTTGTTTTGTCTACAGCAAAGCAACTATGTGGTGATTCAAGTCTAACCTTAGTGATGTCATCATAAACCTCATGTCTATAGATGTTTGTGACTAGATTTTCAATGATCGAAACCTCTCAGAGACACAGTTGGTGTGTTATTAAGTTTGATGGTATCTCCTCAGAGAAGCCCTCTGGGATGTAAGAGTTGACTGTGAATGACAAACAAGTGACCAGTCATACTGACATGGAGATGTCAACCTGATGCTTCTTTTGACACATATTGTCTGCAAGACCATCATCCAGTTACATGATACGGAACATATATGATTTTATGCAAATTTTTGTTTGTGTTCAGCTCAAGAAAATAAGACATACTGGGATGGCATGACGGTGACTAAATAATGAGATAATTTTTTGTTTTTTGGGTGAACTGTTTCTTTAATTCCCGATCAATGTCATTTCAACAGTTTATTTTCTTCTATGGTACCGTTCACTAATTAGTCATGTATTAACAGATCCGAAACCTGTTTTAGATGTCTCTATTTTGTGTGCCTTGTTATTAACTATGTTGTCATAACCAAAGCCAGATGAGTGAATAATGGAAGTTTATGACAGATGTCTTGACAGATCAAGACGGCTCCAGGTGGGTGTAGCTCCGGAGTTTCAAGCCAAAGCATACAGGTAAGGCACGCAAATGCAGATATGCAATCTGTCAAGAGCCATCATGCTCAGACTCAACACACTACAACAGGATACATGAATAAAGGTCAATGTGAAACAACAGGTTTGCGTGCAGGAAGAAATAAGGATGTCAATTAAATCTCCGCCATGACTTGACGACAAATAAGAGAGCATTTAACATTTTGTTTAAGAAAAATATTTTGATACCGTGGTTTGGTTTCACTCTTTTATTTAATTGTTTACCTACAAAAACGTATTTCCAGCTTGGTGATAACACCATTGTATTAAAACCATATTTTTGCTTTAGAAATTGAACCTATTCCCAATGCGAGAGTTTTTTAGATTACAACATTTTCTGTTGATTGTTAGCAGGTTTGTCCCCAAAACCATACCTCACATTTTTTCAGACAAAATCATGTAATGAGTATTTACTCTAAGATTACATTTACTCTGAATGTGTATTCTGGTTTGTTGATAGTCATTATTTACTGAAAAGATTTTACTTGAAGGCATTTGAAAGGTTTTGACTAATTGGTGTCAACAGAATGAGTATTGTGCTGTTTTCTGTAAATCCCCAGTGCTCAGGTAAACTGAAAATAATGAAGGCTATGTGCTCAGCTTCTCCACTCTCCAACTTCTGCCGGGATTTGGACAGCAAACCACAAAGCGTCTCTCAGCTGACAGCTAGTTAGCTATCCTGCTACTCTCCGAGCTCATCTATGGCTTACTGAATCTTTGCTTTTGGAAGTTTTCACAAAAGTGCAACTATTCCATTCCTTTTGTTTGTATTACAGATTTAATCCTTTATCTGTAAAAAATAACAGAACAATGAGAGATTTATTCACTTTTTTATGCATCTGGCACTGTTTAAAGTTTTTAGAAATTAGAGGTTTAGGTTGTAGAATTACCCTGCGATGAGACATAATGCATCCTTTTGGTTTCAGATCTTTCCACTGGGTAACTCTTGCAGTTAAACTTCTAAATTGCATCTTACAGATCTAATTACAAGTTGTTAAAAGCCAGGAAAATAATGACTAATTAGTAAAAGATCTAAGACCTGGCTGAAAGTACAGAATTGTTAAGTCATGCATAATGTGTTTAGAAAATGTTTGATGTTATTTCATGTCATTTGTCATTAAAAAAATGCTGGTTCCTTCACTTATCGCATTTAAACAACTGACATGAACAGCATAACTAATGCAACAAAGTTATAACAATAATTATGTTGATTATATTTGCAATTATATCAATTATAACAATTATTTTGATTATTGTGTTTAAACGCATTTTGATAGCGTGTGCAACTCTTTTAGACAGCAATGAAATGTGGAGGACTTAAATCAAACACACTCGAAATAGACACTCAAAGTTGAAAAGTTTGAGAGAAGATATTGTCCACAACAAAGGTAGAGCAGTTCACTTCAATCCTAGCTTTACTCAGTAGCTTCAAATAGCTGTGGCTTGGGAAGCTACGCTTTCTTACCTAACATCTGTTATGAACTCCCCATCTCTAAATCTCATGAGGTGTAAAACAGCAATTTCTGAGTTATGAAAAATTATTTTGGGTATGACAGGTTTGACTCGCTACACAGGTTAAAAAACGGTAAGATATGCATTTTGAAAAACAATTCAGCCCAAACAAGCCCTGGCAAGGATTTCATGGAAATAGCTCTCTCCACAGGAGCAATGTCTTTGCTCAACAAGATGGAGCTGTCATTCACTAAAGGAGCAGGTATGGTCCGCGCGCCGCCCATGACGTAACTTTCGTCATCAGGAGGGTCCGCGGTCGTCCGCACACTCCGTCCATATGCAGCACATTTTTTGAGAGCGCACGGACGTGACGCAAACAACAGCGCATGTGCGAGAAAAGTGCACTAGTCCACTAGGGGTCCGCGCTTAATCTGTGATGAGTATGCTCAAGAAGCTGTGCGGACGCGTTTGTGATAGAGACGGACGCGGAAAGTCAAGTATACCTGGGGCTTAAGCGGTAGGCCTGAAAAGATGACCTGTCCCCATTATTCAGTGTCTTCTGTCTCTCTTTCTTTCTACTGTCTTTTCACAGCCAATGTTCCTTCAAATTAGCAAATTTGAAAGTGCTATCAAATGTTTGCAAACTTTAAACGTAAACTTTTTGGTCTTGCTTTACAATCGATATTCATGTTTGAGACAGCATCTCACATTTTTAGTATACACGGTGCTTTGTCAACAATTAGAAAATGCAAAAATTACCCCATTTTCTATATGTGCCTTTGCAAAAGTCACAAGTCAGTGTTGTATCAACTACACTATATGTAAGGAAAAATGTACAGCCAGACAGTTAAATGCAAGAATAAACCCCGACAGTGTGATCAGGACCCAATTTTGTGAGTATCAGTAGTATAGAAACATGCACTTTTTAAATGTATATATCTTAGATATATTGAAGTTTAATTTCATGGATGCCTAATGTAAACCTGTAAGTTGTTTATAAGCAATGGAAGTCCTTTTCTGCAGTCCCAAATGCACTGTTTCATATTTGTTTTTTGAGTTGTCTCCGGACTTAAATCAAGTTATTAGTATCGAAGTAATTGATTTTTTTTAATAATTTAAAATAGTAGTTTTTGCATTGGATCTTTTGCAAAAATTTATAAACTAAAACAATAAAAATGTCTCTTTGGTTTAAAAGGTTCCTGACCCCTGACATAACATCTATAATTTATATTAAATGTTTGTCATTTTTGTAATCAATGATTAATTTGATGCTCTTGGTCTCATAATTAGATTATGAGACTTTAGCCTTGTTTTCACAGACAGGGCCACATACTGTATATCTAACTGACAACACTGTTAAACAAATAAGTCTATTTACATTTGCTTAAAAAGTATCACTTAGAACCTATGTCTTAATGTAAATAAAAGCTGCAGATTCTGCCTGCAAAAGTTATCAAGATGGAAGCCAGTGAAAGAGGGCAAGGATGAACAACACTGCCAGATATTGATCAAAGTCGGGGAAGATAGAGAGAGAGAGAGAGAGAGAGAGCAAGAGTGAGAGAGAAAGGGAGAGAGAGAGCAAGAGTGAGAGAGGGCCAGTGATCAAAGTGCAAGATGAAGGGAATGCAGCAAACTGAGAAATGAAGGAAGACGAAGTGAGAGGAAACTCCGGCACCTTTCAGATTCGCTGAACTTGACTGTTGTGTGCATTCTGGCTTCATTATTTTCTGTTCATAACTTTACAGTGCCTGACGGAAAGAGACATGATAAAAGAGAATAGGAACGCTGCCTACTGTGCGTCCCTGCCTGTTTTGCTGCCGAGACCATGAAGTTAATGTTGAGGAACTGTCAAGTGATCAAACAGCCACAATGCACGGTACTGTGACCTCATCAGCGGTTTAGATTCAATAATGAGCCAAATATAACTGTTGAGGAGCAACCACAAAGTTGTGCAATGCATTATTGGAAATTTTAGATAATACCTCACACTAGTTGGGGGTTTGATTGTCTGAATATCTGGGTAACATCCAGTTTGTTCAAGCCTTAAAGAGACAGTTCACCCAAAAATAAAAATGACACCCTCGCATTGTTCCAAATCTATTTACATTTCTTTGTTCTCATGAACACAGAGAAAGATATTTGGAAGAATGCTTGTAACCAAACAGTTCTCTTGCCCACCATTGTCTACCATTTGACTACAATGGTAATCAAAAGTTCCCCATAACTGTTTGCTTTCCTACATTCTTCAAAACATCTTATTTTATGTTCAACAAAGTTATTGATGATCTAATAAGAAAAACATTTGACAGTCATGTATGTTGATGAAGCCAACTGATACTGAACATATCTCCGAACTGTAAGCAAAAGACAAGTTTTTCTTAGATTTGACATTGTAAGTTTGTTAATGTTGGATCTTGCTCCCAACACTGCAACAGGACCTGCTTTACATTCATTAGTGTTCCACTTACTTGAGCAAGTTTCAGATGTCCAGTGTTTAACAGTCAGTCCAAGCACCACAATATTTCACTCACATGAGGCCTTGTTCCTTTGCGGTGCATTAGCAAACAGCTCGAAGTTAAGGAAGTGCTAAAAGTGCAAGCCAAGCAAGAATGTTGAGGGACAGTGCAGGAGTTGAAGGGTATAAGGTGCCACGGCACCTCGGTTTTGAACTTTAATGAATGATGTATGGGCAGGTTGGAATTTGGCTGAGGAAGAACTTTCTGGAAGCAAATAAACATTGACATCAAGGGCTCGAGACTTCCCCTGATCCAAGCTCATTTCTAGCTGGGGCAGGACGAATGTGGAGGATGTTGGATGGCTGAGAAACTAACTTGGACGAAGTTGGAGCGTGAAAAGTGACAAACAAAAAGAGTCTGAGAGGATTAAAGAGAATTGCTTATAAGAAGGATGAAAGAAGGTTCTGGTTGAAGAAGAAGGTGAAACAAAGGCTTTGGGGGCGACAGACTGATGGATCACCTGTCGACAACTAGAATTTGCGCTAAAGCATAAAGAAAACATTGACACACAGTCATATTACACTACATTTACACCATAACACTGAGGATTTTCCCCTTTCAAAGATCTGATGTCATATGTTTATTTGAATGGACTCAGCACATTGCGATTTTTCAAGTCATACAGTATGCTAGAAACCAATGTCATTCAAAATCATTAATAACAAATCTGAAGTATTTTCTGTTTTGATTTCAGAAGACCTGATCCTGTGTAGTGCACAAATCATTTGGATCACATTTAGAACTTTGCCAGTTGTCGCTATAAACTCTGTTTTATGAAAAATAAATGCAGGAAGATTCTTAAAGACTCCTTTTGTGTTTCTCAGTTGAAAATGGGGTTGGACCAACAGAAGGGCGAGCACATGATGACAGTTAATTATTTGGCGAATTAACCTTTTATTAATGCAATTACAGCAATGCTTTCATAATAATTATTACTTTATCACTATAGAAACATCTCTTTGATCTATAACCACTCCTCGGCACCTGAACTGATTTGAAACATCTGAAAAATATCCACTCTTAAATCTGTTTACAGGGTGCTGCTGCTGTGTTCAGCATTGCAAGGCTATTTTTAGCACCAGAAACTGAAATTCTAAGACAACACAATGCTGTTTAACCAATAAAGTTGGGATACTTGCATCTGTTGTTCAATGTCCTCAGTTCCTGGCCTGGAGGAGACTATAGCAGCCCTGGGATTGCTGACTGCTAGCCTTTGCCAGGAAGCCCTGTTGGTCGCAAAACAAATGTCTCTATAAAAAGATCTGCACACGTTTGATATTGGCTTCATAGCAGTACTGCAAGCTATCCGTGAGGCTGGTGAACTGCACGTTTGTTCCTGAAGAGCAGTGCACTTCTTGTGCTCTGAGCTCTGGCAGGTGTGCAGGCGTAGAGAAGCTCATACTCGACACTTCTCATCGATTGTCTGGCAGATATGCTTCTCGTTCTGTGTGGGTAGATGAGAAAGTGTAATCCTTTAGTGGGGAGATTTATTTCTCCCGGAATGTTTGCAGTACCTTACTTAATCAAATAACTATTGATATTTAATTATTTAATAGACAAAAAAGGCCAGTTAACACAAAGGCAATGGTGAAAACTATAGAGATAACTATTAAGTTAGAAAAAAATATTCTACATTTAAAAAGATACCAACCTGGTCTCATAGGAAATATGCACCTCTGTACACTTTTTCAGCACAAAAATACGTAACCCGGTATTACAGTTTCCAACAACTGTAACGTTAACAACACCATATTGTATTATATTATATTGGGGTGTCATGATTTTTTTATTTAACGACACTAATACACGTATTTTGTGTACTTTTAATATTTTGTACACACATTTTGGACGTTTTTGAGCACGTAACCCGACTCTGCCCCTGCCCCTGCCCCTAAACCTAAAAGTTTGTATATTATACAATATATAACACATATGCTATTTATTCAAAAAGTGCTTTCCCGTCCGCCATAAAACTCTGCCTTCGCACAGTGACCGAATTTGCGTCATTACGCTAGCTTACGATATGAAACGGCATGAGCTGTTCCGCTCAAATTGCGTAATACGAGGGGTAACCTTGAGCGTACATGTTTATAATACACGACTGGGTGCATTCCTGGAGCGATCATTTATGATAATTTCTCAAAGTGCGCACGTGTGATTCATAGAACAAACAGTTCATGTATGCCATCTTTTAGCGCTGGGACCGCGTCATTCAGCAGTGTCAAACGATCTCCAAATTTTGATGCAGCGCAGATAACCTTTATGGTAATCCAGCAGCCATATCACCCTGTAGCCCTAGACTGGTTGCCCACTGAATCTAAGCAGGGCGGAGCCTGGTCAGTACCTGGATGGGAGACCTCCTGGGAAAGCTAGGTAGCTGCTGGAAGAGGTGTTAGTGAGGCCAGCAGGATCTGTGTGGTCCCTAATGCCCCAGTATAGTGATAGGGACACTATACTGTAAAAAAGCGCCGTCCTTCGGATGAGACGTTAAACCTATAGGTCCTGACTCCCTGTGGTCATTAAAAATCCCATGGCACTTCTCATAAGGAGTAGGGGTGTAACCACGGTGTCCTGGCCAGATTCCCTCCAATGGCTGTTGTCAATCTTTTTCGCCTTCGCCTTGCCCAGAGCCATTGAGAGAGAGAGTCACGTCTTCTCCGTTGACTCAAATGGAACAGTTTTTTCACAGTTTAAATAGTTCCCGGAAGTTACTAGTAAGGCATGGAGCTGCGACTAAAAAGACCAACTGAGGTAAACCTTTAACCCATTTAAAGACAAAAGCCATTTCATGAATACAAAAATTAAAGAAATAAAGCATTTAAAGAGAAAACATAACTTCCTGGAACTATCTGAAGGCTCCATGAATCATGTGACACGGGCTATCAACAGTTCCCGGAAGTTACTAGTTACGCATGGAGCTGCGACTAAACAGACCAACTGAGGTAAACCTTTAACCCATTTAAAGACGAAAGCCATTTAATGAATAAAAAATTTTAAGAAATAAAGCATTTAAAGAGATAGCATAACTTCCTGGAACTATCTGAAGGCTCCATGAATCATGTGACACTCCAGCGTTTTGGACTTCAGAACTCTCTCTCTCAATGGCTCTGGCCTTGCCGTGCTTTTGGCCCAAAAAAGGAATAGGATCCATGTGACAACACAGGGGTCCAGAATCAGAAAAAAACTTCCTAAACAATTTGGAGTGATGGGGGAGTGTATCAAGTACAGAAATACTACGTCATATGTCCAACTAATTTTTTGACAAGTTGATTATGTTGCATGAGAAGCCAGCACGTTTAACATGGTAAAGAAGTCAGAATGCATGACAAAGCATAATAGCTCCGCCTTCATACATTTTTAAATACATTTATTATAACTTTCCTCTATTTGAAAAGAAAATGACTGCTAAATTAAGAAATGCTAAATGATGTACAGGAAATACCTGTATGCATTGTAAATGCAATTTAAAATATGTTTGTTTGTTATATGGGTTGAAATTGCATTGCAATAAAACACATATCAATTATGCCTTGTGCTATCTATGCTCTGCTTAATGAATAACAACCATATTTGATAATGACTGAAAATAAAACACATAATACATTAATTTGTATGCTTTTGTCCTTGTCAATAAATCAAATTATGTCTGGGTATAAATGCATGGTTTAATGCTGTGTTTATTATTACGTGTTCTTATGGTCCAATCCCAATTTTTTTTTTTTCTTTTTTTAATTAATTGGCTCCTTTAGTTTGATGTACCAAATACAGAAGAAAAATAACATTCTTATATCTTCATACGACCAGAACGTAATTAACAGAACACAGCTGTACCAAATTCCACTGCTGTATCTGTCCCATTGTGTGCATTTTTTGTTTCAAACAGAGCTTTTCATCACTTTTTTCCTAAATTCAGCTTTTTATTAAATGTTCTTTGTTTTGTTTTTTGGCAGAAGCACAGTCAGAGACAGCCCGCTGTCATTCTGTTCAATGAATTGCTGTACACATCTTGGCTCTTAAAATAAACACTGATAATGAAATTAGTTCATGGGAAAGATTGATGTGACAAAATCTGATCCATATGAAATAATTTATCCGCATGCATCCTGACGTACTATCGAAGCAATTTACCAATCACTGTTCTAAAGGCAGCTAAACAAAAATACTCTGCTTTATATTTTATTGAGAGTTCACTAAAAAGGAAACAAAAGAGATGGTATATGCTGTGTTGAAGTCATGTCAGAATGACTGTATTAACAAGAAGAGCGCACATAAATTCCAGGACAATGTCGTAACTGCTAGTGGAAAACAACAAGATTAATTGAGCCCTGACTTTATGAGTACAGATTACAGCAATAACTTTCACACGTCTTAACTATATGTGGTGGTGGTGGTGCTCATGGAAGACACTGAAAAATACAGCATGACCCAAGAGAGAAAGCTGAACAAAGATTTCAATTATATTAAAAATGTTCTTATGTGAACACCCCTGCTCAACCTCAAATAAATTGCCAAACTTGTATGTAAACCTTAACCAGATACTTATTTCAGTAATATGGAGAAAACTAAGACATCTAAAGCCACTATTAATATCCATTCAATGTTTAGCTACAGTAATAAGATGTCTTTGAATTGACTCATTTAGATGCTTTGACGTAAAGTTCCTTTTAGGGCAAGGCAGTTCACACTGTGACCGTCTTGGGAAAGCACTGGGGCAGCTATTTCAGTTATGCAAGGACAGCTCCTAATGAAATTGTAAAAATCTCAAAAACTGCTTGCCAGATATTTAATATACTGTATTACAATAAATCCGAAATTACATTTTGGTCCCACTAAAATTCAGTTTACCCTTTTTAATAGCTGCAGTGATGCTGTCATTAAACATCAACAGCTGTGGTAAAAACGCTGGTCAATTGACCATTACAGTTTTTTTCCTATTCATTTTACAAGAGGCTTTTCTCAGCAAATATCAATAAATGCAATGAAACGTGATTAGCATGTTTAATTAATTGGTACATTATGTTTTACTTGATAAAAATATTTAATTTATTGACATTCATACTTTCACACAATTGGGTCATTTTTTCAATTAGGGGGGCAAAAGGAGGAAGAATTTTGAAAAAATGTATTTCTATTCTTTTTGATAAATGTATTGCTGTGCATTAAAAATTGGCTTAATATGTTATATTCAGTAAAATAAAAGCTTAAAGCGGTCTTATCGTAAAAATGCTAACTTTAGCCTGCTAGCTTTGAAATAATAAGATCCCACCCCTCCTGCAAACTGCCGTCCAGAGCCACGCCTCCTGAATGAACACATGATCGTGCTCAGACTGTAAGCCACTATAATAACAAACATGAACAACCGTAACATCACAGACATACATTTTGGAGACAACTTTTTTTCTTAAATATAGCTAAATTATAAAAAAATATTTTATAAACATTTTAATTAAATTGTTAAATAAAATCCAAATTTTAAATATAACTTTTGTATTTGTGTTAAAATGTTATGTTTGCAGTCTCTAAATTAAGTGTAGAAAATGTAACTTTTAACAATGCACAAATTGTGTTTAACCTACAGAACATTTTATGATGTTGTAAAATAGAGGGCCACCACATGCCACCACAAATAAAGAATGACCAAATTTTCAGAAGCAGCATAAGAATTACACATCAAATGTGCATCTTTCGCATTTTCTTTTCTTGCACTTGTTCTTGCTCAACATTTCATTTAGAACAAAATGATATGAACACATGTTACTTACAAACATGTACGGAGAAAAAGAAATGGTAAAGCCTTTACATAAATCGCACTGAAATCCCCCTAATGGCATTGTTTGTTTGGTGACATTTTAGGAAATAAAATTCTCTAGTTCCGACTTTTGTTCCCGCTGTGAAGATTCTCAACAGGGAACGATTTGTGTTAATTTTTTCCCCTGACATTTGAGCGCGATGCGCCTTAAAAGTTACACAGGACACTCTGTGAGTGTGCGTTCGTGTGTGCATGCTGTGGAGAGACATTTTGAGTGTGTAAAAGGGGAAGTTATTGTGTGGGAATCTGCAATAGGCCCCTGGTGTTTGAGAGATAAGTCTGTCTCTCTGGGAGCTGAGAGGCTGCTGTTAAAGCTACATTAACCACCTGTGGAGCCCAAAACACAGAGTAAACACACAGCCCAAAGAGCCTGTTGCTGCTCAACTGCAGGGCACTGAAATAAAGAGACAAGGTTTTAAAGAATACCCTCATTACAACTTGAAAGCATATATAGAAATGTGTTTGGCTGAATATGAATCTAAAAAAATAGTCTTGGATGCTGCTTGTTCAAAATACAACATCAGGGGCCTGGAAAAATACACAATTTAGTAACTAATCACAAATAATTCTTATTCTGTTTTAATGTTTGATTTTCTATCAATTTCCTCCATATTTTGATATACCATACATACATACATTTATTACATTTATTTGACCAAGAAAACAAAGAGGAAATTACATTCTGTTTGGTTCATTATGGGACTTGACTATTGAAATAACTGTGCTAAAATTAAACAATTTAGGGTGTGAAACATTTGGTAATGTGGGAAAGACCTATATCATTGCACAGCATTCAGAGCCGTGAACATATTAAGTCATATTGCACTTCATGTGCTGTCAATGCAAAAAAGCTTGTAGGTAGTCTCCTTGTTCATAGTTGGCAGTTCCTCTATGCATGATGTAATTTATTTCATTTGTTTTTAATATAATAACGGCATGCATGTTCTTAAAAGATAGTCCGCACCTCTGGCAAGAAAGGTTTTTTATCGTCTATAATGTTTATAGTGTATATATACTCAATGTCTACCTCTGTGGCTGCTGCAATGAAATATGCACAGTTGAGTAAACAGGTTCCTCACAGACATAACTATATTTTACATTTTATGGCTGTATTGTCCAATCAGCATTACCACATTAATACAATATGGGGTGACTGGACCCATTTTAAGACAAAATAGGTTGTTATCATTAACTGAAGAAAATCACTGCCTCAGATTCAGTGTTTGAACTTTAGATTTTCGATTGTTAACCCTTCAGTCCAGGAACATTTATCATGAACATACTGCTTATGCGTGAATATCCAAGGAGGGGAAATAAATATTGAAAGCAACTAAATCAAGACCTTGTTCGGCTACGCTTTACTCCACGCTAGTGCTCTCGCTATGATGTTGGTTGTTAATAATTGAACAGGTGGCGTTATGTTCAATCTGAGCACACTTTGATATTTATATGATATACAGCATAGAAGCACTCTAGACTGTAGCCCATGAGCAAAAATCGCTGAGCTTGTAGATCCGTCGGCAATCAATTATATAATATTTACCCCAGGCAACGACAGTGTATTTGAGAAACTTGTAACGGCCAAATTTAACACTGCACATCGGAAATCCCTGTGATATGTTTACAGCTGCGTTAAACTGTGTGTATGGAGCCTCAGTGATTAATTAAACTAGACGCTTGTCCTTTAATGGCCAAACAAGAAGATCCTCCCACTGATCTACCTCACAGCAACAGCAGAATAATCATCCTGAGCAAACCACACTAGTCTATTGGCAAATTTACAAGCCAGGCAAACTAATGAGAAGAAAACGCGAAGTTGCCAAAGGCCTCATCCAAGTCTTTTGTGCAAATGTTGCTTGAAGCAAATCAGACCAACAGGATTAGTAGAGTGAGAATAAGACTTTCTGTTCCAAAACAACACTCAAGTGGTGAATTCTTCACTGAAGATAATGTCTCAGTACATTCAGTACAACGACTATCGTTGTGTGAAAGCCAATAAGGGTGCATTGGCTATAACAAAAATGTATTACTACACACATTGCTGTGGAATTAAATGTATTTGATAATTTTCAAACATTCTTTGCATGTGATTTGTCAAAGATTGACATGTTTGCCTGTTTAGTTTAATTCAGTAAAGAAGCTTGATTTCTCAAACATTTTGACAATTAGTAATTTTTGTTTAATCTTTGACACATTATTGTGTTAGTAGAGTGATGTTTATTTTCTAGAAATGAACTCAATTAGAAATCATGCCATTGCTGTGCCATTGAACGTATTAACAGTCTTGATGAACAATAATGTACCTGAAACTAGTACAGCCTGTTCCAGTGATAGAAAAAAGGTGGAAAGACTCCTGAAACTTTAATTATGTCTGCTTATTAATAAAATCCCACCAACCAAAATATTTTCACATAAATCAATGGTGAATTGTAATTCCATTTTAGACACAAAAAGGAAAGGATGTGACCTGATTTCCCTCATTCAACGTCCATTGAAGAAGAAAAATGGTTTTCCCATCGTTTCATCAATCACAATTATTCGTTTGATACTGTGTGACTGCAGCCCTGAGACCAAGGCTCATTGTCACAATGTTTCCATACAATGGTAATTGACTGCAAAATGCTTAAATTAGCCTAGTCATTATCTAACCCGTTTAAGCTAACAAGCTAAATTCTAATGGAACCTGTATTAAATGTTTTGAGTATAGAACCTGACATTCCGCACATTATGTGGGTGATGGGAACTGATTTGAGATGGAGAACAATTTTGTTTACAGTATCTCTGCTTTCAAACAAATCAAAGAGATTTTACATATGTAAGGATCTTCATTTAAAGTGGCCATAGCCCAATTCAATTAATTAACGTTTTTACTCTTAATAATTATTTTTACAGATAGTATAGCTAATGCACATCTTATGAAACATTTGCAATTATACCATGTATTTTTATTTTTAAAGGTCCAATGTATGACATTTAGCAACATCTAGTGGTGAGGTTGCGAAATACAACCAACAGTTCACTCCACTCCTCACCCCTCCCGTTCGAAGTACTACCGTAGCTGACACAGAATTAATATGTTTTCACGTTTTTGCTTTATTGACGGAGGAGATAACGTATTTACGAAACACGATCTCTAGTGCAGTTTGTCCGTTTAGGGTTACTGTAGAAAACAACAATTCCATGCAAGGGGATCCGCAGTGTACGTAGATAGAAAAAAATTATTAGTTAATATAAGTTAATATATATAAGTTAATAAGTTAACAAAACATAACGCTTCATTATGTAAGGTCTTTATATACCTCTGAAGATATAGTTATGTATATTAAATTGCATTTCAATAGATCCTCCAAAGATTAAACATAAGACAACATAATAAATAAATTGTATACGTTAAATCTTTCCCTGCTTTGTATAACATTTTTCTAATTTCTTTGCTGTTTAATAATAAATACATTTTATAATGCGGCTTTGCATCAAGCAAACTTGAGAAAAACCCTATGTTTTTTTTTCTCTCTTACCTTTTAAGTCAGATTGTTGTTACTATTGTTAAGTTTTCAATATGTACTACAAATGATTGTCTGACTTCTACATATCATCATCATTGTTCACACTGCCATTGTCAGTTTGGCAAGCTGCTGAATAATGAATATGTTAAACTAAATAAACGTGCGCGATTATTTTATACTAAACTCATAGTTTGACATCAAACATTAAGATTTTGAAGTAAATTTTGAAGCCTGGTCCTCTAAAGACTTACTCCGTGTCTACAACGGACGCGGCGCGATATGACGCGACACACGCTTGTTCTAATGGGATTGTCACATCGCACTG
This sequence comes from Triplophysa siluroides, assembly GCA_006030095.1. Lineage (NCBI taxonomy): Eukaryota > Metazoa > Chordata > Actinopteri > Cypriniformes > Nemacheilidae > Triplophysa > Triplophysa siluroides. The sequence goes on along the minus strand of VCII01000009.1, from coordinate 283,451 downwards.
TGCCCCAACCAGTGCAGACAAAATTTTTATTTATAATGGGCCCGTATGCGTTTCTAATGTCTTCTGTCGTTAGACACAGTGTAACATTGAAGCAACTGCCAGTTTGTCAGCAGACAAAGTTCTGAGACATTGTGGTGAGGTGCTCCATGCAGGTGATTCGCTTCAAGTCTGGTTTGTGTCATTTTGCAATCTTGATTCATTCTATCATTTTCTGTTCCTTCTCTGTCCCTTAAAGTGAGTGACAGAACAACCATAACGAAACACATTTTTCTGTGTCTGTTGAATGAAATTGAATTGAACTGCCCGCTTGAGGGTTTTGGCTGCACATACAGTGTCACACTGCAGGGGGAGGGTATGTAAGATGGACGGGTCATTTTTGCAAGCACACCCTCCTTCCATTCATCCTCAGAAGGCCTAACTCTGTGCAAACATTCGCCGATGAAGCCTAAGCCTGTTAATCGCAATGGCACACCAAACCCCACAGATGGTTAATCTGGCCTTTGTCTTACATCACTCGACAAACACAGCCCCCCTCCTCCGTAACCACCCCCCTCCCCATTCACTAGGGTGGTGTTTATTTCATTCTGTAAATTCTTAATCCTGTTTAGCAACACTCTTCCAGCCCTGAATGGCCTTTGAACCATATCCCTCCTGCTCTTTTCTTTCTCGCAGCTCAAAGAGAGAAAGATAGAGGTTTGAATGGAGAAGCGCTTTATTCTTTATTCTGTATTCGCGAATGCTGATTGGTGGAGAGCAGATGCCATTCTGTGTGTCTGATATAATGTTTTATCAATTCCTTTTCTTGAAGACTCACGGCACTTGCTATTTAATGCTTATGCTAACTAATTCAGTTTTGGGATGCTAGCAGAAATAAAGCAGAATATGAAACGCTGACGTTTTCAAATTCCTGAAGCTGTCTGTTTCTTCTCTCGTCCAAGATCCACCATCACTGTTTTCCCACAAGCACTCAGCGGCTGTCAAGACACAGAGCCGTCTGCTAAGCATCTGCTTTGAGTCGCAGCCGACCGACAAACACTCACACGGTCTCCAAATCCAGCACACCATGCTCTCTCCGGAATGTTAAACCGGGATCATTCGCTTGTGGCTTTCGCATACAGTCGTTTGATCCTCTTTTGTTTCCATTATCAAAGTTCCAGCATATTTATTTTAATTGTCATTTCAAACAGATTTCTGTTAATATTGAAAATGGCATATAAAGGCTTTTGTTTTCATCAGAATGTTCCAAGCAGTTCCTTTAATGAAACAATTTAACATTTCCTCACGCTCAAAAGTTGTGTTACTTTTATTTTTTGGCAGAACACAAAAACAAACATCAATGATCATGACCCACAAGAAAATCGTATTGCTCAGAGGTAGCATGTTCGTAGCTCAGGAGATTTGATGGAGTTCTCAGTTGTGTTTTATTTAGATGCATTTAATCTCAGACATTTCTTTTAAAATTAAAAAAGAAACATAAGAGATAATGGTTTAAATACATGAAGAGTGTGGAGGTATAAAATTAATGTAGATTTGCATAGGTAAAATAATCTAAATTTGAGTAAATTGTTGAGAAATATTTGAAAATATGAATGTCGCAAGAGGACACTGATGTAACCTACTCTATAGTATAAACCCTTCATTGGGCACCGTAAAGAGGTAGCCCATAGCGATTCAAGTTCCAAGCAGAATTATTAAAGCCCTCACGCCTTTATTTTGGTATGAAACTGAGGGCCTTTGAGGCCATATCACAATTTTAGCTTTTAATAATTGTATAATTATAAACAGCCCTACAAGCTACCCTTTTGGGAAAAAAAGCTGTTAGCTTTGTTTACAGTGTAAAAATGGCTTTAAAAGCTACTAAAGAAGTTGCTAGATAATTGCACTTATATCTGTTGCTGCGCTGCTCATGTATTTATATGGTCTGTTTGCTTCAAAGATAATGAGCAAAGAAAGAATCACATATTAGAATGTGAATAGAATAAAATTACATATTTCGCACCTGTTCATTTTTATTTGTATTATTTTCAACAAACGTCATACAATTGAACGTGTATCAGAAACGTCAAACACATCAAGGCCCCCCTTACGGTCTTTGAAGGTATGCACAAGTAGAGACACCTGCTTTTTAGCCATAATCATTGTTTAATGTAGTCGTCCCACATTGAATGAGAGAGCGAAGCAGTTGAGTCAGAGAATCACCTTTACTGAGGCTGAAATCCAGCTAGGTTTAGTGAATAGTCATCAAAGCCACTGCCAAGCAAACGGCACTTACCCACAGAGGTTTTTATTATTCAGTCACTAACATTTAAACTTCAATAACATCTTTTCAAACCTGCTTTGGAAATTGAAATGCCAATACAAATATGCTTAGTCATTCAACAAGTACTTAGGTTAAGAGTTGCCAAGTAAGAGAAAAAAGAAACCTTCACTTTAAAGCACATGTAGTAACAAAGGCACCATTTAGTAAAGAAGATGAAGAGAACACATGAAAGCATTTGAAATGAACAGGGCAAATGGGATACAAAATAAACCCATCAACCAAAACTGCGAAACACATTAAAAACCAAGGAAAGTAGGATAGAAATCGTAACCATTTTCATATTTTGCTCCTGATTCCACAATAAACAAATCTCCTGATTTTAGGGTAAACTGTTTTTCTTTTTTTTTGAGATGCTATGGTAACATCACCATATAAAAGCCTGATTTATACATAATTTTCTTTACTCACAAAGGTTCAGACATTAAAATAGGTTGCATATCTGACTTCAAGTTGCATGGATTCAACAGCTACACCTTATACAGTCTAATAGATGTATCCTTTTTCTCTGTCTACTTCTACATACATTATAACATGACTACAGTATATTTATATATCTTCTAAACCCTGAAACTTCAGAAGTATGTGAATGCCTAAGGACTGGAGAAGAAGGAGTCGTGTATGTGTGGTGTGCAAAGATATCAGAGAGAAGCAAAAAGATACAGACAGAGCCAGTACAATCATGAATCATGGCCTTTATAAAAGTATGTGAAAGTCGATGAATTCTGCTACGTGACCACAGCTGCAACATCAGGCCAGTAAATGTGAGCAGGTCCGGCGTAATTGAAATCATTAATCGTGTTTTTATTTCACACAGCAGCTACAGTAAGTCTTCTTCGTTCGGGTCAATGAGGGTGTCCAGGAATATTGTGGAGATTTACTCATGCTAAGGTCAGCTGGTCATTTCCTGTCATATTGCAGGTTGTTAAATTAGTGGGCTAAAACTTTTTTGCCGCTTAATCAGCGAACAGCACCATAATGATATTTTGTTGCCCTCATTAACACAGACCTAATGCGATTATCGAAGCAGTTCCTGCACAGAGCTGCGATTGCCAGTTTTTTGCATTTAAAAGCTTGTTAGCGCTACCGCAAGATATTGATCTGTAGATTATCAGGCACTATTCTAGTTATTTGTACCAGTACATATTTTATGAACGGGTGGTTTCTTTTCCCTGTTGACAGGGAAAAGGGCCATGCATATGCTGGGTTAGGTATGTTTTGATGTTGGTTTGACCAGCTTAAACCAGCTATGGACCACCACATGACCAGCTTAAACACATGACCAGCTTAAACCATCACAAACCAGCATCAAAACAAACCAAACCACCATATGCTGTTTTTTTTCAATAGGGTTGGTGCTTTCTTTTTGTAAGTTTGAAGTACTTCATGCTCATATCCGTGACTCATTCAGTGAAAATGAGCTGATCATAATGGAAATCTACATATGTACTGTACATTCTAACTGTGGCAGTCTTTAGAAATGCTTGCAAGCGGCAATGTCAAGCTATAGAAACATCACAAGATTTGTTGAATGCTTCAATAATTTAGTTCCATGACTCTTCGTTGTGACTGGGCAGTTTGTGATCACCATGATACATCTGCATTAAGTGTAAATAGTGACCAGTTTTATGTCAGTGCACTTGATTTGTAATGAATGTCCTTTTCACTATGCAGTTTGAGTTATGAAAGTTACAAGGTCTTTTTTCTCAAATGATCAAGGAATATGATTCCTCATGACATGACCCATTTAGCATCAACATAAAAAGCCGCCTGTAACACATTTTACTTTGGTAATCTAATGTAGGCCCATTTCAAAGCGAAAAAGATGTTCAATGAGAAAAAAAATTAGTGAGGCTCTTTGATGTTATCCATCGAGACTTAATTGGACGGTGAACAGAAGTCTCTGAATGACATGGGGTTGATGTTGAAAAATAAATAAATTGGCCAAAAGGGGAGAGAATTTGACATGAACATTTTTAGTTTGGGGAATAATGGGTCCTTTACAATAAGTCTATGACAAAGTAAAGAGGCTCAAAGTTAAGTATATTTAGATCAAAAAGACTTGATGAAAACATGTACAATGACTCATTTTGTGTAGTCTCTTTAAAACTTATGCTACGGAAATCCTATGTTTTAGAAACCCTGTACTGTACGTTCATGACTCCTCAGTCATGCCCTACTTCTTAGATCATTACATACTTATCTCTTTTTGAACGTGTCATCAGCTACCAATTCAACCACACGATTCCCAAATTTGTGACTGAAAAAAGGTATAAGGCACAATAATACCTAATTGTCTAAGATAAACTGAGTCATACGCACCTATGAAAGTTTGTTACATCACAAAATGAAGATCAAGAGTGTATGTGGATTTTGTTTCCGCTCCGGTGAACAGCTGTGTGCTGACAGGAAGTCTTGTCTCGACATGCACCGGGAGCAGCGTTAAGCAGGGTGTTAGCACGTGTCAGTAGAGGTGGCAGAGGTTGCGTTAGGCCACAGCAGGGCTCGGCTGTTGGCAAGAGAGAGAACACGACGTCCTGCTGTGTGATAGCGCCGTTCCAGCGGCGTCTTCTCAGCAAAGGTCAAATTGTCGTCCTATGGCTGGCGACCCGGGCGACACATCTTCTGTTCAGCGGCGACCTCTGCTTTCCGCCTGCTGCTCTTAGATGTCACCGTTTTTATGGTAGCAGCGAATTTGAACAGGCCTTTTGTGTCTCAATGCAATAAAAGAAAACCAATGGATTCTGGCCAAAATATGTGAATTATGCAGTGCTGTCAAAAATGTTTGACTATTTCTCAGTGACTATACTGTAGGACTTGTGTGTGTACAGCATAGAAACTTGTGTGTTCTCTGGCGGTGGTTGTGTATGTTGGTTTCAAATTCCTACTTCAAAACTGTCTGAAATGTTTATGTCATATGTGTCACAACTCATTTCCATACCTAAAAAAGTCAATGATTGTAAAAATGGCCGTCAGGATTGTAATGACAGCTTTGTGGGGTTCATCGTTTGTCATGAAAGTATGCAAATTGTTCACATAAATACTGCATATAAATTGAATCCAGAATTTGATCATGGTGGGAAATCAAAGTTCTAAAATGAGATGCAATTAAAACATTTAAAGCTAATAAAGTATATGCAGTATAATGTATTATTTAAATGTTTTATTCATTCTAGGAGACAGAAATGTTTCTAAAAAATTAAAACTAAGACAAAAAAATCCTCTGTATGCCAAGACACACACAGTACTTCACACATATTTGTTATTAAAATGCCAATTAAAATACTTTTGGAAAGCATGACCAATCAGTGACCTTTCAGCTAGTGTTAATGTAATTCACGAAAAGACTATGATTTTACAGTCACAACAGAAATGGTTACAGCACAGTAGGGAGGAAAGCACAGATTTATAACCCCTCAGATAATTTTTTTGTACAGGCTGAGAAATTTTCAGATCATCTCAGTGAACTTGTATGATATGTTGTGTAGCATTTTCAATATCTACTGGTATGAATATATGGTTAATTGGTTCAGTTTTTAATGTTTAACATTCTGTTTACATTCAATCATTTTTATCAATCCATACTGATTTTACACAAGGACAAAATCAAAATTGTAAAATGAAAACAGTTTCTTTTCATTATTTATTCGAGTTAAGACATTTTAGAAACCCTTTGGTATTCCTGTATTGTTGTTTTTTCAGTTTACTGTGGCAGCCAGTCAAGGTGTTTGATAAGTAAAGCTGGTTAGCTCTGAGGTTTAGTCTCCCTGGTCATGAATATTTTTAGTTTTGCTTCAACATATACAGCTGAATGAATTTCTGGCTTCAACAGCAGGGGCAACAGGGGGAACAGCCCCCATCCAACACTCACACACACACACATGTCTGGTTTACTATCTCCGCACGCACGCACACGCACGCACGCACACACACACACACACAAAGTCTCAAACACTGATCTGCTAGGGGATGCAGATTAAATATAAGCAAGCGTGAATATAAAATGTTCAAGGTGAAATCATTTTTTATTCATGCAAATTAAGTTCTTAGGTTTTAGTCGCTTTGACAACTGCCTGGGGTTTCTTCAGCGCAATTACATGGCCAAACCCAGTTTAGTCTTGACTGAAACGTATTCATCATCGAGAGCTCTGTCTCCATTTCTTTTTCTTTCCTTTTTTTCTGTCTCTCTTTTAGCATTTGTATGCTTCCCGCAGAACTTAAAGAAAAAGCTCACCAAAAAATAAAATTCTGTCATTACTCATATTGTGTTTGGAAGTGAAGGAAGTGAATGAGGACTGGTGCTGTAGAGGTGCACAATAACAGAAAAAAGTGCCATGGGTCTCTTTTATTGGTCTGTTCCTAACACACAGCTAATTATTAAATTCAATCTTCCTTTTGTTCTACCGCACTTTTCATAACTTTGCATTGTTGTAAAACAACTGGACAGAAAAAAAATTGTAGAACAATCAGTAAAGACAAAATGGCTATAGAAAGAAAATGAATTCATAAAAACAGGAAAAATATTGAATACATTGTATTATAGACCATGTTGGTATCATTGCATATGTTTTATAGAATGTACATGTAGCGAGGAAGGCGGGGCGAGAGCCGTCAGACAAAGGGGCGGGGCCGGTGGCGTGAGTGATGATGGATATCAGCTGTGCGCACACCGGCCCCGCATTACGACGGAGGAGAACGGAAGCATAAAAGGACGAGCTGGCAGAACATTAGACGAGAGAGGACCGGGCCCGGACATGTGTTTAAGTTTGTATTTATATTTATGTTCTTGTGGCCGGCAGTCGACCGTGAGGTGGCTGCCGGCATTTTACTTCCGTGTTTTTGTTTGTTTATTTTATTAAAACTTTATTTAAATGTTCGCCGGTTCCCGCCTCCTTCCTTCCCTACATTGAACTGTGTTACAGTACATTAGCAATGCTATTTGTTTAAATGATTGTCTGTATGATTGGTTTATTCATGGCTCTAAGTCAAATCATATCATTTGACTATATGTAACAAAATTCCAATTTTCTTGCACTGTATGTAAATAAGTAACTGTTGCGAATAAGGACTGTTTAACGACTATTTCTTATAAAAACAGTATTAGGTGTATCATTTCTATAAATTTCACTTTAACACAGTATCATGTCCAGATGGTTCAATAAAGTCAAAAGTCATTATTACATTTAAATCTGTGTAAACATAGTTTTTGATCTAACCAGACACTTTAAACCACTTTTAAGTGACACTTTAAACCACTTTGGATAACAGCATTAATGTAAAGATACCTTAGAAGTTATCTTTCAGTTAACATGCACAATGTTGTGCATGGAATTGGCATTCTGTCTTTAAAAACATAACCTAGCTAGATACAGAGCCACGTCTAAAACCTTAATCAGAGGTAGTGAACACACTTCCAGAGCTTCAAGACTTTGAATGCAACCCACAGATTCTCCATACAACGCCTGTATAATGGCTCTGAAGAGGAGCAGTAAATGGAGAAAAGGCATAAAGGAATATGCAAGCACAGACGATTGAACGCACACATGCCTAATTCTCTCGGTCAGGCATTTGACTGCTGGAGAAGAAGAGAAGTAGAATTGCAGGATATCAGAGAGAAACAGAAACATACAGATACACACAGTTACTGCATCGCACCAATTAAACCATTTCTGCAAGATATAACCCATCTGTGACCTCTCAGTCGATTCTGGTGGCTGTGTGGATTAAGTGCTGTTGGCACAGTGGATCAAAACAGACGAGGGGTGAGAAAGACAGACAGATAAATAGACGTGAACAAAGCAGTTGGTGCAGGAGAAAAAAACATGGCCCTGTTTTCAAACGGCAGAAAGCGGCATTAACATAATCGGTGTCAGACTCAGCGTCAAATCAATTAAATTGGGCAGAGAAACCTCATTACCTGAGTGTGGAATAGGAAGGGGGTTATCTAGTGTGTTTGCCTGTGTGTATGCTGGTCTACCTAACAAAATTGCACCCAAACCTGAGCAAAACCTCCTTTTGGGGACGTCCTCATTTGTACAAATATTATAAATATATATGTATTTTGTTTATGATTTTTATACAAATGTGTTAGGGTCTCCATATAGTTAGTAATACCAATAATCTTCTGATAGTGGAATTTCATACCAAAAATGTGTTATTATTGTAATAAATTATAAGTTATTTTTAATATAACATGAAGGTAATATTAAATTATTCCATTTAATGCTGTAAACATCAGTGCCCATCAGAGCCAAGCATTTGAGGAATTATCTTTGTGGTTTTAGTTAATTTAAATGTGTTTGTCACAATATTGACCACTCGAGTCAGCAGGCATATTGTACTTTATAATCTAAACAAAGTAAACATTTAGATTTGCATTGTATTTTAGCATTTTATTATATATAGTGCAAATATTAATGGTTGAAAGCACCGTTCTACCAGTCGTGTTGACTAAAGTGGTCCTCTGTACAGTACAAGCACTGGTAAGCTATCATATGTTATTTAATTATAGTATCAACTACTTTGGTATTGGTACTCTTAATATGTCTAGTGTGTGTGCGTGTGTGTTTCCGCATAAGACTAGTAATGCTGCTAAAGAATGAACAGGAAGTTCCCAACGATCTGATGCTGTGATGCTATCGATGGGTAGTAGGCATGAGGGAAGTATACACAGGTAACAACCTCTATGATATGTCATGCAAATTGTCTGGTTATCATTGGTTAGGTTTGTAAACAACAGCAAAAGACGTTCACAGGGCTTACATGCAATTTGATGTTTCACTTTGAGTTCAATGCACTCGGACACTTGCCTAGACATGTAAAGGGGTCTTTACAAACAGTGTCAAAAACTTTATTCAGGCCGGAGCCTTTGTGATATGGTTGAACATTTTAAAACTTTTAAAAATCACAATTTATTTTCTTGGCAAAACAATTGTAGAATTGTAAAAATATGAATACTTTACTTGACAGTTTCTTGGCAGTTTTTTTATTGTATCTGTTGCTTAAACTTTTGTTTTTACTCTTGTCGTTGTCACCTATTTTTTTCCATAAAACAACATGCCGGCGTTGTCCTTTCTATGACCCCACTTGTAGTTATGTCACAGTCTAACCACGGGCGGGATCACGTTGTGACCACTATGGTCCAATCATATGTGCTGAGACAGACTCCGCCCCACCCCATGCACTCACAGGAACATTGCAGTTGACCGATCGGAGCATATTATCATGAGAATTGTTAATCGCGGCAAAGCGCTAAACACAATCTACGTTCAACCTCATTCAATAAATGAGTGTTCATGCTATACGTGTTGATTTTCTTTGAAGGCCGGGTCATTTTCGATGTCTTTATTCCACCTAGGTCTTTGTTTTCCTGACAGCTTACCGTGTTTTACAGGTCAGCGACGGTCGAAAAAGATAGAGCATGAGGCATAATGAGGTGACACTTTGTTGCACACAAAAACACCTCTCGCTCTAATTCAAACGGCTGCAAAAATGTTAGCACACAACCCTAAAGCCCCCCACTGTTATTGCCTTTGTCTGGCTGTCACTTAGTGTTAGAAAAACAAAAATGTAATTTTTTTACACCGACCAAAAAAGCAAAGGTTATGGTAGTCCGGCCACCTGCTCACAGAAAGTTTCGGTAACACTTCAGAAAAGGGGGCAATTCTCACTATTAACTAGTTGTTATTAGCATGCCTATTATTGGCATATTGGCTGTTTATTAGTACTTATAAAGCTAACAACTACCTTACTAACTATTAAGCAACAAATTTAAAGTTTATTGGGGAAAAAGTTCTAATTAATGGTTTGTTAATAGCGAGATTTGCCCCTTATACTGAAGTGTGACCAATGTGTCTTGTTTTTTTAATTATGAGTTATAACTTGTATTAATAATAAGCACTGTTATAAAATATATTTTATTTTCTGTAAATTTTAAACAAATAATTACACATTAATAAATTATATATTCCGATGTTATACTTTTTTAACACAATATGCTGTGAACTCCTTAAGGAAATCAATGTATTGCATAGATTCTAGTTAAATTAAAGAAGTGTCAGGTGTGTAGTTTTTAACGCATATAAATTATTGACATTGTAATGACCAGTAAACAAAATTCTGTGCAAATGTAAAAATTGTTACTTATAAAACCATTCATTTATAGTGGGCAAGTCTGCAACGTTGTGGAATTATCTTCTATTACATTAAATTAATGCCCTTGATCATCAAGAAACTGAAAGAACAAACAAAATTAATTTGCCATAACAACCTAAGCAAAGTGTTAAAGTGGCCATAACTCAGACAGTTTCTGCATATATCATGTTAATCTTGAGTCCTTACAGAATAGTATCGCACCCTTCAAATATCCGCAGAGTCTTTAGTTTCAGCACATCTTTAAAATATAGATACACCTGTACGATTATTTCCGACAACATACGATGCATGCGGGGGGGATGGGGGACAGAACTAAAGCATGTGCGCATCCATTGCCAACAAAACACTCACATATGACTCAGTTGCACTTACTGCGTGCGGTTCATGTCCGGTATCTTTTGGCGCGGGGACCGCACCATCTATCAGTTTCAAATGATCTCCAAATCCAGCGTCATATCCACCGTTTATATAACATCCATAACTGAAATGCCGCGAACAAACAAACACACACCTCTCACTATCGTGAGTATCGAGCTGCAGCTGCAGGCCCACATCGCAGCTAATCTTGATGGCTTGCCATAGGTGTGCTTTTCCGGGCGAATTGCCCAATAAGGGACTAAGAAAAGTTGTTAAAAAACAGATTTTCATGTTCGAAAAAAACTTTCCGAAACCTACACGAACACTGGGGGAGTGTATCGAGCACAGAAATACTACGTCCAACTCCTTTTTTGACAAGTTGACCATGTCAAGCATGAGAAGACAGCATGTTTAACATTGGAAATAAGTCAGATTGCATGAAACACCATTGCATGATCCCTTTAAAGAGATTTTTTTTTAACTTTTTTTAACTTTTTAAAAGCATCTATTGTGGAGTAACCAAAACCACAGAAGTCCAACTAACAAAATTATTGGTAACACTTCATTAAAGGGTGCCCACGTTGAACACTACATGTATTTACCACAGTATTTACTATAAATGCCATGTAACTAACCCTAGACCACTCCCTAATCCTAACCCATAGAGTAAGTACATGTAGTTAATTATTATTACTCACTACTTAAATGTATAACTACACTGTAAAAAGGGCACCTTTTATATATGAAATATATTTTATTATTATAACAATATTTATATTGGTAAATGAATATTAATATAATACTAGATAGCACAATAATTTTATAAATATGAGAAGAACGTAAGTATTAAGTAATTAATCTTTTAAGTGATTTTTAAAGTGAATTTACTTGAACCTGCGTCTTTTATGTTCAGACTTGATAACTATTAGGCCAAAAAGGCCCCTTACGATGGGATTTTATCAAGGTTTTATTAAAATTGTTTTTCTGTTTTTATTCTCTTATTTTATTTATTTTCGTATTATTGTCTATAGTATTTTTTGTATTTTCTTTAGTATTTAATGTAGTTCATATTTGGTGATCTCTGCTATTCTTTATACCCCTCGAGGACGGGTGAGAGGACACTGCAGTTACCTCCAAGTCAGGGAAATAATCACACGTATGCCTCAAATTTTATTAAGTTAATGAGATGTCAGCTGCTATCTGCTAACTTTTTCCACCTGAAAAGTTGTGTAAAAACAGAACTGCATTCTCACACATATCTCAAGGTCATCTTTCATTGTGCTGGTCAGGTGCCGAAACTATTAGTTTTAATCAAAAAAGAGACAAAATGGATGCCCTCATAGCTTAAAAAACATTTCACTTCTGTACATGTTTTCCTGTAGCTCAGTGGTAAAAGCATGGCGCTTACAACGCCAAGGTCGTGGATTCCCAGGTCACGGGTTCGATCCCAGGGGATTGCATATGCCTAGAAACAACGTGTACAGGATAATGCAGTGTATAGGATAATGCAATGTAAGTCGCTTTGGATAAAAGCGTCTGCCAAATGCATAAAAAAATGTAAAAATGCTTAGAAATTAAAGCAACATTATTCTTTGCACAAACACTCTAAAACAATTTCAGCTGCCTTAAATCTTAAAGTTATTTCAAATTATCTTAATTAATCAATTGTAGTTAAATTACATAATCTAGAACTGACATTAAAAAAAATCTAGTAGTATTTATATGAAATACAACTCGATTTTTAGTCAGTTCAATAATTGACTGATAAACCTAATTTGATTTAACTTAAGATGAAAAGCTGGCTTAAATCTTTAAGTTTTTAAGTTGATTGTTATTTACAGTGAACATTAAATCGACTGGATTTTAAGGCGGACCAATTGTATTGCAACTATTATAAATAAATAAAATAGTGAAGTAAAACAGTTGTAGTTTTTAGATTACATTGTGTTGCCAGATAAAAAACAGTTGTTTTCCCAACAACTGCCCATATGTTATGTGGTTGCAATACGGTTGTTAAAGTGGTTTCTAGGGGGTTGATAGACCATTACTATAGACCGTAACATCGGACGCACGCACCAGGAAAGCAGTTAACTTCGGCTCAGTGTTTGGCTGGTGTCTAATAATATAACTATATATAATTTATTTAATTTACCTCAATATTAATTTGTATGATGAGTTTATTTTATATTAAGTGTATTAAACAAACGATTTGTTGAATTTTGCTGTATGTTCATTTGATTAAATAAACAATTTGTTGGATGGGTCCTGTTTGGACGCATTTAAAGAAACCGTATGGGACATTGACATCCAAGTAACCTTTCTTCATGGTTTATTTTGCTTTCTTTTGTAGAAATAATCTACATGCCCTCTATTGTTTGTGAATGTGTACTGAAAGTTAGGGGCAGTCCACAACTCGTGCATGCACAGTAACGTTTGTTTATGTTGTCACTTTAACACCATCTATAGGTGGATGTTCTCTAGCTCTATAGCCAAAGAGCCCATCTAAGTTATCAGTAAACCCCACAATTTGAGATCTCAATTGCAAATCAAATCAATAGCATAGACAATATTTAATGCATAATAAAAACATATATATATTTTTTTTATAGATACATTTTTGTAATACTTTTTATTTTTGTAAATGTTATATTGTTTTATTTGTAATAAATTGATCTATTTTACAATTTATGGACACACTGTATATTGTTTGTTATTGTTATAGCTTGAAGCTAATGAAACCACAAGAAATTCTTTGTGTTTTGTTATGAAACTTTAAAGTAACACTCTAATAGTTCTCAAGGTCAGCAGAAACCATTTAAAAAATAAACAATTATTTACCTCTGCACTGAAGGTCTTTATCAGCCATAATTACAGTATGTACTTACATACATGCATTACCACTAACATTACAGCCTTTAGGAATACCATGCGTGACAAATTTCAAAGTTTAAGTTAGATCATAATTAATATTTTCTTTGAGTTATGACAAAGGCAGTGTGTGGCAGACTAATCCGGCCTGAGACATGCAGCTGTGCCCAAAAAACCTCAACAAAGGCCTGCTTGTTGCACCACTGTCAATGCAGGCTGCCATTTTGGATGGATAAGTCAAGGCGAACAGCCTTTCTTTTGGGGGTTGGGGGTTGGAATGGGATAATCCTTTTTGACGTTGTGGAGAAAGTACGGCAGGCCTAGCACAAAGTCTGAATGGAAAAAAGCCTACTATCTAGAAAACCCTTTGGGCGTTTTTGTACTTTGTCAAAAATGTACTAGCTCGTCATCGTGTTCATCTTGTCTACTTCCGTAGTTTACCTGTGTAATACATTCCAATTACATAAAGTCAATAGAAGGCATGTAATGCTTTATGAATGTAAATATAGAACCAAAGAAAGGACTCCAATTAATTAGACTAATTTTAATAGTCCTTTTAAAAGACCTCTGTGGTTACAACAGGCCATAGTCAGCAATCTTGAAACAATAATGTTATGTTGTGCATATAAAGCTTTTGATTTGTGACTAAGTTGTTGAACAGATATCCACTCGAATAAAAACAGAACTTACAACGATAAAGATAGTCTTACACATCTATCTCCCCGGTCTCACCATTGGCCCCAGCTGTGAACACAGACAGCTATCCATTCATACGCTACACACATGCACATACAAACACTGGTGATCTTATGGGAACCTTCTTCTAATTAAACACTGTGGCGCTGGGCCTGTAGTTAGTATTCGCAGTCAGTTGCTGACTGCATGTTGCTTAGCCGCGACAGGCCTGATGCTAAACGGCACACTATTTGTCCAACAATTATGTCAGGTCCCCGTGTCGCGCCACAGACGTGACCAATTAGCCGAACCTCTGCGCCAGGCATAAAAGAAAAAGGGATTAGAGCGAAGGAGATGGGTGAGGGGAGGGGGAAAGGGGTGGGTGGAGAACAAGGCAAGTCTGATGGAAATAAGAGGAAAGTACATGTAGAGGTAGGTGTAGGGCTGCTCTGTCTCTCTTGTTTCTTAAGCTGTAATGATCGTTTCTTCAAGCAAAACACAGTGCGTTTTTTTCCTTATTTCCAAACTGTTATTTCTTATCTACTGGTGAAATATATTTTTCCGTAAAGTTGATGAAATGAAAAATGTGCTATAGAAAAAAGGAATTAAATTAAAAGGTTTTTGCTTTTTTCAATATTATTAGAGGTGTATTGTAATCATTAACCGTAAGCATGAGCAACAATAATACTTCTGTGAGTAAACATCTCTAATAAGATAGATAAACATATTGCCAGTTAAAGTATCTGTAAACACAGAAAACCTGTGCACCAAAGTTTCATCATTTTATGGCGTCTCTCATCTGCTGTTGTCAAAACATTTTGCCATATTGAACGTGTGGTTATCCCGCTTGGAAACACCTTGGTTTCCTTTTCCAATCTGACAACAGCTCTTGTGTGAGTGCCAGACTGTAATGTCATGGTTTTCACCGCAGCCACTGACAGCGGCTGGTTGCCATTGCAAATTGAAGAGATAGCACACAATACAAGCACTGTGTCATCACATTCTTGCCTCATGATATCTGTCAGGGCTTGCTTAACTGAATCTATTATCAAGCAGGGCCTGAGGAACGGTTGCAGACTTGGGTTTGGTAAGATTAACTTTTTTATGCCTCTCCCTCTTCCTCTCTCAACAATCCAGTAGTCCTGCATTAAAGGACCTCTGAACGTATCTACTAGTACTGCTATCCACTGCACACAGAGCTTGAATTCATTTGACACATTCAGTGCCCCTTTAACATTTTATGGTATGTGTAGCGAGGAAGGCGGGGCGAGAGCCGTCAGACAACGGGCCAATGTAACACAGTTCAATGTAGGGAAGGAAGGAGGCGGGAACCGGCGAACATTTAAATAAAGCTTTAATAAAATAAACAAACAAAACCACGGAAGTAAAATGCCGGCAGCCACCTCACGGTCGACTGCCGGCCACAAGAACATACATACAAACTTAAACACATGTCCGGGCCCGGTCCTCTCTCGTCGAATGTTCTGCCAGCTCGTCCTTTTATGCTTCCGTTCTCCTCCGTCGTAATGGGGGGCCGGTGTGCGCACAGCTGATATCCATCATCACTCACGCCACCGGCCCCGCCCCTTTGTCTGACGGCTCTCGCCCCGCCTTCCTCGCTACAGTATGCTACTCAAACCATACTTAAAAATGTATAAATGTTAATGCTTAAAAATCAAAGGCGAAAAAAACATTTCAATGTCAAATGGTAAAACAATAAATGCACTGTTCACAATTTAAACAAAATCGTTTGGACCCTTTGTGGATGTCAAATGTGATGAATTTGACCTATGTTTACTCTGATGTTACCTGAACCCAAGGGGAACCACGTTCACCTATTAAAATCACTTTCATCTGATGAATGTTAGCAAATTTAGAAAAACTGGAAAACGTGACAATAATACTTTTTTGTGTTAATAGGTCAGTGTTCAATATAGGTCTATATTCTCACTAAAGTCATATCTGCAAGGCAGGTGTCTGACCTGTAAAGATCAAAGCTTCCTCTCCAATACACAAAGTTTTATAGCCAAAGGACGGTCTTAAAAATCCTCAGGGTTTTCAATAAGGTAGTAATCTGTGGCCTCAACATGTCTGGAAAATCTAGCACTTAGCCAGAGAATGGCAGGACGACGACAACAACAGAAAAAAGATTGAAGCTGGGTATTAGACATGTCAAAACCCACTGAGGACACAAGAATTGACACACAGCAAACACATGTATTTTCTTAAATAATTTAATTGCAAAAGGGTTTTTTAAAAATATTTCTACAAGAATGCATTATTTAATTGTTGTTTGTTTGTCTTTACCATTAAATACATCTCAATGCTTTAAAAAAAAAGAAATAATCATGAAATGTGTTGCTTCTCTTAATACAAGTACAGCACTCAGAAAACACTTCGCTGATTTTGCGATGTAATGAGAAGTTTTAACTGCTTGAAAAAAACAACGTTTTTGCTTGATTTTATTATAAAATAGTAGCTCAGAAAAAGAAAAAAAAACATCTTAGATATTGTAGAGGGACTTGAGAGGAGAGGAAGATAGAGATGATGTTGGGAGACCATTGGCACAAATATATTGAACCAAAATCATGCAAGTTCTGTTCCAAAATTGCTTCAGTTAAAAAAAATACTGTAGCACCTTATCCAAACACTACCACACACAAACATTCACACATTCATATCCGGTTATGAGAGATTACACAGTCAGATGTATTGAATGTGACAAAAGCAGCGGAGTTTACGGCACTGTAAGTTTGTAGCAGGGCAGACAGTACATTTAAGGAAAGGGGCTACATGAGTATAAAGGCAAACATCCTTAAGATCCTAAACATCCTTAAGGATGTTTTCTTTTATAAAATTTTGACCGAAAGAAATCATTTTATACGTTTATATTACATGGATCTTTTGGAAAAAAGAGGCACAAGGGATCTTTTCGATGATTAAAATGACTGAAAAAAACTAAAAAAACAGGTTAGGCTACTGTGCTATCTTTAGTATGATTCGGCCAACCACTGGTTCCTACACATTTTTTGCTAATTATATTCTTTCCTAACTTTGACAATTTATTTCTTAACTAATGAAACATCTTGTTTTGCATTTCACATAATTAATATCAGCAGACCAAAAAATATAACCATTAAAAAAAGTAATCCGTCTCTGATAGGTTGGAAACACACTGGCCTCTATGATGAAACAAGACCAGACACTTTTTGATCGGTTTCAATCTACTAGACGCTGTCATTCTAGCATTTATAAATATAATGTATAATACAGTATATGTGCAAAACGAATAAACTGCATTAACTAGGGTCAGGAAACTGTGTGGAAAGTGTGTGAAAGACAATAATTGCAAGAAATCGACTGTGTCAAAAAGTATAATGTATCCTGCTTGTCACACAAACTCCAGCGAATCGCCATTGTAGCGAAATATCTCATTGGAAAACACCCTCGGATGTCCTGGACTTCCAAAAACATGAACAAAATGTTTGGTGAGTGAACTTTACAATAGGATATCTCTGAGAATCGGTACAATCTTGCTTTGTGATGTTGACGGAAAAGATTAGCTTAAATATAGCAGAGATTTACTAGGGATCTGCCCCACATTGATTATATGTTCATCACCTATTCATTTCTTTCACAACAATTTCAATGAACTTCCTCTGCAATCATTATTCCACCGCAGAAACACTGTTTCATGAAACCATGCCAAATGTTTTAACAATGTGTCTATTGTTCTTTTATGTCTGTTTTATTTTCAGTTTGTTACAAAGTGTTTCATGAATGCCAACATACTGAATGCAGCGTCAAATTAATTCAAATATTTTTAATTAAATTGTTTGATTAAAAGGTGATTTAAATTAATTAAATCTTTTGACCTTGGGAAATTAAAATAAAATTCAATTTCTATTTATTATATACTGAATATAAATATATACTACAGCTTTGTCACAATTCATGTTATGCCTTAGTTTTCATGTCATATACAGAAATGATGTGCGTTATTCTTACACATACACACTCAAACGTACACACATCCACATTCGAACACACAGATGCACGAAGGCCAGTGATTTACAGTTTAAACACTGCAAAAATGTATTTTCCCAATCAGATTTTATCTTGTTTTCAAGTACAACATCTAAACATCCTTAAAAGAATATATGTACTTAGATACAGTGCAACCACTTACTTCTGTCTACCATTTAAGGTTAAAAAACATGCCAATGGGGTACGAATGTTTTCATGTATTGTATTTTTGTTTTCAAATATTGTAATGATGTTTATTCATTTTGCTTTACAGAAATCTTGCTATAAGGATGCTTAGATATTTTACTAGAAAAACACGGTAAAATACGAAAGAGATTTTTAGCAGTGTAGTTATCAAAGACCCCCGTCCTAACTGCTAAGGAATCCTGATATAATAATTGATGACCTAATGTCAACTCAACATGTAACAGAAGCTAAAACTGAGTAAAGGAAGAGAAATAAAATGGAAATCATCAAGTGATAAACGCAGCTGAGCATCCTGAGTTCACCAGGTATATTCCAGGAAGTCCTTTTGTCAGTTTAAACCTAGTGGACAAATGCAACGTCCTTGTATTCCAGTCCTGTGGCATTTGAGATCTTCCTTCCCCTGCCTGTGGCTCTCCCTCTTCGCGGTTTGAGGCATGTGCCTTTAAATAAAACATCTTCAATATGAAGATGGGGAATATGCACAAAATCACACACACAATAAAACATCTTCTAGCATTGGAGGGATTTCTGCACAAACGTGTCCTATATTCACACTATTCAGTTTATTGTCTTGTGTTTTCAAGTTATGCGTACTATTAGAGGAGTATCTCATCCATCGTCAGCGTTCATTCAGGAGAGTCCGCCCTCAGAGTCCTTTTTAGGGAGAAATGCATTATGAGAGGCTTTGGAGATAGGGTGTGTCCCAGTCAGCCTCACTGAAGAAAAGATCACACGCACGCATGCAAACGCCACCCCACACCAGAGCCTCGTGAGGCATGCATGGGATATAGACTTCTCTCTCTGTTCTTAAAAACAAGTACAAAATAATTTTATCTAATCCTGTTGGTTGTAAAATAATGCAGTCGTAACAGGAAAACAGGAAAATGGAAAAGAAAGGGTTGTCCGAGGCACTGCAAGCCAGTTTCATCCGATTAGCAGAGATGATCAGGCGTCAGGGTTCGTCCGCTAGCTCAATTTAGAACAGTTCTGCGGCCTGCCGTAACTCAGACCTGGACGGGCAACGTTTGGTTCATTTGAAGTCTCATGTCTTGAATGCTTCCGAGAATCTTCTTTTGGTGGCCGGCTAATGTCACACCTATCCGTAGTAGATCTCTGTAGAAAACGACAACAAAAAAAATATATTACAAAAAAATATAAAAAAACACAGTGGAGCTAAGCAATAAACTCCCGTGGGAATGTACACAGGTGAGCAAATTGTCGCTTGGTTGTTCAAATAGAGCTGCCCCACCCTTTGGCTAAACCCGAGACAAGTTTGTGGTAGAAAGCCAATTCTCAGACAGGAGGTCAAAAGTTGGTCAATTATTTGCTAGCTTTTGCACCTTAGGCAACCAGATGTAAAATTTCACACAGCACGGTTAGAAAGAGCTACTAGTTGAACCACAGAAGCTTAATATTTCACCGCACAACAGACAGACGGTCATTACACTGTACAAAAAAATACCACAGCTTTATAATAAAGAGAAGAAAATCTTGTGTCCTTCATGGCTGAGGAAATCCAATCCATACACAGAGTTTAAGTTTACACCGCAACATGCAAGGCTAGAAATCTTGCTATATCTTCTGATAAGCTGAGAAGACAGACCGCTTTTGGAGACCCCCCTATCTGTTCGAGCACATGGCAAAAGATGAGTAATTTCACACAACATAAATGTGTTTTCTCTCTTTTCCCTCTGTTGGTCCCATCAAGCCAACAACGGTGGATAAAATAATAATAAATGGAGCCCATTAGGAGAATTACTAGTCATTAAGAGCAGAAGAAAACCACTGACTGGTCTTCATGTCAAGTTGCCATATTGAAACAAATTACCCCTGCTTCTATCCTTTATTACACTTTAATGGGTATGATGAATTTATAATTTTTTCCCTTATTAGTTTATTTGATCCTAACTGCTCTCTTCACATCTACATAGACATTTAACAGACTGCCAAATCCTAGATTTCCCTTTTGGATGATGACCTTTGTAAGGTTCTTTGTTCATGACCTTTTCTGTGGATAAAATGTTACAGTAAATTAAAAGCGTGAGATTAAGAGATCCACCACGTGCTTAAACCCTTCTAATAACTGATGGCATTTAATATTCTGTCCCAGACATGTTGCTATTCAGCTCCTCTCATGGAAAGCAACTGTCCTGATATCTCAAAACACTATTAAAAAAAAACTTGCATAGGTGTATTAAGGAAGTGTTTGGAACTACATTCAACAGGACAGTGGTCTTCCATTACCAAACTGAATGGCCCTGCCCTTTGGACTTATTAAGACTTATTGGGGGATGTATAGGTGACTTATCTGCAAAGACCTAATAATGAGCTAATGTGTGTCCACATAAAACAAAGAGAACAATTTAGACCAGCCACTCACTCGGAGGTCATCTGGGCTACCAGGTCGAAGGATGCAAAGCCTGCATTGAGGAAGTTGTCACGGTAGCGGCTCATCTTGATGGCATCCAGCCAGTCACCCACAGTGGTGAACGTAGTGTAGTCAGGCATACAGCGATCTAGAAGTGGCTGGGAGGCCCTACAGAAAAAGAGAGGAGTGGAGATAAAAAGAGAGAGAGGGTTAGGTCACGCCAGGCCTCCACCACCGAAACCTCACCCCCAAACCCCCGACCACAACCTCTCGTGTCCTGAAGGGCCTGAACGTGCCACTGTGGCTTACTGGCTGGAGACATGCAGAGGCCCGTCTGAGAGAACTTCAAAGAAGCTGTGGGTGCTCCTCAGAGTGAGGCTCGGTGGGTGTGGATAGTTTGACGCGGCAAATGGCTTGATATGTATCATGTTTGCATAAACACAACATCATAGACGCAAGTAGAATTAGAAGGTGGATCAAAATCAGTATTATACAATAATAGATTGATCTGAACTGTCCAAATTTGGGTCTTAATAACCAACGATAATGTTTGTGCGGTGGGTACAGTAAAGCAAAGTTTTGAGCGCAAAGACCCTGCTGCCTGCAAGCTCTCTGCTCTGCTGAGCCTCGCTGTCTTTTGAAGGCATTAGATTAATTAACAATTAAAAGCAGAAGAAAGAAGCTAATAAGGACAGAACAGAGCCTCTATTGAGGAGAAGGGCTGTAGATGGATGGGAAGAGTGATTTTTAATAAGCTGCCTTTAGGGCTGAAGGGTTTGTGGTCATTAACCTGGAAGGCAACTTTTCTTAATAGAGCATTGTTAGAGCTGGCCCGGCTCTCACGTCTTAAATTGTAGTGCATCACGGGAAAACCCTACAGGGACACCAAATGACGAGGGTCTATGCATAACTAAATTACCCTTAATACAAGATTTACAGAAACTGTTATTGTTTCTCTAATTTAAATTGTAGCAAAACCATCCCAGTTTAGTTGGAATGCATCACACAGCAGCAACTGCGAATCTTTCAATGTGCCCGGCAGGGGGGTCACCTCTCCACTGGCCCTTTAAAATCTTGTTACTTGCTAATTAAAACAATTCCTGCATTTGCATTACATTAACTAATTACTCTTCCTATATCCTCTGATCTTTGACGTGGTGGCTCCCTTAAGTTTCCAACTGTCAATGACCCTTCCCCAAGACATGCAACCCTAAAGCTAATGCCCTGAGGTGGGTCAATTCCCCAGTAAAACCACAAATAACTTTTAACTGTTTCTTACACTTTTAACAATTACTGCCTATAACACTGAAACAATCATTTCTGTTCAAAAAAATGATCAATGACCAAATCAGGTTGTTAGTAGTGAGTGACAATCTGTCTTTAACAATCCATTTACTTTGTGGACAGTGGCTTATGTGGTCTTTTTAACAGAACTGACTATAGTAAGTGTAGACCAAAGAAAGCATCTCAGGCAAACAGATCGATAGCCTTGTGATTGTGCAATTATCCCAAATGTTTTATTGACTCAAGGTCATCTTAATTTCCATAACTCCATTTTTCCCATCGTATAATATTGTTTGTCAATTGAAAATGATCTGAAATCTATTGTCTCTTCATTCAAATGCCCCTGTGACTTTGGGCTAATTTATTGACTTTGAAACAGTGGAAACCAGACTCAGTGAGTCAACAGAGTATTTATGAAGCTTACTTAGTTGAGAAGCTAATGTTAAAAGACCAACAATTACATTTAGGCCAAATTTCTCCAAAGTGACTTGCAATGCAATCAAAGCTGCAATCCGTAAATTTTATTTGCTTAAAATTGACGAAATCCGTTATAAAGCAGGTACATAAACAATCTGTGTATATAAGTGTAAAATAATGATTTATAAGTTAAGCTGTCAGGTCTGATGAAGATGTCAAGTTGTTTTTTAGCACACATAAAGATAAATACATAAAGTAACCTTTCATTTTACGTTTTCAAACAGAGATTTGGATAAAGAGGCAACAATTATGGATTGTATCTTTTCGGTTTATTTTATCGGTTTGTGTGTTCCCTAAAAAACGAACCAACGACTTTGGCTATGCTGATCACCTGGAAAAGCCTTAAATCATGCATATAGCGTTAGTTCTGGCAGGTCACGTGAGTCAAGCTAGCATCAGCTGATCCTCATCATCCTATAGAAATATGACGTAATCACATTTTACGATTAAATTTCATTCGGCTAACAGCAACTTATTGCGATGCTCAGGAGCAAAATACCCTCCTCCATCCCTAGCTCCACCTCACATTTTCAATTGGGATTCAACTGTTATTCGTTTTCACAGTCTCAATTACATTTATGTGTTACACTTAAATGTCATTAATAACTAATGACATCTGCTTGTTCTTTTCTGTTTACCCTAAGGTGGGTTATCGCTGCGCTCCCTGCTCTTATTCATGCTTGCTGCATGGATGGGCAGGGAGTTTTTTGCCCAGAACAGAACCATACCACCAATCTAAGAAATATGCGTGCCCTTACCCAGAATGTGTGCTGGTAACCACCTTAAGGCTGGCGGCATTGCGAATAAGTTTGTCCAGGGTGTTGACAATCTGGGAGAACTTGGGTCTCAAGTTTCTTTCTTTAACCCAGCAGTCTAACATGAGTTGGTGCAAGGCAGTGGGGCAGTCCATGGGTGGAGGCAGCCGGTAGTCCTGCTCAACTGCATTTATAACCTATGGAAGGAAAAATGAATTAGAACACCTCAATAGGGTTTTACAGTGCAAACTGTCTAACAGCTACAGCACAGCACACTCATCACACTACAACAAACACGAAAAAGAAAAGAAAGTCCAGATAAACCGGTTTCATAATTGAATAGGGAATTGTTGGGCACCAAGTCGACCATTTGTGACCCATCCCTAATGGTTAGGTCACAATAGATAGTAGAGGCAATAAAAACTCACATCTTGGTTGCTCATGTCCCAGTATGGGCGCTCGCCGTATGACATCACCTCCCACATGACGATTCCATAACTCCACACGTCACTGGCTGAGGTGAACTTCCTGTAAGCAATGGCCTCAGGAGCTGTCCAGCGAATAGGGATCTTTCCTCCCTACAGATGTAAAGTATACAGATATTTAACCTCAGTTACAATTTTCACTGTAAAAAAGCAGCTTTACATGAAACATATTGACTATAAGCAAAACATTTAAAGTTATAAAAGTAAAAACAAAAAAGGTGAAAACACAGAAAACAGACACACACCACACCGATTCAAACGGCCCACACAAAACACTCCACACACACAATATGCACACGCACTAACACACACAAACACGCAGACACACGCGCGTGCACAGACATGCGCACACACACACACACACACACACAGTGGTTATCACTGAGAAGCACACATTTAAGATAAAGGAGAGAGAAACACAGGTCAAATATGAAACAGACTATAAATTCCTATATGCAATTTTAATTTTAAGTAAAACTTTAAAATTCTAATTCTAAAGAGAATTTTAAACTGCTATACATATTGAGACATTAAATGATTGCTAACCAGTGAGCTGGTGTATGTGGGATCAGTGGGATCGTCCTCCAAAAAGCGAGAAAGGCCAAAATCGGACACCTTGCATACCAGGTTACTGTTGACTAGGATGTTGCGCGCAGCCAGGTCTCGGTGCACGTAGTTCATGTCGGACAGATATTTCATGCCAGCTGCAATGCCTCTCAACATTCCGACTAGCTGGATGACAGTGAACTGGCCATCATTTAACTGTTGGAAGAGCGGAGGAATCACCATCTCATTCATAAGAAGTCATCCCCAGGATGTTACTCATGTAACAGCTGATTCATGTCTAAATGTCACAGCTAGCAGCTACACTATCTGTTATAGCCACTTAGATGATTTAGGAAGTTCGTTTCAAGTGGATATATAAGAACATCACTTTTTATTAGAAATCTTATCCTTGTGTTGTATTGTTGTTGAGGATGAGAAATTAGAATATGCTGTAACATTTTATGAAGTACAGTACATGATTCCCTTTAAAAAAATACTTGCAATTCCACAATGTTCTGCTACAGAAACCCAAGCATGAAATATTACTGTAACATTATTATGACTGCTGGAATCTCTCACCCGGAGAAAAGAATCCAGCGCTCCATTCTCCATGAACTCAGTGACAATCATGACAGGCCGGCTTTTGGTAACCACCCCTTCTAAGCGGATAATATTGGGATGGTCAAATTGGCCCATGATGCTAGCCTCACTCAGAAAGTCTCTCCTCTGGCGCTCAGTGTAGCCTGCCTTCAGAGTCTTGATGGCAACGATGATCTCACGACGTCCAGGGAGCTTGAGACGTCCACGGCATACTTCTCCAAACTCTCCTACATGAGCAGCGGACAGACGAGAAAGAGGAAGAAAGGGTGGAGTGGAGAGAGTCGAGGAGTGTGGAAGAGAAAGGGGAGAGGGAGAATTACTGGTTAAAATCAAGGAGCCTGGGGGAAGCAGGGGGAGACAGCAAGAGAAGCCAGGGCTAAAGGTGGTGCTATTGGAGTGTATCCAGGGGGCGGGGGCAGGGGGGTCAAAAATGCTTTAGTGGCAAAAGATCCTGGAAGGTTGATGGAGGTTGTGGTACAAAAAAGGAAATGGAAGAAGTAAGGCAAGAAAGGGAGGTGCAAAGGGCAGGGAGAGGGAATCTTAGCATCTGGAGGGAGAAAGGATGGTAGGGGTGAAATTAGGTGGGGACAG
Organism: Triplophysa siluroides; assembly: GCA_006030095.1. Classification (NCBI taxonomy): domain Eukaryota; kingdom Metazoa; phylum Chordata; class Actinopteri; order Cypriniformes; family Nemacheilidae; genus Triplophysa; species Triplophysa siluroides. The sequence goes on along the minus strand of VCII01000009.1, from coordinate 257,741 downwards.
AAGCTTGGGGGGGTTGGATGGCTTGTGTCTGTGCTCTAGACAGATGTGTCAGAGTGTGAACAGAAGACATGGGTGTAAGAGGGGTTGGGGAAGGACATGGTAGGGTAGGGGTTTGTCACTTTAGCTGAAGCTAGGAAGCAATGGGTTCAGGTAGCAGTGCTAGATGTAAAAAGCCTTATTTGTTGTTTTCTGGCTTCAAGTTTGGCTGCCTTTGCTTTCAAAAATGCTTAGTATTCACTACATTCCACTTCTCTATAGCTAATAATACAATCAAGATAAAAAAGGAAAGTGGTCTCAAGGGCAGGAAGGAGAACCATGGGTGGAGAGGTTAAAAGGTCATCAGGTCAGGAGGACCATTAGTTTTCTGGCAGGTTTCTATCAGGTTTGGTGAGTTAACAGAGGGCAGTAGCAGGAACGGCAGCTCTATAGTTAGCTCTGAAGATAACCTCAGAAGCTACATCTTGTAAGTAAAGCCGTTACAGACATAAGTAAAGTGCAAAGGTTGGGTTTTTGAGCGGGTTGAGGTGTTTGAAGTACCGCTTGGAGTGAAGTCCTCTAAAGGTATGGCCTGGGTGTGCCTAGCTGTCTTCCCCCTGTTGCTCAGGAGCTTGTGTTGTTGGTTACCTGCACCAATGACCTCCTCGATTTTCACACAGGAAACGTCAATCTCTTTGGCAAACTCGCGGATGGCCTCATTAGGGTCCTCATATGTGAAAGGGTCAATGTAGACCTTCATTCCCGGAGTGACTATAGGGGATTCAATAGTTTGAATAGCTGTATGAATAACACTGCCACAATATAGAATATAGAAATCACAGAAAGTCAGAATAGACCATGTAAAATATCTAGAGACTTACTGTATTGTTGCAGTTTTTCTGTGTATTCTGATTCAGAGCCATTGCGTTGCTTCCTGTGAACCAAAGATCATAAATTCAGTTATGATTTCCCCACAAACTGTTGTAAAATAAGCATTTTGATTGGACCTGTATTTCTTGGCAGACAGCCCCATTAGGGACATAAATTGAAGTCAATTAAAGTAGGAGGGTGATATGAAAATTAAGAGAACAGCATATTTAGCCTCAAGAGATGTGTGTCCCTTCAGTTGACCGAGTAGAATACAGCTAGGAAAAACAGGCTAAGGCCTAAAAACAGTAGCAGTCTATGCCCTCCTGTTCTTGTTTAATATGTTAAGGAATCGCTAATTCATCCTAGTGTTTTAATTCCTTCTTCCACACAAACCCAACCCCCCTCCTGGTACATGTAAATGTGGTTTCTTTGTTGTCTAACTAGTAACCAGGCCAATAATACCCGCTGGTGATTTGTATCTCATTTCCAATTCAAATGTGGTTCCGGAATATGCCAAGCCTAAGTTTTTTTTTTAATCGCAGGCAAAATAAAATGCAGAGACACACTGTGCTGATTTGAAGTAAAGAGGGTGGAAATTGAGAATTTCTGCATGATAAGAGTTTAAATAAACAGCTGCCTTCCTCTGAACTGTGGAAGGTGGCCACGAGATGGAGAATGCCAGTACTAAAGATCAAGAAGAGAGATACTGCAGAAATGTAATATAAAGTACGTGGACATCTGATACTAATGGCTACAGTTTACAAATTCATCCAAAACTGCAAATATTAATGAATATTAATAATAAACCTAATATATATTAAATATAAATGTTCAACTCCTTACCTGAGACAAACTATTGCAATGACAACAACAACGATGATAAAAACCAGGCCAGCCGTCAGAGAGCCCACAATAAGCGGCAACTGTTCCTGTAGCGTCTTGTCTGAATCAGCTATGTGCATGTAAAGAACACCATAGACAAAATATTTAAATATGCAAAATGTTTAGTTTAGGGGTAAAGTATTGGTCAAATCTGTTTATAACACAAATATTTATATAATAAAAAAAAACATTTATTTGATTTGCAATGATAATTGATCATTCAATTTGCTTATAATTCTGCACACATGGTTTTACATTTTATCGTAAATTTAAGTCTGTGCCTAATGATGGCAGGTTTACGTGAACACACAGGGTTGTTGAATCAAAACCATTGTGGCAAATGAAAAAAATATCTTTAGAAAAATTAATTGGAATATATGGTTTACACACCTTGGTGGTTGGTGCTGAAGTCGGAGGGGCTACTGTAGCGGCCATACCCTGCCACTGTTCGGGCCCGAACCTGCACCACATACGTCGTGCCGGGCTTCAAACCCTCAATACGTGCCGAGCTGCGCTGGGCAGTCATCGTGTGGGCAATAGCTTCTCCCTGGTCCTGCGGGAACAGTGATAAAACAAGCCATATAAGACCAGCCAGTACCCAAGAGCGTCTTGGCAGCTCTGGTTTAATCTGTCAGTACAACACATCAAACACGCTGCAGATATGCCCAGCCCTTTCTTCTCCTCTATGCAAATCCTCCTGCCTCCATCCCTGCCAAGCACCGACTGCCTCGCGGTATCAGCGCTCAAAGGATGGAGTTGAATTGAAGAAGGAGCATGGGAGGAGAGTGTTAGGGTACGAGCGAGAGAGAGAGAGGGAGAAAGAGGAAGAGTTGATGCTGTTGTCAGGATGAACGATTATGTATTGAGCAAAGGATGACAGTAGTGGAATTGTGATGGAATGCCCTTCGCTTCATTGACTTGTATTGGCTCTTACCTTCTCATGGTATTTAATCTCGTAATCCAAGATGATGCCATTTGGTTTTTCAGGAGGGAGCCAGGAGAGACTCATCGTGTTGGCTGAGGCCCCCATCAGGAGGACAGTAGGAATTGAAGAGGGAGCTATGTGGGGAAAATGGGAGAAATCCTATTTAAATGAAAGCTGAAATTCCTTCAGATTGTGATCAGATTCAGGATTACCAAAGAGCTGCTTTGAAGTGTAAGTATCAGACAGAGCCGGCTGTCCGTCTTGGGCATTTTCAGGGCCCCTGCCTCTATACTACAGAATAGACCTTTAAGTCCCATGTGAAAGGTGCCATGACAGACAAACCGGAAGGCTTAGGCCACATCCACACGAAGCCGGAGCTTTCCCTATGCAATCTTTTTTTTCCTTTTCACGCCATCGTCTCAAGAAATATCTGCATACACACAAAACCGCTAAACCGTCTCAAAACGATGTAGTATACAAGCCAAATCAGTATGTGTTGCTGTAATTCTGCCACAGAGATACACCTAAAGCGGAGAGGAAGATTTGGAGCATGCGCATCAACTTTGCGCGCTGGGGTAATGAGATCATAGTTTTAGAAAATATACGGACCGGCTGTACACACAAAAACGCAAGGATTCCGTTTTCCCATTTATTTTTTTGCTATAAAAAAATAGCAGTTTCAGGCTCCCAAAATGCCTGATCCGTATGGATGAAACTCCCATACGATGACAAATCTTTACGTATACAGCTTAAAGCATCTCCGTGTGGATGGCCTCTTAGTATATAGCAGATCCAGTCCTCACCACTTACTATATAACATAAACGCTCATGCAAACATGTAAAGAAATGCAAACACCACTCTCCACAGTTTGTTTTGGTATTCTGCTTACAATAAGTCTTACACATATGAGTGAATCTAACAAATCTTAATTATATTCAATAAGAACCATTTTATAGCAGAAATTTGACCTGAGCTTGTTTCTTGTGTGTGCTTCGGTAGCACCTCACCTGTTTTAACACCTAGCTTTACATAATCTGTACTGTCCTCATCTGTCCCCAGGACTGATGTTGGCATCTCAGGTTTCTGATTTTATCAAGTCCTATTCGCACACTACAGTAGCTCTCATTGCCTACGTTTCTGCCTCTGTCTCTCTTCCTCACTTGTTGAAAGCGTTTTAATCCCCAGGTCTGGTTCTTTGATCCTTTGCTCGTGGTTCTTTATTGTTCTGTCTTCTTTTTGTCAGTCCTCCTCAAAAGCACACTCTCCCCCATTCCACAACCAACCTCCTAACCTAGGCTTTGCTCAAAAAATGCACACCCTGATGACAATGCTCCCTGGGCAGCCCGCCTGCCTACTCTCACCCCGGGATTAAGGGGCCTCATCCTGCGGAGACAGTGGAAGTAACCATGACGCCCCTTGAGCTGGTCGCCCATATTTATTTTTTGTCTTAAATGGTGGATGAATATTTAGGCACAGCCCTGGGAGAATGGCTTAATAATCTGATCACAGACCCTCCTGAGTTCTGGAACCATGGGGATGGGATGCTATGTGGTACACCAAGGTTGACCCGGGCGTAATATCAGCTCAGGTTATATTACAAAGCCTGTGGACAATCGCTGATAGCAAACATGCTTGTAGCTGGGTTCTAACATAGACTGCTAGCTAAAGAGAGGATCTAATATATGCATAGCTAAGGGTGTGTGACCCTGAGAAGTCTAGTGTCCAATTCAAACCTAGCTAACACAATAAGAGGCTGTAGCCATGAAAGTTAATGCATCTCCACATCTCACTATCCCAACACACTTTAGCATATCTTAGCTATTGAGCATTGTAGCACTGCTCTCTAGCGTTGATGCGTTCTGTGGGCTGAGCTCTTTGGGTAGAGTGACGTGGGTTGGAAGTGTCCTCTTTGAACCCATTATGGTTTGCTATTTCGAGCCAGAGAGGATGTAAAGAAAAAGTCTTTCAATATCCTTTTCTGAAAGCACATATGCTAGAAAAAATGTATAAAATGCTGCTGGAAAATCCAGTTTAAGCTGCTATTTTTTCTTTCGAACATGTAGTTGGTTAGCTAATTGTCCATTCAACAAACAAGCTGCTAACTAGTCAAACCGGCTCAAAATGCCCTTATGCGCAAATATATATATTTTTTAAATATGCTTTCCGATTTATTACATGTCAATATATTATATCATTTGATAAATATATTTTTTTAGGGAATAGTACATGGTTTATATATTACAACATTACAATATATAAGGAATTGCCCCTTTTCATTTATTGAAAAATATAAGGCCTTGGTTTCAAAACATGGAAATTTATTATTTCATATTTTTCATTATATTATCCAATATATTTCCATATATTTTTGTTTTGTAAGAGTGGTTTTTGGACAAGGCAACTAATCAACCAAACCATGATTAACTTGGAACATTTGGAAACCAGGTACCATGTTTCAAAAGTACCATTTTAAACTGGATTTCCCAGCAAGTAAACCCATTATCCTTACCAGCCTGGTTGGTGGTGATGTTAACAGAGGCAAACTGGGGTGTGTACGGACTCTTGTTGGAGACTCCGTTGACGGCCTGAATCTCAAAGCTGTACTGGGTGTGAGCCTGAAGGTTTCTGACAGTCACATGTCTCTCGGTCAGCCCAAGGTGCCGGGGAGAAATGTCCACATTGTCATCACACCGAGTGCAGGTCCCACGCTCGGGCAGACACTTCTTACAGATAACATTGTAAAGAAGGTCATCTCTGCCACCTTGGTCACGCGGATCGCTCCACTCAAGCACCAGCGATGTTTCATTCACGCTGGAGATGACGTTGCGTGTGGACCTGAGGGGACGGCTGCAAAAAAATGCACTGCTTATTTTAAGATCAAACAAGCAAGATTTACCGGTGCTGCTCACATGGGAAATGCATTTTTTGGTATTACAGAAAAAAGAGTGATATACAGCTGAAAAAAATTAATGTTTGCAAACTAATCCCAAAGTTTTGTCAAAAATGATGTCATGGAGAGTGAAGTGGAGGGTTTGAGTATAAAGTTACTCACTAGTGCATCCTGACTCAGGTGAGTCATTATCTGCTCGATAGTAGCCGTTCCGGCAGGAACAAATGTTTGCGGCTCCAGAACTTGTCCGACTGTTGGTTGGACATGGCGAGCAGAATCCCTCACCTTGCTTTGATTTAAAAGTGCCTGGACTGCAAGCTGGGCCTGACAAAGAAAAAAAAAAATTGAGTGAACTGTAGGTTAATAACTGTACAATTAAGACATTGTTTAGGTATCATGTTATCTAAAGCTTCAAATTTTAATTTGCGATGTTTTGATGTTTTGTTACAATACTGTGAGTAGAATTTAAGGGAATGCAAAAATGCGATCCTTAATTCAACCCTCTTGCCTGCTGTACATGGGCTAATACTTTCCATCTTGATTCCTACAATCTTGGCATTGTGAAGCATAAAGGCACACAGGTTCTTGCTTACGTATTTGTTTGGCAATGTTAATTTGCTGTAGCTTTCCCCTGGGGAAACAACCCCCTCATGACTAGACGAGTTCCAACAACATATTCAGGCCCATAAACCCCACGCGCGTATGCTAACTGTCAACTTCAATTACAAACACATGGCTGTTAGTTCCAAACACCAGCACTCTTTAAAATAAACTCCTTTAATCGATACTCAAACACGGCAAATGTCGATGCTGTACCACAGGATATGTTTCTCCAAGCCAAACAAAGCATATCGAAGGGTACAAGGGAAAGTGTGATCGGTTATCTTAGAAATACAAAGATTAGAGTGTCATTCACAGGTCTTTGGCCTTTGTGGAGATCGGCCACCATTTACAGAGCTTGTGTACACATTATACCGCACCTCTGATAAACGTGGAGAGTTCACAATGGCGTTGTGATCTTTCCGCTCTGAATGTCAAACTCTCTTGTTAAGTGATAAAAGAGCCAATTTTATATTTATTATAAGATGCCATGTTGTATGACGCCAGTTTCCAGCCATTTTATCAGCAGCGTCTGTGGGATGGCAAATAAAACCTGTTGTATTTTTAAGGAGTCGGTTTGAACATCTGGTTTCTTAACTGATTACATGCAAAGCAGAACAAACCACCATGATGTTCCTGAGGTCACTTCTCGTTCTCAGAATGTGCAATATGGACACAAGGCTCCATTAGTGGGGGGAAACTGTGTTAACTTAGTTAACCAGGAGCTTGTTTGTTCAACCATTAATCAAAGGCGTCCAGAGGAGTAGCAGCTAGTGAGGAAGGAACTTCGGAAATGAATCATGCAGAGATAAAGATAAAGCCTCACGAATAAGTTTATCACACGTAACACGTCGCTTTGGAGATTAATGAGTCTCTGTGTTTTTCCTTGGATTTCAAATGTATGTAAATCAACTAAGTCTTTGAGAGACAAATGAGACCATCTAGCTTGTAGTCTGCATGAAGAACTGCTCAAAATTCCCCCTTCAAAAAAAGTTGTGCCAATTTCTGAACGGTTAAAAGTGCTGATTAATCGCTTCTGAGAAGGTAAGAAGTCAGCCCTTTTCTTTCATCCTCACCTTCCTCCGGCAGCACTCCTGACAGAGCAGAGACGTGAAAAAACCCCAAAAGAATTGCAAATCTTTGTACACTTTCTCTAGCACACTCTATAGCTCACACTCTATTGCCCAAACCTTCCCCGCTGCCTCCCTCATTGAGAGCATAACATAGAGCTTAAGGGAGTGATTAGGATTTGTGTGCAAATTGGAAGTCAGAAGCAAGAACTGGGAAATATGGAGCGCTTTCCGATTAATATTCATGTGAATGTCCTAACTGTACTCTGGCAGGGTATTAATGAGACCAGTGGCCTTCAGATGAAGGCGAGAGAAAGAGAGAGAGAGAGAGAGAGAGAGAGAGAGACAGCAAGAGTTGACAGAGATTTATCCCTCCTTTAGTTTCCGGTTGGCTTGATTAGAGAACGTTTTATCAGGACTCAGCCGCCAGGGCTTTCACCTTGAGCCGCCACAAGCAAACAAATGGGTTTTTAACTGTACATCAGGCAGCACATTTCTAAGTATCGCCCACTTTTCCCCACGGGTTGCTTATGCTTAATATGTAATTGGAAGTGTTAGGAAAACGTTTCATTATTTTGACAACTAGATATTTACATTTCTTAAGTAAACTGTAAATGGCGCTTGCCCTAGTAAATCTCGTTGCCACAATGCTGGGGTGTTGTTGTGGGTGGTTGCCATAGCAGTGCTGTTTGGTTGCTAAGTTCTGAGTTTTTTTTTTAGCTTTCTGTGATGTGGTTCCTAGGCTTAGTGGTTGCTTACTGGCTGAAGACAAAAGAGCACATCTGTATCAAAAATGGTGCTCATAAGTTACTAATTTAATACTTTGTTTAAAAGCAACGGTAATATTAATGTTTCCCTCAAGACCTGCCATTTATTATCATTAATTTCGTACATTTTATTATTGAAGTTCTCATAATGTGTTGGAACCAACTGTCTCTTTATGCCCTTTAACTTCTGATGCCTTATCTGTCAGGGTTACTTTTCTCTCCATTTCACACTCTTCATTAATGTTTCACTGCAGCTCTTGCCCTTGGTCCGAAAATCGATTCCTGGTCTCCTCTCACTCACGGCTCTCCATTTGACCCTTGACCTCTCGCTGTTCGCTCTGCTCACTTTCACCGTGGCTATGTTACACGCAAGCTTAATTCCCCTCAGCCTGAACCTGATATGTTTTTCATTAAGCCCCCTCCTTTTCTCTCAGCAAAATGTTTCACTCTGATAGACATACGGACTGTTTTACTTATTAATTGGCTTGCTCTTAAATCGAGGTCGAATATCCAAATTTGCCGTTAGGGCAAACAACCGCCATAAAAATAGGATGAATTGTTCATGTGGCTTTATGTGATACTGGGACAACACTGCACAGTGAGTAAAAAACATATATATCAGCACTCACCTTGACACTGTGATTCCTTAACTGCAGGTTCGAAACCAGCCATACATGTGCAGGCACCTACAGGAACCATCCATTCTCCATCTCCATTGCAGTAGAGTTTGAGAGGGACGGACACTTCCACAGCGTTATGCACACAAGTGCCGGGGGCGATGACTAGCGAGGTGGCTTCAGCTCCTGTTGCTGTCTCGGGGAAGACTGCGAAATTGGCAATTGTTGTAGAACACTTTTTGTAGAACACGCGGACAGAGATTAAAGACATGCAAGCACCCAAGTCTTGGAAGGCCAGGTAGAAGCCAGCCTTGGAAAGTGGACCAAAACTGCGAATCTTTGTATTGACCCGGCCAGATTCCAACATAGAAAAGCTCTCATCAGGAGCAATTGTGTCCACCTTAACGTAAGGGTTCTCCATCCAAAACGGACTGGTTGAGGTGGCCGAATCTGAGTCGGACTCGTAGTAAAACAGATTGAATGTCTCTTTACAGGATCCTGGAATGTTGGGAATACTGTTGCAGTCTCGTACAGTGAATTTCATCTCCACATACACACGGAGAACGTCCTTGCGAGGAATGAAGTCACTGCGAAGCCAGTTGTTCTGGTTGAGCTCCCGAACGTTGCACACTTGGTATGTTCGAATGGGGTTCATGGCATCGTCGTAACCACTTACTTCCTCCCACTGTGAAAAAGGGGAAAGAGGTAAACAGAAAAGAGATAACACTTTAAGTCATAGATATACAACAACATATAAGGTCACCTTGTTACTTAATGTCTACAGAAGAGGAAGCATTTATAATATGCTGCAATAGCAATAACACTTTTTTTATCTATAGAGTAGCCTACAGTACAATACATTTTATTGCCAGTCGTAAACATGAAACCATTCTCATTTTGATGTTATCTAGAGCTTTAGAAGTTAACTTCTGAAGTGTTATACTGCACAGAGGTACGGCAGGGAATACATCGCTCTTTCGTAGCTACAGTTCCGCACACTACAGGAACAGAGCTCAAGAAACAATATAACAGAGGGAACACGCTGAGAAAGAGTGAATGGGGTGGTTGAAAGAGAGGGGAAATTAAATTTTGGGCCTTTTTGGTTTGTGCCTTTTCAATTAAACACATGCGTAGCGCCATTAAGCGGAGAGTAGCACGCTGGTCGTTCATCTGCGTTCACCAGTTCAATGAGGAAAGCCGCCTGGCAAATTTATCAAAATTACCATGGAGTGTCAGAACTCCATCGAACAAAACAACGAGTGGATGTTTACCTCCTACCTTGAGTGCCGTGTGCTCTCTGCATCACTTCACAATCAATTACCGTTCAATTACAACATCATGATTACATTGTATTCATGTGGAGCAATACACTAAATACAATCCACTTACTAAGCGGTTTTCACTTTAAATACCGGATTTAAAAACAAACAAATATTGTTGGATAAAAATGTATATCACAAACTCTATTTCTTTGGAGAATATTGGTAGCGTTTTTCCATAAATGGTTTATTGCTATTGTGGTTTTAAAAATGCATTATTTAGTTGCACATCTTATCCTCGTGTTTTTAAAATAAGAGTCGTTCACACTGACATTGATTCTGATGATCTGATATCATGAAAAATGAGGGGTGGCAACCATTGCAGATGCAAAGAGGTGGAATAAAATTGAACTTCATGCAAATAAACACTAATGCAATGTGGCTACCAATGGCAATGTAGGCAGTGGAACTAACATAGCCAATCATCTCTCTGTCATTTTGAACACAGTTTTAAACAGCTTAGGCCTGCTTAAAAAAACAGCACGAGTCAATGATAAATCAACAAAAAAGAGGCCAAAAACAAAACTAGCAAAGCATCTAGAGATTTGTTGATCACACCATAACAGACTGCGTTTCGAGTTGAAGGCTTTAATTAACACAGCAAAATGGATGTGGTGTGGACAGGCCATTCATCCCTACAGGGCCCCAGGGGCCTGAGGCAGACAGAGCTTCCAGAAATCTCTGCTTTATCACAGTCTCTCCACACAGAGGTGCAGGGATCAATAACCTGCACCAGGTCAATGGGACACGAGAGAAAGAATGAGGTGTAAATGGGCATTTACTTCCATGGAATAAATTGCTGAAAAGGGGAAGCAAGGAGCTGAGGAAGCACACATTGGGAGGGCGTTGACTGAGTCTGGGGATTACAGAGCACCAATACCTGACAGCAAACTTTCCTCTTTCCATGATTAATGAATTAAATAGGATGCAGGAAAGAAGTTCAGTTCCAATTCATCAATTTTACTTGATGAATAGTTAAACACGCTCCGTATTTTCCCCTTCGGTCAGAGAGAGCTAATGAATTTACTTTTAGATGGAGATGCTGTATGACTTTAAATGTGAATTATATAAATATATATAGTGCATTAGTGCTCTCTGTCTTGGTTTGTTGATCTTTGAGTAATCAGCCGCTCAGTGCGTTTAAGCAATAGTGGGTCAGCATGTTTATTTTTCCTTTACAGTCTTAATGCAGACACTGAATTTATCTGTGTTTATGGCTACCCTTATAGTTGCCTGACTGATGACTAATAGAGACAGATTAAATTGGAAAGAAAAAAAGAAACGCTGAACCATGCTGGGATTTATTCCAACTTTTTGCCCCCACTTTTATTATTATCTGGGCACAGTTCCCATTGCAGTTTTCTAGGCGCGACATACCATACAATTTTGTGTAACACGTACAGACGAGAGATATGGAGGGTTTAGCTGTGCCAACTAAATCAGTAGGTGACTTTTGCAAAACCTGTCAAGAATACGACTGGGTCATAATTCACCCCAAAATAAAGAAGACAAATGTACAAAAATAAGAATAAATATGTCTTGAAATTAAGAAAATGAAGCCAGCATATATATCTGCATATTTATTTTTTCATTTACCTATTTTCATATATTTTAGCAAACATAAATTATCAGGCAAAATGTACTTTATGTACAAAATCATACTATTTCTAAAATAACTGTAGTTTTATTTTCCTTATGCAATATATTACTTTGTTCTTATAATTTGGGTTGAAATGTAACCTGGGTGTTTTGTGAGATTTACCTCATTGAGGGGAATGTTTCTTTTCGAGACTGCAAATAAAGCTGCCAGTGAGATGTAAGAAAATGCATCACTGGTGCCACATTTTCCTGTCTGTCCTAAAGTATAGCGGGGCGGGTGAAACGTATAGCCGTGTGCATGACAGGGTGCAGAAGGGAAAAGGCAGGGCTGAATGGAGGCATCTGTTGGGTTGTAAAGTGGGCTGTGCTGTGACCCATTGTGTTAGTGGGAGTTTTAGTACTTAAATGGGAGTGGGGAGGGATATTTACAAGAATAATATATGGACGGGGAAAGTTAGATTGTGGCTGATTTGTGTCACCGGGGTCTGCTACTGTGCCTCGGCACATTGGTGCTAAGTTACTCGGAAGTAAAGGTTATGGGGAGGGCTGTATACAACAGCTGGGACATTATGACCGAGGGCAGAAAGGGGGCATTGGACACATGCAACAAAGTTTAAATTACAGGCTATTAGATGAATATAAGCAAACGAAGTAAAAAAAAGGTAACAGTGTCTGGTTAGTGTCAAAGATGAGCAAAATATACTTTTGCTGTTATGGTCAAAGGCTTGTGGGCACAAATTTCATTTCCAGAGAATAATTGTGAGACGGGTGAAATCTGATCTAGGTTTTGCCTTTATCTGATTTAACTCAGAACTTCCTGTGTTTCACACAAAGTGCCGTAACTCTGCCCTTTCTAATAGCATTTGATTGAAAGATTTACACAAAATCACTAAGGAAATAGCTTTTTTATTATACATGGTATTTTAACTGTATTTTAAATTCATGACAACTTATAGTTTAAATTATAGTACCAGTGAGAATCACCTTTTCTAATAGTGGAAATCTGATCATTTCGTTAAGCAAAATTTCTGTTAGTTTCATTTTGGGGTGGATATGTTCCTGTGATCTGTACCCTTTATTGTGACTGCAGAAAGAGCTGTATATAAGTCATGGGCTCCAATATAAACACAAACAAATTCAAACTCACCCCAGTTTCAGGATGGGAAGTCCAGGCAAGTTCGGTCGTGGCCCATTTGGTGTCCATCAGTGTTTCTGCAGACAAACAATAAAGTTTCACTGAATATTTCAGCCATAACAAAATAAGAAAAGTATCATGAATTTAAAGGCTAAAATTAAAGAATTGATTTCACGCTGTGGGAAAGGTGCAAAGCATCATATGACTATTACTGTCCACATTGTTAATAGATATGAATGCATTGTGGGACATTCATGGGCGCAGGAACAGAGAAACACTATCATGCTAATCAGCAGTGAAAAGATGGTGGAAAGGGAAAACAGCTTTGTGGGTGATCCAGAAGGCATTGTCAAAGATTTATGACAGCCCTCCTCTAATTAGATTTAATTAACCGTGTATTTGCAGGGTGGGAAACAAAAGCTAAGTGTTTTTGAAAGACAACCCGCTCCCCTCCTGAACGTACACGCACACAAAAAACACTCGCACCCTTAAGCTAGCAGCTGTAAAACTCGAGAGGATATATAACAGAGTAAAGGAGTTCTGGAACGACACCATAAAACTCACAAAGGAAGATCTGCACAATTTCCTCAATACCCAATATGCTCTGTCTGTCTGTTTTGTTACGTTCTTCAATTTTATCTCTACCAGCCATATGTGCAGTTCTCTGTCTTTATTCTAATGAAAGCACACTCACTTGGCGTAGATGGCAAACACATTGAGACATTCATTTTACCTTCTGCCACCTGCTTTGACGGTTTATTTACAGCCGACTGTTACAATTAAGCCTTGAAGCTACGTTATACCAAAATGCATGGATGGGATTGATTTAAATAGCAAAATCATATATTAGGGAGCAAAAACGCAAAATATGTTTGTTTTTTTATCCTAATGTCCTCTTGCACTCCAAAATGAGTGGTAGACTGAGCCCATTTCACATTTAACATCCGTTACAGGTAATCCTTTTACAAGTGGACACTAAATACAAGTGTAAACACTTTGTGATTGGCTCACTCAAACCACACCGCATTTGTAGCGTAAACGCTAATCTGAGCCGATGTGTCCCAGACCAGAATGTCAATCAAGCGTGCTAAAGCAAGACCTTTGTGGGCTACATGCAGCTTTTAAAGAAAATAACTGTCCGAAAGTTATGCATAAGACTTTACAGAACATGTGACGTGCCTGTCATCTACACACCGTGACACGGATAATTCTCTTTGAAAAAAAGTGGCTGCTAAATAAATGCATGTAAATTGGGTGAAGCATGTAGCCACGCATGCAGCCGCTCAACCGATATCCAAGGAATAACCAAGCTTACTGTTTTCTCAAACACATAAAACAGATCTCTCACTCTCTCTGTCTCTCTGTTTAGGCAACTTGGAATTCATCATTGATGTCCTGTTGGGATGTCACCATCCAATGACACGCATTTTGTTGGGACCGTCATATCCTGTCATTGATGGACAGGCCCGCTGATATTAAAACACACTCTTCCAAAGCTTTCATGGTTTAAAAAGAAGTCAGCTGCCAGGATCAACTTGAAAAATGACATGTAGGTACTGGTGAGAAAAAATGCAAAGCAAAACCAAAGAAAACAGCAAAAATGAATGTGTGTGTTTCTAAGTCTCCGTTCTGACTCAGTGAAATAGGTGAAACGTTTATAAGCATGCGGCGACTGAGTCAGAGTGTTCTGCGGGCTTCTGTTTTGTTTGCAATTTGTAAGCTGCACAGAAAAACAGCAAAGCCGAGCATTGTGTCAGCTGAGCGTGCTTTTAGATGAGGAAGCAGTCCTGACTCAATGCAAAGAGAGAGAACGCAGCAGAGGGCGACCCACCCCTCACCCCATGCTGCTGCAGTCAGGGGGGCGAGGGGCAGTGCCCTCTATGCTACAATTCATTCACACTTCAGCATGGAGCCGACAGCGCGATACGGAGCCTCCATTACGACCCCCGGACGATTTTTGGTACAGTTAAAATGGCTCCACACAGGGAAAGTTTTGTTCTAGCTACAGTGAGCCAATGGTTTATATCCTGTTTTTCCTCTGGAGAAAAAAAATAAGAATTATGGGTCCTACAGAAACCTGACAGACTAGTCTCTACACACGCTCTGAGAAAATCTGTTCCTAGTACAATCATCCAGCATTTTTTATACTAGTAAATGGTGTTTGAGAGTGAAACAGTCCTACTTTAAACCGTAAACCCAAGCACATGAAGTATACCATATAAACTTGAGTTAGTGAGGCAGAACATTTGTGAAACATAAGACTGACGCATAAATTAACAGCCATAAGAAGTTTTTTATTCACCCCTTTGTACTTAACCATCATGAAAGTTTCAAATTAAAAGTACATGTAAAAAGGTAAATGAATACATTATCAAATCACCTCTTTTCTGAACATTGTGTTGTGTCTGCTTTGAAAAAATTACATAAACTTACATAAAATCATTAAACATTATAATTCATGACGGTTAGTAAATAAGTTAAATATTTACTCGGTGTGTAAAGCTTTGTATTACTAGGGCTTATTTTGATTATTGCCTTTTAAAAAACGCTTGTTTTCCGCTTATAAGTCACTTCAATTTAAAGCATCTGATAAAAATAAATATTTGACTGTAGAGGAAATGAATTGCCGGATGTTTAGAAGAATAAAACGGAAGTATCAAAACAAGATTAAACGATTATTCATTGTTGATACACTAAACACATGCGTACAAAGACATAAACATATTTACATTTACATTTACATTTAGTCATTTGGCAGACGCTTTTATCCAAAGCGACTTACAGATAGGGTAAACAATTGAAGCAATTCGGACAACGCAAGTACAACAAAAAGCAAAAGTGCAATCAATAAAACTGGCTTCATAAAGCCTACCACAGTATACAGTGCTAAGTTAGGTTAGAATTTTTATTTATTTTTTATTTATTTTTTTTTAGAAAAGAGATAGAAGTCAGGACTAATCGGTAAGGTGTTGACGATGTGTTTTCAGACGATTCTTAAAGATGGCTACAGAATCTGCAGATCTTGTTGCCGCGGGCAGATCGTTCCACAAAAGTGGTACCGATCCAGTGAAGGTTCGTGAGATATTCAATGGCAAATTCACATTCTCTGAGTTGCATGTTAAAACAGACTCGTGCACACACATATTTAGGTAAGAAAGGTCAGGCCTTAACATTCTAATCCACTAATGACAGAGCAGGCTTAATAACAGAGAAATGCAGACAAACACTTGTTCTCTGGAACAACACACAGAAACACATGCATTTTGTGGATTTACAAGCACATTCAAATATGCCTTTGTTCCAGTAAGGAAACTTTTTTAAAAAGAAGGCTATGTGAACAAAACCACCTCTATAGATACAAAAAAATGTTCACTGGATTTAGAAACTGACTCAGATTTGTGTGGGCACACAGGTGAGAGATTACCACAGGATTTCAGGCCAACAGTTTTTTCGGCTTTAGCTATTGCTTTTAAGTTGTTCAATGCTTAGCCACCATAGACCCGGAACGCAACAAAATGTGTGCGAAAAACATTATAATCTGTTCGATTTGCTGAAGTTTTTTTTTTATTATATTGATTTCTATTTTTCATGTATGAACAGCAGTCACTGTGAAATGCTAATAACATTCAATTTAATCAATGGCAAGTTTCTGCATTGCTTGGCACAACACCATATACACAGTTTAGAAAATGTAGCATTGTTTAATCTGGTTATTTTATGTTGTTTTAACTCAATCACACTTACATCTTGTTTAATTATTTCTTTTTCATTGCTTTCCTATCTTATTATTGAATAGATAAAAATCATAAATTCTAAATTAATTTTTACATTGTTCCTCTATACTGAGCATTTCTAAAATAGTTCCCTGTTTGCAAACTTTTAGCCTGGCATCTCAAGCTAGAAGTCCTTATTGTGTCCTTCTGCGAAAGGGAGGCCACACATGGCACAATGTCATTCTCTGTGTCTCCAAACACTTGAGCTCTGTTTTTCCTCCCAACACACAGATGTGTCAACAGTATGGGGAAAACACTGCATTAAACTTATTAAAGCTATTAGACTGATTGCTCTGTATGCGCCTTTGTTACTGCTTTTATTAGCTCTGGGGGGTTAGGTAAAGCAGACATAAAGTGTGTGTGTGTGTGTGTGTGTATGGAGGGGGGTTACAGGGAAAGACGTTGAAAGAGGTCGGAGGGAAGAAGGAGGGGGAATCTATTTAGATTGAAATGTGGTGAGCGGCCAGGGCTTTTGTACTACGCTGGAGTGTGGTGATTAGAAGAGAGGGTTGCTTTTGGGGAGTTGGCGTGCAATCTCTAATTGGTTGACCGTTCTTGATGTAGGTGCCTGGATCTCCAACACCCTGAATCCTCCATGGGAATTCCATGAAAGGAGACGCCTCATCCCAATGCGTCCACTTGCCGTCAGTCATAGCATAATGCCTGTCACTCTCTCTTTTGACCTTTTATGTACTAACAAGGTCCACTGTCAATGCTACCAAAGTAATGCTGTAGGATATCCGTAACTGTGAGTTTCCGATGACTTTAACAACATTTTCCAGCTTGTGACTTTATAAAAGTGTCAAGCTACAGATATTTCTGTCATTTTATTTTGCCAGTGTTTTGTAATGATATCACAGGACTGACATCTGTGCAAGTTGACAAATAGCAATAATTTACATTTATGCATTTGGCAGACGTCTGTATCCAATGCGACTTACATATACTGTACACATTTTATCAGTATGTGTGTTCCCTGGGAATCGAACCCATGACGTTAGCTTTACGTGAGCTACAGGAGTTTTCTACAGAGGCATACATGGGCTTGGCCATCAAAAAAGCTGCATATTTTTATTTTTCATTTTTTACAGTAATTCAGACACGAGAAAGTAGAACAATATCTATTTCATTTAACATCTGAGAGCTGCTGAAATGTTGAAAAATTGTCAAAAAAATTTAGTAGCAACTTTCTGATCATTTTCTTGAAAAAACACTATAGTGAAAATCACATACTTGATACTCGTTATGATGACACCGCGTGACAGGACAGTGGCAAAGAGCGCAAGCTCGCCAGCTTCATTTTTGTTTGTTGTGCTAATCAGATCTTTGAAGGACTTTAGAAGACCAAGTCTTAGGGGGCCTGATTTGGAACGCAACGTTTGGATGGTGAAAAATAGGTCTGTTTGCTTTGATCAAATGGAGTCCAGTGCAGTAGCCACACCCCCGACAGCACAAAGACAAGCGTGTAGGGTTCATACTTAGGCTGAGAGATGAATATTAAAGGCCTGTCCGGTGACGTGCACGAGTGTAAATCTGTTCAAAAATGAGCATTCCACCTCCTACCTTTTCATTCTTTCTATTTTCCTTTTTTTTCCAAGGCCTTTAATTACAGAGCAGAGTCAATCTAATGAACAGGGAGCCCCTGAGGCAACTGTCTGCTAACCAGGTGTCCTCGCAAGTATGTGTTCTGAGTGTCTAAAATTGTGTCCTAGCTAGCATATCCTTGCCATTGTGACTGTGAGAGCTAAAGAGGCTGGGGGATCATGTCATCCGTTTAACCCAGGGAGACCTTCTCAGCACCCCCTCTGCACCCAAACAACGCAGCAGTTGCAATGCATTGTGGTCAATCCCCATGAATTCACTGCATGTCCCCCAAAGCACTTAGTTATAGAGTCACAATACCCCACATCAGTTACACTGTTGTGGCTAGACAGGACACAAGATGCTCTGAGACAGCGATAAAGCATGATCAGCTATTAATGAGCACTTAAGCTAACACGTTGGCGTATTCTGATATCAAATGTTGATTCGATTACAGATTTCACTCCAAATGGGAGCCGTTCGTTCAACTTACATTACTATGGGAATGTAATCAATTAATACACTCTTTTCAGAGGAATTATTCTGGCCACAAGGCAAACATGCAGTTTTTTGCACTCATTTTCTTCCTTTAAAACACTGAAAACTATGACGCATTCAGTAGCGTTGACGCTTTAGGTATTGTTACCCAACATTTAATGACAGTGTTTTGTTGATCAGAGAGAACCAGAGATGGACTTTTATGGTGTGATGTTTGCGGTTTCCTAAACCCAAAATGACAGCCAACATAATAGACAGTATGAATCAGAACATGTGGTTACAAAATAAACCCCACCATCATGTTTAGGCATCACAGACGGTTGTGAGATTGTTCATGAGACCTAAGCATCTGACGTTTCTTTGTGTCTACATTTTTTGTTTGACTTTGTATACAACAATCATAAAAAAGTTAGAAACACAAACTACATCCTTAGTCATTACTCACTCATTACAGTATATGACTTCACGTCTTTTTAATCATTTTACAAAAATTCAAGCTATGAATTAACACAAATGGAAGAAATTATGTAGCAGCAAAACAGTTGCTGTCAAATTGTCAATCAAATATATATTTCAGTTTATATTTAGTAGATATTATTTGCTGTTTAATAGCTTTTACATAATCAATTCCATAATGCATCATTGGATTCTTCATGATACAGCGCCAACGTGTATTACTTGAATTATTAATAGAAGTGCACATCAAGTATAACAAATTCACATTCACAGCTAAATTCTGGGTTTGCTGCATTTCCATTATATTAAGTATAAATTCTAGGCTGCAGGCAACATTACTTGCTATCCCTCTTT
Organism: Triplophysa siluroides; assembly: GCA_006030095.1. Lineage (NCBI taxonomy): Eukaryota > Metazoa > Chordata > Actinopteri > Cypriniformes > Nemacheilidae > Triplophysa > Triplophysa siluroides. The sequence goes on along the minus strand of VCII01000009.1, from coordinate 238,428 downwards.
GTTAAGATTTCTGAATCTCTGACTCCTATCCCCAGCGTCTGATGGTGAATCAGTCAACAGGAAGTATTTTGACAGGCCTCGCTGATCACAACCTGTCCATTCACTCCATTCCCCATCATTCCCTTATATCTTTAAAACCTCCCTTTTCCCTTTTTCTGTTTGTATGTATGTCTGTCTGTCTGTCTGTCTATCTTTTAACGCCAAGGTCTCCATTACTGTCAGCGGAGAGAAGGACCAGCTTCAATAAATACAAATGACCTGACTAGCCCATCTGAAAATGCAAGCAGGCAAAGGTAAACAGCTTAACAATCAGGGGTGGGGGAAGTTTTAAAAGGGATGTTGGGACATATCAACATTTTATACATTTTAAGCAAGTGACTAAAGGTCTTGATTAGAAATATTGTTTTGTATGGAATAATTACAATTACATTGCCAACAAAAACCGTTTTTTGTGTTTCTTGAGTCAAACGTTGGGTTTTTGTCATTGTCAATGTAAAACAAAGCCGTAATTTCATAGGAGTTGGTGTGTTTTGCTGATTTCGAAACATAATATAACATAATACAATAATGTGATATACTGTAAGTGGTAAAGAGAACGAATAAATGAGTAATATTTTCAGAATAAACAATTATATTAAATTATACATATAATTTAATATTATATAGTTCATTATTCTAGCTGTAGGCAGTCACCTAACATCATGGTACCTTGGCAATAACATTATTATATAATGTAAAGTCACAGCTATGCGTACAACAGCATTTAACAATGGTGGCTCGCCCAATTACCACTTACAATCTAAACTTTTAGAATCACTTTGAAAAGTGATGCTGCTTTTGTTTTTCCTAAAAATAAATCCAAAGCCCCCAAGTCGTGTAAAAAATGAACAGAGTCTGCATTCTTGAAATAAGTGAGGAAAATTGCAATCCAGCGAGCGTGACGAATCCTACCATTGGCTCAGCTTGGTATAAGCACATTTTAACCAATTGTCAAACACATCTCCTTTTCCTCAAGCGAAAGACATAAAAAGGCTATAATCACGATAACTATGTTTTGATTGATTTTCTCGTTCTGGTTGAAATTCCACTCTGGCTGTAATAAACTGCCAGGAATTCAAGTCTGCCAATGCGACTGAAAAGGTCTTTTTGAAACTGCCTGAAATATGCCTCCACGCTCAATAGAGCTCAATGCGTCGTTACCCACAACTCAGATCTCAGTCAAGCTACGTCTCAAAATTTGGCACCTGGTAGCAACGGTGTGTTATGAACTGTACTGAAGATGTTCTTTACATAAATCAAAAAGGACAGTAGGACATTGGCATAATTTATTAGATAGAACGAAGGATGTTCTTTAGTTTATTTATTTTTGTGTGTAGAGGAGATCCCTTCTATGTATAGAGGAGAATCCACTGTATGTGTGTTAGGTTTGCTGTGTATTCATTAAGCAATAGTGTGGGGGGCATCTAAAAGGTCCTAGTGATATAGTTGGCGGGAGTACACAAACACCTTCCAAACACCGCAAACAATGGCATGCTGGCAGTTGACCATTAGCGTGAGCTATCATAATTATCTTCTTTCAAAACAATAATAATATGAAATAGAAAATGCGAAATACATCCTCCCTCAATGTTCTCGATGTGCTGTTTTTGGAAATACCTCTGTATTTCCTCATAGAACATTGTGTTTTGTAGTCAATGCCAAGAACAGGCCAAGAACTACTCCTGACTTAACCATTCCAGGTTCATTATAAAGGTATTTTGGCACAGAGCTGCCCACTGGCCTTGCCTGTCAAGCTGCAGAGAAGAACTGTCTGCTCTAGATGCTGTCCAGGGACTCGTCTCCATCTCTCCAACAGCCTGCTCCCTTTGACACATTCATTATACCTCTGCTGAGGCATCCAGCAGACATCCAGGCTAAATATATGGTAATAGCATTATCCCCGGGGACCACCCAGAGCTGTTTGCCATGGCATAACACTGAGGAGGTACTTCAGAGTGGCGATTTTTGAAAGTCCCCTGAAACCCCTCAGTTTCTGTCTTTTTTATCTTTAGATAAGATGTTTACAGGACATGTTGGGATGATGATGAAGATGTGACATCACTCTTTCTGATCAATATATACAATGCGAGTGAGTGAACAAGGCTGGCAGCTGGAGGTGTTGCACATGTGCAATAAGCACATCATGCTAATTAAATTACAAAAAATATATATATTACAACATACAAAACTTGTTGACCTCAGTACTCATCTGTTGATCAACCCTGTCACAAACCTGAAAAATAATGGGTGTAGAAAAATGAAACAGAAGTATTAGCTAAAGTGATATAGTCATCAGTCAAACATCATTTTGCCAAGGAAATACAGTAACCTCTAATGACTGTTAAATATAATAAGATATTTCTGCTTCACATCATGGGACAGCTGTTTGTCGGCAGCTACTGGACTGATGTGGTCCACATTTCCGGCATTCCAGTGGCTTTCGATCGCTTTATAATGTTTCAACTATACTGTCTGTGGTTGCCAGTGAGGTTGAGATAGATTCCTTTTCATTTCTTAGGCTGGAAACATTAACTGCTACAGCAGAACCAGGCTAGTTTCCCGTTAGCCTTCCCCACCGCCGTCACATATTAGCCTTGGCAACTCCTGCAGAACAACTGACATGAGAACAAATCCATACCTCAGTTTTGGCTCCCGCGCTACATGCTAATTATTAGGATACATTGTGGTTTACCTGCTCGAACAAAGAAAACATGTCTAATGGCTCCAGCTCACCACAGCTCAACAGAAGTTATTATCTGACGTTCTTTAGTCTTACTTTCTGTACATTTCTCACCACATGTGACAGACTAGCCTGAGGCGGCGCTGGTCTCTCCGACTAGCTCTTCTCACGTTAGCTCAATATGCCCAGAGCTGCTGGTTAATGTTTACCTGCCCAATCATTGTCTGATTCAGGTCAGGGCCACAACAACAAAGAAAGGTTAGGCAGTAACCAGCAGGAATGCGGTTAGGTAGGGCCTTTGTGACTGTTGAGCCGACAAATAAATGCACAAACACACGCCTACACAGGGGCTCTGAATGAGACCGATGACTTCAGTGTGGTTAGGTGGGTTTGGGAGCTCTCCTGTGTGAAAGGAACACTATCATTTTTAAGTTCATTCATTGTGGTTTCATATAGATCAATGACTCCTGAACAAAGAAATACCTGAACAGCAACATATGGCCCATGCAAAAATTCTCTATGCTCTTACAACTAATAATCACATAACACTGGACATTTAACATGTAGAACAACATTTAGCATGTATGAATTTGCAATTTTTTGTCACCCCTTCCCTTGTGTAGCCCTCTTTACAATTTTCCATAGTTACAAAGCATAAAACATAAATGTAAAACAAACAGTGAAGACTGTAAAGAAAGTGTAAAACATTGCCAGATCCCAGGTGCTTGCTGATTCTAGCTAAAGCAAATATATTTTAAGCTGGTTATGATTCTCTGCGCGCCGGTCTGCAAGATCATATCTGCCGGGTTCCTAATTCCCGTTCAGTTAATTAATCTCACACTCGGATGTGGTAATAACTTGACTCGATAGACCTCTTTAAATGGACTCTTTAACACGCAGAGGCACAGACTGGCACACTGTATGCCATTTATTTGCTAGACGTAACTGTCTGATTCTACACAGACTCCAACCCTGACTTCTGGCTGTTGATTAAAAAAGCAACAACCGCCTGATTAGCACACGCGGGCATCTGGGTCATTGGCAGTGGCACGATCGTGCACTTAAGTGTTTCACTTACTGCAAATTGACTCACAGATTGTGACAGAAGGTATTAGTGATGGAAGTTCATTTCTGGGCAATTATGCTGGAGAAGGTTGATAGAACGGTTGACATCCAATTCTAGGGTTCCCCATATGGCCAGGGGTTTAAATGTCTCTGAACAATTAAATAAAAGCCTTGATATATTTGGAGGGAGAGTGTGTATGTGTTTGTAATGGGGTGTGCTAGTCACATGAACGTCTCTGGATTTAAATCAGACTCTAGAGAAGGCTATGGTTCTAAGATTATATATGCCATCACAATTTAACTCCGCAGCCCCTGCTACCCAACCTGGGTCCGCACATGTTCCTCTTGCATCAAACTGGTAATTTAGACTTAATGGTGTTACTTGAAGCTCTAGACCTGGACAGAGTGTTTGCTGAAACCTCTTCCGCTACGGCTGTGCTCATATTCCATCTTCTTTACAGACAACGTCTGCTTAACCCCCCATAGCGAGCGTTAAAGTATCATAATATTTGCATACACTGTAAGTGAATCAGGTGGGAGAGAGGTAGGCTAAGATGAGGTACATCTCCAGAGACTGATTATAGCACAGATGCACTGATGAAGGGCCGGGGGAGACTCTGTCTGCCTGCCTCACAAGAGCTGTACTGTCAGGGGCTGACTAATGTATTATTCACCCTTCATTGATGTGTAACTAAAGCCAGTGGCTGGGGAGCCTGGGCCACCAATACCCCCTACAGACGGTAAAGCCCCAACAGGCTACTGAGCTCCATTGATTTATGGGTCTCAGTAGAGGGCCTGGTGAGAGGGAGGGAGTCAATGGGGGCCAGTGTTGTTTGGTTACTAGCATTCTTAAAAATATCTTCTTTTGTGTTCTGCAGAAGAAAGTCATGCAGGTTTGGAACGAGATGAGGGTGAAGAAACAAAATATATATAACTTTTTTTTGAGTGAACTATCCCTTTAACTGTGAAGATGTATCATACCATTCAGATTTCTAATGTATCCATCCATCCATCCATTTTCTACCGCTTGTCCGAACTACCTCGGGTCACGGGGAGCCTGCGCCTATCTCAGGAGTCATCGGGCATCAAGGCAGGATACACCCTGGATGGAGTGCCAACCCATCGCAGGGCACACACACTCACGCACTCACACCCTACGGACAATTTTTTCCATTTCTAATGTATAATTGCGAAAATGTTTACCTTAAATGTAACAATATGAAGCTGTTGTTGTACTGAAGCTAGCCTTAATCAATTCTACAGAATTTTTCTGTGATATTTTACAGATTTTCCACGTTAAATGTAAAGAAAACATACATCTACAGGAAAAACAGCAAATTTACAAGAAAAACGAGAAAACTATTTATTTTACCGGGAAAACGTTATTTTATAGGTTATTTCTGGCGCCCAGCAGACATACAATTTCCGTTTTATTTTAACAAGATTAGATTTTTTACAGTTTTTTTATTGAAATACGGTCAAAAACTGTACAATTATTTAAGGAAAAAAATATTATTTTACGGTATATTTCTGTCAATCCAGCTGACAATTTTTTTAGAGTGGAATAATCGTATCTTTTCGATTTACATCATCAAGCAAAGCCAAATAAATGTCAAATAAAAAATAAAGTAAAGATGTCAAATATAATGAACTACATTTCATTTGTAAAATATAAATTGCAATTTGATTATCAAAAATACTTTGTTTATGTGATATTTAAATCAAGTTTGGACGTGTGACATTTCCAGCAAAAATAACTATATAATGATACAGGAACAGTGTGGAAACATGGTACTAAAACACAGCACAACTCTTATTTAAAGACAGTAGTACCCCTTTGGGAAATCAAGGTGAATGGTCTCACTAGATAATAGAGTTGAGTCATCAGGGGTGGTATATGAGAGAAATGGAAAATACAGGAGTCTGAAGTGCAGGTGACTCGGAGGGTTAGCACAATCTTGAGTCAATCATTGACTGATAAGTCAAACACATTGCTTTGACAGCGTCTACACTGAACCAACAATGAACCAATAAATGGCATCAATAAGACTGGGCACTGTGGTATATACGTACAAGCAGTGGTTTGTTTTCAGTAATGGTGGCACAAAGACAAGAGTTGCGGAACACATTATTTCTGAGAACGGCCTTCAATTAAGGAACTACAGGTGCTGAGAGATGCAATTGACAGGTAGAAAGATAATGAGACGTTTGGGATTGTTCGCACACTGGAACACATACACATAGATCCACTAAAGCCACTACACACACAAAGATAGACGTTTCGTCATGAAAACTTGGTGGCCTCGGCTCTAATTACAGACCTTGTAACCACACCTTGACTGCCTGGAACCTTTATGTAACCTTCTGCGTTTCAGGTATGTTACATCTCTTGGTGGTCTCCAAGCACGATGAGTTCAACATGTAAGTGCTCATCAAAGAACCACAGGGTGTGGACTGAACCTCAGCATAGATTACTCATAGAAACAAGTCAGCTGTCCCATCACTGATGGGATGACCATACAGTGTATATTTGTAAAAACCCTGTATTTACATCTTCCACATAAGACGGATGTATGAGTCAACGGGTTATCTATGAATCTGTCCCTCATAACTTCAAAACAGGCTGGTGAAGATGGATGACACTGATTTTTTTTAAGTAGATAAAAAAACAATCTGCGAATGATAGGTAACATGAATTTCAGTAGTTGGCATGTTAAAGGGATAATTCACCAAAAAAAAAATTCTGTAATCATTTATTCAACTTAGTGTTATTCAAAATCTGTACATGACCCTTTCTTATGCAGAACAGAATATTTAGCAGATATTTTGACAAATGTCTCCATGGTTTTGGTGTCCATACAATGTAGGTCAACACTGATGGTTTCCAAAGTTCTTGGAAAATAGTATTGCCTTGGAACACTCTTTTAGTAGGAAAGGGTTATATGTGCTTACTTAGACTAAATAAACTAACTATCTTTTAGAAACCCACATGTATGGAAACAAAAAGAATTTCTGGAATGTGGTCTGTTTTTCTATGCAAACAAAATTTTGAATTTTGGTACTATACGTCGCTAACTCACTCTAAATGCTTAACTATGGCCCTTCAATTGCATTGTATTTATAAAAGTGGCATAAAGCTCATAGTAAAAAATATCTGTAAACATTGCACCTTGATATTCTTTAATAATAAGTATATTCTGCTGCAGAATCTTGATTCATTAAGCGGACACAAAGCTGAACTATAGATCACCCTATAAGTGCTCCCTTAGACCAAGCCGTCTCAAATCGAAAGGAAGATTTATGAATAAGTAAGAACAGTGACAAATTGCCGGCTTAATTAACCAAGGGAGAGAAACCTTGTCAATAGAGATTTCGATCGCCAACCTTTTTGATTGAAAGGGAGCAACCATCTCCTCCTGGCCTGCTGCATTGACCGACACCTGGCTAAATTGAATCGCTAATCATCACCATCCTTTTAGGCTATTTCCCTGAGGATACAACTGGGCAAAAGTGGCAATGAAGCTGTTTCCCTGCGGTGTTTCTCACACCCATGATATAAATATGGCCCCTTAGTCCACCATCCCCATCTGGCCATGGGATATTTTAATTTGTTTCTAGTGCTGGCTCCATTTCACACCAATATGCTTGCTTTCACAGCCCAGGGGAGTTTGCGTCACTTCGGCATGCCCATGTTGCTCTAGTTTTTAGTTAGAGACCCCAGTTTGACTTGCCTTCAAGCGATGTATGGGATTACGGCAGTATGGTGTTAATTTTTTTTACTCTGATGTCATGGAAAGGAACCTGCTCTCAGATTTTCTTAAATGCCATGAGCAACAAGGTATCAAGAGACGTCAAATCTTTCATGCAGGAGCTTGACTTACATTGCATATAGACATACAACTTGATCCCAAAGGATACCGTGACAGAATAGAGTTGTTAAGAAAGAACACACATCTTACACACAAATCTTATCAATGGTTGTACAGAACAGAGGTGTTGTGGGTAAACAGGCTCTGTCCCCATTGTCTGGGGTTCTGATATCACTAGTAAGATAACACATAGAAGAATAATACTACAATAAGGAGCTCTCCCTGATAAGAGATGGACACATAAGGTGCCCAGAGAAAACTGGGAAACAGGGAAGGGATGGTGGGAAAGTATACCTAAAATGTGACTGGGAGGCGATGAGAAAGATAGAAAACAGAGTACAGAAAGAAGGGCATTGTCTTTAGCCTCCCTGTCTGGACATAACCCACCTGTTGGGGGTAGGGGATGTGAACTTATCGCTCTTGTTATCTTAGTTTTCACCAGGTTGTCATCCTTTTCACAGCCTCTTTGCATCCAAATGCTATTGTAACACTAGATACGAGTTTACAGATGAAAACAATGACAGTTTCAAACTACCATCGGTCTATACACTTTTTTGCTGTGAGTTTCTCTTTTCTGTATGCAGACTGTAACCTTCTTCTACACTTTCCCATTGTCAGGAGGGCCTGATCTCAAGTGCAGGTTCAAGGCCGTCATTGATTGATGCTCGCTGGCTTTTCAGATTCATTAAAAACCCTTGCATCCTTATAGGACACTTCAAGACTTTTCTTCAGATACCGCGGAAGAAAGAAAGATTGGTAGAAAGACAGACAGAGGGAGGAAAAAACAGAAACAATGATCTCCTCTCAGGCAGAGCGAGTCAAATTTAAGATGCAGAGAGAGATCCGTGGCACCTGTCCAAGACAGAAGATGAAAACTCTCTGCTCTCGCTGTCCTGAGCTCTGCCTCAATTTTACTGCATTCATAACCCCACCTGATCAGCCTCGGTCTGTTACCATTGTGTCTCCACTCAGCACCTTTTCACACGAACTGCTCAACCAATACTGTACCAAGTGCCTTTTGGACGGCGGACAATTCTCAGAGTATTTCTCTGTACCTTTGTTTGCCTATGTCCTGATCTCTCCAGTTCAGGTTGAGGGCACTTTAAAAACAGATAAGCCACTGGCTGTGGCTCGTAGTTACTTGGGGTTGCACAGAATACCTCATATTTATCACCTCTGCCCTTCTCTGGTGCTCTGACATTGGATTTTTGTGCTGGAAAATGGCAGTTATGAGGTCACTGCTGAAATATGTCATTTCATCTGTACGTGAGAGGTGATGAGCACCTTTTCTTCAAGGCAGTTCAGATACAATCTAATAACTTTCAGAAGAATGACAGGAAATAGGAACCAATAAGTCATAAAAACAGCTGCTAATGAAGCTTTAGAAGGCTTGGCACATTTTAAAAGGTTATTTGCCAGAAAAGCTAAGTGACATGGAAGTGTGATCGATCAAGCCTGACAACGAGCCATAAATGGATCAGTCACACTAATTCATTGGGAAACTCTGATTGGATGTGGGTGGTGACCCTGCAGAAATTGGATGCAGTGTTTGGAAAGGGCCGAGAGAAAGATGGATAGGGCGAACAGATTGCTGGTAAGGAATGATGGAGGAAATTAAGTGTCCATTGGAAGGGCAAATCATGCAATACTGTTTGATCTTATGTTTAGTTTGTTTTTCGTAATAAAGAGATACTGGTGTCGTCTTGGGTCTGACATGTTTTAATGTGTTTTTGGTAAATCCATGCAGCAGTGGATAATTGCAGAAATACTGATTAAGTGATAATTGTCATGTTGTACAGTAAAGTATACAGTGCCTTAATTCCTAGCACTAAACAGTTTGATTAAATGTAAATTGTTACTTCAGAATTTGCCCATTCAAAGAGAGAGTGATAGATAATGATAGAAAAATGACAAAATAAATATTCTCCACATCCATATACTGCACTTGATTTGGCTTTTCATGAGTCAGCTTATCTATAAATAAGATTTAGCCTAAATTTAAAATATTCACACAGACACAACAAACAGGGATAAACCACCCTCAGATGCTTTTACAACATGAACCAAATAGTTTCTCATGTATTTGCATTCACACCTTGCCGAAGCTCTGTCACTCTTATTCCAGACACCAAATGGAAAGGTGGCAGACCAAGCAAGGAACAAAAGCATTCCTGTTTAACACCAGTTCATAATACACTAAATTCATCCAAAAGGTATTTTTAGCATCTTCTCATGTTGCATTTGCCAAATGTCTGCAGTCCTGATGTTTACTTTAACATAGTTAAAGTTGCAAACATTGTTAGCCTACTGTATGTTTTGTTTTATACATTTGTTATATTGTTTAAAATATTCAATGTGAATATGGAAATAACATATTATAACATATACATAAAATAACATATAATAACTAATTCATAAAATGTTTAAACATATTAATAAATATATTTAAATGTATTTAACGTCTTGAGAGATTGTATTAACATTGTTGGATGCTAAAAAAATGGCACAGTCAAAATATATCTGGGTAGAAATACACATTCATGGTATGATTCATATAAAGTGAACAGATATGTAATTGAACAGCATGAAGCAAAAGTGCAAATTTGGCTATCAGAAAGGGTAAAGGGCTGGTGTTCTTTCGGGCCCCTGCCTAGGGCTCTCTGCGTTTGATGTGGAGATTAAGAGCATGTTTTAACAATCCAAAGGCCTGGTCTTATTTAGACCATAGAGTTTAGTAGCTATCATTAGTCCTAAAACCCCCAACACGTTCACACATTGATAATCAAAGCAGACATTTGCACCAAATGTCAACATTAGCCATTTCCTGCAGCGTTTCTGACATCACACATTGCCTCATTTAAATAAGATTTGTAAACTACATAGTTTTTCTTTTATTTAAAAAGGTTCTGGATTATAGATATTTATTGATTTTAAGAATTATATAGGCTTCGATTTTAAATTGACAGATACGATCATGAGTAACAAATCTGCTTCATAAGATAAAAGCATCTGCTAAATAAATAAATGTAACTAAATCCGCCACATTACACTAAATCTCATAAAGCAAAAGATCAGAACTATCCAAATTTTGGAGGATTTTCCTCACTCCGAGTTTCCTCACTCTGAATGAGTTAATCAATTCTCATGAAGCATATGCGACAATCACTCATCTTCGCTCTGTCCTCTGGGCTCGTTATGTACAGTTTGTGTGGAACTTGTGTTTATTCATATTTTGACACATGTGTGCACTACGTGCTCATAGAATGATTAAAGGTTTCACATTCAGTGTTCTAGTATAAAACTGCCTCTGTTTTATCTTGTGTCTTCTGGTGCAAATTGTTGCATAAACAATTGAATAACATGTCAGAATTGGGGTTACACAGTGGCCAACTTACATTCAGTCAGACTTATGTTCGGTCAGCAATGAAATCAAAATGCTGGTAGAACCAGTTTTCACTGTGCTACATGTTTTAGAGTTTATGGCGGTACAATCTTTAAATAACCATAAAACACTAAATTACCCGAGACAGTCATAAAAGTAGCATTGATATTGCAACTTTCATAGAGTCCTCCTGTACTGTGTAAATTTCATCGAACCTTTGTGTGCCTGCTCCAAGAGCAATTTTAAAACTTAAAGAAAAAAAATCTTCTGCCTAGGCCTGAGATGGAAAGCCATTCAAATGAAAAGTAAAATTTATCGGCTTGTCATCATATGAGTTTGTTTGGGTATTCTGCGATGCCGCCCCGCTTTTCAAACGGCGTTTTGGAAGCAGATATATCACTTGCCAACGCCACCCATCTTGCTCCTAACCAACAGAAGACAGAAATCGAGTTCCGATGTCTCTCTTTCTCTCAATTCCTCCTCTCTCTGCATCTCTTTTGCTCTCAATTTCCCTCTCTCATTCCGCTTCAGTAGCTGCAGACAGCACCAGGGGGATTTTGGCACTATTCAGGCCTAGACACATTCTCTCCTCACACTGTCGCGAGTGTCAAAGACCTAGTTTTCTGTAAAGGCCTTTTCCGTCAGCTGCCAGGATGGCCCTTTTGAGTGGACTCTCAAAAAAAGAGCGAATTCTACATTCCAGTCGGCATCCCGTCCGCTTCTTCATCAATTAACAGACCTCTTGGTTAAACATTGGCTTCTGTATGGGTTATTATTCGTTGCCAGGCTGAGAATGCCATCAGGTTTTACTGCCAGAAGAGTCCTGAGCTCAACATGTTATAAATGTTGATGTAGGTTAGTAATGTCAACTAGTTCAGGTTGATGGAGCATTTGTTATGTTGGTATGGTGCGATTATGACTGTCTGGATTTGATAGCATCTTTAAGATTGAGTCAAAGATCCCTGTGAGCCCCTTACAAGGGTCTGAAACAAACCCAGTGGAAATGTGTGCCCTGTGTTTAACATATGACCTTTCAACACAAAACTCTTATAATAAGAATATGTATTTTTTTAAACGAGCAACAAAAAATAAATGTAACTTCTTTGAATAGAAAAAAACTTAAACTGATCAAGCTGAAACAATAAACTAAATTACACTGTGATGCATATAGTACACTATAAAAATGGTTTGTCATGGGGTGATATCTGAATTAAGTTCTTCACTGAAAAGCTGCACTGCAACAATGTAAAATTATAATAAGCGGTATAGCATTACATTTAATTTGAATTATCCAAGCGAAAATATTATTTGTCACGACCAAATAAACATGACTATATTAGCTTACAGGAATGAAAGTAATGGAGTCAGGTAAAACTAACAATTGCACAGTTTTATTATAAACATGTTATGATAGAGATAAAGAATTACTGGTAAGATCTATATTATATATCCTTATGTATTTGTTGTTTAATATTTATTTGTTTAGATCACCTATAAGGACATTCACATAACAAATCAAATCTAATATGGCATTGGGCAGACAGTTAAACCTACTAGTCTTTTTTATCCTTTTCAATTTTAAAGTATTACAAAAATTATATATATGGCATGGAATATAAAACAACATGAATTGTTAAATAGTGTGAATAGCAGATCAATAATTCACCTTTGTGGGAAAATTTAACAAAGCGATGAAATCACATACATTTCATACTCAGTACTTTTATTAGCGGTTGAAATGTATAGGCTATTACTAATATATATATATTTTTCCAATAATAATAATAGTTACCAATATAATTTAGTTGTAATCTATAAATAATAAAATATCATAATTAAAAACAAAAATTGTATTTGTCAATACTGCATTTTCATAAATATAATTGTGGGTTTAATTTTATGACTAGGCTACAGTAGCTACACATTATTTATTATCAATATTATTTTTATTATAGTAGTAGTTTTACTGATTTGATGTTAATGGGCAGTAATATTAAATATTTAAGCGACATATATATGTTTACAACTAAACACAGCTAAATGTTTTTTGCTTGATTTTCTTCCAAGGCCTTGTATTTAGACTCGAAGTCCAGCTCTTCAACGGTTGATGTTTACCCCCAAAATGGCATATAGGCCTCAATAAGTGTATATTCTGCCTTAACTGGGTTTACCTTTGCATTATCACTACAAAAGCACACGAGGATGGCTGATGCGCTCAGGACAAAGACGTTCTTTTTCTGATTTAATTAGAATATTGCATTTAAGGCATTGAGCGGAAAAGACGAACAAGTGTTGTGTTAGTATTTTAACACTGTGATTTGTGAGCTCAGGTTGCCCATATTCGTTTTTGAGCCCGTAAACTGGAGATGGCTCTATACGCCCACAGACAAAGTTAGGCTACTCAAAGTAACACTCTAAACCGGAATATTTAACCCACATCTAAATTCATCGTATTTAATAAAATTAGTAATTAAAATCCATATACTACATTCTGCAGTTTTTATTTGTTTGAGATTCAAATGGTTCTTAAAAGGAGATAAAATACCAGGGCCCAAAATAAAAAAAGCTACAAGAATTAAGAACAAAAGTAATTCCGAGTAATATAAATACAAAATAACAACAATATATTTTTTTTTGGTATAGGCTTATAACAACATGTAGTCACATAATAGGCTAGCTATCTTAGATCTGAGTTAATTCTCAATGAAACACGCACGACAGCCAACTGTCAGACAATAAACCAATGTTTTTACAAGTTCCTGGACAAAATCCTAAATGATTGTGAAGTTTAATGAGAGTAAGACTTTTACCATGTTAGAACAGGAATATGTATACTGCCTACCATTCCTTTTGCCAACGTCATTTAAACTTTAAGCGTATATAACGTCCCACGTCCATCTATCCACTTAACTTATTAAAAACAATACAATTAAACTAAGAGGAAGATAAAGCAGTAATCTGTTATGAGAAAGCAAAAGTAATGCCTGCTAAAGTAACCCGGTCTTTGAAGACATTTTAAAGTAAGCCTTTTTAGGTTTATGATACAATTCCAAACGCCTAATATAGCTGTATGTACAGTATATAATATTGCATTGTCAAAAATAACTTTAAAGTAAGAATTTTTATTAAATAGCCCAGGTGTTGTTTTGAGTCTCAGACAAAAAGCCAGAATTTATGTTTATCGAAAATTTTGTGTTTTTAAAAATAATAAAGGCAAAAAAAATCGACACTATTTTTCAACCTTAAAATCTATTAAAATCCTTTTCATTTGTATTGGTGTCAATAGGTCTGGAGGAGTAATGGGGTCCAGATTCAGAATGAATTTAATCAAAAGCCAACTTATTACTGATTTTAATTATTACTAAACAAATAAATCATGTTTCTGATTAAGACGCACGACAATAGATTGTTTTGAGACCACTGAAGCACCATGCTTGGCGAAATGAAAGCCGACCGGGATTTAATATACAGACACAATAAAATGTTGTTCTTAATCACGTTATTGCTTAAATGTATTTGCCAAACTTCATTAAATTCGTTCTGAAAATAAAACACGTACAACTGCGTTACAACGACACGCCACAGATGGAGTTGGGCTTGTGGATATCCTGACACAGACGCTGCTGAAGTGAGACTCCCTGTAGAGACATTTCCCTTTGGAAGAACGGAAACTATTGTCTTGGTGAAAGAAAATAAACAACAATTAGAAGGAAGACGTTCTGCAGTATTGTTGCATGTGTATTGGTGACATTTGATGGTCAGATCAAATTCCCTGCACTTTTGGAAAGTATGAGACAATGCGCATCTTGCTGCATTTATTATAACTGAAAAAAACTCATTATTATTATTCACTGCGCCCAAAGCTCAAATACTAAATACGCGCATCAATAAGAATCGACCCGTAATATGCCACCTAGATTGTCCATCGATCGGATGCGTAAACCCATTATGAGAAATAGCAGAGCGTTTAATATCTTACCTTCAACAGCCGATGACAGAGGCAGCAAAAAACTGCATAAAAATAGCAAATAATCCATTGTCATAAACCAGATAGTTTGGACATGAAAGTGGAGCTCCAAGAGGAGATTGTTAAATCCCCCAGACCCTCAGTCCAGTTTCGGAGACCTTCTTCTCCAACTTCAGATCTGTTCTTCTCAGCTATATTTCCACAAAACACAACGCTCTCAACACACGGACACTTTTGAGTCCGTGTAATCCGACAGCCGATGTGCAAAATATCTAAAACTGCGCTGATGGAGGTTTAAAATGTATCCAATGAATGAACGCTCCTTATTTTTCATTAGTGGAAAACATGCGTGTCCGTTTATAGATGTTTAACTATGCAATCCTTATTCGGACAATAGTTTTTTAAATGTCAAGTGCTCCTCAAACAGCATTTTGTTGTAGTCCGACAACAAAGCGGTCCCAGTGTAAGTCCCGTAAAATCACCTTATTGTGGCTTTACGCGTAAAATCCCTGAGCGAGTTTCACCATCTGAGCCTGGATCGCTGCGGCTCCTCCTGCCTTTCCATGTGCGTTGGAATGAAGATCGGCTGCTCTGAAACCAAGAAAAGAGTGAAAGACGGAGAGAGAAAGCCTATGGTAGGAGGAGTTATGCTTAAAACCAGCTGTCAGTCATTCTTGTGGATCTTCCCCCGAAATCATCTGGCGAGCTCGAAAGGGTGAGAGCGCCCCTCTGCGGCTCTTGAAGCTCGCAGTTATGTCACCACACATTTATTTTTTAACACTTTAAAACAGTTCAGTTTTTCAATAATAAATAGGCTACTTGTCTTTATGAATTACCATCATTATACCATCATCATATTCGCAGCGATGTCATAAGACTAACATTTTTGTTTCCTCAAAAAACATTTCAGTCAAAACTTTTAGAAGGAGACATTTCTTTATTAGCCTATAGTCTGATGAACCTTTTCCCGTAATACACGTTTGTGTAACAGAAACGTATATATGGAAGTATGCAGTTCGAAAAAGAAATTTTTAGGAACCTTTACTTTATTAGTGTATTGTCCTTGCAGTAAATTTGTTGTTCATTCAGTTTTGCTTTTTTATGTTACTATCCCATTATTTTTATTATTATATTATATTATATTTTGTTATTATATTATAAATGTCACTGAATTCTGAAATCCACTTCTGAAAAATGATGTGTTAAATGTTAACATCTTTTGTAATAGTATAGTATGGGATGTAACACTAAATATACCGAAACAACTGTTAGGTAAATTTTGTTGAACTTGTTAGCAGTAATGTTTAGGTCAAGTCAATGATCTTTTGCTTGTGAATGTATAAGAATTTTGTCAGCTTCGCATTTGAAAATATACTTTGTCCGTCAAAGGTTTGGACACACTTGGCTAAATTATTCCCAAGCCTTTAAACAGTTTGCCTCCTAAATAATTATTCGTAAAAAGTAATACATTCAAATGTATTTATTTAATGTTTATTTAAGCTTTAAACAGTCACAAAGTAAATGTTGTATAAAAATATGACAAAGATACTGTCAGGAAGGCTGCATATGTGTGTATGTAAAACAGTTGAGGGATTGCATAAATTATCCAAAGTCACTGTAGAAAGTGGATTGCAGTCCAGTCCATGTGTCATTTGAAAGAGAAACTCTTACATTTCTATATTTCAATAACAAGATTTTTTGTGATGAGCTGGGTTCACCTTTACTGTTTAAAATGTGTGTGCAACAAAGTCTTGTTCAGTTACTTTTTATGGATTTCACTTGTCCCCATTTAAGATGTAGAAGTTGTGTGACATTTTATTTAGATGTACATTAAACCATGTAATCTAGAAATGTATATAGCTGTTTTTCTTAAGTGTGACTTGGTGTTTTTCTGATTGAGTATATACAGTAAGAGATACATGTAATGTTACTCGATATGGCTCAGTGATTTACACCAAATGTTCCCATGTCCTTAAATCAATTTGAGCAGAGCTCTTAAAGCCAATAAAATAAATAATGCTTAGCTCTGGTATTTCGATTAGTTTTAAACTGTGCTTCTTCTGTGCTTTTGTAATGAGGCCAGCAGTTTCGGTAGATTATCAATGACACAACTGTGTTTACCAGTGTCATAGGCAACTATCAGTAAATGCCATATGCGTTCTGTCCACCGTATTCAAGCCAAGTTCATTACTTTTCACTAGAGCTGCATCAGTGGTGTTCAACAATACCGCTCTACTTTATTCAAACTAAAATGTCTTTGTTTGTATTTTCTTAAGACATGTGTAGTGATTTGTATTTGATTAAAATTGTTTGTTTGTCATAACAATAAGTGTGGGTAGGGGCTTTGGTCTATAAACAAGGTTAAATTGACAAAAAAATGTTTAGGTTACTTTAAACTTTGTTTAACATGTTAAATAAACTGTTACATAACCAATTAAATATACTGCAGATTTACATCTAGAATTTTTTTTTTTAATGCTAATGTAAGTAATGTTTTGAGTGAAAGTCTTACTAAAGAAGTGCTTCAGTACTTAAGAGGTCCTCAAACCAGAAAAAATAAACAATTCCACTTTGGAATTGTCATATCTGTTATTTATAAGTCTGACTTTGTTCCACTGTTTAAAGATCGGAGTGAAATTTGATGTACTTGGTATGTGCATGAAATAATAATAAATAGAGGGTCAATCTTAAACCATAAACAAAATTCAAGGGACTAATTTTGCATGAATGGAAATTAATAGACTGGTTGTCTCATTGTATTTAGATTTAGCAGGTACTGGGTTATTTGTCCTTAACTGTTTATAGTGTTAACTGATATATTTTTTTTTAAAGAGAACGTTTATTCGATTTAATTGTGTCCTTGAACGGTAATAGCTGTGCTCTATATTTTATAATAGTTTCTTGAAAAGTCTGTTTTTGGTCAAACGGCAGGATTTTTTTCCTTTTGTTTAATGTCCATGAAGTGCCTCGGAAAAAAACAGACTGCACACCTGGCGTTCATTACAAACTCATTAAGTAAAGTGGCAGACTTTTATTGCTTTGCGGATATTTCGATATTTCTAAAACTTTCACCCGATCCTCTTCCACTGTTGGCCTGCCTGCTAGCCCCCACATCACCCCTCCCACTCGACTTACCGTAGCTTTCATGCTGGACCAACAAACAGCAGTGCTAATATGATATGGACACAAGAATATTGTGTTCCTCTGCACTGTGTGCTGTGAGTGTGGTGACATCTTTGACAATTTTGAGATCAACTGCAGTCTGGGAAACACATAGTTGTTTTCCACCAAAAGGGCATTGGGGCTGGAGGCTGTACCCAACCTGAGACTGTTCGGTGTTCTTTAACAGAAGAAAATACTGTTCTGGGCAAGAAAATTGTGCTCATACACCCCTTTAATATTCTGGAACCTGTGTTTTCTCAGATCTTGTCTCCTTACAGCAAGAGGGTTTGGGCTTGAGCCCCAGCTGACCCAAGTGGTTCATTTTGGGTGAAGTTTGCATGCCCTCCCTGTGCCAGCGTGGGTTTCCACTGGGTTACCCCAGTGTTCCCCACAGTTCTGTTAAACTGAAGACTCTAAATTGCCTATAGGTGTAAGTGAGAGCATGAATGTTTCACGGTATGTGTGTTAGGCCTATGATGGCCTGACCACCTGTTTAGAGCGTTTCCCTCCCGTCTACCTGAGATATACTGGCATAGGCTCCAGGACTCCCTGCAACCCTACATAGGAAAGGCAGTATAGAAAATAGATTTTCAGCGTATTATCAACAGTGGAAGCACTCGATGTGGCACAATCCATTGCCAGGTCAGCTGATGGACACCACATTCCTCCTTTTGACACAATGCACCGTTATTATGGTTACTTTATTTCCCTATAACTTACCCCAGATGCTAAACCTGTAGACTTGGAAAAGTGTGCCATACTTTTTTGTTGGCAAGCTACGTATTTAGCGTTATTCCCCTGGAATAATGTAATATATTATATCCCCTAACCATCACACAAACTTATGAAAGACATTAGATCTAAAAGAAAAACATGACTTAACCCATATGTAATGCTTTAATTTAGTTAGGACCACTGATCTATATTAGATGACTGGATTGCGCCTAGAACACTAAACCAACGGCAGGAGGTGAATTGTGTTGCCATCTTGGTATGCCCAACTGACTGAGAGCGCCATTGACTTACAGTCAAAATAAGGATCTAAAACCACCTGTTTTTCAGTTTATTAGGCAGCGATATGTTTTTAGTTCACATGTGTGTTTAAATGAATTGTTACTTCTGTTGTTTTTTTCAAATGTTTATACTATTTTGGGTAGAATAGTGATGTAGAAATCAATGTATAGAAGGTGAGTGTGTATTGCACACTGTTGTAATGGCACATGGCACAAAAGCTTTATGACTTAAAGAATATATACAGCCTGTATGTATCTGTATTTAGATTTCAGAATAAGCACATTTGACATATGTTGAGGTGTCTCGTTAGTCTGCAGATCTGATTACTGTAATGAAAGTTAACGTAACTCACTCTATATCTAATCAGACGGGAAAGTCTCAGACTTTAAATAATTAACCATTTACATGCTTAAGACATTTGCATTGTCAGCATGTACTGTGAGACTTTAGATAAAGAAACAGGGACTGGTAAGTTACAATCCAGTCATTTATAGATCAGTGGTGGGGACCAGTAAAATATCCTCACAAGTGGGTTGTAATAATGTTCCCTGTTACAGAGGACATTTGAACCCTTTCAAATATAGCTAAAGTAGGAACACACACACACTCATAACTGGCATGTATGGACTCGTGTGAATAAGGGCACAAGCGTGAAATATTGGTTGACAGGTTTCACCCACTTTAAGTATAGGGCTTGAGAAAGTTTCTGGCTTTAGAAATACATTGTCTCAAAGAACAAAATGTAATTGCAGCCTTGAGGATTGTGAGCTGCCTTGAGCATTTTGACCATGCCAAAGACAACAGTGTAATAACAAACATAACTGAACAATTTCTAAATACTGTTTTGCTGGTAGGTAGCACAAAAAGGTCTTACAAGATAAATAAAATGAATGAATAAATAACTAAAATAACAATCTTCAGTTATTATTTATTCAAAGTGGACCAAAATATGCAGATTTTAATAAACATACATATTTATAACTATTAAATACTTTTACATTTAAGTTTGATTCACATTAAAAGTCCAATTTTTGCCATTTGCCCAATAACTAGCATTAAAAAAATGTTTAGTGCCATTTGAATGATGCTGGGGTAGTCTGGTGTCAGGCTTTGCTGTTGGGACGTCAGCAGCAGGAGGTAGCCGAAATTTGACTTGGAATATCTACTCTCTCCCAACAACTCACTGCCATCGCTCAGCACCTGGACCAGACCCAAGCTGTACAAGCGGCTGCTTGTCCCTACAGCCATCCTGCTTTTCCACCGAGCAGTCGAAGGTAGCGTTCGTTGTCATACAGCTCGCGGGTGTCGCCAGGGAGTGGGAAAAGGCGGTCTGGGACAGTAACCATGCCTGCTGCGCTTCTTTTGAGTTGTTTTCCCAGGAGCTCAAAAAGGTGTTTGATCGGTCTGCACTTAACAGCGAGGCAGCTCGGTCTTTGTCCCTTTTACAACAGGGTCGCAGGGAAGCACTTTGGCTCCGTCCTGCGGCTGGAATGACAAGGCACTACACGGATTAGCAGGTCATGTGCTGGACGGGATCCATTCGCTGGAACTTCCCCCGATGCTCGACGGGCTGATACAGCACGCACTCCAGGTCGACTTTCGTCTGGGACTCCGTTCTCAACAACACGGGAGTGGAACGCTGGACGGGGAGTCCTCTAGCGCCTTCAGGAATGTGGTCCAACCATCTCCTTCTCTTCCTTCTTCCCTGGAGGAACCCTGCAGATCAGCCCTGCCCGCCTCTCCAACCACGAACGTCGTCGACGCCTGGCCAACAACCTGTGCCTCTATTGTGGTGTTCCTGGAAATTTAGTGGCGGTCTGCCCACTCAGCAGATCTCATCCAGGCAACTTGACTTCCCGTAGGGTAAGCGTTAACCCTACCTGTCTTCTCTCTCGCAGCCGGACTGGTCTTCCTGCAGTCATTCAGTGGAGGGGAGTGAGCCACTCTGTGTTTGCTCTCATTGACTCTGGAGTGGAGGGTGATTTTATTGACATCGAACTGGCCGAGAGGTGAAGGATTCCCGTAGTTCCTCTCGCTCAAACCATCTGGCAGAGACGCTCTGCGGCACACCTCTCACAAACATCTCTTCCACCACTGAACCTGTTTCGCTCACCACGTCCGGTAATCAGGAGCTTCAGTTTCTCTTGATCCATTCACCCTCCGCTCCAATCGTGTTGGGTCATGCCTGGCTGTCGAAGCATAACCCCCATATTGACTGGAGAAGGAATTTTGTTTGTGAATGGAGTTTTTTTGTGCTACTAATTGTTAACTACTGCTCTGTCTCCTTTGATCTCTTCCCCTCTGTTTCAGGAGGAGCCTGTTGACCTCACGAGGGTACCTAGCGTTTAGCATGACCTGAAAGCGTTTTTTTGTAAGTCTCGAGTGACATCTCTTCCTCCGCTCCGCCCGTACGACTGTGCGATTGACCTTTTACCTGGCACCTCTCCACCTAAGGGTTGCCTCTATCCTCTTTCTGGCCTCGAGAGGGAGGCCATGGAAAGGTACGTGGCCGATTCCTTGTGGTCCGGCATTATTCGTCCCTCTTCCTCTCCGGCTGGGGCGGGGTTTTTCTTTGTGGAGAAGGATGGTTCCCTTTTGGTTTTATCTTGTCGCCTGAGGGTATTCAGATGGACCCCTCAAAGGTAGAAGCAGTTGCTAATTGGTCTACCACGGTGAATCGCAAGGCGTTCCAGCGATTCATGGGGTTTGCCAATTTTTACAGACGGTTCATCCGAGGGTTTAGTCAGGTCGCTCTTCCCTTGTCGGAGCTCACCTCCACTTTGAGATGGTTCGAATGGTCAGAACGGGCTCAGACAGCTTTTGATAGACTTAAGAGACTATTTACGTCTGCCCCCATTCTGGTTAATCCTGACCCGTCTCGTCAGTTTATTGTGGAGGTAGATTCTTCGGAGGCAGGGGTAGGAGCGATCTTGTCCCAACATTCTGCCCCAGATGACGAGATACATCCCTGTGCGTTCTTCCCCCGCCGGCTCAATTCCTCGGAGCGGAATTACGACATCGGTAATAAGGAGTTGTTAGCCACCAAGCTTGCGTTGGAGGAATGGCGCCACTGGTTGGAGGGTGCTAAGGTTCCCTTCCTGGTTTGGACTGACCATAAGAATCTTGAATACATCCGTTCGGTTAAGCGACTGAACTCTCGGCAAGCTCGCTGGGGTCTTTTTTTGGGGGGCGTTTTGATTTTGTCATCGCCCGGGGAGTAAGAATGGTAAGCCGGACGCGCTTTCGCGTCAGTTCGAGGTCGAAGTCACTTCCACCTGACCGGTGTCCATTGTTCCCCCTGCTCGAGTGGTGGGGGCGGTCACTTAAGGGGGGAATCTTTGGTTCGCGAGGCGCTAAACGGCGTTACTCCTCTGGCTGGTGTTCCAGTGAGCCTGTTGTTCGTCCCGCAGTCGGTCCGAACCAGCGTCCTCCAGTGGGGACATTCCTCCAAACTAGCTTGTCACCCAGGATCTTCTCACAACCTGTCTCTTATCAAGCCACCTTTTGGTGGCTCACGAGTTCGTCTCCGCATGCCCGGTCTGTGCGACTAATAAGTCTTCTAACCGGTCCCCGGCTAGACGGGCCATCATTCTCGCACGTAGACGCTACCCCTAGACTCATCGAGGGGTCGCCGACCTATACGGTATGTCCACTCCTCGATGTAAGGGTAGAGGTCACCAATACCTGGTAGACTCGGAGGGCTATGCTCCGGAGGAGAGATGCTGGATCCCCGCTCGAGACATTTTGGACCGCTCCCTTATTGATCGGTTCCTCCGCTCTCGTGAGTAGCTTCTGGATGCCATGAGGCATCTTTGGGAAGGGGGTTCTGTCAGGCTTTGCCTTTTGTTTTGGATATTTTTTGCATCCCTCCCGTCTGGTACCCCATTTAGTTACTCAGCGCTGTTAATTACCCTCACCTGCTCCTTATCTGTGTTACCCTCTATTTTAGCCACGGCTGTGCCAGTTTGTTACCTTGTGTCTCGCATTGGCTAACCTTGTTCTCTCTCTCCGTTCTCGAAGCTTGAACTAACCTCCACGTCTCTTCCTAGGAAAATGGCAACTAGTGAGCCGGTTTGGATTATTTTTCCCTTACGGCTCTTTCGGCTTCTCGTTTTCTTTTGCGGACTTTGGCGGATTATTCGCACTACGGAGAGAACAGCCGGCCGTGTTTTTTCTGTGAGACGGACAGGAGTGCCCTGCCGTTTTTATTGCTGTTTGTAATCTTCTTTGTTGAATAAACTGTGTAATCACTTACCCTGCATTTGAGTCCTTTTGTCAATTCTGACAGTCTGGGTGGTCATCAGGGCATTTCTATGCTATTACCAAGGAATTCCTGATGGTTGCTAGAGCATTGCTATGTGGCTGCCTATACCTTCCTGTGATATTCTCTGGATGTCACTGGTTCTTTCTCTAGTGATATATATATATATATATATATATAGATAGATAGATAAGTACAATACAATAAAGTGTTAGGATTGTATACTATGAGCAATAGTTATAATGGTGCTTGCCTCAGCAAAAAGCAAAATGATAAAAAATAGCAAAATGATTGTAAAATCTAAATCATCTCGTAACCTAATAACACAATAACAAATAGCCACTATCATCCAGATGGCAAACAATTTTGTTTAGAGTAAATACAAAGAACAGTCTACCCAATCTCATTCTGTCTCCATTCCTGTGGTTCAGTGGTAAGAGCATTGCGCTAACAATGCAAGGTTGTGGGTTCGATCGCAGGGGATTGCAAATACCTATGTAAAATGTTTAGGATAATGCAATGTAAGTCGCTTTGGATAAAAGCGTCTGCCAAATGCCTAAATGTAAATGTATGTAAATGTCTCCTCTTTGGACCTTTCACCCTGTCTACATATCCAGCTGCACCACACCGGTACTGTGCAAATGGCTATTAATAGTCGATCACCGTAGGTCAATGTCAACACCGCTTTTAAGCCCCAGAGGAAGCAGGCCATTAGGGGGTCAGGGGGGAATTCACTTTCATTTTCAAATGCATTGCGGATACGATCACTCTGTTATTATGGGATTGAGGTGATCCAAAGGCCATAGTGAGCTTGATAAGTTTTTCATCCTGAAAAGTACATTACATATATGAGTATTAAAAGCCCATCTGTCTCAAGCCCCTTGCGATTCTGCAGATCCGATTTAATTAGCTTTATGTCTTTAACATTTTCAGTGCTATGACAGGCTAGTGCCAGAAAATGATACTAGAAGTACCTTGGTGAAAAGCTCTCTTTAGTATTTATTGCAATGCACCTCGCCACAAATGTGTCTGGTTTGAATTAGGGGCAAGCTACTTCTAACATGGGTCCCCTACTGTTGTGCAGTGTGTGATGAAACCACCCATATTTCTCAGCTCAAGAACTTATGGGTAATGGAAACCAGAGTGCTCTGTGATGTTTGGTCAGACCGGGAATGCACAAAAGCCCTCAATGCGACTGATGTTCGGAATCTTCTGAGCAAGGGGCTGTTGACTGATGCATGTGCTTAGGAAGGAGTTATGTTGACATGACAAAACATCTACACACTTCGTCGTTGTTCTTTTTCTGCAAGTGTCACATTGGTTTTGGTAACTCATGAATCTTTATAAAGTTTACTTCATAGCAAACACCTGGAGATGTTGAGCGATGGTTAACGCAACCCAAATGCAGAAAGTGGCACATGCTTTACCCTTTCCTACCTGAATTTCAGCTCTAATATGAAAGAATGAGATATATAATATGAATCTTCACACTGACAGTGCTACAGAGCACTCTTTAGAAAAAATAGCACAGTTGTTGGTAAATAACTGTCCAAATAGTTCAGCATATATTGGTAAATAACAAGGTTTAACCATCACTAACAAGTCTGGAAACGCGTGCAAATGCAAATGTTCCTTAGTCGGTAAAGTGAGCAATTTCTCTCATCAGTATTTCTCCATGTCAATAATGGATGAACGGTGTTGGATGAAGAC
This sequence comes from Triplophysa siluroides, assembly GCA_006030095.1. Classification (NCBI taxonomy): domain Eukaryota; kingdom Metazoa; phylum Chordata; class Actinopteri; order Cypriniformes; family Nemacheilidae; genus Triplophysa; species Triplophysa siluroides. The sequence goes on along the minus strand of VCII01000009.1, from coordinate 213,279 downwards.
TTCCCTATTATATTGGACATACAACTATTTGTACAGCTACATGATTTGTCTGAAAAATGGTATGCCACTCCCTCTTAAATATATATTAATTTAGCCACATGTTTTGTCCTTCATTAGAATATTTTGCACTCAATGAAAACTTGAATAGAAACTGTGTTTCATCTCAGCTGTAGAACGTGTAGCCTTATCATCTCACTGGAGAATGTTGTGACACATAGCTCCAACCAAAGAAAGGGAAAAATTATTGTAAGAGAAGGTAATTCACCCATACTCACACCCATATAGCTCAAACACCAGCCAAGCCAGCAATCAGAGTGCAAGTTCTGTTTTGTTCATCTTACAGGTGATGGAAATTAAACTGACATTAACAAATCATCAAATACAAAACACGAACTAAACTGTACTTTCACCTCCCAAGCTGAGATCAAGTGGGTGACAATTGCAACCTTAGCCTCAGTTGTGTGTGGTCATTTGCATTGCTTTCTGGCAGCGTGTTGGAAAAGATCAGCATCACTTTCAGGGCATTGTGGGCTTTTTGTCTTCAGACATCCCCCCTGTGGTACCTTAGGGAAGGTGTAGCATTGCTGCAGGTCTCACAAACGGCATGACAAGTGTGTCTGGAGTTTCTCTTGGCCCCTATGCTGAAATGTAAACACTCAGGATGCCTGGCGTCAACAAGCGAGCACCTGGTATTTCAAAGTGAACCCCGGCTGTGACGGTCAACAGGCATACTGGACTGCATTATATGTGCTTTTTCCCTCCCTGGCATTTTTAGAACTCACCTGGTCCCTTGTTTAGTCTGAATTCTCTGTAATATACACCAATAGATTACCACAGACTGAGACTTCCTGCATTTGGTCTCGGGACAGATTCTGTTGTCATCATACTTGGAAAGACAGGCTTGTAATTATGTAAAAACTGCCAGTTAATATTCAAGATTTTCCCCTTTACAACACAGAGGCTTACCAGTCTTAGAAAATGAGCGATAAAGAAAGCCAAATAAAAACTAATCACAAATGCACACATTATTATACTGTGCCAGCCTGAAAGACAAGATATACGACTTTAAATACTGTTTTATTGGTCAGAATTTACATAATTCTCCTGGTAGATTGTGTGTATTTGCTGAGCAGTGGTACATGGTATATTTTTGGACCAGTTCACAAGTATGATGTCACATGACAGATTAAATGGTTCTGCGTTTGGCATTCCTCACTGTTGACATGCAATGAGTAAATACGGGATTGCTTTCAGCTCTGACACTTTCCATGCCCCACCCACAGTTAAGTAAGCCAAGTCAGAGACTAACTTCTTTAACATTTCACAAATCCAGCTATCGTTCTCAGCACACAACTCTGGAAGGCTTACTTACACATTTTCTTCCAAGTTAGTTATTCATCAATCTGTGTAAGTGCTTCCAAGATGGCAGTCACAACTTCAGATCTTTTTCACTTAATTGTAAATAACTCATTGGTCAGTGCGGTCACTAACACTAAGCCGAGCTATGGCTACTGAACTGTCTTGACCACAAAGAAATAAAGGTAACACTTTACTTAAAGCATATTTGTATAATGCATTATAAAAGTAGTTTTAATGTATTAATTATGCCTTGTAATGCACCTATAATACATTGTAATGTCTTATGAATAATTGTAACTGCAGATAATACATTATTACAATTATCAATTAATTGTTACACTTTGCATTTTTTATTTGATTGTAATTCTTTGCAACAAAATTAAAAACACACATTATATACAATAATAATGCACCATACTCTTTAATAACCCTTTATAATGCAAGGTTTGAAAACAGAGATTTTGCTCATCAGGCAACTAGACAATATAAAGTTGCAAAAGTAATTAAAAATGTCTGCTATGTAAAATTGAGACAACAACTAGGCAAAAAAACAATGCAAATAAAGGATTGTAACCGCCCACGACCTAACCAAAGGCAACGCTTTTCTGAACAATGGTAACCACAATACTCAAAAATATAACTAACTCTTCAAAACCTTAATGATAAATGAACATTAAACACTAACAAGTGTTTATTTTTACTGAAACATGCATAAAATAACACTTCAAAATGCAGTTATACGCAAAGCATGCTGGGAAATATAAGTACTCTGCCCAATTGTAACTGTTTTATGTTAACACAATTATGTTGTCCCAACATGAATGGATTCAGTTATATGACTTAACATAATAAAATTATGGCGTGACCAAAGTTGTGTTGATTTAACTTAAGCAAGCAGCAAAAATCATTTTGAGTGCAGTAATGTTGAATTCAATATAAAAAGTAACAAATTCAAAGGACCTATATTGAAACTTGTGATGTTAGATTTATTCTAAATCCAACACTGGGACAAACTTCCAAAGATTACCGCTAGAACAATACCTTTTAGAAATTCCTTTATTTGTTTAGAGTGTGTGACATGTTTTGTAAAAATTCAGAATAGTGCAAGCTTGATCTGTTATCAAGGTCACTATCTCTCACCTGCTCTTTCTCTCTCTTTTCATTTAATCAAATTAGAATAGGACAAACCCTTCCTTGGTGCTGGGGGCAAAGGTGTATCTGTATTAAAACACACTGCAAATTAAATTCACAGTTGATGAAACAAATAGATTTTTTTCATATTGAGTGAAGTCAAATGAAACGAGATGGCCAGCTTGGGGCAAGAATCTGTCCCATCTTTTAACACCGTGTTCAGCGAGATAATTAATGAATGTTTAGATCACAATCTTTGAAAGTGAAATGGTTTAACATCTTCAGCCTGGAGGGCCAGATCCTTAGCTATTAAATGGCAGAAAGAAGCTATTTTACGTCAGAATGAATCACAGCATTAGGCTGAAATGACCCAGTAAAAAAGAAATAGCATTGAGATGATTTAGTGATTATAAAAAACAGTGTCACGGAATCTTTCGAACAGCACATGTAAAAATCATATTTACACATCACCTGGAGTCAAAGTTGCACATCGCTTTGTTAATCAGTTTAAATGGTTGATTTTTTAAAGTATTTTTCATGAATACTAAATTCACAAATGTTCTACTTCATTCTATATTTGTGGTATAATTTTTCAGGTTTACCCACCACGCAACAGCCAGTACATCAAAACAAACAGTTGATGTTTGTTATTTCATGTCATACACATTCTTACTGTCCAAGTGGGTGGCTCTTATGCTGAAAGACAAAGGTCTGGCTACACAAAGCTTTATAATTATGTTTGAGATGTCACATCTTCAAATTATTGTGCATTGTTTTTATATCCTGAAAATTAAGTCTTGATTATTAGTGCCCATTAATGAAGAAACTTCACTAACCTTAATGCTTAATGACCTCACAATTACAATGGACAAGAAGCCTTGTTCTTAACTAAGTGCCTATGGGCAGTCAGTCGTGTGGTTCCGGATGTCATGGCTTTGGATCTGTGGCGCGATAGGCACCAGTGCCCACAGATAAACCCTCAGGCCCTGCTCAGGGGAGGAAAACCCACATGACGAGTCTCCTGCTATTAGCCAGATGGAGGTTCCCTGCCGGAATTTCACACCCTATTGACAGTGTCTTACTGTCTTATCCTCCTGCCTCTTTATATTTCCAACTCCTTGGTGCTAACTAGTAAAAATGAGCTCAGGCCCTGTGCAGTCCTGACTACGGGTGTTGTTTTCGTTCAATCATCTGTGTTTGGAACATGAGGTGTTAAAATGAAGATAACACTGGGGTGAGGGCATGGCTGTCTTTTGGCTCATGGCTTTTCTGAAACTAGAGTTTGTTTTAAAGTTTCATTATAACGGTGTATTTCCACAACAGCGCTTCGTGCTGCTGGCAATGCTGAAAGGCATTCGCTTCGAGGCATGCCAGTAAATTTGCGCCAGCACGCCTCCGAAATGAAACCACCATTTGCTAACAGTTGGAAGCATACGTCAAAATTACTTTTAAAATATTTACACTTATTTTTTTTTTGCTGTATTTGGACTTTCAAGAAAAAATATACAGTTATAAAGATATAACAATACACTTGATCCAACAGAGATTTCTGGGTTCACAGTAGGATACTATCATGATATTTTGACTAATTCTAACTTCAGCCTGGGTCACCAACCAGATGGTCAGATGTCAGGCAATGTCGAGGGGTTTTTGAATGTTGGTTGGTGTTAATTTAGTCTGTGTGTTACGCACTGTTGGCTCCATTCGAAGCAGTGGCGCGGCGTGCTACTGTGTTCCAGGGCAAATTGTTCTCTGTAAAAAATCGTCACTGTCTTTCTGAAACCTCGAACGTCCAAATTCTCTGTTTTTCAAGAAAAGGAAAAACACTTGACTTTTTAAATGATTACATACTGTGTTGTCAACTTAACAAGCACATTTTAATGCTTTATATTGGTTAGATATTTGCAAAATTCAGTGACAAACATAAAGGGCGACTGATAATAATGATTAAAAATCACAAAATATGGAGATACAAGGTTTCCGAATGCAAGCAATAAAAGCCTTGCGACTCTGTCAGTTCAGTTATTAAGAGACCTCAGGAATGTAGTCAGCCACTAGGTGTTCACCCAAAAGACGATATTGCCATGTGACTGGTGTGAATGGCCTCTCATATTTTCCTGTACTTTTGGCAGATATAATATTAACACTGTCACATCTGAGGTGGCCAACCAGAAGACCCTATATCGCCAATGTGTTTGGGTGGGTGGCGTGGTTGGGGAATAAGATGAGATGGAGTGAAATTGGTAAAGGGGATCTGAGATAATTAGTTTAATCAGATTGGGAAGTGAAGGGGAGTGGCCACTGGGTGCACTGGGTTTCCCGTCCTTCAACTTTGAGATCAACGGTGGCCTGTGGCGTTATTCCTCTTAATTGAGAGGTGCCCACTCATAGGGGTTAAAGTGACACCCGCTTCCGATCGTCAGGACGGGAAGCAAAATTAAATTTGGGTGCCAAGATTCCCTACACCCAGTCCTAATTGAATTTGGGGCCACAAATGCATCCTTGTTTAAGTGGCAGAAAGAATGAAACAAATCTACAACTTACAGTTTTGAAATATTGGAACTACAACTTTATCAATATAATCAAAATTAACAGTTGAGTTATAAACGTATAGTTTACTAGGTAAACTTTTAGTAAACAGCACATATTAGGACATTCTAGGACGGGGAAGCTAAATTTTATTTTGGTGCCAATTATTCCCTACGCCCAGTCCTAATTGAATTTGTGGCCACAATTGAATCCTTGTGTAATTGGCAGAAAAAGTGAAACAAATCAACAGCGTACAGTTTTGAAATATTGGAACTACAACTTAATCAATATAATCAAAATGAACAGTTGAGTTATAAACTATCCTGTGCTGAGTTATTGTTGCACAACCATGAGTTAAAAAACAAAATTTTAATGGTGTGTGTTAGCTGGTTTAAGCTTGTTCTTTATTAAAAAATTATACTGTTAGTTTATGAGCATACATGTGTACATGTGATCCTACTATAAATATCTTTTTTCTATTTCCAGTCGTTCCAGCCATTATGCTAGTATTTTGTGTGTGGCCCCTGTAGTGTTGTCATGCGGTTGGTAGGGTTTTCTGTGTGGTTGATAGGCAGTTGTTAATGTGTTCTGTTGCTGGCCCAAGTCAAGTAAATTTTCCGCTCTCTATTTTGGCTCTGTAGGTTCCTCCTCCGATAGGTCTGCGGAATGTTTTTTGCACGGCAAGAAAATGAGTAGAGCACTTCTCTTTGACAAGCTGCATGATTTGAAGTATCATTCAGAATTAGCAAGCAGCAATAAAATGAATTAGACATTGAGACTGTAGCCAAAAACGTCAGATGGTAAATGTCTGAAATAAAGTGAAATCAATACTGATTACTTTTCTTGTATTTGGTGGATACACCCGCCAGCGGTCTGGAAAGTCCAGATCAAGTATTCTGTTTTCCTTTTGGGCTCAAAGTTGAAAGCAATCCTGACCTAATTCCCTAACAGTTTTTTTACACTAATCCTAATGTTATTCCCAGATCACATCCTGGGGTATGAAACGTGGTTTATTCTAATGGCCTGCCATTTTGTCTGTAAGTAAGAGAACAGCGCCTTTGGGAGGAGGGGGTTGGGGGACATTAAAGAACCATAACAGTATGTACCCCTGCATGGTTCTTACCTGCATTTCTGAGCCAACCTAATCAGCACATTTTTAAAACTGATCAGCACAGGTTGTTAGGACTTATATATATGTCACACCTGTGACACCTATAAATATATGCCAATTCACAACAATTTGGATCTTTTAGGCATAAACTACATTTAAATTTCAATTAAATGCAATGTTCCTGCACACCAAACAAAAAATACTTCTTAGGATGTGCTTTTCATAATCTTTGCATGCTATGGGGAATTCTGCTATCCAGTGCTAACCAGTCAATTAACCTGTGATATTTGAATAATGTTTATGTGAAAAACAAACATAAACTTTGGAACTGCACACTATGTTTACACGAAAAGCTGTGAAAATTATTACATGCTATGCAATTTTTGTATGTATACGAGGACTTAAAGGAAAAGTTCATCTCAAAATCAAAATGGTGTTATCTTTTTACTCACCTACATGACATTCAACATGTTTTAAGACCTCCCGGCGTCTTCGCAACAGAAGTAAGGATATAAATAAAGATGTGAGAGCACTACAATGCATGCGCATTCGTTTTTTACGGTTGGGCCAAAAAGTGCATGTCTTCATCAATATCGAAATCATGAGACATTTGGCGAAGATCAGCTTATATCCAGCGTGTGTCTGCTTGTAAACAAAAGAGTTGCGCTTCCGGGTTGTCAATCAGAACGCCGGTGTCTGCCCCCACCAAATGCGCATGCGTCAAAGGGGTCTTGTGAACGCGCACCATAGACTAACATGAGCCGAATATGTCGATTAAAGTCATTATTTTGGTTTGTTGTTTGCACATATTGTCGTTGCTTCAAAAAAATTCAATTGAGCCACTATGAGCGGATGGACCAATTTAACGCAGTATTTATTAATTTTCTAGACCTTGACATGGGAAGTGGCCCTGGCGTCGAGCAAAAGAAAAACTGAAACAGTGTGAAAGATAAATTAATAAAGGCAGAGACTATTTGCACTAGCTCCACCCACCAATATGTGATTGGAATAAAGAAAGTGTAAGAATGACTTCATTTGGAACAATGACTGCAGTGGCGTAAGGTGTAAAGTCTGTATAGCGTGACACAGGAGGCCGGGGTTCTAATTCTCGCGTTTGTGTTCAATAAAATTGATTTAAGACTTAAAATGTTTTTTAATTCATAAAGTTTAGGGTAAGGTTAGGGGTGTAGGGCTTTAATATCTCTTATATCTTTAATAATATGCCTTGGGCGGGATATTTGTAACGTTACTCTGTGTAAATCGACACAAAGCAAATGTTTTATAAAACACAAATATAATACATTTTATGAATATGTCTATTCTCTAATATCCATTGAAAACATTAATAACTTTACTGTTTTTGTTTTAATAACACATTACTGTTACAATGACAACACAAGTGTCTCATGAACTCGGCGTTATGTGAAGGTAAGTGTCACGAGCGGTCTTGTCCAAATGGCGCCAAAACTAATTTTAGACTTTGTTTACTGAACATGTCCTGCTCATGCTGGAGCAGCGTCAACCCAGAAAGAAAGTCCACAGGCCAGCAGTAATGTAAGACAGTTATTTCTTTATTTGAGATTGTGTCTAGGTCTACAGGTAGAATGTGTAACGTTACGGGATGATTTCTGTGCTGTCGCAGTGCAGCATGCAGATGTGTTTAATCGGGTGACTGGTTAGCACATGTTTTTTGTTTGGGTGGTTAAGCTGCCGCCGCGCAGCTAGTTTTCGTGCAGATTGTGCTTTGGCTAACTGCGTTTATGTGCTTGTTTTATGCTGTATCCTATAATCACACTGGGATCATCTTTATTCTCGGCAGCAACTCATATTTGCCTCCGTTATTTATTAACATTAGGATTAAGCGGCTCGCCCATGGTACAGTCATAACTTCTGCCCTGGCAAAAACAAAAAAAATTACAGCACCCCTTACTCAAAACACGTTCCCGCGGCTATGGACCTTGACAATTACAATGATGTCTATGAGGAGGCCTGGAAATCTCTCGAATGTCACCTAAAATATCTTTATTTGTGTTCCAAAGACGCCAGGAGGTCTTAAAACATGTTTGGTGAGTAAAAAATAACACAAATATGAGATTAACTTTTACTGTAAAATGTACAACTGTGTCTAACAACTGGCCTAAATTAGATCATAGAAAGGTCCACACGCCATCTGCTTTTTTAGATTATTAATGTGGTCATATAACTTGAAACTTGCACCTTTTGGGAAGGTCAATTTTCTATCCATGCAAACAAAATAAGTAGGTCTGTTAAGAGGTCTTTTTCCATTTGAAATTGAGTTTTTATTCAGGCTATTGTTCATAAACCAAACAACACACCCGTCAAGTTTTTATTACTAAAAACTAAAACAATAAAGCCTCTTGAGAATACTTTTCTAATACTGCTGAGTCTTAAAATGAAACATCGGCTCTTGTAAGTAGATTGCAAAGTAATTTATCTTGTTGAGCCACAAGAAAGTCTTCCAATGCCTGTCCTAAAAACTCCTTCAGTCCAAAACACAACAGATGGCTTCTCATATAACACCCCTTAAATCAATCTTATTCTCCCGAAACCTTGACCTGGAAATTGAAAATAAATGAAGATTAATATATTAAGTAAAATATATTATGAACTATCACTATTATGAAAAACTGAGACAGCTTAAAACACAAAAATGTCACCGTTTTAAAACATGAGGATGTCAAAGCATTTCAAGCATTATGAAATTAGGTTAAATGAGCTCAGAGTCATTTGAAACTGTTCAACTTCTAGGTGATGTCATAAATAGCATGATTAGAAGTGGTGCGATACGTCTCTTTTTCTAATAATTCGTTTTGAAGCAACGCTTGAAGAGCAGCAGAAATAGATCAAATCACTTGAGGCCTCTGGCTTGAAGTATTCTCCCACTTAATGCTCCTAGAAAAAAACATGAACTATTAATTGTGAATAATCACTGTGGCCTGATTAAGGCATCTTGTGACAAAACTTATCCACCCAAACAAATGCAAAGCAGTCATTTGATATCCCATGATGTTTTATATTTTACTTTATAACTTATTACAAATCTACCCGTTGTCTTATTGTATAAGATGCATATGTGTGTCAAAAGAAATGTTACAGTACTTTTTCTAAGTATTTACAATTAAGTAACCAGGAGATAATTGGGCTTAAATAGGGTAGAACGGGGCACAATCTAATGCCTTTTGGTTTTAGCTTAATCACTCAAATAATATTTGAGCTTGATTATATTCAATCATTTTTTTTACACAAGCAACACACTCTGCTACAAAGGAATACCTACAGTGTGTACAATACACACCGAAGCTCAAACAAAAATGGAAACTTTGCAACTTACCCCATGGCTGGGGTTAATTGTAACAGACAAGTTTACATTTACATTTACATTTAGTCATTTAGCAGACGCTTTTATAGAAAGCGACTTACAAAGAGTTTAGGAAGCAATAAGCGATATGTCATACAGGAGCCATAATACATTAGGTGCCAATACAAAGTTACTGGTTTCAACAAAAGCTAGACCACTACCTGTTGAGAGAAAGGGTTAGGTTTTTTTTTTTCATTTGGTTGTCATGTATTCACAGAAGAAATGGGTTTTAAGTAGTTTTTTTAATGTAGTGAGAGATGTGGTTGACCGGACCGAGTTAGGAAGAATGTTCCACCAGGAAGGAGTTGTGAATGAGAATGAGAATGAGCGGGAGAGCGATTTACTGCCCTTATGGGAAGGCAATACAAGACGCCGCTGGTTTGCTGAATGCAGGGATCTTGATGGGGTGTAGGAGTGCAGGAGGGTGTGAAAGTAAGCCTGCGCAGATCCAGTGATGGTCCTGTAGGCAAGCATTAGTGACTTGAATCTGATACGGGCTTCAACCGGTAGCCAGTGGAGAGAGATGAAAAGGGGAGTCACATGAGCCCTTTTGGGCTGTTGGAAGAGGAGGCATGCTGCTGCGTTCTGAACCAGCCGTAAGGGTTTGATAGCCTTTGCAGGAAGACCAGCAAGGAGAGCATTGCAGTAGTCCAACCTTGAGATTACCAGGGCCTGGACAAGGAGATGTGACGCATGCTTAGTGATCTAACCTTTCTAATGTTGAATAAGGCATATTGGCATGGCCGTGTTGTGTTTGCAATGTGATCATTGAAGGACAGCTGTTCATCAAATATGACTCTGAGGTCTCTGTGAAAAAGGTGCGGTCCAAGCACCGATCCCTGAGGGACCCCAGTGATCTTGTGGTGAGCAGTGGACAGCAAGCCCCTCCTTGACACCCTGAAGAATCCGTCGGAGAGGTAGGATTTGAACCAGCGGAGAGGAGAGCCTGAGATTCCTTGCAATGACAGGGTTGCGAGCAGTATCTGGTTATTGACAGTGTCAAACGCTGCAGATAGGTCTAGCAGAATCAGGACCGAGGATTTAGATTCCGCCTTGGCTAGCCGCAGTGCTTCTGTGACCTATAGCAGTGCAGTCTCAGTGGAGTGGTTTGTTTTGAAGCCAGACTGCTTGTCATCCAGTAGTTTGTTCTGGGATAGGTAGGAAGACACCTGGTTAAAAGCTGCCCTTTAAAGTGTTTTTGCGATAAATGGAAGGAGAAAGACAGGTCTGTAACTGTCGGGAGTAGAGGGGTCCAATGTGGGTTTCTTCAGTAGGGGCATGACCTGGGCCTTTTTGAATGTGGATGGAAAAGTGCTGGTGAGCAGGGAGGTGTTGATGATGTGTGTGAGTGCAGGTGTGAATGTGCTGGATATGGCCTGAAGGAGATAGGAGGGGATTGGGTCAAGGGGAGAGGTGGTGGGGTGGCTGGAGAGAAGTCTGGTGACTTCAGTGTCCGTCAGTGGGGTGAAAGAGGAGAGATGGATGGTTGAAGTGTGGGAGGTGTGTACCGAGGTCTGAGGTACCGAGAATTGTTTGCTGATGGATGATATTTTCTCAGTGAAAAATACAGTGAAGTCTTCCGCAGTAAAAGATGAAGTGGGCATGGGAGGAGGGGGGCAAAGAAGAGAGTTAAATGTCTTGAAAAGCTGTCGAGTGTTAGGAGCATTGCTCACCTTGGTGGTATAGAAAGACATTTTAGCTGTGGTAACACTAGCAGAGAAAGAGGAGAGTAGTGACTGGTAGTCCCCTAGGTCAGCAGGATTCTTGGTCTTGCGCCATTTCCTTTCATCAGCCCTGAGTGTACTCCGATGTTCACGGACGATGTCAGACAGCCAGGGGCAGGAGGGGGTGGCACGAGCTAGTCTGGAGGACAGATGACAAAGGTTATCTAGACAGGATGTAAGTGTTGAGCATAAGGTGTTGGTGGCAGTGTCAGCATCTAGAGATGCAAAGTTGGAGGGAATAGAGGATGTCACTTTAGCAGAGAGTGTGCTAGGGGAGAGAGAGCGAAGGTTCCGTCTAAAATAAACGGGTGGTGGTGTTGGTGTAGTGCATGTAGGAAGGAGCATGTTGAAAGTGATGAAGAAGTGGTCCGAGATGTGAAGAGGTGTGACTTTAATGTTATCTGTGGTGCAGTTACGGATGTAGATGAGATCCAGCTGGTTTCCTGATCTGTGAGTACAGTTTGTGACGAGGCACGTGAGGTCGAACAAGGCGGTGAGGGTGTGAAAGTCAGAAGCATAGGGTTTTACCAGGTGGATGTTGAAGTCCCCAAAGACTACAAGAGGGCCGCCATCCTCCGGGAATGATGAGAGCAGCACATCTAACTCTTCAATGAAGTTGTGAAGTGGACCTGGGGGGCGGTAAACTACAACAACGCTGAGCTGAGTGGGAAAAGTGATATAAACAGCATGGTATTCAAATGAATAGTTGTTGCATAGGGAAGATAGTTTGAAATATTTCCAGTCATTGTTGATAAGCAAACCTGTGCCTCCTCATCTTCCGGTTCGGCGGGTAGAGTGAGAGAAGGAGTAGTTTGTGGGGAGAGCAGCGGGTGTGGCTGAGTCTTCAGGACGAATCCAAGTCTCAGTAAGACCGAGAGAGAGTGAGAGTGCGCACGTCGTGCCTTGTGTCTTGGGTGAGAACGCTGCCTACAGTGGAGTACAGGAATAAACTTGAAACACATGATGTTAGTTGACAATTAAATGAAAGCAAAGTTACGTTAAAAATACTGATGTTCCTTGCCGTATAAAACTTATAATGTCAAGCCGTAACGAGCGGCTAACTGCAACTTGACTTTTTTTACCAAATAAATAATTAAATAAACAAGCTAAACAATCAGTCAATGAATGATTAAATAAACAAGCTCAAATAATCTTAACTAACAACAGGCAACAGTCCAGTTCAACAGTTAATGGGTTGTTCCATACTGAAGATGGGAATTATTTGTGCATATGTTTATGATAGATATCCACTCATCTATCTAACCATTCTTCTATTCTGGATGGATACAAATTAATGGATATGATGAAAACTTGCCGGCTTTCAATTTAGTCATTGCCATTTTTTAACAGCAAACATGCCGCCTGTTTACTCATATTTTGTTCTTTATGGACTGTGCCCTATAAAATAAACTACATGCATTTGCCAGTGCCATTATTGTTGCTGTGTCATTGCACACTGAACTTGGGTGGGACAGTTTGTCAGGATGTTTGTGATCATTTAAATAAGGTCCAACATAACCTTTTTTGCAAAAAAAAGCTATTTGTCCCATTGCAATTGACCTAAAGTTCTCCCCTTCTGTTCATTTAAAGTTCTAATTTAATATCATATACAGTGGTGGGCAAAAGTGACATCATTTTTCAAATATATTATAAAATTGTGTATTCATGTTGCATAGTTGTGCTTAAAGTGTAAACTGAAGATTTAAATGAAGCTTGACAAAAAAAAAACACAATAGACAACACAGGGCTCAAGACTGAGGAAAAACATCAGAGGATTAACAGAAATTAGTAACATCTAACAGATTTTTCACAGTAAACTGTAGTTTAGTGTTTTGTCCCTTTTGTACCATACACCTTATATTTTGACTGATTAATCTAACCTTCTTTCGGAAACTACTGTATACATGCAGGAGTTTTCTGTGTCTGAAAGACTTTTAAGAATGTTTTGTTGGCTTAATATTGGAGAGTACCACACCCCTGCCCTTGAGATTCTCACATGACCCTGCATTCATGAATGAGAATCCTGAAAGGTGTTTCCCTGTTGCACTTTGTACTACTTTCCACAGGATGTGATAGAGACCAACTGGCTTTTTATAGCACCAGACCATGACTTCCTACATTAAATCACCTCTTTTGGGATCTACACTCTTGTAGACTCTAGAGCTTGTAAAGCTAACCATTTGTCCCCTACAAATTACCTCTGCCTCTGTGGTACTCTGCAATAAAAAACTATTCTAGCAGTGTGATGCCTGGTCACGTCCGGCTTCCTCATTTCTCATGTTAATTACAGAGAGACGTCGGTTCCACAAGGACAGTTTCTAGAAAATCAAATTATCCAAGAATTGTTAACTTATTTAATTCCATAACTCTTAATTTTCCATTACTCCATCCCAATGGTTTCACTCATTCAATCTCACTTTCCTAAATCTCACAGAGCTTATTTTTTGTGTTGCCATCATATTTTACACTTAATTGGGATAAAAAAATGTGTTGCTTTATTGGGCCATACTGTATAACAAACATTATCATATGACATCATATGTATTTAACAGGCCTACATGAATCTTATAATAACCCCATCACAAAGGAAACATTTTTTTAATTCTTCTTTATTTGTGCTACACAGAGCGCAGTTTACTTCAGAAATCTCCTCGAAGGTCTCAACAATGCCTCATACCACCCAGATTTGCTGAGATTCAAAAAGTTCTATATGAACACAAACTTTATTTTTTTCAATATCAATATTCATGTCAATATTTCTGTCTGTTTTTATTTGAGATTTTTCTTTTTTGAGAAATATTCGCTTCATGCAAAATCTCTGTTGTTATGCACTTTAATTCTATTACATAAACAACAAGATTACATTATTTAAAGCTGCTTTGAGACCATTTAAAAGCACATATTAATTAAGCTTAGCTTTAAAATAAACACATTAAGCATCTTGAACTACGAATCAATCTGAGAAATCACATTTTCCTCTGTGAGTGGGTTTTATTTATATATTAGTACCAGCCAACAGGATGTAATGTATAATGTCTTAGTGAAGGTAAACTAAAATGACTAGACATTCCCACAACACATGTAGGTGCAAGGTTTACAATACAGCTGTCATTTCAAGTCATTAGCTGTCATTTTTCACTCTTTCAAGGAAGTGACTGATGAAGTCTCCAAGGACGAGAAGCATCAGCCATTTGAGCAAATTTGCATTTCACACGTTCAGTCTCAGATGAAAGGGTTTCCTGGCAGCTGCTAGATATTCACACTATGGCTGGACAGTTAGACATTCAAATACCATAGTGATTTTTTTCAGGTCTAGTTGAATGTTTTTATCTTTAAATCTGTGAAAGGTATAACATGGAAAGGTAATATATAATTTTGAATCACTATTTTAGTCTGTGGGGTAGATTTAAGAAAGTTTTATTAAAAATGCTGATGCTCAGAAACAGGATCATGTATTTATCATATTTTACCTTATTATTAAATTAAGAAGTAAGAAACTGTATTTTGCAATATGACAATTAAGCTTGTTTTTAGAACCATGGCAATTATTGGCACTGCAACAGCTTATTTATGTGACAGCATGCACACACACCCACACAATTTTCATTACTGTTATGTGAAAAACATATTTTTCCAATTACTAGAATGTGAAACTAATAAAATATTTTATAAGTTGACATCCTGGCAGTATGTATGTATTGCCTAGAATTTGTACTGGTTTAAATAAATTAGTATAATGGTAATGAGAATTTGGGAGGGAATATGCTTATAATCTCACAACACCAAAAGGTTTAATGGCCTGAAAAATGTTGCTAAATAAAATAGCAAAAATACAATTAATGTATCCTTCTTTTTTTAGTGGGGTGGACAACATATGACATTATCTATGTAATAATTTAGCAAGCACACACTAACTCTCATTACGGTCAGACCAAAAAACATTTCAGTTACTAGAATGTGAAACAAATAACAATATACTATATAAATTGTTAATTATTTTTACATCCTGGCAGTATGAGTTGTCTTTTATTTGTGTTTGTCAAAATAAATACTGTATTATTATGGTAATGAATATTTGGCATGATATGTGCTTACAATGTCAAAACACAAAACTGTAAAGGCCTATATAATATAGCAAAAATATACAAAGGAAAACAATATACACACTGTAATAGTAATAACATTTGCAATTCTTCTTCTGATTTTATGGTGAAATATGAGCTGGCAGTGTTTAGTGAGATTCAACGAGTCATGTTGATAGTATTTTAATGTTTCCCAAACTGCATTTTTTGCTTATTAGCTGCATTAACTTATTAATGCATTTTTTACATGTTTAACCAGCCCTCATTCGAAGCGGGTGAATCAACACGGTAACAAACCATGTTTATATCCTGTCTATAATCACACACTATTTGCTCAAGTGTGACACTTGTGTCTAGCCACAGGACGTGATAAAGACAGAAGCGTCTCCTTCACAAAGGACTCCCATCAAGGATTTAACCCCTTTGTGAAGTCGCACTGCTTCATTGCCCTTAACAGAGTCAATATGCTCCATAATGCACATTAGTGTATTTATGCATGTGTGGGTGGTGAGTGTGTGAGTGCAATTGGACAATTGCTTTGAATGTCAATGACCATCAGTGAGTTTCAAATATCAAAGAAAATCTACGAGTTATAATAGAAATTATCTGTTCTGTTTTGCTTACTTAGTTAGGTGATGCTAATTTAAAATAGCAATAAAAAGTTTTTTTCTCTGTGAAATGCAAATGAACATGTGTTTTTTCATATTTACATATTTTTTTATATATACAGTACGTGCATCACTAAGTAAAATAACTTGCTTTTATTTTATTACATTAACCAGCATTCCACACACCAAAATGTAATGGTTCTTGTGCTATATGAAAAAATATATATACAAAGAAAATGTATAAATAACCTCAAAAATCCCCTCAAAACATAAAAAAGAGTTATCTTGTCAAAGAACACCAACAGTCATCCCTTAAAACTAGTTTTGAAGGCCTCTCCCCTATTGCCTGTAGTTGTTTTGTCCCCATAATTTTCTTAGAATATTCTTTTTATTTGATCCGACATCTCGAAATCAGCCTTCAGGGGAGATATAACAATGGTCAAAAAAAAAGAGTGCAATAAAGATTTGATACACTATAATTATACATTTTGACAGAAGGGAATTACATCATATTCAAATTTGAGGGCTTATCAGCAATTAGATGTTGAAAAGATGTAGGTACTTATCTACTCAAAGGACAGAAAATATAAATAATGTAGAACAGGTTGGCTAGCATTAAAACTGCATTGTATTATATTTGTATTTCCACGGGTAAACTGCCTTCAGAATTGTGTTTATCATTCTGTTCATAAACCATTCAGTGTACCGGATATTTTTGTTGTTGTTGTTTAAACATATGCTTATATTTAAGATACACTGAAGCAAACACTTTGAACAAAGTTGCTTGCCCTAAATATCCAACATGATTCCACAGGAAAATGTAATTATTTTACCAGGAGGTAATTTTGTATGAATTAGTACACAGTGAATTTGTAAAATAAATATCATTATTAGAACAAGCAAGTGTAAAAAGCACCCCACCCCACCCCTAAACATAACCGTCATGGGGCGAAAGCAGAATGTATGAAAACTTAAAAATGATGACGAACAAATTCATTTAACTTAGCCACCCATTTACTAATATGTAAAATAGTTCCATATTGCTGTAAGAATGTCAGAATCAACACATTCTCACTCCCGACTCGTCACATATTGGCATTGGGGAAGTGCCCCCTTGGCATCACTTTTTGACGCGTGGGGTACCCCTTTGGCCTTGTTTTTGGGGTAATCCATTGCTTTTCATGAGAAACTCTCGGCGTCAACACTAGTATGAGCAAGTAACGTTACGTTATTTATTGTATAAAACACCAGATACAAGCAGTCTCATTCATAGATGTGTAGTTCTCCGTATAGTTATCGTACAGCGAAGGTCCACAAGCCGAGGTGTTAGTAATGCTTTTATAATGTTTTTTGGTCAGTTTGTGCAATAAACACCTGCGACAGTACTTTTTATTTGTGTGTTGTGTTCTATATGGTTGTCCAAACTATCTGAAACTATAAATATTTATAGAACAAGCTCTATTTTTACAAATGCAATGAATTAACCACAACTCCTTCTGGAGCATATAGCGAACAACCTAAAGCAAAGGTATGTCCTGCTCGTCGAAAAACAAAGCCAAAGGGGTACATTGACTTAAATAACAGATGATGTTGATGTCAGTCTTACTCCCAGCACCTTATCGAGTTGATTAATATGATGACAATCAGAATGGTAACTTGAGCTCTGCATTTCAGCCAGAGCCCAATGGAGCCGACAAATTTACGCTTCTAGGGCATCGGGCATTTTTCACAGTGCCATGCCCAAGTGCCATTTTCCCCACTCCCCCGCAGGGCAGCATCCGGACCCGTGCCCGCTAACATTATTATGATGCGACTCTTCTGAGTTAAACAGTAAGAAATGCGCACAACAGAGTAATGTTAAGTTTGTGATTTATTATGTGTTCAACTTTATGCACGTGTTGCACAGATCAAAGTGACATGAGATGAAAGACGCTTTCAAAGCACTCATGCGGTACATCATACAACGATCGGTCTGTGCACTGCTGCATGATGTCTGACAAACCTAATATTTTGACCAGTTTGGGATGTGGTGATCAGTGACGGCGCTAGGGGGGGCTTGCTGGGGCTATAGCCCGTCAGAAAACTGCTTGGCCCCGGCATAGCACCCCCAAGGATTTCCTAATATATTTTACGGAGTGTCTATTTACACTGATCGCAAATAGCCCGTCTTGTAAGCAGAGGCTATTCACCAGTTACTGATTGGATTAAGATATAAAAATGACGCTTGTCGACTGATGTCTTCCGTGGCGTAGAGCGTAACTTTAGAGATTACTTCTGATCATCGCAAATTCAAATCCGCCCCCTGACTACTTTTTCCCATCACATATCAGATCATATAACCATTTATTCTAATTAAATAAATGAAAAAAGATTGAAAAGTGGCTAACGAGTGTTTAATAATGAAGTTGAGGGTTAAGGTTGGGGGTGAACAACTGGCAACGTAACAAAACAGACCTGACCGGCATATTGTCCCTCCCACCAATGATGAATAGTCCCAATGATATTTTATATAAATGTTTTATTTCTTGAATATTTTTAATTTATTGTTTTTAATATAATTGCAAACAAGCTGATATCATCCGAAATAAAAAAATATTTATATATATAATAAAAGTATTTTTGGAGGTTATATATTGGCATCTGTTCTCAAGACCAAGCCTGTGAGTTGGTTGGCTGCCCAGTCAACTTTTCCAGTACTTCAGTGTAAGAAAATGTGACTTTCAGATAGCAGCAAACTCAATAAAACATTGCTTAAAATAAATCGCAATTACCTGGAAAAGAAGCTCTCCATCTCACAGCAAAGAGAAGAGCAGAGCAGGTAAAGCGGAATCTGCCTGCCGTGGCAAATTTGCTTTTGGTTATAACGTTAAAAGGAATAACTAGCCTAGGCTAGTGAAGGACCCATAGTGAAAGGACTCGAACATTGTGCTTGTGGATATGCTATTTTTTCTTAACAGAAACTGTTAAGTAATAACAAAGCCATACGTCAATGGACGTTACAGTAGCCTACGTGTAACGTTAGGTTCATTGCTGTAATCTGCTTCAGTTGTTTTTTCAGTTTATTTAGTTCATAAATATGATTGTTTCGTAGGTAGGCTATTTTACACATTGCATACTGTTTTAAAAAAACACACAGCATAATGCAGGCTTGTTCTAAAATGTAAAAAAACTGAATTAATAACCAATAACTATTGCTTAGTGAAGTGTAGGCTAATGCGCTACAACAATATATTTAAGAAGCTGTCCTGTATTTATACGGCAAAATTGCATTTTGTCTAGGTAAGGAATTGTGTCAGGGCAGCGTGTATTCATTCTCTTTCTTAAGGCGACAGCTGAAGCTTAAAGGCCAAAGTATGGTACATACGTCCGTGCGCCATCCGCATGACGCAATTTTCGTCATCAGAAGGGTCCGCGGTCGTGCCACGTACAACAGCGCATGCACGAAAAAGTGCTCTAGTCCACTAGGGGTCAATACACACACCATCGTCTCTCCTCTTTCTCTTATTTTCCTCTTCCTCCAAGAACAATAAGCAAAGAAGCATATTTTTTTCCATCCTCGCTGGTTGCTGTCACTTCTCTTTATCTCTGTCGTCTGCAATGGAGTGGCAACTCTTTCTATCATTGATTTGCAGTGAGCCTGTGAATAATGCAGCAAAGTGCTGCCCACTGACGGTCTGGTGGAGTAGACATACTCATTTTTACTGCGCATGTGTCGAACTCATCCGTTCGCTTGTATCTGAAATGGAGTATGCGCAGGAAGCTGTGCGGACGCGTTTCTGCGTGAGACGGACACGGACGCGGAAAGTGAAGTATAACTGGGCCTTAATGGGGAGTTTAAACTGACTCATGCCCGTCATGCATTCAAATCTGCATATACATTCAAATACATTATCTCATTCAGGAAAGAAGCGAAATGTGACGACATCTAAATCCTCTCTTGGCCACCATAGTGCTTCGAAAGGGGGGGGGGTTAGTTAGCGGTTGGTTGCAATTCACAACCTCACTGCTAGATGCCGCTAAAAAATTACACACTGCCCCTTTAATTGGAAGTTGTAAGTGATCTCATTTAACTCATTATTCTATTTTGTATGTTAATCTGTGAGTGTCATTTGGGGTGTTTAATATTGGGATGTTGATCAAATCAACATCAAGCCCCCCCTTGATAAAATAATGTTCCCAAGGCTATATGTTCATTCATACAAATGTGCTGTTTAAAGACAACGTGAGCAAGGTTTAGGTTAAATTACTTAATGTATTTTAATTTAACAAAAACAATGCATCTTCATTCTTGCCCACCTGCAGTGGAGACTAGCAGAAGCATTGACCTTCTTGGAAATAGGCTTGACCTTTCTGGCCCCTAAAAGATCCTCAATCGAACTCTAAGGTGTACCCAAATAGCCCAGTCAAACAGAAGCACCATAATGGGGGTTACATCAACGATATGCTCTGCAAAAAATGCCTAACCAAGCAAGAATAATAGTTTCGGACTGGTCCGTTACTGACTTCCGATAGGTAAACAATTGTTGTGTGCTTATGGTGGGTATTAGGCCTGTAACGATATATATCGAGATTCACACTACTTATACCTGTCTAGGTCGTTTCTGAAATCGCAAAGTCTTCGATTCTGTTTTATGCACAGCTCTTCCGTGAACTACGTCTCTTTGATCAGTAGTAGTGTTGGGCGATACGGTAAACATTTTTATCGATCCGATACCAAGTAAATGCAGGGCGAGTATTGCCGATATCAATACCGATACTTTTTACTTTTTGTCATGGTTTCACCTCTCCTTGTCAGGTATTTCTTGGTTTAGAGGTGGAATCATACAGAATCCTTTGTTTTCATGTGGGGAGAGATGTTTTTGACCATGTGGCCTTCCATACTCTCCCCGAGTCGCGTCATCGTTCCTACCCTCCTGTTTCCTAGTTTGTGTTAATTAGCTTCCCCTTAGTGTTTGATCTGTGTCACCTGGTCCCTATTTAGTTATCCTGTGTTTGCTTCCCTTAAATAGTCCTCATGTTTCATTGTCTTGTGTCGGTCATTGTCTTTACGTGCATGCTGTTGTGAAAGTCACTGTGTCCTGCATCTTCTTGTACCTTGCCGTGTCCTCCAAGTTCCTGTTACCCCCGTGTTAGTGAGTCAGTTCAGTGTTTGTACTAGTGTTTATTTTCATAGTCTAGTCAGTTAGTGTCCTTGTTAAATATTATCATTTATCCTGTCTTGTTTTCCCCATTGTGGGTTTTGTTTTGTCATTTTATAGTGTTCTTTGTTTTATGTAATAAATACCTGTGTTACCCCTTCACCACCGTGCCTGCCTGCATTTGGGTTCTCCCCCTCCAGTTCCTGACACTTTTAGAAGCATTCACTTGAACTTAAATTTACTTTCCTGTAGATGAAATGTCATGATTTATCAAATGAATGCATCATTAATATGCTAAATCTGAATACATTTTCATGACCACTAAAATATGTTGTGATTTGTGCTTTTAATGTACCTGTAGGCTAATTAATCATGTAGATGTTAAAACACGGGACATAATTTAAACCAAAGAAATATATTTATTTAGTTATTTATTCCTGTAATAGAATTTGCAATCATGAACTTTGCACCAAATTATTACTGGAATATACAGTAGTAAACATTACAGACTAACAGAACAGAAAAACGATATATAACAAAACAATTTATCCCTATCCCAGTAGCCTACTACTTCTCTAGCTTAAAAGAAAACAAAGTGCACAAAATTATTACTGAAGAACAAAGATTTTTTAAAACTGCGTGCGCTTGGCGCTGCTGAGCCACGTGATAGGAGGCTACAAAACACAGCAGGGCAGGGAGGAGCAACGTGTGCAAAACTAGGTGTATGGGAAATAGTTTTTCTTTATTATAAAATGATTAGCTACATTTTTTAATAAATCAAATCAGTAATAAAAATACATTAGTATCGATGTTTTTATGTAAGGATCGATCCTTTTCGATACAACCTCAGTATCGGAAGTATCGATACAATCAGGATCGATCCGCCCACCCCTAATCAGTAGGAAGTACTGCCCGATCTAGAATCACTACAGCTGCGTTTGAAATGGCATACTTCCTTGCTATATAGTATTCATAAAACAGTAGGTGAGAAATATCCGGGTGGTGGACAATTTCAGTGAGATTCAGACGTGCGTATACTTATGTTGCGTCAGAATACGCCTACTCGAGAGTGCCCTCTGGCTTTCGGATGTGGCGGCGTTTAACGGTAATTCATTGAGAAACTGAGCATAAAAATTACACGATATATCGTCCCAGCCCTAGTGGGTATGTAATGCCACCCATTTTGTTTTTAAACAAAAATTAGATCATGTTGAAAAGAGTTAGAGGAACGCCAGATCCAAAGGAGACTTTATGGTTAGATTTTTTTAATTATTATTATTATTTTTAATGGCAATTATTGGGGCATACAGTACAGACTGACTATAATTTAAACAAAATGACTATTTAATAGACAGACTATTGCCCGCCTTTTCATAGTCTGAAACGTCTGTTCGACAGATACATCTATGTTTACAATGTATAATGTGTAGAACATCCAATGACTGCCAGTGTGCAGAAATGCCCAAAGAACAACTCAAAGCTCAGCAGTTTTCTTTGTTTGAAGTAAATCTGACCTGCATTGGGTCAAAAAGAGAATTATCGATTCTAGCCCTTTTTTAAAGCCTTTTTTACTCACATAAACCTCACACAAATTTCCAGTTATTGGGGCAAATTATAACATACTGGTGAAGTCATGGAATGCAGCTAGGAGAATATCATCTAACTGATGTAAATGTCAATTGTCAAACTTAAAATGACCAAACCTAGTGGGGAAATATCACTTTATTACAGAATGAAGCACCCTGAGGTACAGTGGAACACTGACAACATGATAGTAGATATCATCTCTACAGCTCTAATCCCAAAGAAATCTTCACCACCATGAAGGGGGTTAAACCAGGGGGGCTCTTTATAGAGAAATCTTTATCTCAAGAATGTGTTGGGGTGGTCTTTTAACATCATAAAATCAATTTCTTCATCTCTGGTATATCCAGGATGACCCTTCCATGAGCCATCTGAGATCAACCTGTCAAGAAAGTAAATAAGGACAGTGAAGAATGCACTTCAAGAAATCTACCACTGACAGTGAGGAGATTGTTCCTACATTTGATGGCCACAGATCAATCAAAGCTTTGCTCCTTGCCCAAGAACTGATTGAGGATACTTTTTTTTGAGGCCCGCTATAGATGATCGGAGGCCGCCTGTCAGATGCAGCCATTGAGTGGCACCATTTGAAGTTGGATTAAATGTTTTTACATGCATATGTTTAGAGAGGAAAATACATGCAGAGGAAGGTAAATAAGAGAGAGAGAAAAAGATGCTCTTGCGAGTTTGCTAAGTGTGGGAGTGGGAAAAGAACGGAGAGTTAATTCCCCAAGAGGAATCCTGCTTGGGCATTAATCTTCACCGTTTGACAGCTCTGAAAGTTTTTAGAGAACCCTGTTTCCTTGAGCCATTATAATGCTTCACTCAAGCATAACCCCCTTACAGACGGGGTGGGGTGGTCCCTAAGGGAGAACTCCTGTCTGATTCAGCACCGCTGCCTCTCGGAGGCCAGCAGCGGAGGGTCAGGAGTGAACAGGAAGCTGCGGACATGCTCGCCATGTCCGTTTCACACCATTCTTCCCATGTCTGATCTTCTCTGAAAGTAAATGATAAGCAGTGAACACGATTCTAAGCATCCTGTGGGATCTCTTTGATCTGTGATGAGGATTATTACTCAATGTCTGCCGATTGATCAAAGTTCTCTGTTCACCTTCCCTGTTGAAAAAACTTAGTTTTGAAGCATAGTAGCTGGTTTTTGTTGTTTTAAGCTGGTCATGAGCTGCTCCTATAATGGTCATGTGCTGGTTTAAGCTGGTCCTGAGCTGGTTTAGGACCAGTTTAAACCAGCACATGACCAGCTAAATACCAGCACATGACCAGCTTAAACCAGCACAAACCAGCATATGCTGGTTTTTCCAACAGGGTTCTGTATCACTTAAGTTAGTTGTCAGTTAGATTTTCAAACCCCAGTTTTGTTACTGACATATATGATGCCTCACTATTCAGATAACAAAACAGGCAAAACCGATTTGAGTAAGTATAAAGGGGACATATCATATCTTATTTGCATAAAGGGGACTTTTGACGGTAAACGGGAAGTTAAAAGTAAGACCACAGTCCAGTGGGAAAAGGAGTTTCCTGTAAAAGGGCAAATATCTCCCTCTCTGGCACAGACTCTCAAATGCACCTCATACACACAGCTCATTGTCTGTCTGGTTCTGCTGCAGTGCTCTGACAGGGCTGCCAGGGGACTGTGCTTGCTGTCACTGGATGTCCTTCAAAGAGAAACAGCCCAGATCCTCTGTGTCTGGCAAAGAATTAAAATTCAGCCCAGCCACAAGCGGGGGTCAAGGCCAGTGACCACCCTGACCATGGCAAAATAAGCCAACAAATTAGATTTCTTAACCTATAACAGTTCAAGGACAGTCTTTTATGAGAAGAAATGTGACAATAAAAGTTTGACACAGCTTGATATGAGCGTGTAGTGTCCTTTTGAGTGACAAGTATGAACGTATCATTGCTCTCAGAGAGCTAGCTGGGTCACTACATGCAGTGCCTTTGAAACAAGCTTTATTTACACAATAGCAAGAAAATGGTAGCCTCACGTGATTGAAATAAATAGTTCACAATTTATCAGTGATGGATGGATTAAGATTTACTTATAAAATGGGTCCGTAAACATTAGTTAGGTCATATTAATATTTTTTGTGATCGTGTTTTTAAAGTGTTAGGGTGGAAAGTACAATTGACATAGAAAACAGCAACACTAAACAATGAGGTTTCGTTTGATTGAGATTGCTAGAGATTTATTAATGTTTCCCTTTTTGGCAAAAACTTTTAATGCATTACTTGTGTGATTGTTGCTTTGTGGTAAACAAAAGTAGATATTCTGAGAAATGTCTCAGTGGGTTAGTGTACATAGAATGACAGTCAATGTGGCCCTTGTTGTTTTTATTATCAACGTTCTTTAAATAGTATTTTGTGTTGTGCAGAACATTTTTGGGACTACAGGTTTGGAACAACATGTGAGTAAGTGATTACGTTTATTTATTTTTTGGGGTGAACTATCCCTTTTACATAAACTAACAATGACCAATACTTCTTCAGCATTTCTAAATATATTAGTCTTAGTTAATGTTCATTACAACATTTGGTAAGTTTATGCACAGTGAACTAACATGAACAAATATATTTGTATTAACAAACAAAGTATCAACTATAAGATGATTAAATAAAATTCTTTACATGTTTTAACATGTTTAGTAACAGGAGGAATAAATTAAGAAACATTCCTTAATAAACATTATGACCTGTTTCATATTAAAAAAAGATACATAAGTAGAAAAAAGTAGAAAGTATTGCAAGTAGAAAGCTTAAAACAAAGAGATAAAACAGTTTAAAATACTAATGTTGTTTACTTATAATAGAATGAAACTGATATGATTTCCATCTTCAAAACAGGTACATCAAAGCATTACATTACAGGACCATACAGCATGACCCAGTAGCAGTTACACTCAAGGTCTCCTTTCAATTTACAATGCTGACGCCTTCAAATTTCCAGCTTTGTGTGGTCGGCACTGGTGGTTGAAAGCTTCACATCACGTTGTGTAGTACCACCTTGATGATTGCTCAGTTCCAACCCTTGGTTAATTATCCACCAGTTCTTTCCTGTTTCGCAGGGAAAATGGGCCAAGTTTCCACACTTAGCTTCCTCTTGTTTGAAGTGGACCTCTTTCGAGTTCTATTCTCCGGCTCATCCACATTCAAGTACTACCCGGTCTCTTAAATAACAGACCCCATCCCATTGTTCGCTTGCTGACACCTTTGACCACACTGTGAGGGCCCATTAAGGATGCACACTGGAATGTGCTCTCACTGGGGCTTCAACCTAGCAGGGAAAGCGTTTGTTTAATTGCCTGTAATTGTCTTCAGATTGAAAGGGGGTGAGGGAACGCCGCGTGTGCTTAGCTTGCCATGGCTCGTTGCGTTCGAGAAGCCTGTCGAGCAAATCCAAGCAGCATGGGAGATGTGTAGCTAAACTAACACAGCACTGCGGCATTAAGCCACTGGGAAAATAATGTTCAAAACTAGAACACATTTTGTTGTTTTCTGCATGGCCATGGAACCATGCCAGAGCGAATTTAAAATTTTTCTTTTATGGCTTTGAGCTGAACAGTAAGTGACAGATGGATTTTCGTGGAGTTTGATAGATGTACTTGTGCGTCATACAAATTGTTGGGACTTATATCCATATGAGAGACATTAACGAAACCAGAGGCATAGATCATCCATGGTTCATGCTGCCGAAATGGAGCATCATGAAAAGATTACGATCTAAACAACCGATGCATATTCGTTTTCTGCACCAATGCCAGACCTTTCATGAAAAATGGAATAGCCATAATCAAGCCTTGAAATAGGCATATTGGTTAGGTTCTGTCACATCTAATCCAGTGACTCAACATCCATCATCATCTTTCGTTTATTAATAGACAGGACACAGCGATTGGATTCAGTGGTTGTGATGGATTGGTGCAGCAGCCATGCATGGGCTGTTTTTCCCAGAGCCTCCAACACCAGACGCCATCATAGGCAGATGAAAGCGTTGGCCTGGCCTGGCCTGGCCTGACCCAGAGATCCTCAGTCTGGAGATGAGCGCAGTCCAGACATGTGCAACCTAAGCCTGATTGAATGATTGAATGCAATTGCCCCTTTAAACAAGGTCACCCCTCTTGGTCTGGCTGTTCAGAGCCCATTAAAATGCAAGATGAAACATAACCCAAGTAATTCGTTTTGATAGTTCAACTGAGTGGAATTCTCTGGTTCTCTTTTTTTTTGTTGACATTATGACATTGTCAGTTTTGTGCCTTTCTCTGGTATCTTTAAGACATATGGCTAGCAACAAGAAAATTGTACACCCTCTTAACACTGTCCCATTACAGTCCTAATCAAATCAGCGGGTCAGGGTCTGGCTGGTTAGCATGGTCCCATTAGCTTCTGCAAACTGATGCGGTAACTACAGCATTAGCATACTTTTTCAAGAATTAACACCATATACAGCATGTTGCAATTATAACAAAGGAGATTTTGTACCAGAACCTTATCTTAAATGGAGATTTCCCATTGTGATGAACAATACTTTACAGCATTTATAAATATATTAGTCTTAGTTCATGTTTATTCCAACATTTAGTAATACTTTTTTTTAATGTAATGTTTATGCACAGTGAACTACCATGAATAATTATATTTGTATGAACTAACAAATTATAAACTATAAAATGATTGCAATAAAATTCTTAAAACATAATGTGTAGTAAAACATGTTTAGTTACAGTAGGAAACAAAGTAAGAATCATTCCTTAATAAACATCATGACCTGTCTCATTTTTTTGTTTAAAACTAGAAAATATTGCAAGTAGAAAGCAATGGCGACTTAGAATAAAGCAATACAACTATTTAATATACACTGATGACCTTTCACATCAAGCTTTATTTTCACATCATTCCAGTCAGTTTTGTCATGACATCATTTGCTGTAGCTCCAGAGCAATTTGTCACATTGCATTTATGGCTCAGGTAACTGGCAACAAAAATTGGAATTGTAAGAATCCCAAACAGGAATGCTAACTAACATCTTCGTTCAATGTTTTATAGAACTCTTTGCATAAAACAGTCTTTCATGACTTTATGTACTAAAGGACACTGGGAACAATGGACATTAAAGACTCTTGTGTCTATCTGAGTAATGAACAAGCTTGGGTGTCCTTAGGACACAAGTTGATCAATACCTTATAATGTTAAAAAGAATCCCCTCTCTTTGTTTAACCAGAAAAAAAACTATTAATGATTTGATGCCAATTGTGCCAATGGGACAATCAATCAATTCATAAAAAAAATCACAAACATGAACACATTTATTTTTAGAGAAACAAAAGCACAATATGAATTCTATCATCAACTTCTTAATATTGGTTTATGATGTCAGGGTTTGACAAATACATTTAAAGTGAGATATTTGTTTGATTTAGGTCATTTAAAGAATTCTCTTGAGGCTATGTCTAGTAAAAAACAACCGATTTTGATTGTTATTACTCAAATGAATAGGTGTCAGTTTAATAGTGATATATATGGAGAGTGGGGTGTAACAGAAACAATGATTTTAAGATAAATTAATATTGTGCCAACCTCTATAAGAGATTAAGTTATGAAAAAGTTTTTGTCTATAAGATTTTTGTGTGTTGTCTACGGAAGCCGATAGGTGTCGTCGCGCTGCAAACAGAAAAACACCAGCAAATTCACAAAGCCTCTTCATTGGTTTGGTGACACATGCCCTGCAAATTCTCGCAACACCAACAAATACAGAAACGCGCTGCAAATAGGCAACTATAGTTTTTCTGTTTGCATGTGTTTTCTTCAGTTGCAGCGCGGCGACACCTATCGGCTTCCGTAGTTGTCAGCTCTCTGTGCATATACAAAAGCCAAAGTGTCCTAAAGGATGATTGGATGAACCGGTCTTCATATCTACAATAAATACTGCACTGAAATATAGTACATGGTGGCTGAATAGTTTATTAGAAAGCACCAATGCAATTCAATGGTAAATAAAATTCCAGGTGAAACAACTGTGAATTAATAAACTTAATAAATGATAACTCCTTTATTTTAACACAGTGTATTGTGCCTTATTTTTTTTTTTTTACAGTTTACATTATTTTTCATGTTTGGTGCTGTCCCTTAAATAAATGTTTTCGCACAACAATAGAACCTTTTCTGTAGAATACAGAATAGAACCTGTGCCAGAAAGATTTTCTTCTGGTTAAATGATGTATACATGTAAGCCAACTTGCCTTTTGCTAGTAGTTTGTTATGTATAACACTTCTTTTTTAAAGAGCAATTTAATTTAATTTCTACCTTTAAAATTATAAGTACCTTTGCACAGTTTCACAGTAGCTTACCAGCAGTCTGTGATTAGTCATAGAAATACACATAGTTTGTCCCACAAGAACTCAAATAAAAGGGGGTAAGAGTTGGGCAATACGCCGAGTAAAGGGGGTCCACGTACCATATCATCTTCCCTGCCAGATGTGTGTCCAGGGTCAGGACAGTGTGTGTGTACAGCGCACTGGGCTTTTGGCCGCCTGGTGCATTCAGGAATGTCACACTTGCTGGCACTTGACGCCACCGGCCTGTCAATATAACGAATGGTGTGACACAGACCCCCACAGACCAAAAGCATGTGCATCTCTGGAGCAAACGTTAAACCATCCCTTGCACAAGATCTTTATTAAGCCTTGCTTCCATGTCACATCATGGTTGACAAGTTTCATGTATATGTTATAATTCATATCCACCCCTTTGCATGTTTAGCACTGAAAAAAAACACAAGGCTTTGTAGAAGCAAAAAAGCCTATATATAAACACAAATTAATAGTAATAATAAAATATATTTCTGCATTACTGAAATAAACCTTCAAGTCATGACTCAGGTTGGGTTTCACTTTCTGAATGGTGTTAATTTATGTTAACTGCACTACACTCAAATTGCTATCAATGGGTTCACGCCAGAGATGGACTGGTATTGAACATAAAAATGTTTTGCCTAACTTTACTGAGCTGTAAATTTGGTATGTGTATTTTATGCAGCCATTTCACACACATGTTACATGTACATTATTGAGCACAGTCATTAAAAAATGAAGGTTCTGTAAATCATTAACTTGACATTAAACTCTCCCTTAGTTGTTTTATTTGTAGCACATTTAACAATGACAGTGACTATGTTCATAATGTATTAGTGTATTTATCATTTACCTTGCAATATTCAGTGAGTAAGTGACAGTATTACTGTAACTTAATCACTGAATATTGCACAGTAGCTAAGTACTATACATTCGAAAAACAGGCTGCATTATACAATATTAAAGATTTCATGTAATTATATACAACGTTGTTGTCTAATGTAAAAATATTTAATCATTTTTTAAGACAACAAATTGTCTTATCAATTTGACAATCTGATCAAATCATATGTTAGGCCATGTCAAAAATCTCTGTGGATATTACTGAGAAGATCTTTGAAAGGAAAGGTCAAGCACATTGCATTGTGGGATATACCAATATTAGCAACATGCTCTGATGTCTAATATGATTTAAGTATGAAATGTAGTATGTTTTCCATGTATAAACAAAACTAGCCAAGTGGCCAAGGCCTGTACAGTACTTGCTATAGCTAGCTTTTAAATTTGACAGACACTTTTATTCAAAGCAACTCACAGTACATTTAAGGTATACATTTCTAATAGTATGGATGGTCCCAGAGATATTTAATTATATTTGCCCTGCTAACACAATCTACATTTGAAGATGGATGTTTTTTTCCACTCCAAAGACAGCTATCAACATAAAGTGGGATAGAAAAGTTGTTGTTACGACATTGCAGTAACTCTGCACATACAGACTTTAATTACCATAGTCATTCCATATTCAAATCCCTCCAACCAATCTGGAGCATGACAGGTAGATATTCAGCTAGGAATAGCACACAGACGTGAAACTAAAGCAGAATAAGGCTGCATTTTTAACTATACTGATAGACATAGTGTGAACAGGCACTCATATACGTCAATAGATATGGGTACATTCTCACTTAGAGAGAGAAAGTTGCTTAAAATGGGTCATACTGAAAAACAAAGCCAGTCTCAAGACAGACTGTGGCATAGGCACAAAATTTAGACTATTGATCCGTGTTCTTGGACACGAATTTCCCCCTTTTTTCAGTCAACACAACTTTTTTCATGTCACTCAGCATGACTTTTAATACAGAGACCGCGTGTGTATATACATTTATGTATTCATAACCTGATATCAAATGAAATCTTACATATTTAAGGAGATGGCTAACCAACACCTTTTCACACCCTAAACCCTAAAATAATGTCCACAAAGGCTAATTTTGCTAAAACTCACAAATTTAATGAGCTGGCAATGCAACGTTAAAGGCTCCCCCCGACCTCGTCCCTAAACCTAATGTCACAGGGGCAAAGTCAAATCATAATAGAACGTATGAATGAGATCGTAGAAATTCACATGAATGAGCCACCTCATGAAATAGGTAGCCTATTGCATTATATGTATTTATAGATATGAAAGATATCGCATAGTAATATACTGTTAGATTGAAAGTCATGCTGGATGACACGAAAAAAAAGGGGAAATTATATTTGGCAATATATAGTAAAAATAGTGACATTTCAGGGAGTTATTCCATAATGACAAGCATGTTATATGGATTGGTTTTTAATCATGTCTCTGTTTCATTCACCATTTGTGTAATGCACAGTGGTTTGTGTCTCAGTTAAGATCCACAGAGGCGTTTTTAGGGGGCGTTGATATTTTGCGGATACTTATATAAAACTGGACGGAAAATGTGGAAGCCAGCCACTTTCTCTCTTTTTTCCAAAGCGGTGAGAGCTTGCACTCTCCTGCCGTCTGCCGTTGCTAAGCAAAATGGAATGTAGAGGAAACACTGTAGTATATGCTGTCTAAATGTATGTGTATGCCAGTTCACCTTACTATTTGCGTGTGGACCATATATCGCACTATATTCATTTTTCCAGTAAAGCGTAATGATTTAGATTGTTTGACTGTGCACATTTTCCCGGTGTTGTGACTCCCCGAATTTTTCATGCAAACCGTGCATGATGTCTATGTCTGTACTCAAACAGTTAAAGGGATAATGATGGTGATTGATGTACGCCACGGCAGCCGTGCTGTCCGACCGGACCAGAACGTGTTTGTCCTGCACGAGGGGTCTGAGCCTCCTCAGTGCCAAAAGGACATCCAGTAACTCTAGGCAGTTAATGTGCCATCGCATCGTGCCATCGTGCCTGTCCACTGCTCCAATACTTCGTGCCCATTGCACACGGCACCCCACCCCTGCAGAGAGATGTCTGTCGTCACCACGACGCACCTCGAAACCTGCCCGAGCGGAACCCCTGCTTGGAGAAAGGCCAGATCTGACCAGGGGTTTAGGGTGCGAAGACACTGAGGCGTTACCGCAATGTGCCTGGTGCGGGTGGGCCACGCTGTCCAGGGAACACGACTCTGAAGCTAGTGCTGAAGCGGCCGCATGTGCATCATTACCCCTGTCGAGGACGCCATGTGCCCAGGAGCCTCTGAAAATGTTTTAGCGGGACCGCTAGAGTCCACCTGACCAATTTCAGACAAGTTGGTGAGACGTGCTGACACGGATAGAGTCTAGTTCAATACCGAGATAAGAAGAGCTCTGCGCTGGGGAGAGCTTGCTCTTTTCTTGGTTGACCCGTAGACGATCTAGGTGCCGGAGCACAAAGCCTTCCTATCGTCCAGGTCCTTCAGGTCCTTCAGGACACAAGTGTCGAAGAAAACTTACAAGCTTTGGACGGAAGTCTAGGTCGACCCCTCCAGGTGGCAGCTGTCTGTGGGCACAGGTGCACCGCGACTGCACGCTCCACCTGGGGGGATGTCGACATAGCCTCTGGTCTCACCACCATCCAGGCAAGTAACAGCTACCGAGCCGGCTAGCCTGGAATGCGCCGAGAAGGGTGCATTCCAGGACTTAGTGAGCTCCTCATGCACCTCCAGGAAGAATGGCACCGGGTTTTTGACCAGGCTCCGACCCCAGAAACCATGAATCCAGCTGCGAGCGTTTCGGGGAGGACGCTGTAACGCACTGCAACCCGATGCTCGTGGCTGCCCGTGCAAGCATGGCTGACATCTCAGCGTCGGCCTCATCTTGAGCTCGACGGCCCAGGGGCGGGAGCTCAGAGAGGTCTTCCAAATCTGATGCCAGGAGGTAGCTGTCCGATGCAATGACAGAGAGTTCGTCCTCATCTCTCTGTGGAGTCTGCCCGCTATGGGACGGTCTACCGCCGCCCATCGGGGACGAGCCAGGTGAGCGTGCTGGGGTATGGTTGGTCCGCGAAGCCAAAGCTGATGGAGCAACATCCATAGGAACCCCCCCAAATCACTCCCGCTGCTCGCCGAAGCAGTCGACCTCGCCGGAGTGGCAGTCGAACTCGCTTGGGAAGCAGATGGGGTGGCGGCAGCACTCACAAAGAACGTAGCCAGCCGTCACCGCAACAACTTAATCGTCATATTCTCACAGACAGAACATGCCAGATCGACAAACCCTGCCTCAGCATGCTTGACCCCCAAGCATGTGACGCAGGTGTCATGCCCGTCTGACTCAGGGATGAGTCTGTCACACCCAAGAACACAGCTGCAAGACATGCTCGCTACTGTAGGAAATTAGCTCTTTTAGGTCTGTAGCTCGCTGCCGAGACGCCCAGGGGAAGTCCGCAACCAAGAGGGAGAAGTCCGCTGCTCCGTGTCGTAAGTCCAGCAGTCTTGAAGAATCTCGAAGAGATGAAAGCACTTGACATGTATGCCATGCAGGTTCCGAAGATCAAAGGATGAATGACTGACCGCCGCCATCTTCCTTTTATACCCGTATGCACGGGGCGGGGACTGGCGTGTGTGTGCCATTTGCCAAACCCATTGGCATTTTAAAATTCCTCTCGGAGATGAAAGGTTCTCAAGATCAAACCCCAGTCTGTCTCTCAACACAACGTTGAGAGACCGACTGAAGGGAAACTGTTGTTTCTACATTAGTTTGGAGATTAAATGTCAAATTATTAGAATTTTGAAGTTAATTTAAAAACATTAATGTTATATGCGATTAATCGTGATATTTATTTTTTATCGATTGACAGCACTAGTTTTTACTAACCAAATGAGTGATTTACTATTAGAAATAAAACATGGTCGATTTAGTTAACTTAAAAAAGATAAGCATATGAAAACACATCATTAATCCTCTAAATGTCATGTGATGGCACGAACTAAAAATTACATAATGGTCAATTCGAAAAAGGTCGAAACACATTGGACAAATACTGAATTTGTAAATCTGTACTTTATAATTGTTTTGTAAGTAATTCATTCCATAATTTGGCAAAACTAAATGAGACTTTAAAATTTGCGCAAAAACACATGCCTTCTTGTTCTTTTCCTTCTCACAAAACACTGTATTTCTTAAATCCTTCAAACGGCTCCGTTGAAAAAAAAAAGCTGGTCATAACTTATTTAGGCAGTTGGGTCAGTTTTTGCATGTAATGTCAGTCTGACAATTACATGATTCAAACAGAGACTGTGATAGAGAGGCAAGAGTTACAGATTGCAACTTTAAATTATTGTAATTTAAGAAATGTTTGAACTTTGTGTTTAAACCCATCACTGTTAAAATCACTGTTAAAAACTGTACACATTCTAGAAATAGAACAACTTTTCACTAAACAGCTTTAGTTTTGTTGTTAATATAATATTTTGATGTATTTATATTACATGATTGAGGTAAAACATGGTTATCGTATCATTCATCAAAAGTATTTCAAAACACTTGAATTTGTATCTTATGTTGAAGCCAAATACTCACCCACAAGTTCTTTACAACAGATCCAAATATAAAATGTAAATCCCTGCTGCAGCACCAACATAATGAATAATTTCCACTTCTGTCAAGAGTCATTAATCCCAATTGTCCAAACCCTATTGTGGTTGAAGGACGAAGCACCAAAATGTCTAACAGTAGAGTGTCTTCATGTGCTAAACTGGTTCACATGTTGAAGTTGAAAAGAATTAGAACATTCAACGTTGTTAGAAAGCAGGCTTTGGGGTTTGTATGTATATTCTATTTTTTTTAAAAACTGCAGATCATAGTGGAGATTATTCCATAATCATTCCGAAATAAAAGCGGAGCATTAAAACCATTAAAGTAATAAACTACAGACCACAGTATGAAACATACTCACATCCAAGCAGACGTTCGGCTGTTTGTTTTCAATGTTTTAATCCCAAAGTTATGTTTAGTTAGAAATGTTTAAACCCAGCATTTACAGCATTTAAGTATGAACAACCCTTACTTAATAAAAAATGTATGTGAATATGCTGGAAACCATGATGC
The DNA here is from genome assembly GCA_006030095.1 of Triplophysa siluroides. Lineage (NCBI taxonomy): Eukaryota > Metazoa > Chordata > Actinopteri > Cypriniformes > Nemacheilidae > Triplophysa > Triplophysa siluroides. The sequence continues at coordinate 178,224 of VCII01000009.1, read as the reverse complement.
AATTGCCAAATGTTGAAATCAAAGGCTTATATTTTTTAGTATATGAAAAGTGGCATTTCCTAATGTTTTTATTTAATATATTGTAATATTGTAATACACTAACAAATAATTATTCTAAATGTATTGTATTGACTGTTAATAATATATGGAAGTATATATTCTTTGCAAAAGGGACAATTTAATCTTTTCTATAAATTACGTGGCTTGCATTCAAACAGATAGGTGGCAATAATGAGATTTTTTTCTTTAAACATTTTTTTATATTTGTTTTGTCCATTGTTAACAATTTTTTTTTGACAAAATAAAACAATAAGGTTGAGTCTTAGATTAAGGTGAATTATGTACAGTATGGTCAGTTTCCTTGCTATGTTTTTCTATCATGATTCATGTCATGACAGCAGTTTTTAAAAACTGTAATGACGCAATTTTCTGGAATGTTCATGGCTTTACCACTGAAAATGTATTTGTTCAAAAATGAAATATGAACCACTGAATTTGCCTTATGGAGAATATCTTAACAAAAAATATCTGTTTATGACTGTCTGAATCATGATAATTAATTTGCCTGTCTGTCGAATGGCAAGGGAGCGTTCAAATGCAGAAAGTTTGAACCAGCACCTGTTTGTGTTGGCCAAAACCATCCTTACAGCAGGCTGGCTTTCCAAATATTCTTGCCAGGTGAAAAAGCTCAATCCCCCAGTCCCCCACAAACACAAGCCAAAATCAACTCTGTCTGCCTCCAAATGGTCACATCCCCCTGACCAATCAGTCTATCCACCAAAATAGCAGCCCCTGAAGAACTCCAGCAATAATGACTGTGACATGTGCATATCTGTATTCATTTCAGACGGTGTAAAAAGTGTTTTTCAGGTGACTGACACTTGACCCATTTCAGTCAATGGTGACCGGCCTGCACGGATCAATACACTGTCAGTGGTAGAGTGGATGTGATGATGATGAATACAAATATTACTAAAATTACAGAGAACCTCCTTTAAACATAATTTTTTTATTGCAGTTTGTGCTAAAATGTGTTTAACTATTTGGTGGAATTTTAAGGTCTTTTGAACTTGCCCGGAGTATGCTCTAGATATCTGACTCACTTTAACCTTTGAACATGACGGCATGACACCAGGCTTGCTCGCAGCCTCCAAACAACTGACAGCACAGCTGTTAAGATTTCTAGCAACCAGAATTAAGATTGAGGTTCTATCCTCAAAGCAGGGCGTGATGAGGTGTATTTTTATTACTCATTTATCACACCCTCAGCCTGAGCACGAGTTAAAGATCCTGATGCAACCGGATGATTGGTGAATTTTATCTCGTGATTTTAGACCAGTTATCCACTGGACATTGGCTACTTGAACGTAACTGCAGTGCTCGTCTGAGTAATTTGGCCTGTAGTTAAATGGGGCAATTTCAGTACATAAAGTAACAACTTCCAAAATAGGATACAGCAATGGCCATTAATGTGTCTAAAAAGACCAGTTTCACTTAAGCTAAAAATTCAATCCTCGATAACATAGTTCAGATAAATCAGATATAATACAAGGTTTTGTTAGATTTAGGAATGGAAACATACAAAACAAACATTTCTGGTTTTATCCTAATATACAAATAATTTTGAGATTGATATGGATACAAATACACATACAGTAAAATAAACAGAAGAATGAACCTCAGAAAAAACAATAGAGAACAAACAGTGTTTGTGGGTAAGAGAACAGTTAAATAAGCTTTAGCATTTGATAGGGCATTACATTTCAGATTAAATTCAGAATCAAAAGTGACTTGTACTAAAGGTAATTGAGGATGTGAAAGTGAAAGTGACCTATTTGTCAGTTATGGTTACCCATACCCGAAATATACCTCTGCTTTTAACCCATCCAGTGAGTAGTGAACACACGCACAGCAAGTGGTGAACACACGTACACCCGGAGCAGTGGGCAGCTATCACTGCAGCGCCCGGGGAGCAAGTAAGGGTAAGGTGCCTTGCTCAAGGGCACCTCAATCATTACCTGCCGGTCCTGAGGATCGAACCGGCAACCTTCTGGTCACGAGTCCGACTCTCTAACCATTAACCTTCTCGTTTGGCTCTAACGGACGACCCACTTTTTCACTCCCTTGTCCTGTCTCGTCTCGTCTCATCTATTGAGAGACTCTCTCTGCACTGCTCTCCAAACTTTGAAAATTATGGATCTGATCAACTGGTCTCTCAACGCAATTGACACCACTTTCTCGACGAGGAGCTTGGGTTCGGGGGAACCTAACTGCCCTGACGGAACGTTCGCAGCTGGCTACACGATGGACGCGTGGGACAGATGGCGGATCGTGTGTCTGGCGGCTCTTTCCGTGGAGGACATCGAAGATATCTACCTATTCGGAACCATGATAACAGGTCTTGTGCTGATTGGATTAGGCTTTGCCCTGGGTTATCGAAGAATTCATAAAACGGGAACAGCTGTCCAAAGCCTCACAAGGCTGCCCGTATCGATTGAAGCTGTGGGAAGAGCGGTCAGCATTGAGACTGAGACTATTAACCGCAATATGGTTTCTATCATGGAGAATCTCACGGCTTTGCAAAGGAAAACTGATGGTATTGGAGACCAAAATGGAAAGAGAGTAGCCACGGAATTGGAATGTGGTTTACTCGCCCCAAGACAAAACAATCGCAATCTTATCTTTTCGGCTCCCCGGAACCAGCACTGGCCTCGGCCAAGGCCGCTGCTGGGAAATCAACCCTGTGAAGAGCACTGCAGTGAGACGCTCTTGCGTTCCTCCCCCACTCTACAGACACCTGCTGACTGACTACAAACCATCACACACACACACATATGCCGAACTCAACTGAGGTGGATTACAAACTATCACACATACACACACACATATGCCGCACTCAACTGAGGCGGTTGGAACTATTACACACACATTAGTCTCACCCAATCCAACAACGCCTCCGCCGCTTTGTACCACCAGCCTGACAAGCGGGTCTGTGATCGGCGCCGTAATGGCTGCTGGACCGGATGGCTGCTTGCTGGAGCTGGATTAACTTCCCCTGTTGCAAGTCGTGTCTATGGTGTATTATGTGTATTTGTTTTTCTCCCCACATTCCTCATGTTATGCTGTATTTTTCTTCTTAAATCCATTTCGTTACACTGTACTAGTATATGTGTAATGACAATAAATTGAATCCAAATCCAAATCCAAATTAGGCCACGATTGCCGTAGTGTCCTCAGATCTCTTCTTCTTCAGCGACGACTCTATCTTCGCTACTCGAGACTGATTGAATTGCCGTCGAAAAGCCCTCCGCAGCGGATTGGACTCCTGCTCAGCGGCCTTGCTGTTTATCCAGCACAGGTAAGCAGTAGAAGAGCTAATTTTCTGGAGCAAATTTCCTGCGCCGTTGTTTCAAATGCTAATGGCAGATCCATAGCCAGTCTCATGGTGCTCGAGCGCCATTAATGGCTGACGCTCACGGAGATAATGGAAGCTGACAGGGTTCCCTTCCTTGACGCTCCGATCTCTCCCAAGGAGCCATAGAGACGGTTCCCCCAGGCCGAGTCAGGCTTCTATAAGCCGATATTTTCTCGTACCCAAAAGGACGGCGGTCTCCGCCCCATCCTCAATCTCAGACATCTGAACCGCGCTCTTATGAAACGGCGCTTCAGAATGATTACACTGAAACAGACCCTCTCGCAAATATGCCCAGGGGACTGGTTTTTCTCCCTGGATCTGAAAGAGGCGTACTTCCACATCCAGATAGCCCCCCATCACAGACGATTCTCGAGATTCGCCTACGAAGGGGTTGTATATCAATACATGGTCCTTCCATTCGGGCTGTCTCTAGCTCCTCGCACTTTCACGAAGTGCATGGACGCAGCTCTATCCCCTCTCAGGCAGACGGGAATCCGCATTCTGAACTACCTCGACGACTGGCTGGTTCTAGCACAGTCAGAGGAAGAGCTAAGGGCCCACAGGTTCCTCCTCCTCAGCCATCTCGAATGCCTGGGACTTAGGATCAACCGTGCCAAGAGCGCTTTGTCCCCCAACCAACAAATATCGTTCCTGGGGGCAGTTTTCGATTCAACCCGTATGACGGCCTGAATTGCGGCAGACCGTGCCCTGGCTATTCAGCAGCTCGCGGCCTCCTTTACACCGGGAGCGTCACGCCCCCTCAAAGCATTTCAGAAGATGCTGGGTCTCATGGCCTCTGCGTCTCAAGTACTGCAGTTGGGCGTTCTTCGGATGCGTCCGCTGCAGTACTGGCTGAAACCAAGAGTTCCGCCACACGCTTGGCGTCTCAGACGCCTTCGCGTCTGGGTGGATCAAGTCTGTGTAACCGCTCTAGCACCATGGAAGGATCCTCCTTGGTTGGAGCAGGGTGTGTCCCTGGGCACCACATGCACACGAAAGGTGGTCACGACAGATGCCTCCAACACGGGTTGGGTGGCTCTGTTCGATGGCACACCGGCCTTCGGTCACTGGTCGATTCAGGAGAAGGGACTTGGGTTGCTGAATCTGCTCTGTCCAGTCAGAGCGCTTAAGATTTACATTGAGCGTTCTGCCCCCTTCAGGAAATCGGAACAGTTCTTTGTCTGCTTCAGTGACCGCACCATAGGGTCTCCCGTCACGAAGCATAGATTATCTAAATGGATAGTTGAGGCTATCGCGCTGGCATATTCTTCCTTGGGCCTTCAATGCCCTACGGGAGTCAGGGCCCATTCCACAAGAGGTGTTGCCTCTTCCTGGGCATGGTCTAGTCTCCATAGCGGATATTTGTGCTGCGGCCTGCTGGGCTTCGCCTTCCACATTTACCAGATTCTATAGTCTGGACCTTCCGGCCTTACACGCCCGGGTCCTTTCTGTTTAAGACTAGACTGCTGGGCCGTGGCACCCTAGCACCCCTTGGGACGACTAACCGGATTAGCCCACCTATTAGCTTGGCTTTTCCGTCTTCCGCAGGGTTTCCCTGCCTCATACCTATTCTCGAGCCACGGCTCTGGGATTTATGTTGTTTTTCGTTCCACTTGTAGCACGGCGGGGTTATACTGGTTCCCCATAGCGTCCTGCTACGCAGTACGAGTGAAGTATCGAAAGGGAACGTACTCGGCTACTTACGTAACCTCGGTTCCCTGAGATACGGGAACAAGTACTGCGTTCCTTGCCGTGCTTACAAGCTGCATATGGTCGTCGCTTCAGTCGAAGTAACCTGAGGACACCACGGCGATGTGTCTGCTTATATAGCCATAAGCCCCGCCCCTTCTGGCGGGCTCCATCGCCATAGGTCCAGTTTTACTTTGCACACACCAATGTCCGTGTAGTATTCACTGCGTTATTGTAAAGCTTTAGTCATCGGAGAAAAATTTGTTTTCCCCATAGTGTCCTGCTACGCAGTACTCGTTCCCGTATCTCAGGGAACCGAGGTTACGTAAGTAACCGAGTACGTTACATGTATTTATAGCATAAATTTATCAAAAAAACAGTATACATATTGCTTCTTCTGAGGGCAGTTTTAATTTGTGTATTTACCAGATCTGAGATTGTAGCAGATGGCAGATCTCTTTTGTTTTATGTTGTATAAACGGTTACATTATTTTCTAAAAATGGCTGCATAGTGTAATATCAATACAATTAATATTGGTGGTTTAAAATGAAAAGCATAGATTATATATATATATATATATACTGTATATACAGTTGGGCACAAAAGTGTACACACCCCTTGCAGAATCTGGAAAAAGCTGAAATTTATTTGAGGATTTTTGAAAATTAAGGTTTTATTTTTTATTTAGTCCTGCCCTGAGCAAGTTATTTCACAAAAGAAATGTTAACATAAAGTTCACACTAAAGAATAATAACAGAATTTCTAAAAATAGCCCAGGGCAAAAGTTTGCACGCCCCTAATTCTTAATACTCTATGATGTTACCTAAACAATCAATGACAGTTTTTATGTTTAGTCATAGCTGTTTAAGGGTTTCTTGTTTGTCATAAGTCATTAGACTGTCCACTGATCTTCAAAACAATCACCCATGTCCTCCACAATCTTTGCTTTTTCAGCATTTCTGGATATTTGACTCATGTCCAGCAGTAACTGTAAGATGTTGAGATTCCTCTTTTTACATTGAGGACAATCAAGAGACTCATACACAACTATTACAATAGATAGAAACATTCAGTGCTGCCCACAAGAATGTCTGAAGGACATTAGTAAATGAAAAAATAAGATGTATAAATGAAACAATAACAATTTACAATAACAAGTTAATTTTCAGAAGTTTACACCCACCTGTCTTTAAATGAACCGTGTTGACTTTTCCAGATTCTGCAGGGGGTGTGTACACTTTTGAGCACAACTGTATATTGTATTTGGGGAAGGGAACAGATGACATACCTGTAAACGGTCATATGTGTAAGGATAGGTTGGCCAAAACACCAATACATTTATTTTAAACCTTAGCCAGCAATAAAATGTATTTTAAAAACTTTCAATCTATGCACTATATTATGGCTATAGTTGCATTTTGTTATTTGCATTTAGCAATTTAGTGATTTCCACTGTCCAAAACAGAACTATGTCCCAAGTCTGACCTGTAGTCCACCAGCTGAGGATATATTTGGTGTTTTTGTATGGTCCAGCTTTGCTTTGGATTCAGTGCTGGCGTGGCAGGCAAAACAACCTTAATTAGACCATCAGTAATGTGGGGCTGAATGTAATTGTTCAACTCGTTCTCACTTCTGACTTGTCACATATTGACGTTCAGTCAGGGACCCTCTGCATCGCCTTTTAATGCGGAGGATACCCCATTGGCGTAATTTTTGATGAGTTGGATATTCTGTTGCTTTAGGTTGTTCGCTATAGCTTTTCATTCATTGCATTTGTAAAAATATAATTTGTTTCAGAAATATTTATGGTTTCAAGAGATTTGGAGCACCTAACCACACCCCGCCCTAAACCTAACCACTTTTCAACCACATAAAACACAAAATTAGAAAAAAAGTACAGTCACAGGTATTATTACACAAACAGACCAAAAGACAGTATAAAATATTACAAACAAACAACTAGCGTTGCAGACCTTTTGAATCGAAGCCATGGCCTATACGATAATTTTATACATAGATGTCAGGGTCCTGTCCTTCCAGTCATAAGTTCCTTGGGGACAGGGTTGTGACAATACCATGTCTTGTGTCTGTGTTTCGTCTTGTATGGAGACACGTGGCGGTTTGTTTTGACATTTCGCCGTGTGTCCTCCTGTCTTTCGTTTAGCTCCGCCCCCATGTTTGTCCGTTAGTGTTTCATCTCCCTCACCTGTCCATTCTTTTTTTTTTTTTTGCAGAATGCACATATTGAGGATTACCTGGAGGATTTCCTCAGTGCCGCAGAGAATGGGTTTTTCGGAGAGAAGGAACTGGCGGTGTTATTTAACCGCAGCCTCAGGGACCCTCTATCACCAGCGGAGATGAGGAAGCTGAGACCGCTGCACTTCGACGTTGTGTGGCAGCACGCTTCAAGTAATACGAGGTCCAGGGTCTCAGGCCAACCCAGCTACCTGTCTCCGCTGGGCACCATCTCAGAGGGTCGCACTCTGCAAGTCAGGGTCTTGGGCATGGCCACACCATCCGCCTCACCTTCCACCGCCTCTTCACCACCAGCCAACCTGGGTGGCAAGCGGGGGAGGCGAGAGTCTTGGGGTTCCCTTGTCAGAGGCCTCCAACCCCGAGCCAGTCGTGCCCTTCACCTCCTTCCTCCAGCCGACCACCAGACGGGTGGCTCGGCTGCATAAAAGAAGAGGCAATGGCGAGCAGTGCGGGGTCCGTTCCAGCCGGTGTCTAGTCCGGCCCAGCAGCCGGCAGTCCAGCCAGCACAGCTGACGTCCCGGTGCAGCCGGCAGTACAACCGGCGTCCAGTCCGGTCCAGCAGCCGCAAGTCCAGCCGGTGCAGCCGACGTCCCAGCAGCCAGCCGGCGCAGCCCACGTCCTAGCAGCCGGCAGTCCCACCAGCATCCCAGCCGGTGCAGCCGCCGTCCAGTCCGGTCCACTAGCTGGTATCCAGTCCGGTGCAGCCGGCATCCCATCCGGTGCAGCCGGCAGTACAGCTGACATCCTGTCCGGTCCAGCAGCAGGCAGTCCAGCCGGTGCAGCCGGCGTCCAATCCGGTCTTTCAGCCCGTCTTTCAGCCCGTCTCCCAGCCGGCGACTCAGCCGGCGTCTAGTATTGTCCCTCCGGCCTTACAGCCGGTCCCCAGTCATGGCCAGCCAGCCTTCCAGTCGGCACCTAGTCTTGTCCAGCCGTTATTGTCCCAGTCTGCTCCTGCCTTGTTTAGCCCTTCCTGTCCTGCCCGTCCGTTACCTTCCCGTCCCAAGAAGAGTACCCCAATCAGGTCAGTCCCTTTTAGTCCTGCCCCTCCCACACCACCCTGCTCTAGGAAACTGTCTCCGCCTCCTGTCCCACCCCAGTTTAGTCTTCTCAGTTTCTTTCAGGCCGTTCCTCCCCTCCCTTCCCGTTGATGTTTTTCTTATTGTCCAACCCCTTCATAGTTTTGTCAGCCCTGCCACTAGTATGTTCTGTTCTGTCTGTGTGGTGTCTGTCTTCGTTCTTGTCTATCTTGTCCCGCTGATTTTTTCCCCTTGGGCCGTTCGGGGATCGGCCCTTGGAGCGGAGGTACTGACAGGGTCCTGTCCTTCCTGTCATGAGTTTTCGTGCCTTGGGGACAGGGTTGTGACAATACCATGTCTTGTGTGTGTTTTTCGTCTTGTACGGAGACACGTGGCGGTTTGTTTTGACATTTCGCCGCTTGTCCTCCTGTCTTTCGTTTGGCTCCGCCCCCTTGTTTCTCCGTTAGTGTTTTATCTCCCTCACCTGTCCATTCATCTTCCCGCCAGTCTCCCTTAATGATAAGTCTTGTCACCTGTCCTTCACCGTCCCTGTATTATTATCCCTCATCAGTTATTCCCTTTATATAGTCCTGTTCCTTCCCCTGTCTTTGCCGGTTCATTTCAATACAATTCAATACATATACTTTAATGTATTCCCTTGTGCTTTTGTGGATTACGTGTGTTTCTGTGGACTTTCCCTTTTTCGTGTTGGATTCTGCATCCGTGTATGCATGCAGTCAGCAGCCGTTTCATGTTTAAAGCAGACGTAATGACGCAATCGACACCCGACAAACATTGCTATTGTACAAACCAAACTGACGTAACGTTTTCTTCTTGGCGGCAGTTTTTGAACATCTGTGTTCACCAGACCTGAGATCTACAGCGGATGGTGATAGCTTTCGCATTTGTTCCTCATACTTATCAATAGTTTGCCACACTTATTTGTATATATATATATTTTGAATTGTGTTTTATAATAAATAAAAACTGTTTCATTACTTGCTCGAACTTGCTGAATAGCGTCAAGTAAACACAATAATCCTGGCTGTTTAACTGAAAATAAAACCCCAACACATGTTATCATTGCAAAAAGAGATTTTCGCTCTAATGGACCAACTACACTTGTTTGGTTTCCTTTACTGATAATATATTTTTATTTTAAAAAACGGTGTTTATGTAGTTAATAAAGACTTGCTACATGACAACATTATTTTAATTGTTATTGTTAATATTAACTAGTTAAAGGGTTGTTTAAGTGTATTTTTGCTGTGGTACAGTTTTTGAGAACCATGGAACAAGAACATTTTACAGGTATTGGTGTCAACAACAACCATTCTAACAGGACCAATAACATCCTATGGGGACGTTGTATTCCGAGCATACCAAGACTGGAAGAGTAAATATACAACTTGATCTCCAACAACTCAATCTAATTGCTTTCTGTGGTCTTCCTACAAATACATCCTGTTTTCAAGCCGCTGTTGGCCAATAGTGTGTGAGAACATGTTGTTGTATGGACCGGGCCAGAGTGTGAAAGGTCAACCCAAAGGAGGGAACCGACTTTGTTTTATGGCAGTCAGTGTAAAGAGGGTGAGTAATTCAGGGAGAGAGAGAAAGAGAAAAATTGAGAGGCTGCAGACTAGTTTTTCAGCAGGTTGACAGGCCTCATTGCTTGACTAACAGGGCTGTTTTGACAGCTGTCAGATGGGCCGTATTACCATTACACTGCTGCGCCCCTGGGACTCTCCATCGCCGGCCACAATAGCTCAAGAGAGGCTGCAGAAAAATAAAGAAAACTGGCACGCTTGAGAACCCCAAATACTACCCCCAGCTTCTTCCTCTCGCTGCTTTACAGCACTGGGGTTCTGCTGTGTGTTATTTGGCTAAGCACACGCCAATGTTGATGGGAAGGAGGTCTGCGGTTCCAGTACAGTGAAGCAAACTCGGTTTGCTCTACAGTATATATCTGCTGATGTGACATTCGTAGTTTCCTGACATTGAAGGTTACCTGTTTCCATGAAGTTTGAGTCGAGAGCATTAAAAAAGGAATAACTTAACGACCTAAACAGATCAATCATATTTTCATGACAGATAATGATATATTACACCATGTATCCACTGTGACTTATGAAGTTTCATAACAATTAGGCCTAAAGGTCGGTTAGCCATGCTGGTGGTAGACACCAAGCCATCTCTGTAAGACAGACAAGGTCAAATCTAACCTCAAACTGCCTGGAATTTGTTAGTCATCATTAGATTTCCCTCTAAAACAGCAAAACACGAATGAAACAATTCTAGCAGTCAGGACCTGGAAGCCAAGAAAACCACAGACGACATTGGATAACTCCCTGAACATGTACTCATAATCTCGGTTGACTCTGTAATTGCCATTATTAAAAGCTGATGTTGAAGAGACAAACAGCAGAGTTCTTCTTATAAATATTAAGTGAGCCCTGACTCGATTCTTTGGTTGGTTGTAACAGTAAACTAGATTATGAAAGTTCAAAAGTTGTTTAACAAAAATGACTTGACAAAAATTGTTAGTAGTCAGACATTAGACTACCGATGTTCACAGATCACCCAGTTGCCAGCCATCACCAGCATTTTTAATTATATTTATTAAACTTTAAGAATATTTTGTTGTATTAGTGCATATATTCAGTATGTAATTTTTTTTTAAAACATCTGCTTTAAAACATAACAATTATTATATATTTCATTAATTACTTCATTAATTAGTTTTTATCAACTTGTGTGGGTAAGCTTCATTAAGAAAATAACCTGCAATATCGGTCGAGTAGGAGTGTATGTAGTGTTCTTATATCTTCATGGCTGTGATTGCCTCCGGCACTCGGCCGCCTCATGCCTCTGGCCTAATCACAGCCATGAAGATATAAGATTACTACATACACTTGTCTATTGTATGTCAGTAAAAAAAAAGAAAAGAGAAAGCATCACAGAAGTAAACTTTCTGGAAAGGATAAACTGCTTTGTGTGTTTGTTTGCTAGCAATCTAACTTCTGCATAGTAGCGCAGTTGCGAGGACAGAAAACTCAAATTCGAGAACCAGCGAGAACTGATGTATAATGAAATTTATTGAAACATTTCTTAATTAACATATTTAAAAATGCTCAGAGAATCAGGTTCTTAGAATGCTTATAAAAACATAGAATGACTGTTAACGACTGTATAACCACAAATTAAACGTGTTGGGGCGGTTTTTATACAGAAAATAACTTGCAATGACATATCTTAAAATATATCACAGCGATTGTTATGTCTCAAGATGTTATGTCTCAATTTAATTATCCTAATTTAACTAAGGCCTAGTCCTGTTTTAAACTAATACTAGTCTGGGAAACCGCCCCGTAGACTTGTAAATACTGTGCAATAAAAACTGGTGAGCATAAGTTGCATATAAAGTCAGTCAATTAGATTAATAAGGTTAGATCAAGTTTTTTCCAGTTTTGTCTGGCAGTGTATTGTGGTGGCTCAGAGCTTCAAATAAAAGCACAGAGTACATTGCAAGTGAATTACTAGTGCTCCTAAACAAACATTCAAAGCCTGCTGAGATAATTGGCTGTTTGAGATTAGTGAGCGTGGACACACACACACACAAAGAGACTAAACGTATGAGGCAATGAAAGCCACTGCATAGCAAAAATTGGTCCATCAAAGTCAGTTCTTTCCTGTGTGATCAGTGGGGCATCAAAGCTGATCTCTCTTAATTGTAAAAGTCATTGTTCTGGAACTTCCTGTGCCAGCACACAGCTCATTAATGTCCACTCTCGCCTACTGCTGCGGCAGCAGGGTCACTCTTCCGAATATCCCTGCAATGCAATCCCTCTAATAATCAGACACGTACTCTGTATTTTACTTTCTCCTTTGAAGGGCTTGCTCCCTAGAAATCATTTTCCCACACTGCACATGTATGAAGAGGTGTAAGAGGTGTTTGTGAGACCACTAGGGGGTGCTCACCCTATTGACTGCATGGGGCCTAATGCCCCAGCCCAGTATAGTGACGGGGACACTATACTGTAAAAAAGCACCGTCGTTCGGATAAGCGTAAAGGACCTAGCTCCCTGTGGTCCCTGGACGGTAGGAGATGGTGAAGTGAAATCGGGTAAAGAAGAGGGCCCACCTGGCTTGTTGCATTACGTAGATACTCCAAAGCCCCTTCCACACAGAGATCCTGGAAAATACACAGAAAATTTGTCCAGGATTTGGTTCATTCAGACTGCCAGTGATTTTCTTGAATCTGTGCATGCGTTCACACACATCCCATGAAGATCACATAAAGACCCATGACGTAATATACTGCGATGGTATGTTATGTGCATTTTTTTAGTCGTGAAAATAGGGCTGATCATTGTGTTTTTAGGTGGCTAAATAGAGCAATTTAATATTATTACTGACTTCCTTTATTTAGTGTCAAATAGGCCTAAATAATCTTTTTTGGTAATTTAGCTGTAGCCTATATTGTTGCTTTTTGCAAAAGACAAAGACGTCAGATTTAAAACAAACTTTTTTATTTATATATTTTATGGGCAAATGCAGAACAACGAAGAGCAATAAGGAACAAGAACGCAGTGTAGGCTATGGCTAAAATAGATAAAAGTAAACTGTTCAGGCTTTTTTGGTGTAAAAGAGCCTTAATGAAAATTATAATGCAGCATAGCCTAACGTCTTGGTTACGGATGTAACCTCTGTTCCATGATGGAGGGAACGAGATGTTGTTTCGAACCGACAGATGGGGTTTGACTTGAGAACCTATCATCTTCCTACTAGATTTGAATAGGCCAATGAAATTGCCGAATTAAATTTGCATGCCGGACTTCGCCCCGGATATTTGGGTATAAAAGGGATACAGCGTGCTGCATTCATTCACCTTTGGGCTGAGGAGCCTGATAGCCTCTCTAGAGTGCTGCAGCATGGCATGAAGGACACGTCTCGTTCCCTCCATCAGGGAAAAGAGGTTACATCTGTAACCAAGACATTCCCTTTCTGTCGGTATCTCGACGTTGTGTCGAACCGACAGAGAGGGGTCCTATGGAAAACGCCACAGCGCTGTGCCGTGTCACAATCTCTAGCGAAGTGCTGCTGACTGGCCTGGGCGTGTCAGACGTGAGCGCTAGCACGAAATTGTAACCGTCCAGTGGATAGGTAGGGGGTCCCAAAACTTTGGAAATGTGGGAAGCCTGCCAACAGCCGTCACAGGTGGAGGCCTTGTTTCTCTAACAGCTAGAAGGGCCACTGTAAGGGCCACTGGGGAAGCGTTATTTCCTCACTGAGGAAACGCGCTACAGAGACCACTTCCTACCGTAGGGAGGAGTTTAGTGGAGACACCAACATGGTCTCGCCTTTAGGGGAGAACTCATGGGAGGAATGTGCGGACTGAAGGAAGTGCCGCAAGGTGGAGGTCATGGGTTACCAAGATGGGAACAAATCATGATGATACATCAGACGGAACCACCCTTCTGCTGCGGGGGTTACTGATCTGGAGCACTAGGTCCGGTTAGAGCTATACGCTGGATAACTCATCTGATATCCAGTCTAAGGAGGCAGGTCTGCTCTGCCCAGCCCGCCCGTAGGAGATGCTAAGTGATGGATGGAATGCCTATTCTTCACCCAGTGGGGGAAGAAGGGAGGCGGAAATAGCATGCTGACTCGCCTAGGAGGGGGAAGGTGCTTCTCTGGCGTACGCCCTTCCAGTTGCCGGTCTCACCTGTTGGTACCATGCAAGACTCGGGCTGACACCGGTTTCTATGCGGAGGCTGTAGAACCTCGCGAAGGTTTCGAGCGTAGCCCAACCCGCAGCTCTGCAAATGTCTGTCAGAGAGGCGCCCTGAGCCAGTGCCCACAACGAGGCTACACTTCGGGTGGAGTGTGCCCTCACTGCCAGTGGGCACGGGTGATCTTGGGACTGGTACGCCATAGCGGGGGCGTCCATGATCCAGTGTGCCAATCTCTGTTTGGAGACAGCCCTCCCCTTCTGCACAGACAAAGAGCAGCTCAGACCACCTGAAGCTCTGCGTGCAGGCCAAGTAGAGGCACAGCGCGTACTGGACACAACACGGATGGGGTTGGCCTTTTCAAATCTAGTCAGAAGATTAAAGGTTCTCAAGTCAAACCCCATCTGTTGGTTCGACAAAACGTCGAGAGACCGACAGAAAGGGAACTGCAATACAAAAGGCACGGGATATTAATTTTTCAGCAATATGATGTACAAAAATGTGTGTTTGAAAATAAGTGTATAGTTTTTTAAGTTTGAGAAAAGTTTTTGCATTTAGATTTTGTAACCATTTCGGAATAAGTTCACGCAGATAGAATGAAAAACATGTTCATAAAGTATATTGCACATGATGCCATAATTAAACACTTAGGTCGGTTTATGATCATCATGGTTAAATTGTTTGCAATGTTTTGTAGAGAAAAATAGCACATGTAAATGTTCAGGTCAAAGTTTGGAGTTAGTCTGTAAATAATGTCTGCACAGAAACTCGCACAGCACGAGCACGACAGGTGCACACAGCCGTGTTTTAAAGATTGGTAAGCGATCAAGTTTATTGAAGCGCTGTGTATTTTCTTGTTAATAGTTTTTATAAAAGTAATAGACCACAAAAGGATGGCATGCCCCCTCCAGCCATTGTCTCCACTCTTCCAGTTTGTTAGCTAGTAACACTCTGTTTCCGATGTTATAGTTTTGATCCGCCGGGGAAAGCTTCCGGGAAAAGAAGGTGCATGGATGGAGTTTTGGTGGATTCCCCTCCTGCTGAGACAGAACAGCATCCCTTTCAGATGTTGAAGTGTCTACTTCCACAAATGGCTTTTGAGGGTAAGAATGGTCCAGGAGTGGGGCTGTCGTTAAGGCTTCCTGGAAGGTCTTTATGAAAGTGGTAGGAGCTGGGGTCCTGGACAGAGACTGAGGCTTGTTCTTGAAGAGACTGGTGACGTGATGGACATGTAGTTCTTGATAAACCAATGATAGAAGTTAGCGAAACCAATGAAACTTTGGAGTTCTTTAAGGGTGGTTAAAGTTGGCCTGGACCAAATTAGGTTATAGGTACTTCTACAGTCCAGCTTGGTGAAAAGCCGGGCTCCGCGTAGTCGTTCTAGTGCTGATGGGATGAGTGGAAGGGGGTAACGATACTTGACAGTAATCTTATTAAAGGCTCTGTAGTCAATGCCAAACCTCAAGCCTCCGTCCTTCTTCTTCATAAAAAAAAGCTCAAAGCAGCAGGGGAAGTGGACGGGCAGATGTAACCTTGTTGTAGCGCTTCCTCAATGTACTCCTCCATGACCTTCTGTTCAGGGAAGGATAGTGAGTATATTTTACCTCTTGGCACTGGTTCATCAGGAAGGAGATTGATGGCACAATCCCATGATCTGTGAGGTGGATGTTTTAAGGCCGAAGGCGTCGCTGAAGTGGGTATATTCCTCTGGGATCTACAAGGGGACTTCAATCGAGATAGAGTTCACTGGAATCACAGGGTTTAACATGGCAGGTTTGTAGCAGATAGGGAAAACATAGTGGAAAGCATTCCTTACCCCACTTCAGGACTTCTCCAGATGACCATGAGATGGTATGGCCATGGGTGATGAGCCATGGACGCCCTAAAAAAAATCTCAGCGGTGGAATCCTCCAGAACCAACAGGCAGATCTCTTCAACATGCAATTGGGCAAAGTGAAGCTGGATAGGACCCACGCAGTATCGAACACTCCCCCGGCCAAGGGGTTTTCCAGTTATGGACTGAACTTTGTGTGGGGTTGTATTGGTTGCAGAGATTGGCTGAGATGAAGTTGTCGGCTGACCCAGAGTCGAGGAGGGCAGTAAACTGAAGCATATTGCTATTTAGTGGTGAGTAACACAACAGCGATGAGAGCATGGACATGAACTGAGGAAGAAGAAACCAATCACGGCAGGTTGTGGAGGAAGAATGGGACAGGTCAGTAGAACATGTCCATTGTTGCCACAGTGGAGGCACAGACCCTGGGTCAGCCAACGTTGGCATTTGGCTGAGGACAGGCAGGTGTTATCGATAGACAATCCAACTTTTTGAATCTGCATGGGCTCCACTGTTGGTTCTGGGGTGTTGGAATACTCTGGCTGGCGGATTTATGGAAGTTGATTTTGCCCCTTTTTGGCCTTCCATCGAGTCTGCATCCGGAGTAGACTTCACTGAAATGTGCTATGAAGGTTTCTAGGAACTAGGTAGCTGGTCCATTTTGCTGCCACATGGGTTCAGCCCACTAGAGTGCATGACCTGTCAATATGGACAAACGACAAAGAGTGTCCAACAACTCCTGGAACGGGCCATCACTTGTCTGGCTCATGATGTTATGGTCTGGTCTTCAGTAACAGTATGTAGACTCGGGACACAGACAGGTGAAGCCAAACAAGTGAGTTTATTGACAGCAATGGTAGCATGAACGGCAACGGGGGAGTATTGATATCAACAGAGTCTTCGGGAATGATAATGATAATACTGACAGGATATTTCTTGTTACCAGGAGATCGATGGACCAGGAGTTGGTGGACAATGATGGTGTACCAGGGTTCAAAAGACAAAGTCAAACTTATTTTATAAAGCACTTTTTAGAAACAGCAGGTGTTTGCCAAAGTGCTGTACAAGCATAAGCAATACAATATCACAGATAAGAATAACAAAAAGTAAACCTATTAAAAGGACCTATTAAAGTAAATATAAATAATTTAATTTAAATGAAATAAAATAAAAATATTAGCTCTCACACAGAGTTAAACGACAAACTATAAATGTTTTTAAACTGGACATAAAAAAAGAGTCTTTGGACCTTTCTAACTTGTAAAGGCAGATTATTCAAAAGTCAAGCGTATGTAACTCTGACAGAAACGACGGTGACAGACCATTTCATGATTTAAAAACTAAAAAGGGTTGCAAGCAGGCAGCCATGTGGAGTTTGCTGAAGAACACTAGGAGACTTGGAGGTAGGTTCTTGCGAATAGGTAAGTAATCAGACAAAAATAAAAGTATTTTACTGCATTGGAGACCAGACAATGTGGCTGTCTGCATGGTGTGCTTATATATTACATGGTGAGCTGGTGATTGCTGATGGGCTACAGATGTGTGTGCTCAGAATTCAGGTAGGTGAGAACGTGGTAGTGGGGTGGAGCCTGGTGTTTCTGTGACAGTCCCTCAACTAGGAACATTTTGCTTTTGAAAAAAAACTAAGGTTTTGGCTGGTAATTGCGAGTTTGTGCAAAGGCTATACTCATTCCGTTATATCACAAACACTGCCTTATGGAGGTGGCTCGAAATCCTGAGATTATGTACAATTACGTAACTGATGAGGCCCTCACATGACTGACAATTCTTTTTGACAAATGGAAAACAAAACCCAGGTGCTCTTGAATAAAATCCTAATTTGCAATTCAATTCAAATGAGTTTTTGAAAGCTCTGAGCAGAATGGCAACTTCAAAAAGCTGCATTTGTAAAGTCGTTCTGAACAGAAGGGCTCTTCAGAATTACTGTTACCAGAAGTGGCACAGGACTACAGTATTTCTGACAGTCAGACCTTTAAATGATCCCATCAATGTGTTCACATAAATTATACAAAAAATTTAGAATAAAACAAAATGAATAAATCGTTAAAAAAAAATATATATAACAAATAAATTCTTATTGGGCTAAGGCGGGTACACTGGATAGATGACCAGTCCATCACAGGGGCTAATATATTACCAAACTGCAAATATTACTGTTATTTATTGCCGTGTTTGCTTGTTAGTTTGGTATGGAGTACCAAATGATCATGACCCTGCCCTGGTTGGCCTTACTTTTAAACAGTATGCAACCTTTCTTCTGCTCTGGGCCGTGTAGCATGTGCACGACCTTACTACAGCTAGATTGATTACATGTGATTGTGAATAAACATTGTGGCAATACATATATCATTTAAGCAAAGTCAGCAAGGCATTTGGGTTATTTGTTCGGTCTAAAGGAACATTTTTACTCAAAAAGTGAAAAGGAAGGCATTTTTCAATTCTGGTCACACCACATAAATTTCTCATGTTCATTTAATAGAAATTAGGAGGATATTACTACACAAAATCACCTGATTTGTCATTGAAAACACATATTTCATGTTGACCTTTTGCCTTTTATTAGTAATACACAGTGATCTTGAAGCGTTATGAGGGATGTTGATAGCAGTAGGAAACCATAGGCCGCTAAATAGGACTTTTAATTAATTTAAAATAAATCTAAAAAAAATTATATTTAAGAACTTGATCCTCTTATTACATGTTTTTACAAATTAATAGGTTTGTAATGAAAATATTTTATTTTGGAAAACTAACCAATTGCTGACTTGCCTATTTCTATTGTCTATTTGTTCAGGCATAGGTTTGATTCCAAGGAACACACAGTGCATTCAGGCTATACACTTTTATGTGCATGTAAGTCGCTTTTGATAAAAGTCTGCCAAATACGTAAATGTTTATTTAACCACTTGACAAAAAGTTAAATTCTCTCTGAATTGTAAGTCGCTTTGGATAAATGCTAAAAAAAATAATGTAAACCATACTAAATCTGTTCACACACAATCGACAAGAAGTACAAAATGGCATAGTCTTATATTCCTATTGTATTTTTAATATTGTACATAGAATGTTCCGTCTATGGTCAACCTACAATTTTTGGCCAGTATATACCAGATTGCATAGTGTGGGGTACTGTATCCCACAATGCAATGCATTGACAGTTAAGTGGTTTAGAAATGATAGGATTAAAAATGCCAAAGAACTCCAGCAAGTTTCCAAACTAAAAACATAATGCAATTGTTTATTATTTCATAATGCATCTTGTTATTAAAAATAATTAAGTATACTGTGTATTTCACACAGCAGTGAGCAATAGGCTGTCATTTTATTCCAAACATAAACACTGTTGTAAGTTATTCGACACAGAGGCATTGGTAGAATCCATATGCAGAGGTTTATTGAAGGGTTAATTTAACACAATCCAGTAGGCAGTTCCGTAGTCGTATTCCAGGCAGTAAATCTGTAACAGTAGATCAATCCAAATAAGCAACCAAGACAACAGGGGTAATCCAATAAACGTAAATCCAGTAACAAGAACAATGGTCATAACAGGTAATCCAAATGGTATAAACGCTCGGTAAAGCAGATATGGTATAACTGGCAATACTTCGCAGAGTGTGGTGGGCATGGTTCGCTTCTATATGGCCGACACAGGAAGTAAGGGCGTGGCCTGAAGGTCCATCCTAGTATTCCGGGGATGGCTCCCTCTGGTGGGTGACTAGCAGCCCTAGTCGTTACAACTGTTTATCTAAAAGTGGTATATAACTCCACAGGAAGATAAACAGATCTCACTCACACATATAACGTGACCACAAAACATTTCATTGCCACCATTTCCTTCCCTGTAACTCTTGTTAGCTAGCAGAGGAAAATGAGAGATCAGTAAAAATCAAAAGCGTCATTAAACATGCAAACATTAAACATAGAAAGCTCAATGAAAACCAGGTAGTAAAAGATGGCTTGGAGATGAGCCAGAAAACACGTATTTAATTCCACCAGCTGCTCTCCTGTTTCTACAGCAAATTACTACGTACAATGTGTTTTGGAAGCTTATATAAATCTTATTAAACATCTACTATAGTTAGACCAAAACAATGTTGAAATTAGATTTTACTATTTTTTAATGAAGGATATGGTCCAAAACTGCTTCTGTAATTTAGATGGCATTTTGAGACAGAGTTGCGCTCCCAATATGACGAATGTTCAAAAAGCTTTTCTCAAAATGTCTTTTAAAAAGAAAACACTATCATTCAGCCCAAATTTTTTTAGATTCTAATTCTGACTCTTTTTAGATTTCCAATATGTAAGGCAGTATGCAGATGTTAGATGGAGGACACAGCATTGGAAAATTAAGAGGCCGTTTACACAACGCCGTTTTTTAACTGAAAACGCAAAACGTTTTGGCCATTCGTGTACATGACAATGGCGTTTTGAACATTTGAAAACGGCTCTCAAAGTTTTTGAAAGTGCCGGCGTTATCGTCTCCGTGTGAACAGCAAGCAAGAACTTTCTGAAAACGCTGACGTTACTTGCCACCGTATTACGCATTCAGTCGCACGGGTGTGTACAAACCAATATGGCGACCTCCGGTACTGCGTGCTAATGCTAAGCGACATAATTATTAACGTTTCTCTAGCAGAAAAGTAGATTTACTAGTTAATTAAGGGTATTTAAACCACTTTTGGCCTAAAACCGTCTATGTGTGTTTGCGCAAGGACGTTCTTTACAATGTAACATCACCATCCACTGGCCTGGCATGCATAATTCAGCATTTTTATTAGTTTTCCATGGTCTGTGTGTCTGTGTTTGACAACGTTGTCATGTGTACGTGAAACTTTTCAGAAACACAAAGAAAACTAAAACAGTTTTTCATCGTGTAAACGTGGCTTAAGTTGTTTCTTATAACAGACAGTATACAGTATGTACAGTATATGTATATGCATTTGACAAATGCTTTTATCTACTGTCACATTTTAGCAGTATGTGTGTTCCATTTCTTTTAGGACACTAGCCACTGTATGTAGGTCACCTAGGACACTAAGAATTTGGAACTTAGTACATGTGTACTGAGAATAAAATAAGTACATAGTCGAAATCAATTTAAAAATAAAGTATGTTAAATCATTAAAACACAGTGCTAGTTTATGCATTGATGTGTTTGGACTATATGTTCGGCTCTGTTTAAAACCGTATGTTTGTATGATGTATATATGGCACTTAAAACCATTCCAGGAACACTCTGGTCACCCACCCAGCAATAAATTCTCACCCTTTTTGCCTCTCTTTACACTACAGCAATCTTTGTTCATTTTCCAAATTGCTCTAGATGAGGCCCTTAGTGACTAAATGTGACTTTTTGACCAACCTTGTGTAACCATACATGAAACATGTTCAGTTCAATGTGTCTAAAAGGGTATCAACAGGTTCATAGAAATGTTAAACGGACTACTTTTTTATTATTTTCTTTATTCTTTATTTTAGTGGTTTATTAGTGCTGGCACCATAAAAAAACCTGAACTGATGTTTGGCTCTGAGAACTTCTACTTCAAGCGTGTCCCCTAAATCATTGGAGGGTTTGTTTGAAAAGCAGGATAACCCAAAACTATTAAAAAATCTATAAAATCCTTCTAACTCACACATACCCCAGAGAGCCTGAATCACAATGAAAAGTGAAAAGATTTGATGCATCATATTTAAAATGATCAAAAGGTACAGTGGTTGCTCCTTATGCACTACTTCCTTAGAGAATCATATAAATTGTTATTTTCTCTATGGAAATTATGCTTTTCATTTTGGTCAACAAATTTGATTAACAAATAAAGGATGACACTTGCATTTTAACATGTATGGGTGCATTTACTGTGAAGTTTCAGCAAAGATAAATTATACAGTTTCAAAGCATATACATAACATTCCAAAAAACATGTGTGAGTTTTATAAACCTATGCCTTCATGTGTTTGACTATTTTGTGGATTGTGGTGCACCAGGCTAATGCTTTTGTAGAAAATGATCAGTTTAGATGTTCAGACTGTATGTCATGTAAAATAGCAAATTAAGCATTTTTACTTGAGGTCCGGCATACTGAAGAAGCATCATTCCACTCTAATGGATAAAAAATTGTTACTGCTAATTCTTGAAATGAATATGAACTTTTTTTCTCTGCAGTATATGAGGTCTGAAAAAATACAGAGCATCGTTTCTGTTGTTTGACTTGTTTCGTTTTCTGCAAATAAATGCAAATATAAACAATATTTTTATTTGAAACTGGGTACAAATATTGTTAGTAGCTCACAGAATGAAACAAAAAATAAAAATTTTACCTAAACACATACTTATAAATAGTACATTTTAAAATCAGAAAAATGGTCTCCGAAATGGTCTCTTAATTTGATCAGTTCCTGTATATATTACAATGTGGAAAGACATTTGTACAAATATGTAGAATAGGACTGACTATTTGCATTACTTTATCTATTTGGGCAGCCTTAACGTAACTGTAGACAGGGTACATTTGTATGATTTAATTTAAAAACATTACTCATCCTTATTTACTTTGAACTTGCTATATATCATTCAGGTGAAAAGAACAAACAGATTTGTTGATTTATAAAACATTTTTTTTAAATATTCATCTATATCTATTGTGTGTTTGTTAAATGTTTTTTCTGTATAGCTGCTTAAATAAACAGAATACATTTTTTTGGCTGAAGTTTTCCTGTCAGTGTCTGTCTCTCACAATCAATCCTATACGCCTCATCCTCCTGGGTCTTTAGACTTTTAAGAGTAAAGTGAAATATACCAGGGAACTTTATGTCATTCATAAAACGATAGAAGCCACTTAGTTTCATTGGAGGACAATGCAACTATGTGTTTTTATTGCATGAAATCAAACGCATGTTAAATATTTCTACATTAAGAAGGTTCAACAGAAACACCTGGAATATATAGAATTGGCCAGGCATTTCCATCTGTGAGTGATAAATCAAAGCGTGTGATAACAACCCTTTTCTTGCCCAAATCCCTTTCTAATCACTTCCACCCCAAATGCACGGGAAGCGAGCCCTTTGTGGGCCATTGTTTTCAACATTAGTGGGACCCTTAAGCAACAAAAGTGGCTGCTACCTAAAAATGGTCCCTAAGCACACACTAACTGGGTTTTCATCCAAACGTGAAGCCAATCTTTTCAAAGGTTGCAAAAAAAGAGAAAAATAAATAAATTCGAATTGGGTGTGTTTCCATCAAGTTGTTTGAGCAGATGCCAGTGTTATTGATAACCTCATAACCAACAATAAATAAATAAAACAAGGCAATGATAGGAAATAGAGCGGAAAGACACCATCCACAGACAGGGTGATGGAATCGTAGTCTCTTACACACTTTTGTCATGACAGATGAGATCTATTTAATATCTCAATTGTTTCTCCATAAAAAAACAAATGTGCCCTTTCAGGTGGACTGAGAATGGATTAATGTTTCCTTTAATTTTTTTCTTTACATTGTCCCAGATTATGCTGAGAATTGGCAAAAGACCAAGGTCTGCAATTACATTTTCGAGATTTCAATGTAATTTAAATCTATCTCATTCAATTCTACCAAATCCTTTGAGCTATAACATCCCCATTCCTTTTATATTACTATTATTATTTTATAATACTTGAGCCTTGTTGGTGTCTTTTATTAATTTATCTTAAAGAAAATTAGCATAAACCTTGGAGAAAAATGTAACAAATGGTTGATCTGTTTTAAAGGTCAGCCTCCCTGGGAAAGTCTATGCCAGGGTACTGGAGAGGAGAATCCGGCCGATGGTAGAACCTCGGATTCAGGAGGAACAGTGTGGTTTTCGTCCCGGTCGTGGAACGCTGGACCAGCTCTATACCCTCTCCAGGGTGCTGGAGGGCTCATGGGAGTTTGCCCATCCAATCCACATGTGTTTTGTGGATTTGGAGAAGGCATTCGACTGTGTCCCTCGCGGCATCTTGTGGAGGGTGCTCCGGGAGTATGGGATTCGGGACCCTTTGCTAAGGGCTATCCGGTCCCTGTACGACCGGAGCAGGAGCTTGGTTCGCATTGCCGGCAGTAAGTCAGACTTGTTTCCGGTGCATGTTGGACTCCGGCAGGGCTGCCCTTTGTCGCCGGTTCTGTTCATAATTTTTATGGACAGAATTTCTAGGCGCAGCCAGGGGCCGGAGGGCGTCGGGTTTGGGGACCACACGATTTCATCTCTGCTCTTTGCGGATGATGTTGTCATGCTGTCCCCATCAGACCAGGACCTTCAGCATGCACTGGGACGGTTTGCAGCCAAGTGTGAAGCGGCTGAGATGAGAATCAGCACCTCCAAATCTGAGGCCATGGTTCTCAGTCGGAAAAAGGTGGCTTGCCCACTTCAGGTAGGTGGAGAGTTCCTGCCTCAAGTGGAGGAGTTCAAGTATCTGGGGGTCTTGTTCACGAGTGAGGGAATGATGGAACGGGAGATTGACAGACGGATCGGTGCAGCTTCTGAAGTAATGCGGTCGCTGTACCGGTCTGTCGTGGTGAAGAAGGAGCTGAGCCGCAAGGCGAAGCTCTCGATTTACTGGTCAATCTACGTTCCTACTCTCACCTATGGTCATGAGCTGTGGGTCATGACCGAAAGGACAAGATCTCGGATAAAGGCGGCCGAAATGAGCTTCCTCCGCAGGGTGGCTGGGCAATCCCTTAGAGATAGTGTGAGAAGCTCGGTCACTCGGGAGGAGCTCAGAGTAGATCCGCTGCTCCTCCACATCGAGAGGGGCCAGCTGAGGTGGCTCGGGCATCTTTTCCGGATGCCCCCTGGACGCCTTCGCTGGAGGGACTATGTCTCCCGGCTGGCCTGGGCACTTATTATACGAAAAAACGTCAATAAGCCTACTACATGTTTACAAATCTTGTCCACAGAAATCAAAATGAATAACAATAAAAACCGCAGCAACAAAACAAGTTATTGTAATTTCCCACTGTTTATTTTGTGGAAATTATACTGCTGGATTTCATTTGAATCTGTTTATTCCATGCCCTACATTTCCATTGTGCACTTTGTACTGCTAATGAATAATACAGACAGAAATTGAATCCATCAGAAGACACAATGATATTCTCAAACTAGCTATATATTCACCAGTGCCGGTGCTAGATGCTTTGTAACTGATAGCAAGTGAAGTCTTAGTACTATATCATCACCAGATATAGTTGATCAAATGAAGTTCCAAGCACAACACATACATGCACATTAAAAATGCATCAACAGTAGCCTACAGATCCCTCTTTATGACTTAATAAGTGATATGCTTAAAAATGCATGGATGAAAAATCCACATTCTCTGTGTTTTATCTTGTGCCAGTTTGTAGGGGATAGTTCAAAAAATAAAAATAATGGCAGTAACTTACCCTTAAACCTTAATAGTTTGCATCCGGGTATAGCTACAGTGGGGCAAAAACGTATTTAGTCAGCCACCAATTGTGCAAGTTCTCCCACTTAAAAAGATGAGAGAGGCCTGTAATTTTCATCATAGGTATACCTCAACTATGAGAGACAAAATAAGAATAAAAATCCAGAAAATCCCATTGTAGGATTCTTTAAGAATTTATTTGCAAATTATGGTGAAAAATAAGTATTTGGTCACCTACAAACAAGCAAGATTTCTGGCTCTCACAGACCTGTAACTTCTTCTTTAAGAGGCTCCTCTGTCCTCCACTCGTTACCTGTATTAATGGCATCTGTTTGAACTCGTTATCAGTATAAAAGACACCTGTCCACAACCTCAAACAGTCACACTCCAAACTTCACTATGGCCAAGACCAAAGAGCTGTCAAAGGACACCAGAAACAAAATTGTAGACCTGCACCAGGCTGGGAAGACTGAATCTGCAATAGGCTTGGTGTGAAGAAATCAACTGTGGGAGCAATTGTTAGAAAATGGAAGACATGCAAGACCACTGATAATCTCCCTCGATCTCGGGCTCCACGCAAGATCTCACCCCGTGGGGTCAAAATGATCACAAGAACTGTGAGCAAAAATCCCAGAACCACACGGGGGGACCTAGTGAATGACCTGCAGAGAGCTGGGACCAAAGTAACAAAGGCTACCATCAGTAACACACTGCGCCGCCAGGGACTCAAATCCTGCAGTGCCCCCTGCTTAAGCCAGTACATGTCCAGGCCCATCTGAAGTTTGCTAGAGAGCATTTGGATGATCCAGAAAAGGATTGGGAGAATGTCATATGGTCAGATGAAACCAAAATAGAACTTTTTGGTAAAAACTCAACTTGGGCGTGTTTGGAGGAGAAATTGCATCCAAAGAACACCATACCTACTGTGAAGCATGGGGGTGGAAACATCATGCGTTGGGGCTGTTTTTCTGCTAAGGGATGAGGACGACTGATCCGTGTAAAGGAAAGAATGTATGGGGCCATGTATCGTGAGATTTTGAGTGAAAACCTCCTTCCATCAGCAAGGACATTGAAGATGAAACGTGGCTGGGTCTTTCAGCATGACAATGATCCCAACACACCGCCCGGGCAACGAAGGAGTGGATTCGTAAGAAGCATTTCAAGGTCCTGGAGTGGCCTAGCCAGTCTCCAGATCTCAACCCCATAGAAAATCTTTGGAGGGAGTTGAAAGTCCGTGTTGCCCAGCGACAGCCCCAAAACATCACTGCTCTAGAGGAGATCTGCATGGAGGAATGGGCCAAAATACCAGCAACAGTGTGTGAAAACCTTGTAAAGACTTACAGAAAACGTTTGACCTGTCATTGTCAACAAAGGGTATATAACAAAGTACTGAGATGAAATTTTGTTATTGACCAAATACTTATTTTCCACCATAATTTGCAAATAAATTCTTTAAAAAGCCTTTTCTGGATTTTTTTTTTCTTATTTTGCCTTTCATAGTTGAGGTATACCTATGATATAAAATTACAGGCCTCTCTCATCTTTTTAAGTTGGAGAACTTGCACAATTGGTGGCTGACTAAATACTTTTTTGCCCCACTGTAAATTATGACTTTTTGAGTGAACTACAGTGTTACTTTAAATGTGGTCCTCACAATTGCTACAAAAATCGTGTCCAACACACATTTCGAAGAGACCTGATCTGTCATTCACACTGTTGAAAAATCTGTTAAAAAATGTTAATGCTCAAAAGGCTTTTCTTGTGTTTTGCCAGCAAGTCAAGCGAAACAAATTTCCTGAAATTCAGTTGATTCTGAAATGACGTTACCCGCTGTCTGTTCAGCTCTAAATGACAATGTGCAGTGCATGAAGTCTCAATTTTCAGCTTGTGAGAACAGCCAAGAAGAAGAAACTTAACAGATTGCATTTGATGGTGGTAAAGTATCTGGAGGAATTTCTCTGAAACTCATTTCAGACATTTTGACCTGCCTCACGCTTTTTCTTTCAGATTGTCCTCACATATAAGCCAGCAAGATATTTTGATCGTTTTCCTTGAACAAATATTAGTCTTAAGGATAATGCTGAAAAAAATGCTGTTTTATGACAGTCATCACAAACTACACAAAGCTGCAGAAATATAAGGAACAAACAGGTGAGCACCGTTTATATCCTGTAAATTAATATTAGTAAATACGCCTGAGATATGATTTTATTGACATAACAGTAACAAAATATTATGCCTCAACTGTCTTTCTCAACTCTTCGGACAGAAGAATATTACAGATTTACTCAGCTGTAAACTTTAATTTGATTCCCAATAAATCTCTGCATAGGGTTAAGTTCTGTTAGGAATCTGCAATTCGCATACACATAGGACATGTGATTGCTGGATCAATAAACATAACTAAAACATACTTGACTGAATGGACTGTAAGACAATTTATTATGAACATAAAATAATTTTCTCATAGTTTTACAGATTTTTTGTGAAATCACACGCTTTGATTTATCACTCGCAGATGGAAATGCCTGGCCAATTTGATATATTCCAGGTGTTTCTGTTGAACCTTTTTAATGTAGAAATATTTAACATGCGTTTCATTTCATGCAATGAAAAACACATAGTTGCATTGTCCTCCAATGAAACTAAATGGCTTCTATCGTTTTATGAATGACTCAACATTTTCTAGAATATCATCATATACTGTAGTTTTAAGATTTGCGCTAATGGAAATGACTAAAGTAGTCAAATCTGTTCATTAGAAGGGGGCATCCCATGTCCTATCATTCACATGCACGATTCCAGACAATTAAGTGTCTATGTTGGTATGTAAACATCTGGAAATCAGGTTCTGTACTGCAAAAGTTTATACCCATTCCCCCATACCCAAAAGTTGTTAGTTGTGTCCAGTAAACAACTTCCTAGCAACCAGTCAGAAAATTCTAGAAACCACATAAATAATTTGCTGAAAAACTCTTTAGCAACCACATGCCCTGGTAACAAGCCACAACACATGTTAGAATTGCAGCAGTGAGTTTTGCATGAACCACACACAATTTCTGTAAAAATTCTGTGTTTTATTGTTTGTTGGTAAGTTAACCATATGTTTTTTGCGCTGAAAAATGAAATTCAAAGACAGCCACAATGACTTTCACTGCTAAATGTTGTGGCCGTTTGACTAGTCAATAAACTCATTCTATAGTTTCTCAGATCGAACCTCAGCTGTCCAACATACCCTTGTTTTCTTTTAGTCTGTCCTTTTTATGACGCCACAGTGACACTAGCCAGAAACAGTGTGTTTTACATTGCAGGGTCGCTGGTGAAATCCATGGCAGCTGTTTATGAAGATATACACCAGAAACACCACATAAACAGGTAAGTGTGAGTCAGATATAATACTAATGGCGTTTGTGTGTGTGCATGTGTGTGTGCATTTGTGTGTGTGTGTGTGTGTGCATTTGTGTGCGTGTGTGCGCATGTGTGCGTGTGTGTCACTTTCTTAACTCAGTGGGTAGGAGAGGTAAACTGATATGGTGATGTTAAAACCAAGCCAGATTTTGTTTCCCATAAACAAAGGGTTTTCAGATGTCTTTCAAGGGCCGTATAAACATTTATGTCTTCCAGACTTTCACAAAAGTCACAGTGGACCACCGGATATGTCCTCACTTCTGTTTATCAAGAATCAAATGATAACACTAGTCAAAGTTATAACACATCATTGCTTTAATAATTCTTAAAATTATAGAATTAGGATTTATGAACAATAATTGAATCAACAACTGAAATTCACATTTGCTTTCAGCTTTCACAGCAACACAGTTTCAAAAAATCCTAGAAAACAGGTTTAACCTTTTCATCAAACATATTTAGGGCTGCTAAAGGTTTCTAGGATTATACAACTCAAGGGGATCAGGGTGGAATTATATGTGAGTTTCATGTGTGCTAAAATATACAAGTAGAAGTTAGAATTGTTCCTTTAGCTTTTGTGTATATAACTGCACTGAAACCGACAAACAGATGCTCTCAGTAATACTTTCAGTGAGCTTATGTAATATAATGATGTGGCATTGCGAGCAAATAATTAGTTTATATCATTGACAGGATCAAACAACCATCACACAAACACATAAGACACAAACATAATCACACAACATATCGGAGGGACCAGACATCATAACTAGTTACAATCAGAATACCTAATTACAGCGTTAGACAGGTTTACACAATGACGTTTGCCATAAGACACAAGGAAACTAAAACAAAAGTAACTGTCCAAATTACTTTGATTAGTTTGACAGCAGAAAAATGTTATGCCCTTGTCTGTAACTTTACATCAAATGCCAGATGTCGACTTTTCTCTTGACCAAAGCTTATACAAATTTCAGTATTCACATTGCCTATAACTGCATATGTAAACAACTGAAATGACTACAAATTTACTTTCCATGAATGCGTTTTAACAAATGTAACGTTTGGATTCACATCTGAGGTATTATAAACCAATATTTTGTTGGTTTCACAGAAACATTCACACTGCAGAGATTATCATATCCACATCGGGAAATCAGAGGAAGACACAGGTTTTAATCCATGAGCACTATTTTTCTTCAACTTATTTTAAGAAATTTGTTAAAACCTTGTTTCTGTACCTTGTTTCCGTCCATTTATAGAATCACCCATATCAACCAAATCCATAAATTCAGCCTCTGTTGTGCCAGCGTTGGTTTAAAAAATATAGTTATTTAAAAATATATGACATCTGTCTTTGAAAGGTCATTGGATGGTTCCTAATGTTTTGAAGACCAAAAAGCACATACACACATCATAGAAATAGTCCATGCAGCTTTAAAAGGACAGCTCACCCAAAAATAAAATTTCTGTCATCATTTACTCACCCCTCAGTTGTTCCAGTTCTGAATATATATATATATATATATATATATATATATATATATATATATATTTGTTGTGATGATCACAGAGAAAGATATTTGGAAGAATGATTGTAACAGTTCTGTCATGGTTCCACCTCTCCTTGTCAGGTATTTCTTGGTCTAGAGGTGGAATCATACAGGATCCTTTGTTTCCCTAGTCTGCGTCATCGTTGCTACCCTCCTGTTTCCTAGTTTGTGTTAATTAGTTTATCCCTTGCACCTGTTCCCTCTTGATTTGCTCCCCTTTAAAACATCCTCGTGTTCTTTGTCCTGTCTGGTTCATTGTATGTAAGTGTATGTTGTACGTTGTACGTATGTTTCATGCCCTCGTCTTGCCTTGTTCCTGTTCCCTGTGTCTAGTAAGTCTTAGTTTAGTTTTGGTTCCCAGTGTTTGTTTTGTAGTTTAGTTAGTCCTTGTTCTTGTTTATTGTTAAAAGTATCCTGTCTTGTTTTCCCCATTGTGGGTTTTGTTTTACCTTTTTGTAGTCTTTGTTATTTTTGTAATAAATATCTGTTAACCCCTTCATCCCTGCCTCTGCCTGCAATTGGGTTCTCCTGCCTTGTCTCTGTGAAATCCGTGACAGAATGAACCAGCAAAACCGAACCCAGCAGGCAGTAGCCAACGACACGAACCGTTGGTCATGCACCTCCAACCCAGTGTGGTGGGAGGCGATTGCCTCCCAGTCACACGCTGGAGGCGGTCCGTTCCCGGCCCAGTGCCATAGGCCTCTGCAGGACTATGCTCGGGAGGTCGAGGCCAGGAGGGCGTCTGTACCCGAGGTGCTGGTGAGGGCCTACCTAATGGCCGGGATGGACAACCCACCATCTTTTCCTGAACGGGAGGAGTTGGTTTATCAGCCGTTCCCACAGTTAGTGGAACGGCTGCAGCTTCGAGAGGAGTGTTACCAAGACTCCTCTCCCAGCTGTTGTCCAATCTCCTCCCGTCCGGGGTTGGGGTCCATTCCGGAGGACCGTGTGGTGGGTACTCTCACCTTGGGGAATTCCACACAGTCTTCCTCCTCACCTCCTGTAGCCCCTCCGCCGCCGACGGACCTCGGTGGCAAACGGGGGAGACGGGAATCCTGGGGGTCCTCGTCGGAAGCCTCCAATCCCGAGCCGCCCACCCCATTCACCTCGTTTCTTCAGCCGACCACCAGGCGGGTGGCTCGGCTGAAGAGGAAGAGGCAACGGAGGGCAGCTCGGAACCAGGGGGTCCCGAGTCCGGAGGTCCCGAGTCCGGAGGTCCGAGGTCCCGAGTCCGGAGGTCCCGAGTCCGGAGGTCCCGAGTCCGGAGGTCCCGAGTCCGGAGGTGTCAAGCCCCAAATATTTTTTTGGGGGGCGCCGTGGGGATGTGACGGTCCGTGCGGCCAGCCCAGCCGCAGACTCTCCCCAGCAACCGGCTCCAAGCCGGTCCAGCAACCGGCACCAAGCCCGGTCCCGGTCCAGCAACCGGCACCAAGCCCGGTCCAGCAACCGGCACCAAGCCCGGTCCAGCAACCGGCACCAAGCCCGGTCCAGCAACCGGCACCAAGCCGGGTCCAGCAACCGGCACCAAGCCGGTCCAGCAACCGGCACCAACCGGATCCAAGCCCACCGGCACGCTTTCCAGCCCCCGGAGAGCGCTGCCCAGCCGATGTTCCAGCCGATGTCCAGCCCGGCATTCCAGCCATGGTCCTGCCCGGCATTCCAGCCGGCCGTCCAGCCCATGTCCTGCCCGGCATTCCAGCCGGCCGTCCAGCCCTTGTCCTGCCCGGCATTCCAGCCCGTCCAGCCCTTGTCCTGCCGCATTGTCCAGCCCTTGTCATGCCCGGCATTCCAGCCGGCCGTCCAGTGTCCTGCCCGCAAGCCGTGTCCGGCATTCCAGCCGTCCGGCATTCCAGCCGGTGTCAAGTCCGGCATTCCAGCCGGTGTCAAGTCCGGCATTCCAGCCGGTGTTCCGTCCGCATTCCAGCCGGTGTTCCGTCCGGCATTCCAGCCGGTGTCCCGTCCGGCATTCCAGCCTGTGCCCCGTCCGGCATTCCAGCCTGTGCCCCGTCCGGCATTCCAGCCGGTGTCCAGCCCTACAGTCCTGCAGGGGACTAGGACAGTTCCCCCAAGGACTTCCCCACCCAGCCCTACCCCTTCTGGACTTCCCATGTTTCCTTGTTTGCCCCCACCCCCCCTCCCTTGTTTATTATTTTTATTGTCCCACCCTAACCCGTTGATTTTTCTTGCCTGTCTGCCCCTTGTCATGTTTGCCATGTCTTGTTTGGTCTTGTCAGTGTCCCAGTCTGTCTTGTCTTGTTTGTGCCTTTGAAGAGCATCAGGTTGCTGCTCCTTAAGGCGGGGGTTCTGTCATGGTTCCACC
Organism: Triplophysa siluroides; assembly: GCA_006030095.1. NCBI lineage: Eukaryota > Metazoa > Chordata > Actinopteri > Cypriniformes > Nemacheilidae > Triplophysa > Triplophysa siluroides. The sequence goes on along the minus strand of VCII01000009.1, from coordinate 145,577 downwards.
TCTCCTTGTCAGGTATTTCTTGGTCTAGAGGTGGAATCATACAGGATCCTTTGTTTCCCTAGTCTGCGTCATCGTTGCTACCCTCCTGTTTCCTAGTTTGTGTTAATTAGTTTATCCCTTGCACCTGTTCCCTCTTGATTTGCTCCCCTTTAAAACATCCTCGTGTTCTTTGTCCTGTCTGGTTCATTGTATGTAAGTGTACGTTGTACGTTGTACGTATGTTTCATGCCCTCGTCTTGCCTTGTTCCTGTTCCCTGTGTCTAGTAAGTCTTAGTTTAGTTTTGGTTCCCAGTGTTTGTTTTGTAGTTTAGTTAGTCCTTGTTCTTGTTTATTGTTAAAAGTATCCTGTCTTGTTTTCCCCATTGTGGGTTTTGTTTTACCTTTTTGTAGTCTTTGTTATTTTTGTAATAAATATCTGTTAACCCCTTCATCCCTGCAATTGGGTTCTCCTGCCTTGTCTCTGTGAAATCCGTGACAAGTTCATGGCCACCATTGACTACCATCTTCATTTTTGGGAGAACTGTTTCTTTAAGGAAATGGTTGTACATGAGAGCACAAAATAATTGAGTTCACGCTACCACTTGCATGACATAAAGTTCATAACATAAAACTAATGCAAGATATTTCGCATCTCGTGAAAGAACAAGTTGTAAAATATGTGTATCTAATTTTATTTAGGGTATAATCCTATGTTGCCTCTGTTGCTTACATTTACAGTGAGTATTGTCTTCATTATCTGTATTCCTCAGTGTTCCACAAATATGTCTCGCTATAGCTAATGTTCAATTTCAACATTTCAAATAAGACATACGCATGAGATTAGTATGCAAGCGCGATGTGGATTTTTGAGATATCACTTCTAATATTTGTATCTTTGGTTAGGTATAGTCAGCAGAAAGAAAAAAGCATTTTTGCCAAATTTTTTGAAATGTTTAGAAAACATGATATTTATGCCCAGTTGCTTATTTGATCATTTAACTCTCACAAGACATGCAAACGTATCACTGTTATTGAAATGTTGACACACAATGACTCTCTTTGCATGCACAACAACGTCATAACAGATCTGACGCACATTTAAAGAAATGTTTTTATTGGATTGCAATCTTTAGGGTAAATGTAAACAGTATGTTTGGAATCCACAATCTGCTTAAATTCAATTTGGATTCTGTGGAAAGTCTGTGCATGTAAACATCGCCATTGTCCTCGGTTAATCCCAGTTAATGCTAATATTTTTCACAGAACCCATCTGGTGTTACCTCAAACGTTGTCTTTACGCTTGCTTTTGATTTCTTTGTTTTTAGTGACAATGTGGACAGAGCATTGAGCCTGGACAGATGAGACTATTGTTCTCTTAAACAATTTGCCAAAATGATTAAAGCCAGAGCACACAATTATCTGTTGTTATAAGGCAAGTCCATGCTCTTGGATTTATTTTGCACCACCTATTGAAAGAGATGAACCCCCCAGAAACTTTCTGTTTACTCATAGAAAAGTCATACTATAACCAAGCTTAAGAAAATGTAATTAATAGAGTGGCAAACTCCAGACTCACATAGTGTTGTTTTCAAAAGCAAATGTTTAAAATCCTGTGGCTCAATTCGTAAAACATTGTGTTTTCGGTACAATGTTTGTTAGGGAACAAACATGCTGATAAAAATGTATATCTTAAATGCACTGTAAGTCACATTGGACTGAAGCATGCATGAAAACACAAACTGAGTGTTTGGGTATTTATTTAAAAAGTCGGACATTCAGGTTGGTTTATTCCTGTGCATTACTTTACAACATATTTACCGGGTCTGTTTCTCTGCTAAGGTGTCTTCCTCCTTAAATATATGTACAATTATTTTTCTTTAGACTTATCATCCTCTGATTTTTACTTTGGCAAGTTTATCACTCTTATTGAATTCACCACAGGTCTTACATAAATACCAGGGAATCCATAGATGCGTAAGAAAGCACTATTTGGATCGAATGGAATTTTCAAACAAACAATGGTTCCCATTTCCAAGTGGTTGAAGTTTTCAGTGAGGGTAACACTGTAGTGACCGTCAGAAACAAAAGCTTGAAATTTGTTAGGTATTTTACGTGAATTATTTTCATGGCTAAGAAGTATAAACGGTGACGCAGGGTTAATACACATGTTTTGGATGTGCTTGTGTGGGATTTGCGGGTTACAATCTACTGTAGCCAACATCTGTATTCTGCTTTCATTTCTATTTTATATTCTATAATATGAATAGTATAAGAATAGTCTTTCATTGTCTTTAATCACTTTAATCACATGGTGTGGATTTGGCAACATGCAATAGGAAAGTTTTTGTTTTCATTCCGCATTTGAAAATCTCTGATAATAATAATAATTCTGATGAAGTCTCATCTGAGAGGCGCCCTCAAATAAAAATAAAATGTACATATTATGCTTCCTTTTAAGTGCTTTTACAGACATACGTAAATACTTCATGTAATGCACCTTTAAAAAATATGACAAAAAATGCAACATACATTTTTAAAAATGTTTTTAAAACTCAAATAACAGGTGTCATGATTTATGTCAAATGGTCAAATGTTACGTAAACCTCTAAAATAAAGATACTGATCATGCAAGTGTTTATTTGGTTTAAAAATTTTTTACAGTTATGTCTTTTATTTTTTATCTTTTTCTCAATTAATCAGTACCACATTTTAAACATGTGTTGATAACTTTTTCAGTACTTCATTTGCATGTAGCAAAATGTGAGATCGACAGAAAACACAATTAGCAAGCAGTGCCTTAGTGTCATTTCTCCTCTAATTAATGGACACTCGTAATAATAGTTAATCAGTTTGACGGTCTTTAAGGAGCAGTCACCAGAGGAAAAAAAGTGTGTTGAAGTGTTTATTTAATTTGAGTGTAATTAATTAACTCTTTTGAAATTATACCTCAAACACAAACAGTACAATTTAATTATTCAGCTTAATTTAACTACAGTACCTGCTTCTGCACAGCCTGCTCATTAGCTTGGTTTTTAAACGTGTGCAGTTCACGAACGTAATTGTGCACAATTTTTATACTTTCAATTGACTTATTTCTACACGCAATACAATTTTTTGCCAGTGAGACGATGATGGCATCTTCCATGAATCCATCTGAATTGGTTAAATGTGCCACAGCAACAATGTTTCCAGCTAATTTCTAGAACAGCACTTTAAAATAAACACCGATCCTCAAATGAAAAAGAGACGGTAGTCCAGTTGAAGCTTACCAGATGGCCCTTGAAGTTAACGTTAATCTAATCAACAAACAATTAAACCTCAAAGGCCTGCACGTCAACTCCATTTGGAGCTGATGCATATTCTCGCCCTTTCATACATAGGCATAAAGTCAATAAAATCCACTAGACACTTACAAAATGCAAAAATAAACCAGAGGGCCATATGGCTAAACATAAAATCTTTGTGGTTCTTCTAAAGCTTCAATTCAGGGTTTAATAATAGTCTATGTATTAATGTTGGAACTGCTCTACAAAAGAAACACGTTGCATACAGATGTGGTAATAATGTACATATGGCACAAGACAGTTGTTATCTCACAAAAACATCCTCATGCAAAGTTGTGTTGTCTTATCTTGGATGTACCCAGTTAAATTAATTTAAACCATCCGATTCTGTAGCTAAAAAAAATAGATTTTTTTTTGAAAAAAATAGAAATATGTGGTGTTCCTACCACACCATATTTCGCTATTCGCACACATTGTGATATTGGCTCCACATTGTCCATGTACCTGAATGGTTGCTCACTGGCCAATTATATTCCGAACTCTTCTCCTTGTTTGGGGTGGATTATAGCCTGCCTCCTCCAAAAACATGAATTTGTGATGGTTTTATGCAGCATCTCCATCACCAAACACTTATTACAAAGACTGATTTTTGGAGGACCCCCAACACACACACACAATAGTCATCTTGAAACTGAACATAGTCAATTCTCATTTGCTTCACTCGATCTGCATTTCTTGCGAAAGTTACCCATTATAGCAGTTTTAAAGACACCTGATGCCTTTTCAGCACACATTGTTCCACATTCTTGAATATGTCTTGTCTATGATGAGCTGCCGAATTTCTGTCTGGCCCGAACCAAATTGACCACAGCCTGCTCTTGTTGGTCAGTCAGAATTTTGCATCTGCCACCTCTATTTGGCCTAGTCTCTATTCTGTAGGGGGGGGGGGAGTCACAGCAAGAACTAATTTACAGTAATCACATTACACACTGCAATGCTGCATACAGTCATTCGACATTTGAAGCGAACTGAAGTGTCATGACACTGGGAGATACAAAGGATTCAGAGACTCAAATGTGGGTATAATCACAGAGCTTTTATTAAGTACAATCCAAAAGACCACCAGGCGACACCGGCCTTTAGCACAGGAGCCACACAAGTCCGAGGGGAAGGACTCGACCCAACGGTACTCATGGGAAGAAACAGTAGTAGAATCCGAACAGGAAATATTGACTCTCACTTGTTGCACGCTCAGCGGGGAGAAGCCTGACAGCGGTGACCAGGGGTGTGATGAGAGGGGAAGATCCGAGACGCCAGTGGGTGCTGAGGGGCACAGAGGAAGATAACAGAGGGGGCAAAGGCACTGGAACAAATAGCAGAAGCTAACAAGACTACGGCTTGGTAACTAGTGACTAAGACTAGACATTAAACATTTACATTACGTTTTGTCATTTAGCAGACGCTTTTAGCCAAAGCGACTTACAAAGAGTTTAAGGAGCAATAAGCAATATGTCATACAGGAGCAATAATACAATAGGTGCCAATACAAGTAACTGGTTTCAACAAAAGCTAGACCACTACCTGTTAAGAGAAAGAGAGTAAACAGTACTAGAACGCACTAGACTTAGGCAGTCAGAGCTGACAAAACATGCAACGGTCTAACACAAGACGAGAGGACAAGAGGGATTACATTGAGGGGACCTAAACAGTGGGAATGAACTACAGGTGAATAATAACGAGGAACCAGGGGAGACTACTAATCGGGACAAGCTACAGGAGTGCAGGTGATGAGGTGGAAACCCGGTGAGGGGAAAGCCTGGCGGGGAGACACGGGGGCGGGGGCGAGTGATGTAGACACCGAACACGTGAAGAGCTGCAAAAACGGCTCCCCACAAGTTCGACAAAACAAAACATACACTCACACTAGACACAAAGCCACGACAAGACTGAGATCACGAAATGAAATCCATTCTGAAGACTTTCGGGTAATCAATCCTGAAAGTTCTGAAGATTGAGGCCACAGTTGTTCTTCTGAGATTTTATTTAATTGTTGTAGCTGCCTCACTCATTGTCATGACCTGATTACATAATGATAAAGTCTACAACTAAAGCTCTGATTTCATTAGAAACTCAATGCTGTTTCTGCAGGTGTCTATGTCTGTGATCTTGTCCTCTTCTACGTTCACCCACTCCTCTCAAACAAGGCCTATGACCACCTATCTGATGAGGCCTGAACCCTCCCATTTGGCGAGGCCCATGACCACCTCTCAGAAGGGTTGCTTGTCCCCTGATATTTCTTTGAGCACCTTGTCCTCAGTTCATAAAACCTATGCATTAAAAGCAATGCAGTGGATGCTTCTAATTTTGCACAAGTGTATCAATTCATAGTTTGATCATTGCAAATTAATGAACAGACAGTCACATCAGATGTAATGTTTGAGTTGCATTTTGAAATGGTAATACCTTGATGTTAAGTAGTGTCATTTTGAACAGGTGGTTTTATTTCAATGACCAGATAACCTTTGGTTTGTTTGTGTGTATTGTATCCAAACATTTGGAACAAGTTTTAAGAGTTTTGAAAAATTAGCATTTTGATCATCGGTTGTGAATTTTGTGACTATAGTCTTGAAAAATGATGACAAGGTTCTGAAATGATTGTCAAAAACTGTAAAACCTGTTGCACTATTGGCGACTCAGGTTTGAGTCCAGGCCAAATTATTCTTATTTCCCAGAGGCATATAGTTCTCCGACAAAACATATAACTTTACAGTTTGTGTGTACATTAACTTTTGGGCACTCTGTAAAGACAGACAGCACATCTTGTTTGACTGACTGGGTTTTCAAAGTAATTTCATCAAGCAATAATATCTCACCTCTACTGAGTTCTTTCACACTTGCACTGGAGAGTATGTGTTTATTTATTCTACAGCGAATGTGGACGGTATGTAACACTCAGATTATTTTCTGGCATTTTCATCATTATTAGGAAAGCCACACAGTGAGAGCTCTTGGGAAATGGAGTCAGGCACCAGCGTGGTGTGTTTTAAATATAATGGCTTTTGCCCTAAGGCTGCTGCCCCACAAGAGACTGCTACAGGAGCCTGCTAATGGCAGTAGCATTACACCACACCATATCTGGCTTCTGCAAACAGGAATACGTATTACCCCTGAGCCAACAAATGTCATATTGCTGAAAGGCTTTTCAAAGAATTTTAACTATGCTCCACATGTAATAAACCCTAAAAGGGACCAAGGTGTTTTATATATTGATTCTTTGTTTTTTGTTTGTTTGTTTGTTTAGGTATTTGTCTGTTACAATTACGTTATGGCACATCTGCGACTGTTGTAATGTAATATGCTTCATAGATTTTTTTGCTTGCATCAGCTCCTTTGTAGACCCAGAATCTGTCAAGCACAAACCTGTCAGACCATACACAGGTAAGACAGCAGCAGAACACACTATGTGCCTTTGCTTGAAAATGATGTACAATAAGTGCCTCTGCTTGAAAATGATGTACAATAAGTGCCTCTGCTTGAAAGTGATGTACAGTCAGAGGAAATCTGTAAATATGGTAGGTATTGTGAGAAAATGTGACCAGCCAAAACTCTTTGTAAGTTTGGTAGACATCTCTCCTCTGATGCTGTATGCTTTCAACTTGGTGATAATGGTGATAATGTGCTGGCTGGAACCCCAAATGCGTACAATTGGCTTGCCTTGAGAGCAGATGCCACAGAAAGCCTGTAACTTGAAGGGGGCTACAGCTCAGAGACAGGAAAATTGCAACCAATAGGGGAATATATTTCATGGAACCTTGACAGACAGTAATTTAAGGCACAAAATGATAATTCACTGTTAACTAGTAGAGATGGGAAGAGTTTTAGCAATTTGGATTCACAGGCATTACTAGGCCTTTTTAAGGAGTGCTTGTTCCCCCTACATTTCTGACTACTCCCCCCCCCCTAAAAATGAAAGAATGAGATTAATACTAAATTCGAACACAAATTCGTGAAATACTTTAGTGCCCTTTAAAAACGAAAGTGCACACAGAGGGAAGGAGTGATGGCAACACCGTAAACCAGGCTCATTTGAACTAACGAGAGATGAAAATGGCACAAAATACTTCATGATGACAATTAACGAAGAAACAAAAAACCCTACAAAAACCCCCCACTGGAGGTCAACAGGGAAATTGGGAAGGGTGCTATAAAGCTAATGTTTTTGAAGCCCGATAACCCCCTGTTTCCAGATTCTCTACTGGAGAAATATCCCACCTGATGCAAAAGCACTCCACCTGCACCTTAAGAATAGACTAATGACAACATTTGGTTTCTTTTGGCATAAATCAGTTGTCCCAAATGCTCCTGAAAATGGGCCAAAAGCCATGGACATGATCATCCTACAGGAACCAGGGCCACTGTAATCAAAGCTCCAAGTGAGAGAAATCATAGCCATCAGTGGATACAGGAGACTGTCCTCCAAAAAAATTAAAAAACGATTCTAGTGGTCGTTGCTACAAGCAGTTTATTATGAACAACAGTTATGTTTTAAGGATGAGCGCTCTCAAACCAGCAGCTTATTACGACCTATGGTTATGTGCAGGGTATTTTATTGCTTTAGGTTATTCACTTTATGCATTTGATTCATTGCATTTGTAAAGATTTCAATGGTTTCATGAATATTTATGGTTACCACTTCCACCCTATCCAAACCACTTCTCAACCATACAAAACACAACACATGAGTGAAGGTAATGTACAGTCTCAAGTTTTTATGACATAAATTGACAAAAAAAAAACAATTAAACATATAAATTAAAAAAGGTATAACACAAAACAATTAGCATTGTAAATCTTGTGAAATGAAGCCTTAAGATGCAGTCAGATCTTGTTAAAATGTCAATTATGATGCAATTGTGAGCCAATGACACTTCTCATTCAGAACTGACTCAATGATGCAATTGGTAATGAGATACATGAGAGCCAAAGCCATTTAACCATCACAGCTGACATAAAACTTCTGGCAGGAATTTTAAATGTGCGTTCCACCCGGAAATTCACCGCATCAACGGGCTGAGGAAGGAATCCAGACAGAATATGTAGATGAGACACGATGCTCCTAATTGGTACGTCTTGCTCCTCCGGAGTTGGTATACGAGGGTGTCCGGAGAGTAGATGGTGATGTCGGAGATGCTGGGATGGACGGATGGATCGAAGGTGGACAAAGTAGGAGCATACTCAGAGCACCGTTCCAAGGTCAGATCGATGTGGGGATTTAGGTAACCGGAGCGTAATGACGAGATGCAGAGACAGAGGAGGTCGGAGGTGATTGGATGTCATGAATTAGCGGGAGCGGGTTCTTGTTTCCGCAGGCCTTTGACGAGCATGGGGATATGAGGGTGAGAGATGGACCACCAGTTGTCGCCGGTCGTTAGTTTGTAGAACAAGTTGATCCCTGATAAGTAAGACTCGGGCTCTCAATAGTTCCAGGAAGTTACTAGTTACGCATGGAGCTGCGACTAAATATACCAACTGAGGTAAACTTTTAATCCATTTAAAGACGAATGCCATTTAATGAATACATTTTTTTAAGAAATAAAGCATTTTAAGAGAAAACATAAGTTCCATAGAGTATGGGGTAATACTAAAAACTATTTATAAATCAAACGTTCACAACACAGTAATATACCTTCCCAATGCAAATCACTAGAGTGGAGTTCATGTTTTAATCTCTATATTAGTTGTACACGCTATAATTTGTATATAGCACATGTGTACATATACTGTCTATTGTCCTTTTGTCTAATATTGTCCTTTTTGTCCTAAGTGTATTGTCTCTCACATATTTATTTTTTACTTTTTGTTACCTGTGCCGTCAGAATTCCGAACGACTCCACCTTCAGGTAGAACCTTATGACTCTGCAATGTGCGGTCCAAACATTTACATCTGCCTTACACAAGTCATGGCATGCTGCTCCTCAATGCGCCACTCGATTTGACAGCTCTTTATGGGTCTACCTGCGATACAGGTTATGCACCAAAGTTTTGTCCAGATTAAACAGAATAAGAAGAAGAGCACCACTAACTTTGTGAAAACAAGTATTTAATAGGCTACTCAATCAAAAGAATAAACACAAGTAAAAGCCAAGTATACTTTCCTATTTTAAGTTATAAGCATTATACTAATAGCACACTTGAATAAACTTCTTTTTTTGTAAGGGTTACCACGACTCACTGCAGTGATCTTTATAATAATGATTTACAATTTGAGCTGTGAATAAATGTAAAAATACAAAAATGTGGAAATACATAATTGTTTACATAAAAACATGAATAAAAACATGAATACATAAATGCGGAAATAAAAACAGTTTGTTTATACAGTTGTTTTAATTTAATAATATAATTAAATATTAAATATAAAATTAAATTAATAAAATATAAAACATAGAAATGTGGAAAAAGTGTGTATTTATAAAATTCATTTATTTAAATTTTGACATTTCTTTTTAGATTTTTAGTCATTTCTTTTTATATTGTCAGGCTTGAGATGGTGTTTTGAGATAAAGTGAGCAGCGAAGCATGAATCAAAACAAAGAAAAACCAAAGCAAATATTACTTTTGTATATATTTCGAAACTACTTAACAAGTTGTGTAAAAATAGAATTAAGGATACATAAAAAAATAGACCAAGGTGTCTGCCATTTTATTCATTTGAACCATTATGTGATGTTCATATTTTTGTTATTCGACCCCAGTTAGAAGCAACATAGACAGCACATTCAGTACTGTAAAGTTAATATTTGTCATCTCCAACCCTAACAACAGTACTGAATCCTACCAAGCAAGGATGTTTACCTAGGAACATGGAATCCAAAATGAGGTGTACCATTTGCACCACGGGGCGCTATTATAGAAAACAATACATAATTTGACATGTGTCAGAAACAACATTTCAGAAAACAGACAAAAATGAATTATCTTGTGTTGCAAGTATCCACTATTGGACATTGTTTGTAGACAAATTAAATAACTGGTCTAAGTATGAAAGATGTGTTTCAAGGGAATTTGTTTTCTAAAAGTCCACAGGTTTAAAACTGCCCACAGTTAAAGAAACAAAGTTTGAATGGCAAGTTTCCCTCAAACCCTGTACTATACTGTCCCACTGCCTATTGACCTGCACAAATAAATCATCGACCTCTCACAACTGACTTGCCCCAAAAGCTGGAAGAGATTATTCTCCTGTGTAGTTTCCAACCACTGATTGCCAATACATCAGCTCCGCTTCCAACAAAGTCATGTGCTCCCCGGTGCCCGATGGCATACGCCCTGATCTTTCACACATGGGGACGATTAGGCAACAGGAGACCTTGCACTGGCACATCCACTCCAAAACAGCCAATAACTCACATTGCCGGCAATAATGCAGTCTGTCTCCATCTTCCAAACACATGGGAACAGTCAATGGATTCTGAAGCCAGCGTTGCAAAATATGCATCCCTGGAATGACAACACTAGTGCAGTCACTCTGATATACTTTGAACTCCAGTTTCTCTAGCAAATCTGGGTACACAGGCTGTCGCCAGGAGGTAGATAAGCCCTCTCATGTAGTAAGGGGAGAGATGTTTTTTATTTCTGTAATGCTTTGAGCATCGCCAGACCGTTCAGAGAATGTGTTACAGTGTAAGGCTGAATTTGAAGGGAAAGAGTGTAAGTTCTGGAAAAGTACAAGTCAGGGCCACCTCTTAACAGATCATAAGCACAATCCGCCTAGACTCATAACAGAGAAGTGTGGTATGCATTTGCTCACCCTTAAGTTTTTTCCAAATGTGCATGACTTTATTGAAACACACAACGTTTACAAATTACCAAAAGCACGTACATAATAATGTGAATATTTCTAATGAGTGGTAGTGAGTGCACAATAAATACTTAATATCTCATCATGTATTTTTGTTATGTCTAAAATTTCTGTTGCAATTTCTGAGATGGTTTTTATAAGTTGGGGTTTTCCACGATTTTTTCGTCCTAGATGTTTCTGCTTGTGTCAGTGATATCTGTGCACAGCAATGTAAACACCAGTCACTTCACACTTTTCACTGGAATAAGAAACAGCTGTTCTTGCAATCCGTGGGGGGTACAGCTTTCTATGTTTCATTTTTTTGTAAAATCCATGTCAAAGGCAGAGAAGGACAGGCAGAGGGAAATGTATATTATCACAATTTCCCCATGTTGAGATGCTAAAAGGACTGATGTTTATTAGAAAAGGCAGTTGATGCATGGGGGAACATATAACTTTTGTTTCGTGTTACCAATAGAGTAACATGCAAATAAACATGGTACAAATTAGAATATGTCAAGTTTTTTCACCAAATAACAAACATGTAGACATAAATGTGTGCAAATACATTTAGAGGTGTGTAACACGGTTCAATAAAAGGAAGGAGGCGGGAACCGTCCAAACTGAAAACAACTTGCACTGACATATCTTTAAATACATAAATGCCCTTGCGTTGTCTCAAAAAGCACACAAGTAATGTTTTAGGCAGTAATGTTTGCTAAAACTACTTAAATTTGCTAATTAAACTAAAACGTAGTCCTGGTTTGAGATAATCCTTGTCTGGGAAACCGCACCTGTATGTTTATTGTTGTTTTTGGTGTACAAACCTCTAACTTTGAAACTATTTAAAGTTATCTTGTGGTCTAAATTTTATCGCTTAAAACTAATCTTTACCATCAAAATGACATATTTAAAGTTTTTTTTTTTTAAATAATTGTACCTTAAAATAGCTTGAATGTAACTGTGCAGTGTGCACCTGATCTTAATTAAGAATACGCAGCCCCGCATCCACTCAATCACACTCAGCATTTCTGCCGCTACTAAAACTGAAAGTGAAACTGAGAGCTGACACAGCAGTGCAGCGATTGTTTCAGGCCGAATCTATGCGCCACGTTTGCATATTTATGCTGCAAACTGCTGATCCACAGGGGTCAAATGAGTTGATGTGGTTGGTTACAGCTTTATGACATCATTAACTGGGGCAGTTTCAAAACCCAGTTTAAAAAAAATCTGTCTTTGGTAATACTCTGATGTAAATCTATCTTGTGTGATTTCACATTCAATCAATTATTTGTCAGGCATACAAGTTACAGATACATTTGATTGGTGCTCATATAACCATAGGAATCTGTAGCCAGACTCCTGTCACCACTCCTACTGAAGACGAGCCACACCACAATAAACATGCGCTACAGTTTAATAGATATCCACAGGTAGCAAAGGTGATAGGTATCCACTGGTAAACGAGGTCAGTAATCCACAGGTAAACACGGTACGTCATCCACAGGTAATCAAGGTACGTAATCCACAGGTAAACAAGGTACTTAACCCACAGGTAAACAAGATACGTAATCCACGGGTAAACAAGGCACGTAATCCACAGGTAAACAACTGGGTCAGCACTAAACGAAAACAAACAACTAGTAGACCTGACAACAAACATAAACTGAAGGAGTGTATAAATAGAGTCCTGAATGATAGGCTGCAGGTGTGGGTGCAATCACAGAAGGTGTGGTGTGCAGGGGGTTATGGGAAGTGGAGTTCACAGGATGAAAAGTCCAGGGATCGTGAACGTGTGAATCCAGGGAAGGGCGCTGGTGCAGGGGAGGTGGTCGGTACAGGCACAGAGTTTGTTACAGTACCCCCCCTCCACGGGCCGCTCCAGCGGACCTTTCTAGATGACAGGGATGACCACGGGGAGTGGAGCTGGGCAATCCGGGTGTGCCTCATGGAGCAGCTGGTCTAGGGTGTCGTTGAGGGGGACCCATGACTGTTCCTCTGGACAGTAGCCTTCCCAGTCCACGAAGTATCTATGTGGCCACATCAACGTTTCGAATTTTAAGAATGGACTCAACTCGATAGATTTGCTGAGCAGCATCGATGGAAGGAGGAGGCGGAGTGCCGTCCACTGAACCAGGCTCTGTCGGGGAAACAGAAACAGGGTGAGTTAAGGGTTTAAGTAAGGAAACGTGGAATGAGGGTGAAATCCTGTAGTAAGGGGGCAGTTGAAGGCGGTAGGTTACGGGGTTGATCTGCCTGATGATGGGGAATGGTCCGATGTACTTGGGACAGCCTGTTGGGAGATGTTAGTGAGCTGAGTCCCAAACACCTTGCTCTCCTGGAACTGGAAGAGACGACCCTGCTTCCGTGAGAAGTAGGCACATGGATGAGGGCATGACGGCACCCCCTGCTGCCGGGAGAGCACCGCTTCCACACACCATTGGTAGAAGTGTCTACCTCCACGATGAAGGGTAGATCAGGATCTGGGAGGTAGGGAGTGGGGTCGATAAAGAAAGCTTCTTTTAGCTGTTGGAAGGCTAGGATGGCGTTGGGGCTCCAGGACAGAGATCTGGACCGTTTACTAACCATGGAGGTGAGCACGGGTGTAATTCCTTGACGGTGGTGGATTCTGGCCAGTCTCGGACAGCATCTACCTTTCCCTGGTCCATCCTTACCATGTTGTGACTGATGATTTAGACCGAGGAACTGAATGGAAGACTGGTGAAGCTGGCACTTCTCGTGTTTGAGACGGAGCTGATGTGGCCGTAGCCATTGCAGAACTTGGGTGACGAGATGAATGTGTTCCGAGACGTTCCTGAAAAAGATGAGTATGTCATCAATGTAATGATGAGCGAAAATCCAATTAAGTCTCTGAAGATCTCATTCATGAAGTTTTGAAAAATGGCGGGAGTGGTGACTAATCCAAATGGCATGACAAGGTATTCATAGTGTCCAGATGGGGTGATGAAGGCAGTCTTCCACTAATCTCCGGATAAGATTATAGGCACTTCGGAGATCTAGCTTGGTTAATATGGTGGCATGAGCGAGTTGTTCCAGGGGTGCCGGCACCAAGGGAAGGGGGTAGGTGAACATCTTGGTGTGGAGATTGAGTGTTCTGTAATCAATACACACATTTACATTTATGCATTTGGCAGACGCTTTTATCCCAAAAGACATTTTTATCCTATACATTTTACATAGGTATTTGCAATCCCCTGGAATCGAACCCACAACCTTGCGTTGTTAGCGCAATGCTCTTACCACTGAGCCACAGGAAAGCTAATACACATCAAAATAAAGCTTCTGACCGTTTTCACGCTGCATTTTCAATTACTAAACAGACTATCGACGGTGACGTCACTGCACACGAGAAACCTGGCAAGTCTCAAACTTCCATTTAAACATGTTTTTCTGGGTAGCGGGTTTATTACTATTCATGTAAACACGTGAAAACAGGTTTGTGGCAAGGGGGGCGTGGTTTAGCGCGGTCTGCGCGGAGAGGGAGTGTCAGGAGAAAGTCCAGGAATACCCAGACAAGAAAAGGACTTACAAAGCAAAGAGTTGTGTTAAAGTGAACGAGCGGGTGTGCAACCCGGAAGTATATTAAATAAAGAAGGATTTACGTTTTCCCAGTCACGCCGACCCTGCCTCCTTTCTTCCTTATCTTTGAACTTGTTACAAGGTTTCTTTTATAAGCTGATTTTTGATAGATATCCGTTTATTTTGTGCATGTAAATGCACTCAATTGCGTGGTTGGTGTAACTGAAGTCGGTGGTAGACCCCTCCAGAACCCAGAACGAGATTTCCTCAACATGAGAAGACCCAACATGAAGCAAAATGGGGGGAGTGTGAAAACAGATCCGGCCACGACCCAACAAATGACCCCCACGTTTCCCTCAAATGTTATGTATCCTTAAGTTGTTTTCATTGCGTCTTTTAAGTAAACAGAGAGAGGTGAGTAATCTTTGAGACATAAAATTCCCAGCTGCGCCGGAGTCTATTAAGACTTTGACGAGAGGTGAGGCAGAGATTACCAACACATCGTGTCTCTGCAACCCTGGTCCCCACAAAGACCTTAAAACAGCAGGAATCTGATAAAAGCCAGGAAAGTACTGTAGTGGAGTCGGACCATAGAAAGATAGTGCTGAGTTGTAACGTTAACTCCGCCTTTAGGACCTTTGCCAACTGTGCCCATGTGAGTGCTGCACACAGCTCAAGATGAGGGATGCTCTGTTGTTTTTTGTGGGGCAACAAGGGGATCTAGCTGTCACAAAGGCGACTTCCACCCTACCCTGAGAGTTTTCTGTTCTTAAATAAGCCACAGATCAATAAGCTCTTTCTGATGCATCAAAAAAGATGTGGAGTTGCCTAGTACTACTGACACAGTCTAGTTCTTTGCTGCAGTATCACCTTAGCAATGTGATGTGTTGGAGGTCTTTCAGTTCACTCTCCCAGTGTTTCCAGTGCTCTTTCGGCAGCCATGGGTCATCCCACTCCCTCTTTTTGTCCCACAATCTTTTTTAACTTTTCCTTTGTTCTCGTAGTGAATGGTATAATGTAGCCAAGGGGGTCATATTGGTTGGCAAGGATCTGATAGATGTTGCGCATGTTGGACACTTGACAGTCTAGTTTCCGCTGTTTATATGAGAGGGTGTCGGACTGACAGTTCCAGGTCCCAAAGGGCAGCACCTGCCATTCATAAACCTCTAGGGTTCAGTTCTTTTGCATATCTCTCCAGAGGTATCTTAGTAGAGGCCTCTGGCTTAGAGGCGTACCTGGTAAAACATGCCATAAATCTCACTACTGATAGCGACAGAATTTTCCTGGAAATGAAGGACTGCCAGCAGTGAAGGGCAATGAGATTGTGCCCTTGGTATGAAAATGAGCAGTTTAAAATGCCCCTATTCTTTACATTATTCTCCAACATGTGATGCGGGATACACCAGGCCTCTTTGGACTTGTTAACCTGCAGTGGGTGAGTGTATCTCTTAAAACTGGACCTGAGGTCATGTGGCAGTTTACTCAGGGTTGAGACACATGAGACCCCCATTCTAGTTCGATGCTGCCTTTGTGGCCCAGCTGTTGCAGCATGCTGACAAGATAACGCACCTGCAGCCCGAACATTCTGAATGCCTTAACATCTCCACTGCATATGTTAGCTTCATCCATCAGCTCAGCAATTCGTTGCAGGGCTAACTGGTGAGGCTGTCCATATATCTGAGGCTGTCCATATATCTTCGTAAGAGCTCTCATGGTGTCTATAAAGGGAAACCTGGAATAACATTAAGAGTGCGCTGCCAACAAGGCCTCCTCCAGTTTCTGATGATCAGTGAGGCTTTGAAATGTGAAGTATTCCAAAGCATTGTCAGGCAGGACGTTATCCAAAGTGATTCTCAGCCTTGAAAACTGTCTGGGATCTGGAGACGTTAGCAAGGGGATGGTTGGAGCTAGACCTCTGAACCTTCTGCTCTGCTGTGATGTGTCCACAAACCCAGGGAGTTGAGGTGGCAGGGAATATTGGGCTGAACTGGCATATCTTAGCTGCGATGATTCATCATATTGTGCTGTAAAGGGAGCTCTTTTAAGTGAAGATGAAGAAACGTTCATGTTTCTCATATCCTAAATTAGCTTTGGGCTCTCCTCTAGTGCAGCTGGGTGTGGCTGTCCGACTCGGGCTGATTGTGGCTGCTTGGAGCGTGGAGCTGATGTTGGACAGTATAATTGTGGAACCTCTGGCGCATGGGAGCGTGGAGATGGCGTTGGTGGTGCAGCTGTACCCAGTGAAGCTCTCCTCTCTAGATTTTGAAGCTACTCATGTAGTAGAATATTTTGGCATTCTAGCAAACTGTGAGTGATGGCGGAGTGATGGCTATGTGCTTGGAGCGCTTGAATGAGGTATCTAGTTATTTATATCTATGATTGGGTGGTTTCCTGAACCATAGAATTCACCAATAGTGAATTGATCAACTTTAGAATATACTGTATACCTTAATGTATAGTTCGGTTCAAAAACACTATGGCTTCTAGGAATTTAACAACATTTTACAATATTGAATAATAAAGTTAACAGCAATGTTTTTTTTACATTTCTAAGGTTGGTTAATTTAATATACTGTTGGGCTGTTTTAATCTACATTAACTCGTCATATTCTCTGAATTAAAATAACAATTTGGATCTGTATTTGTTTCAAAAAGTCAGAAACATCTCTGCTGTGTCCCGCTGTTGTCACCAGGCGACAGGAGAAGCGCGTGTTGCAATTAGGAAATCCTCCTTAAGGATAGACCGTCTCATTTCTTTTCGTTTTGTGGACCTCTGAGGCATGCATTAAAGAGCGAGTCCTCGTTTTTAAGTCTGTGACCTTAGAAGGTTGCAGCCTTCAAATTGGGACATAGCTAAAACTAAAGTTTTGAGTAATTATTTAAAATATTCCAGCCATTACAGGTGCGCAATATGCGCTTTGCCACAAATGGATTATTCGTTACTAAGTTATTTGTCAGTGTAGTCAATAAAACATACATATGCCAATAAAGACCCAGCTGTGAAATCCATTTCACCATTATTTCCTCTATAACTAAAACACTCAAAAAGTCTTACACATTACCATCTCAACGCTCTGTCAAGCACCCTTAGTTTGAAGTAGATGTGTTGTTTATAATTTCCATCATCATACCAGTTTCATATTCTTTTGCTTGAAGGTTTTTCCATCTGCACTAATAGTGTTGCAATTTTTTGTTAGATTGATTATCAGATATCCATCCTTTAATTATCACAATACATGTAATCATGGGATTGTGATCAAAGTGGTCGTGATTGATGAAAATGTATGGAGTGATCATATGATATTTTTGAATGTTACCTTACTGTATATATTTTGCTATAGTAGACTGTTTGATGTAAGTGTGTTAAATAAACTTGTTTCTGTGTTCAATATCTTTTTGGCAGTCTAGACTTCAAGGCATGGCCTATATAGAAACTGACTTTCAAACATAAACCTGAGGAATATTCACTAACATGTTACGGCTATATTTCACACCATCATAACATCGTCTTAAACTCAAATGTTGCAAACATTGATTAAGAAATATTTTCATCAATAATAGCATATATCACTAAGCATTTTATGTTATGTGAAATGGAACTGTGGTTTAAACTGACAGGCCTGTGGTTGAAACAGAAACCAAATGTTTCCCATATAGCCGGATTGTCCTGAGACTCAGATAAGACAAACCAACCTGAAACATGATGTAGAAATTTCTCATCATCTGTTGGCCAGCCAAAGAGAAATTAACTTCTAAATTAGCATTTTTAATTACCAACAGAGTTTATTACCGTGATAGCTGAGCGTCCGCAGTCCCGCAGACACTTTTTTTCACAATTTTCACGCCAGTGCAGTTTCCAGTGTAATTGCTAAGATGATTTGACCGTGGTTCTATGCGATTTTGCAGTAAAGCGTTTAAAAACGCTCCAGACTTTTTTCAACATCATAGATGTGGGTGAAGGGCAACACATTGGAGGGATCTAGTGCTGGATTGTATATACAAATTCAACCCAAGGTCTGTCACACACAGCTGTCAAATTTAACCCTGGCAGCGCGGCACTACACTGCCAAATGTAAGCAAGCTATTTTCCCAGGGTAATGGCTGGCAGAGATTGAGACTTCTTGAGCCATTGTATGTTTTTCCTCCAAACCAGTGCCATATATTAACAATGAGCTGTGCTTTTTGGAAAACCATCTAGGGCTGATGTGGACAGCTCCATCGCCTGAAGGTTTTTGCATGAACAATTATTCATCCAAGGAAAGAAGGTGTTAAGTCACAGCCAGCTATATGCAGTGGTCCCCTACTCTGTTTACACTGGCGAATGGCTCTCTTTTTAATGTGCCTTGCTAATTAATTTTAAATTCGAACACATTGGTTATGCATAATTTATGCCCATGGCTACTGGGGTTGTACAAATACTAACTCGGTACTAAATCACAAACCACTTAGTCTTTTTAGCTCAGTCAATATAAAGTAAATAAACATGCTCAAGCTTTGCTTGTAGATGTATCATTACGCGTAACCAAACGCTTAACGTTTTCCTCCTGTGCACAGCAGCATGGTAAAGAAAAAAATGTGTATGTACATACTGCACCAGAGTGAATACGAGGAGTTTTAGTTTTAGAGATCGCTCAAAAATGCATAATTTTCCATTGTCATGTAGTGACTTTCTGTCCCTGGAACATTAACATGAAAAATTAAGTTTTTTCTTTCAATGGAATTAAATTAAAATAGACCAGGAGCTTGAAATATTGCAACAAAACATTTAAAATGTATTTCATATGACATCTGTTTTACATTCCAAGTTTCTGAAACAACAAAGATTAAGAGCCTTTTGTAATACAGTCATATGGGGTGGATTTTTGGTACTGAGAAGTGCAGCATAACTTAAATGTCTAAAAAGCCTAACTGTTAACCTAAAGGTCTAAATTGCAAAATAATTGTCCTAGACATAATATACTGTCTTGAGCACCACTTCATGGTGGGTTTGTGAACGAGAACTTTATGACAACAAACTACAAACAAAAAATGTGTCGAACCGACAGATGGGGTTCGCCCTTGAGAACCTATCAACTCTGACTACTTTTAAAAAGGCCAATGAAATTGGCGAATTAAATTTGCTTCATTCATTCACCTGTGTTCTGAGGAGCCTGAGAGCTTCTCACGACTGCTGCAGAGGGCGATACACGTTGTGGCATAAGGGACACAACGTTTCGTTCCCTCCATCAGGAAACTGAGGTTACAGACGTAACCGAGACGTTCCCTTTCTGTCGGTCTCTCGACGTTGTGTCGAACCGACAGATGGGGTTCCCCTGGAAAATGCCACTACGCTGTATCGTGTCACAATCTCTAGCGGAGCGACGGTGACAGGCCTGGGCGTACACGAGAGCTTTCAAGAAATTGTTACCTTGCAGTGTGATGGTCGGGGGTCCCAACGCTTTCTTGGAGAATGATGGGCAGGCCCTGACCGGTAACCTTTCACGGCAGAGATGGGTCATATCTCCTAGCCGCGTCGCGGTTAGGGCAAGTCTTGTCAGACTCCCAGGGACCGGCCGGGGACTAGGGGTACAATCTACTTCATCGACCTCCCGGGGGGGTTCGATGGCTGGCAGAGCGGATCTTCCGCTGTGGGGGGCCCCTGGGGGGGCCATCGGCTCTGCTTAACTGCCTGGCAATGATGTAGCAACGTGCACTGTCTGTGAGAGTGCAGAGGGTTGCTGCTTATCCTTGACATTGTGTCTCGCCATGATGCAACGTCGAGTTGCCGAACACCGTCATGTAGAGGGTGAGAGCGGCTGTGAAACACCCAGAGAGAGAGAGAACCCCTTGAAGTGGGCTGTTGGGACGGGGCAGGACCGTCCTTGAATGACCTCCAAACCTGGGGTCCAGCCCGAAGGAGTTCTCGCTCTCCCTGGGGTCTTCCCGTGAGGGCCGCTTTGGCTCCCGCCGCGGCTGCTGACAGGGTGGTGGTCCCCTCCTTGACGTTTTCTTCCGGTTGGCCAGCTGAATGAGAGAACCAGGCTGCTGGAGAGCAGACGGTGCATGGAATCTCGACAGCCCGAGGGGGGGGGGGGGTCGAGTCCCGGCAGTAGTTTGACCTGTACGCGCCGAGAAGGGGGCGTTTCCAGGTCTTACCGAGTTCATAATGCATTTCCGGTATACACGGCACTGATGGGTAGGCGCGGCTTGGAGCCCAGGGTACCGCGTATCCAGCCGCGAGCGTTGGGGGACAGTGCGTCCACTACCGCCCCATGCTCACGCCGGCCCGGGAAAGCATGGCCGGCATTTTCAACATCCGATTTTTCCTGATCTCAACCCCCCGTAGGAGGGAGCTTCAAGGAATTATCAAGGTCAAAGATGCCAGTCAGTCACCCTCCAATGTTGCAAGGGACATCTCATCATCACGCGCCGTTTACGACACGTGATTGAGAAACAAGACAGTAGGACCGTCTATTGGGGAACGAGCAAGGTACGAGAGGTCCGTGAGCCAGCGGCTGGCGGATTAGCGCTTGCAATAATCCTCATGTCACCCTCGATGCTTGCCGGAGCGGACAGCAGGGCTGTAGCCCTGCGCTCACGTAACGGGGAGCAACACAAGGTGGCGGCTGGTTCCCGGGGGAAGACAGCCGCCTGTGACGCAACGTCTGAATCGTCATCCGCCCGCAGTGCGGGCAGGACGTATCCACAACGGCTGCCTTAACGTGCTGAAAACCCAACACCTGAGGCACACATCGTGTCCGTCCCCCTCCTCGATGAGTGTGTTGCACCTGAGAGAACAGCGGGACATGCCACGCTAGAGAAATTTGCTCTTTTAGAAGGAAATTGCTTCTTCTAGAAAGATCTCGAACACTTCTGGCACCGCCCAGAGACGCCCAGGGGAAAGTCGCTGCAGGAAGGGACGATCCGCTGCACCACGTCGTGAGAATCCGGCGATGTAGATACGAGCAGTCTTGTAGTCAGGAGCGAAGGCTCTGAAGAACAAAAGGTGAATGAATGAAGCACGCCGGCTTCCTTTTATTTGCAAGCCCGGCTTGCAAATTTCATTTGCCAATTTCATTGGCCTTTTTAAAAGTAGTCAGAGTTGATAGGTTCTCAAGGTTCGACACAACGTCGAGAGACCGACAGAAAGGGAACATTTGTTATAGCGAATCACCAAAAGATGACAAATAAGATTTGCTTTTGTTATGCAATTGCTTGTTTTGCTTTCAAAAGCCACCAGTGTAGTGCTACTTACAAAAACTGAGCTACCAAAGAGGACAATCAGGAAATCACCTTGTATTATTCTGCAGAAAATTTGAACATTGAACACATGCTTTTCTCATCCCAGGTCAGCGTGCACAAATACAAATGCAACAAAAACTAAATAGTACAACTGTCAGTTGCTTTGATTACTAAAAAAACCCTGCCAAATTTGCAGATGTAGCAAACAACATACGATGCTTGAAGATGTGTATGTAAATCAAAAACTAGTTGGTTTTATTAGGCCCTTAACCTGCACCTTTTGAGATCTTGTTTTACATGCCAAACTAAACTGTGGCATTATTTCCTCCAGATTGTAGTCTATCCTATAAAAAATATGTATGGTAGTTCAACAGAGGTGTGGATTTATTGCCCAGCATAGAAAGGTTGGGTTGTAGTGGCAGATGCATACACCTCACACACAATTGACTCGAATAAATAATTCACAACCGGCATTCACTCAGAGAAATGCATATGGCCCCTTTAAGGAGGCGGAGCCTTTATGGTTGTTGTTCCGTGTTGCTTGATTCTTTGTCATTCTTCTGATTAAAGGTGCTGCGTAAGCAGCGGTTATCATATGCTGTTTCCGCGTGTTTATTTTGTTAGCACAAGTGCTACATTGGTGACCCCGAGTCGGAACTACTAACGCAAACAGTACGGTGGCTGACTACAGAGAGCTAGTACAGCTAGCAGACGAATATCACACAGCTTCGCGCAAATGTGGGCCTAATGACTCGGTAACTACGTCTGTGTATCCTGTAACGAGAGCTGCAGCGCGTGGTCCTGAGGAACGGCCGTCATTTACTGCACGGCAGCCAGCCGATCAAGGATTTTGTTTTTTTCACGCCCGTTTTGGCGCAAAAGCTAAAAGGTGTCGTACACCTTGCACGTTCAGTGCGAGTCGTGGCACGCCAACAGTCAGCAGTGTAGTGGCACATTACGCTGAATATCTCCTATTCATCACTGACTCTCTATCGGGACGACATTTCTTGTGTGACACGGGGGCTCAAGTTAGCGTGCTTCCTGCTTCACCAGTGGACAGACGATCAGGTGAACCTGGCTCACCTCTCGAAGCGGCCAACCAAGGCAAAATTAAAACATATGGAAAACGGCTAGTCCCACTGTGTTTCAATGGACAACGTTTTACGTGGGAGTTTGTTTTAGCAGAGGTGAGCAGGCCCCTCCTGGGCGCAGATTTTTTGTGCTCTCATGGACTGTTGGTTGATGTAAAGAACTGTTGCTTAGTCACTGCGGAAGGTTTCAATGTGTTACCTTGTTCACGAAGCACTTTTGCCACGACCACGCTGTCTAGCGCTTTGACCGGAGAGTGTGAGTTTGCTCGAATACTCAACGACTTTCCCAATCTCACTAAACCCACTTTCTCATCTACTTCGGCCAGCCATGGGGTCGTACACCATATTTCTACGTCCGGACCACCAGTGCATGCCCGAGCCCGTCGTTTGCATCCTGAAAAGCTGGCAGTGGCTCAGGCGGAGTTCACTAACATGGAAAACCTGGGTATAGTGCGACGCTCCAACAGCCCTTGGGCTTCACCCCTACATATAGTCCCCAAAACTGATGGGGGTTACCGCACGTGTGGGGATTATCGTCGGCTAAATGATGTTACTACACCTGATCGACACCCGGTTCCTCATATTCAGGATTTTTCAGCCCGCCTAGCTGGGTCAACCATCTTCTCCAAAAGTGGATTTGGTGCGAGGTTACCACCAGGTGCAAGTGTTCCAAGAAGACATTCCGAAAACAGCTGTGATAACTAGGGATGCACCGAATATTCGGCCACCGAAAATTTTCGGCCGAAAATGCCCTGGCCCGAAAGACTTTTATCACCGAAACAATACGGCCGAAATGTTGTGATGACGCAAACAGAAACCGCGACCTGCACGTACTTGTCTGAAGCGACAAGTCTACGGTGTGGACGTATTTCAGTAAATTTCGTAAATACTCTTATAGAGTGTTCACACCAAACGCTGTAAATCGCGCTATTCGCGTGTAGTTGGACGCTTGAACATTTTGAGTTTACTCGCATCATTCGCGCGTCAAATTCGCTTCATTACAGACGCGAATTTGCGTCATGGGAGGGGCTTCTGCCGCGCGCTTAAGGCCCTACTAGAGCAAGCTCCTGATTGGTTAATGCGGCGCGAATTTTCGCCAAAGTTCAGATTTTTCAATTCGCGCGATTCGCGTCAATCGCATCGCAAGAGGGTCATCGCGATCCGGGCCGCGATGTATGCGGAGAACCCGCGTGCAGACGGAGAAGCGCAAAGCGCAGGTGAAGGAGATCAGAGCGCAGAAAAAAAGACTCGTCTCTCTGCACCAGATGAGGGACATGCACCCTCGTTGTCTGATATGTTCAGTGAAATCCTGCAAGAAAGTGCCTCAAATAATAGGTAGTCTATTCTGTTCTTAGGCTTCTATATGACTATAAGATTGTAGCCATATTTCTGCTAGATATTTTTTTATTTGATAAAAATGTTAATTATGCACTGGCCCTATTTAAATACACAAATCTTTCTAAAATGTCAGGCAGATGACAAGCTCAACCGCTCAACAGCTAGATGTTTATCTGTCTGAAGTCCCCATCCCCAGAAGTGCTGTACATTATTATTTAATGAGTAGGGTCAAGTTAAACATTTAAGTTTGAATTTTATTTTATACTGTGCATTGTAGCAATGTGCTAAATAAATATTTGCATAATTTGTAATTGATTTATTCTTTGAAACTTTAATATTAATTTATGCAATTGCAATGCCTTGATTTTAGTAAAGTTAGTACAAGGTCATAGCCATAAATGCAATGGTTCTAATAATTGGCATAATTTATTTCGGTGTTTCGGTTTTCGGCCTTGATTTCCTCTTTTTCGGTTTTTGGTTTCGGCCAAGAATTTTTTCATTTCGGTGCATCCCTAGTGATAACGCCGTTTGGGCTTTTTGAGTTTTTACGGATGCCTTTTGGTCTCAAGAATGCGGCAAAAACTTTTCAGCGCATGATGGATTCTATCTTACGGGATTTTGACTTTATATTCGTGTACTTGGATGACATCCTGATCGCCAGCAACTCCACATCCGAACATCTGACTCATCTACGCTCGCTCTTCGCCCGACTCAGTCAACATGGGTTAATAATTAACCCTGCCAAGTGTCAGTTTGGCCTGCGGGCTATCGACTTTCTTGGTCGAGTAACAGACATGGGGGCGTTCCCCCTACCAAACAAAGTCGATGCCAACATTTTCCTGTGCCCCACACTATCAAAGCGCTGCAGGAATTTCTAGGGATGGTGAATTTTTATCACCGTTTCATTCCTCGTGCCGCTGGGCTCATGCGACCTTTGTACAGGGCCCTAAAAGGGCACGGCAAGAATAAGATGATCACTTGGTCAGTCGTTTGTGGACACTAAGCGAGCTCTAACACAAGCTACCTTGCTATCTCATCCGATTCCTGGCGCTCCTATCGCTATCTATGAGACTTTCGAGGCAAACACTTGTAGGAGGCAGGCTACCTTGCTATCTCATCCGACTATCGCCGACAGACTGGGCAGTAGGCGCAGTGCACGAACAGCTTGTAGGAAGCCCTTGCATTTTTCAGCCGTCAGCTACGTCCGAATGAGACAAAGTACAGCACGTTTGACAGAGAGTTGCTGGCCCTATACCTAGCTGTCAGACATTTTCGTTTCTTTCTGAGGGCCGTGCATTTACAGTGTTTGTGGACCACAAACCCTTGGTTCATGCAATGGCCAAAGTTTCCGAGCCTTGGTCGACCCGCCAACAACGTCATTTGGCTTTCGTTTCTGAGTTCACGACGGATATCCAGCACATTGAGGGAAAAACCAACGTTGTGGCGGATTGCCTTTCGAGATCTACAGTGCAGGCAGTGCATTTAGGAATGGACTTTGTCCGTTTGGCAGCGGACCAACATTCTGACCCCGAAGTACAGGCATTCAGGACAGCGGACTCGAGTCTGAAAATCGCTGATGTACGTTTTACTGAGGCAGGAGTGACCCTGATGTGTGACGTCTCATGCGGCAATCCTCGCCCTATCCTTCCCATGCAGTGGAGACGTAAGGTTTTCGATAAAGTCCACTGTTTGTCACACCCTGGGCGGAAAGCTTCGCAGACTCTGGTCTCGTCCAAATATGTGTGGCATGGATTGAAAAAAGATGTTCGAGATTGGGTTGCTGCCTGTGTGGAGTGCCAGCGGGCTAAAGTACAAAGGCACGTCAAAGCACCTTTGGAGACATTTGAGGTACCAGAGCGTCGATTTGAGCATGTCAACATCGACCTGGTGGGTCCATTGCCGCCCTCCCGGGGGTTTACTCACCTTCTGACCATGGTGGATCGGACCACCAGGTGGCCAGAGGCAGTTCCATTGACCTCAACTACAACAGCGAATGTTGCACGGGTTTTCATTGACAATTGGGTTGCGCGTTTTGGCACACCTGCAGACATGTCTTCGGACCGTGGGTCGCAGTTTACGTCAGAATTATGGTCGGAGGTGGCCCGCATTCTGGGAGTGCAGCTCCATCGCACTACGGCATACCACCCGCAGGCCAATGGGCTGTGTGAACGTTTTCACCGCTCTCTTAAGACTGCTTTGAGGGCCAGTTTAACGGACGACAGCTGGGTTGAACGACTGCCCTGGGTCCTTCTGGACGATCTGCACACCTCTTCGGCAGAACTGGTGTATGGTCAGACACTGCGCGTCCCCGGCGATTTCATTCCATCCTGTACTACACCCTGGAACCCTTCCGTTGGACGGTCTGTCCTTGTTGATAAGATCAAAGCTTTTCAGCCCGTGCCTACTTCACAGCACGGTATGGGGCAGTCATGGATACCCCGGGACCTATCTACGGCTGATTTTGTGTTCATTCGCTGTGACGCGCGCCGACACTCCTTGCGTCCTCCATATGATGGGCCGTTTCGTGTACTGGAGTCTGGTGAGAAGACTTTCCTAGTTGACATTGGAGGTCGCACGGAACGAGTTACAATCGACCGACTGAAGCCTGCTCATGGAGCGCGAGGTTGTGCGCTGATTCCTGCGCGGGCACCCGAGCGGGGTCGGCCATCCACTCACAAGAGTACTACCTCCAGGGAGGCATCCCTGCCCACTCAAGCTGTGCCACCGGTTGCCGAACCACATCTTTTCACACGCTCAGGCCGTCATGTTTGATTCCCCAGCAAGCTGATGTTGCCGGTGTTGGTGAATTCTGGGGGGACCTGTGTAGTGGCAGATGCATACACCTCACACACAATTGACTCAAATAAATAATTCACAACCGGCATTCACTCAGAGAAATGCATATGGCCCCTTTAAGGAGGCGGAGCCTTTATGGTTGTTGTTCCGTGTTGCTTGATTCTTTGTCATTCTTCTGATTAAAGGTGCTGCGTAAGCAGCGGTTATCATATGCTGTTTCCGCGTGTTTATTTTGTTAGCACAAGTGCTACATGGTAAAACATTATTTTATTGAGAAAAGAAAACATGGCTTTTGGATGTATATTTTAAAGTTACCAAGACGGACAACATTAAAATACCAACAGTCTGTTGTTACTGACAGTCTTTCTGTTGCCAGTTGATGGTGCTCAATCAAAAATTTCGAACTTCCCCTTTGGGCGTAGCTAATAAGTGTCAGACGAAAGTTGTTTAGGTCGTTTGTTTAGGTTAAATTATACACATACCAAGTTTTAGACATGTGCATACAAGTGTATGCAATCTGTGCACCATGTTTATGCGGCCTATACCAGGCGGCACTACAGAGCCCCCATGTCAGGCCATGAACCAGCCAATGATTCTGATGATTGTGGGTCAAGTTTCAATAGTTTTGAGCATGTTAACATGGATTTCCTTGAATCCTTGACGTTAAGGGCCTCTAAATGTCCCGTAACCTTGAAACAAATAATCAGACAAAACAATTGAATAAAATTATTATAAAATTCTAATTGTTTTAATTACTAATACCATTATAAAAGCAAGGCAATGTCAAAGACTGAAATCCTTAATGGTTGAAATCAAACTTTGATGTAAAAACAGAGACCTTTCTGGTCATATATACAGTATATATATATATATATATATATATATATATATACACATACATACTGTATATCTATATGTATACAGTCTCTATACAGTATATGGTCAATTAAACCAATGTTTTCTCATGGCCTCTTGTTACTGTAACCTCAGGCTCTGGCTACAGCCATGGTTACAATAATAGGAGACTGGGGATTTGTGTAAGAAGTTTTTAGATACATTTAAAATGAGGCAAATTTAAAAATGTTCAGAGAGAGAAGGAGACACGGAGGAGGTGAGAGACAGCGAATTTGAATGTAAGAGTGCTCAACATTCCCGAGCTAACCTGGATAATTGCAAAGAATTAGAAACAGATGTGATGGCAAAGTGATACTTTAAAAGAAAAGTTCAGTGCCTATTTCGAAAAGGTTTTTAGTTCTTTTCACACGTCTCTGCACAAGTCTGTCTTATACATAAGTTGATCCACATATAAGTCAATTGTCTTTGGGTTGTGGGAGAAAACAGGAGCACCCGGAGTAAACCCAGACTGACACAGGGAGAACACTGACTAATATGTATATTCTTGTTACCACAATATGCGTTGTGTTTTCTCTCTTATCTCTCTAGCGATCCGTACTGGTTTTCTCCAGAACCTCGCGCCGATGTACAAATCTCAAAATATTATAAGATGTCTGGATTTCTAATATGACTTTTACATCCCAGAAGATTTTAATGGGTGGACATCAACGAAAAACAAAATATTCCTGTCAGACAGCTATTAAAATAATGTGCCCATCAGTAGGTGTTAATAAAAATAAAAGATATCTTATCGCAAGGACCTAATTTGCATTTAACTAAAGGTGACTATGGCCGTTCGGGAATGAAAACGAAAACATCTTCTACATTCATTTTAGTGACTGGGAACACAGCAGTGCGCAGGCTTAAAATAAACATACTGTAATGTTATCGTCATCGTCTGCTGGTGTGAATGCAAATATAGTTAAAGTTATGGTTATAATGTGAACGGACCTTATTGGACAATCGTTTTATTAAATATGGACACGTCTGCCAATGCATGCATGTAAATACTTAATTCTTTAAATAACCCACCCTTTCTAATAATTTTCACTATTTTTAACAGTATTTATTTTTTGCATATTAAGTTTACATCAATGCTTGCAATTCTCTATCTTGAGCTTAATATACAGTTATTTATTTGTCTTTATAAAGAGAGACGTGCGTCTTGCCGCTGCCCCTCTGACTCAGATATTATCCCCCTTTGACCTTAACCACTCCTCAAGCCCCAGCTTGCTCGCTTTGGCCCAAGGGGGCGGAGTCCGGCATGCAAATTTCATTCGCCAATGTAGCCAAGTAACGATTCTTTTCGGCTTCTTTTGATTGTTATCAGAAACAATCTACTGGCACTGGTATTGTTTGTAAACGTGTACCGGAAGTTCAATTGGGGTCACAAAAGTGTGCATGCGCAGTAAAGGTAGTTTATGTTCTTAAGATGAAACCGTCTATAAACTAGACTTTATAATAAAAGGAAGTACGTTAATAAAACAACTGCAACCACAACTTATTGTTTTGGAAATAAAGAATTAAAGGTATATAAAGGTATTTCTATGATGTGCAGTATTTGTTTACACAGCAAAAAATATAAATAAATTGGATGGCAAAAATAACTCATCAAATTATTTTATGACCCAACATTTGGGTTAAACTTGTTACCCAATATTTTGGGTTAAAATAACCCATCAATGGGTCAGTGCTATAGTAACCTAACATTGGGTTATTTGTTGGGTCAATTTTAACCCGACTGTTTTTAGTGAGAACTAAATATTACAAGGTTTTAAGATTCAAAGTAACTTTACTTTTTAAACATACTTTTTAATGCATTATAGGTCACTAAGGGTCAAATCTCCCAGAAAATTTTAAATACACTGACCAAAATTATAAACGCATCACTTTTGTTTTTGCCCCCATTTTTCATGAGCTGAACTCAAAGATCTAAGACTTTTTGTATGTACACAAAAAACTATTTCTCTCTAATATTGTTCACAAATCTGTGTTAATGTCATGGTTCTGCCTCTTCTTGTCAGTTATTTCTTAGTTTTGAGGCAGAATCAGAACGGAACTCCCTGTTTCATGTGGAGAGAGGCTTTTTGGCGATTTTGGCTTGTCATACTCTCTCCGGTCTGCGTCTCTGTTATTGATTGTTAATTAGTTCATGCCCGCACCTGTCCCCTCTTGATTTGCTTCCCTTTATAACATCCTCATGTTTCATTGTCCTGTGTTCGGTCATTGTTCATGTTGGCTTGTTTTCACAGCCTGTGAGTCTTGTACATCAAGTATTGTAAGTGTTTAGTTTAGTTTTGCTAGGTGTTGTTCCTGTCTAGTATTAGTTAGTCTTCATCCTGTTTATTTATCCTGTTATTTTGTTATACTCTCTCGTGGGTCTTTGTTTTGCTCTTTATTTAAATAAATAGTCTTTGTTGTTCCCTTCATCTCCTCATCTGCCTGCAATTGGGTTCTCCCCCCACCACTCCTGACAGTTAGTGAGCACTTCTCCTTTGCCAAGATAATCCATCCACCTCACAGGTGTGGCATATCCAGATGCTGATTAGATAGCATTTATAATTTTATGCTAGCTGTTTTATCACGCTGCAGAGTTTCTATACTTTTTGTTGCGTATAGTTAAAGTCTCTGTATGGCATCACTGTCATCTTAAAAAGGATAAACAATGACAACATTTTCTTCATTACTTTTATATATATTCTGGATAAACAAGCTGTCTTTTTTTTTATTATTAAATAATTAAAACTTCTTAAAGAATATGAAAAGTGGTGACAGAATGACAGTGGTGAGTTCATTGCTACTGTTTTAAAAAAAAATATCCAATATACTTATCCAACTGTTTGCATTCCCTAGAGATATACCAGACTGTAATTTTGATCCTTGTTTGCTCTTGTCTGTATTTTACGGTAAAATAACTTAAATAGTTATGCGTTAATTGACTGTCCTGATAATTTGTGCTACGCTTTAGATTGTCCTACCCTGGCATTGTATGCATCGCCCCACTCGTTAGAATTGTTTGTTTGAACAAAATTGTGATGCATTGTTTTTTTTTACATACAAAACCTTATTTTAACATACAAAACCACAGTCTTTTTAACTTGTCCACAGACCGAAGGCTAAGTGCTCAAAAATGGTTGAGGGAGGTGGATACCCTCTTGTTACCTTCAAGCCTGACCCTTTTCCAGAGAAAGGTTTTTGGTACAGTTTCCAAGGGAAGCCGCAGCCACTGGCTGCTATATGATTTGTGATTAGGGGGAGGTTGAAAGTGGATTTTATCTGGCCTAAGGCCTGTCATTTCATAATTATGTTCTGTCCCGAGGGAGCGCCCCCCCAAAATGAGAAGCGTGCGCCGCTCACAATCTTTACCAGGCCACGCTAGACTCTTGAGCTCAGCTTGAGCTGGTAAGATGCCCTTCTTTTGCAAGAGACTATTCCCAGAGATCCTGTGACACAGGGAGCAGCCCCACATTTCGCACAGGCACCTGTTCCTCAACCTACTTTAATCTGAACACTAATTATGCACAAGGAAAATCAATACAAGCACGTCTAAAGTCGTCTGAATCCTTTTACACTCATATAAATGGTAATGGTAACCCCCATATATGTTTTATAAGCCACATTGTTTGCAGATGAGGTGATTTATTTGGATTGGGGACATTTATAGACAGTATTCTTTTTCTGCTACACAGCGGGCAATAAATCTTTGAGGCACAGAAATCTCTAAGTAGATGCGTGCAGTATCATTGCCTTTTGTCATTTGTCCATATGCACTCTTTTGTGGACACGTGTTATTTTTGTTTAGTCTAGGCATAAAAATAAAAACATGACATGAAATTATAGATTCATGTGGATGTATCACATCATTGTGGGGTTTACAAACAAGACAAATTGCATTTGGGCAAATTTCACGAAAGCTGTCAAAAACATGACTGGGTAAAACTCCACCCCGTCATTACAGAAATAAAGAAATCATGTTGTGCGTAAAATTTTGCCTTTTCAGGGCGATTACAACTTTACTTTCTTATTTTTACAATGATTTTTTACAAATATTTTCAAAGAATTGTTAAACCCAATTGTCACTATCCTGTTTTCCTATTGAGGTGCAGAAAATCCTAATTTCTGTAATGCAACAATAAAATTGTGAAATTGATATTAAATTAGTTTTTTTTAAACATATCATTTTTGACATTTTGGATACAAAATATTTTTTACACTCATGTTTGTTGAGTGTAGCAGATATTCGCTCCTGAATTACTGAATGGATTACCATAGCAAGTGCTTAGTGCAAACCAGTCAGCCATTCCTGTTATTAAATTAAATTAATAATCATCAACATAAAACTGTCTAGTTTCAAAATCAGATAATGAAATATTGTTCTCAATTTCTTTGTTTTTGAATTCCCCAGTTTCCCTCACCAAAATATGTTGTTCCCAGCAATGAAAAACACATTGTCCCACTCTCCCAGTCTTTACACTCACAGAGGGTGTTTTAATTTCTAATTATGTTATACTATACACCCCGTCAACAGGGTTTTAAACATGATTTTCGTTGAAAAAGCATTACATTTGGCCCTACAGAGGAACGATGGTAATTGTTACTAACTACTGGTTCAGTGTTTCTTTGTGGAAAATTTGTTTTTCATGTCACATTTTAATTAATGACCTCATTTAATCACTTTTCTACACAAGCATAGTCATCCACAGGCATTGGTTTAGGGAAGTTCATGAAGGTCT
Source organism: Triplophysa siluroides (assembly GCA_006030095.1). Lineage (NCBI taxonomy): Eukaryota > Metazoa > Chordata > Actinopteri > Cypriniformes > Nemacheilidae > Triplophysa > Triplophysa siluroides. The sequence continues at coordinate 112,864 of VCII01000009.1, read as the reverse complement.
TGTTTTAACACCAGGGAGCGTGTTCAAAATGTTAATAAAGAAGTATATTACATAATTAGCCATAGTGAGGTAATATCCATTGTCAAAGAAAAAATCTGACTCCGTGTCAAAGGTAACACAAAACAGAAGCATGTAAAATTGCATGTCCATTTAGTAAAAAACAGATAATGTCAACTGAAATTTTAGACTGAACAGCAGATTTTCTAAAAGAATATGTTGTGGATTATGGTTCAAGAAATAAACCACAGGCAAAGTAAAATTGTACAATGTTTTATCATGTTGTGATGTATAAGAAAAAAAAAAGCTTTATTATTTTATTAAACATATTTTTTTTGTGCAGAAAGAGGAGTGAAATATTTTACATCTTTTTTACGTGATTTTTTATAGAAATAACTACTTTTTTATATAATTAATTGAACTCAAATTCATGCAGCTGTTTTCTTAGAAGTGTAAAGGTGATTACTTACGAAATCTTTTGTTGTATACATACAACAACCATACAACCATAGTAGCTACATTTTTCACAAGTACAGTGCTTAATCTAATTTCACACATTTATAGTGACTTATTGGCTTTCTATGTTTCTGCCAGAATTTTTCTGGCAAATCGTGAGTTTTTTGTTTTCCGTGCTTGATGTTTTGCTTTCAGCAGCCTCTAATCACTGTAGAAAGCGTGACCTTAGCTCTTCTTCAGTGGTGTCACATTTCTCTGTCTGGGCTCATGTGATGACAAAGTGGATTTAACCCTGGTGCCAGAATCAAGCCATGAAGTCAATGTAAATTTGAAGAAAAAAGGCAGTAGCTCAAGTGAATTAGTTATAACGATATGTCAAACCATTAGAACAACATACATGTTTATGTCTTGATTGAGAAATAAATTATCAATGGAAACTGACAATTGTGTAATGGTGTAGTTCCTATGTACCAATCACAATTAATAATTTATTAACCACCCATTTTCTATGGGAATTAATAGTGATCGTTTCTGTGAGATTATGTGGTTCTTTATATTATACATTAACAGGATTTATTTTGTGTTTAAGTGAGGTATTTTTTATAAAAATATAAAAGCAGGCTCTTGGTTTTTTTAATTGTTAAATTAGGTTTGGCATACTGCATAACAATTTTTTTTGTAAATTTAAAGGCGGTCAAATCTCAGTTCTAAGTCGGTAAACTCATACAGATGTTGAAAGCTTTCTATGTAGAGCATGAAAGGGGAAGATCTTTATTTATCTATGTTTTATTGCCGGCTAAGAAACACAGACAAAATGTACTACATTCTCTATTGTACATACAGCCTCTGAGCTTTAGGTGCTGATTCTACATTTTCGCCTTTTTATTCTTTTTGATTTATGGAGGTTGAACAGGCTTTGACATGCATTGCAAGATAGCTGCATGACAATATAAGAAGTGCAACAAAGGCTTCTTTTAGCAAAAATAAAATGCAGAAGAAATCTTGGCTATCTGGACCTTATGGGTCTTTAGCTCAGTGAATGGGGCCGTTGAGGAGGAACCCTGCTGAGATACCCCATGAGGAGCAGACTTACCACGTTGTATACAAGGCAAACTGTCTGGATGAGAGGAAAAAGATCCAGTGTTATGGGTCAGAGTTCACGCCTGTTGATGAATGGGCAAATAAATATGTGTCCTCATATCAAACCTTGGAGCGAGGCATTTGGTTTCACATTCCTTTGGACTCGAGGCATTTCTCAAGCAAGGGACTCCGGGGCGACTGATGAGGCATTTGGCAGCTGAAAGATGTCAACGGTCACTGCCCTGACAATTTTTCTTGAATATCTAACATAAAGGACATTAACTATGCTTAGAATGTCACACCATTCTGTTCACTGGCCTCCTGCCAAAAATTAATAACTATGTGCAAGAACCAACTAGTTTATTATTTTATTTACCAGAATAAAAATAAAAAAATGGCTGCATTAACTTTCTAAACTATTATTATTATTACTTCTAGTGCCACATTTGTAATAAATCACCAAAACCTCTGAATGAGCTACTTTTTGCCTGCATAATGGTTTCGAGCAGGGGCTAAATGTGGGACATATTTGACACATACAATATAGATCTTTACAAAACACACAAAAAAAATCTCTTTAGCATCATTGCTTCTATATCATATAATTTATTGCCAGACCTTAGAAAAAGTTTGGATGTTGTTTTCTTTATTTGGATTGTCTTCTGCACATGATCTTCTCATGAATGCCGCTAAGATGCTTTCGAGGCCAGAGGTCTTGCTGTAGATCAACCTTGGGACCATCACAAGTTCCTGGTGTTTATAAGCCTTGGTAGGAAGGCAGATGAAGCCAGCAAAGCCAGTAAGCGTGTATGTAATGGCCGAATTACATGTTTGAGACCACCAACCAGAGGCAATAGAAGGAATTGGGGACCAACAATAACTTAATTACAATTCAGCCAACAGGGAAGGAAAGCAAAGAGAACGGTATCAGATATTTCTGCCAGCTCATCTCTAATTCCACTATGTCTTCGTAGCTCTATGCTGGATGTTTAAAGTCGGTGGTGGGCAATTACTCATAGCCGGGCAGTCTGGATTTTACATAACAGACTTATTGTTTGGTGTGATGATTTGGGGAAAACTTTAACTTTTCCAGTGACAAAATGTCCAGGGCAATATGCCCAAAGACACTTTGGGGGCTTTATTTGGCTCCCAAAGATATTTGGCAGCTATTCTGCCTTTACTAGTGTGGGTGAACTAGCTTTACAGATAGCTAACATTCTCCAATAAAGAAACCAGGAAGCATCTTGTTCGTTTGGTGTGTTTTACTGAAGGACTATAAAACTGTAACATACAGAAACAAAGATAATGCATATCAAAATCTCAATAGAGTTAATAGACAATGGAAATATAACATAAGTAGCTTAGAATTAACTAAACCCTCAAAACGATCTCGTAGCGAGCGGTTAGCACTATGCTAAAATACATGGAAAATGTCATAGGGTTGCTAACAGTACTAGCGCCACATTTTTCCTTACAAATTACGAATAGAAAACATGCCAAAATAACTAAATTTGGTCTAAGCAGGAAGTTAGGATTACTATCAAACAAATACTCACAGACAGATATTGTTTAGGGACCAAAATAGAAGTTTACAGACTTAAACACTCTGTAGTTTGACATGCTGTGGGACCGATAGAAAAGTAACTGCCTTACGGAAACTCTACGTGGACAAAACACAAGAAACGCAAACACAAATAACTCTTCCCACAAGGGGGCAGCACACTCCCCGCCTGGTATACTGCTATAACACTATTAACCTTTAACTAACAACACAATTTCTGAAATAGGTCTTGTGTATACCTTAGCAGTACCTTCTTTAATTATTCGAACACCTACTTTACGTACTCTTTTATCTCTACCAGGATAAGTGTCCGGTAGGCCATTCGTTTCTTTTGACCTGATTGTCCTTTTGGAGAACAACGTCACCAATGGCTAAATTTGGTCGATCTGCTTGCCATTTCCTTCTTGGTTGAAGGGTAGCGAGATACTCTTCTCGCCAACGTTTCCAGAATGAGTTAGCCAGACTTTGCACCTGTTTCCATTGTTTACGGTACAAGTCCTTAGGATCAAAGTCTCCAGGAGGAATAGAGACGGGACAGATTTTCTGAGTAAGAAGGGCACTTGGAGTCAACAAGTCGGGTTGCTGAGGCTCGGATGACACAGGTACTAATGGATGACCATTCATTATGGCTGATACCTCTGCCATAAGCGTCACAAGTACTTCATGAGTCAGATTTGGAGAGTGAACTTTCTGCAGCATAACGTCCAAAATTCGTCGCGACACTCCGATCATTCTTTCCCACACCCCTCCCATGTGAGAAGAGTGAGGTGGGTTAAACTTCCATGTGCATGTCTCATTTTTTAGGTAGGATTGAAGCTCTGGATCTTCCGGACTTATCTGAAGCTCTTTGCACGCTCCAACGAAATTCGTCCCACAATCTGATCGAAAGAGCTTTGCGGGGCCTCTTATGGCCAGGAACCTTCTGAGAGCATTTATAAAACTTGAAGTAGAGAGAGACTCAACCACCTCGATGTGAACCGCCCGCGTTACTAAACAAGTAAACATTACTGCCCAACGTTTGTTCTCCAACACTCCACCTCTTGTACGACGGACACTTACGTTCCAAGGTCCAAACATGTCCACTCCGACATGTGTGAAAGGAGGAGTTTGGATGAGACGATCAGCTGGAATGTCTGCCATCTTTTGTTGTAGTACATTTCCTCTTATCCTGCGGCAGGTTGTGCATCTGCTGAGAAGCTGTGTCACCAACCTTTTTCCTCCAAGGATCCACAATCCGGCAGACCTGACGGCTCCTTCCGTGATGTGTCTGCCTTGGTGCATAACCTGTTTGTGATAGAACTGAATCAGCAAAGCAGCAATGTGATGCTTCTTAGGAATAACAATGGGCTGGCTTTGTTCTTGAGTTATATCAGCAGAAGTCACACGTCCTCCCACTCGCACCAGTCCTTCTTTGTCCAAAAACACATCGAGATTCTTCAGAGGACTGTGTTTTAGTATATCCTCTCCTTTTCTCAAAGTTTTTATTTCCTTTTCAAATGTCTTGCCTTGAACAGTTCGTACAATAACTAACTTTGCTTGGGTTAGAGCGTCCATCTTTGATTCATTTGACCCAGGAGCTTTTGAGATAGATCTGACCTTTTCAATGAGTCTGGCGAAAGCTTGTGTAAGACGTTTCCAACTGGAGAAGCGCTCAAACCTGAGTGAGCCGAGCGATTGGGTCGCAGTTGTGGTTACAAATGTTGAGACTTGTGGGCGGACTTCAGTGTCTATGGCAGGTTCAACAAGTTGAAAGATGATTGGTTGCCCAGGACGCTCTCCATCACATTTCCTCAAGAAGTCGGGACCAGTAAACCAATTGGTAGAACTCAGTAGTGAAGCTGGCACATGCCGTGTTCCATGATCGGCAGGATTGATTTCCGTGCTCACAAAGTGCCACTGACTGGGTTCAGATGACTTTCTGATGCGAGCAACACGGTTGGCGACGTAGACATAGAACCTCCGGCTGTTGTTGTTGATGTAGCCTAAGACTACTCGACTGTCAGTGTAGTATTTCACTTTGTGAATTACGATGTCCAGTTCACTTAATAGCATGTCTGCCAGCTCCACCGGCAGAACTGAAGCGCACAGCTCCAAGCGAGGTACTGTGTGGACTTGTCTAGGAGCTAATTTTGACTTTCCCATGCAGAAGCCTACGTGGACGTGACCTTCGGTGTCTATGGCTCGAAGATACGCAACTGCTGATATGGCTGATGTAGAAGCGTCTGCAAAGACACACAGCTCTCTTCGACAGGTAGATTGCAGTGAAGTATTCACATACTGTCTAGGAATTTGTAGTTTCTCAAGAGCAACAAGCGAGTTTTTCCAAGATTTCCATTGTGCTTCTTTTTCTGCTGGCAGAGGAGTGTCCCATTCACAGTTCTCTGAGCACAATTCTCTGATGAGAGCCTTGCCTTGCATTATGATGGGGGCTGCAAACCCAAGGGGATCATACAAGCTATTAACAGCGGAAAGAACACCCCTTCTTGTGAATGGCTTGTCTTCTCTTGACACAAGGAAGGTAAAACAGTCATTTTGCAAATCCCAGTTTAGCCCTAAACTTCTCTGAAAAGGCAGGTGCTCCGCACTAAGGTCAAGGTTTTTCAGTTCCTTTGCACGTTCTTCAGCTGGAAACGCTTCCATTACATCTGGGCTGTTGGAGGCTATTTTGTGCAAGCGAATGTTAGAGTCTGCAAGCATTTCCTTGGTGCTTTTCAGAGTTTGGATAGCACTGGCGTCTGAAGGAAAGGAAGCCAGTCCGTCGTCAACATAAAAGTTTTTAAGAACAAACTGTTTGGCCTCGTCACTGTACTCCTCTGATGTAGCCAGAGCCGCCCTACGAAGGCCATATATTGCTATGGCGGGAGACGGGCTATTTCCAAACACGTGTACAGTCATCCTGTACTCTCTGATGTCCTTTGTGGGATCGTTGCCTTCGTACCACAGGAAACGCACAAAGTTGCGGTGGTCCTCACGAATGACAAAACAATAAAACATTTGCTCTATGTCCGCTGTGACAGCCACAGGTTCTTTGCGGAAACGCAAGAGGACCCCTATAAGAGTGTTGTTCATGTCTGGGCCGCTCAACAAAACATTGTTTAAAGACGTGTCTTCGTGAATGGCACTAGAGTCAAACACTACGCGTATCTGGTTGGGTTTATGAGGATGGTAGACACCAAAAAATGGTAAGTACCAACACTCTTGTTCTTTGTCGAGCGGCAGGACGGGTTCTGCATGTCCTGACTCAAACATTTTCTGCATAAAGTTCATGAAATGTTCTTTCATGTGGGGTTTTTTGTCAAGCATGCGACGCAGGGAATTGAGACGTTTGACCGCTTGGTCTCGGTTGTTGGGTAGTCTGCGCCTGTTTGTTTTGAAGGGTAATGGCGCCACCCAGCTGTTGGACTCGTCCATAAACATTTGTTCATCCATAATCTCCAGGAAGAGTTCATCATCCACAGACATGGCGGGTTTGTCATCATGTGGCATTCTCATGAACAATTTGTTGGTGAGACAGTCGGTTTCATCTATGCCAATCAAGCTGGTCATGTTCAAAGAGTTAAATGGAGAGTCCGCGCTCAGGACCTTTTCTTTGACATGGAAAGAGTTAGGGCAAGGGTCTAAAAGAGATGTACGTCCGTTGTTCAACACTGTTGTTCGGTAAACACTGACTTTGCTTGGCACGTGAGCACCCCCAAGGCAGACCTCACCTATTATGACCCAGCCAAGGTCGAGGCGCTGGGCGTACGGAGCATCGTGGGGGCCGTTGTAGTGTTCTCTTACCTTGTGCACTCTTGGTATGTCCCGACCGAGGAGGACAAGTATTGAAGCATTAGGGTCCAAATCTGGAATCTTGTCTGCCAAATGCCTGAGGTGATTGTGGTGTATTGCGGCCTCCGGTGTCGGGATTTCAGATCGATCATCTGGGAGCATGTTGCACTCGATTAATGTGGGAAGTCGAACGGTAATGTTGCCATCGAGTGACTCTACTATGTACCCGTCAGCTTGGCGTGCCCTTGTCTCACTTACACCTGAACAGGTTTTCAAAGTGTATACTTTGGTGCCTGTGTTAACGTTAAAGATCTCAAAGAATTCTGTCTTTGCTAAAGACCTATTGCTTTGCTCGTCCAACACAGCATAGGCTCTCACTGTCTTTTCTTTGTGTCCATCAGGATAAATGTTTACTAGACAGATTTTGGAGCATGAGCGTGAGCTGTTACCTTTGCCACAGATCTCTGTGCATTTTGACACAATGGCTTGGAAAGGGCTTTCTGGCTGCTCCCCGCCATGCCTGTCTGGGGCTGCGAAGCCTGTAGCTTCCGTTTTCCATGGTGCTGGTCCAGGATGCAGCGCGGTGGTGTGGTGGTCACTTTTACACTTGTTGCAATGTACACTCATGTCGCAGTCTTTTGCCATGTGATTTACGGAGGAACAGCACTTGTAGCAAATGTTCTTTTCTTTCAGAATGGCTTTTCTCTCATCCACGGTCTTTGCTCTGAAACCCCGACACTTGCGGAGGGAGTGAGGTTTGTTGTGGAGTGGGCACAGTTTATCTGGGTCGACCACCTTTTGATCAGAGGAGTCACGATAGCCCTTTGGAGTAGTTAGTTCAGTTTTTCAAGCAGATACTGCAGTTTTGAAGTTAGGGTTATTCAGTCTTTCAGGCCTATAAACACTTTGGCAACCAGCAGAGAGCAAGGGGGCAAAGCTTGGGTCGTTGAGAGTTTTAGCTTTGTCGCACACAAACTTCACGAACACAGGGAATGGCGGGTAAGAAGCATGGTGTCGCTCTTTGTAGTAGAATGCTGAAGTAATCCATTTCTCTTGGAGGTGGAATGGGAGTTTTTGAACAATAGGAGTGATGCCCCGGGACGTATCTAGGTAACTCAGGCCAGGCAGGAGACCATCTACATGGGCAGCATCAAGCTCTGAGATGAGATCCCCTAGCTCTCTTAACTTGTGGTTTTCTCTGTTAGCGATTTTGGGAAAGTCGTCCAACTTTTTCAAGAGAGCATTCTCTATCGCTTCAGGAGACCCATAGCTTTCCTCCAGTCTTTGCCATACCATTTTGACATCAACTGTGGCATCATAGGTGTGTACGGCCCTTAATCGTTTTGCTTGCTCTGATGATTTAGGACCTAACCACTTGCAGAGGAGATCCAACTCCTCTCTTGGGGATAAATATAGTCCTACTAAGGCGTTCAAAAAAGATGCCTTCCAAGACCAGTAATTTTCAGGCTTGTCATCAAACGTCAGGAGGCCTGAGCTGACCAACTCTCTGCGAACCAAATATTTGGCTAAGTCTGATGTGGCTGGGGAATTGGACTCGTTTCTGCTGACAACAGGGCAAGGAGACGATAGCCTGGGTTGGTAAGGGGCATACTGGTTGAAAGAGCGTGGCTGAAATCTGTGGTCAGTAGTACCTGGGGTAGGATACCTTGAGTGAGATGTGAAAAAAGCATTCTTGACCGAGCTTTGGGTATAAGGATGATCTGCTCCACTGTTGATGCCATACTGTGAGGAATGCGCCTTTGGTAGCTCTTTAAACTCATGTTCACTAATCTCACTGTTTTGTATGCTGCACTCTTTGACTTGATTTTGCACAAAATCACCATTGTACTTTACTTGCTGAGCTGCTGGGAGCACTAATGTGGTAGGTTGTGCGAAGTCAAAGTGGGTATTAACCGGCGGAGGTGGCACTTGTATGGACTGGACGATGTTGTCGCTGTTTTTTGGAAACCAGGTAGTTCCACCTTCATCCTCAGCTGCTGCCTCCAGGACCTCTGCTTCGGCGTTGGCGGCTGCAGCAGCACTCTGTAGACGCAGTTTAAGGAGGTCAGCGCTGAGCTCTGCTTTCTTTTTTGTAGCTTCAGCTTCGATGTGGGCTTTTTCTTTTATCACCTCTGCTTCTCTTTCAGCGTATGATGCCTGTGCTTGAGCGGCAGCTGCTTTAGCACGTGCCCTTGCTGCCAAAACGCTTGCATTGGACCTTTGACTGGCACGCGACCGCTGACTCGCATGTGAAATGTTGGAACAGTTAGATCTTGTTTCCCACAGGTCACCAACGTTACTGACTGTACTTTGATGTTCCAGGACAGTAGTGTTGTCTCCTTTGTCGACTTTTGGCTGACCTTCCATATGTCTTTTTACTATTCTGCCTTTACTAGTGTGGGTGAACTAGCTTTACAGATAGCTAACATTCTCCAATAAAGAAACCAGGAAGCATCTTGTTCGTTTGGTGTGTTTTACTGAAGGACTATAAAACTGTAACATACAGAAACAAAGATAATGCATATCAAAATCTCAATAGAGTTAATAGACAATGCAAATATAACATAAGTAGCTTAGAATTAACTAAACCCTCAAAACGATCTCGTAGCGAGCGGTTAGCACTATGCTAAAATACATGGAAAATGTCATAGGGTTGCTAACAGTACTAGCGCCACATTTTTCCTTACAAATTACGAATAAAAAACATGCCAAAATAACTAAATTTGGTCTCAGCAGGAAGTTAGGATTACTATCAAACAAATACTCACAGACAGATATTGTTTAGGGACCAAAATAGAAGTTTACAGACTTAAACACTCTGTAGTTTGACATGCTGTGGGACCGATAGAAAAGTAACTGCCTTACGGAAACTCTACGTGGACAAAACACAAGAAACGCAAACACAAATAACTCTTCCCACAAGGGGGCAGCACAGCAGCAGTTTTTAATGTGTTACAAACATACTCTGGGGTGTGAAATGCAGATGACCGTGCTCTATATATGTATACGTGCTCTATATAAAAAGTTATAGCACATAATTATTACATTACCGTCTTTTAAGATTAAAACATCCAAAATGAAACATATCAGGTTACGACTATAACCCTGGTTAGGGAACTAGACGTGTTTCATGTAATGAAACTTTGGGGAATGTGATTACGTCTGAAGAACATGAGCAATTAATCCAATTCTGACTGGTGCTACATAACCATGTGCGTGTGACGATGGACACCGAAAGCTACAAAGTGGAAACCGAAACACAATAGCATTAACTTCTAAAAAAAAAACTGAAGCAAGTCACTACAGGCACAACTCAGAATGGTAACGAGACGCAGTGTCTCATTTCCTATCTCAAGTAACCAGGGTTACAGTTAGAACACAATGCTGCATTATGTAATTTGGTGCACAGCTTAGGATCAAAGTACCAGTGAACAAGTGGTCTAATAAATCCACATAAATGTGTGTGGGAAAGACCAACTTGCCACATCACACACATCCTGGAAGAAAACCTCAGAAAATAAAGCTTTTTGAAGCAGCCGTACTCCTAGTAGAATATGTCTGTCTTGGTTGCGGGGAGAAGAACCCAAATGCAGGCAGCAGCGGTTAATGGGTTAACAAAATACTTTATTTAGGGGGAAAACAGGAACAAGAAAAGTAAACAAAAACCCACAATGGGGGAAAACAGGGTACGACAAAAAGAATAATTCAAAACAAAAGACTTCCCACGAGGGGGCAAAAACTAAACGAAAACCCGACACAACGTCACAAAAAGGCAAGACATGGTTCCCACAAACCGTATAGGGCAGGCAAGACACATACAAAACGAACTAGCTCAAGACAGCAAACACAAGGGCATTAAATAGGGAGACAGACAAAGGATAATTAATGAGGACCAGGTGATGTGGATTAAACACTAAGGGAAGGCTAAACAAGACAAAAGGGGCGGGAACAGATGAGACACGAGAAAGCACATGGCAAGCCAATATATAAACAAAGCCATGTCTTTCTCACACAAAACCTAAGGCTATGCCATGACTCCGCTGCAAGACCAAGAATAAACATGACATGATAGCGGAATCATGACAATGTCTTAATTAGCAGATGTAAAGGCAAACCCAGCACCTCACACGCCATAGAAACAATCCATTTACTGATAGTTTGCTTTGATGATGGCTTGATTTTTAGGTGACCCTAAACAGAACAACACTTGATTCAATCTCATCTCAGATCGTCTCATTTATGCTTTCAAAGCCTGAACTGGGAAAAGCACATGTGGCTACACCGAGTCATGAGGAGGAGGATAGAATTTGTAAAACCAACAATCTGTCACAATCTGTTCTGTGTTTCCCGGTTATTTTGGACTTTTCCGTTAATTCATGTTTGTGCCATGTGTTTTGTAGTCCTTTGCCGTTTTTTATATTAAATAGTTTTCCCCAAGTTGTTTCTACCTAACGGGTTGCAGGTTGGATAGAGAGAGGTAATAAATTAACTAATGGCCGGGACGATCTACAGGTGAATAACGTGATGAGAAACCGGTGAGGGGAAAGCCTGACGGTGAGACACAAGGGCGGGGTGATGACATAGACCCCGAACCATGGCGAACTGTCAAAACAACTCGCATGCGCTCGACAAAAAACAAACACACCTCCGTGCCAGACAAAGACCTGCTGTGTCCGGGGTCACGACAGTACCCCCCCAGAAGCGTCACGGGACACTTAGGGAGGGGGCTCACCTCGTCTCCGGTGGAAATCCACGATGATCCAACGACCGATCCAGGATGTCACGGGACGGCACCCAAGCCCTCTCCTCTGTGCCATTGCCTTCCCAGTCCACTAAGTACTGAAAACCCCGAACACGGCGACGTACATCCAACAGTATACTGACGGTGAAAGTCGGGACTCCTTTCACAAGGCGTGGGGGAGGGGGGGTGGGATGACTGCTGGCCGGATTGAGACGGGAAGTGATGGCAGGCTTAACCCTGGAAACATGGAAAACAGGGTGAACTTGACCAAGACTAGGGAGAAGTTTGAGCCGGACAGCTACCGGGTAGACCATCTTGGTGATGCGGTATGTCCAAATGAACCTGGGTGCCAGTTTACGAGAAGACACACGGAGAGGAAGGTCATTGGTGGAGAGCCATACCCGCTGACCATACACATAGAAAGGAGGAGATGACCGGTGGTGATCGGCCGCTGTCTTGGTCCTCTGCGAGGTTCGGTACAGAACCTCTCTGGCTCTTGCCCAGGTGCGACGACACTGCCGGACGAATGCCAGAGCAGAAGGAACCGCAGCATCGAGTTCCTGTGAGGGGAACACTCAAACGGGGACATACCTGAGGAGGAGACAGGGAGGGAATTGTGGGTGTACTCGCCCCAAGAGAGATGCTGGCTGCAGGAGCTGGTATTCGGAGACGTCAGACAGCAGAGTATCTGTTAGAGATGCTGGTTGGCTCGCTCACATTGCCCGTTGGTCTGGGGGTGACAACCTGAAGACAGACTCATAGAGGCCCCGATCTGTCTACAGAACTCTTTCCAGAACAGGGAGGTGAACGGAGGACCCCTAACGGACAAGTCGACCGGAAGATGTTTCCTTGTTTCCCCAGTGTGTAACCATGCGTTCCCTTTGGCCTTCTTTTATGCTACATTATGTCTTTGGATTACCTTGGTTTGTTTTGCTCAGTATTACTTTATTAAATGTTTTACTGCATGTGGATCCACTTCCTGTCTAGTTTCTCTTCGTTGTTACAGAAAGACTGGCCATAGATGGATCCAGCAGATTTGTATTACTTTTATTTATCTTCTTTCGCTAATGTAGACGTATGTACCCGTCAGACCTCTGCGCTCTGCAAACGAACAACGTCTTGTGGTGCCATCCCAAAAAGGTAAAAAATCGATCTCATGAACCTTCTCTGGATCGGTTCCACTTACGATCTTTAAGAATCGGCTGAAAACGCATCTCTTTCGTCAACACCTTACCGATCAGTTCTGACTTCTATTTCTTTTCTACTCTTCAAGAAAAAAAAAAACTTCCAACTTAGCTCTGTATACTGTGGTAGGCATTATGAAGCCAGTTTTATTGATTGCACTTATGCTTTTTGTTGTACATATGTTGTCCGAATTGCTTCGATTGTTTGCATCTGTAAGTCGCTTTGGATAAAAGCGTCTGCTAAATGACTAAATGTAAATGTACTCATGCTCCGCCAGGGACAGTACACGGGGAGAAACTCGACTCGGGAGATTTACAGAGAGAGAGCAGGAAAACCCCTCTGGGAGAACGACACAGCCGTAGCGATCTGGTGCGGGGAGATACCTCGACCCGTCTTACTCACGAGGAGAGAATCCAAAGTACTGCGTTCAGAGATGAGTGCTCAGCTAGAGGTGAGGTGCCTGACCACCGAAGAGAGACGAGATGCGGAGCGATTGTACCGGCCATTAACTAATGGCCGGTACAATCTACAGGTGAATAGCATAATGAGAGGTCTTGAGAAACCGGTGAGGGGAAAGCCTGATGGTGGATTTAGTTATTCTAGGTGTTATCAAAAATCTGGAGTTTTGAGATCTTAGAGAGTGTGATGGGTGGTAGTGTGATAGAAGCTCTGTTATGTAGGTAGGGGCTAAACTGTTTAAAGCGGGCGTAACACACAGGGTTTCTGCCAATCTCATATTAATCTTGAGTACCTATAGAGTAGTATTGCATACTTCGTATCTTCGAAGAGTATTTAGTTTGATCACATTTATAAAAGATAGACACAGCTTTACGATTGTTTCCGAAAACATACTGCGCGTGCGGGGGGGAGGATTAGGCTGAACCAAAGCACGTGCGCACCCATTGTCAACAAAACACAGAAATGAGTTTCACTCACTGCATGCGGTTCATGTCCAGCATCTTTTAGCACTGGGACGACTCCATTTATCAGTTTCAAACGATCGCCAAATCCAGTGTTTATATAACATTCATCACCCAAATGTAGTGTAGTGAACAAACAAACACCTGAACTTCGCAAATGTATGCTCTCGTTCCTGCTTAGAAGTGAAAGTGACGTCTGCGCATCCTCCTTTTCCTGCACTACTTGCGGCCACGTGGAAGAAGGCTGTTTTTGTGACATTTGAGATGTGATTTCTAAATGACAGGTTGCTGTCTAATATAATGCCTAGATCTTTAACTGTATTTGTTGAAGTAACAGTGCAGCCTTCAATTTGCAGGTTATAATCCAAAATATTCTGCTCATGCGTCTTTGGTCCGATAAGTAATATTTCTGATTTATTAGAATTTAAAGGTTCTGTGTGTAAGTTTCAGAGGCCACTATTGGCGATGTAGGAAATTGCAACCTACAGCTCCGCCACCCCCCTCCCATTAGAGAAGCTACGGTTGCCGTCACAGGACAAAAGGGTTCTGTAAACTATAGCGGCCATTATCGGTGGTGTTGATAATTGCAATCTACGTCTCACAGGCGAACAACAGACTGAAGCTACGGACACAGGACAGAGATGTCGTCATCTGAGACAGCAGAGAGTAACCTTTGCAAGTCAAGTGACGAGGTTTATTTACAAAGAAAAATAAATAAATACAATTTACATAATTCATAATTTACTCTAATCGTTATAGTGAATATTATTGTTACTTGTTTAGCATTGTGTCAGTGATTTATTCGCTTATTTTGCATGCCATTTTTTGGCACGGTAACTTGGTTCGTAATTTACTGCCTATTGAAACCGCTTGCTAAGATGCTAAAGGCGTGTAATCTAACCGCGAAAGTCTTAGCAGACGTTTTTCTCATCATCACCGAGTCAATCAGAGGACTTAACACAGGTAGTTAGAGGGAGAGGAAGAGGGCGGAGAGGAAGAGGGCGGAGAGGTACAGGTGTTGGAGATGCAGGCAGTGCGAGGAGAGGCAGAGGAGCAACAGCCCAGTATAAACAACATTACAGATGTTTATAAGCAAAGTAAGGCATCACCCCAATTGATCAATTGTATCTTCTCAAATCTTCTTTGACACTGTATTGCTGATAAACTATGCAACGTGGAAGTTTGGATTTTATCCTATCAATTATTAAATTACACATTTGTATGCACAGAAGCTAAGCAGTATTATAATATAATTTACACCCGAGTTATGCAAATTATGATTGTAAACATGATTTCTAACTTGATTTGCACACGGCCATGCAAAAAGGAATTATAGTACAATTACAAAGTACTAAAAAATTGACAAGGAAAAACGCTACTTCTCTTGATGATCATGCTCATTTATTAGCTAAAGCTATCAAACAAACAGTTCACTTATATTGCTGAAATTAGACAAACTTACCGGTCCAGCAGAAAGCTGGCAACTTCGGCGTCGCTTAGCAAACCCTTTTCCTGCTTCAGTGCCCTCCATTTGGGAAAAGCCACGCCGATGTTTATTCGGGTTTTCTGCCGTTTTTTGTCTCGACTTCGCCTTGCTGCATCGTGTTTTCTCTTTTTTGACGAAACATATTAACGCTCGGTCGGCTCTTGTACAGAGTATGTGTGGTCCGCCATTAGCGCAAATTTGACTTCTTACTGCAACAAAGAACCGTTTATATTTCTAAAAAAAAACACAACACGTACATTTTGTTGTTGTTCTTCCTATTCTTCTCCAAAAAACAGCCAAAGAAGAAGAACATAGTCGGGTGCATTCTTCGTTTTACGAAAGGCGCTCAGTTTGTCCGTGTGGTGCTACTATAGAAACATGGCTGTGCAATTTTATAAATTGCATGTAAGGGTGTGGCCGCGGTGTATATACATAAAATGGCTCATTGTAGGGTAATATAAACATTTCGGTTCATTTTGTAAGGTATTTCTTCACCACTCACAACATAGTTTTGTATTATATATTACATTTTGGTAAATAAATCCTTCAAAATGCTACACACTGTACCTTTAAAAGAAGGAAATTACAATTACCATCATTGTTTTTTACCGGGGAAATCGAACGATCCTTTACTAACTTTCCTTATATATATTTACATTTATTCATTTGGCAGACGCTTTTATTCAAAGCAACTTACAACTAGGAGAGCATATAAAAAAATGTCAACACGCTAAACAGTACTGTTAGTTTACAAGGCCATGATACTAGGAGGATTAAAGCTGGAGTAAGCAAAGGAGAGTCAGAGTTCCTAGTTGTCATGATACTTGGCTTCTAGATGTCTTTGCTGAAGCCATTCGGTTGATAATGACATTCCTTAGAGCCACATTTTCACCATATAGCTTGTTGCATCGTTCCCCTGTGCTCTTTTGGGGGAGGGGGTTGGGGAGACGAGCAGCAACACTCTCTTTTTGTTACTGCTGATATAAGGAGCTAGTCAATGGTTGAGATTGTGAGGGCCAAGGTACTGTATACAAACTTTAAATTCAATTTTGCTTCCTGGAACCTCTCAATGACAGTGTTAACAAAATCAAGAGGCTAGCAGGTGACAGCGGACCATCCAGAAGAATCTCTCTCCTTGATGCCTGAAAAGTTCAACTATTTACATTTACTTATTTGGCACACACTTTAATCCAAAGCGACTTACATTGCATTGTACTATACATTTTTATTTGAGTATGTGTTATCTCCTGGGATCGAAACCATGACCTTGGTGTACCACTGAGCTACAGGAAAGCTGTATCTTTTACCTGTAACTATATAAAAGTTTGTTGATTAACATTTTCCAGAAAGTATTTTCTGTTTTTGCTTCATTGTTGACAGATGCAAGTCAGAGAAGAAACATTCCCCTAGTTCTCAGATCAGATTTCCAAAATACCTTTTCTCAAAGCAGCCACGTATGAGATGGTGTGTATGCATGCACCAAATATGCATCGCATAGCTACCATTCCAGCCATAGAGCGACCAATGGTTTAAGCCAACTCTTTTGTAGCGCAGAAAGCAAAGTCTCCCCAGCAGGTCAGCCTGGTAAACCTGAAGAATACTCATCATATGCAGGTTTCAGGTAAAAGATACGTAGCTAAAGTGTAAATTCATGTATTTCATAGAACTCATCTACGAAAACTCGACTGTAAAGAAAAGACAAAGAGCATGACATATAAATAACTGTACACAATAAAGCAACTAATAAACAGAGTAAAAATATGTGTATAGACATCAAAATAACTATATTTTGTTGGTTGATTAACATCAAAGTTATAAGTATTTATGGATTTTGCATCAAGTAGAAACATTCACCTAGTTCTCGGATCAGATTTCCAAAATACCTTTTCTCAAAGCAGGGTCATATTTCAGGCCATAATAAAATAACAAAAAAAAAATGTTAAGGACCATTTGCATTGTGAGATTACATACATGAAAATTATTTTCCCTTATTAAAACTCTTATTCAAATAGTATTATAGTGTGTCTGAATGTTTTCATTTTTTTGGATGTTAAGCTTTATTCTTTATAATAATGACAATTAATGATTAAATACTAAACTTTGTCAGACATTGAAACATAGCCTTTAAGCAAAATGTATCTCTTATTTTTACTTTTAATTTCGTGATGAAAGATGACCCAGGACATGTTCTCATGAGATTTACTCATAAAAACTGCATAGGAGTACATAGAAAGTCATAAAGAAATCCTGGAGGCAATATACTGTGCTTATTTTCCAAGACTAAGAGCTGCCAATTTGGTATAGCCTGTGGGAGTTGTTTCCATCCCTGTTTTTTTCCCCTTGATTTTAAAGTGAAATCACCTGGGATGTAATTTATTAATTAGAATCAGCCCATGCAGTGGGGGCTTGCACATGTGTTTCGGAGAGCTCTGTGGTCTCTGTGTTCTGGGTGATTGGGATTAATAACACGAGCCAATTTGAAATAGAAATCAGAGCGCTTAATATAGGCAGAGTGGAGGGGCGTGCGCCCTAGACCACTGCAACAAAAAGAGCCTTTGTGCCTGTGAGTTCTACTGTACTCTAAATCGTTTACAAAATTAAACTTTTTCCTTCAAAATTGTCTTGAGAATACCTAGATCATTTTACCATAATGGTCTCATTTTGTCACATTTTGAATCTGTTTTGTACAGCACTTTGATATTTATTTCATTTGGTCTAAAAATCTTGCTGTAATTTAAGTGATTGAATATCATTGTATGGATGGTATGCAAAATATAATCCTTTATAAACTGAATCTATCAACCCAGACAAAGATTTTGTGCTTTAGGCAAAAAGTATGCTATCAAAATGCAAATGACAAAATCATTTCATGAATGCAAACAAAGTCCGTATGAACTAGAGCAAGAACTCTGAAACTTGGTTACAGTGTGGTAAAGTTGTGTTTATACTTTATAAAACATGTATACAATACAATATACAGCCATGTATATAGCAGTTGACAACAGCAGTTTTCATAGTGGCCAAAGACAGAGAGATTCTTATATTACTGTAGCGAGGAAGGCGGGACGAGAGCCGTCGGACAAAGAGGCGGGGCCGGGGGCGATGATTGGATATCAGCTGTGCGCTCACCGGCTCCGCATTACGACGGAGGAGAACGGAAGCAAAAAAGGTCGAGCTGACAGTATAGTCAACGAGAGAGGACCGGGCCCGGACACATGTTAAGTTTATGTTTATGTTTGTGTGGCCGGCAGTCGACCGTGAGGTGGCTGCCGGCATTTTACTTCCGGATGTTTGTTTGTTTATTTTATTAAAACTTTATTTAAATGTTTGCCGGTTCCCGCCTCCTTCCTTCCCTACATTAAACCGTATTACAATTACATTATATTATATTATTGTCATGTGTGGCTATATATAAAGCGCACGACAAGGAGTAGTATTCCAAACGGAAGTATTTAATAAAATCCACAAACGTACACAGGAGCAAAACGGGAACAAAACCACACAAAACGGGAACAAAACCCCACAAAACCATAAACAATACCAGACAAGGAACTGAAGAGAACACAGGGCTTAAATTCACAGAAAAAACTGAATTAAGGTAAACAGAAACAGGTAAGATGCTAATTAATTAATAAAAAAACATGGGAACAAATACAGGCAAATGAGAACATCGAACAGAACCAGAACAGAACAAAACATAATTAATTACAGTTGGCCCCCATACCGAAGAGGTGCGTCGTCGTGCCGACAAAGTCAAACGGAGGAGGAAGGGGTCTCAGGAGGTGGACAAAGGGCAGGCAACAGGGAAAGGGGACAGTTTATGGAGCAAGGGTGATAAGGACGGTGGGAGGAACCAGGGAGAAGCCCGGAGCAGGAGGAGTCTGGTGTTGGTCCAGAGACCAGCCAGGACAGCGGCCCATGGTGGAGTCGCCAGAGGGAGGAGCCATGGTGGAGATGGTAGAGGCGAAATCAAGGCCGACTTATGGGGATGGATCCGGTGGAGGAGAAGCCCAGGATGAAGACGGAGTGCCACAGAGCCAGGGTGACCACAAGGATCCGGAGGGCCAGGCTGGAGCTGGCAGAGGGAGGAGCCTACAGAGCCAAAGGGACAGAGGGATGAGGCGTAGCCAGAGGAGTGTAGTCCTGCTGTGAAGGCAGGTGAACGACAGACCAAAGTTGAGGCGGAGAGACCAGGGAGCCCTGTGAAACTGGTGGGATAACAGGGCACAGTGGAGACGAGGGAGCCAGGGTGGACCCGATGGGTCGAAGGGCCAAGGTGGAGTCCAGCTCTCGGGGGCCCGAGGAAGAGACATGGGATCTTCAACCCCCATAGGTAGCTGGCAGCTGGAGATTCCGAAACTCATCTGACCCAACGGTACTGGTGTGCTAAGGGTGAGCTGAGGTGTCTTCAGGTGCCAGCGGACCCAGGGCTGATGGACTGGCTGGCAGAGACAGAGACAGAGGAGGAGATGTGGGAGACTGGAGATGAGGGGTTGGCTGATGAGGGAGGGCTTGGTGGGACCAGCAGGAATGAAGGCGAGCTGGGGCAGGAACAGCGGAGACAAAGGAGAGCCGGACGGGACGAGCGGAAACAAAGGAGAGCTGGACGGGACCAGCGGAGAAAGGAGCAGCCAACAATCCTCATTTAACCAGTTAATAATTCTAGAGGCTGGCTGCAGCTTACCTTCAACAGTGAGAGTGTGGGCGGGGCAACCCTCCATTCCCTCGATCGAGGGCTCCCATGGTTATGTGCGGCATTGCAAGAAATTGAGTATGAGGAGATTAGCGACGTACTCATAGCCAATCTCCTGCAGTCACAGACGCTGCAATATTTTAATACCTGCTTGATATTATAGCCCCTTTGATCTTGTGTTTGCGATGCAACGCCGATGTGGGGCTAATCCAGCCAATCACAGTGCAGATTGATTGCATCAAATCATGACATCCGGGAATTAAGAGCTGTTGGCATAATAGAACAGAACAGAATTATTAGTTATTAGGGCACTCTGTCTGTTTTAAGTTGTGTAGGGTGCATGCTGCTACAAGAAGACTGACAAGGAACCTCATTGTGTAGTGTAAGCACCACAGCAATTCAGGTAGTCTCAAAGGCCCGTAGTGTGAGCTTGGTTTTAGACTAACAGATGGCTTCCTATAAGCATTGTAATGGCTTGCAAAATCATCATAGACATATGAGTGCTCTGAAGTAATCGCAAATCCCTTAAAAGTGCATCGTAAGGAGACAGAGTTATAACGTCACCAGCAGGACAACCAGAAAATTGCACCTAAATTTAAACACTCCTACAGTACAGTATATGCGACTTATGTTTTGTTTACCGATTTTCCTATTTTTTGTTATTATTATTTAAAATAAAACGACTGAACATAAATGAATAAAGCAAAGAATATGAAAGATCTAACAAGACTGTGTTTGGTCTCTTAGTTTGTTAATCTCATTGAAGAGGTGTTGAGTTCAATTTCAAGACTAATTCAGGAACAAGATTCAGACTATAAAGGTTTTTTATTTACATTTTATTTATGACAATTATTTGCATTTTCCTTTAAAACAGCCCGAAAACGGCTTGACTTCCCCTCCTATCTTTTTTTTTTTTAATTGTGGTGTAAAATGTGACATGAAGTTATTGAGAGAACACATCCAAATACAACATCCGAAACTCAACAGTTGCTGGAGACTATTCTGTTAGAAGAAAGTAAATGAAACGTATTGTGAGCTTCAGGTGAGGAAACAATTTTGACTGAAACGCAATGCAAGTCAATCACATGAACACGAAACACAGTCTGTCTGGATCTGGTATTAGAACCCCTGCAGAGACCATATTCCAGCTTGCATCACATTGTCAACGGAAATAGATGAGAACTCAGGACTTGTTTTAATTATCACTCTCAAAAGCATGCTAACAGACTTTCCATGCAGGTGGATTGTGCAAGCTGAAGTGGTAAGAGTGAGAAGTAAACAAGATCATACAATTAAGCTAAATAATAACCTGCCTTCCTGCACACTGTTGACACACTTCCTGTACAGGATATAGACAACAGCTCCCTCGACTCTATGTTGACCCCATATGATATCATGCGTAATCGGTTTATTAAGAAGACCAGTGGGGCGTATGATGGTGTTTAGTTCAGGATAATGTCTTGAATTGTACGGGTGAGTTTTTGAGAACATGCTCTGTCAACACAGCTGTGAGACTTCTTGCTGATAATGATTATAATTCTTCTTTATTTCTTTATTTTTTGCCAAGCAATATGTTTCTGGTTTACAATATGGAACTTGTTGTGCTATCATAAAAGACTGGACATTTGTTTTGGGTACTTTAAAATCTACAGCACTTTTTTATTTCATATTAATCCCTGTATTCGATCATGATTTGCTGAAGAATCATTTGTAAATCCTGAACAAGAGGATAAATACATATTACCTGAACCTCAAAAATGGGTTAATGTTCTCATAATGGGCGTATTAAATGTGAGGCAATGCAATGTGTTATTTAAATAGCTCAAATGGGCTCATGGAAAGTGAGGAAATTGTTTGCTAGTGCCTTAAAAATACTTCACACATTTGAGTTACCCTGATGTGGTTCCAAACCCATTTGTTATCATTTTTTTTCATGGAACACAACTCATTTGAAAACAGCAATTAATTATGGTAACCATGTTATAATTATGCCTGCATGGATAGATTAGTTGGTAAAGCATCAGAATTGTAAAGCATTGCATTATCACTGCAAAGGTTGTGATTCCCAGGAAACACATACTGATGAATAAGTTAAGTTTGATCAAAACATCTACCAAATAAAAACATGTTATAGTATCCATGTAAAGTGATTTAACATCACTGACACTACACATTATGAGTTCCAAAGTTGCTTTAGGGAATTTGCAACCATGTTTGCAGTCATCCAAGTCCAAAAAGTCCATACAAGCTAAATTCTTTAACCCCTTCACCGCCTGCCTGCACTTGGGTTCTTCCCCACTCAACTGTGACATATCTCCAAAATTATTGATGTAGTCTTAATACAAAATAAATAAATGAACTTAATTTAGATGGATTTAACATAATAAAATTGAATTGGTTCATTCAATTGACTATATACATTTCATCAGTATTTCATAGAAATCAAACCCACAGCATTTTGTCTGTGTGTTGCTAAAATGAGAGACGGGTTTAATTATGGTTCCCTTTCTGTCGGTCTCTCGACGTTGTGTCGAAGACGACAGATGGGGGTTCGCCCTTGAGAACCAATCAACTCTGACTACTATAGAAAAGGCCAATGAAATTTGGCGAATGAAATTTGCATGCCGGGCTCCGCCCCCGGATGTCCGGTATAAAAGGAAGCCGGCGTGCAGCATTCACTCACCTTTTGTTCTTCAGAGCCCTCGCTCATGACTACGAACAAAAAGAATTCAACGAATTCTTCTTCTACTTCGCCGGATCTACGACGCAGAGCAGCGGATTGTCCCTTCCTGCAGCGACCTTCTCCTGGGCGTCTCGGCGGTTCCGGAGGTGATAGAGATTATTTCTAAAAGGTCCTTTTCAGGACTGACTGAGCATTCTCCAGCGCGGCATGTCCCGCTGTTCTCTTGGGTGCGGCACCCTCATCGAGGAGGGGGATGGACACGATCGCTGCATTAGGTGTCTGGGCGTCCAGCACACTGAAGCAGCGTTCGTTGACACGTCTGCCCGCACTGCGGGCGGATTGTCACTCAGAAGTTGCGGTCACGGGGGCTGTCTTCCTACGGGAACCAGCCACCATTTCGTCTGCTACCCGGGCTGTGACATCTGTGGCTACGGCCCCGATGACCACCCACGTAGCAGCGTTAGTGATATGGGGAACTCTGCGAACATAAACCCGCCAGCCAAGTGCTCACGGGCCGATCGCACCCCGATTCGCTCTTCTGAACGTTCCCCAACCGGCGGGGCATACCGTTCGGATCCTCAGGCACGCACTCGGAAACGATGTGTGACGTAGATGAGATGTCGTTCGCAGCATCGGAGGGAGACGGGCATCCGACTCTGACGAATCCGAGCTCCCCCCCCAGGGGGGTCGAGCTCAGGAGGAAGCAGAAGTGATGTCAGCCATGCTAATCCGGGGATACGTGGTTCCTGGGGGCGGGGCGCGGTGCAAACCACGCCCACCCCGGGTGCCATTTGTTTCCCGGAGGTGCATGAGGAGCTGTGTAAAACTAGGAGCGCTCCACGGACCGCTCCAGTCGAAACAGCTCCGGCTCCCTCACTTCCCTCGAGGGTGGGGCAGCCAAAGGCTACGTCGAGATCCCCCGGGTGGAACGTGCGGCTGCGGTGCATCTGTGCCGCAGACGGCTGCCGCCTGGGGAGAATCGGCCACGCCTACCGTCCAACGCGTGTAGGACTTCGACATCTATGGTGCCGAAGCCTTGCGCTGCCGCGGACCGGGCTGCCTCCTCTCTCTACGCCATGGCCATCCTGCAGGTCCGCCAGGGCGTTGAGAGAGCTCCACGAGGGTAAGGCCGACCCAGGTATAATGCAGGTTTTCTGTGCCGCCACTGACAGCGCTCTACGGAGCGACCAAGGTGGCGGCACGGGACCTGGGTCGGACGATGTCCACGGAAGTGGTCCAGGAGAGTCACCCCCGGCTGAACCTTGCGCAGATGAGTGACACCGAGAAAGTCCGCTTTCTTGTTACATCCGTCTCGCAGGGTGGGCTGTTCCACGCGCTCAGCAGTTTTTGACGGTGAAGAAGCAGACAGTGGCGATTAGCCACATTTTTACCACGCTGTGACTCGGCCGCCCTCAAGCCTCCGAGATCTCACGTCATGTCTGTTTCCCGGCAGCCCAGGACCCCTTCCACATCGACTCCGGTTACTGTGCCCCCGCAGGTGGCCACCCCGGAAGTCGAGGTCGAGGGGGAAACCTCACCCCGTCAGCTAACTTCTCACGAGAAGTGACACTGACGGGAAGACCCCAGGGGGAGCAACATCGGGCCCGACCTTCACAGCTACGGCTCTGATCAGTCGGTACGGGACGGCTCCTGCCTCGTCACCAAAGCCGGGCCCTTCTCAGGGCCTGGCGCCCACTTACTCACAGAGAGTTTTCTGTTTCCCCTGGGAGTTCATTCCTGCCGATCGCACACTCCACTGGACTGTGCCCGGCAAACCCGACCCCACGCCCTGGCGAGGCGTAGGGTCGTACACACACACGACAGCTGCTACCACTCTCAATGACAGTGCGTGCAGCTGTCCCGCCAGGCAGGTAAGTAGGCAGAGCCAACCTTCCCTCCGGGGCCCCCTCCCCGCGACAGGGTTAGCTCCGCCAGCCATCGAACCACCCTCCATGGGAATGGTGAAGCAGACCGTCCCCTTGGTCCCCCTGTCACAGTCCCTGGGAGCTCGAGAGCTGCCCACACTGTCTCGGTGGCTAGGGCAGACGGTCCGTCTTGGTTACTCGATCCAGTTCGCCAGAGACTCTCCCAAGTTTTGGGGCATCATCTCTCCCTCTGTCTGAGGCTAGGGACGCCTACATACTTCGGGTAGAGGTCACCACCCTTCTGGCAAACAGGCGTCGAGTTCGTCCCTCAAACCAAGATGTTCGGTGGGTTACAACCCGCACTTCATCGTTCCCAAGAAAGACGGCGGGTTGCGCCCCGGAGGTCTGCGTACCCTGAACTAAGCACCTTCACAAGCTGCTGCTCAGGATGCTCACGCAGAGGCGCGTCCTGACACCCATCAGGTGTCAGGATTGGTTCGTGGCAATCGACCTGAAATCCCTTTCGGTCTGTCCCTGTCTCCACGGTCTTCACGAAGATCGTGGAAGCCGCCCTTTCTCCCTGAGGGGAGGAAGGTGTGCGGGTACTTAACTATCTCAACGACTGGCCTGACACACTCGTGAGATCTGTTATGTATACAAGGGGCCTGGTGCTCCGGCACCCAGATCGATTGGGAATTCAGGTCAACCGAGGAAAGGACAAGCTCTCCCCAGGGCAGAGCATCCTCTTTCTCGGTAGGGAACTCAACTCTGTCACCATGTCGGCGCAACTGTCCGCAGTACGCGCCCAGCCGGTGTTGAACTGCCTGGAACATTTCAGGCAGACAGCGGTCCCCCTGAAACGATTCAGAGGCTCCTGGGCATGGCGTCCTCGTCGGGTGAGACCCCTCGGGTTGATGCACATGAGACCGCTCCAACACTGGCTTCAGAGTCGAGTTCCGAGGAGAGCGTGGCACACCGGCAGCAGGCGCATGGTGATGACGCCCTGCGGCCGACGCGCACCAAAACCCCTGGTCTTCCATGACTTTTTCGACGGACTAAGGTCCCTCAGGGCAGGTTATGAGGCAAGTCGTGGTGACGACGGACGCCTCCCTGCAGGGGTGCGGTGCAGTGTGTAACGGGCACGCAGGCGGGGCATTGGGCGAACCCCCACCTGCGCTGGCATATCAATTGCCAGGAGTTGTGGGCAGTGCTACTTGCACTGAGCAGGCTGCGGCCTCTCGTGCGGGACAAGCACGTGCTGGTCCGAGGACGGCACTACGGCTGTAGCGTACATCAGATCTTAGGGTGGCGTTCGCTCACAGCAGCTAACACAACTTGCTCGACGCCTCCTCCGGTGGAGTCAACAGGTGATCCGTTCCCTGTGGGCCACACTCACCTCGGGCAAACTTAACTAGACAGCCTACGCGCTCTCTTGTCAGTTTATGCCTCGTAGAGAGTGGCGACTCCACCCCCGCGTAGTTCGCTTGGTACTCCCTGTCCGAGGCTCTCGACACGGATATCCTTGCGCACAGCTGACCGCGGGACGGGCGGAAGCACACCTTCCCCCCCCCCAGGAGCCTCCTTGCACAGACACTGTGCAAGGCCAGGGAAGAGGAGCACCAAGTGTTATTGGTTACACCGCACTGGTCTAACCGCACTTGGCGTCAGAGCTGATGCTCTGGACAGCGACTCCCCCTGACCCATTCCCCTGACAGAGGACCTGCTCTCTCAGGGGAAGGACACGTTCTGGCATCCCAGATCAGACCTCTGGAACACCATGTCTGGTCTCTAGACGGGACGAGAAGTTCCTGAGTTGGCTACTCCCCCTCTATGGCGGAGACCATCACCCAGGCTAGGGCCCCATCTACGGGCGGTTACACGCCTCTAGACGGCGCCGCTTCTTGTCCTGGTGTCTCTCTCAACGAGAAAGACCCACTGAGGTGCTCGATCAGGATTGTGTTGTCCTTCTTACGAGACTAGAGACTAACATCTCCCCTCCACACTGAGTGTGTATGTAGTCGCTGTCGCCACTCATCACAACTCAGTTGATGGAAAGTTTCTAGGATGACACGACCTGGTCGCCAGGTTCCTAAGGGGTGCGAGAGGGCGGCTCCCGCCTCATCTCCGCTCCATACCCTCTTGGGACCCTAAGGGGTCCTCGGGGGGGCCTCTGGGCCCCCCAAGAGCCCCTCGGAGGTGCCGATCTTCCTCACCCGAGTAAGACGGCCCTCCTGATGGCGCTCGCTTCCTTCAAGAGGGTAGGGCACCTCCGAGCATCCTCCGTGTCCCCGGATTGCCTTGAATTCGGCCCTGGTAACTCTCACGTTATCTTGAGACCCAGGCCCGGATGCGTGCCCAAAAAGTTCCCCACTACTCCCTTACGGGGCGAAGTGGTGAACTTGCAGGCGCTCCCCATTGGGGAGGAAGACCCAACCCCATCCGTGTTGTGTCCTGGACCGCACGCAGGGCCTCAGTAGCTCTGACCAGCTCCTTGTCTGTATTGGAGGACAGCAGAGGGGAAGGCTGTCTCCAAGCAGAGGTTGGCGCACTGAGTCGTGGATGCCGTTACGACGACATTCCAATCTCAGAATCTCCCATGCCCACGGAGGGGGGTATAGCCACCTCCTGGGCACTGGCAGAAGCGCCTCTCTAGCAGACATCTGTAGAGCTGCGGGTTGGGCTACGCCCATACACCTTCGCAGGGGTTAAACAACCCTAGCGTAAACCCGGTGTCAGCCCACGTCCTGCGTGGCAACATGTAGGACTGGCATCCGGCGGGGCGTATGCCTGCGAAAGCATCACCCCACCCTCTAGGAGGCTGGGTCAGTGTGCTATCTACCTCTCTCCTTACCCTACTCTGGCTAAGGACAGGTATCCTATCCGTTTCCCTTCTTACCCAACCACTTGGTTAAGAATAGGCATTCTATCCATCACTAAGCAAGCACCACCTGGGGGTTGGCTGGGCAGAGCAGCCTTCCCCCTTAGGCCGGAATAACATGTGAGCCATCCCCTGGCTCTAACCGGACCTAGTGCTACCGGACGCCTGTAACACCCCCCCCCGTGGGCTGTTCCGTCTGATGTATCCTCATGATATGGTTCCCACTCCTGGTAACCCATGAGCTTCCCCAGGTGGACCTCCACCTCGCGGTTAACTACTCAGCCCCGCACGTTCCATGCGTTCTCCTCCAAGGACGAGACCATACCTTATCCACCGTATTCCTCCCCACGGTAGGAGGTGGCCTCTGCAGCGCATCCCTAATCCCTAGGAAGTTGCGCTTACCCGGTGTAAACCCGAGCCGGACGGCCTCTCGCCAGTAGAGAGCTAAGGCCTCCGTCCGTGAAAGGTTACCGGTCAGGGCTGTTCCCATCTTTCTCCAAGAAAGCTCTGGAACCCCCCGACCACCACACTGGAAGGTTACAGTTTCGCGAAAGCATCGAGCTGACACGCCCAGGCCTGTTACCGTCGCTTCGCTAGAGATTGTGACGCGATACAGCGTTGGCGTTTTCCATAGAGAACCCCATCTGTCGTCTTCGACACAACGTCGAGAGACCGACAAAGGGAACGTCTCGGTTACGTATGTAACCTCGGTTCCCTGATGGAGGGAACGAGACGTTGTGTCCCTTATGCCACTAACACGTATCGTATTCTGCTGCAGTCGTGAGAGGCTCTCAGGCTCTTCAGAACAAAAGGTGAGTGAATGCTGCACGCCGGCTTCCTTTTATACCGGACATCCGGGGGCGGAGCCCGGCATGCAAATTTCATTCGCCAAATTTCATTGGCCTTTTCTATAGTAGTCAGAGTTGATTGGTTCTCAAGGGCGAACCCCATCTGTCGTCTTCGACACAACGTCTCGTTCCCTCCATCAGGGAACCGAGGTTACATACGTAACCGAGACGTTGTGTTAAAAATCAACAGTATTTGACAGAAGGTGTTGGGTCAGGCTTGGCACTATAAACGATTTTCCACTGAGTTCAGAGACACTTAACCTATCTTTAATTCCAAACACATTGTTTTTAGGTGAACAGTTCTCATTCCAAAATAAGGACATTGTACAGGTATAGTACCTATTGAGTCTCTAACGATCAAGATACATCTTTGTTAAAGACATTCACTGGAAAGTCCTGAAATGTAATGGTAAATTCTGTGCATGCCAAGTTACAAGCTTTGCATATAAAAAAAAAATACAAAGTGTTAACCTATTAGTTTAACAATCAAGCCTTTGAGAAACTGACAAGATTGTATATGCTAAAAAACTGGTTAGCCTTCGTGTCTAGGGATCTTGCCATGAACAGATTACAAAGAAATTATATACTTTATAAATGTGCTGAAAATGCCCAACGTCTTCATCTTCGCCTCTTTTTAATACAAAGTGACAATACAAAGTGACACATGGTGGTACTGAGAATGCTAATACACTACATTACAATGAGAGCTGGAAGTAACTGCAGGGTATTGTATCTCCTTTTAAATAACACCAAAGATTTAAGCATCAGTGTAGAGAATAATGCATATAATGGTGTACAATAATACGGAAAACTTTTATCATAACAGGATGGAATTTACCTTTTTATTAGAAGAAAACATAGACCCTGCCCAGAAGAAAGGAAAATCAAACAAGAGATCTTATCATTTCACATATTTCTCCTAGACAGAAATTAGATAAAATGAACATCAAATTGAGACATAAGGTTAAGTCTCCTGCTTCTCACATGTTTCTCCTGAGACAAAAAAAGTCATTCTCTCATGTTTGTCTCTCTCCACTGAAATTTAGAAGAGATCTCAATAACATCTCACACTGTGCTCAGACTTTTCTCCTTAGCTAAAGTCTCTAACATTCTCACAAGTATCTCCTTAAAGTTTCATAAGATATCTCCGTAACATCTCTCACTGTGCCCAGATCTGTGCCCAGATTTTTCTCCTTAGCTAGAAACTCAGTTCACTTTCTGTCGGTCTCTCGACGTTGTGTCGAGAACGACAGATGGGGTTCGCCCTTGAGAACCAATCAACTCTGACTACTATAGAAAAGGCCAATGAAATTTGGCGAATGAAATTTGCATGCCGGTCTCCGCCCCCGGATGTCCGGTATAAAACGAAGCCGGCGTGCAGCATTCACTTACCTTTTGTTCTTCAGATGTCATGGTCGAAACACAGGAGAGACCCAATTGCGGGGTGAACAATGTTTATTTTGATTAGACAAAGTCAACAGCACAATAATAGTTCAATAGGCTGGGGTCTTAGTCCACAGTGGGAGGAGACAGCGACGCGGTTACCGGCGGCCCTGTAGTAGAGGCTCAACACAATTCCGTGCGAGAGTTCGTGAGGTGCGGAAGAGTAGTCCAGGGGCGTCAAATCAAGCTGTAGGTATAATCCCAAAAGCATTAGACGTGGACGACAGTTAGCCGCCGGGTAGCCGTACTCACAGATATAGTGTGGAAGCGTGGAGAGTGGATCTGGAAACTGTGACTAAGAAGCAACAAGACAAACAAGACAGGAACAATGCAAGACTTCGTTAGACGAGCCGCAGCAACGTCTAGGGCAGTCTGAACTGGCAACAGCAACGGTCAGACAACGGACAAGAAACACTGGGGCATAATAAAGGAAAACATGACGAGGGTAAATCATTAGCAGGTGCGTAAGAGGTAGAGAGCTAAATGGGCGATAACAATCAGGTGTGTGAGCATGAGTGGAAAATCACCCGTGTTGGGGAAACCTAAGAAAACACAGGGGTGGGGAGAGTGACGCAGACACTGAGCACGTGGTTAGTGAGTAACCAACCTCGTGCTCGACAAAACAACACACCCATGTGTAGAAGATGTCCCGACCCAACCCGGGTCGTGACAGTACCCCCCTCCCCACCAGCGCCACAGGGCGATTCAGGGAGGGGGCTCACCTCGTCTCCGGTGGAATTCCATGATCAACGACCGGTCCAACACATCTCGCGAGGGGACCCATGACCTTTCTTCTGCGCCATAACCCTCCCAGTCCACTAGGTATTGGAAACCCCTACCTCGACGGCGGACATCCAGTAGCTTCTTGACGGTGTAAACGGGGACGCCGTCCACCAGCCGAGGCGGGGGGGGTGGGTCGGGAACTATCCGGATTGAGATGGGAGGTGACAAAAGGTTTAACCCTGGATACGTGGAAAACAGGGTGAACTCGACCAAGAGTCGGAGGAAGCTTGAGTCGTACGGCTACCGGGTTAACCACCTTGGCGATCCGGAACGGCCCAATGAACCTGGGCGCCAGCTTACGAGAGGGCGTCCGGAGAGGGAGGTCCTTGGTGGAGAGCCATACCCGTTGACCGCACACATAGGCAGGAGGAGAAATCCGGTGGCGGTCGGCCGCTGACTTGGTTCTCAGGTTGGTTTGGGCCAAAACCTCTCTGGCCCTCGTCCAGGTCCGGTGGCACCGCCGGACGAACGCCAGAGCTGAGGGAACCGCAGCATCGAGCTCCTGGGAGGGGAATAGAGGGGGTTGGTAACCAAGCGCACATTCAAATGGAGACATACCTGTGGCAGAGGTGGGGGAGTTGTGGGCGTACTCCACCCATGAGAGTTGTTGGCTCCAGGAATTAGGGTTGTTAGATGACAGACAGCGGAGTCTCCGCCCGAGATCCTGGTTGGCTCGCTCACATTGTCCATTGGTCTGAGGATGAAAACCTGAAGACAGACTCGCTGAGGCCCCGATCTGTCGACAGAACTCCTTCCAAAACCGAGAGGTAAACTGAGGACCCCTATCGGAAACAACGTCTACCGGAAGACCGTGTAGTCGGAAGACGTGATCCACCATCAGTTGAGCCATCTCTCGGGCTGAAGGAAGTTTAGGGAGGGGAATAAAATGAGCCGCCTTGGAGAAACGATCCACCACCGTGAGAATCACAGTGCATCCTCTAGACGGGGGGAGGCCAGTGACAAAATCCAGGGCAATGTGAGACCAAGGTCGGGAGGGAATAGGGAGGGAGCAGAGCAGACCTGTGGGTGGACGATTAGTGGTCTTACTTTGAGCGCAGACTGGGCAAGCCAACACAAACTGTCTGACATCATTGGTGGCTGACGGCCACCAAAACCGCTGGTGTATGGAGGCCAGGGTCCCCTTGATTCCTGGATGGCCGACTAGCTTTGAGGAGTGACAACCACTGAAGGACTGCAGGACGCAGCGGAGCGGGCACGAACAACCGACCCGCCGGGCACTTCCCTGGCACTTGCACCCCACGATCGGCCTCCTTCACCCGCCGTTCGATGTCCCAGGCAAGAGCCCCGACGACCATCTCCCTAGGGAGGATGGGATCGACGGAATTCTCTCTGCCTGGTTCCTCGAACAGGCGGGAGAGGGCGTCTGGCTTGACGTTTTTGGAGCCAGGCCGGTACGAGAGGGTGAAGTGGAATCTACCAAAAAACAGTGCCCAGCGGGCCTGGCGTGAACTCAACCTTTTGGCTGAACGGACGTATTCCAAATTCTTGTGGTCCGTCCACACCAAAAACGGTTGAGTTGCTCCTTCCAGCCAGTGACGCCACTCACCCAACGCAAGCCGAACCGCCAGCAGCTCTCTGTTGCCGATATCATAGTTCCGTTCGGCAGGGCTGAGGCGATGGGAGAAGAAGGCACAGGGGTGCACCTTCTCGTCATGACCGGCGCGTTGGGACAAGACTGCGCCAACCCCGACGTCGGATGCATCGACCTCGACAATAAACTGGCGATCCGGATCTGGGAAACAGAGCACAGGTGCAGAGACAAAACGGGACTTGAGTATATCAAAGGCTACCTGAGCACGAGGATTCCAGGCGAACGGGATCTTAGAGGAGGTTAATGCAGTGAGCGGAGCGGCCACCTGACCGAAGCCTCGTATGAAACGCCTATAGAAGTTGGCGAATCCGAGGAACCGCTGCAACGCCTTACGAGAGTCGGGAACTGGCCATGTGGCGACAGCCTTGACAAATAATTGGTTTTCGAGGAGACGCCGGAGGACCTCTCGAACGTGCTGGGTGTGTTCCTGGAGAGAAGGGGAAAAAATCAGAATATCGTCCAGGTACACGAAGACAAACCGATTAATCATATCACCCAGCACGTCATTAATGAGGCCCTGGAAGACGGCAGGAGCATTGGTTAGACCAAAAGGAAGAACCAGATATTCGTAATGTCCCGATGGTGTATTAAACGCCGTCTTCCACTCATCCCCCTCGCGGATACGAACCAGATGATACGCGTTGCGGAGGTCTAGTTTGGTAAAGACCCGAGCTCCCTGTAACAGTTCGAAGGCAGAAGACATTAATGGTAAGGGGAATTTATTCTTTACCGTAATCTCGTTCAAACCTCGATAGTCAATACAAGGGCGCAGGGAGCCGTCCTTCTTCTGAACGAAGAAGAAACCCGCGCCTGCGGGCGAGGAGGAAGGGCGAATGAGCCCGGCATTAAGTGATGTGCGGATATACTTCTCCATGGCCTCTCTTTCAGGAGCGGATAAGGAAAATAGTCGACCCCTGGGCGGAGAAGTGCCTGGAAGAAGGTCAATGGCACAGTCGTAAGGTCGATGAGGAGGGAGAGACATAGCACGGGACTTGCAGAACACGGTACGGAGATCATGGTACTCCCCCGGAACCCCGGCGAGATCGGCGACATCCACCTGCAACACAGGAGAAACAGAAACAGGCGAAGGAGCAGGACCAAGACAAGACACATGACAGGCAGGACTCCACGCTAAGACAGAAGTGTTAACCCAATCAATGTGAGGATTATGCTGTGACAACCACGGATGCCCTAATACAAGTGGGGTTGTGGGGGA
Organism: Triplophysa siluroides; assembly: GCA_006030095.1. NCBI lineage: Eukaryota > Metazoa > Chordata > Actinopteri > Cypriniformes > Nemacheilidae > Triplophysa > Triplophysa siluroides. The sequence goes on along the minus strand of VCII01000009.1, from coordinate 79,649 downwards.
ATCGAGGATGTACAGCCTAATCTTCTCACAATGATTTCCCGACAGAAAAAGACTTACGTGAGGGGTGGTGTGGGTGACGGTAAAAAGTGGCTTCCCCGCTAAAGTAACGGCTGAGACGGGTGGATGGAGAGGAACAGTGGGAATGCCCCATCTACGAGCCGTGGCTGCATCCAGGAAGTTCCCTTCGGCTCCGGAGTCGATGAGAGCCTTCCCAATGTGGGTAGAGTGACCGAAGGTGAGACGGTACGGCAGCAGGGTGCGAAGGACTGGAGAGGAATTCTTGATGACGCCCACCCGGACTCTCCGTTCTACGGGTGAGCGTTGCCTTTTACCGGGCAGTTTGTGACGACATGGTCCGGTTTGCCGCAGTAGAAGCAGAGTCCGTCCACTAATTGCTGATGCTTCTGGGCGGCCCGTAAGGCGAGAGCGACCGACCTGCATGGGCTCCTGCGTAATATCAGCAGGTTGACGATGTAGAACACCGGTCTCTCGAGCGGAATCCCGTCCGGGCTCCCTCTCAGGTTGCAGGTTGGAGTCTCGACGTCGCCACGCGGGTGGGGAAGATCGTCTTTGACGGCGCGCGTTGATTCGACCTTCAATCCGCAAACACAGGGCTATTAGATCCTCTAGGTCTCTAGGCGGGTCCAGCGCGGCGATTTCGTCGGCGATGAGGTGGTTGAGGCCATCCATGAAACGCGCTCGTAGAGCCCCAGCGTTCCACTCACACGCCGCTGCTAGGGTTTTGAACCGAATGGCGTAGTCCGTGATGGACGATTTTCCCTGGGTAGTACGGGAGAGAAGTGCAGCCGCTTCATCACCGCGAGCCGACCTGTCGAACAGCCTAGTCATTTCTTCCTGAAACGCCGGAAATGAACGGCAACAAGGATCTTGAGACTCCCAGACGGCAACTCCCCACTGACGAGCTTTCCCAGTTAGTAGGGTGAGGACAAAGGCGATCCGAACCTCCTCCGAGTCATACCTGCGAGGTTGAAGGGCGAAGACCAGGGCGCACTGGGAGAGGAATGCCCGGCAGGAGTTGGGGTCCCCGTCATACAGCGGCGGACAGTTGGCATGAGGCTCAGGGGCGCTCGTGGCCCCACGAACAGATGGGCTTTGGATACCTCCCGGATGCGCGTTGCCCCGTAGGAGGTCGGCTACCTGGCGTTGTAACGCTGCCATCTGGGCTTGCAGCGAATCCACTTCCTGAGCGGCTGCAGCGAGGCGGGACGCCTGTTGTCCCAACAGAATCCCTTGTTGATGTAAAGCCGTTCGCAGCGGATCTTGTCCCGCTGGGTCATGTACATGGTCTGACCGTTCTGTCATGGTCGAAACTCAGGAGAGACCCAATTGCGGGGTGAACAATGTTTATTTGATTAGACAAAGTCAACAGCACAATAATAGTTCAATAGGCTGGGGTCTTAGTCCACAGTGGGAGGAGACAGCGACGCGGTTACCGGCGGCCCTGTAGTAGAGGCTCAACACAATTCCGTGCGAGAGTTCGTGAGGTGCGGAAGAGTAGTCCAGGGGCGTCAAATCAAGCTGTAGGTATAATCCCAAAAGCATTAGACGTGGACGACAGTTAGCCGCCGGGTAGCCGTACTCACAGATATAGTGTGGAAGCGTGGAGAGTGGATCTGGAAACTGTGACTAAGAAGCAACAAGACAAACAAGACAGGAACAATGCAAGACTTCGTTAGACGAGCCGCAGCAACGTCTAGGGCAGTCTGAACTGGCAAGAGCAACGGTCAGACAACGGACAAGAAACACTGGGGCATAATAAAGGAAAACATGACGAGGGTAAATCATTAGCAGGTGCGTAAGAGGTAGAGAGCTAAATGGGCGATAACAATCAGGTGTGTGAGCATGAGTGGAAAATCACCCGTGTTGGGGAAACCTAAGAAAACACGGGGGTGGGGAGAGTGACGCAGACACTGAGCACGTGGTTAGTGAGTAACCAACCTCGTGCTCGACAAAACAACACACCCATGTGCAGAAGATGTCCTGACCCAACCCGGGTCGTGACATCAGAGCCCTCGCTCATGACTACGAACAAAAAAATACAACGAATTCTTCTTCTACATCGCCGGATCTACGACGTAGAGCAGCGGATCGTCCCTTCCTGCAGCGACCTTCTCCTGGGCGTCTCGGCGGTTCCGGAGGTGATAGAGATTTTTTCTAAAAGGTCCTTTTCAGGACTGAGCCATTTCCAGCGCGGCATGTCCCGCAGTTCTCTTGGGTGCGGCACCCTCATCGAGGAGGGGGATGGACACGATCGCTGCATTAGGTGTCTGGGCGTCCAGCACACTGAAGCAGCGTTCGTTGACACATCTGCCCGCACTGCGGCAGATTGTCACTCAGAAGTTGCGGTCACGGGTGGCTGTCTTCCTACGGGAACCAGCCACCATTTCGTCTGCTACCCGGGCTGTGACATCTGTGGCTACGGCCCCGATGACCACCCACGTAGCAGCGTTAGTGATATGGGGAACTCTGCGAACGTAAACCCGCCAGCCAAGTGCTCACGGGCCGATCGCACCCCGATTCGCTCTTCTGAACGTTCCCCAACCGGCGGTGGCATACCGTTCGGATCCTCAGGCACGCACTCGGAAACGATGTGTGACGTAGATGAGATGTCGTTCGCAGCATCGGAGGGAGACTGGCATCCGACTCTGACGAATCCGAGCTCCCCCCCAGGGGGGTTGAGCTCAGGAGGAAGCAGAAGTGATGTCAGCCATGCTAATCCGGGGATACGTGGTTCCCGGGGGCGGAGCGCGGTGCAAACCGCGCCCACCCCGGGTGCCATTTGTTTCCCGGAGGTGCATGAGGAGCTGTGTAAAACTAGGAGCGCTCCACTCACGGCCCGCTCGTCAAACCAGCTCCGGCTCCCTCACTTCCCTCGAGGGTGGGGCAGCCAAAGGCTACGACGAGATCCCCCCGGGTGGAACGTGCGGCTGCGGTGCATCTGTGCCACAGACGGCTGCCACCTGGGGAGAATCGGCCACGCCTACCGTCCAAGGCGTGTAAGACTTCGACATCAATGGTGCCGAAGCCTTGCGCTGCCGTGGGCCGGGCTGCCCCCTCTCTCTACGCAATGGCCATCCTGCAGGTCCGCCAGGCCAGGGCATTGAGAGAGCTCCACGAGGGTAAGGCCGACCCAGGTATAATGCAGGATTTCTGTGCCGCCACTGACAGCGCTCACTGAGTGACCAAGGTGGCGGCACGGGGCCTGGGTCGGACTATGTCCACGGAAGTGGTCCAGGAGAGTCACCCCGGCTGAACCTGAAGTCCGCTTTCTTGATGCACCTGTCTCGCAGGGTGGGTTGTTGGTAACACCGTCGAGGACTGCGCTCAGCAGTTTTTGACGGTGAAGAAGCAGACAGTGGCGACTAGCCACATTTTTACCACGCTGCGACTCGGCCGCCCTCAAGCCTCCGAGATCTCACGTGATGTCTGTTTCCCGGCAGCCCAGGACCCCTTCCACATCGGCTCCGGTTACTGTGCCCCCACAGGTGGCACCCCGGAAGTCGAGGTCGAGGGGGAAACCTCACCCCGTCAGCTACCTTCTCACGAAAAGTGACACTGACGGGAAGACCCCAGGGGGAACAACATCGGGCCCGACCTTCACAGCTACGGCTCTGATCGGTCGGTACGGGACGGCTCCTGCCTCGTCACCAAAGCCGGGCCCTTCTCAGGGCCTGGCGCCCACTTACTCACAGAGAGTTTTCTGTTTCCCCTGGGAGTTCCTTCCTGCCGATCGCACACTCCACTGGACTGTGCCCGGCAAACCCGACCTCACGCCCTGGCGAGGAGTAGGGTCGTACACACACGACAGCTGCTACCACTCTCAAACCGACAGTGCGTGCAGCTGTCCCGCCAGGCAGGTAAGTAGGCAGAGCCAACCTTCCTCCGGGGTCCCCCCCCGCGACAGGGTTAGCTCCGCCAGCCATCGAACCACCCTCCATGGGAATGGTGAAGCAGACCGTCCCCTTGGTCCCCCTGTCACAGTCCCTGGGAGCTCGAGAGCTGCCCACACTGTCTCGGTGGCTAATGCAGACGGTCCGTCTTGGTTACTCGATCCAGTTCGCCAGAGACTCTCCCAAGCTTTGGGGCATCATCTCTCCCTCTGTCTGAGGCTGGGACGCCTACATACTTCGGGTAGAGGTCACCACCCTTCTGGCAAACAGGCATCGAGTTCGTCCCTCAAACCAAGATGTTCAGTGGGTTACAACCCGCACTTCATCGTTCCCAAGAAAGATGGCGGGTTGCGCCCCGGAGGTCTGCGTACCCTGAACTAAGCACCTTCACAAGCTGCTGCTCAGGATGCTCACGCAGAGGCACGTCCTGACATCTATCAGGTGTCAGGATTGGTTCGTGGCAATCGACCTGAACTCCCTTTTGGTCTGTCCCTGTCTCCACGGTCTTCACGAAGATTGTGGAAGCCGCCCTTTCTCCCTGAGGGGAGGAAGGTGTGCGGGTACTTAACTATCTCAACGACTGGCCTATCTTGGCACACTCGTGAGATCTGTTATGTATACAAGGGACCTGGTGCTCCGGCAACCAGATCGATTGGGACTCCAGGTCAACCAAGGAGAGGACAAGCTCTCCCCAGGGCAGAGCATCCTCTTTTTCGGTAGGGAACTCAACTCTGTCACCATGTCGGCGCAACTGTCCGCAGTACGCGCCCAGCCGGTGTTGAACTACCTGGAACATTTCAGGCAGACAGCGGTCCCCCTGAAACAATTCAGAGGCTCCTGGGCATGGCGTCTCGTCGGGTAAGACCCCTCGGGTTGATGCACATGAGACCGCTCCAACACTGGCTTCAGAGTCGAGTTCCGAGGAGAGCGTGGCACACCGGCAGCAGGCGCATGGTGATGACGCCCTGCGGCCGACGCACCAAAACCCCTGGTCTTCCATGACTTTTTGACGGACTAAGGTCCCTCAGGGCAGGTTACGAGGCAAGTCGTGGTGACGACGGACGCCTCCCTAAAGGGGTGCGGTGCAGTGTGTAACGGGCACGCAGGCGGGGCGTTGGGCGAACCCCCACCTGCGCTGGCATATCAATTGCCAAGAGTTGTGGGCGGTGCTACTTGCACTGAGCAGGCTGCGGCCTCTCGTGCGGGACAAGCACGTGCTGGTCCGAGGACGGCACTACAGCTGTAGCGTACATCAGATCTTAGGGTGGCGTTCGCTCACAGCAGCTAACAAAACTTGCTCGACGCCTCCTCCGGTGGAGTCAACAGGTGACCCGTTCCCTGTGGGCCACACTCACCCCGGGCAAACTGAACTTGACAGCCGACACGCTCTCTTGTCAGTTTATGCCTCGTAGAGAGTGGCGACTCCACCCCCACGCAGGCCGCTTGGTACTCCCTGTACGAGGCCCTCGGCACGGATTTCCTTGCGCACAGCTGACCGCGGGACGGGCGGAAGCACACCTTCCCCCCCCCCAGGAGCCTCCTTGCACAGACCAGGGAAGAGGAGCACCATGTGTTATTGGTTACACCGCACTGGTCTAACAGCACTTGGCTTCAGAGCTGATGCTCTGGACAGCGACTCCCCCTGACCCATTCCCCTGACAGAGGACCTGCTCTCTCAGGGGAAGGACACGTTCTGGCATCCCAGATCAGACCTCTGGAACACCATGTCTGGTCTCTAGACGGGACGAGAAGTTCCTGAGTTGGCTACTCCCCCTCTATGGCGGAGACCATCACCCAGGCTAGGGCCCCATCTACGGGGCGGTTACACGCCTCTAGACGGCGCCGCTTCTTGTCCTGGTGTCTCTCTCAACGAGAAAGACCCACTGAGGTGCTCGATCAGGATTGTGTTGTCCTTCTTACGAGACTGGAGACTAACATCTACCCTCCACACTGAATGTGTATGTAGTCGCTATCGCCACTCATCACGACTCAGTTGATGGAAAGTTTCTAGGATGACACGACCTGGTCACCAGGTTCCTAAGGGGTGCGAGAGGGCGGCTCTCGCCTCATCTCCGCTCCATACCCTCTTGGGACCCTAAGGTGGTCCTGGGGGGGCCTCTGGGCCCCCCAAGAGCCCCTCGGAGGTTCCGATCTTCCTCACCGAGTAAGACGGCCCTCCTGATGGCGCTCGCTTCCTTTAAGAGGGTAGGGGACCTCCGAGCATCCTCCGTGTCCCCGGATTGCCTTGAATTCGGCCCTGGTAACTCTCACGTTATCTTGAGACCCAGGCCCGGATGCGTGCCCAAAAAGTTCCCACTACTCCCTTCCGGGGCGAAGTGGTGAACTTGCAGGCGCTCCCCATCGGGGAGGAAGACCCAACCCCATCCGTGTTGTGTCCTGGACCGCACGCAGGGCCTCAGTAGCTCTGACCAGCTCCTTGTCTGTATTGGAGGACAGCAGAGCGGAAGGCTGTCTCCAAGCAGAGGTTGGAGGTTACGACGGCATTCCAATCTCAGAATCTCCCATGCCCACTGAGGGTTTACTCCACGCGGGGTATAGCCCTCCTGGGCACTGGCAGAAGCGCCTCTCTAGCAGACATCTGTAGTGCTGCGGGTTGGGCTACGCCCAAACACCTTCGCAAGGGTTAAACAACCTTCGCGTAAACCCGGTGTCAGCCCACGTCCTGCGTGGCAACATGTAGGACTGGCATCCGGCGGGGCGTATGCCTGCGAAAGCATCACCCCACCCTCTAGGAGGTTGGGTCAGTGTGCTTTCTACCTCTCTCCTTACCCTACTCTGGCTAAGGACAGGTACCCTATCCGCTTCCCTTCTTACCCAACCACTTGGTTAAGAATAGGCATTCTATCCATCACTAGGCAAGCACCACCTGGGGGTTGGCTGGGCAGAGCAGCCTCCCCCCTTAGGCCGGGATAACATGTGAGCCATCCCCTGGCTCTAACCGGACCTAGTGCTACCGGACGCCTGTAACACCCCCCCCCCCGTGGGCTGTTCCGTCTGATGTATCCTCATGATATGGTTCCCACTCCTGGTAACCCATGAGCTTCCCCAGGTGGACCTCCACCTCGCGGTTAACTACTCAGCTCCTCCAAGGACGAGACCATACCTTGTCCACCGTATTCCTCCCCACGGGTAGGAGGTGGCCTGTGCAGCGCAACCCTAATTAAGGAAGTTGCGCTTACCCGGTGTAAACCCGAGCCGGACGGCCTCTCGCCAGTAGAGAGCTAAGGCCTCCGTCCGTGAAAGGTTACCGGTCAGGGCTGTTCCCATCTTTCTCCAAGAAAGCTCTGGAACCCCCCGACCACCACACTGGAAGGTTACAGTTTCGCGAAAGCATCGAGCTGACACGCCCAGGCCTGTTACCGTTGCTTCGCTAGAGACTGTGACGCGATACAGCGTTGTGGCGTTTTCCATAGGCAACCCCATCTGTCGTTCTCGACACAACGTCGAGAGACCGACAGAAAGGGAACGTCTCGGATACGTATGTAACCTCTGTTCCCTGATGGAGGGAACGAGACGTTGTGTCCCTTATGCCACAAACACGTATCGTATTCTGCTGCAGTCGTGAGAGGCTCTCAGGCTCTTCAGAACAAGAGGTAAGTGAATGCTGCACGCCGGCTTCCTTTTATATCGGACATCCGGGGGCGGAGACCGGCATTCAAATTTAATTCGCCAAATTTCATTGGCCTTTTCTATAGTAGTCAGAGTTGATTGGTTCTCAAGGGCGAACCCCATCTGTCGTTCTCGACACAACGTCTCGTTCCCTCCATCAGGGAACAGAGGTTACATACGTAACCGAGACGATTTATCACCTCTCAAGTTTCTAAAGAGAGCATGTATTAAAAATCAAATTAGTTGGGGATTGAGTCATCAGCCATTTAATGTGCCATTCCAACCATACCGGGTTGGCCAATCAGCAAAAACAGCTCCATGGTTACTTATCCTGTTTTTCTTCCTGATAACAGCATATGGTACAGTACATTACTATTTCGAACAATAAATAATGTGCCATATGCATTTAAATTATACAGCTTTCATTGTATAAACATATAAAGAGTAAAAATAATTTTATTTCTGCATATTTTCATTAATATGGGCTTATTTATTGGTGCCTACTTTGTAAAGCTATTGAACTCTCAAAAACTTTAAGAGGAGACAGATGTGAGAATGTTAGAGTCTCTAGCTAAGGAGAAAAGTCTGAGCACAGTGTGAGATGGTATGAAGATCTCTTATTAAATCTTAGAGGAGATAAATGTGAGAGTGTTTGACTCAGTGTGAGAAGCATGAGACTCAAGCAAGTCTCTATTTGATGTCAATGTAACCTCATTTATGTCTTGCAAAAACTTTTGAGATGTTGAAGGTAGATTCTATGTCATTCATCCACCCCATTTCAATTAAGCAAAAATACATGCATTGACATATTTTAGTGATCGTGTCATAGTTTAGTGTTGATAGATCATATATAGACCTGTGTGTGTGTGCGGGCGTGCGTGTGCGCATGATTTCTAAAGACAATGAAATTCTGACTTGGGAGTACAGACATTTGTTTTGTATTTAATTTAATTTAATTTATTATCCTTATCCTTATTAATCTTATTTTAACTATTTTAATATATTTAGTTTATAAGTTATATATTATATCATTATATTTTGACATACATTTTTCCTGAAATTTCCTGATTACTCAATCAGATTGAATTCCTTGTTTGGAATATGCACTGCATATACAATGCTGGGCTTTGAAGATACATTTAAATGAGTCAGCCTTGATATTCAGAAATGTATAATGCTATTTAAATTATTTTTTCTATATTTACAATATTAGCAATTTTGTTTAATTTAACACATTTCTCCTAAAATTGTATTTAAGATATCTGGGGCTGGTTGCAAACACTTCTTAGACTAGTCTTAAAAGTTAGTCATCATTTTCTTAAGCCTGTTATAGACTGATTGCCCTTTGATTAACCTAGTGAAAAATAAATATACTAAAATGTGTTTGAAATACATTTAATGCCAAATATAAAAAACAATAATAAAACAATGTTCCTCAAAGAAAGATAGGAAGAGAGTTGGATATTTAAAATTCAACAGTGCATACCATAATAAAAAGATGCAAGGAATATGGAGGAATTTCAGTGCGTAAAGGACAAGGGCGCAAGCCTAAGCTGAACAACCGTGATCTCCGATCCCTCAGGTGGCACTGCATTAAGAATCGTCATGCATCTATAAGCGATATCACCACATGGGCTCAGAACTACTTTGGCAAACCTTTGTCAAGTACCACAATACATAGTTACATCCACAAATGCCAGTTAAAACTGTACTGTGCCAAAAGGAAGCCCTATGTTAACAGTGTCCAGAAGCACCGTTTACTTCTCTGGGCTCGGAGGCATCTGAGATGGACCATCACACTGTGGAAACGTGTTTTGTGGTCAGATTAATCAGTATTTTTTTTAGGTAGTTTTTGGGAGGAATGGACGCCGTGTGTGCCGGACCAAAGAAGAAAAGGATCATCCAGACTGTTACCAGCAACAAGTCCAAAAGCCAGGGTCTGTCATGGTATGGGGTTGTGTCAGTGCCCTTGGCAAAGGTAACTTGCACTTCTGTGATGGCACCATTAATGCTGAAAAGTACATAGAGATTTTGGAGCACAATATGCTGTCTTCAAGAAGACAACCTTTCCAGGGACGTCCATGCATATTTCAACAAGACAATGCAAAACCACATTCTGCACACATTACAAAGTCCTGGCTGCGGAGGAAGAGGGTACGGGTACTTGACTGGCCTGCCTGCAGTCCCGACCTGTCTCCAATAACAACGAAGACCCCGTACTTTTGCCCACCTTAAGACTTGTTTGCAGGAAGAATGGGACAAAATTACACCTGAAACACTTCATCACGTGGTGTCTTCAATCCCTTAACGTCTTTTAAGTGTTGTGAAAATGAATGGCAACATTACAAAGTGGTAAATGCTTTACTGTCCCAGCGTTTTTTGGAATGTGTTGCAGGTCTGAATGACAGGAAAGGATGTATATTTACAAATGACATGAAGTTTACCAGACAAAACATGAAATATTTTGTGTTCATATTGTCTGCAATGAAATACAAGTCAAAGTAAATTTAGAAATCACTACTTTCTTTTCTTATTTGCGTTTTCCATACTGTCCCAACTTTTTCTGATTTGGGGTTGTATATCAGTAAGTCATGTCAGTAAATATGTTAATATATTTAAACTATACTTAGTATGAAATACATTTTTTAATAAAATGTTACTAGGGCAACTACTACTTGTTCTTTAGTAACTATTCAACTAATTTTATGCAGCTGGCACGGGAAGACAAAGCTGATATATAAATGAGACATGTTAGAGAATAATCTGTCCTTAGTATCCTGAACTAAGATGAATCCCTGTCAGAAACATAGCCTTGTGGTCAGCACATCAACATCGAAGCACAGCAGCACGAGTTTGTATCCAAGCTAAAGGTACTTTCCTCTTCCCTTTCTGTCTCTCCTCCTACGGTCATGTCCAATGAATGTGAAAAACAATATCATCAACATCATCATCATAAAAAAACAATAATAAAAAGTTATCCAGTTTTTCTTCTTTTCATGACTTTCTCATGTCTCACTTGTGTCTACTTTTATTTATCCTAAGGAGTTTTAGGAGAAACATCTGAGACACTGTTGATACTACAATGAGCGATAAATGAGAATCTCAACTAAGTCTCAGCTGTGTCTACTTTTATTTCTCCTAGTGGAATTTAGGAGAAACATGGGAAGACAAAGCTGATACCTAAATTAGACAATAAAGAGATTTCCCAACCTGCTCTCACCACAATCTCAGTTTTTCTTAAGTCTCAGCTGTGTCTACTTTTATTTCTCCTAGTGGAATTTAGGAGAAACATGGTAAGACAAAGCTGATACCTAAATTAGACAATAAAGAGATTTCCCAACCTGCTCTCACCACAATCTCAGTTTTTCTTAAACATCTCTAATTTTCGTCTATTTTTGTTTCTCCTAAGGAATTTTAGGAGAAATATATGATTAACTGCTGAAACTTAATCAAGAAACATAGGAGAATCACAACTATGTCTCCTGAGTTTAGAAAAAGCAACCAATGAGCAAAAAAAAAAATTCCTCTGGGTGAATCACAACTGAGGTCATGGTCAATTTAATCTGATGATTCTCAATTTTATATTTCCTCTAAGCCTCATGAAACACAGCAGCTCCATCGAATAATGGAATGCATAGTCGATATAAAAAACTGGATGAGTAACAACTTTTTATTATTGAACTCGGACAAAACAGAAGTGTTACTTATTAGACCGAAAACCGCCGTACGTAACATTCAGGAATACTGCTTAACTATTGACGGATGCTCCATAAAACCCTCATCGTCAGCTAAGAATATTGGCGTTCTATTCGATAGTAATCTGTCATTTGAGAGCCATGTCACCAACACCTGTGAAATTGCGTTTTTCAATCTTAATATATCTAAACTACGTCATATGCTGTCACTGTCAGATGCAGAGAAGTTAATTCATGCATTCATTAGGTGTTAGGTGGTTGCCCTGCAGGCTTAGTTTAAAAACTCCAACTAGTCCAAAACGCGGCAGCTCGAGTTCTTACACGTACAAAAAAGTATATGAGCATACTCTGATACACACTCTGTCAGTTTAAATCCAGACTAAAGAAGCATCTTTTTAATCTTGCAAACACTACACTTCCATAATATAAATCCTCTGAGGGTTTAGGCTGCATTAGTTAGATCAACCGGAACCCGGAACACTTCCAACAACAACTGATGTACTTGTTGCATCAAAGAGTGCAGAACAGTACTCTACTCTCAGCCAGTCTTGTCTCATTGTTCCAAGGTTACCACAGCGAGCAGGATGCTGTTCATCTCCAGACCTGATGGTAGAGCGGAGAATGGGAAGCGGTGACCTGACACGAGCTGAGATGATAGAGCTGGATAAAGAAGGTGACTTGACAAGTCTTCACTACAAAATTTCAAATGCTATTTGAATATTAATAATAATCTTAAATCTATAATTTACCTTATTAGTAAGTTTATTTATTTAGATTTAGCCTTGTTGTGCAAGTACTGTAGAGCTTGTGCAGAGGCAGCAGCTTATACCAGAGGGAAACTGGAATCCCCTGGTTGGGCCTGGGTTCTCCTGAGTTTTTTTTCTCGATCGGAGTTTTGGGTTCCTCGCCACCGTTTGCACACAGTTTTTGCACTATTTTGCCTGGCCAGGGGGGCTGCTTTAGAATTAGAATTTTACAGTTTAACATAATTAATATTGCATATAAGTATTTATAGTCTGTTTAATATTTGACCTGTGTTTCTCTCTCCTTTATCTTAAATGTATGCTTTCACTGTGCGTGCGTGTCTGTGTGCGTGTGAGCGTGCTTGTTTGTCTTTGTGTGTGCACGTTAGTGATGCGTGGATGGCGGTTAAATCCGCGGGCGCTGCGGATGATCCGCGGGTCGGGTGGGTCGGGTAATAAAAAAATACATTCTGATTAATTGCGGGTGGGTCGCGGGTGGATGATATCATTTACAATATTAACAAAATTTCTCTAAAAATACGAATGTGTTTTATATGCATTTTTCATCAGGCGCTAATTTGCAGTAATTTAAAAGAAATGTGCGCGTGGCGGCGGTGGAGGACGGTCTATTTCTTAAAGCAGAAAGCGGGCATTATACGTGCGGGCGGGTGGCGGGTGGATAATTTATTTGAAGCAGCGGATGCGGGTGACATTTTAGCTTATCCGCGCATCTATAGTGCACATGCTTGTCTGTGTGTCCGTGCGCATCCGTGTGCGTGTGTCTACGTCTCTGTGTGTTAGTACGTGTGCATATTGTGTGTGTGGAGCATGTGTATGTGGGTATGTCTGTCTTCTGTGTTTTCACCTTTTTCTTGTTTTAACAGGTATATAACTTTAATTGATTTGCTTAGTCAATATGTCTCATGTTCATTAAAATTGTAAAAAGCGCTATAAAATAAAGTTGAGTTAATCTAGTTGCTAGATTTGATATATGTTTTACGTGGTTGCTCAGGCATTGATAGGTAAATCACTCCCTCATTGTATTTGTCAACGATGCTATTACACGACAAATCATGAGGATAACAGATATTGACAGATGCCACAGTTGTAACACACTGAATGAGGGACTACACTGCTCATATATGGCCACTAGTGACTGAAGTCCCACCTTCCAGTTAAAGTAGCCAATTATCAATCTCTGGAGGAGGATCTCTATACAGTGTTCTGATGCACTTACAACTGTTAGAAGGACTACCGCAGGCAAACAAAATTTATGGTCCAAGTTCTTACAGCTTGCTGCAAGGTCCCCGGATGAACCAACGGAAAGAGCCGTGCAACTGGGGGGGCACACGATACAACACACGACTCGGTAACAAAACAAAACGAACTGGCACAGGACAGCAAAAACAAGGGCATTAAATAGGGAGACGAACAAAGGATAATTAACAAGGGACAGGTGTCGGGGATGAAACACTGATGGAGAGCTAGACGATGAACGAGAGGGGCAGATTAAAGACGAGACTGGAGAGAGTATATATATAATATGTCTCTCCCCCCAAAAAAACCTACGGCTTCGCCAAGACTCCTCCACGAGACTAACAGAAACATGACATGATGAGCCGGAATCATGACAAGATATATATCTACCTTGGCGTTGATCTGTAGTTCCCAGCATGCTTTACATCTGACTACATTGGGAGATTCATTTTCCAGATTAACTCTCATTTTAAGTATTTTTCAGTAAAAAGAAAGACTTTTGTTTTGTGTTGATTTATATTTGAGATTTAGGAGAGTTTTGGGATTTTTTTTAAGTTTGGGTTTTTTAAGTGGTCACCGTTGTTCAGAAGAAGCAGTGCTTGTCCCTAGGCTGAGGGAGGCACAGTATTACATGAAGTGTGTCATTTCACTTATTGAGCAGTAACTGTGTTAATGCCAGTACCAGAGACCACCAGTCTCTTCTCACTTGACCATCTATGTTGTAAACATTGTATATTTTAATATGAAAGTACCCAGAAGTTATAGTTAGACACATGTTTTTGTTCAATGTAAATGTTCTTTATTTGTATAAATTAAGTAATATTTACATAATATTTTAACAAATACTAAATGTATTTAATAAGTAGAATTTACTTTATTCTTTTAATTAAGTTGAACTTGAATTATAGCAGCACATTTATAAAAAAATATTCGTGCAAATTGTTACGAGGATTTTATTAATTTAAGTAATTTTTTTCAGTGTAGATTTAAATGTCCAGAAAATAACAGTAATACATGTAAGCAAGCCTCTCCTCCTAAAAAATGACCTGATACAGCGCCATAGAAAAATCTGCTTTTATGTTTATGCATTTGTCAGATGCGTTGGAGAAGCACAGATACATTTTATTTGTGTGTCTTTTACCTGGGATCAAACCTGTTACGAACTTTAATGATCTAAGGGTTGAAGCGTGACATTTAGTTTTTAATATAGCTGAAGTAGCGGAAGAAGTAGAAAAGACCAGGCACAAAAAAAATGCTTTTTCTGTAGTAATTTTAGACATTTTCAAAGATAAAAGATGTTCTTTTATTAATCCGGTATACCCCGTTACAGCAGTAAAACATGATGTATGTGATATAGTAAAATAATTAACACTGCCATGCATTAAAAGTATGAAAAAGCAGTATATAGTCATATAGTAAAGACGCATTGTTTAGATATTTCCCAGGAATTTAAAGTGAACGAGCAGTGTTCTGATCATGTGCATTTAATCCACCAGAAATTATTTCACATTAGCAATGTGTACACAATTATTAAGCCTAAATGATTGCTTTACAAACCTGAGTTTTAACAGTTCCGTATGATAATAAATACATACAAGTCTATAACCATCTTTAACTCGAGCCAAAACGTTTCTGTACATAAAATTTAAAATGATTGCAATTAGTTTAGAAATGAAAACGATGTTGTGTTTTTATCCAAAAAACTGCTGCTTCACCTTTCACTCGTGTCTTTATAGTCTGCTTTTGCCCTTACAAATATGGCGGCAGTGTTGACCTACTTTCCAACAAACAATGAGGTGTCTAGGTAATATATATACAGTGCCTTGCAAAAGTATTCATCCCCCTTCATTTTATTCACATTTTGTTATGTTGCTGCCTTATCTTATCTTCTTTAAATAAATAAAAAATTACATTACTCTACACTACATACACAATTATGTCAAAACAAAAAACTGATTTGTGATCCATCCATCCATCCATCTTCTTCCGCTTATCCGGGGCAGCAGTCTAAGCAGGGACGCCCAGACTTCCCTCTCCCTAGACACTTCCTCCAGCTCTTCCGGGGGGACACCGAGGCGTTCCCAGGCCAGCCGGGAGACATAGTCCCTCCAGCGTGTCCTAGGTCTTCCCCGGGGTCTCCTCCCGGTGGGACATGCCCGGAACACCCTCCCAGGAAGGCGTCCAGGGGGCATCCGGAAAAGATGCCCGAGCCACCTCAGCTGGCCCCTCTCGATGTGGAGGAGCAGCGGATCTACTCTGAGCTCCTCCCGAGTGACCGAGCTTCTCACCCTATCTCTAAGGGATCGCCCAGCCACCCTGCGGAGAAAGCTCATTTCGGCCGCCTGTATCCGGGATCTTGTCCTTTCGGTCATGACCCACAGCTCATGACCATAGGTGAGAGTAGGAACGTAGATTGACCGGTAAATCGAGAGCTTCGCCTTGCGGCTCAGCTCCTTCTTCACCACGACAGACCGGTACAGCGACCGCATTACTGCAGAAGCTGCACCGATCCGTCTGTCAATCTCCCGTTCCATCCTTCCCTCACTCGTGAACAAGACCCCCAGATACTTGAACTCCTCCACTTGAGGAAGGAACTCTCCGCCTACCTGAAGTGAGCAAGCCACCCTTTTCCGACTGAGAACCATGGCCTCAGACTTGGAGGTGCTGATTCTCATCCCAGCCGCTTCACACTCGGCTGCAAACCGTCCCAGTGCATGCTGAAGGTCCTGGTCTGATGGGGCCAGCACGACGACATCATCCGCAAAGAGCAGAGATGAATCGTGTGGTCCCCAAACCCGACGCCCTCCGGCCCCTGGCTGCGCCTAGAAATTCTGTCCATAAAAATTATGAACAGAACCGGCGACAAAGGGCAGCCCTGCCGGAGTCCAACATGCACCGGAAACAAGTCTGACTTACTGCCGGCAATGCGAACCAAGCTCCTGCTCCGGTCGTACAGGGACCGGATAGCCCTTAGCAAAGGGTCCCGAATCCCATACTCCCGGAGCACCCTCCACAAGATGCCGCGAGGGACACAGTCGAATGCCTTCTCCAAATCCACAAAACACATGTGGATTGGTTGGGCAAACTCCCATGAACCCTCCAGCACCCTGGAGAGGGTATAGAGCTGGTCCAGTGTTCCACGACCGGGACGGAAACCACACTGTTCCTCCTGAATCCGAGGTTCTACCATCGGCCGGATTCTCCTCTCCAGTACCCTGGCATAGACTTTCCCGGGGAGGCTGAGAAGTGTGATCCCCGATAGTTGGAGCACACCCTCCGGTCCCCCTTCTTAAAAAGAGGGACCACCACCCGGTCTGCCAGTCCAAGGGCACTGTCCCGACCGCCACGCGATGCTGCAGAGGCGTGTCAGCCAAGACAGCCCCACAACATCCAGAGACTTGAGGTACTCAGGGCGGATCTCGTCC
Source organism: Triplophysa siluroides (assembly GCA_006030095.1). NCBI lineage: Eukaryota > Metazoa > Chordata > Actinopteri > Cypriniformes > Nemacheilidae > Triplophysa > Triplophysa siluroides. Next base: position 62,988 of record VCII01000009.1, on the reverse strand, counting down.
ACCCCCGGTGCCCTAGTTTCTTGACTACCTCGGTGACTTCAGCCCGGGTGATGGGCGAGTCCGCCTCCGAGCCCTCGGCCTCTGCTTCCTCAATGGAAGACGTGATGGCGGGATTGAGGAGATCCTCGAAGTATTCCTTCCACCGCCCGATGATATCCCCGGTCGAGGTCAACAGCCGCCCCCCTCCACTGTGAACAGCATTGGTAGGGCACTGCTTACCCCTCCTGAGGCGCCGGACGGTTTGCCAGAATCTCTTCGAGGCCGACCGATAGTCCTTCTCCATGGCCTCCCCGAACTCCTCCCAGGCCCGAGTTTTTGCCTCCCCAACCACCCGGGCTGCAGTCCGCTTGGCCTGTCGGTACCTGTCAGCTGCCTCGGGAGTCCCACAAGCCAGCCAGGCCCGATAGGACTCCTTCTTCAGCTTGACGGCATCCCTTACTTCCGGTGTCCACCACCGGGTTCGGGGATTGCCGCCTCGACAGGCACCGGAGACCTTACGGCCACAGCTCCGAGTGGCCGCGTTGACAATGGAGGTGGAGAACATGGTCCACTCGGACTCAATATCTTCAGACTCCCTCGGGATCTGGTCGAAGCTCTGCCGGAGGTGGAAGTTGAAGATCTCTCTGACAGGCGATTCGGCCAAACGTTCCCAACAGACCCTCACAGTACGTTTGGGTCTGCCGAGTCTGTCCAGCTTCCTCCCCCGCCATCGGATCCAACTCACCACCAGGTGGTGATCAGTTGACAGCTCCGCCCCTCTCTTCACCCGAGTGTCCAAGACATACGGCCGTAGGTCAGATGAAACAACTACAAAGTCAATCATCGACCTCCGGCCACGGGTGTCCTGGTGCCATGTGCACTGATGGACACCCTTATGCTTGAACATGGTGTTCGTTATGGCCAAACTGTAACTAGCACAGAAGTCCAATAACAGAACACCACTCGGGTTCAGATCAGGGGGGCCGTTCCTCCCAATCACGCCCCTCCAGGTGTCACTGTCGTTGCCCACGTGGGCGTTGAAGTCCCCCAGCAGAACGACGGAGTCCCCAGTTGGGGCGCTTTCCAGCACCCCTCCAAGAGTCTCCAAGAAGGCCGGGTACTCTACACTGCCATTTGGCCCATAGGCGCAAACGACAGTGAGAGACCTATCCCCGACCCGAAGGCGCAGGGAAGCGACCCTCTCGTTCACCGGGGTAAACTCCAACACATGGCGGCTGAGCTGGGGGGCTATAAGCAAACCCACACCAGCTCGCCGCCTCTCACCATGGGCAACTCCAGAGTGGTGAAGAGTCCATCCTCCCTCGAGGAGAGTGGTTCCAGAGCCCAAGCTGTGCGTAGAGGTGATCCCGACTATTTCTAGTCGGAATCTCTGAACCTCACGCACAATCTCAGGCTCCTTCCCCGTCAGAGAGGTGACGTTCCATGTCCCTAGAGCTAGATTCCGCGTCCAGGGATCGGGTTGTCGAGGCCCCCGCCTTCGACTGCCGCCCGATCCACTTTGCACCGGCCCCTTACGGTCCCTCCTGCAGGTGGTGGGTCCACGGGAGGGTGGCCCCACGTCGCTCCTTCGGGCTGTGCCCGGCCGGACCCCATGGGGGAAGGCCCGGCCACCAGGCGCTCGCATACGAGCCCCAACCCCGGGCCTGGCTCCAGGGTGGGGCCCCGGCTGCGCCATACCGGGCGACGTCACGGTCCTCCAATTAGTTGTCATCATAAGGGTTTTTTGAACCGCTCTTAGTCTGACCCGTCGCCTAGGACCTGTTTGCCTTGGGAGACCCTACCAGGGGCATATAGCCCCAGACAACATAGCTCCTAGGGTCTTTCGGGTGCTCAAACCCCTCCACCACGGTAAGGTGGCAGTTCAAGTGATTTGTGATGACTTTGCAAATTTATTAAAAATTAAAAACTGAAATAAGTACATTGCATAAGTAGTCATACCCTTTTCTGGGACACTTGAAATTTAGCTCAGAAGCATTAGTTTTACTTGTTAATGTTTCTGTTGACTTCGAGTGGAGTTAACCTCTGGCAAATTCAATTGAATAAGTATGATTTGGACATACCTCTCAATAAAATGTGCAATAGCTGAAAATGCATATCAAAGTAAAAACGAAGACATGAGGTCAAAAGAACTGCCAGATCTCTTACTTAAGCTGAAACCACCAGATCTCTTACTTGAGCTGACCTCCGGTCCAAACTGAGCCATCGATGGAGAAGGGTCTTGGTTAGAAGCTGATGATCACTCCGGTTGAGGTCCATGATCAAATATGGAGTAGGGAGAAACTTACAGAAGGACAAACATCACTGCAACACTCCACCAATCTGGGCTTTATGGCAGAGTGGCCAGACTCAAGCCTTTGCTCAATGAAGACACATGAAAACTTGAAATATGCAAAATAGTACATTTCAACGAATCTTTCAAACTGTTAGAAACAATATTCTCTGGTCTGATGAATCTAAGTTTCATGCTTCATGTCTGGAGAAAACCAGGCACTGCTCAACACGTGTATAAAACCGTCTCAACAGTACAGTGGGTTTGAAACAGCATCATGTTGTGGGGGTGTTTTTCAGCTGCAGGAACTGGGGCATTTGTCAGAGTAGAAGAAAAGCTCAACGGCACAAAATACAGAGATAATGATCATGAAAACCTAGCCCAGAACATTCAGAACCTCGGGCAGGGCAGAAGGTTCATTTTCCAACATGACAATGATCCTAAGCACACAGCTAAAACAATGCAATTATTGTGCTTGGAGTTTAGATTAATGTAAAAAAAAAAGTTATTTAAGATAAGGCAGCAACATTAAAAAATGTGAATAAAATTAAGGGGGATGAATACTTTTGCAAGGCACTGTATATGTCTATGAGCTGGATGACCATGTGCAATTGGTTTTGAGCTGTTGTTATGGGGAATAACATACCTTGGAATGTCCCAACTAGCCAATCAGAATCAAGTATTCCAGAGCACGTGTTTAAGAGTGTGAGAGATTCAAACATCTCATATTATTGTAAAAAAAATCTACTTTCATTTACTGAACATCTCAAGGTGAGGCAGTCATAACAGGATGTTTGATCTTATACAAGAGTTGGCCACTCCGTGGTTTTCTTACAAGTCTTTGAAGTGTCTAAATCCATTTTGGCTCACTTCGGTCCCAAACTCGATTTTATATTTTACAAGTACAACAAGTTCTTATTTTTTTCATAGCAGTCATTAGTTTTTACAAACTTAAACTTTGTATTGGGTTTACCAAACACTACCAGACTTTAACACATTATTGCCTTGCATATCTTTAGAAGATTAGGCCATAAAAATGAGTAATGTAACCTTCGTAAACTGAGGTTATGTAAAAGTTGTGTTTGGTTTTACACAGCCTCTCTTCACTATATTACTGCAGCGACCACCAACAGAGCAAACATTATACACCTCCCCACGAAGCAGCTTTTTCAGTATTTTAATGGCAAGTGTGGGGATTGTCTGGGGGCAAGTGGAGGGTTGTGACTGAAATTTATCATTCGGCATGTGTGAGCTTGAACCAACTTGTTTGAAATGGGCTTAACCTTTGACCACTATGCGGGCAGCTTGAGAGGCGAGATCACATTTTGTTTTTCAAAATCTCTGTAATGTCCGTGATTGAAATTTGAGAAGCGAGAAGTTCAGAGAAGAAATTTAGTCTTGACTCAATGTGTTTTTAATTTCCTGTGTGTTTGGTTTCTCTGATGCCATGGTAAAACGCAGATTGATCTTTTGTTAAATGAATTTAACAAATTACTGGTTGCTGTCTTTTTTCTCATCACAATTTCAATTCCTTATTGCAGGCATTGACATTTAATCCTCAAAATTATAATACTAATCCACATTTATCATGTACGTAAATAGTGATTACCATTATTTTGAACTGTGATGCCCCCTGGGGGCTTACCCTCTTTAAGCACCCTCAGGTAATTGAAATTGTGAGCATACAAAAATTATTGGTCAATCAATAATCTTTCTTTGCAATTTTGTGGTGCGTTTATTCCCTTAATGTTTATGTTTTGGTTGAAAACTGAATTTGGTGGAGAAGGGTCTGGGTAGAGGGGTGCCCAAGAAGCTGATGATCACTCTGGTTGAGGTCCATGATCATGTATGGAGATGGGAGAGACACTCCACCAATCTGGGCTTTATGGCAGAGTGGCCAGACTCAAACCTTTGCTCAATGAAGACACATGAAAACTTGAAATATGCAAAATCGTACATTTGAAAAAGAGATAAACATATTACGGGGTTGATTCTAATAAATAGAAATAGTTTTTATTCTTAAATCATTTGTGAGACATTTTCACATTTGCAGTAACTGTTTGTTTACATGTGTTGGTTTCATGTAACATCCTCCACATCTATAAATGTGGCCTTGTGGTTGAGCATGGTAAAACACCCAGTGTATGTTTGAAAACTCTTTTGACAGTTTTTTTCTGTGTGTAATTACAGCAACCAAGTGACGGTACTGTACAGTGAAGGTTTTTGACGCTCAATTAATATTTCTATACAGGCATGTTTGACTGAGCAACATTATTATCTGATATATATATATAAGCAACAGACATACAACTACAGTTCCTATAAACGGTATTTTTTAAGCATGAATGTTTTAGCATTAAGTTTTACTTCACTACAACTAAGAGTCAAAGAGACCAATGAGAAACTCCAGTGTGTCAGATTAATCGTAAAGACTCAGATGCGGGAATAAGGGAAGAACAAAGTATATTCCAAAAAAAAAAAAAATGAACAATACTGAATGTCCAGCAATAAAGGTAAATCTTCCCACTAGGCAACACGTGGGGATCCCCAAGGACCGAGAGAATCGAAACACCAAATGGGAGAGGAAAAAGGTCCAAACCGGTTATCTCACGAAACTGTCTCACTGGGGAGAAAAGCAGAGAATCAATCCTGGAAATACTGCGTGCTGATGGAAAACCCAAACAGTAATCCACACCTGGGAGAGAGACACAATACATCACCACACTGAGTGAAGGAAAGCAATGGTATAAATAAGGAGGTGATGTAATGAGGTGCAGGTGAGGGTGATAATGAAATAATGATGCAAGTAGCTAAATGCGGGACCAGACGGGAGGGAGTAAAAAGGGAAAAACCCCAAAATAACAAAGAATAAACAAAACTAGAAACAAGGCCTGACACAGTGCTTCTGTTACTGTATGTGAAGGAGTTGCAGGTAATATTAGCTGAAAAGCATGCACAATGCACTCTTTACTGGAAATAGAAACCTCACAAAAGACCCCAATAACTTCTCATATAGAGTTTCAGACAATATGGTTTCAGTTGGTACTTAAGAGAAACTTCAGCTGGGACCTCTATCACCTCATTTGATCTATAGACGCCTTTACTGTTAGTAGACATTGTGACGCGTTGTTGTGGGCGGAGTTTAGGTGGAGGCAGAAAGATCCCCCTCTTTCCCATTACTAATGCTAGGTAGCACGTTTTGTTTGCTTGCTTTTTGACAATGACAAAAAAATATCAGATTAAATTTGAACATGTAAGGTCACTCACTGTCTAGGACCGCAAATTGTTTTTGAAAAAGTTAACTTAAACGCAAGGAACCTGGCCGACCTGTACGCGCTCACTCAATGGATCCAGGGACGAACTGACAGGGTTACCTCAAGTTAAGTGGCCTGACATCTACACCTACCAGACAGAGAAACCAAGCATGTATAGTAAAGATAAACTCAGAGCGTATACATCTATAGATGCCTGCGCGTACTAACTGTGGCAAACGTTAGCAAATGCATTTACTTGAACACAAACCTGACACATAACATGAGTCTTCTCACTGTTCCCTCTCCCTTTATACTAATGCACTTGTGACAACTAAAGGAGAGATGACAAACAGTTTTCTTTATGTTTCTAGCGGATAGTTAACTGCTTGTTGGATAACTAACAACGTTTGCTGGCATACCGTATGCGTTCAAAAGTTAACGCTATGTGGTATTGCAATCTAAATTCAAAATATTGGAGAGACAAGTTTTGCCAAACAATGGTTCTTCTCGGTTTATTTTGATTGTTATCATAAATAATCTACAGGCATTCTATTGTTTGTGAATGTGTACCGGAAGTTTAGCTGGAGTCACCAAAGTGCACATACGCAGTTTGTTTATGTTGTTGAGATAAAACCGTCTATAAAAGAGCAACATCTTAGCAATAAATATTCCTGATATTTGCATGTTTGGTAGATGTTAAATCCATTGTGATACAGTGCGCTGAAGTTAAACATTTTATCAGTACATGCATTCTGTGAGAAATGGTTGGAATTGCTTTTGTCTTGCCATTTTATTTCAGCAAGAGGAACAAATTAACATTTTCTACAGTATGGAGGTAATAGGTGTACACTAGCTCTTGTTTCCCTAAATACATTAGTATTTTCCTATGGCTAGTATACAATAAGACAGAAAAAAACTACTAAAAAGTACATCATTTTTCAACATACTATAATTTGGAACAAACTAATCTTTATCTCTGCAACAACACAATTCAGTGTGGATTTGTACAGCACTGGTTTCATAAAGCCTTATTTTGTATTATATCTGCACTGCTCTTCTGAGCTGTCCAATAATGCTGAGGTGTGCCAAGGGTGTGCAGTGCCATCTGTCAAGACAAATGAGTCGCTACCCATCATTGGCAACCTGAGATATGTCAAAGTAAAGAAACACTTTTTGCTGCTTTGAATGACGGATGGGCAGTGATCCCACACTGCCTCAGCACAATTTACCACTTTTACCTTATTTCTCAATGTCTGACAATGCAAACTGAAGGATGTCGACCACATGCCAGTGCTCACGTGCAAGGCAACAGGTGCTGGCATCTCATCTTACAGATTTCTCTTTCTCTGTTGTTAAAGGGTCACGGCTGCACTGAAAAATAGTCAGAGGGAGAAATCAAATAAATAGTGCACTCAGAAATTAACCAATGCATGGACACATATAATGCAATTAAAAGTCTTCTGAAGCAATACAATAGCTTTGTAACTTTAAAAGCTCAGAAACTGAAAAATATATGGATCAAAAGACTTAAAGTGCACAAGGCGTACAGACTAAAATCTAAATGCATACACACAGTTTCAAGTTTCGCAGTGGAAGTGTCCTCCAATGTCTTTATTTCTGTCGAAATCCACCTTATCTTAGGTATTCATTAAACCACACTCAACCCTCAAACAATACATGTCACCTACAGGTCACAATAGTCTACAATGGTACTAAACCAACAAAAAGTTGCAACAAGTCAAATGTGAGATGACCAAATAATACCTTTATGGGTTGTTGATGATAACATACAAAGTTCTATCCAAGGGTTTTTGAATAAAATCTTCTACTGGCACTTGAAGATCCTAACTAAAAGGTGAAAGATTATTTACAACTTTTTTCCTGAGGGGCTGTGTTTTATGAACGTGAATGTGTTTCTTTTTTTTTTTCAGCACAATATAATACAAGCCAAAAACCAAAACGCATAGCCAATGTCCCAGCAAAATACATTACACAAGCAATTCGTTTTTGATTTTCCATAATCCTTTTTTCTTTATTAGATGCAAAATAGTCATCCTCGAATTTCAGTGATATCAAGTGATACAAAATCTGTTTTTTTTCAGGCAAGGCCACCTCAAAGTCGTAACGTGACTTTGAACTGATGTGGTGAGTTACTGACATAAAATGTGTTTGAGTATGTGTGAACATGTGGTGAGAGTGGAAACGTAGGCCACACACACTGCTTGTCTTGTGCACACACTACAGCTATCAGAAGCCCCAGCTATTCTTGGTTGTATTTGATACTGCAGGACGTGGTCGCCAGGCAGAGATCTGGAGCCCTGTGTTCAGTCCTTACCATGTAGGCCTACTGTATTTTTTTACGTCACACTCTTGGCTTTTTTTTTATCTTATTGAAATGAAAGTGTCCATCTTAACAGAAATAGAAACGGAAACGTCAATTTCAATATCAAAATCAAATTTAACATCTCACAAAGATAACATGAAACTCTTCCTGAATATGGTTTATATTTTCTCTTTTGTAAACATGCATGAGAGCTCTGGTTGAGGTTATGGGTGCTTTGATTCTGGAAACCATCACAGTTGACTAAGCTTTCACAGTTTGTTTGTGAACCTTCATAGGGATGGGGACTACAGCTTATAAAGCTTTAAAGTGAATAAAATGGACTCACTTAGTTTTGTATAAATCATCCTCTTGCATGTTAGATTATGCTTTTATGTATTTTGAGTTAATGGGAAATACCCTGAAGTTGATTGTTACACCTTTTAGCTGTTTAAAGAAAAACATTCAACCTTAAAAAGAAGGAAAATTTTGAAGAAAAAAATGCTTACGAGCTGGGGATCAGAACAAAGCACATGTATTTAATATATTTGATTACAATAGCGTTTTCTCCCACACCATCGGTCAGATCGTTACATCTAGCGATTTCAACATGGAAAGCATAACTTTGGAACATTGCTGGTATTTTTCAATGTGTTTAGATGGCCATATGACACTCTCGCTTAATTAATCGCATGCACACATTTCCTGACTCTGTTCTAAAAAAAACAGAGATGCCTAGTGAGATAAAAAAAAACTATGCCCTACTACACCCTTTTGAAATAAGTCATGTTGAGTTAAGACGTCTGCTCCCTTTGCATGAGGAGCATTGTTAAAAATAAAAGTGACTTTTATCAAAAATGTGAGCAGTTTAGGGGCTACCTTGAGCCTGTCCTTCTCCAAAAACCGATGGCACAGCTTGTTTGTGCTAAAGATAAGCGCTCTCTAGCTTTAATAAAAAACGGCAGTGTCGTGTCGCGTGTGAAGTAATAAAAATACATTTGGCCATTGCTATCAGTAATAATAAGGGTGAGTTATTATTCAGTATTTATTAGGTTCCATGGCAGTCAGGAAGCTGCCCAAGGCAGTGGAAAAAATGGCAGTTCACTCAATTTTGGAAGAGCCGCCAAGTCAAATGAAGTACATAACTAGCTTGCATTCCTCAAGACTTCAGATCTTCAACTCAAAATTAATCCTTCCCGAGCATAATTTTAAATGGTCTAATTTTTCACTGGAATTCTCTAACCAAATTCACAGTAATTGCAACTGACATAAACACACTGTTCCATTGGACGCGAGCGTTTGGACTGCATTTAACTTCTGGTCTGCATTTTTTTATCCATCTGGCTAGTATCTGATAATATAACTATGTATATTTTATTTTATTTAATTTATGTTCATATTAACTAATATTATAATTTTATTGGCATTATAATTGTATTAAATAAATTATTTGTTGAATTATGTTGTATGTTAATATTATTAAATCACAATTTTTTGAATGGGTTCTGTAGTCATGTCGCATTTAAAGAAACCGGCCAGCTCGACAGCCACTTCCATTAGCCATTATGGCAGGTTGAATATCATTTTTTAAATGTTGATTTCTTAAAAGGCATGTGAACAATGCGAAATGACAACCAGTGTTTCGTGCGGAACTACCGACACACAAGTCCTTGTTCAATGAACGGTAAAGTCCATTGATCCTACCACCAGCATGTCGCTTAAATAGGCTAAGACAGCTTTGCTACAACATGTTGTGATGCTAAAATCCCTTGTCTTCCTGAAGTCTGCTGAGCTTGAGAAGATGAAAATACTAGCTGCGTTTCAGTTTGAAGGCTGCGTCCTCCGGAGGTCGCATTTGTTGGGCGCATACGTCATCAGGGTTTATTATTTCAGATTTTATTTCAGAAAGTAAGAATAAAACTACAATGGTTTTGTCTTAAGAGAAATAAATGTTAATTTTATAATGTTTTTATAACTGAAATGAGATGACGTATGTGATTGACTGAAATGTTTCGGAACGCTCACATTATTGGGAAGAAAGATCGATCCTTCACAGACTACGTGTGGATGTACAAGTAAGTACTGTGTTTTAATACCAGCTGATATATTTGGGTGGTCAACCTGCATTTAAAAGGGTTTTAAATCTAGCCAAAGCACGTAAAATCACTCTAAATCAAGTAATTTTACTATAATCAAGTAATTCAATGTCATTTAATCATATACAATATATTTTCCCAACAACAAAATTGTGGTCATTGAAAATGCTGAGTGGCTAGTAACTTTGAAAAACCACTAGCCACTGTGGCCGGTGAGTAAGAAAGTTAATGTCAAGCCCTGGATGACCTGGTAAGTATGCCAGGACTTAAAATGTTTTGCTCAATCAGTTTTTTCAACCCAGAAGGATCTTTGAAGGAAATTGCTTAAATGGTCTTTAATATGGATGAAAAACACATTATGTTGGCTCATGACCATTTGAGCATGTTACAAATTACAGTTTCCGCGCAGCTTCAAAGGGCTTTAAACGATACCAGGCGATGAATATAGGTCTTATCTAGTGAAACGATCGGTCATTTAAAAAATATATATGTATATGCTTTATAAACGCAAATGTTCGCCTTGCTTTGTTCTGCGAAGCGTGTTCATGACTTTACAAAATACGTACCGTAATTTCCGGACTATAAGCCGCAACTTCTTTCCCACGCTTTGAACCTCGCGGCTTAAACAATGACGCGGCTAATATATGGATTTTTTTTTTAAAACATTCTGTGACGTGCTCAGTTTTTTGGCGGAATGAAGCTTTCATTAGACCAATGAAATTGCCGAACGGGTTAAGGTCAAACAACTTTTTTGTTTACTATTTAGATTAAATCGAGCGCGCTCAAACTTCCCATCATTCTGATTACGGTAGTCATTTTGTCACCCTCATCATGGCAAAGACACGGAGAAATGCATATGATGCAGCTTTCAAGTTGAAGGCGATTGATATGGCTGTTGGAAAAGGAAATAGAGCTGCTGCACGGGAGCTTGGTCTTAATGAGTCGATGATAAGACGTTGGAAACAGCAGCGTGAGGAATTGACTCAGTGCAAAAAGACAACTAAAGCTTTCAGAGGAAAGAAAAGCAGATGGCCCGAACTAGAAAATGAGCTCGAAGACTGGGTCAACACACAGAGAGCAGACGGCCGAGGTGTTTCAACTGTGCAGATCCGACTGAAAGCCAAAACAATCGCCACCGCAATGAAGTTTGAGGATTTTAGAGGTGGACCATCGTGGTGTCTCAGATTTATGAGACGTAAAGGCCTGTCCTTCAGGGTACGGACGAGTCTATGTCAGCAGCTCCCTCCCGACTACGAGGAAAAAGTTTCAAACTTCCGCAAATTCACTGATGCAAAGATAGCGGAGCATTCCATCGGCCCGCATGACATCATAAATATGGACGAGGTTCCTCTGACGTTTGACCTGCCTCTCACTCGGACTGTCAACAGGAAAGGCGAATCATCCGTCACACTATTTATTTTTGTTACAAGCCGTGTTTCGTTAAAGCCTGTGTAAAGTTCATTTGTTTCAATGTACCGGTAGGCACCTGCGGCTTATAGGCATGTGCGTCTTATTTATGTTCAAAATAATATTTTTTTTTAAATTCAGTGGGTGCGGCATATATTCAGGTGCGCTCAATAGTCCGGAAATTACGGTAATTACGTTGAAAAGGTCACTCTTGACGTAGGCGGAAGTACCGAGTCAGTGTTTACAAGTTAAACGTGCAAGTTTTCAACGAAATTACGTATTACTTGAAGTCATGAAAGCGCATCGCAGAACAGAGCAAAGCGAGCATTTGTGTTTATAAATCATATACATTATTAGATTTTTTTTTAAATGACCGATCGTTTCGCTAGATAAGACCATTATTCATCGTCTGGTATAGTTTTAATGCTGAGTCCATTGAAGTCCACAAAAAACATAAACATCTTGGATGTTTAAATGATCATGAAAATGTATTTTGAAAGTGAACTACTCCTTTAACATTGATGTTCGTTTTAAGTGTATAATGCTGTTCAAAGTTGTATTTTGACTAGGACTGTACATATTTTCTTTAGAGGAAGAAAATAAGATAGTTGGAACTAGGTATAGGGTGGGAATCAAAGGAGGATCACATTTGACATAGTCCAGAGAATATAATGAGCATGTTATTCAGAACATGATCCTTGCACTCTTTAAGGTTACATTGTGTTTGAAGCACATTCCCCTGTAATGAACTTACAGGGGAAATAGTTATCAATGCTTGTCTTCTTCAGCCATGAAAACATCTCCAGCCAGTGCTGATGGATAGCCACAGTTTAGCAATGCAAACTTTACTTGTTACACAGTTATCATGATGACTTAAAAAGGTAAACAAACTGGAGTGTCTTGTTGACGTCCGCAGCATATGTGGACTGGGGATGTGCTGAAATTAAATTTCCACAGTTTTCATACACATAAACTTAGCATTAATATCATCTGTCGACATAATCTGCTAAAACAAATTTACTTTTTGTCTACAGGAAGAGTTAATTTCAAACTTACACATAGAAAGGAGAATATACAGCTGCTTGTATCGCAGGGCAGGCCGAGATGAATATATCACTATTCCTTTGTGCTTAAGGACTGTTTGATCTTTCAATGAACAAGCAAGGGTAAAAAAAGATCCCAGAGCCCAACGTCATTAAATCTTAGCTGGTTTATTTGTGTAAGCACTCGGGTTCTGGGACGCTGAGGTTGTAGGGGTGGTCTACAGTCCATTTGTTCCTGCTCAGCATTACCGGTGCTGGAATCCATTTCTGGTCTCAAGTGTGGACAAGGGGGGTCGGAGGGGCCTTGTGAAGGTTTTGGAAGCAATGACTTGGGACCCCCTTTGGGTTACCCAGAGAGAACATTGGGATGCAGCTGTTTTTCAGAGTACTAAATGGAGACGTTGTGCTGCCGCCCGTGTCCCAAGATTCTTTGGTGCCTTTCACTTTGCCTGAGAACTATGTTTCAATAACAAGTGATATCCCCGTGAGCCGGCAGAGCTGTAGACTGAAATGTATATTGTGTTTCAGCTGAAGTCAATATTGTGTGTGAAAAACGGTCTTAATTTAAGACCCAAGAGCCTTTTGCTAATGAATCAGCTATGCTTATCACTCAATTATTTTTATGATGATTTTTGGACACCTAAATCTCATTTGAGAAAAGCTGTGGGAATTCTACAGTTTAGCCATTTATTTTGGGAAGCATAATAAATAAATTGATGTTTTTTCTTTTCAAGGACTTTTTGAAAAGTATTGCGAAAGGTATTGCACTGTTGGACAGGTTATTAAATGCCCAAGGCGTATAATTCAATTGTTTACTTGCATGCATTGCTTGCATAGTTTCAGTGACCAGACTACCCCAGATGTATCTGTAATACGTTCACTGGAATACAGGCACATAAATCAACTTTTGAACAGCAGAACGTGAATATTACTGGCTTATATATCGCTGCTGCCAAAAATGATTCAAAAACATCTCTTTTAAATAAAATTCTTTCCAGCTTTCTACAAGCTGTAATAGGCATAGTTGATTGTGCAAGGCAAACAGCCCTGATTTCTTTAACTAAGATGCATTCTGTAACAAAAACATATAAACAAGGTTTGTTTACGCTAGATGATTGACATACGCCTGTAGTGTATGGATTGCAGATTGAAGGTTTTTTGAGCAAAAATAATTTTAGTGCATTCAGTTAGGGTCTGTAGTGGGACAACACAAAAGCTTCTTTCCACTCATAACACATTTTCAGGTCAGGCCAATTCCTTCTCCCGCATAACGGGTAAAGGGAAAAAATGTACTGCCAAAGGCAAAGTGGTGGGAATGTAAGTCTTTAAGAGTTCAGAGAGCCTTGAAGTTGTTTCAGACTGCTCTAACCTCAGTTAATACAGAATAAACAAATTCCTTCTGTCGAAACAATGTTAAACAAGGCTAGATGGAGTTCCTAGTGCGCTATTAGAAAATCATTGATTAAAGACGATAGCCCAATATTCTGAACAGCCTGTAAACACGCTTCATTTCCAGCAAATTAGGTCCTCCATTGTGTCATATACCTAACAGGCAAGGAGCTAAATTATGGAGAATGTTTGAAGGTTGTGGACCAAACATGTTTTTTAAATTAATTTACTACTCTATGTGGCTGTTTCTGTACATTCTTTTGAAAAGTGACAATATTGCTTGCATGTATGGGAATATGTTACAAATAATTACACACATAAAGCCTACTAGCTTGTTTTATCAGTGACATTTTGAGTTAGGGAGGCAAACATTCTCTAGCCGAAGTTCAATGACTCTCTGTTTATTAATTACATTTGCACCTGTATCGCTCTGTTAACTTTTCGAGAAATTTCAAATCTTCTGTAATGTTCTGTCCTGTGAAATGAGATAACCATAGCGTTATTACTAAATGTCTCTTTCAGTTTAATTTGGCTGTCGCAATTCTGTGTTTATGATCAAAGAAAAAGTTAGAGGTGCTGTGTGTAATTTTTTAGCGGCATCTAGCAAAGAGGTTGCGAATTGCAACCAACCGCTCACTTTACCCCTCCTCCTCCCTTATGGAAGCACTACGGAGGCTGCGAGAGGATTAAAATGTTGTCACAATTTCTCCTGAATGAGATAACGTTTTTACAAAACGTGTTCTGTAGAGCAGTTTGTCCGTTAAGGGCTACTTTAGAAACAACATGCCGACATTTCCACAACATTCCATGCAAGGGGACCCATGTTGTATATCCTGTCCTGTAGCTCACTGGTTAGAGCATGGCATTAGCAACACCAAGGTCAATACAAATGTGTATTATAATGCAATTTAAGTCGCTTTAGATAAAAGCTTCTGCCAAATACGTAAATGTATATGTAGAAATAGCTCATTCTAAGGTAAGCAAAATATACATTAACGTTTCATTATGAAAGCTTTATACACCTCTGAACACATAGTTATGTGTATTATATTGCATTTCTATCAATAGATCCTCCCAAAAACTGCACACTGCTCCTATAACTTGTATTTATTTGTATATTTATTTTTAAATGGTATACCAATCGATGTTGTCTTAACAACCATTTGAGTGCATATGACTTTCATTTCAATGTGAAACACAAGTTCTTTTTTTTAAACTTAAGGACAATAAATTACAAAAACTAAACAGTAGACACAATATCATAGATGTTATCAATATGGCCATGCTGTGTATTCCAACTCTAAGAAACTGTTTGGTTTCAGAACACTTGGAATATAGTGCTGTGCCATTGTATTCACTCAGCAGTTCATTTCCCACAGTCCTTCAGCTCCCTCTCTCTCTCTCTCTCTCTCTCTCTCTCTCTCTCTCTCTCTCTCTCTCTCTCTCTCTCTCACACT
This sequence comes from Triplophysa siluroides, assembly GCA_006030095.1. Classification (NCBI taxonomy): domain Eukaryota; kingdom Metazoa; phylum Chordata; class Actinopteri; order Cypriniformes; family Nemacheilidae; genus Triplophysa; species Triplophysa siluroides. The sequence goes on along the minus strand of VCII01000009.1, from coordinate 47,753 downwards.
CTCTCTCTGTAGTTTCTCTACTCCTTAGACTTCCTTCCCTCTGTCTCTGTAGTTGATCACTTGCTCTTGTTGCAGGTTCACATGTGGAGCTGATTATTAAAATTAATACAGTGCAATGCTCTGTTTTGGAGATTGCTGGCAAGAACATTGCCAGTTTGTTACTACACTCCAATCCTTGAGAGGCCACTTTAACCTGAAGTTCTGCATCTTGTAGAACAGGGTTCAACGTTCTGCTGAACTATATCTCAAAGAACATCGCCGGAGGCCTGAGCCTCTGGAGAGCCAGGCACGGTTAAATAAAGTGACCTTTAAGTGTCAACAACATTTGTTGGTTATTTGTTAGTAAGCAGATGCTTTTTAATTCAAAGGGAATTAAAATACAAACATACATTTGCTGTGTGGACAGTCTGCCCTGAGCAAGCCGGGGTTAACTGCCTTGCTCACGGGAAATGTGGTGCAGAAACTAATCAGACCAGTGTTACTGATGTGTTAAATGTCTTCTTTAAGGAAGTAGTTTACATAAAAAGTTTCCAAATCAGCATGGCTTTCTTTTCTTTTGGGAACTTAATAAAAATAAAATAAATATATACATACACATATTATGTATTACATTTAAATATAATTTATTTTTTTATTATTTTTTTAATCAAATAATATATTTATATAATGAAGAAAGCACTCTGTTCCATTAAATGTGAAAACATACAATAGATTTGTTTGATAAAAGAACAAAGTTTACCTAAGATTAATAATCTGTCTTTCCAGTGGATTTATACCTGCTGCAACTGCATCCATAAATCTGTGAACAGAATTAGTCTGGTTCATGAATAAATTATTAGAGTTGCTTTAGTACCAAAAGGAATGTTTTCATAGTTTCTATAACTTTTGGTGGAAGTACCAGGCTTTGGCCCTGTTTGCACCAAAGGAACTGGAAAAGATAAGAGGGACTGATGCAACCAGAAAGAATGGCGCAGGGGGTAATTTTGTTTGCATTTGAACAGCACTTTTTCTTTCTGGTGCAAAAGAGGCTATTAAGGCCGATTTCGCGAACCCATTATGTAAATCATTTATTTAATGAATCTATTAGATACATGGACAAGGTATTTTTCTTATTCATTTTCAGAAGAATTTCCAGAATAGGAAAAGGTGCAATGTGCTCAATTGTCATAATAATTCACTGACATATCAGATGCATCACGTAAATACTGATACTTTTGACTGATTTTTTGAATTCATAAATGTTTCTTGTTTTTTTTTCCATTCAACACATCATCTCTCGTGTAAATTCTATGTTTTCTGGAGATGAGACCTTTTAACAATAGCCAGCAGTCTCGAATGATGCATTTTGACTTGAATGTATGCTCATGTCTCTGCTATTGTTTACAGATTGTTATTCAAGTGAGAAAGAATGTAGATTGTTATATTTTGAAGTTCCCTTTCTATATTGTGTTGAGGGAGAAAAAATGATCTTGCAGCTTAAAAAAATCTCTCAGACAAAGAAGGTCCAGGTGTCAAAGAGTTAACTTTATTTGTTCGAGTCAAACAAAGTGAGATGTCCCAAGTCATCTGAAAACCAAGTGTTTTCCAGCCTACAGTTATAGTTAAACTTCTGAAAGGTGGTCCCTTCTAAAACCAATCAGGTAATTTCCTGTTATCTCTTATTTTTATTAACCAATTGTAGTTTTTCAGTGACAAATAAATCCCAGACAACAAGCTACGTATTTAATGGTTTTGCGCTCGCTATTACCTAATTCTTTTAATACATTTCTGTCACGGTGCACAAAGGGACTCAGATGCAGGTAAGGTACAACACAGTTTATTAGACAGGCTTACTGAGAGAACAAAAGATAGGCAGGGAACTCCTGGCCAAAAATACTCAATACACTGCTGGCAGAGAAAACCAAAAATCCACAAATCCGGGAAAGGTAAACGGGAACCAAAAAGAACCGAATGGGGAAAAATAAATCCAAACCGGCTCAAGGGTTGCCACGTTCCTACGGAAAAATGTGAAGGTAAAGTACACCGCACAGCAAGCGCAAACAACGTCACAAATAAGTTTACATCGCCACAATGAGAGCTGGCACAGCCAAGCTCAAATAGAGAAGGAGCGATCAGGAACAGGTGGTGGTAATTAATCAAAACAAGGAGGCTAACAGGGTACCAGATGAGCAAAATCTGTAAGACAGAAAATACAGCAGAAAAACAAAACACCAACCAAAAATAACATGAAACAACAGGCAAAGCCTGACACATTTCTATACAATGGAAAAAAATTAAATACAATGGTCACCCCATATGAAATCATCAAAATCTACTGGACTATGTTCGTATCTTAGTTACCAGTGCTCAGTGGTAAGTACCTAGGTTTTTCGTGTCTCAACTTCTGAACTTTAGGCCTCAGGCTTCTAGGCCAAAGAGACATTACTGGATTTTAAGTTGCTGCATAGTGCTCAAATGTGCTCTTAATCATGCATATATGATACAAAGTGCATTTATGGGAACAATCATTGATCAGGCATACTGATTGTAACATTAAATCATCAAATCATCATTGTATTTCACTCGTATGCAATAATCTATGGTTAAATGTGATCTCAGATCATTCTACTAATACACTCATGTATATTAATGTTCCTATGAATACTTCTTAATACTGTTTAGGTATTTCTTAGGTATATAATAACTGTGGTGAATAGTGGTGCCCAGTGCATGCAAAATATATCTAATTTGTCTTATCTGTGCCCAAAATCAGTCAGAAATTACAGATAAATTTCTAAATGGGAGTAAACAGCTACTGATTAAATAGCTATTTGCTAATACGTTTCTGGCCTCTGTGTACCTGCTCCTTTCAGGCACCACCCCCCAAGAGACCAATCAGCATCTAGGCTGCTTAAACATGTCATCACACTCCGTTTTTATTGTTTTAAAAAAACTGTGTTCTGTTTCTATTGATCACATCCATATGATGTACATAGTAAATTTTTTGCCTGTCTTTTGGCAAATTTGCATAATTATTTTAGTGGTGTGTTTGCAAAAACAACAGTGCATGCAAATGGAATTCTATGTGAATGCACCCCTGGGGTTTCTTTCTAAAGATTTTTTTGTAGATGTTTGTAGTTTTTGTAGATGCTCACTTAAATTGTACCGATAAACACTACAAAGCTGCTTAGTAAAACGTTAACATCATTAAAAGAACTATGTAAATACATCTGAATTAAATTTCAGAATGATAGCAAAAGGGTTGGACTGTTGTCACACAATTTGAATCTAATTATCATAAGCTTTTACCCCCTCTAAATATTAGGATCTTAGCAATCAATCACAAAATGCTTATTAGCCTAGAGCCCATCCTGCCTTTATTCTTTTGCAATTGCATGGAATTTCTGCTGGAAGAATCTGCCGCAACATTCATGTCCTGTGCAGAATTGTTTGCAGTGAGTTTCCCACACCACAAAATGCTGCAAGATGTTGGAAATGTCATCACCTTTTCAAATAAGTCTCCCCACAACCTAGTTTTTCAAGCTGCCTCCCATGGGTAACTAATTATCTGTAAAAGTTAGTCTAATTTTATTCTACCCAATTGGTGTCCAAGGCTTCTTATTTTTCAACCTGCATTGGCTTGCATTTTCTAAGTTGATCTTTTGAAAATGAAATGGTCCCTGTGGACAAATATTTTGAACGTAAACTGTGCATTACAAAGTTACTGTGAAATTAGATGCTAATGAACATTCAATGTAGGTTACATCCAAATAGCATTTTGCATTTAGTAGATGAAGCACATTTTCTTACTGAAAAGACAATGCTATTAGTTCAAGGCATAGGTGGATTGGCCATCTGGCAATTCTGGCAAATGCCAGAGGGGCCACGGACCATTTTTTTAAATGTGGGCCGGCAGATGATTAAATATATATATAAATAAATAGTTTTTACAGGCCGACAGCGCATAGGAGTTTTCCCGATGGGAAATGGAAAAACAATTCTGTGTTAACACAACACAAATCATTACTGTAGTCCCAAATTGAAAGGATTATGTTAGATGTCTGATCATGATAAAAACACGTTGTGTCAAAATCTGAAAACAAATGTTGAATTAACTTTTTTTTTCAGTGTGCGCTTTTTTTTAATTGAGACACTATATAGACACTAGTGCTCCAGCTGGTCTCCCAGTCTGTATATAATGATATTAGGCTGGCTTAGTTGGTTGGCCAGGTAACATGACCAGCAAAAAATGCTAAATACCAGCTAGGCCATCAGACCACCTTCCACCATTTTTAGTGGGGAAGCTAGTGAAGCTAAACAAATAGCCAGATTTACTGGAAGATTTCAAAACTTATTTTATAATTTCCATACTTAAACCGATGACTAATTGGAACAAACACAAAAATCATAAACAAAATGTATCAATTATAAACGCAACCAGCACATTTTGGGGGTCTGGAAATGTGATGATTCATTGTGAAATTGACTCAATATGATGAAGCAAATTTTCAGAGCCTGCAGACGATTGTCTTTTTAAAGTCATTGTTTAAGTTTTTCGCCTTTGCCTAATGTTAAAGCGAAGACTATTAAGGCATTCAGTTTTAGCTTTCATGGGCTTTATTTACATTCTCATTTATCTGGATATTTATCCCGGCTTATAGCTGTTTTCACAAGTCTGATGTCATGCTGAAAGTTTTCGGAAGGGTGGTTTGGCTCTCCATTAGCTCCGTCTCCAATCATGCTCAACATGTGTCTCCCACATTGACCCATAGCAATTTCTTTCTGCTCAACATAACTGTCTCGTTAACAATTAGCTCATGTCAATGAGACGTCCTGGCAGGAGTTTAGAGGGAATGCCTGATATGTGGCTAAAACACATCACATCCATGTTAAGACAAAAAGAAAAAAATCAAAACAACGTAATTGTCTAAAGATGCTATTGGCATGAGTTCCATTCCTGTGGAAGTTCACTTCGGCTCATAACACAAAGGAAAAAAGGAAATAAGGTTGAAAAAGAAAGCGTGCTGAGAGCTGGGTTGTGTTTCGTGTAGTTCAATTCCATTTAGTCTGGGTGTTTGACTGGCAGACATGACTTGCCAATAGGACAGGCAGTAGGATATGGGATTGATTACAGCATTGCATCAGATAGATTTACTGATAATCTGATGGTCTATCTGCGCTCATAAATCTTCATCTATCATCCAACCTCAGTGCCGTCAGCACAAGGCTCAGAGATATCCCCTGTGCAATGTGCCGGGGGCCCCACGGGGCTGCGTTCATGCATATGTGCTCCTTGGGCTGTTTACACAAGGATTGGGCATTCATCAATCCATCAGCCACGCCATACACTCCCCTTTAGGATGAATTGTCTCTGGACACTCATCAAAAACTCATTATTGGTTAAAATCCCTTAGAACAAATCACTCAGTATGGATTTTTTGTTTCCATAAAGCACATGAAAGTCAGATCATGGAGAATGAATCTTGATAAGTTTACACACAAAGATAATGATAGCATTTTATAGGGTTGCAATAGTGTATGATTGAAAATATGATATGTACACTCACATGACTCTAGTCGTACCAGTGACCTACACTACAGTGGGTGTGGGTCGCCCCCTCATGGCCACCATGTTGGGATTACATAACTAACCAAATACAACTCTATTTGTGATTTAAAATATAATAATTCCCCAACTCAAACTATCTGATAATGATATTTCATCTCTTGCTAGTAAAGTTTTTGGGACTGTATGGGTCCATCTGCCAATCAGCATTGTCAGAATGCCATTTCCCTTCAGAGGGAAAGTGCCCATTAGTTAATATGGCAACATGCAAGTCACATACTTCTGACCCTGTCTGTGACAGCTGAAAAACCACCATTAAAAAAATAAATTCCAGTCGTTCTACAGTAGATTTTAGACCACAATGACTGCAGCTCAAGTATGGCAGTTCTATGTACATCAAGATAATAAATGGAAAACAAGAGGTTGTTTCTTTAGACATAATGAGGTAAAGAGCTTGAGATCACAACTACAGTGTGGTCTCATATCCTATACTGCTGGTCATTATAACCTTCCATTAGACTTGGTTCAACATTGTTCAACAAATTGTGAAACAATTCAGTCCAGAGTAGCTAAAAAGGTGAGGAGAGCAAAAGTAAGAAACAATGTATGTATGGCACATGTCCAGAACAGCTGGGGAAAAACTCTTTACTGAGTAAAAGCATAATTTATTTTTTACACTTTTTTACTTTTGTCTGCTGAGAAATCCTTTATCTGAATTGCCCAAAGGCACATTTTCAAATGCGTACAGTAATTATGATAGACTACACTACACCAGCAGCTCCAGTGTTTCTAGGAAAAGAAACATATTTCACAAAAACTAAAGGTATTTTAAGTCTGCCAAAAATAAGGAGAGAATTTATGTGTGGGAGATATGACCCCCAACCTTAAATCTAACGGTACAATTTCTGTTATAAGCAAGGCACACAGAGAGAGCTCATATGTCCAAGAGTTTCCATTAAAAATAACAAGTGAGTCTACTGAGACAGTTCTGGGGTTCACTGTTAGATGCTGTGAGCTTTGATCTCCCTCACCCACTGCTCATCGAGTGAAGGGCCGCACCTGTTCGCTGCCTGATTTGGCACCATCCCCACATTTAATTTTTTGTCTGAGTAGGTCTCATTGACTTCAATCCTGCTAAACCATAGAAAATCAATTGAAACAGTAGTTCTGTGCCAATTTTGTTGAAGAATTGTCCAAAATCAGGTCAAATTCAGTTGAGTATAAATCACTGGTGAAGTGAATATGCTTCCAAAATATTTCCCGGCAACGCTCCACTTGACATCACCAAGAAAAATTAACCTGACAAGATTTTTCTTTTCACAAAATCAGCCTCAGTGAGCAGACTGTATTTTCTGGATACTTTCTGTATGTTGTGTCTATTTATGGTCTGTTTGACGGAGACAGTGAGGACAACAATTTAATTCTGCGGCCTGATGAGTGGTATAGTGTTTGGTATATGTAACTGGCACCATGTTATTTTGATATTTTATTGCTCGAACCAACACGCCTGAAACATTTTAAAGACTATTACAGGGTAAATTTTACTCGGTAAACACAATATTGATGTTTCCCTCTTTGATTTCACTTGATTTAACGTAACTGTAAGTGCTCAACAATTTACATGGCGCTACTGATTAAGCTCAAATGCAGACGAAAACTCTTTTCTCAAACTTTTCTCAAAAGTTTTCTTTTCTTGGACTTTATTGTTTAGCGTTAATGAGTAGAGGTGGAGCCTGCAGTGGTCTGCATGGCAGGCAACAATGATTGGGATCTAGATGGGGCAAGAGTGCAGCCACTCAGACGAGACAGAATTCTGGAATGCCACACTGAGCCCCCACTTTTTACACAACAGCTGTCTGAACCCCATCAACCCCACCCAACTGCATGTTTGTTTGTACTGCCTCACTGTGCCGTTACACTATAACTGGGAATACGAATACTGGCGGCATAAATATTTTACGGTTGTCTTTGCTCATTCATTTTGCCAGGTCTTCAGTGGCAATTGCTTTTTTGAGGTGTTGAAACTGTTCTGCATCTGACAGTTCCTCAATCAGCAAGTCAGCAATTCTCTTAAAACAATTACTAAGTTGAGGTGACCATTTAGAAGGGCAATCTATCAATGAGGAAATGGGTGTACAGGACCATACTGACATATGGGGAACACCCTGGGGGTGGCCCTCAAGACTCAAACCCCTTCCTCGGGCCCCTGCCTCTGACCTGGCTTGACCCTAACCTAGTGTTACCCCAGCTGCTTAAGATCACAGGTCACATTATTCTCACAAGGTCCTTGTTTACCTCCTTTAAATTTGTTATATTCTTTTATTACTCTATGCAATTCAGTTGAAGAGGCAATATGTTTAATCAAAAGTCATGGAATGCATTGAGTTTAGCTTCACACACCTCGACAGCAGGTATGTGGTCCATCTAACCACATGCTATTGGGAAGAAAGGTTGACCCTTTCACGAATAAATCAAGTCAAATTACTCTAATCATGTGATTTTAGCATGCACAATTGTGGCCATTGAAAAGGCTGAAAAAAGCTGGAAAACCACTCTCCACTTTGGCTGGTGAGTAAAATGTCAGTTAATTTTAAGCCCTGTATATACAGCCTCAGAAATAAGCAAATAAAAAATATTTTTTGAACTTTTCCTAAATACATAATATGGTCTATGCTTTCCTGTGGCTCAGTGGTAAGAGCATAGAGCTAACAATGCAAAGTTGTGGGTTCGATCCCAGGGGATTGCAAATACCTATGTAAAATGTATAGGATAAAGCAATGTAAGTCGCTTTGGATGAAAGCGTCTGCAAAATGTAAATGTATACTTTATTTATCATTTAGCAGACGCTTTTATCCAAAGTGATTTACAAATGAGATAAACAATAGAAGCAATTGGAACCACATAAGGACAACAAAAAGCATAAGTGCAATAAAACTGGTCTCATATTACTATATGAATATACAAGGTATACAAAGCTAAAGATTTCCTTTTTAAGGATAGAACGAGTAGAAAATAAATAGAAGTCGGTACTAATTGGTCAGGTGTTGGCGGAAGAGATGTGATTTCAGCCAATTCTTAAAGATGGCTACAGACTCTACAGACTCCAGGCTACTGATCTTGTAGCAGCGGGCAGATCAGGAGGTTGTTCTGTGTGAGAAAGGAGGAGAGCTGGTTAAATACAGCACGCTCAAGAGTTTTGGCAATGAAGGGGAGGAGAGATACTGGTCTGTAGTATTCTAACAGTGCAGGATTAAGAGTGGGTTTCTTCAGTAGCGGGGTAATAGAGGCCTCTTTAAAGACTGTGGGAAATTTACCAGTGGTGAGAGACGAGTTGATAATGTGGGTCAGAGCAGGAACAACTGATGGAGAGATGGCCTGGTGGAGATGGGTGGGGATAGGATCTAGCGGGAAGGTAGTTGGGTGGTTTGGTTTACATTGCAAACGTCAGCTTCAGATAGGAGAGAGAAAGAGGGGAGTGAGCATGTGTCGGGGGTTTGGGCGTGCTCAAGAAGCGGCGGCGCAGAGAACTGACTGCTGATGGTGGTCGTTTTTTTTACGAAGAAAGACGCAAAATCATCAGCTGTTAAGTATGATGAAGGTGAGGGGGCAGACGGCCAAAAAGAGCAGAAAAGGTTTTAAAGAGGGTACGAGAGTCAGGCGATTTGTTGATTTTAGAGTTGCAGTACTGAGTTTTTCGCAGAGGAAGAAGAGAGACTGATAGAGACAGAGGTCATTATGATCATTAGATTTGCGCCACTTTCTCTCAGCAGACCTGAGCCTGGCGCAATGCTCACAGAGTACATCAGATAACCAGGGGGCAGAAGGGGATGCACTGGCTGGCCTAGATAAGAGGGCATAAGCTGTCTAAGCAGGATGTGGAGCATCGGTGGCACTGTTAGTATTCAACAGAGAGCCAGAAAAATCCTGCCTGAAAACATGAACCATAGGCCTTTTTCACAACGTAACATGTGCAAACCTGAAGTATGTGCTAGCTTTGTTCACTTACACATAACAGTTGCATAGACTGAAAGCAGATAAGTATGTAGCATGTGTTTATTTCTTAAAGTCAAAAACACAATCGAAATATATTTATGGTTACCTTTTACCTTGTGACCCATGCTATATACATTGTGCGTATGCTATCCTAATGCAATTCCATAATATAAATCGTTGACGCTGTCACGTATGAATGTACTGTTCTCGTTGCGTATACGTGTGCAAATTAACAGCCAGCCAAACGTCTCGGTTACGTATGTAACCTCGGTTCCCTGATGGAGGGAACGAGACGTTGTGTCGAAGACGACAGATGGGACACAACGTCTCGTTCCCTCCATCAGGGAACCGAGGTTATGTAACCAAGACGTTCCCTTTCTGTCGGTCTCTCGACGTTGTGTCGAAGACGACAGATGGGGTTCGCTCTTGGGAACCTATCAGCTCTGACTACTTTAGAAAAGGCCAATGAAAATTGGCGAATGAAATTTGCATGCCGGGCTCCGCCTCCGGATGTCCGGTATAAAAGGAAGCCGGCGTGCTTCATTCATTCACCGTTTGTTCTGAAGAGCCTGAGAGCCTCTCACGACTGCTGCAGAGGGCGATATGCGTTAGTGGCATGAGGGACACAACGTCTCGTTCCCTCCATCAGGGAACCGAGGTTACATACGTAACCGAGACGTTCCCTTTCTGTCGGTCTCTCGACGTTGTGTCGAAGACGACAGATGGGGTTCTCTCTGGAAAACGCCACAACGCCTATCGCGTCACAATCTCTAACGAAGCGACGGTAACAGGCCTGGGCGTGTCAACTCGAGGCTTTCGTGAAACTGTAACCTTCCAGTGTGATGGGTCGGGGGTCCCAGAGCTTCCTAATGAAAGATGGGGGGGGGGCCCCGACCAGCTACCTTTCACAGACGGGGCCTTTTCTCTCTTGCTGGCGAGAGGCCGTCCGGATCGGGTACCACCGGGTAAGCGCAACTTCCTTAATTAGGGATGCGCTGCAGAGGCCACCTCCTACCCGCGGGGAGGAATTGGTGGAAAGGTATGGTCTCGTCCTTGGAGGAGAACGCATGGAACGTGCGGACTAAGTAGTTAACCGCGAGGTGGAGGTCCACCTAGGGGAGGTCATGGGTTACCAGGAGTGGGAACCAGCTCATGAGGATACATCAGACGGAACAGCCCACGGGGGGGGTGTTACAGGCGTCCGGTAGCACTAGGTCCGGTTAGAGCCAGGGGATGGCTCACATGTTATCCCGGCCTAAGGGGGAAGGCTGCTCTGCCCAGCCAGCCACCAGGTGGTGCTTGCTTAGTGATGGATGGAATGCCTATTCTTAACCAAGTGGTTGGGTAAGAAGGGAAGCGGATAGAGTACCTGTCCTTAACCAGAGTAGGGTAAGGGGAGAGGTAAATAGCACACTGACCCAACCTCCTAGAGGGTGGGGTGATGCTTTCGTAGGCATACGCCCAGCCGGATGCCAGTCCTACATGTTGCCACGCAGGACGTGGTCTGATACCGGGTTTACGCTGAGGTTATAGAACCTCGCGAAGGTGTTGGGCGTAGCCCAACCCGCAGCCCTACAGATGTCTGCCAGAGAGGCGCCCCTGGCCAATGCCCAAGAGGTGGCTATGCCCCGAGTGGAGTGAGCCCTGACCTCCAGGGGGCATGGGCGATCTTGGGATCGGTACGCCGCCCTGATGGCGTCCACGATCCAGTGCGCCAGTCTCTGTGTGGAGACAGCCCTCCCCTTCTGCTGACCTCCAAAACAGACAAAGAGCTGGTCCGAGCTCCTAAAGCTCCTAGTGCGGTCCAAGTAGAGGCGCAGTGCGCGTACTGGACACAACACGGACGGGGTTGGGTCTTCCTCCCCAAGGGGGAGCGCCTGCAAGTTCGCCACTTGGTCCCGAAAGGGAGTAGTGGGAACTTTGGGCACGTATCCGGGTCTGGGTCTCAGGATAACGTGAGAGTTACCAGGCCCGAATTCAAGGCAATCCGGGGACACGGAGAAAGCTTGTAGGTCCCCTACCCTCTTGAAAGACGCGAGCGCCAATAGGAGGGCCGTCTTACCCGAAAGGTGGGGAAGATCTCCTCCCAAGGGCTCGAAAGGGGGGCCAGAGAGGCCCGCCAGGACCACATTGAGGTCCCAAGAGGGTACGGAGCGGAGACGAGGCGGATTCCGCCTTCTCGCGCCCCTTAGGAACCTAGTGATCAGGTCGTGCTGTCCTAGAGACTTACCATCAACTGAGTCGTGATGAGTGGCGATAGCGGGCTACATACACTTTCAGCGTGGAGGGAGAAATGTTCGTCTCCAGTCTCTCCTGTAAAAAGGACAGCACGGTCCCGATCAAGCATCTCCGCGGGTCTTCTCGTCGTGAGAGACACCAGGACGAGAAGAGGCGCCATTTGTAGGCGTAAAGCCGCCTAGTGGATGGAGCCCTGGCCTGAGTAATGGTCTCCACCACGGATGGGGGTAGCCCACTCAGGGTCTCCTCGTCCCGTCCAGGGACCAGACATGGAGGTTCCAGAGGTCTGGCCTGGGATGCCAGAACGTGCCCTTCCCCTGAGAAAGCAGGTCCTCTGTCAGGGGAATCGGCCAGGGGGAGCTGTTGTCAGAAGCATTAGCTCTGAGAACCAAGTCCGGTTGGGCCAATAAGGCGCAACTAGTAGCACTTGGTGCTCCTCTTCCCTGACCTTGCACAGTGTCTGTGCGATGAGGCTCACTGGGGGGAAGGCGTACTTCCGCTTGTCCCGCGGCCAGCTGTGCGCAAGGGCATCCGTGCCGAGGGGGGCCTCGGACAGGAGTACCAAAAGGGCAATGGGTGGTGTCCTGGGAGGCGAACAGGTCTACCTGTGCCTGACCGAACAGCGCCAAAATGAGCTGGACTGCGCGGGGATGGAGTCGCCACTCTCCACGAGGCGTCGACTGACGAGAGAGCGCATCGGCTGTCCGGTTCAGGTCGCCTGGGATGTATGTGGCCCACAGGGAGCGGGTCACCTGCTGACTCCAGAGGAGGAGGCGTCGGGCAAGTCGTGTTAGTTGCCGTGAGCGCATGCCACCCTGACGGTTGATGTACGCTACGGCAACTGTGTTGTCGAGGCGGACCAGCACATGCCTGTCTTGAACGAGAGGCTGTAGCCGCTTTAGTGCCAGCAACACAGTCCACAACTCTAGGCAGTTGATATGCCAGCGCAGGCGGGGGCCCGTCCAACGCCCCGCTACTGCGTGCCCGTTGCACACTGCACACTGCACCCCAACCCTGCAGGGAGGCATCGGTCGTCACCACGACATGCCTCGTAACCTGCCCAAGAGGGACACCGGTCCGAAGGAAGGCCATGGAAGACCAGGGTAGTAGGGTGCGTCGGCAGAGAGACGTGATCACCACACGCCTGCTGCCGGTGTGCCACGCTCTCCTCGGAACTCGACTCTGTAGCCAGTGTTGAAGCGGTCTCATGTGCATCAACCCGAGGGGTATAACCCCTGCCGAGGACGCCATGTGCCCCAGGAGCCTCTGAAACTGTTTCAGGGAGACCGTGGACTGCCTGAAGAGATCCAGGCAGTTCAACACTGACTGGGCGCGTTCTGCGGACAGTTGCGCTACCATGGTGACAGAGTTGAGTTCCAGACCGAGAAAGAGAATGCTCTGCACCGGGGAGAGCTTGCTCTTGTCTCGGTTGACCTGAAGCCCCAATCGATCTAGGTGCCGGAGCACCAGGTCTCTCTGTGTACACAACAGCTCTCGCGAGTGTGCCAAGATAAGCCAGTCGTCGAGATAGTTGAGTATCCGCACACCTCTCTCCCTGAGGGGGAGAGAGGGCGGCCTCCACGATCTTCGTAAAGACCCGTGGGGACAGGGACAGACCGAAAGGGAGGACTCTGTACTGATATGCCCGTCCCTCGAACGCAAACCGCAGGAACGGCCGGTGACGAGGGTGAATCGAGACATGAAAGTAAGCGTCCTTCAGGTCGATAGCCACGAACCAGTCCTGACATCGGATGGATGTCAGGATGCGCTTCTGCGTGAGCATCCTGAACGGCAGCTTGTGGAGGTGCTTGTTCAGGGTACGCAGATCTAGGATGGGGCGCATCCCGCCGCCTTTCTTGGGAACGATGAAGTATGGGCTGTAAAACCCGGTGGACATCTTGGCCTGAGGGACGAGCTCGATAGCCTGTTTCGCCAGAAGGGTGGCGACCTCTGCCCGAAGTACGGGAGCGTCTCTGCCTCTGACTGAGGTGAAGAGGACGCGCCCCGAAACCTGGGAGGGGTTCTGGCGAACTGGATTGAGTAGCCAAGACGGATCGTCCTCCCTAAACCCCGGAGGAGAGACTGGCTCCGTCGACTTACCTGCCTGGCGAGACGGCCACACGCACTGTCGTGTAGAGGGTGGTGATGGCTGCCATGAATACTCGACCTCACGTCCCGCCCAGACGTAAGGTCGGTTTGCCGGGCACAGTCCAGTGGAGTGTGCTGATGGCAGAGAGGAACACCCAGGGAGGAAATAAGCTCTCTTATCGAGGATGTGGGCGCCAGGCCCTGAAAAGGGCCCGGCTGTGGGGACGGGGCAGGGACCGTCCCTGACCGACTTCTCAGAGGCGCTGCTGTGATAGTCGGGCCCGATGGTATCCTCCCTGGGGTCTTCCCGTCAGGGGCGCTTCCTCCGGGAAGGCTGCTGACGGGGTGGAGGTCTCCCCTTCGATCTCCTCTTCCGGGGTGTAGCCTGGGTAGGGGGCACGGAAACCGGAGCGGATGTCGAAGGGGGCCTGGGCTGCTGGGAAGCAGACGTCGCACGAGAACTCGGAGGCCTGCGGGCGGCCGAGTCGCGGCGAGGAAGGATGTGGCTAATCGCCTCTGTCTGCTTCTTTACCGTCGAGAACTGCTGAGCGAAGTCCTCGACGGTGTCACCAAACAGCCCGCCCTGCGAGATAGGTGCGTCGAGAAAGCGAACTTTCTCGGCGTCACTCATCTGCGCAAGGTTGAGCCAGAGGTGTCTCTCTTGGACCACTAGCGTGGACATCGTCCGACCCAGGGCCCGCGCCGTCACCTTGGTCGCCCTTAGAGCGAGGTCAGTGGCGGCGCGGAGTTCCTGCATAATCCCCGGGTCGGCCTTACCCTCGTGGATCTCCTTCAACGCCTTGGCCTGGTGGACCTGCAGGATGGCCATGGCGTGGAGGGAGGAGGCGGCCTGGCCCGCAGCAACGTAAGCCTTCGACACCAGGGATGCCGAAGTCCTACATGCTTTGGACGGAAGGCGTGGCCGATTCCTCCAGGTGGCAGCTGTCTGCGGGCACAGATGCACCGCGACAGCACGTTCCACCTGGGGGATATCGACGTAACCTTTGGCCGCCCCACCATCGAGGGAAGTGAGGGAGTTGGAGCTGGTCTGACTGGAACGAGCCGTAAGCGGGGCGTTCCAAGTCCGACACAGCTCCTCATGCACCTCCGGGAAAAATGGCACCGGGGGTGGGCGCGGTTTTGCACCGCGCTCCGATCCCAGGTACCAAGTGTCCAGCCGCGAGCGCTGGGGTGGAGGCAGTGGTGTACACTGCAGCCCAATGCTCGTGGCTGCCCGGGTGAGCATGGCTGACATCTGCTTCCTCCTGCACTCGACCCCCCCCGTGGGAGGGAGCTGCGCGGATTCTTCAGTGTCGGATGCCAGCAAATCTCCCTCCGATGCTGCAAGCGACATCTCATCGTCATCACGCGCCGTTTCCGAACACGTGAATGAGGATCCGGACGGTATGCCACCGCCGGATGGGGAACGGCCAGACGAGCGAAACGGGGAGCAGGCGGCCCGTGAGCGTTTAGCTGACGGGTTTACGCCTGCTGAAGTCCCCACATCACCAACGCTGCTAACCTTCGCGGACAGCAGGGCCTTGGCCCCCGTCGTCGCGAGTTGGGTAGCAAGCGAAGTGGTGGCTGCTTCCCGTAGGAAGACAGCCACCCGTGACCGCAACGTCTGAATGACCATCCGCTCGCAGTGCGAGCAAGATGAGTCAATGAAGGCTGCTTCGGCATGCTGGACGCCCAGACACCTAATGCAGCTCTCATGTCCGTCCCCCTCCTCGATGAGGGCGCCGCACCCAAGAGAACAGCGGGACATGCCGCTGGAGAAATTAACCCAGCCCTGAAAAGGGCCTTTGGAAAAACTCTCGGACACCACTGGAACCGCCGAGACGCCCAGGGGAAGGTCGCTGCAGGACGAAGGGACGATCCGCTGCACACGTCGTAGAAACCGGCAATTAAATACTGCGAGTAAACGCTGCTTGTACTCATGAGCGATGGCTCTGAAGAACAAACGGTGAATGAATGAAGCACGCCGGCTTCCTTTTATACCGGACATCCGGAGGCGGAGCCTGGCATGCAAATTTCATTCGCCAATTTTCATTGGCCTTTTCTAAAGTAGTCAGAGCTGATAGGTTCCCAAGAGCGAACCCCATCTGTCGTCTTCGACACAACATCGAGAGACCGACAGAAAGGGAACGTCTCGGTTACGTATGTAACCTCGGTTCCCTGATGGAGGGAACGAGACGTTGTGTCCCATCTGTCGTCTTCGACACAACGTCGAGAGACCGACAGAAAGGGAACTCCATCCACAAAGTACAGATGAGTCAGGATTCTTCTTGGTAGTTCTTGTTTAATAAGATGCCGGGTACATTATGAATAAGGAGTAAAGCTGTAAAAACTGTAAGTAAACAATAATCAAGAATTGGAAAATACTGACAATATTCCCCTTTTTAGTTCTAAAACTGAGAAAACGCTTCAAATTAATTAATGTAATCAAATTAATCGAACTGGATCATTATATGACAAATAAAATAGCAAGAAATACAGGTTTAACACAAAGTGCCATTTCAAAGATAGGCTAAGCTAACAGCTAAAGAACACCAATAATTATGTATCAAAGCCTAACTGTAGCCCAGGTGGAAACACACAATTAGAAGAGAGTATATATTTGTATTTGTTTACATTGGAAAAGTTTTAAATGTCCTATTCTATTTGAATGCATCACTCAGTTCACATAACCCCACGTAGCGGTACCTAGCATCAACAGCCAATCAGGGGCTACACAGGCCACGTTCAGTTTGTCAGCTCGGAGGTCCAGGAAGGATGGTTTTTCCGTTTTTTTGGGATCTCAGCCACAAGAAGGAGGGCAGCTACCTGCTAAAAGGACTGAAAAACAAAGGAGAAAAAAACCCGGAGTTAAACCGTGATAGATAAGAAAGATAAGACCAGTGCACTTACACACTGGAAGTCCGGAGCCAAGTGACTGAACGAAGGAAATGAGTTACGTCGGCTAAAGCCACTTGGCTTCCATCTTGTGAGCCGCTGCAAGTGCCTTGACATCGACGTGCTCGGCTTTGAAAAACAGATTAACGGTGAGAAATGTGTCCCTCTTAGCTGCGCTGGGGTTATTGTGCTAATGTGGTGCTAATGTTTATGGTAGTGGACTGAGGTGAATAATGATGCAATGTTTTGAACATGTATATTGTGGCTATTATTTTATGCCGATGTATATAAAAGGTAAGTTGTTTTATTTTTCTATTGCCAATTTAAAATAGGAAGTAATTTGATAATTCATACGAGAGTTAAGTAACATTTTATTTAGTAAATTTAGGATATTGAAGGAATTTATTTCACATTTACATTTAGTCATTTAGCAGACGCTTTTATCCAAAGCGACTTACCGATGGGGTAAACAATCGAAGCAATTCGGACAACACAAGTACAACAAAAAGCATGAGTGCAATCAATAAAACTGGTTTCATAAAGCCTTCCACAGTATACAGATCTCCGTTTTTTTTTTTTGAAGAAGAAGAAAGAAATAGAAGTCAGAACTGATCGGTAATGTTTTGACGGAAGAGATCATTATCAGACGATTCTTAAAGATGGCTACAGAATCTGCAGATCTTGTTGCCGCGGGCAGATCATTCCACATAAGTGGAACCGATCCAGAGAAGAGTCGTGAGATCGATTTTTTACCTTTTTGGGATGGCACCACAAGACGTTGTTCGTTTGCAGAGTGCAGAGAGCTGGCGGGTACATACGTCTGCATTAGCGAAAGAAGATAAGGGGGTACCGAACCAGTGGTGGACTTGTAGGCCAGGAGGAGGGACTTGAATTTGATGCAGGCCACAATAGGGAGCCAATGTAACTTTATGAAGAGAGGAGTGACGTGTGCTCTCTTCGGTTCATTGAAGACCACTCTTGCCGCTGCATTCTGGATCATCTGTAGAGGTTTGGTTGTGCAAGCTGGGAGTCCAGCCATTAGCGCATTGCAGTACTTCAGTCTGGACAGAACAAGAGCCTGGACTAGAACTTGCGTAGCATGCTCTGATAGGAAGGGTCTTAGTAACTCAGTAACTCTATTAGTAACTCAGTAACTCTATTAACTGCATATACTCATCTATTGCACCATAACTTCAATAACTGTATTAGTAACTCAGTAACTCTATTAACTGCATATAATCATCTATTGCACCATAACTTCAATAACTGTATTAGTAACTCAGTAACTCTATTAACTGCGTATACTCATCTATTGCACCATAACTTCATTAACTGTATTAGTAACTCAGTAACTCTATTAACTGCATATACTCATCTATTGCACCATAACTTCAATAACTGTATTAGTAACTCAGTAACTCTATTAACTGCATCTACTCATCTATTGCACCATAACTTCAATAACTGTATTAGTAACTCAGTGTAACTCAGTAACTCTATTAACGGCATCTACTCATCTATTGCACCATAACTTCAATAACTGCACTAACTCATCTACTGCACTGTAACTCTATTAACGGCATCTACTTATCTACTGCACCATAACCTTAATAACTGCATTACCTCATCTACTGCACTGTAACTCTAATAACTGCACTAACTCATCTACTGCACTGTAACTCTAATAACTTCATTAACTCATCTACTGCACTGTAACTTTAATATCTAATGTCTGTAATTAATGCACACTTAAGTCACTTGCACTATTGTATAGTCTAAATTGTTATCTGTTCATAACCACCTGTACATTAATGTTCACAGTATATATCCTTCTGTATATATTGTCCATAGTACTTACCGACTGTCATATTGTCATAGAACATTTGTATAGTATTTCCCTAATATTGTATTCTGTATTTATTCAAACTGTATATCCTGCACTTGCTAATTGCACTTCTGGTTAGACCTAAACTACATTTCGTTACACTGTACTTGTATATGTGTAATGACAATAAAGTTGAATCTAATCTAATCATCTTATTTTTCTAATATTGTAGAGGATGAATCTACAGGACCGGGCGGTGCTGGCAACCTGATCTGTGAAGTTAAGCTGATCATCGATCACCTCTCCCAGGTTTCTGGCCTTTCTGGAGGGTGTGATGGTTGATGAGCCCAGTTGAATAGAGAAGTTGTGATGAGTCTTTGTGTCAGCCGGGATTACAAGCAGTTCTGTTTTTGCAAGGTTCAGCTGCAGGTGATGGTCCTTCATCCAGAGCGAGATGTCGGCTAGGCATGCTGAAATGCGTGCAGAAACTGTCGGATCCTCAGGCTGAAAAGACAGGTGGAGTTGTGTGTCATCCACGTAGCAGTGATAGGAAAATCCATGTTTCCGAATGACAGAGCCTAGGGATGTCATGTATACAGAGCAATACAAATAGCAAAGGACCAAGCACTGAGCCCTGAGGCACCCCTGTGGCAAGATGTTGGGACTCAGAGACCTTGCCTCTCCAAGATACTCTAAATGACCTACCTGAGAGGTAAGACCTGAACCATTCTAGGACCACTCCAGAGACACCCATAGTCTTGAGGGTCGACAGGAGGATGTTTCATTTTTACGATTATTTTAATATTGACTAATCTAACGATTTTTTTTTTTTTGATTAGTCGACTAATCTAACGATTCATTTTTAGATTAATCTAAAAAATATTTTTTTGGTTACTTTATTAATTTATTAAAGTTTTGCCAACTTTATTTTCTAACATTATAAAGCATATCATACTTTTTACTACACTACATTTCATAAATAAATGTTATTGTTTTAACATTATAATCCTTCTTTACATTAAAATCCCCATCTTCTCTTGATTAAGTAGTTTTAATTTTAAAAGTAAAAAAGACTAATTTTTAATGTACTTAAGTACTGTATTAAAGGCAAAACATTAAAAATGTGTTTATGAAATACTAGAGCATGATATATGCTGTGTATATTTTTTCCTCCATGTAATCTATACCACTCTGTTTTCAGTCTCATAATGCAATTGAGTAAAAGTAAGAATACTACTATCGAACTCTGTTTATTGCACAAAACGATCACCGTATAAAAGACTCCAATGCAGAGTGGCATAAAAGCGCACATGCGCATCCTGAACTCAGAATGATGCGCCTAGTGCATTCGCTTCGTTATTAACAGTAATGCGCATCCCGGACGCACAAAGCACCTTCTCCTTCTGAAGTCGTGGGGATCCTTTTGGTCCCCAAAGTAAATAACAGTTAGAACACAACGAAAAGAGATGATATGTTACGTGTTTAACACTTGCATACACATGCATTGCATCCATATCCAACAGTTTACAGTTAAATCAGAGGTTTAAAAAAGTTATTGCGAAGACGCACAACATCTAGACCGCTTCCGGTGCTTCTTCTATTAAATTAAGCTACACTCAGCGAGTAATTCACCGTCTCTAGCAAAATACATTTTAAATAAATCAATTAGTATCATCTTGTGATTATGAAGAATAATGAAAACATTGGAACATCTTAGAAAGAGTAACGTTAACGTCCTGACCCTATTCCACGCATAAAGCTATCGAATGACTTAAAAGGTGCTTTTACGGTGGTTTCATGATAGTAAGTCCTATTAAGCAGGTCACAGTCTGCAAAGGTTCACATACACTAACTTACACTAGCACAATAGCGTTAATGTAAATCATTAATGTAAAGCGTAGTGTTTAAATATATTCATTTATTATGAAAGTCTACATCTCGTGCCCCTGTCCGTCCGTCTGTGATTGCGTGTCCATACTGTGATGATCCTCAGTCCATTCACAAACTTACTGTGTCCGAGGCTCGCGATCGCTGTTTGTCGGGTCTATTATACTTTCTCTTGTTCTGCTGATTAACTTACATAGGCCCGGGAACAGAAACTGCCATTACAGCAGATAAACGTAAATAATACGATGCGTCGACACATTTCACGTCGATGCAGCCCTATTTCAGTTGTGAGTTTAAAGTAACTAGGAGGGTCATTTTTGGTGCAGCTTCTCTCACACTAGTAGGCCAATAGTATATTAGGAGTAATTAAGAACACTTCTTTGATACCTCTGAAAGCAACTCAGTATGTGTATTTACTGTTATTTTAATTTGCATGTTATCCTGGTTTTGATATGGATATGATATATTTTGAATGTTAATGGTTACTTACGATGAGTATTATTTAACCACTGTTCAAATGACCAGTAACATATGTGAGTTCTTGAATGTTTAGTCCTTATATTTGAACTTTGATATCTTTGAATGTTCAATGTTGTACAACTGAAACTGAAGATTTGAGATTTATTAAGATTGAAGATATATGTATGAGGTTTGCTGCCATATGTAGCATTATGACATTTAAACCTTTAATAATGCATCTGAGAATGAGAGTATAATAAATATGACCTTGTATATAGGTCAGGTTTTTTGAGAGGACGGGAAGATTCGAGGATCAGGACGTTATCCTGATTGTGTCAGACGGCGAGCCAAAACCTTTTAAGAAAAGACACAGACAAGGAGATACACACGTGCACACTCACACACATATTCACGCTACATCCCTTTGAACATTTAATATCAAGTGCACCTGCAACAATTTTCAGTTTTAAAGGGCCCCAACTTATTGAAGGGCCCTCTTACTTATTTTTAGTGTGCACACTTTTTTGGTTTTCTGGTCATTTGGGTCATTGTTTTATAATTTTGTATAAATTGAACATTTCTTTTTCATTTAATGTAAAAATACACGAGTGGTTACTCAACAGTTATTCCTCTGCCTGATTCATTATTGCTGCTCACCGTATCGGCTCCTAACGAATTTGGTATCCGCTGATTCTGGCCGTGGTTTTATTACTAATCCAACTACTTATTATACCGTAATTCACTTTTTTATCCCTTAAATTGGTTACATAACACTACAATTATACACGAACATGCATCATCAAAGATATATAAAACAATAAAATAAACAGACGATGCTTAACAGAGAAAAAACAAAGGATGGCCTCGAAAGATTGATGGCAAGCTGACTGGATGTCATGTGGCCGATACTGAACTCACACTTTTTTATTTTTCCTACAACCGCCACTATGTGGCACCAAACTAACTAACATAAGATTGAGCAGAACACTCCCCGCCATACATATCCTAAGGATGTCTTGTTTAACTCTTAATTGTCTTTAGACAATAGCAGAATAACCGCCGTAATAGGTCTGAGTTACTTTGCATCCTTTCCAGATCCACTTTTAGAAACTTTCAGCTCAACTTTCCCATCAGCTCTTGGGAAGACTTTGGACACAAGAGCCATATGCCAGTTGTTAAGAGGGCTCTGACTATCCTTTAGAAGCACAAGATCCCCTTCCTAAATGTTAGGTCGAGTACAGTTACACTTGCGACGACTTTGTAGAGTAGTGAGATATTCACGTATCCAGCGGTTCCAGAAATCGTTAGCTAGACTCTGCACCTGCTTCCACTGTTGCCTAAGCATGTCGTTACCTGAGAGGTTTCCAGGAGATGGAGGAATGCCTACCTTCTGCGTCAAAAGCATAGCTGGAGTCAGTATGAGAGGTGACTCAGGATCTGAGGAGATGGGAATCAAGGGCCTTGCATTAATTATTGCAGAAATGTCAGCCATGAATGTGCATAGGCTGCATCAACATTGAGTTCAGAATTTGCTTCACTACACCTATCAAACGTTCCCAAGGTCCCCCATGTGTGGAGCATGTGGGGGGGTTGAACTCCCATGAGCAAGAGCAGTTGTTCAGGTATTTTTACTCAACCATTTTAGAGAATCCTAGTTCTTTCCTTGCTTCTGTGAAGTTAGTCCCAAAATCTGACCAAAATTGTTTCACTGATCCCCTGGTAGCGAATAATCTCCGTAGTGCATTTATTCAACTGGTGGTGTCAAGTGATTCAGTTACTTCTATGTGAATGGCTCGTGTGGACATGCAAGTGAAGAAAATGGCCCAGCTTTTACTCTCTGCATGACCCCCTCTTCTATGACGAGCTGTGACTGTAAAAGGGCCGAACACATCCAGACCAACATAAGTGAAAGGTGGGTATGGACTTAGACGCTCCTCTGGGAGATCGGCCATCTTTTGAGTTTCTGTCATCCCACGCAACTTTCTACATACAACACACTTATGTATGACACTACTGATCGACCTCTTTCCATTCATCAGCCAGAATCCTGCAGTGGGTAGAGCCCCTATGGTTAAAAGGCGGCCCTGTTGCTTCACTTGATCATGGAAGTGACGAATCAGTAAGGTAGAGATGTTATGTCTTCCAGTTACTATAATTGGATTTTTCTCATCACTGACCACAGGGGCGTGTGTTAGACGACCACCAACTCTGATTAGTCTGTCTTTGTCCAGGACAGGACTTAAACTAAACAGAGGACTGTTCTGAGAGATTTCATCATGCCTCTTAAGAGCACTATACTCAGGAAAGACAGACTTTGGGCTGAAAGAAGGATGACCTCTTTAAAATTTGCCATTTCACTCAGGCAGTAGGGTTGAGGACATTTATGCCTGCCCATTTGTTTACATGTCTGTCCTTTAGACTCAGAATGAAAGGAAGAGGCAACGTGGATCAAGCAAGTCATTGCTCTCAACAGTGACTTCCATGTGGAAAAACGCTGAAAGCGCTCTGGGTTAAGAGGTCTCTCAGTTATATTTGTTGCAGCAGTGCTTACGTGAGGCCAAGGACGAACATTTGAATCGGTTTCTGCATTCAACATCTCAAAGGTCTCTGGCAAAGTAGGCTTCTGAGGGTCTTTAAAAAATTCTGGTCCTGTCAGTTACTTGGTGCTTGTTAGAAGAGAAGCTGGAACAGATTTAGAGGCACAGTCAACTGGATTATGTTTGGTAGACACAAAATTCCATTGCTCTGCCTTCGACGACTGCCTGATTCTTTGAACACGATTGTTCACATACACATAGAACCTCCTCTTTTCGTTGTATATGTAACCCAATATAACTTTGCTGTCGCAGAAAAGCTTCACATAGTCTGGTTTAATGTCTATTCTATCCAAGATTAGATCTGCCATCTCGACGGCTAACACTCTGCTGCACAGAGTTCTAACCTAGGAATTGTAGGTTCATATGGTGGTGTCAATTTAGCTTTGCCCAAGACGAAGCCAACGTTAATATGTCCATCTTCATGGATAGTCTTGAGGTATGCTACTGCTCCGATAGCTTTAAAGAGGCATCCGAGAATACACACAGCTCTGTACATTCTGCCTTTGAGAGTGACTTCAAGATGTACGTTCTGTGAACATACATTTTTTCCAGGTTTTGCAATGAATTTCTCCACATTTCCCATTCTCTACATTTCTCTTCTGGCAAGGGCTCATCCCAGTTATTTATTCCCTTTGACAGCTATCTTAACAATAATCTTTCTTGAATCGTGACGGGTGCTGCAAAGCCTAAAGGGTCGTACAAGCTGTTAACTGTGGAGAGAATACCCCGACGAGTAAGGGGTTTTCTGTTGTCTGGTGAGTGAAACGTAAAGGTATCTGTCGATATTCCCAGTTTAGACTGAGACTACGCTGAACAGGCATGGTTTCATCTCCAAAGTCAAGATCTTTGACGCCTCTGGCGCAGTCTTCAGGAGGGAAAGGCTGCCAACACTGATGGGCTGTTTGACATTATCTTGTGAAGCCTTAGATTCGATACTGCTAGTGACGCTCTGGAGAAAGTCCACAGCTTCAGATGGAAATGGTCACAGACAGTACGACGAAGTCCATAAATCGCCGAATACATGGACTTTCATCCTACATTCAATTATGTCTTTGTCTAGATTAGAGGGCTGCATTGGGATTGGGCTCCCGCGGGACCCAACGGAAATCTCGCGGGAGCGGCCGGGTTTACCGTTGCCGCGGGCGGGACTGGGCGGGTGAAACAAATAGTGCGGGTCCCGCGAATTATAGCCGCCACCAAGGATGGAGTAAATGAAATAGAGAGAGGAAGATTAAAGCGAGGATTTACTGCACAAAACAGAAGCAAGGCAAGTCCGACATTTGGACAAATTTCTCTATTGTTACTGACAAAAGTGATGAATAACTAGAATTCGTAAGTTGCAATAAATGTGCAAAAGCGTTAATATACAATGCACATTACTGTTTGAATACGGTGTTTGTGCTGTTACAGGCACAGCTGAAGGCTAAAAGTTCAGGTGTTGTTTGTATACCCTTTCAGAAGCGAAAAGTTTTATCTAATAAAAAATTTAATTTGTCACATGTCGTCATTTGTCAAGTTATTTGTAGGGCGTGGTGCTTAACCCTCACATGAACATTATCTACCATAAGATGACGTTTATTTAAGCGCAAATGTTCTGTGTCTGTTGTTATGAACATTAGCATACCTCAACATTGTTTAAATCCTTTAAGGTAAATTGTTCACGGGCGGGAGCGAGCTAATGAATTGCAGGTGAGGCCGGGAGTGAAACGCACGCTTCGTGGGAGCGGGCGTGATTGGTCAGAAATTCACCGGGAGCGGGATTAAAAAATCAGTCCTGCGCAGGGCTCTAGTCTAGATCACTGTCACGGAACCACAGGAACCTCAAATAATCTTGATGGTCTTCATTCACTGTAAAACAAGACATGCTGAATGGATCTAATGTGGCCAATATTGAACTCACACTTAATTATTTTTCTACAACCACTAATAAGTTAACTAACATAAAATGGAGCAGAACAATGAATATGTTAGCATTCACTAAGTGGTCACAGAACCTTCTTGTGTTAAGAATATAAAACACTGATTAAACTCCCACAGACAATTATTCCTACAGTAATATTGCTAACCTACTGTACATCTTTTGGAAGATTTGAAATATACCATGTATATAGTAGCTAACTACAAGTAACGAGGCTACTAACTTAACTACATTTTTCAGTAGCTTGGCGGTAGCTCAACTACTTTTAATATAGTGTAGCTTTTCCAGTAGTTAAATTATTTTGGTAACCATAAGCGGTGTAGAGCAACCAAGAGCTTTCCTCTAGCTCTGTGGTAAAGAGCATGGTGTTAACAACGCCAAGGTCGTGGGTTCGATCCCAGGGGATTGCACATACTTGGAAACAAAGCTACATTCCTTTCTGCCTTCAGAGCAGCGCTGCATAACGCCTTCTTATTATTACTGTATCACAAACTGAAGTGCTTCATTATCGCCAACTACTGCATCAACTATGCTTTACACTTCACTGAGAAGAGATCGTAAAGGACGTACATGAGTGGGTAAATATTTAAAGTTTGAAACACCCATCCTATTAAGGATTAAATATGAATCTTATGTAATGAAAATAATAAATAAACAATACAATGGTATTGTACTACATTGTTTTAAACTTCTCTATTTATTAAAAACATTAGTCAATAACACATGTGTATCACATCACATAAAAGTGCCGGAATACGCTTATTTTTAAGTATGTCTGTTTCTTTACTCAAACAATAAAATGTTTGTGAAATAGACTCTTGGAGCAACTCTGGAGATGAAGTTCATGTGTTCATGTCCTCATAATGCGCAGACGCAGACAAATTCATTAACATCACGCGCTTGTGTAGCACGTTAAACTGTGCAGATCCTACACGCAGAACAGCCAGATGGCATGTGTAAATAACAGGATTCGGCATCCACTAGTCCGCATTTAGTTTATGGACTCAATGCTGCCGGAAAACAAGTTTCACTCGCAAAATAGACTAAAACTAAGTAAGATAGCAGTTTACCATTTCAATAAGCTATCACTTATTTATCAGCACGAGAAAGACGTGTGAGCGTGTGAACAGACTAAAATGCGTATGTCTCAAAGAGCATGAGACTTGAGAGGCCGTAACATGTATAGAGTTTAGCGGGCTGTGCGTTAGCAATAATTGTTCATGAGGAAACGCAGTGCTCTGTGTGTACTGTAGTTAAATGGATTAAACAAAGCTCCGATGCAACAAAAATTGCCTCAATGTGTGTAACTCTCGTTTCAGCCCTAGTATACTTTAGTATCTACTATAGTAAAATGTAGTATGTTACAGCTGTGGAATATTATGGTTACTATCACACCCTATTAACATATACTACAGTATTCTGTATTATCTAGCTATAGTAAATTCATACACTCGATAAATTCTGTAGTTTACTAAAGTAGAAAAACGGTACTGTATCTATGAAATGTACTGTACAGTATGCTTTAATAAATATTATACTCCTGTTTTTTTAAGGTGAGATTGTAAAAAATAAAAAAAGTAGTTTCAAAGAAGATAGCTACCTTTTTATAGTAACTTGTAGTGTAGCCAACTTCTTGACAACTAGATGGGTAGCTAAACTGTAACTTAAGTAGCTTGTAGCTTATCTAACAACATTATCAAAGTAGCTTTCCCAACACTGCGGACTTGTCTTGGACTCGTTGGTATCTGCACTCGGACTTGGTCATTGGACTCGACACATGTTCTAGTTGGTCTCGATTTTCTCCTTCCAAACAAAACCAATGATAAACCATATATGTTTGCTTTAGTGGGACTCTTGAGTTGCATTAAGTTAATTCTCCTTCCTCTTAGAGTAGGTTACTTTTTGTGATCTGTGTCAAGTTAAAAAAAGGTGATAAATAATACTAAATTAGGTTGATGACTGATTTGAGTGTTCACAACGCTAAGATACTGTGCCAAATTAAACCAAACTCATCATACAAATCTCAAAAATGGAGAGAATCATCAAACTATGTAATTCAGATAAATAGATGAACTGCAATCCATGCTGGGAATGACAAATTAGTTTTGTACTATGATGTTACCCAGTGTGCCTTCCAGCATGAAGCTTTCTTTGGTTGATTGTCACTATTGTAGAGTTTCATAAACTGGTTCTTTATGTCTGATTGATTTACCAATATAAAGTTTTTTTGTGTCTGTGTATTTTCTGTAAATTCAAAGAAGTTTAATAAGCCATACAACTGCTTTAATCTCACACTGTAATATCACACAATACTCATAAATCAATAATACAATGCACTCATGAGCAATTATTTAGGTAAATACACAAAGACTACAATCATTATCACCTGATCCCAATGGATCTTAGTTTTCATTGCCTCAACAGTTGTATTTTAGCACACTTATAACAGACAATGAAAACCTAGCGTTAAAACACTGATCACTTTACTTGGACTCAAACCTCTTTAGACTCCGTCTTGACTCGGTCTCCACTAGTTCTGGTCTTGGAGGACCTCGTTGGACTACAGCCCTGTTGCAGCGCTATGAATCATGCTATGATTAATTACACTGTCTGTAAAAATAATTTTAAATGCTTAGCACAAATATCTGGAGTTTAACAACTCTGTTGAACTATTACCTTAACTAAATTCAGTCACCATATGTCTATAAAAGATTTGGCAACCAAGTACAATATATTCATATGTTTTCCATGTGGTGTAACGTTACTTTAATGCATGTGGAGTAGACTTTCTTTTACAGTTATTAGGCTTAAATAAAACAGGGGACATGACACATACCACCTGTGGTGGTATGTGTGGGTACTGTGTGTATAGCCCAGCTTTAGTTACAGCAGATACTGTATATGTGACATAAAAGCTACACTGAATGCACAAATTGCAAAAATCTTTATATTGCCTACATGTGGTGTGTGTTCAAGATTCAAGACTCAAAATTTTCTCATCCGAAAATACATTTCTTTGTTTTGAAACTCAGAATGAGCAAGGGACTAGTTTCAGCATTAGCATCAACAGTCATTTTTCTGAGTAAAACAACATCCATAGAGTAACCTACAATCTAAGCACAAGCACAACTCTTCAGCACAATGGTAACAAAAAACCTTTTTTACTAAAATAGTAGTCTGAACTTCACCACATCTCATGTAATTACTTACTTAATTTTCTTCATTCCCAATGGGACATAAAGCCATTATCATCGGCCTCCATCTATCTCTATCCATTGCCACATGTGAGGTGCAATTCTGTCAGCTGTGAAGTCACTGTCCTCCTCCAGGTGATCTTTGGTCTTCCTTATCGTCTCTTACCAGGAGGAGTCCATCTAAGTGCCACTTTCAGGATGTGGTGCTGGTCCTTTCTTAATACATGCTCAAACCATCTGCGTTGGCAGTTGTGGACGAGTGGTTGGAGAGTTGAACTCATGACCAGAAGGTCGCCGGTTTGTTGTCTGTGGGTAATGACTGAGGTGCCCTTGAGCAAGGCATTATGTACAAAATTGGTACAAAATACCACATCATTTTCTCAAGCAAGAGTTTTGAAAGACATCCAGCTTTCTCATATCATTCTGCACCACTCTCCAGTATTCAGAGCCATACAACAAGATTGACCTTAAATTGCTGTTATACAGTCTGATCATTTTACGTAGGCTGCACTCTTTTGACTTCTAGATGGGCCGGAGTCTAGCGAAGGTGCTATGAGCCTTCCCTTTTTAATCAAGTTTAAAAAGCCTTCCATTAATATATTTGCCAACTGCATTGTCAGTGCCAACTAGACTTCACAGGTAGGTAAATTCCGCAGATAGGAGTTTTACTTACTCAAAGGTGTTCTGAGGGCAGAAAGAAAAATCATTGGTTCGCGGAGACAACCAATGAAATCATAGAGGAGGCGGGACCCATTATTTTGCGGGGATATTCAAAAAAGCATCAACGGATATTAGCGATAGCGAGACGGAAGACATTTGCAAAGGTAAGTACTGTATTTTTTTGTTAATTGATTACAAAGATTATCAGTAGTAACATAACAGGTTATATGATAGAGATCACGTTTGAACTAGAAAAGCCTTATTAACTAGCCAGTTGAGTTTATTATCTAAACTTTAGTTGCTTTGTTTTGCACAAGACTGACACTTCCGCTATTGCGCGCCATTATTATTTCATCGAGTGCATTTATTAAACGATTGTTTTATCCGTCCGCCGCGATAATGTTGATAATAGTAGTCATAGCCATAGTTTAACACTACGAGCTCTGAAATCATGCGAACCTGCGGTTTCCGTCATCCGCAGAGAGCACGTGTGTTATTTGCAAAGTCTTTGCAAATCAGACAGTATCAGGACAGGTATTGCTGTATGGTCTACATTTCTATGTTGATATGTGAATATAAGAGCGTGCCTTATGTCTATAGGTCAGTTTTACAGTCTGTGTGCTGCCCTCAGGGCAGGAGAAGTCTATAGGTCAGTTTTACAGTCTGTGTGCTGCTCTCAGGGCAGGAGAAGTCTATAGGTCAGTTTTACAGTCGGGCAGGAGAAGTCTATAGGTCAGTTTTACAGTCTGTGTGCTGCTCTGCAGAGAAGTCTATAGGTCAGTTTACAGTCTGTGTGCTGCTCTCAGGGCAGAAGAAGTCTATAGGTCAGTTTTACAGTACAGTCTGTGTGCTGCTCAGGGCAGGAGAAGTCTATAGGTCAGTTTTACAGTTGTGTGCTGCTCTCGGGCAGGAGAAGTCTATAGGTCAGTTTTACAGTCTGTGTGCTGCTCTCAGGCAGAAGAAGTCTATAGGTCAGTTTTACAGTACAGTCTGTGTGCTGTCCTCAGGGCAGGAGAAGTCTATAGGTCAGTTTTACAGTCTGTGTGCTGCCTAAGGAGAAGTCTATAGGTCAGTTTACAGTTGTGTGCTGCTCTCAGGGCAGAGAAGTCTATAGGTCAGTTTACAGTACAGTCTGTGTGCTGTCCTCAGGGCAGGAGCTAGGTCTACAGTCTGTGTGCTGCTCTCGGGGCAGGAGAAGTCTATAGGTCAGTTTTAAGTCGGGGCAGGAGAAGTCTATAGGTCAGTGTAACACAGTTCAATGTAGGGAAGGAAGGAGGCGGGAACCGGCGAACATTTAAATAAAGTTTTAATAAAATAAACAAACAAAAACACGGAAGTAAAATGCCGGCAGCCACCTCACGGTCGACTGCCGGCCACAAGAACATAAATATAAATACAAACTTAAACACATGTCCGGGCCCGGTCCTCTCTCGTCGAATGTTCTGCCAGCTCGTCCTTTTATGCTTCCGTTCTCCTCCGTCATAATGCGGGGCCGGTGTGCGCACAGCTGATATCCATCATCACTCACGCCACGGCCCCGCCCCTTTGTCTGACGGCTCTCGCCCCGCCTTCCTCGCTACAGTCAGTTTTACAGTACAGTCTGTGTGCTGTCCTCAGGGCAGGAGAAGTCTATAGGTCAGTTTTACAGTCTGTGTGCTGCTCTCAGGGCAGGAGAAGTCTATCTCAGTTTTACAGTCTGTGTGCTGCCTCAGGGCAGAGAAGTCTATAGGTCAGTTGTACAGTCTGTGTGCTGCTCTCAGGGCAGGAGAAGTCTATAGGTCAGTTTACACATCAGGGCAGAGAGAAGTCTATAGTCAGTTACAGTACAGTCTGTGTGCTGCCTCAGGCAGGAGAAGTCTATAGGTCAGTTTTACAGTCTGTGTGCTCTCAGGGCAGGAGAAGTCTATAGGTCAGTTTACAGTACAGTCTGTGTGCTGCTCTCAGGGCAGGAGAAGTCTATAGGTCAGTTTTACAGTCTGTGTGCTGCCTCAGGGCAGGAGAAGTCTATAGGTCAGTTTTACATAGTCTATAGGTCAACAGTCTGTGTGCTGCCTCAGGGCAGGAGAAGTCTATAGGTCAGTTTTTACAGTCTGTGTGCTGCCTCAGGGCAGGAGAAGTCTATAGGTCAGTTTTACAGTTGTGCTGCTCTCAGGGCAGAGAAGTCTATAGGTCAGTTTTTTACAGTCTGTGTGCTGCTCTCAGGGCAGGAGAAGTCTATAGGTCAGTTTTACAGTACAGTGTGCTGCTCTCAGGGCAGGAGAAGTCTATAGGTCAGTTTTACAGTGTGTGTGCTCTCAGGGCAGGAGAAGTATAGGTCAGTTTTACAGTACAGTCTGTGTGCTGCTCAGGGCAGGAGAAGTCAGTTTTACAGTACTGTGTGCTGCCTCAGGGCAGGAGAAGTCTATAGGTCAGTTTTTACAGTCTGTCTGTGCTGCCTCAGGGCAGGAGAAGTCTATAGGTCAGTTTTACAGTACAGTGTGCTGCTCTCAGGGCAGGAGAAGTCTATAGGTCAGTTTTTACAGTCTGTGTGCTGCTCTCAGGGCAGGAGAAGTCTATAGGTCAGTTTTACAGTCTGTGTGCTGCTCTCAGGGCAGGAGAAGTCTATAGGTCAGTTTTACAGTATGGTGTGCTGCCCTCAGGGCAGGAAAGTCTATAGGTCAGTTTTACAGTCTGTGTGCTGCTCTCAGGGCAGGAGAAGTCTATAGGTCAGTTTTTACAGTCTGTGTGTGCTCTCAGGGCAGGAGAAGTCTATAGGTCAGTTTTACAGTCTGTGTGCTGCTCTCAGGGCAGGAGAAGTCTATAGGTCAGTTTTACAGTCTGTGTGCTGCTCTCAGGGCAGGAGTAGTCTATTCAATAGGTTTGTTCAACAGGCTATGTGGTTCAGTTGGGGCAGGATTACTTAATATAATCAAATCAGTGTGCAATTTGTTCTGTACTGCTATTCTTGGGGTAGGACTGGACTAATGTGCTTCTTTTTCTTTAAACAAGGAACCACTGATTACAAACACAATGAATGGTAAGCAAATACAATTTTTTTTTATGTATTTAAACTGTAAACAATTAAGATCCAGTTTGTATGTGTGTATGTACTGGAGAGGAATAGGCATAATGTTATGTTATGTTTATATTCTGTACCCATATAGCTCTGCGCTTTTTAATTTCGGGACAGTTAAGCTCTGATATCAAAATTGGGAAAATCGGGCCATATCCCCTATATGTAAGCAGCTTTCAGTCCCTTCTGGGTAACCAGGAACTTCCTGATGAGGTCAAATATCTATTATATTTCATAAATTTCACATAATGCATATTTTTTTAATGTAATAATTTCTTTATTAATGAATTCCATTTTACCTTTTTTATCTTTTTATTTATTATTATTATTTATAACCTGGTCAGATCATGGATGCCATATTTCACCTGTTCAGCATGGTAATATAATATTATCTACCTATACATATATTATGTCAATTAATTCATCTGATGTAGTTACACGTTTTACCTACCTCAGTTTTGGAAAACAAAACATTTCATTTGTAATTTAGAAGACGAGTGGTTGGAGAGTTGAACTCATGACCAGAAGGTCGCCGGTTTGTTGTCTGTGGGTAATGACTGAGGTGCCCTTGAGCAAGGCATTATGTACAAAATTGGTACAAAATACCACATCATTTTCTCAAGCAAGAGTTTTGAAAGACATCCAGCTTTCTCATATCATTCTGCACCACTCTCCAGTATTCAGAGCCATACAACAAGATTGACCTTAAATTGCTGTTATACAGTCTGATCATTTTACGTAGGCTGCACTCTTTTGACTTCTAGATGGGCCGGAGTCTAGCGAAGGTGCTATGAGCCTTCCCTTTTTAATCAAGTTTAAAAAGCCTTCCATTAATATATTTGCCAACTGCATTGTCAGTGCCAACTAGACTTCACAGGTAGGTAAATTCCGCAGATAGGAGTTTTACTTACTCAAAGGTGTTCTGAGGGCAGAAAGAAAAATCATTGGTTCGCGGAGACAACCAATGAAATCATAGAGGAGGCGGGACCCATTATTTTGCGGGGATATTCAAAAAAGCATCAACGGATATTAGCGATAGCGAGACGGAAGACATTTGCAAAGGTAAGTACTGTATTTTTTGTTATTGATTACAAAGATTATCAGTAGTAACATAACAGGTATATGATAGAGATCACGTTTGAACTAGAAAAGCCTTATTAACTAGCCAGTTGAGTTTATTATCTAAACTTTAGTTGCTTTGTTTTGCACAAGACTGACACTTCGCTATTGCGCGCCATTATTTCATCGAGTGCATTTATTAAACGATTGTTTATCCGTCCGCGCCGATAATGTTGATAATAGTAGTCATAGCCATAGTTTAACACTACGAGCTCTGAAATCATGCGAACCTGCGGTTTCCGTCATCCGCAGAGAGCACATTTCAAAGTTTTGCAAATCAGACAGTACAGGACAGGTATGCTGTATGGTTTCTGTCATATGTCTTCAGTCTTTATCTAGGTCAGTACATGTCTATGAACTATGTCTATGTTTACAGTCCTGCCCTGTCTATAGGTCAGTTTTACAGCAGCAAGTCCTGTGTGAAGTCTATAGGTCATTACAGTCTGTGTGAGGGCAGGAGAAGTCTATAGGTTTTACAGCTTGTCTATCAGTTTTAAAGTACAGTGTGCTGCCCTCAGGGCAGGAGAAGTCTATAGGTCAGTTTTACAGTCTGTGTGCTGCTCTCGGGGCAGGAGAAGTCTATAGGTCAGTTTTACAGTCTGTGTGCTGCTCTCGGGGCAGGAGAAGTCTATAGGTCAGTTTTACAGTACAGTTGTGTGCTCCTCAGGGCAGGAGAAGTCTATAGGTCAGTTTTACAGTCTGTGTGCTGCTTCAGGGGGCAGAAGTCTTAGGTCAGTTTTAGTTTACAGTTGTGTGACCTCTAAGTAGGTCAGTTTACATGCTCAGGGCAGGAGAAGTCTATAGGTCAGTTTTACAGTACAGTCTGTGTGCTGCTCTCGGGGCAGGAGAGGTCAGTTTTACAGTCTGTGTGCTGAGGGCAGGAGAAGTCTATAGGTCAGTTTTACAGTCTGTGTGCTGCTCTCAGGGCAGGAGAAGTCTATAGGTCAGTTTTACAGTACAGTCTGTGTGCTGCTCTCGGGGCAGGAGAAGTCTATAGGTCAGTTTTACAGTCTGTCTTTGCTCTCAGGGCAGGGAAGTCTATAGGTCAGTTTTTACAGTACAGTCTGTGTGCTGCTCTCGGGGCAGGAGAAGTCTATAGGTCAGTTTTACAGTCTGTGTGTAGGAGAAGTCTATAGGTGCTACAGTCTGAGTGTGCAGGGCAGGAGAAGTCTATAGGTCAGTTTTACAGTACAGTGTGCTGCCCTCAGGGCAGTTTGAAGTCTATAGGTAAGTTTTACAGTCTGTGTGCTGCTCTCAGGGCAGGAGAAGTCTATAGGTAAGTTTTACAGTCTGTGTGCTGCTCTCAGGGCAGGAGAAGTCTATAGGTCAGTTTTACAGTCTGTGTGCTGCTCTCAGGGCAGGAGTAGTCTATTCAATAGGTTTGTTCAACAGGCTATGTGGTTCAGTTGGGGCAGGATTACTTAATATAATCAAATCAGTGTGCAATTTGTTCTGTACTGCTATTCTTGGGGTAGGACTGGACTAATGTGCTTCTTTTTCTTTAAACAAGGAACCACTGATTACAAACACAATGAATGGTAAGGAAATACAATTTTTTTTTATGTATTTAAACTGTAAACAATTAAGATCCAGTTTGTATGTGTGTATGTACTGGAGAGGAATAGGCATAATGTTATGTTATGTTTATATTCTGTACCCATATAGCTCTGCGCTTTTTAATTTCGGGACAGTTAAGCTCTGATATCAAAATTGGGAAAATCGGGCCATATCCCCTATATGTAAGCAGCTTTCAGTCCCTTCTGGGTAACCAGGAACTTCCTGATGAGGTCAAATATCTATTATATTTCATAAATTTCACATAATGCATATTTTTTTAATGTAATAATTTCTTTATTAATGAATTCCATTTTACCTTTTTTATCTTTTTATTTATTATTATTATTTATAACCTGGTCAGATCATGGATGCCATATTTCACCTGTTCAGCATGGTAATAATATTATCTACCTATACATATATTATGTCAATTAATTCATCTGATGTAGTTACACGTTTTACCTACCTCAGTTTTGGAAAACAAAACATTTCATTTGTAATTTAGAAGACACCAGGCTTAGTGGCAATCAACAACCACACCTTGAGCAATATCTTGATGGGAAGGTCAGAGCAAGAAGTCATAGTTTTGTCAAAGTAAGAATTACTTATAACGTTCTTTTGAATTGGATCTAGCATTTCTTACTAAATATACAAAGCAGTGTTTTAATTATATTAAATTAAAGTGCACATTGTTTACAAACGTGTTTTCCTATCCATGATATCAGTGTTTGTGTAGCCTTTTCTGTCATTTTTAGAATAACATTCTGAAAAAAGCAGAAGTTGTTATTGGTCCATACCTGGAGGGAGGGAATCACTGGACTTTCTTTGTAAGTTCTCTTGTTCTAAGTTAAGAATATTAAATATTATAGTCATGAGTGACAATGTTTGAGCATTGCAAACTTTAAAGTGTGATACACATGCAAACATCATCTTGCAGAGTTTGATACAAATTGTTCCCATCTATTTCATTTTTATTTTGGTTTAGCACTGCAACATTGCTGGTAGGACAATAACCTACCTCAATCTTTTGGTGAGCGGAAAGAGAGTTGTCAAAAATAGCTGACAATTGGGGGTATGTACATATAAAAGGTTTCTCTATTTAACTTTTTTAACTATATTTAATCTAACCAGTCCTATACATTTGTGCCATCCTCACAGGATATTTGCCACAGCAAAGGGATGCCAGGGAACATGGGAACTTTGCACAAGGGAGCATGACATTCAGAAAGATCTCATTTCTTGTGGCATCTTCACAGCTGTGGTACCAAATTTATAAATATTTGGATATTATGCACATGTAATATATAGTAGTAATAGTA
This sequence comes from Triplophysa siluroides, assembly GCA_006030095.1. Lineage (NCBI taxonomy): Eukaryota > Metazoa > Chordata > Actinopteri > Cypriniformes > Nemacheilidae > Triplophysa > Triplophysa siluroides. The sequence continues at coordinate 11,407 of VCII01000009.1, read as the reverse complement.
TAGAAATATGGATGCCATTTTGTAATGCCTTTAAAGTGCATGTCTAAATATAAATATGAAAATTCGGTCATCATTTTCTCAACCTCAAGTTGTTCCAAACTTGTATACATTTGTGTTCTGTTGAACAGGATAATAATAATATGTGTAACCAAGTTTTTTGGGCAACCCTGGGCAAAGGAAAAAAATCCTATGGAAATCAATACAACTGTTTGACAGAACAACGAATCTATACAGCTTTGAAACAACAAGGCTGAGTAAATGATGACTGAATTTTATTTTTTGGCGGATTAACCCTTTAAATCGAACATACAACTTTTTTGTAAGTTTGCAGATGCCTTTCTCCATGGGGACCAGGGGTATATTAACTTCCCTTCAGTTCATGAAGAAAGAGAAAAACTAGCAATTCTGCTCTTCACTTCTCTTGGTAGGTACAATACAAGTTTATACCTACAGTTTTCTGTTGGTTTGGGTTATAAAACTGTAAGTACAACAAGTTTTTCTTGCTTTCTTTAGAAAGGTCAGGCATTTGTGGTGTCTGCCATAAAGCTGTTGCTAAGCAAGGCAAGTTATCAAGTCTCAATTATGTTTTGGAAAAAAAAGTACCATTACAAATGAGTCTCTTTTGAAAAATATGTAGGGCAAATGTTTGACATGTGGCGTGAGCATACATCAGAAATGTGTGCAATCAACCAGGAGACTGCCCTTTGTTTTCTGTGCAAAGGTAATGCACTTTTTATTATGTAAATTCGAATTTGAACACTGACTTAATTATATTTTGTGTAGCCCTAATGTATTTGTTTATACATTTTTAGTACAAAGTGAAACAGCATCAGAACATGAAGGAAACAAACAAGAAGGTGAGGCTTATACAATTTTACTTATAAAAAGTCAAGTTGCATTTTTTAGCAGTGTTTAGACGAGTGCTCCTCAACCAACCAGCCATGGTCCAAATTCATTTCTTTTTATCCATCTTTTCTTTAAACTCAACACAACAAAATTAAATTACAAGTGAGATGTTTAAAATGTCTGGTCACTTTACAGTGTGCAGATGTATGCAAAGCTCCTTTAGTTTAAGCTGACATATTGAACATCCCATATTAAAATACAATAGACCATATTCCTAGCAGCACCATCTTTGAAGCTTTAAAGGGATACACATCCATCTCTTCAGTTGGCTGTATTGTCATTTTATTTGTTTTTTGTACTGTTCTGCTGATGAAACACTGCAAAAAAATATTTCCAAAATGTTAGTAGACAAAAATCTTCAGACAACATCAGCTGTGGAAAATTCTAAGTGATCTAGGTACTATGCAGCATTCTGCAACGTATGCCATTGAAAACATGGTAAGTCTATGCCTCGCTTTCCTACCTGTTATGGCGCTGCTCAGAATAAGGTCTATTACCCTACAGAATTAAATGAGTAAAAAAATGTCGGCCGCACTATTATTTTCATTGAGATAATTTGACCTTTTAAAGAAAGCAGTTGAGAGCCAGTAATAGACATAACATATACTGTACATACTGTGTATATTTGTATGAATGTATTGTATACACAGCCATGCAAAAAAAGAGACCATTTCAAATCAACATTTCTAGATGTATTGTGTATTCTGCAAATAAATGCATATAGAAACAATATTTTAATTTGAAATTTGGGAGAAATATTTTTAGTAGTTCACAGAACGAAACAAAATTATAATTTTACCTAAACACAAATTTATACATGGTTAATTTAGAAAAACTGAAATGGTGCTTTGGAAGGGTCTCTTAATTTTTCCATGGCTATTTATTTACAGTATATATTCAAAAATGTAGTTACTTGTATTTTGTCTACATTGTCTTTGCAGAGACTGCCAAATGCATAGATGAGGAAGTGGTGGAGAGAGGTTAAGCAAATAGTCTCTTCTTTTATTTATTTATTTATGAAGCGGTTTAAGTTTTTTCTTTAGCTCTACGCCAGGGGATAGTGCGAGTACCCGTGGCTATGCATACACTCACACACACACACTGTATTAAATGTTTTATGGGGACATTCCTTAGAATATATCATAAGCATGATATAAAATCAATGGGAGTCTATCCCCTTCCCCAACACCTAAACCTAATCACACAAAACTTTATGCATTTTTTAAAACAATGTCCTCACAAGGTGAACGTCTACTGGTATTACTCTTTGTGGGGACATTAGGTTCCACACAGTGATGAAATACCAGTATACACACGCAAACATATGTATATGATTAAAAAAGGGGGTTGGTAACTTTATGGTAATCTTGTGTGATATCAATTCACTCACCATTGTATTAATTGATTAATTACCAATATAAATGTTATGTCCCCATTATGTACACGTGAATGAATCAAGAAGTTTTTGTTTGAACTGAGGTTTCATTTCTGGTACCCTTTAAACATGAAAATATAAGGCTATTTTACTATTGAAACTTAAAGCAAGAGGTAGTTTGCATATACATATTAAAGAAAAAAGTACTAACCTGTGTTACTAATGCTTGTGTAACAATGATTACCATGTGTTTTGAAGGTTTTCAACAGCTTATATCTATATTATTCAAAGGAAATGTTCATCTACAATCCTGAAATAGTTTTCTTGTAGCTCTTGTGATCTTTTATAGATGGCTTCCTTGTAGAAAGCGTACTGAAAGTTTCAGACTTTCACCAGGCGAAGAGGTAATGCAAAAGGATTAGTGTATAGCTAAAATTAACGTAACATTGAACATCACATTTTGCAGACTGATTTCATAATGTACATTCAGTAAAACGCTGTTGGCATGGCTGATTCGGTGCATTGCTTACTTGATTGAGGTATGCTTAAGTCCTTTAGCCCCAATCAAAATACTTGAGCATTTTTTCATTTTATATTAAAGGTATCTGGTCTCTACAAGTGAATTACAAAGAGATGTTCACCACCTGAGTGTTACTCCAACAAACTGTGGTTTCTTATTTGCGAAAAGCAAAGGCACAGAAGAGAAACATAGAGGAAAAGCTTACTGGTTTGGGTGTACAACCCACAAAGCGGACCAAACTCACCTCACTGTGCACTAAACTGTGTGAAGGTAATATTTTTAAAAGTAGTGTCTTTTTAGATTACTTATTATCTTTTTTCTAATCACTATTTATAATGTTCAATTTCAGATGAATGCAGTGAGCTTGTCAGTGATGTGATGTTCCTGGCAGCCAAGTTTATGCCGCAAAAGAAGGTGGTCCAGGAAATGTGTGAAAACGAGGATATTCATGAATCAATTTCCAAAGCTGAATCCTGCAGGTAAAGTACATTTTATGATTGTTTTAATGACTTTGTAAACCAAAACCAAATGTTTATGTAATTCAATTGCAGGAAGACCTTACAAACACTTCTGGCAACTTTAAGGAGAAACTGGGAGACATTTGGACTGGCAACCCATGGCCTTGGGCCTGGTTTAATAGGGGGCACATTTGACTTTATTGACTCGTGCCTCAAAGAAAAAATTAAAGCACTTAAATCCTCCAAGACAGATATGGGAACTACTTAAGGTACAGCAGTTTATTGATACCTTTATGTGGTAATATGTTGTATGCTGTGTTGAATAGATAGCTACTCCACTGCACTTTAAAAATCTTTTTTGAAATGTATACTTGAATCCGTAATTCGATTCTGTTGCAAGCACTTGCCTAGTTAAGGTACATATAAGGTCCATAAGATACCTTTGTGTTGTAATGTTGCTGTTTTATATTAAATGCCTAAAATACACTGTTAGTCAATGTTTTTGTAATTGAATTTGTAATTTGGCTTTGATACTTATTACAAAAAGGGAAAATAGTCATTATTTTTGTAATGTTAAAACCAAGACCATTCAATAAAAGCATAATGTAGTGAATTATTTAATATAAAAATGTGTTCCTTCATTTTGTTTTCATACAAAGCATCTGTACAACACTCATTGACAACAAAGACAGTTGCAGCAAGGGGAAAAAAATAACCATTTTGGTTAGCTTAAGTCTAACCATGAATGATTTCATCATCATAAATCATGAATGAAACATTCATTATCTTTCTACAAGATCAACCACGTTTTTTCTTTTTTTTAACTGTGTAAGTCACAGTGATTGCATTTTTTGCTTTTTTGACACTTCTACGATAATTATGAAGTGCAGTCACTTTTCTCTTTCTTGACAGTTTGACAAACTTTGAAAAAACTAATTTGTGTGCTCTCTGTACTAAACTTCATTCTCCTCATTAAATTTTTCTGATTTGCTCCATTCATGAAGATCTGTGAGCATGTCTTTTAGTGTAACTTTTTTTTTCTCACTGAACTTTAAACCGTGTGAATGATCAGATTCGTTCTCACGAGATGTTGTGTAGAGAAAATTGTGAAACTAATATACATACACATACCTCTCCATAGCTATTTGCAGTGCATGTGCAAAAGTTTGTCCCTTTACGACTTACAATTCCTACACTCCCATCAAAGTGATAGACAGTAAGGTTTTCATCATCTGTGAAGTAAGATTCACTCTCAACAATTTTTCTTGCTACTTCTGCCCTGAAGTCCTTGTTTTTCTGCAATGGTCTGTGAGAAAATTAAGTGTTTGCACACACATCCACATTGGAATCTTTTGCAATCGCATTATGCATCACCAAGTCAACTCTATGAGATTGTGTGCTTGTATCGGGTGGAATCAAACACACTCCATTTTCATACATCTCCACTTTTGCATCCAGGCCTTTTGCAATCATAGAATGGGCGGCAATAGTGGTCTCTTCAGTGTTTGCTCCTTTGATTCGTCCATTTTCTGTCAGTTCATCTAGGTAACTGAACAAATAAATGAAAGAAAGTTAGGAAATGGTCAACAGTTGTAAGAATGAAATTACGTTTAAAGCAAAATTACCTTTACAATTGTAGATTTTATAAAATAATACAAATAAACAGGAAAAACCTATAGTATATAGAACAAAGGGGGGAAACTCTTTATAATGTGCATTATGGGGTGGAGTTTTATCAACAATGCCCTGTGAGCTGACAGAGCTTTTTACTGAATGTGTTTATGAGTGGTATGTGCTGTTTAAAGGAATTAATGCAGATAACATCATAGAGAATAGTTCATGTTTACTTAAGAGCTTCCTGTATTCAAACAAGTAATGACAACAGGTAGTGGCCAGAAAAAATATCCATGCAATATATAATTAGGGTACCACACCTTCATTTCTGGAATTGGTAATTACAATTTAGCACCATGACAAAAGTATTACCGTGAACTTCAATTTACCTGTAATATTTTTGGACATCACCACAAAGCAAGCGAAGAAGCTGATCAATCCTGCTGTTCATCCTTCCCTTAAGAAACTGGTACTTCATTGTGAGAAAAAATCTGTGTACAAAAGTTAGAACATCCTTTGTCATACATATCTTCTATACTATATTTTAAAATGTAATGTGAGGCCCTGGTGTTATAATTGTTAAAAGTTGACCTCTCTGCCTTGTTGTTGGTTTCGCTGTTGTGGTGATAGAATGACCTGCCAAAATTGGACCACAAATCTCCTAAAGAAATCCACTGATTCTTAAGGTAGGTCGATACATGTGAACTACCCAGACATGCATCAAGCTCTTCACACTTTCTGGCTGACATGCTGTTAAACTCCTCTTCCTGTAAAGAAAACAGTCATAACATTGTCAAGGTATGCCACCTTATGTTTACACACATTTAAAGGTGTGAAAATTTACTAAAATTGTCCATGTACTCGCCATCATGTTACTCCAAACCAATGATTTAATTTCTTAAGTAGAACACAATAGATATTGAGATATTTTGAATAATGTTTTTTTATTACATGTAATGAAACTTTATGGGGTCCAAAACAACATCATACCACTTTGACTTCCATATTCTATTGGGGGAAATGAAACATTCTATTGCGGGAGAAAAAACAACATGAATTTGGAATGACATTTGGGTGAGTAAAGAGTGATTTTTTTGGGGAACATTATTGATTGATAGACAATTGATGAAAGCATAATACCCAATTACACAACAAAGTTAAACAAAAAATTATTTAGTATACAACACAAGATTTATTTCCATGTACTGAAGTGATTTCTAAAGAATAAAGTTATTTATGATAAAAAAATATTACCGTTAAACAGGATTTCATTGACACCAATGCTTGAATCACAGTATTTCTTAGATTCACTGGCATGTTCCCTCCATCTCTTCTAACCATCCATCTATGCACAGCCTACAAAAACATTCAAAAGCTAATCATGATGTTATTATGCTTATAATGACATTTTAAATCATCATTTTTTAATGTGATGAATTGCTTAATTTTAACTGTTTTCCTAATTAAAGGCCCAAGATTTTTACAGTACAAAGATGTAATAAAGTGACACTTGACTTAAAAATGAAAATTCTGCCATCATTTATTCACCTTAGAGTTATTCCAACTCTGTATACATTTATTTGTTCTGATTAACACAGATAAAGATATTTGTAAGAATGCTTAAGCAGACAGATTTAGCTCTTTCTACTGACTGTAGAAAAATGACAATGGTAGCCAAAAGTGCCCCAGAACTGTTTGCTGTCCTACATTCTTCAAATGTCTTCTTTTGTGTTCAACAGAACAAAAAAAAAAGATAAAGTAACATTCCTACTATGGGAGTCTCTGTGTTCATCAGAAATGTAGAAATGTATACAGATTTGAAACAACTCGAAGGTCAGTAAAGGATGACAGAATTTTCATTTTTGGTTGAAGTACCCCTTTAAACCTACCTGGAGTACATGAAACCAACAAAGAAGAACCTTGGCTGTTGGAAAAACTCTTCTGATGGCATTGAGTTCCTTAAGGTCACGGTCAATCATTATCGACCTACACGATGAGGAAATAAGAAGGAAATAAAATAAGTCAACATCTGTAGAGTTTGTCAAAATGAACAGCTTGTGTAAAAAGGTAGTTTACAATCGGCTGTATTTATGCAAGTTTTCCATCCAATAGCCATGTTTGTATTGTACATAGAAATAAATCAAAACATCAAAAAACTTTGCTTACAAAATTTTACTACCCTTAACTTCTGACCTGGGAAGAAATCCGGGGTTGTGTTTTGCAAGCTTTTCCAAACAAAGAGCAAGTATGTCTGCTGATTCTTCACTAATAATGAAGTAAGCGAATGGGACTGCTCTTCCAATAGAGTTGGTCAAGAGAAGTGCATAAAATGCATAACCATACGATGTCATGGCCCTTGTAAGTAGCATCCATGAATACCATGGTATGGGGGTGTTCTTTAAGTATATCTTTTTGCCAGGGGGTCTGAACTACAATTATTAGTGGTTGAATTTCACTCAAAGGCTGATAGTAGCAAATGTTTTCCTCCAGCTCTGATGTGACTAGCTTGTCCACACTAATGCAGTCTTTGGCATCAGGAAAACTAAGAGCAATATTGGTCTTCTTGATTAATCGTATATCTTCAGGTGTAACATAATATCTCCGATTGTATTTGTCCACATGTCCATGGCGCTCTGCCCATTCAACACATTTTAAAAGTGTTTCTGAAATTGACAGTCCTTGATCCAGCCATATTTTAATGAAGGTTAATAACTCTGCATCAATGCGATTTTTTACTCCCTCTTCTTTCAAGCACACATCATGTCCGTTGTGTTGAAGCATTTTGTTGACCACGGCACCTGTGAAACTTCCATCTTTGATTATTTTGAATGACACATAAGCATTGCAAGAATTAGCTCTTGTCTTGTTGGTTCTCCTTTGCTTTTCCCACTTGCTTTGGAAGATCTTTCACATGCAATGTAAAAGTAGTCTTTATGAGTAGACACAGGGGACCTGAAGATGCTTTTTGTTTCCTCTTCCAGTCTCTTAATGTAACATTGCATGAAATCAGTCTCCTCTCCAGAAATAGGTATGACCTCTTGAAATGACTCTGGCATCCTTTATTTTCTTTAAATTCCTTTTTATACCTTCAAGCCAAATATTCTCCATTATCCTGGAAAAGTAAAATAAATTAAGATACGAAATTCATAAAAGTTATATACAAGAACACTGTACTGAAAACTGACCCACAGACTTCTCCTGCCCTGAGGCAGCACACAGACTGTACTGTAAAACTGACCTATAGACTTCTCCTGCCCTGAGGGCAGCACACAGACTGTACTGTAAAACTGACCTATAGACTTCTCCTGCCCTGAGGACAGCACACAGACTGTAAAACTGACCTATAGACTTCTCCTGCCCTGAGGCAGCACACAGACTGTAAAACTGACCTTTCTCCTGCCCTGAGAGCAGCACACAGACTGTACTGTAAAACTGACCTATAGACTTCTCCTGCCCTGAGGACAGCACACAGACTGTAAAACTGACCTATAGACTTCTCCTGCCCTGAGAGCAGCCACAGACTGTAAAACTGACCTATAGACTTCCCTGCCCTGAGAGCAGCACACTGACCTAGACTTCTCCTGCCTGAGAGCAGCACACAGACTGTAAAACTGACCTATAGACTTCTCCTGCCCTGAGAGCAGCACACAGACTGTAAAACTGACCTATAGACTTCTCCTGCCCTGAGAGCAGCACACAGACTGTAAAACTGACCTATAGACTTCTCCTGCCCAGCACACAGACTGTAAAACTGACCTATAGACTTCTCCTGCCCTGAGAGCAGCACACAGACTGTAAAACTGACCTATAGACTTATCCTGCCCTGAGAGCAGCACACAGACTGTAAAACTGACCTATAGACTTCTGCCCTGAGAGCACACAGACTGTACTGTAAAACTGACCTATAGACTTCTCCTGCCCTGAGGGCAGCACACAGACTGTACTGTAAAACTGACCTATAGACTTCTCCTGCCCTGAGGGCAGCACACAGACTGTAAAACTGACCTATAGACTTCTCCTGCCCTGAGAGCAGCACACAGACTGTAAAACTGACCTATAGACTTCTCCTGCCCTGAGAGCAGCACACAGACTGTAAAACTGACCTATAGACTTCTCCTGCCCTGAGAGCAGCACACAGACTGTGTAAAACTGACCTATAGACTTCTGCCCTGAGGGCAGCACACAGACTGTAAAACTGACCTATAGACTTCTCCTGCCCTGAGAGCAGCACACAGACTGTAAAACTGACCTATAGACTTCTCCTGCCCCGAGAGCAGCACACAGACTGTAAAACTGACCTATAGACTTCTCCTGCCCTGAGCAGCACACAGACTGTGTAAAACTGACCTATATACTTCTCCTGCCCTGAGGGCAGCACACTGTACTGTAAAACTGACCTATAGACTTCTCCTGCCCTGAGAGCAGCACACAGACTGTAAAACTGACCTATAGACTTCTGCCCTGAGGGCAGCACACTGTACTGTAAAACTGACCTATAGACTTCTCCTGCCCTGAGAGCAGCACACAGACTGTACTGTAAAACTGACCTATAGACTTCTCCTGCCCTGAGGGCAGCACACAGACTGTAAAACTGACCTATAGACTTCTCCTGCCCTGAGGACAGCACACAGACTGTAAAACTGACCTATAGACTTCTCCTGCCCTGAGAGCAGCACACAGACTGTACTGTAAAACTGACCTATAGACTTCTCCTGCCCTGAGGGCAGCACACAGACTGTACTGTAAAACTGACCTATAGACTTCTCCTGCCCTGAGAGCAGCACACAGACTGTAAAACTGACCTATAGACTTCTCCTGCCCTGAGAGCATCACACAGACTGTACTGTAAAACTGACCTATAGACTTCTCCTGCCCTGAGAGCAGCACACAGACTGTAAAACTGACCTATAGACTTCTCCTGCCCTGAGAGCAGCACACAGACTGTAAACTGACCTATACCTGAGGCAGCACACTGACCTATAGACTTCTCCTGCCCTGAGAGCAGCACACAGACTGTAAAACTGACCTATAGACTTCTCCTGCCCTGCACACAGACTGTAAAACTGACCTATAGACTTCTCCTGCCCTGAGAGCAGCACACAGACTGTAAAACTGACCTATAGACTTCTCCTGCCCTGAGGGCAGCACACAGACTGTACTGTAAAACTGACCTATAGACTTCTCCTGCCCTGAGGGCAGCACACAGACTGTAAAACTGACCTATAGACTTCTCCTGCCCTGAGAGCAGCACACAGACTGTAAAACTGACCTATAGACTTCTCCTGCCCTGAGGACAGCACACAGACTGTAAAACTGACCTATAGACTTCTCCTGCCCTGAGGCAGCACACAGACTGTAAAAACTGACCTATAGACTTCTCCTGCCCTGAGAGCAGCACACAGACTGTAAAACTGACCTATAGACTTCTGCCCTGAGGGCAGCACACAGACTGTAAAACTGACCTATAGACTTCTCCTGCCCTGAGAGCAGCACACAGACTGTAAAACTGACCTATAGACTTCTCCTGCCCTGAGAGCAGCACACAGACTGTAAAACTGAACTATAGACTTCTCCTGCCCTGAGGGCAGCACACTGTACTGTAAAACTGACCTATAGACTTCTCCTGCCCTGAGGGCAGCACACAGACTGTAAACTGACCTATAGACTTCTCCTGCCCTGAGAGCAGCACACAGACTGTAAAACTGACCTATAGACTTCTCCTGCCCTGAGGGCAGCACACTGTACTGTAAAACTGACCTATAGACTTCTCCTGCCCTGAGAGCAGCACACAGACTGTACTGTAAAACTGACCTATAGACTTCTCCTGCCCTGAGAGCAGCACACACTGACCTAGACTCCTGCCCTGAGGCAGCACACAGACTGTAAAACTGACTATAGACTTCTCCTGCCCTGAGAGCAGCACAGACTGTAAAAAAGACCTATAGACTTCCTGCCTGAGGCAGCACACAGACTGTAAAACTGACTATAGACTTCTCCTGCCCTGAGAGCAGCACACCCTATAGACTTCTCCTGCCCTGAGGCAGCACACAGACTGTCAAACTGAACTATAGACTTCTCCTGCCCTGAGAGCAGCACACAGACTGTAAAACTGACCTATAGACTTCTCCTGCCCTGAGGACAGCACACAGACTGTAAAACTGACCTATAGACTTCTCCTGCCCTGAAGCAGCACACAGACTAAAACTGACCTATGACTTCTCCTGCCTGAGAGCAGCACACAGACCTGTAAAAACTGACCTATAGACTCTCCTGCCCTGAGAGCAGCCACACAGGACTGTAACTGAACTATAGACTTCTCAATGCCCTGAGGGCCAGCACACAGACTTAAAAAATGAACCTACTAGACATAAGGCACGCTCTTATATTTCAAATATCAACATAGCAATGTAGACCATACAGCCATACCTTGTCCTGCTTTTACTGTCTGATTTGCAAAAGACTTTGCAAATAACACAAGTTGCTCTCTGCGGGATGGACGGAAACCGGCAGGTTCGGCATGATTTTCAGAGCCGT